>CATPAH010000001.1:2827184-4240776 GCA_954870535.1 Fusarium sp. VM40 | reverse complement strand
AAAAAGTGGATCGGCAACATCCGTCCTCCGCCCCGAAATTTTAGTGGGGCAACCGCCTGCAAACCATCCCCAGAGCTTTTTTCAAGATATCTCAAGATCTATCACCAGCGTCACTCCCGTCTACTCCGTCCCCACGGCTCCTACGCTCCGCTGCACATCATGTCGCGCTGCCAGGCCGTCATAAGGCCGCTTACTCGGCAGCTGCGGCCACAATGCCACAGCGTTGTCCGCCCTTTCACCTCGTCCGCCATCCTTCGAACACAAGCCGATACTCAGACCTCCACGCCGAGCGATGCAGACCTCGACCCCAACACGGTGCTGCCCGAATTCGAGGAACAGTTGATGAAATCTGGAAAAATGCCAATTGGTTCCCGACGTCGTCGTCTGGCCATCCGCAGCACAGGCGATCTCCCATTTGAGCATCTTCCCTACCAGGCTTTCCAAGAGGCCCGTAAGATCCTGGCGACGGATCGTGAGGAGAAGCTGGGACATATTACCAAGGAACTTGAGAAGATCTCCCGGTTGGAGGCTACAAAACCAGAGGATCTCAATGGTGGTCAGAAAATGAAGGATGTTAAACTGAAGAGTCTGCGGAAGCATGTCGAACAGCTCAAGATCTATGCGGATGCGAATGATCCCGTCGTTAAGAAGCGTTTTGAGGATGGAACGGGTACGTCATGTTGGTTCAAGGTCTGAGTGGTAACTAACACAATATCCAGGCGATATGAACAAGCCCATCTACCGTCACTACGCCGAGGCCAAGTGGCGCTCATACGACCAACGTCTGATCACACAACGTATCAAGCAGTTCAATATCGTCCCCGATGTGCTTCCCAAGCTCGAGCCCACCGCCGATGTCCAGCTATACTTCCGCAAGCTCAAGATTCCTCCCGGCCAAATTGTCGACAGTCTCGTCAGCGAAAACACTCCTCGTCTGCGTGTGCAGGTCTTTGACCAGGGCGAGCGTCTCGTCTCAGTTGTCGTCCTCGACTCTGATGTGCCCAACCCTGACTCCGACACCTTCGGCAAGCGATGCCACTTCCTCGCAGCCAACATCCCCATCAGCCCTACAGACACTTCACTACCATTGAGTAAGATAACGGCAAAGGACCAACTCGCTGTACCATGGCTACCCGCATTCTCGCAAAAGGGTGCACCTTACCACCGTCTCGGTATCTATCTCCTTGAGCAGGAGTCCGGTGTGAAGCTCGATGTCGCCAAACTTAAGGAACTCTACAGCGAGCGAGAGGGTTTCTCACTCAAGTCATTCCGCGACAAGTTCCGTGCCACACCTTTCGGTTTTAACATGTTCCGAAGCGTATGGGACGAAAACACCGCAGCCGTCATGGCGCGACACAACATCCCCGGTTCCGATATTGAGTTCCGTCCAACTCGCGTCCACAGTCTCAAGCCACCAGTCAAGCCCCGTGGATGGGAAGCCAAGCGACAAGGACCCAAGTACCGTCACCTTTGGAAGTATACCAAGAACATCAAGGGCATCTCCAACTCGAGGGGATGGATCAAGAAGAGGTAAAGAAGTGGCGGCGGATGAGCGTGTATCATATTATTGTACATTTAGAAAAGGAGGGCCTCAATGTAGGAGTACCAAGACAAATAAATTATCTGCAACAACTCGCCTGACATGAGTGAACATTATAGTTGTGTTTTTCTGTAATACGAACGTAGTACTTGGCAACTGACTTATTCCCGCTACTAAAGTTCAACCGCACTTATTTCCCCGCGAGTCACAGTCTCATGCTGTTTCACGTACCACCAATCACAACGCTCAATGCATATTCGGATGCTTCCGAGCGACGATACATGAACGACTACACAGCAACTTTATCTAATTGGCACGAAATACGGGAACGAACTTTGTTGATCGATCTCCCTTTTCGCCTTAACTGGAAAAGGGGGTTTTCGACTAAATGGTGGCAAATATAGATTGCCACCTTACTCCAATTAAGAACCCAGAATTCTCAACTTCGCCATTGCGACTCGACGCCAAATCCTCAACTCGAGGTTGACCTCACAGATTTTCCACAGCAAACCATGGTCATTGCGACGCTTTGAAGACAAGCACTACTATCGACCTCAGGCTTTACACTCATCATGGTGTCGATCTTGAAGAATCTTGGTCAAAGACAATGGCCGGCTTTCGCCTTGTTCAGAGTATGGAACGTTTCTTTTGTATTACACTTCATCTTTTGTCCATTTGTCGTACATCTTCAATTCGCCCTGTCCTATGTCAGGGGATAGATAGGGCTATTATTGCACGCTTCCCTGCACTTTCATCTCTCCCTCGACTGTTTTACCAAGAGAATGGTCAAGGACCAAATTTTATACTCAGCTGAGTACTCAGTACTAGCTAGTCGCCACCCATAATGGTGAATCGTACATCTCAGCTGGGTGATCCAGCACAAATCAACTCATGATCGTGATGCATCAAATCATGAAATATCCCCTTTCCCAAATCCTCCTTACTCCTGATTAAAAACGAATTCCAATACTGTTGCTAGACATGTCAAAACACCTGCTCGTGGTCGAGAATCAGCTAAGCATGATGTTGGGGCCGGTAGCCAGATGCTATAACACAAACACTTTCTGTCTGGGCCATTGCGTTTCGCTATCACGGCTGTTCCGCTTGAAAGGTCGTTTGTAAGGCTCAAATCAAGAGCAGGCAAAGTGCCGTTCCGCCATGCCAAACATGGACGAAAATCAAACTCGCACAGCAAGGCTGTGATGTGATGTTGTGGAGTGCCGTCAAAGTTGGCTTGCCTTCCTTTACTGCGACCCTTTCATTGAGAAACCCTTCTTGTCATCGGCACTCCTTCTCTCCATCCTTAGTCGTTATCATCCTCGTGGTCGTGGCTTAATGGTGCTACCCGATATATGATTGTAATTCATCTCCGATTCTATCGATTGTGGTACGGAAGTGGCAACTTGATAACGGTTAGCCATGGTACCTTGATCCCGACAGGAGTCAGAGAGACTTACCACTGGAGCTGCGACGGAGGTTATCGCAGAAGTCGCCTGTATTTCTATACGGTTGCCCTGGAGCTTGTATTGTGTTCTGTGCCGCAATACGCTGGACAAATCTTTTGGCCTCATTATCAAGCCACTGATTAATGTTGGCATCATTGCAAGAAGCGTGCTCCATGAGTTGGTTCTTTATGGTGCTCAACTCGTCCACAAGACCATTGTACTGCTTGTGCAGGGTATTGTTTTCATGTTCCAAGTTGTAACGTGTGTCTTCGAGGTTGCTGACCCATTCCTTCTTCTTTTGGCGACACTTGGACGCAGCGATCCTGTTTCGTTTGAGGAACCTGTTACGCTTATCGGAACCCTCCGGTCCGGGATCATCGTCGTCTTCTTCTTCATCTTCCTCCTTGAGGGATGGCTCTTTGGAAACACGCCGTCGACGCGGTGGCTTGGCGACAGGCTCGACTGTTGCTGGTTGGCGTTGTGTCTTGGCACCTCTACTGCTACGCCGAGGTTTGGCATCAGGGTCCTGAGAGTCGACAGAAGGGATAGAAGATTTGCTCGAGGTGCGTGTTGATCCAAACACCGGTTCACTAGATGGCGTCCTAGGGGACGATCGTGTCTCGGTGGGAGGCCTGGGGCTGTTGGTCAAGGCTTTGGGTGCCAGACTTGAAATGCTTGAAGGGTAGAAGTTGATAGGGTTGTTCAAGGCTGGGTTCCACATGGCAGAGCTCACTAGGAATTGTGTATCCATTGCATTGCTGACAATTGAAGGCACAGGGCCACCCGTCGAGCTCATGTTGAGCAATGGGTCAATGTCAGTATCATTGGCTCCAGTCAAGTTGTAGTTGTCAGGGAAGTCTTGGGCTTGGTTGCCATAATGCTGGTTTGGTCCGTCCATTCCGATTCTGCAATAATTGTCAAAGCTCGAAGCTTGGAGCTTAAGGCCTGTGGTGGCCTGTGAGGCCAGCTATGAAAGCTGGAACAAGCCTATCGCTATTCGTTCACAGCACCACAAACTATCGAGTCGCTTCAGAAATGAAATCGTGTTCAACCAAGTCGATGCGAATCGTACCTGCAACTCTAGAGATCGGAGGTCTGAAGCGGGCACAGGGAGGGGTGCTTAGCCGGGTTGGTTAAAGGATGGAGCCCAAGAGCCCAAGTCCAGAACGTCGAAAGACCAATAGCGGCAAGTAAAGTAGAGGAGCCCCTGAGGCAGGGTAGGGAAGAGAATTGGGGGATGGATTGAGTAGGAGTTTACTCAGAAAATCAATGTCCAAGGCAAAAGATAGAAATGAAAAGGGAAGGACTTGAAGGTCAAGAAGGTGTAGCTCTGCTAAAAAGGTGGAAGACAGGCTGGACCAAATTAACCAGGGCAGGTGCCAGCTTGAGCTTGGCGGAGAAACCAATCCGGTTGTGCAGCGCAGTGCGTTGATAGTGCTAGTAGCTGTAGCTGTAGCTGCAACTGTAACTGTAACTGGACTGAGCCGACTTGGTCGTGGTCATGGATTTTCACTCGGGTCGATAATAGAACAAAAGGATATCAAGACCGAAATCCCATATGCAAAACGGCTCAGCTCAAGTACTTGGTTAATCCCGTAACAGGGTAGTGAGGTCTGGATGCTGGGGGGCAAATTGCCTGTGCTTTTCTTTGGTGCCGTGTTCTGTTTCCACGAGCTGTCTCCGCGAGCTGTCAATGCAATGATTCGTTCGGCGATGCCTATAAGGCTATTCTAGACCCAGGGGCGAGTTGACCGTTTAGGTCAAGTCCAGTCAAGTGTATTTGTAAGAATTGAACTGTTGGGAAACCGAGGTTGAGAACAATTAAGTCAGCACGTTGCTTGTAGTGGTCCAATGGCTACGAAATTTTGCGAGGGTTGGTGAAGGGATTCGGATATTTGGTTGTTATATCATGCCAACAACCCATGCAACCACCGTCAGTAATGCCTTGCGTCACTTATTCCACAATATCCAGATCAGTGGATCGAATTACTGGCTTGCTACACTACCAAGACTACTTATCCAACAGCTGGGGTCTGGGGAGTAGATGTAGGGTGACGATTGTGTGAGGATAGGGGGAAATGTGCAACGACTTGACCGTCCGACAACTTTGTGGCGGCCGGTTTCAGTCCGACAGTTTTGATTCGCCATCTGAGTGTCAATTTTGGAAAGGTCAGTGTGGAAACAAGGGTGCAGAAGGGTCTTTGGGGATTGTAACTAGGCTACGACTGTGAGTTTCCCGAGCCGTTGATGTTATAAGTGATCCGGAATGGTCACCAGGACCCGCTTTGCCGGATCCTACATCCATCCAGCGAATCGAATCTGAGTAAACAGTGCCTGTAACGGCTCAATATGGAAATACAGTAGCCAAAGCTTCCAGTGATGAACGGTGTCATCCCGTTTCAACACATTGAGCCTAACATGGTAGTCTGGCTGGACATTGACGAGCGAGGAACCCTGTCTCAGATGGCAGCAAGGTGCTTCGACTGAATTGACTCTTAGTCCTTGGCTCCCTCCAATTAAAACTCGTCAAACTGTTGCAACTCTTTCAAGTGGCCCCTTGCGATGCTACTTGAGTGGAAAGAGGCGTCTGGCTTCACCCTGCCAATCATAGACCAACGGACTTGGTCTCCGTGGGATTCTCTGGCCAATCAAATAGTGGATATCCCCCAAGGGCCGAGCAACTCGTCCTTGGCTGGACAGTGTAAGCGGGACTGTACGGATACGCAAGTATGATATTCTTAGGACCCTGAATGCGAAGCGAAGCGAACGAAACGGGGGAGTTGACTGCGGCACCCATTCATTTCCATAATATGCCATTGCAGTGTGGGCATTCAAGTGGGCATGGTCGAGTTGAAAGTTTCTTACCTTGGTTCCAGTATCTTTCAAGATGATCATGACGAATTTTGTGAATGCCAACTCCGGGTTGCAGATTGCTGACAGGTCGTTTTCAAAACAACGAGATGAGGGGCTTAATCGCTGCCGATGCACACAGGGTCCTTCCAGTGATGGTCTAGTTCAACCCATGCCGGCAAATCGCTTGGTATCAGATGGGTTGACTCAATCTCTACCCGCTGCATGAAGGAAATACGCAGTCTGCACGCAGTACTGTACGTGAAATCTCAAATGATCGACATATCCGATCAGGATTTCATATGCCAATTTGAGTAATGATTGACCCAGTTGTGCGTCCTCCGTAACCCGATGATTCTTAAGCGATACGCAGTGCAATGTTGTTAACGTTGTTGTGCTTCAGTGACGCTAAACCCCTAAGCGTGGTAAGGTACTGCTCGTGGCTTGAGATCTGATATCGTATGTATATGAAATCCGGAGCAGATTTCCATTCGATCACTGTACTTTGCCTGCGTGCCATCTTTGCTTGCTGAAAGCTAGCTTTTCCTAAGATATTTTTGAACCACGATGCTATTTCACTGTGCTCGGAGCTTTTGTCCCGACGCCGGCTGAGAAGGACACGCGGTTGGTTGATTGTAGATTCCCAGAGTGGGGCTTTTGATAGCAATAAAGTTATGGGTCTTTGAGGATGAAAAATGTCTTTGTAAAACAGGGAAACTTGGTTTTTGAGCACCGGCATGCGGCTGGTGGCTGGCTTGGCTAGCGGGTTTATCGTGGGAATGAGAGAGACCTAGCTACCTATACCTTAGTAGTTAGCCAGCTGGCTGATTCGGAGGAGTCGGGCGTTTGTCCGCAAGGGTGGTACCCTGAAGATTGGATGTATTTTCATACGCTGTATTCCGTTCCAGTTCATTTCAAAAAGGTAAGCATCCTTAACAGACTTGACAGGTGCGGGCTGGCAATGATGTCTTGCACAATGCAGCTTCTAATGGACAGAGAAGTTGTAACGTCTACTGAGAATGACTTGGGAGACAACCTGGAGGTGATAGGTAGGTGAAGGTGGAGATAGCCTGCACGTGATTGCGCGTCAGGCTCCAACGCGCTTCCCCTCCTGACGGCATTATCGCCAGCAGCTTCATGTGCGTTTGATCGACTACAACTTCACTCCACAACTCAATCTCTCTTGCTGGCCAGCAAATTATCTAAAACGCTCTTACAGGTTGATTCCGTAACAATTTTCACTTCCACGTCACTCTCACTCAGTCATAAGCGAAAACCAAACGCAACAATGGCTGAACAACTCGCAACCCCGCGGATTACTGCGGCCTATCTCGACAATTTCGTTGGCCGAGTCGTTATGCTCGTTGGAAAGGTTACGCAGCTCCGAGGCGATCAAGCAACCCTTGACTCGGAGGGTACTGTCACTGTTCTGCTGAACAGAGTAAGTCATTCAGACTGGTGTCTTTTTACTGGAACATTGCGCTCATGATTGATCATTCAGGATGCCCACCTCTCGAATGGCAACGCAGTTCAGGTCATTGGCAAAGTCAATCCGGACCTGTCGATCAAAGTTTTGACATCCCGGGATTTGGGAGCTGGAGTGGGTAAGTATCAATCGTCTTTCTGTCGTCATTATTGCACGTTTTGTTGCATTCAACACCACCAAAATTATACGATCACCGAGCTTGGACCCTTCAAACGTTTCAACTGCCAAAACCAACTCGGGAGCATCCGTAACTAACATTTCTAGATTTCACCTTGTACAGCTCAGTTGTGCAAGCCACACACAAGCATCAGTCCATTTTTGCAGGCAATTGACTTGCCCAACCAGATCATGGCCCTCACCAGTCCTCACGGGCGTACGCTCCGCGTGTGGCCATGGTCTGGACTTTGCCAACTGAACCTGGCACCTTCACTTCCCCTATTCGACAACAAACTTCTAACAACGACCAATACGGGAAATCAAACATAGCAACCCCTGATTCGACTTCAACCGAGACTGTCAGATCTTCAAAACCCTTACACAACACTCAGGCAGCTGCACAAAGATTGCAGCGAAATACATCATCAAACTATGGCCAAGGTAGGCCTAATACCGCAATGTCATTCACAACATCTAGCTCCGACATGATTCTTGGCCGTGACCTTGAGCCTCTAACCTCCAACTCATCTTACCCGTCTCATATATCACCTACCCCAACCCCTTCCTTGGGGACACTCCTCCCATCACCCCCAGCAGAGGTAGTTTATCGGTCTTATTCGACAGAAAGTCCACGGCACTCCTCCGTCAACTCGCGAACCAATCACGAATATTCAAACTCGCAGGATACCTATGACGAACAAAGCACCCAACAGTCATACATACCCTCAGCTCAGCCCTACACGCCCCTTACTTATTCTCCGCCACCAATGTCTTCTCCAAGTCTACTCCCGTCTCCGCCGATAACACAGCCCTGGGAGGACCAATTCCATCTCTCACACGGACCGTCAATGTCCCCCGCATTTTCGACAACCTCCCAACGCCACTCCGAGCTGTCAGGCAGCCGCTTCCCCACCTTCAACACCGGCGCCGCGACCACTACCACCTACGAGCCAGACGACTCTTCAGACTCTGCGCTTTTTGATGCTGTTCTCGATGGAATCGGGCGCATTCACGTGTCAATGGGCCGCGACAATGCAGGCAGGTGGCGAATCCAGCGAGCATCTGATGAGAGACCATAGCATATTTTCACTCAGTCAACGCTATATTCATACACTGAGAGTATGTGCTGTTAGCAAGCATCCTGCCGTCCATATTGGCATTCGAGCTTCTGATGTCAGGAGGCCTGTCCACTCAGTTCCAGGAACAAAGTTGGGACTAAAACAGGGTCGCCACTCAAAACCAATCACATTTCGAATGAATTAAGGGTCCAGCGCAAACTAGCCAACAGGTTTCGAAAACCACATGTCAAGCACAGTGCTTCTAGAAAATTTGCATGCAGAAACAGGTTCGGGACATCATATTCCCATAACCTGATCTGCAACCTGATCTGCAGATTTGGTTATCGAACATTCCCTGAGGGATCGATATGCCGGTCACTGGCTCTTAGCCAAGGACATAAATCCACCATAGGTATTTGTCATGTAGCGTGACGTTCACAATTGAAAGATAAACATTTCACTCAATGACTGTTTGGACAATGTCCATTGATATTCTGATATACAGACACCCTTGCCACTTATCGAGATGATGTTCTAGACTTGATAATCAAAAGGTACACCACCGCACTTTGCCACCAGGGTCTCGTCCCCAAGAACTGAGCCTGGACCCTTCCCGCACAACCTCAATTTCACAAGCGCCTGGACACTTGTCATTTGCCGCATGGCCTGTCAATCGAATGTCCGATTCAACTCAGCTGCCTATGCCCCTGAGCTTCGCCCTGAAGGAACTCCTGTGTTGCCATCCAAGTTTCGACTGCACCTGGGTTTATGTCCGACTCTGGTTCTTCGCTCAAGATAATGTCTCGGTTCTGGTCGATTCCAAAGAGAGGTTTGTCTGAGGGGCCATCTGTTAAGCCATGAAGGCATTTGCGTATCCGAGCTGTGATAAGTCCAGCATCTTCTGTTCTCCCTGAGCTATCACTTTCATATCCTACGACATCATCTAAGAATGCATTCTTTTGCCCTCTCTTCTCTGCATCTCCAACGAAATATTCTGGACCGGTGAGTTTGTCGCCCGCGTCAACAGCTTCTTGAGAAAGTACCGATGCCTCCCGTATTCCGTTGAGTCTCGATGTGAATCGTTCAAACACCTTGATCCTTCGTTCTGCACTCTCGGCTCTTTCTCTCCACATATGTGCCTCCCGTTTGGCTTCTCGTAGCTGCTGGCTCAGTGTGCCCACATCTGCATCTTCTTGTACCTCAAGCTGTCTCTTCAACTGCACTGCTTCCTCCGTCTTGAGATCCAGTTGTCGTTGTAGATTCCGAATCTGTGTATGGAGAGTGGTCGTACTGCCAGGGCGTGATAAAGGAGTCCCGGTGCCATGACGAATCTGCAAAGAGTCGATTCCGTATTGTACATTAGATGTAGAGGATGATGGTCTTATCAAATTGAGGTGTTGGGCGATAGGCGGTTGCTCAGGATATGGCATCATCGTCCCCAAACTGCGAGGATTCTCCAATGATGCCTCTTGTACCTTTCCTCCTGGAATAGGCTTTCGTGATGGAACTATCTGCCGTTGTGCTAACATTTCTCCTTGATCGTAAGAGGGTGCCTGTTTCTGCCCTTTTTCCATCTGCTGAAGTTCGGCCGCCCTCATCGCTGCCTCCTCTCCGATAGAAACTCGTAGGTCCCGCACATGAGCTTCGTCGTTCATGACATTTACCCCTGCGGACGCATTACGGGAGTGCAACGGATTTTGGCTCGATATGGATCCGTTTCTTCTGATTTGCCCTAAAGATGAGACGGATCTCGCAGAGCATACGCTTTTCGTGGGTGACCCCTGCGAGAAGTGCGATATAAGATTCTGAGTCTTGCTTGCACTTCTGGGTTGTGTTGGAGATATCTCAGTTGGGTGATTGCTGATTTCAAACTTTGCCGCCATAGCCTTGACCCCCCCTTGATCATTGCCTGATAAACTTGGCCGTGTTAACGTCTTTGGTTTCCTCCTCGGGATAGAGAACCATGGAGCGGATGCTGTATGTAGTCTATGGTCGGTCTTTGGTGTTTCAGTAGGCAAGGACATAACTCGGCTAGAGTGTAATTTATCGGACATTTCGTTGCCGTGCTGCCAAACACGACTGTCGTCAAGGAATCTTTGCTTGTCCTGGCCTCGACCAATACTGTTTGGTTCTTTAGTACTGGGTAACTCTCCCATTGTTCCAGAAGAGACTCGCTATGTCTCTGTATGGCTTTTAGGGGAGTGAAGTTCCATTGAAGTGTTATCTCCGATGGTCTGCGGCACCTGCATTGGTGCATAGAATTGTCTTGGTGTTGAGGATGCAGAGTTAGGTGCCAACATCTGCTGGGTTGTTGTTGTTTTGGTGCCGCTCTCGTTCTCCGTGTTTTCTTTCTCTATATCTGTCTTTTTGACGGGCTGCTGTGGTATCTCTATTGGGTCAGCAAGAGTTGATGTTCTTAACTCTTCCTTGATATTGGTGTCAGGGAGTAGCGCCTTGTGTTGGTTTGAGTACTCTAGTTCTTTCAGTTCTTCAAAATGTGCCTTCAGTGCGGCTTCCAATGCTTCCTTCTCTGAAGAAAACTCAAGGTGTATTGGTTGTGGTTTCGACTTATCCACGGATATGCCTGATGACCTACTTGGAAGCTCCGACCATTCTACTGAGATGGATTGCCTAGGCGTTCTTTGCAAATTCTTTCCTGGATGTTTCTTTCTAATAGCACCCTTGCGTTCGATGGGTGTGACTTCTTTTGAAGTTAATACTTTGGACGCCTGATTTGTCGGCTCGTCAACGCCAGCTCGATTCAAAGGGGCTGTGATTGTCCCTTGCTTCGAAGAAGTACGAGGCGGGACATCATCCTCGGAGACTCGTGGGCTATCCCCGTAAATGGCTCTGGCTTTTGTAGACGGAATTGGTGTTGGGGCGACATAATCAATCGATTCGTCATTTGGTGGTTCAGCCTTTGGCGAGTCGACAGTATGTTTTGAACGTTCCTTGATGTTTGACTCTAGCACGTTGTACTCTTGCATCTGACCACTCATCTTTCTCGCGCCGTCAGGAATTGACCTTTGATGACCATGGGAATCCTCCTCCTCAGGGGTACTCTCTTCAACGGTAGGACTCAATAATCCAACGCTGGATTGTATCGCAAGCTTCTTGGATGTTGAGCTGCCACGCCTTCGTGGTCGTTGTTTCGATATCCCCAGAGTTGGCGTGGAGGGTTCGGGACTGTTTTCTCTTTTAATCTCATCCCTCTCACTTGCGCGCCATTCTTGATCCCAGCCTTGTGGCTTCTTGACAACAAATCCCCTATCCTGGGAATCTGTCTGGGGACTCACTGACCGTGGCTCGGCCCTTCTATTCATGCCGAGTGATTTCATTTGCCGTACCACATCCCTCCAGTTGACAATGAGCATTTCTGTGATACTGTTGGCAATGAGGACTTTATCTACTGTCGGGGGACTTGGAAGCTCGCTCCCCAGTGTCTTCCTCACGTTTCGACCTTGTCGCGACCTTGGGGATCTCAATGGGAGCACCAACAGTCCAGACTTTGGCATTGCCAGCTTCATGGAGTAGAGTCCAAGTAAGTCACCAAGAAGTAGAGGTCCAAATACAATTCCCAGCGCATTGTAACCCATCAGATCTCCTGTTGGTAACGATCGACCCTCGTCATCCTCTCGGGGAGTGATCTCTGCCACTCTCCCAATCAAGCTGAGGAGTCCAAAGACAGCGCATATAAGCTCCCGACGAAACTGTGACTCGACAGTCGCTATAGCCAGAGCAATGAGTCGGGCTCGTACCTTGGTGTGCTTGGTACGAGGAAACTCGGGATCGCCCTCAAGTTGCGAATGGATTGCGACAAATGCGTCAAAGAGTGATAGGGAACCAAGGATTCCGCCAGGGATCACCGAGAGGAGTCGCTTGAAAGTAGATGCAACATCGTGAACAGAGGCCTGAACGTGCATCGGTAGGTTTGCGCATCGCACAGTATTTGTGATGTCGACGTTGCTTTGTTCAGTACAGCAGTAATAGTCAAAGAGCATGTTGACTACTCTGATGGATCCTGGTATACGGAAGATCCCTCGAGTAGTGACATGCTGAGCGATGTGGTGCGCAGTAGCTCGGAGACAAGTTGGGAGGATGAGAGCAGATGGTGCATGTTCTGCTGGGAGGTAGAAAACACTCTTGCCGCTTATTCGTATCATGGACTGAAGGTCGAGTACCTTGGGGGTTTCTCGGCGATGATGTACCAAACTGTGGGCGAGGTCCGAGACGCTCCGCTTGTGACGAGGTGCTTGATAAGTGGTAGGTTTTTCGTCTGAAGTAGCTTGGTTGGAAGAGGACCGCAGGATCCGATAAAGCCATCCTTGCTTGCGAGGACTACCAAGTCCTTTTCCCTAGTTCTGTCAGAAGCTGTGGATCAGAAGCAGATGATACTTACAGTAGGCCTAAAGTCAAAATCGTCAATCACCAAGATGCGCACTCCATTCTGGGGCCATTAGTTCTATTGCAGATTCTCGTCGACATGAGCCTCACCTTCTTTGCCAAACGATTGTATTCCTGAACAAAGCCAGCCCTATCCTCCAACTCGTCTGTGTCGTTCAAGATATTATGATCGCCGCTGCTTGTCGTCCATGTTTTACTGGTATGCACAGGCCCCTGGTCTGTTATCTGCCGTATAGTAGCCTGAAGCGACAAGCTGCTCCTGGACGGTAGCAGTCGATGTTGATGAAGGTTTTCTGGTGCAGAGTAATGACCCAGAGGTGCTGGGTGATAATGCTGATCCATCGACAAAAAGTCCTTGCGAAATAGTAGATGCGATTAATGCTGAGGTTTAAGTGCCCATCCGTCGAGTAATATCGTACCAAGAGATCGCGAAAGCAATTGTGAGGATTGTGATGTCAGACTTCACTTGTCACAGTGGTGTATCTTGACAATGGGAAATTCATTGCGAATAGGCGGAAGGACCTGACAAGACGAAATGAAGTCGAAGAAATGGAAGGCGCTGATAATGACAAGAGTGGAAGTTATGGATGGCAGTGATGGCAGGTGGCAAGTAGCAGCAGTAAAAATAACTGATCAGGCCCACGACAAGACAAAAGCAAGGAGATACAGGCAATATAAACGCTCTATGTCATTGGCAGCGTAACGAAGCACAGAACATTGTACAATCATAGTTGATCTAACGGAGTGGTTGCTGACAGAAAACAGCCAAATTGGAGATGTGCGATGGAATACCCAAATACTGAAATAGAATACGCCGCTGGTATCGTCAGAGTGCATCAAGCAACACCATCAAGTTTGGCAGTCATCTGCCATGTCATGTCGAACAGGACCTAGCCAATCCGCCCAGTTACTCACAGCCACTCGGTTCCCGAAGCCGAGAAACACCTTCATTACTACGACTGTGACACATCTATACAAGTCACCCTCCGAGACAAGCTGCATCATGCATGCATGGATCATCAACTTAAAGTGAAAGATTGAGCGTGTTAATTCTTTCCATAGAAATTCCCTTACGCCAGTTTATATGCTTGCTTCCCTCGGCGCCTGTCTCTCCTATAAGAGATCCCTTGATCGTAGACAGCATGCAATCATTATAAGCTTCATCATGTTAGATCATGGATCCATTCTATCAAGCCCAGTTGCTTGTGTCCTCCACTCCATACAGCAAGACATATTTGAGGATGTCTGAGAGAGAGATGATGCCCTTGAGCTTGTTATCATCGTCAACCACTATCAGACGATGAACCCTACTCTTTCGGACAGTGTCGAATATAGAATCCAGGCGATCGCCTTCGGTGCATGTGTAAATGCCAGGGCTCTCATCGGATCGCCTGCAAAGGGCATCGCCGACGGATCCGTCCAGTTCCTCATACGCGCCTCCTCTGATACAGGGAATAACATCAACCGCCTCGAATACGTTCAGCACCCGACCATGTGAGTCGATAATCGGAACACAGCTGATGTTGTGCTTAACCATCAAATGAACCACTTCTAATACGGCGCTGTGCATCGATGCTGTAGCTATGCCCGTATATGTACCAAGACCGATATCTCGAACCGTCTTCTTCAGCAGTACCGTGTTATGTTCGTTGTTGACGGCGATAAACTTGAGGATACGATATTGAGTGATGACGGAAACAACCATTTCCTTATTGGTTTCACTATCAACGTCGATAAGTGGGATTCTTCGAGCGCGAGTCTTGAGCATGCGTCGGCAGGCCTCGTATAGCGGCTTCGAAGGGTGAACCGAAACCGTCTCGATAGGTATTGCGCCAATCGCTCTCTCGATATCTAGTTGTTGTTAGCGATGCATGCGCCGCAAAGAAACCTGCCTACCTCTTAGACTGCTCAGGCGGAATTGATCCAGTTTGCTGAACTCATCAGGAAACTGCCAATAGTACTGAATCACATTGATAAAGTCTGTGCTCGTAAGAATACCTCCAAACCGGGAGGTTTTTGAATTCCAAAGAGGAGCTGACACGATTGCTAGGGCAAAGGTTAGTATGGTGGTCAATCTGAGGTATCGGGTGACGCACAGTTCTGGGTTAGGATATTGATGGCCTTCTTGATGAGGAGGTCGGTATCGAGGACGATGAGTCGGAACGAGAGAGGTAGAACATCGTAGCTGGTGCGAACTTTGAGGAAATCGCGAATGGCATTCTGTCAAGCAATACATTAGCTGCAACTCGATATCGTCGTTGAATGCGCGCGTGCCCCACGTCGGAAGCGGTACGGGCAAATGGATGCGACAGACAACTCCTAAGCGGAGGCAAAGAAACGGAAACATACTAGACCTTGCAACTGATCTTTGTCCAAAGGACTGAGAGGTTTTGGCTCGGTGGGCGCCATTGGGCTCCGGATAGAAGTCCTGCGTCGGAGGTAGGATGACGGAGCGACAAATTGAGGGACATGGCCATGGGCTGTGGTGGAGGGGCTTCCAGTGGAGGCTGATGCAGCCCGCCCGCGTGGAGTTATCAAAGCCGGGCCAGCTCCAACTCCAATTCCAACTCCAGCTTCGGCGCTTGTTGCTGGCGCCTGTGCCGGGACGTCTGTACCTGGAACTGATGTTGTGGTCGAAGCGCTTCCAGCTGTTGTGCCAGTCAGGCCAAGCACTGTACTGGCCTCATTTTCGACGCGGGGCAATTCACCTACAGCATCGTCGACCTCTGTAGATGCATCATCAGTTGGAGGTTCGGGCTGAGGCTGCTGAGGTTGGGTCTCGCTTTGGGCTTCGATCCAAGATTTGACGTTAGCATTGGCTGTGTCCTCGGCTGTGTCCTTGGCTGGAGCTTCATTCGTCGCTTCTGATTGATTTTGCTGTCCTTGAGGTTCAATATTTGCAGGAGCCTGTGCTTCCGCTTCGAGGGGTTGATCCCCTCGCACGGGTTCGGTTTCTGGATTTCCTTCCATTCCAACTAAGCCCTATATTCTGGTGTAACACGATGCGTTGCGTGATGGAATCGTGCGGGCAAATTTTCCGGTCGTTTTGATTAAATCGAGGAATAATATAAGTCGAATATTGCGAGTTTGTCTAGGGTCAAATGCGTAGTGAATTATGGCGCATCACAGATTCGCAGGGGAATCAGGCGTGAGCTATGATTGTGCAGATAAAAGAAAATGTAAAAACAGGCGACCACAAGCCTAACAAGTGTCAATGAAAATGATCCGACAAGGTTACCAGTAATTCCATATCATTAAAGGCGCAAGTTCGTTTGATAAAACTTGATGGAAAGTGATGTCAAAAGGAAAAAGAGAGCAAATTGTCCATCACCTTACCCGGCAATCGGTCGGTCGTTTACCTACCAGCTTGCTTGATAAGAGAGCCACCAGCACGACTGTTCGCCCAACGAAAGTCCAGCAATAGTGTTACTGTATGGCAGACGCTACTCCATAACTACTTCTTAACCTTATGGCCAACATTGATCTTAACGGGACCCTGGGCGCAAGCGAGAACGTCATGGGCGGATCGACAATGAGCTTCGCGTCTTGGCGTGAACAGGCCGTTTACAGTACAACATTGTTATGTCTCCACGGCCCAGGATTGGTCAGATCTTCTTGAACGATGAGATATTAATTATCTCTCACTTTTGCAATGTGAAGGCCTATTACAGTGTCATGGATGAATATCACATCTTTGCTTAGACAAAATCCCGCAACCTTTCTGTTGAATACGGCATGCTGTTGACAGACTGGTGAGACATTACAACACCTGAGAGATGGCTTGCAATCCAACGCTTACCTCAGGATGGGGTTTCTTCCACGGCCAGCCAGTGTTGAACATGATAGCCTAGGTTAGCAAGGAGCATGTCTCAACTTCTTCATTCCTAGACACCATATGCTCACCAGGTTCTGCTGTCCGGACCAGACACCATCCGAAGCCATCTTCAGGGTCTAGGATTTTCTCCGGTCTGCAACATACATATTACCTATCATACAACTATCAGTTCTAAAAACCCAACATAGCTTCCTGGCTCTCGGCCCTTGTCGCCGCCGCCATGGCTGATTTCCAACGTGGTGGTGCAGGGTAGATCTGTACTGCAGATGCAGATACGCACAGCTGTTAGTCAAAGCTGGATGTCTCGTACTATCAACCTCGCCTGGAACAATATGACAACTACCCAAATAACTGTATCGGAAATTTATCTTGCATGAGACTCGGACTCCTGCCGGAAATCAACCCATCCAAGACGCACAGGACGTCAGCGAGCATTATCAGGTGGAGCAAACAAACCGCTCGACATTGCTTGAACTTCTATCTGTACCACTCAACCACCGGCGAATAACGCGAAGCAGTTGCGAAGGATGGACCCTTCAAACGAATAGCTTTGTCACATGTAAGTGCTGCAGGGTTGAGATACTGTGCTGTGTGTATACCTTACAAGTACTGAAGGCAAATCGCATTAGGTGGTTGGGCCGCTCTCACGCACACAACCCAGCCTAATCATAAGCACCAGATAAACACACGGAATTTGAGATGCCACTATGCTGTTCAATCCCACACCGCAATTGAGTTTGGATCAGTTAATTCCTGGTCAACGAGAACCCGAAAATGAGGCGTTGGCAATGATAAAAATGTATGGATAACAGGCAGTTCTGAGGTGGTCCATGCTCCTCGAAACTCCACAGTAGTGCTCGCATAATGAGATGACCCATAAAACAGCTACCAGTAGTGCACTAAGATCAGAACAACAGCGCAAGTCCCCACTAAGCGTCCCTGGCGGATACTACCACTTCACCAAATGACCTCAATTGAGGTCACCTACTGCAGGAAACCTCGACATTCCCCTGCCGCTACCTACACAAGCGCGTATTAATAGTGGCTGCTAATGTTCCCTTGAAGTAGCTCGTGTCAGTTCATCCGTTCTTGCCTCTAGCTTAGGCCTTTACCGTAGGAGCTCTGTACCTAGAAGGTCTTACCCGAGCTACGGCGCCTACCTTGACTTGTTGCTGGCACGCGTCCAATCCCCATTCTTTCCTTTGCCAACAACCAACTACGACGCCAGGATCAACTCCCCTTCGGATTCATCTCTCACCTCTACTATCCGCCTAATTCTATTCTCCATCCCGACTCTATCGTCGTGCCAGCACTTGGCGTTGATTGTCTATCGTTTGGCCTTTTTATCTGTCGCACGGCTAGAGACTTCTTGTTTTTCCATCATCAACCCGTCACCGAGCCACCGATAATTATAACCCGAAACTCTGGATCCCTGTTGCCGTGACGCTATCTCCAACCAGCGGACGACAGCTTTGTCAACAATCAAGCCTTGACCGTTCTTTATCACCTCGAGTGTCGAGCCACTCCCACACCGTCTCCCCGTCGGCCAACGACATAGACTTCATCAACTTTACTCTTTGTTCTGGCCATGGGTATCTGCAGCTCTACCTGCTGCGGAGGTATGCATACTTCATCCGTGACCGTGGATCTTGGTCTGACAGTGATGCTTAGGGCGAGCCCGCGATGGCTTGTACGAACCTGTCCTTGCCGATAGCGAACGAGAGGCTGTAGCCGACCTTCTTCAATACCTCGAAAACGTATGGTCGTTTATCATCTCACTGGAATCATTACTGACTGGTACCAGCGCGGCGAGACCGACTTCTTCTCTGGAGAACCTCTGCGTGCTTTGAGCACTCTAGTATTCTCGGAAAACATTGATCTTCAACGAAGTGCTAGTTTGACTTTTGCTGAGATCACCGAACGAGGTATGTAACAGCGGCTGAGAAGTGGTTTACGCTGTTACTTACTAACTTTACGGTAGATGTCCGAGAGGTCGACCGCGATACCCTCGAGCCAATACTCTTCCTCCTCCAGAGCCCTGACATCGAGGTTCAACGGGCAGCCAGTGCTGCACTCGGAAACCTGGCTGTTGACAGTATGTTTACCCAAGCTTTGTAATTCAATGACTGACATGTCGTAGCCGAGAACAAGGTTCTTATTGTACAACTTGGTGGTTTGACACCTTTAATCCGACAGATGATGTCTCCCAACGTCGAGGTTCAGTGCAATGCTGTAGGATGTATCACGAACCTAGCCACACACGAAGAGAACAAGGCCAAGATTGCTCGCTCCGGAGCTCTAGGCCCTTTAACAAGACTAGCCAAATCTCGTGATATGCGAGTTCAACGGAATGCTACTGGCGCTCTGCTCAATATGACACATTCTGGTAGGTTCCGTGTGCCTAGATGTGTACCAGTGCTAATGGAAATAGACGAGAACCGACAACAGCTAGTCAACGCCGGAGCCATTCCTGTGCTTGTACAACTTCTTTCCTCACCCGATGTCGACGTTCAGTACTACTGTACCACAGCTCTAAGCAATATTGCAGTCGACGCAAGCAACCGACGAAAGCTGGCTCAAAGCGAACCCAAGCTGGTACAATTTTTGGTCAACCTAATGGACTCGACATCACCCAAGGTCCAGTGCCAGGCCGCCCTCGCTCTCCGCAACCTCGCCTCGGACGAAAAGTATCAGCTTGATATTGTTCGAGCCAATGGTCTACCTCCTCTTCTCAGACTCCTCCAGTCTTCTTACCTACCACTTATTCTTTCTGCTGTCGCCTGTATACGAAACATCTCTATCCACCCTCTCAACGAGTCACCTATCATCGAAACCAACTTCCTTAAGCCACTCGTCGACCTGCTTGGATCCACCGACAACGAAGAGATTCAGTGCCACGCCATCTCTACCCTCCGAAATCTAGCGGCCAGTTCTGATCGCAACAAGGCTCTTGTCCTGGATGCTGGCGCCGTGCAGAAGTGCAAGCAATTGGTTCTTGATGTACCCATCACTGTTCAGTCCGAGATGACTGCTGCTATTGCAGTCCTGGCCCTTAGCGACGATCTCAAGTCTCATCTCTTGAACCTGGGAGTTTGTGGTGTTCTCATTCCTCTTACTCATTCGCCAAGCATCGAGGTCCAAGGCAACAGTGCTGCTGCCTTGGGCAACCTCTCTTCTAAAGGTAAGCAGGCAGAATTGTTTCCCGGACGTAAGCTAACAAGAATAGTGGGCGATTACTCGATCTTCGTACAGAACTGGACTGAGCCTCAAGGCGGAATCCACGGATACCTTTGCAGATTCTTGCAGTCTGGTGATGCCACATTCCAGCACATTGCCGTGTGGACCCTTCTTCAACTGTTTGAGTCGGAGGATAAGACTTTGATCGGTCTCATCGGTAAAGCTGAGGATATCATCGAACACATTCGAAGCATTGCAAACCGACAAATCGAGCCCGACAATGAATTCGAGGACGAGGATGAAGGTGAGGTCGTCAACCTAGCCCAGCGTTGCCTGGAGCTGTTGGGACAGAGCATGTCCAAGGCTCATATCGAGGGTTAAACTTGTACATGTGCGACCTTGAAGTGCGAATGCTCTTTTATCATCTCAAAAGCGAAAGCGTTATGGTTGGGAGACCGGTGTTGGGCGTCATGTACCATTTCCAAGATTGATATTTGGTTCTACAGGGGCGGCTTGTTTCTTTACGGCTTGCATTCCCCTTATCACAGGGCTTGTTTTAAGAATTGATTTTTCACTGCGACAACGGTGTTACGGATGGTGTATGAGAAGATGCTGGGACGCTGCAAAGAAGGATGGCATTCTTTTCTTGTTTTGATGAAGTTCATGTTGCGGACATCCGCCAAATCACTTACTGTGGTAGTTGAATCTGGGGAGAGCACATGTAATTAGACGAGGAGGTGATCAGTTTCTATACCCAGATAAGATATGCGTATTGTACACAGGCGAGACTACTTGCGGGTGATCAATCAAGCTCCTCGATCTTATCTATTCCACTCTTCATCCATCGCCGCTCATTCCAGGGCAGGATTTTGGCAATAGTAGTGCCAGAGATGAGGGCCAGTGGTAACGGGCCAAAATGTCGCGAATCTCTTGATGCTGGGAGATTATCCCCTGCAATCCAACAATGTCCTTCAGGAATCTGAGAAGTTAGTATCGTCACTGGTAAGGACGGGAATAAATACCTGAATCATCAATTCCTCCCCTGGTTCCCCGGGTGTTCCAACAGAGACATAGTCCCCTGGCATGCCTGTCACTCGCTTCACTCCCCACTGGCTGTTGAAGATGGGGATACGGTAGACGACCAAATCACCCACAGACACACCACGACCATAACGTCGCGTATGATCACACAAGATCCAGTCGCCATCAACTGTGAATGTTGGGAGCATCGAAGGGCCTTGGGCTGGACTGATTGTGTAGCCATATGTAAGACCGAGATGCACCAGACAAGCAGCTTTAATAAAAGATACTGTCGTGCGCACCGGATAACGGGCAAAGTGGAACGAGGCCATGACGAAGTTCCTGACGGCCAATCGGCCTGTGTAAGTTGAAAAGTAGCTATGAAGCCATAACACACGAGACTCCTTGTTCAGGTCAGGCCGTTCAAACAATCCATCCCATTTACGAGTGCGTATGATTGGGCATTACCCAGTATAGACCCACAGTGACGTTTCTGCCAAAACCAACCGCCTCTGGACGATGGGTCAGTCAGTTAACCAAGTCAACATTGAAGCCATTGCTGCTGATTCACGGGCTTTTGTAGTCCTGGAAAAACACTCTCCATACTTCAAGGCGATACCTTCAGGATGAGCAGCTTCGCTTGCCTTCAAAGCTCCCGCCGGGCCCTCTACCGGGTGTTTGTCGAGCGCGAAGCACTTCTCACACGACAATCCCTCCCGATCACACAACGGACACTACCCTTGTACCAGAATCGCTTCTTCTCTGCATCACCGTTTCAATTGAAGGTCCGCCGGGAGAACCCTCGACAGCAAGATCAAGAGCCAGAGCCTTTCGAAAACGAGGACAGAAGTTACGATCGACGTTACACCACCAAGGAGGAGTTCGAAAAATCTGGCCGCGATCGTCTTCCGAAAGACCATGAGATCAAGGACCCAAAGATCATGGTTTTGGATAATGGCGTTTTTGATGGACCCCTCCTGACCCGAAACGTTCTGAGCCGCCTCGCCGATACAGAGTCACTCCGCATGGTTACGCCCTACATACGAGGTGACCCAAAGAACAACAAGGAAGTGCAGTATGCCGTATGCAAGATTGTCAACAAGAGAGAAGAATACGAACGCCAGCGTGAGCTCAACGAACGTCGTCGTGTATCCAAGCAGACTTCATCGAAGACAAAAGAACTTGAGATGAGCTGGGCCATTAGCGATCACGATCTGAAGATTAAGACGAAACAACTGGTCGCATTTCTCGAGAAGGGCATGAAGGTTGAGATCGTGTTGGGTTTCAAAAAGAAGGGACAGAAGAAGAGGACTTCAGAGGACACAGCGGAAGAAGTATTCGCCAAGGTGAAGAAGCTGGTTGAGGATCTTGGCTCGAGAGAGTATAAACCGAAGGATGGCCAAGTGGGACGGACCATGAGAATTCACCTAGAAGGGATTTCCAAGAAGAAAGAACCGCAAAAGGATGCAGAAGCACCTGTTGATCAGGAAACGGTCCCTCAAGAGGAGACAGAGGCAGCTACAAAGGATGCAACTATTTAAGGTATCAAATTCACTTATATCTAGGTATCTACCAGATGAGTTTAAGCCGAAATAAAACAAAGTCATTCATGCCGGCTTCTGCCGGGATGTGCATCGAGAAACCAATTTTAGACACCAAACTCCAACCCAACCCGGTTGTCCCTTGCGAGAATCTTCTTTATAGGATCTCATCACCATCCTCATCCGCAGGTAGAGGCGCCGCATCAGGAGCAGTCTTGACATCCGTTGTAGGCGTCTCATCGGCTCCGTTCATCTCTTCGTCCATCTCCCACTTGTGCTCGGTCTTCTTCACCTCCTCATCATCACTCTCCTGCACTTCCTCATCTTCCTCAGCAGCCTTGTTGATATCGTCCCAGGTCTTGCTACGCTGCTGAATATTCTTTCCACGACCCTTGCTCTTCTCAACCTTGGTTTTTGTGCGCTCTGCGATAGCCTCGGCCATCTCGAGGCCCTTCTCTTGGCGTTTGCGCGCCCTAGTTGACAGGTTACGACCGCGCTTGGTCTTCTTTGTGACACCGGCGGAGTGCTGTGCTGCGAGAACGGAGGGACGCTGGGGAGTATCGCGAGGAGGAGGCTTGACCTCTTTTAGAGACTTGTCGGTGTCAATATCGATGTCCGTCGTGCGGCGGGCGGCGCGGGAGCGGATTGAGGGTGCTGAACATGTTAGCCTAGGAATGCGAGCGATTCAAGAGAACATACCCTTCTTTTTAGCCATTTTGACGGTTTGTTTGAATTGGAAATGTGGTTGAATCTGTAACTTTCGGCTTGGTGGGGGAGTTGGAATTTTTGATACCCCACAAAGATAAGCTGACCGAGCTTGACCGAACTCACCGAGATAGACAACCAGGATTGTGACTTTGTATGGTACCCAAAAAGACTCAGACTACTTGGTATGAGCCGCTGTTCATTAAATCCAATTAACTATTGAAACTTTGACCGGATCAAATGTTATCTCAATATTACTCGTAGCTGTAACTCGTGACTGCCTCAGCTGGTTACTACCCTTGTAGCACAACCGTCCGATGTCTCAACTTACATCATACACCTACATCACCTACATCGATAATAAAACACACACATTTTCCTATACACTGATATCATCAGAACCTATTGAATACGACTGTGTCTGAGAAGTTTGGTAGCTATGGACGCGCAAGAGTCAACATAGCATTCATCACTTTCCAACGTTCGGCAACCTTCACCAACAGACACGTTAACAATGCTTCCAATCACGACCTGCTTTGTTGCAGGACTTCAATATTTAATTCATCCTTTAAAATTAGTATGAAATCGCCTGTTTCAACCTACACAAGTGACTAACGCGTCTAGGGGACCATCCAAGAGACCATCAACCCGGACGCTCTCATCCCAGTCACGCTACTCACCACTGAGGAACTGTTTGGCGATCTGGAAGGTATTCTTGATCTATTCGACTCCTACGATGATGTTTTTGTTCCCGACTTTGGATCTATTCTGGTGGAAAAGACAGGAGACAACAGCAGTCAGGTCCGGGGTAATGCACGACAAGTCTATCACATGGATCAGGTCAAAGCTTTAGATGGCTTCTCCGAGTTACCGTCCGGTCCGTACTTTCTCTACGGTCCGAATCTTCACCAGGCCTGGCGGTTGTACGATGACGAATTAGGAGCATTTACGTTCGGCATCGTACCTGATGATCTTGGCAAGCCGGATGAGTATGTTGTCTTTGCATGCCATTCGTCGCTAACATGTTCAGGTTTCAACCTCTTACTTCGTCTTCTGTTCTGGGAGACTCGGTCACAGTCCCTGTACCTTCACGGCTCTACCATCCTCGGCCTTCTCCAAAGAAACCCTTCTCTGGCATGCGTGTTTCTATAAGTGACACAATATCTGTGAAAGGCACCCATACTACCTTTTCCAGTCGCGCATGGAAATCCCTCTACAAGGAAGCCTCGAGCAATACCGCCAAATATGCCCAGAATCTACTTGATCAAGGTGCTGTCATCATTGGAAAGACTAAAACCTCGCAGTTTGGTACAGGTGCAGAATGGATTGATCAGCAAGCCCCTTGGAGTGCGAGAGGTGATGGATATAACAGTATGAAGGGTGGTTCTGTCGGCGCCGCTGCAGCATTAGTTGGGTATCCGTGGCTAGACCATAGTATTGGAGTTGATGGTAAGTCGAGATCATATAAAAGAGCTATGGCTGACACGCTCCAGACGGCAGAGTTGTATCTGAGGACGGGGTCTACTCTCTTAGTCGACCTGCAAACCTATCAACTGATCATGTAACTACGACATCCAAGTAAGTAGTATCACTTATCGTCGAACTACACTGACAATTCAGATACGACAAGACGAGGTTGTTTAGTCGGACTTTGAAAGGACTGTTAGACTTAACAGCAAGTCCCAAAGGCGAGCTACCAGAGAATGTTTCTCTGACGAAGATTGTTGTTCCGATTGATTTGAATACACCCGACGAGACACAGGAAAAAGCCATTGATGATTTTGTGTCTATCTTGGAAGATCATCTTAATGTCAAAGCTGATCGCATTGATGTTGGTAAGGCTTGGAAGCGGAATCCAGCTGAAGCATCGAAAGAGACAATGCAGACATATATGAGCCAGGTAGGTCCCAGGTCAATAAGGAGGGCTTTGCTGACAGATCAGGCGCCTTTCCGATCATGGTGTTACGATTACTACCATGCTTTTGATGACTTCAGAGACGAATACCGGAAGAGATTCCACAATGAACCGTTTGCAGAGGCTACGCCGCAATACTTTTGGTCTGTCTGGCCACCCGGCTGTTTTGCTCTGCTGACTTTAGCCAGGAACCAATGCAAGACTGTTACAGAAGAAGAACACCGCAAAGATACAGGTCGCATTGAGATATACCGAAGATGGTTCGATGAGAACATCCTAGGCAGTTCAACCCCCAATGCCAAGAGCGCCATTGTGATTCTGCCGTGTGGCAATCCTAAAGTTGAGCATCGAAATGAGCCTGTGGCGTATGCAGCCTGCGAATTGTCTTAAGACCTGACTGACAAGCATGATAGTCCACCAGCCATATACAAAGGCATTGATCATACGACTTTGGCACCGGTATTGGGGGGATCTGTTTTGTCATTTCCATGTGAGTCCACAGTTCACTGTTTGACGGAAGACTGACAGTTCGCAAGTCACTCAGGTGCCCTACAAATCTGCCATCTCCGGGAAGACCGAGTATAGGCCAGTGTGCATCTCAGTCCTAAGTATCCAAGGTAACGACCAACTGGTTATTCAATTAATTCAGAAGGCCTTGGCGAAGAAACGAATTCCTACCGAGGTGGAAATTGGACGGTTCACGTTCCCAGTCAAAGAGGCAGACCTCAGTAGTCACTTACAGAGTCCCTTGCTGGTTCAGGATTAAGCGGATGACTACGAGATTGAAAAGAGATATTAAGTCTCCCCAAAGTTACTGTATGCACATCGATCAGCCATGGCGAATGGTAGAGCAAGATCCGGACCATAATGTTACCCCACGAAAATGCATAAAGCTTTCCCCACGGCTTCCACCGTAAATTAACGACGTGTTGGGGTCCCGAACAACTGAGTTACCCAGTAATTTCAACCCTGGTATCATCTCATGCAAAGTATCCTCAGGTTTGTCAGTTTCTACCTATAATACAGACATCAGGAGGTATATCATGTCCACGCGAATACCTACATATGTCACGATATTCTAATGCTTACCGCCGCTGACTTAAACGCGTTTTGGCCTATAAACGGCATTGAAACAATATCAACCGGGACAAGCACCGGCTGCCGTGATTCTGCAGGGATCCGTCAATAAGCTTGCAGACCGGCAGCCAGGGTCCGGTCTTAATCTTACCGTGGGGGCCTTTATGCAGCCAAACACAAGGCAAGCGGAGGTAAACATGCGGCTGAGTGTATCAACCGCTCCACTCACTTCGACCCATTGATCTACTCAGGTTCAGGCATACAACAGCGTCAACTGACAGTCTGTATTTGGCAGTCCAGGGCATACTTTCTATTTACCAAGACTGCTATAAAACCTAATCACTCGAAATGGCGGAACCAACCAATACACCAGTGCCAGCTTCTACACCGCGGGCTACATCTCCTGCTCCTCAGTTACCCTTTTCACATTCGGCATCGTCTCTATCAGCAAAACTGACAATGCCTACTTCAAAACCCAGGGTTCTTCACATTGGAGATCCTATCAAATACAACCCTGAGACTTATCTCCGTTTTAGTATTCAATGCGAGATTGTGAGACCTTCGACCGAGGAGCGCCAGCGCACAGAGTTCATCAAGGGTCTCAAGGAAAAACGATGGGGCGACTTTGATGCTATCTTTCGTCCATTTTGGGGAACTGGCGGTGAAATGGGGAAATGGGATGATGAGTTGATCAGTCTTCTGCCTCAGAGTGTCAAGGTGTTTGCAAGTGCCGGCGCTGGCTTCGACTGGGCTGATACGAAGCTGTTGGGCGAACGAGGTGAGTCACCTGTGCTATGAACGACGTCCACTAATACTGCAAAGGGATTGTCTACTGCAACTCTGGTCTTGCAGCTGCTGAAGCCGTAGCTGACTTTGCCATGGCTGGTATCATCTCTACTTTTCGGGTCCTGCCATGGTGTATTTCATCAGCAATGTCCGGCAATGAAGATGCATTCAGCACAAACCACCGCGACGCTACTATGCAGTCGTATAACCTTCGCGATCGAGCCCTTGGTCTCGTTGGATTCGGTAATATCGGCCAGCAAATCGCCACACGCGCCCACCATGGTTTCGGCATGAATATTCATTACTATGACATACTTCCTAAGCCTTCTTCTGTCGTTGCTCCACTAAGAGCCACCCACCATGAGACGCTTGAGAGTCTCCTTGCTCGGTGTGATTGTGTTGTGCTGTGCACACCTGCTGGCGAAGGGACTATAATCAATGCAACTACATTGCCACTGTTCAAGTACGGTGCACGATTCGTCAACATTGCTCGAGGTAGTCTTGTGGACGAAGAGGCTTTGGCCGTAGCGTTACGAGAAGGTACCTTGTCCAGCGCAGCTCTTGATGTTCACACAAATGAACCAAAGATAAACCCCGAACTCTTGAAGCTTGCGAAACAAGGTCGTGTGCTGTTGACTTGCCACAACGCTGGTGGGACTGTCGATACGCACAAGGGGTTCGAAGAGTTGAGCATGCGAAACATCATGGCTGTACTGGCTGGCGGCGAGGCCATCACACCTGTGAATCTGCAATTTCTGAAGTGAGTGAGACGCTGCATAGGATATGGAAAGACCGAGAAATGCATGGTATAATAGACACCTTAACGTTGTAACATTCAAGCTTTTGATAGCCAATACTCATAACTCCGGCTCAATCCGTCATACTAAACGCCTAACCAATACAATAACTGAATCGTCACTCTTTGGGCTTCTTTCTAATGAGACCTGTGGAGAGCACATTCACGCTATCCTTGGGATCCTCCTTTGGCTTCTTCTTGACCAGACCAGCACTGAGGACATTAACCTTGCTCTGGTTCTCGTCAACCGTTGAATCATTGCGTTTTCTCTTGACAAGTCCAGAAAGATTGTTTACTCCATTGTCGCCGTTTGAAGCTGCAGGTGTTGGTGTTTCTCGCGTGCCTGATACAACGACACCCCATTTGCTGCCTCCTCCGCCTTCACTCAGCCAGCGACGTGTACTACCCACCGCTTTACTGAGCGTTGCAAAGTCGAGGTGCAGCAACAAATCCACGATGCGTTTGTACGTGGCTTCATCGACAACCTTTTCGCCACGTGCCTGGGGTGTCCACGAGTAGTATGCCGTGTTGACAGGACGATCAAGGACACGGTTGTGCTTCACCCGCTTGATATGTGGTTTGCGGGCTATGATAGGACCCTTGAGAGTCTTTTTCGCCTTCTTTTTCTTCTTTGACTCTGACTTGCTCTTAGAGGGGAATAGTTTTCGAGGGGTTGTGCTTGGTGTTATCTGCACCGTGCGTTGCTTTTCTGGAGTTTCTGGAGGGACCGTTGATTGGAACGATTCATTGGCTTCTGATGACTCCTGATCGTCAAAAACAAGCCAGATGAAGCCTGTCATGCGACCACTTGAGCATTCTTGTCGGTAGGCCATCATATCCCAGAACATATCAAGGGTCTTGACACTCTTCCAGTTACCCTGCTTCTTCATCCCTTGCGATTTGGCGGCTTCTTCATCCAATTCATCGCGGAACCTGGATTTGGGGTCGTCGGGGAAGTGGGGGATTAAACATCGTGGTGGTACCCAATCGAACTCGCGGTAGTAGTGTGATATGCGTTCCAGCGGATGTGTAAACTCCCAAGCGGAATCTGGCTTCCTTGGTGTAAGGGCTTTTGTTTCGTTTCTTTCCAATCCGGGGACCACAATGTATCCTTTTGCACTCTTCCAAGGAGCTTCTGTAGCTATTGGCGCAGGGCCAAGAAGGGGATCTAATACACGGCACCACCATTTGATAAGGCCACGATCATCGAGGACATGTTTTCCTTTGTTGTCGACACTTCCGGGGAAGAGATATTGATCCTGGGCGCGAGCAAACAGACTAATGACGAATTGGATGCCTTTCCTTCTCCTTTTCTCAACAAGGAATCCAACGAACGTGGCACATATTTCGCGGATAGGACTCGGCGTTCCTTTAGGGAGGTTGAGGAGGGCGAGATAACCGGTCGAGTCTGCTTTTGAAACGAAGAGTGTCGATGATCGAGCTGTCGTATAGATAAGGGCCTCAATTCCTAAGACCACAACCTGATTCCCTGGCGCATCTGGCGCATCAATCGACACAGCGAGGAAGTGATTTTCGCAATATGTTCGTTCAGGGCGTTCGTTCGGTGGAGGGGAATACAGAGGATTGGTCTTGGTTGGGGGTGTCGAGATATGCAGAATTGTGAAGCTGTGGCTCTTGGGGAGGACAGAGGCCAAACGAATGCCGAGGTCACTTTTGTCGACCATCTTGACGATGTGAAGTTGAAGATGACATTTACAAGGTTGAGCTTGTTTGGATGTAAGCTACGATCTGGCGGTCGCTGGGGCAGCGGTGGGGCATATCCACAGGGGTCTTTCAGGGGTCCCTGGTCAATTCGCATCTACTAACAGTCTATTATCTAACCACTGGAGATTTTATTCATATCATTTCATACCATTACTATTTTAGGAGACTCTAACAGTTAACTGACCATCGGAACTTTTACACGGAATCATATCAAACGGCAGGGAAATAATACACGGGACTTGGGGTTGGATCAGGCAGTCATTGGGATGGTTCATGTGGTGTAGTCATCTGATTAGCTTTGTCTCAGATAATATTCCACGCTCGAGAGCCAGTCAGCCTACAGCGACAAACTAGCACATGAGCAACATATATGGAAATCGGGAATTACGGTATTAAATATGGATCTTTTGTCACGAGTAGGAGCTGATCAAGGCAGAAATGCGGCTTGTGAGGTTGACATGGAGTATGACTCCAAGAGCGTGATGCTGAAATACGTAGCCTTGGCCAGCAGTTTCTCTCAAGACAGAATAAAAGCACTTGTTTCACAGTTTTATTTCTCTATAAACTATGTTACCATGTCTCAAGCCTCACGTCCAGTTCTGACCAGGCAAAGGCGCCAGGAGAATTATAGAGCGTCTTACACTGAAGCTGATATGGCTGCGGAGAACTCACCTGAGCCGGAACTCAACAAGGAGTTTATTCATACAAATATAGGAAATCCACCAGTCCAGATACCACTCGATACAAATGCTACGAAGAATGAGATTGAGAAGAAGATAAGTGAAGAGTCGATTACAGACACAGAAGAGGTGAAGCACAAGAGAGGGAGCTTCAGTATTGATCCGGATGGCGAATTCACTCATGATCAAACCACGGTCGATATTGTAGCTGTACCGTGTCCTGGAGCTGATCCTATTCGAACATGGAGTCGCGATGGCCTCATGAGTCGTTACTATGGAGCTTTATCTATGCGCGACGCTGAAGGTTCAACGGGACCAAGCAACGATCGACCAGCACCATCGTGGATTCGACAAGGAATTCGACGTGAAGCTGACCGAGCCAGAATTCTACTTTATCGACATCCGTCTGCAGTTGAGGGCGTGAGATTGAGTACCTTGGCAGATGCGCTGCTAGATGAATTGGACAAGTTACGGAAACGGGAGAACCAGTCGAGACCAGTCGTGTTTGTGGGACATAGCATTGGTGGTATCATTGTCAAGATGATGTTGACAAAGGCGAGCCGAAACTCTTCGTTTGAGGGTATCTACAGACAGTGTTATGGCGCTGCATTTTTCGGTAAGTTCACTCACCCAGATTCGACTTGTGCTAACAGTATAGGCACTCCTCATCAAGGATCAAGCTACTTTGCAATGCCGAGTTTGGCAAATGGTATCCAAACCCTGCTTCAACTATCAGCTCCCCTACCGACATCAGTAACCGATGATCTACGCATGGGAAACACTCTCCTTCTACAACTCGACGACGACTTCAAGTCTATAGCTCACGATTTTCGCATCTGGACTCTGTATGAGACTATTGACTCTCGACTCTCAGCCAACTCAGGGGATGTTTATTTCACAGCACCGCTTACGTCGATAAAGTCTGCAATTCTGGGTATGCGACAAGAGACGATCCTTCCTTTGCAGAGCGACCATGCCAATATTGCTTCTTTTGGAAGGCACAACATACACACGATGCGTCTCTTTCTGAAACAGCTATCTGCTCTTATCAACCGTGCAGACGAATACTCTAGCGAGGATGGAAACTGGTCTTTGAACCTTGAACAAAAGGTCAATGTCGAGGTGCACGGATTCTTTGAAGATCCTCCTGGACCAATGGATGTTGCCAACATCAGAGCTTGGTCTACGAGGCTTCCTTTGCGCGACTTCTTAAGGAAAGGCCCCGAAGAGTGTCTAGCTGAGAGGCTAAATGAAGTTGAAGCAGTCGACGAGGGGCGATTCTTGAGGACCAGAGGGAAAACGGCAATGTTGCCGACTGAGAGTAAAGCTGTTGCTGACACAGTCAATAACCCTCTTGGTATCTCCCAGGATGGATCATTCCAGGCATCTCCAACATCGCCTGTTATACGACCCATCGACTCGGAAAAGACAAGGTCAGAATCGGCACCCCAAGTCGTATCAAGAACCCCCCTCACGCCACAATCACCTGTAGCGATATCACCACCAACACACTACTCAACACCAATGCGTCGCCCTTCACCATTGATCCGCGCAAATTTTGACCAAGATCTAGCTGTCGATCGCTTATCTCCACCTCCACGAGGACGAATAGGTCGCTCCCTAAGCCGCTCTGCAAGTTTGGGTACCCAGGCTTCACAATACGAGTATCGAGATTTCCCGCCGTTTTCGCACCGCAGCCGAAGCACTATCGAGGGGTTCAGTGATGATGACGACATGGAAACATCGCCGAGACTGCCAGAAGCTATCATCGCAATTCGAAAGGTCGTTAATAATGGCGGGAGGAGAGCGAGCGAGACGGTGATAGTGGATGAAGTGCCAGTTGCGTTCGCGAAGCCTCAGATTGAAGCCAGGAAGTTTATATGGGTTCATTTACCATATAACAATCCAAGCTGGGTGACGGTAAGAACATTTTCGCTTTACCAACATCTACTAACTCGGGTAGAAAATATTCGAGACACTGCAGAATTCGAATAACCGCAACTATTCGCCTCTGTTCAACAACGACTTTTGGGCGACGAGGCATTCTCGCGGGCGTCACTCCCAGCATTACGCCTACTTTGCAAAACCAGGATGCTACTTTTCGGCTCCTCGTCATAGTAAGCCCAACACTTGCCTACTTACCTGCAAATCAGGCTAACAATGTAGTGTCTCCTCGAGGTCGAACTTCGAAGCAGTCATCGATATCGCCCAAGCCCGACAGTGGGATTTACACATGTATTTTTCTGCCCTATCTTCACTTCGATTCTTACAAGCGACTCATCCGCCGCCGAGAACTCATTCTACAACGTTTGAACCACGGAAGAGCCCGGCCTGTTCCTGAGTCTGTAGCCAAGTCTGATTCACTCGAAGCCCAGGTCATCTGGGAGTTTTTGGGACACGATCCTCCACTGAACTGTCGAAGAACGTTAGATCAGTACGGTTACCCTTCGTTGAGGGATACGAGATCGCGCGATGATGACCAAATGCTGTATAAATTGACCAAAGAGCGTACCTGTACTCCGGGATTAGGTCCTGGACTTCATGGGGAAATGTCGAACAGCACCTCTGGAAGCAGTGGGAGTGGAAGTGGTAGTGGAAGTCGAAAGTCCAAGGCGAGTAGTCACAGCGGAGACGACGAGGGTGACCCAGAGGATGCTGTTCTAAATGGCAATGTGCTCATGGTAGATCAATTGTGGTTGTGGGCTATCGACTCTCGTAAGTTGACCCTCCATATCATAAATGCAAGCTAACAATTCAGACACGCTTCTCTCGTTCTTTCCCAAGCGCGAGGGCGACGCCATAGAGGGACCCCTATATCAGCAAGCAGACCTTCGAGACAGTATCTTTAATGAGGTTAATGTTGACCTCACTCGACAATGCGAAAACGCTCTAGATCTTGCAGCGCTGTCAGTCTTGCATGCGGTCACTGTACTCCTCGATAGGTCCTCGCACCCAGATCTGGAAGTATTTCGAATATTCGAAGAGGCCATTAGCGTTCTTGTAAGTCATCACCCGCTCGATCTAGTCCATGCTGACCTTGCAGACCGAAAAACTTACATTTTCTCTCAAATCATTCCGCGCTGAAGGGTTCCGCGATAAAGCATCCGCCTATGAACCAGTCGAGAACAAGGCCCGCTCCATCAGGGCACGACACAAAGCTGAGGGCCGTCGCACAGAGGAAGATAATCGCGACAACACGTCTGCACTTCTCGAACTTAGGGATATCGAGGATGAGCTTCTTCTTTTGATTCATCTTTTCGAACGGCAGTCCAAAGTCGTTAGCTCGATGCTTTCCACTTACACACGTCCCGAATTGCGTGACCGTACGATAAATGGAAGGGCTTTTCTGAGTGAAGCTCTCAAGAAATTGGCAGAGTATGCACACCAGGGTCAAGAGATGATTGAGCGTGTACGAAGTACAAGGGACGACTACGACAAGTTGCTTCAGATGGTTCAACGTCAAGCGCAGGTTGATGAGGTACGGCTGAGTAGACTTCACGCCGACCTTGCCAGTGCGCAGAGCCGCAGTGTCATGATCTTCACGACCTTTACCGTTATTTTTCTACCGCTGACCTTTTTTACTGGGTTGTTCGGTATGAATACACGAGAATGGGGCGGCGAGAACAACCTCCCACTGCAGACTATCGGGGCCATCTCTCTCCCATCGAGTTTTGTACTGGTAGTCTTTTCTTTGGTGGCCGCCTGGAGCACAAACGCCAGACGTCTGGCCAAATGGCTCACTCGCCTAGGAAAGGCTGTAGTGTCTTGGGTTTGGAGGACCCTATGTAGACCTGCTGTTGCGACCGTGGCGGGTATGCTTCCTCAGCGTGTTGAGCGGCAGAGAGAGGAGAGAGAGGCCAGGGGTGGAAGGATATTGAGAGAGGAGATGAGTGATTTCTGGGAAAGACATCGATTGGAGAGAGACAGGGGGTATTCAGTGCCTGAGAAGAACAAGAAGACTACTCTAGGTGCTAAAGGGAGCTGGAGAAAGGCAAAGTAGGATATGTAATATGGTGTAATTGGATCATTTACAGTATATTTCGATGCATACAGCTTGGCAATAATCGTCCCATTATCCCTCAGCAAGGATACCCCAGTCTGCACTAGACCTGCACATCATCGAGCTAAAACGAGATATGGAGACAAGTATGATCTTATTGAGATCCCAGTCAAAACATAGCCGACCTCGATTATCGAATGATGGAGAGGTTGATAAAAAGCAAAGACTTGATACTTCCGGGGTTTTCCGTTGTCTCATGCAGTCAGCCTCCGCGTTTCAAATGGAAAGAGCAAAGGAAGAGTGCATGAAACTGGGAGGATATAATGTCAGGTTCCCTCCACTCCGCCAATATCATCAGCTCTCTTCTTCAATATCTCAACATGGACACTCCAGGCACTCCTCGTTATGCAATGGGTACAAAGTCTTCTGAACGCCGAACAAGTCCCATCCGCAAGTCACAACCCGAACGTCCAGGAACTCCGAACCGTAACAGGCCTAGAACACCCACCCTTGGCTTCCGTCCTACTACGCCAACTCTAGGCCGCAGAGGCTCCAATGCTTCGTTCCGTCGAGGATCAGATGCCGCCCCCATGAGACCCGTTACTCCCGCAGCGACCTCCCATCCGGAAGGGGACCCCGTAAAAGGCGGCTCTGTTATACCGGAAACACCTGGAAGTCCGGAGACGCCAGCCCAGATCTTGGCTGCTATCCCTGAGAGTCCTCTAGTCATGCCGTCACCTCGCTCACGACAAGTTTCTCGCGTTGGTGTCACTCCTCGCTCTCGTCAAGTTTCAAAGACCGATGTTCCAGCTCCTCGTTCGCGACAGGTCTCGCAGACTCTTGAGGCTCCTAAGATTGAACGAATTCCAGATATTGTCCAAGCCCCCAAGACCAAAGCCACTCCCTCTCTCGCCAAAATTCCTCTCATCCGAGCATCTCCATCAGTGGTTCGTGCACCCAAAGTACGATCTATACTTTCAACCGCAAATGCTCCCAAGATTCGATCGATCCCAAGCCTAGCTATCATTCCCTCTGTCGCAAAGAGTCCTCGAGTTGCGAATGTCCCTAAAATTGCACCTGTTCCTACAACTGGACCTGTTCCTGTCACAACTCCTGCCCCAGGAGTTGCTCGCCAACCTCTTCTCGCTCCTATTCCCTCGGAGGCTCCCTTCCCAATCATTGCTCTGGCCCCTATCATAGCTAGAGTGTTGGTTTTTGTTCTTATGCCATTTGTTGCGGATGCCCCCAAGACTGCTCGACTACCTTCAACCAACTACGCTCCCCGATCTATGGTCGTTTCAAAAGCATCAAAACCCTCTAGGGCCCTGCCCCAAACTACACGAATTTCACTTATCCAAGCATAGTGAATGGCAAGAATGGAAACTTTCTTTTGTCACAAGATTTACCTGGATTGAGTCAAGGGTAGTTATACTTGGGTGCGAGAAACCAATGATAATAGCTACCTAGAATATGTTTGGAACCAATACGGGTACTTCCCCTACTGATTCGAGCTCTTGAAGATATGTGTTCTCCAACGAGATGCCATCTATACAGCCTTCTTAAACCACCAACCCAACAGTGAATTTCTCCCACGAGGCCTCGAGCTGCTCCTTGGCCGCCTTGAGCTCATTGACATCCCACATACACTCAACCATACGACCGTTCAAAAACTTGGCCTCATCGCTAGCAGCCCAGACAGAAAAGTCGCTCGGAAGAGAAACATCCTCCGGAATAAGCTTGTACTCCTTGATAACATCCACAATAGGTCGAGTGATGGCAGTGTCGAGGATCAGTCCTGGATGGAACTGAATTACCACTTTGTCCGGGTTTTCTTTAGCATACCATTCATACATCTTGTAAGAAGCCATTTTTGATCCACGGTAGGCTGAGAACCCATGCATAAACTCGGTGTACATGGCGCTGGTCGAGATGTGGATTACGGTCGCTTCAGGGGCAGCGAGAGGATGAAAAGCGCGAAGGAGGTTGAAGTTGCCCTTGACGTTGATTTCGAAAGTGAGCCACCAATCTTCAGCGTCCGCTACATCGATATGTTCTGTCTTGGGCATGTATCCTGCATTGGCGATGAGAATATCAATCTTGCCGTTGATGGCAGCGGTATACGCTTCGAGGACTGAACGAGTCGATTCAGCATCAACGATGTTGACTGCGTAGGTCCAGACTTTGGTCTCGGGGTAGGTCTTCTCGATGTATGTCTTGTTTTCGAGAAGGGTCTTTTCTGTACGACCTAAGAGAGCCAAGTTGGTGATGCCAGACTGTGCAAAGGACCTGGCAATGCTGACGCCAATACCAGAGCCACCACCTGTGACGAGAGCATTCTTTCCTTTGGTCGATAGTTCAGGACGGAGAGGAGAGATAGCTGGGTAGCTTTTTTTATGAAGGGTGTTGACGGGAGGCATTTTGGGCTGGCTTAAGGGTTCAATATGGGATGTATTGTGATAATGAGTTGAGTAATATTGCACACATTTCCTATGATATTCTCGCTCTTATATAAATTCCCATCTTATCGACCTGAAGATATTTACAACCGCTATCGTTCCATACATGCGAGTTCCAACGTTGTGTTGCGTTACCAATTGTAATCACTTGGTCTACAGGCAGCGCCTCACCCTAGACGGCTTACCCCACCAGCCACCATATAACGCCTCATAACGTTACTTGATCCTTCTCAGTAAGCAACTTGATCATCACAACCTACACCATTACTCTTCTCTGAGGTCCTGGGTCTCTCGACCAGTAAATGCCCTGCTACTCTCTCAATGTCACCGCCTGGTAATGGAGATAACCAAGACGTAAGTGGATACTTTATCTCCAGCGTGGATGATTACCAAGCATGCAACATCTACCTTGATCATCAACTAACATGGAAAAACAGCCAAAGCGAGAGCGCAGCAGAGTCGCACAGCGCGAATATCGCAAGCGCCATGCCTCAAAGTTTAGCACTCTTAAAGATGAGAATCAGAGATTGAGAAATGCTCTCAAGAGAATAGAAAAAGTCGCCCAGAAGCGCGGCGGTAAAGACCAAGAACTCGAAAATGCCCTCGCAGAGGCTAGAGAGACAGTTGGATCTGACGATAGTAGCGAGAGCACTGCTTTGACGACTTCCTCCAGCTCATCTGCAGTAGATCCAATCACCACTGAAAAGCTCTCGTATATGTCGAGGTTACTGTCTTCTGACATCCACCTGCATACACAAGCACTTGGAGAAGCCACCACACCCAGACTGAGTTTGGAGCAGCAAGTGTGGACCAACACAGATCGCTTGGTTCGCATCTTTGAGGCTCCTTCAGATGCGGGCAAATATCTCGGCGATGGTCTTTACACTTTTGCAGGGACCTTATACTGGGCCTGTACACGAAACACAGTTTCACTATGGGAGACGTACAAGCTCAACCTGCTTGGAAAGCCTGGACCGCCCGACTTGAACCCTATGGACCGGTTATTCAACCACTCCAAGCATCTCAACGATCGAAGATTCATGCTATCTCTCGCATTGGCTCGGCTGGAGTATAAGCATAAAGGCTTCATCGATTCGCCCCACTCTGGGAGTGAACTGATGTGGAAATCAGTGCTCCCCAACCTCCGCAAAAAAATGGAACAAGAACTTGTGGACAAAGGTCAAGGCCCAGAATGGTGGAAGACTCCTGTCGAGGTTGAGAGCCACTTGAGGAAATATCTCGAGCCATCCGAAGCTGATGAGCTACAGGCTCTCGTGGAGGGCCGTGGGACCGAAGCTGTGTTGAAGAAGTTCAAGCCTTTGGTTGAAATGATGATTGATGAATTTGTTTGCTTTCCGGATGGTCCGCGATGGAATCTGTTGTATGTTGCCATGGCTGTTGGGAGTTGGCGAAGCGATCACCCCAGACCTTCTGAGTTGAGGGTTGAAGATTTGGGAGCGAGGTTTGGATTTTAGATATTATTTAGTCTTTTTCTTTCATCCCCATTACCAGAATATATCGAAATTAATGCGCCCACTGTAGATACTTCCCGAGCGATGATAAAATACCGACTAATAAAAGTGCTCCAAACTCCTTGACCGATAACCCCAGCAATGCATCTTTTCCAACCCGATATGCCCATTACTGCAGCGAAAAGTCTCCAATAGTAGTGCAGTGCACCACAGAGTCCAGATAGAGTCGATTCTCAACCTTGCAAGCCTGTCCCGGTCGAACAACAAACATGCCGTTTGGACCCAACTGAAACGTCTGCTCCCCCATTGTCACTCGAACCTTGCCTGCCGCGACAGAGCATGTTCGCAATTTATCATCCTCGACCTTCCAATGGCTGGCACTACCCGGCTTAAGGACGATGACATTAAAACTGATATCCTCGGAAACGGTGACGGGTTGTCCACTAGTCAGATACGAGTTGGAAAAGGCAATGTCTAGATGGGTTAGTGATGACCTTGGGTGTGAACGTGTAAACTTACTCTCTGAGAGAATATCCTTCATTCTTCCTGGAGCAACCTCCCAATCCTCCATCTCAAGCTCAACGCCCGCCTGGCTTGGTCTACCTGCAATGCCGATCGAGTATTCTCGCATAGTGACTTGGGTATTTTGGATGGAGGAACGCCTCTTGGCTCGCTTAGGTTCTTGAACAGGCTCCACGGGCTCCATTGGTTCCTCGACCACATCCTCAATATCAATGTCCGTTCCCTGACTGACTTCGGATGAAGATGACCTCGCCGAACCGCCAGAGGTTCCTCGCCCCCTCTTAGGTTCAGGACACCAATCACAACCGTTTGAGCGTCGCTGATGGTGACACCAGTATCTGCATCCAACACAAGACTCTAGAGTAGAGAACGCTTGCTTTGCCGATAAAGGCATACTTGACGGGAGGGCGATGCAATGCTCTGAGAGTCGCGAGGATGGTCGTGTTGTGTTGGCTATACACTGCTCACTGCCAGTGACCACTCTGCCAGTGAGGTATGCCAATGCACAAGCATAGTGGTTAACATCAAGATTGCCGCCACGGTGGATTTGCTTCCAGCTTTCAGGGAGATCGCGCTTGCGAGGTAGCGCCAGCATAAATGTGATATCCTCTCGGCGGTGTGTCCTTTGAGCTGGGCTGAGATACTGGTGAAGATAAGATTTGATGGTGGGATCTGAAAGCACGGGAGGAGTTGGAGATTGACTCGTAGACCCTTGAAGACGCGTGGTTTTCTTCACCATTTCTACAGCTCGAGACATGCGGATTTGATGGGCTGAAGCAAACGTGGACAATCCTGGATCCACTGGGGGTGGTGCATCAGGAGGAAGGGGATTTCTGGACACAACGATGCCAGGTGTACCGCCAGGACCATTCCTTTGGTAGGTACCGACTTTGGTCAACGTGCCATCGCCATTGTCGTTAAAGGTAGTCAAGCAGTGGCCAGCACCAAAATGACCACCAAGGCCTTTGAGTCCGTTGAACAAACGGCGACAGTCTCGCACAGGGCAGATAAACTGAAGATCAGGATCATCGTGGAGTTTGTAGTTTGGTGGAATTATTGCACCCCGGGCTGAGACTGTTCCACCTTCAGGTACTGTGATTTATTAGACGGCACTTGTAATGATAGAGAACACATACGAGGATACAAACTGTACAACCGATCGGCATCAGCCATAGGGATTGCGACAATCCTATCACCTGATGATGGAGCATCTGGCGACTTAGCTGGTCCCGGCGCAGGAACTGGCGTAGACACTGGTGCAGATGCAGGAAGTACAGGTACAGGTATTGGTGTTTGTGTTGGAGCTGGTGATGGTGAACTTTGACTGGTGTATTTTTTGAGCAATTCAGCCCCTGTAGCGAAATGCATCGGCGCAGCGTGTTGTGGTGCAAGATACATCGCACTCTTTTTGATAGATGCACCAGTCAATTCAGCCATTTGCCTGGCCACCTCCGCCTCTGTAAAACGATGAGCGCTTTCGCGAGAATTAGTCTGAATATCTTTGATATTTTCAGTGGTCTGCCTCTTCGCAGCTGGCATATCTGAAGCTGGAGAGTTCCTCTTTAGCTGAGGAGGTATCAGTGAAGATGCCCCAGGTGGCCCTGTAGAAGAAGGCATTGAAGGTTGTCCTGGTTCATGTCAGATGAATCTGTCCGTTGAATGTGTAACTTACCTTGACTTTTACGTTCCCACTCTGACTGCGCGGCTTGGATTCTTGGGTTACTCGATAGAATCCCAGCTGCTGAAGCTTTGACTGCTGCGTTTTCTATAATGTCGCTGACAACACGCGCAGGGTTTGGACCGTTAGTCTGAGGTTTATTGACTGAACTCCAAGGTGAGAAGCTTGGAGGTTTAATCATGTTTGAGTCATCCCTTGAGGACATGTTTGGTTGCTGTGAATGCTCAAGCATCGAGCTTAGATGTGAGTTCGTTGAATTGACTGAGACGATATCATCTACAGACTGGATGATATTAGATATTAGTGAGTAAGATCGAACTGGTCCCACAAACAAAGCCTTTGTACAAGTGCTACAAAGGCCGTTGTTTATAAGTCGAGTGGGTGAAGGTGAACTAGGTGGTTGATTGATTAGGAACGCGCCGACGCGGTTGAGGCTGTAGCGCGGCGGCTAGGGGGCAGTAGCTGACACAATGTAAGGCGCAAATACCTGCTAACAGGGACCTCAGCACTACCTCTCTCAACGGCTCTTGCAATTCAGTTAACGAAATTTAACCAACATCTTCAATAAATATTAAAGCGTGGTACCGCATTTGACATCGCTTTACATCGCTAAGTGATTCATATACATGCTCAGTGATTCACAGACATGCTAATACAATTGTGGAATGTCTAGTCTTCATAATGTACAGTACTACGCAAAATCATACATCTTGCCCTCAATACTGGCCTATTTCTTCTTAGAGGCCTTAGCAGCCTTCTTGGCTTGCTTCTTGCTAACCATCTTAACAGCCTTCAACTCCTCACCACTCTCGGCTCTCTTCTGCTCAGCCTTCCTTTGTCCCTCCAATTCCCTCTCACGTCTCCATCTTCTGTGTCGGAACCACTGCTTTCGTGTTCTGAATCGCTTCGTCTTGAGACCTGTTGTCCTGGCCAGCTTTCCGATCGCCCAGTTATCTTCACGGTAACTGTAATCCTTGCGCAGCTTGAGCAGTCTGTCTGGCTCGCCGGCTTCAACACGAGTGACCTGGAAAGGAATTCCGGAAGGAGACACATCAGGTTTGGCAGCGGCTTCTTTGATGGGGAAGACACTCATGCCAAGTCGTCGCTTGCGCTCGGCGTGTTGAGGATATGGTAGAGTATCGGTCTTCTCGAATACAACACCGATGTACTTGCGGTCGGGATGTCGTGCGGGATCGCGGTAGTATTTGACGTAACCGGTTGCCATCGAGTGAATAGTGTGATCTCGGCCCATGATGCAGTTCTCGCCAGGCCACCAAAGTGTACCTCGCTGCTTGTACAGGATGTTTCCAGGAATGACATATTGATCTGAACAGTCAGCCCAGCCCCTGCATTCGACTTTCATAACCTACCTCCTGTACGCTTTGCACCCAGCTTCTTGGGGATACCCCTCTTGGGCTTCTTCCTGTACGCTCCCTGTGACTTGACCGAGGCGAATCGATGACCCTGGACGAGCGAATTGGCCAATTGGACACCCAGAGGAGCAACGGGTGTAAAGGCCGGCCGAGCAAGACTGGCCACAGCAGCCAATATCGGCCGCTGTATCGTGAGGAACCTCATGGCCAGCGATTTCGGAGTGATGTGGGCTGAGGTTAGCTGAGCTGTGATGCTTGTTCGAATCCAAATCTGGAGATGGAGTTTTTGCGCTTAGTCATCAGCTTATCGATAAGGATGTGGACAGCGTCGCATATAGCTGTCAATATCTTGAACTTGATGTATTCACCAGTACACTGTTCTTTGTTGACAAAATGCGCTACATCTTTGCTTTTCTTTCCATTCTGACTCTGGTCAATGCCCAGTTTGGTGGCTTTTTCGATCAGATGTTTAATCAACAGGGCGGCAACGAGCACCATCAACCGCAACAACAGAACAACCCTAGTGATGCGAACCATTATAAACACAATTACGAGAACTGTGAGTTGCGAACTATTATCCATGATCAACCTAACACTATGTAGCCGTCTGCGACAAGTACCTCTGCCCCGATACCCTCGCTTGCGTCCATTTCCCTCACCACTGTCCCTGTGCCTGGGACGCTCAACAAGAGAAGTTCGAACTAGGCGAAGGACTACGTCTCTGTGTATCCCGTGGTGGTTTCCGTGAAGGCGAGACGGCCAGGAAGATTGAGCTTGCACGAAAGGGTTTACTCTGAATGGAATATCAACAAACGAACCCAAACGAACATGACGATCAACTGGGTACATGTCCCAGACGTAAATCAATTCTAGGAAATGCAATATCCTTATCTAATGCGAATTCGAAACCGAAACCATGATGTGCCCTTAAGTTTACGACGATCATCCATCAGAATCCTCAAAGCGAGCGAGTATTCAGACAGCTTGACACTCCTCCGCTGCTTCTGCCAACGCCCTATAATGATATCTTCAAAACTCCAACCTAATGCCCTCCAGCCTGTCCTAGCCAGACACTCCTTGTGTCTCCAGCCTTGTTTCCTGCCGTTCAGTATCCATTTACGAGGAGCCGTTGGGAACCCGTGGCATAGGTGGCACGTTACCCTCGCCCTCATCATCATCTTCGTCGAGTTCCTCAGGGTGGCCCAGAAGTTGGGCCACATTCTTCATTTCGTAGTGTCTCTTACGGAGCTGTTCAAACTTTCGGTGCTTCTCACGTTCCTCCGGGGACATACCCGCCAGTTCTGCCTCGGCGTCGTGGCCGATGCTGCTCTCGTCGTCGACGTGGACGCTCTTTTCGCTGCGGGGTGACGGCGCGCCCGTTTCCGGGATCTCCTCCTCCGGTTCGCCCAGCGAAAGGCCTGGAATGTCATCTTCACGGCTTGGACGTGAATTTTTAAGACTAGCACCAGCGTCTGCCAGAGGATCCTCCTCTTCGTCAGACGGGTCCTCCGCCGGGTCGTAGTGTTTGGCATAGGGAGTCTTTGGTTCTGTGATCTTCATAGTAGAGGAGCGCTCTTGCTCGGTGAGATATAGGTTGGCCTCGTCCCACTTTAGTCGCTGAGAGGGTTCGAGTGTGTCGCCGATAGAGCTATTGACGCCGGATTGTCGGCGAGATCCTGTAGGGCGAGATCCTCCAGAAGACGAACGACGGTGACCAGCGTTGATTTGGGTGTTGGCAATAGTAACCTCCTTCTCGTTGGAAGAAGCGTCGTGGCTCGGCGAGGTTGGTGGAGATTTCTGATACGAGTTCTTGAGAATACCTAGGACTGTTAGAAAGCGACGATTTAATTCAAGTCTACATACCTCTGGGTCGTTGAGGAGGATGGCTAGGAGGCGAGTGCGCCGGGGGAGAGTCAACAGCAGAAGCCATCTTGAAATAAAATCCGAGAGCTTAAGTTGAGTTTAAGTTGAAAGGTTAGCAGCAAGCCAGAGCTAAAGCTCAAAAGGCGGCGTCTTTGGTGAATAAGCAAGTGTATCGAAGTAGAAGTGAACGTGCAGTTCTGTTGTTGGTGCTTGTGATGAAGTCGCGAGATCAAGCAGAAAGATGTAGAACCCTCGTGAGCAGATCACCAAGAGGCGGGGGCAGGCCTATAAGATCCAATGACGCAGTGGCCTGAGACCCCAGGATTTGGAGGGGCTGGTACGTACTAGGGTTAGCGAGCTGCGACCTTGGATGATGTCCGTAAGAACGAGTTATCAGATGCTAGGGAGTTTTTGAACGTTTCATTCTAACTATTTCTGTCTAGGTATTTAGTAGTACATCAACGGTAATGTGTGACTAGACGTATTCATCCCTGATCATCCCATTCTGCACCCTCTTCGGCTTGGCTGGATGGCCTCACGATACGTCATCTGAGAAGATGGAAGGTCGTGACACAACAGGAGATATGCTTCAAAAGCAATGGTCGGATGCGATGTAACTTTAGTCGTCATCCAAAGGAGATGCCTTGAGATCATTGAATTAAAGTTTCCTTTCATGAATCAAAATGGAAGATATCTCGACTATAGCCTGGTCTAGATCCCATAAATCACTCAAGTCTGCATCGTCATCAGCAGATATATGCATCTTCAACCAGTTATCGTCATTCTACCCAGGTAATGCAGATTCTTGAATAGTCGGTCCAACCATTTGTTGCCAGTTTGCAAGTCTCCTGTTGCTATCTCGATCTACCTGCATATTACCTCACTTCTTAGAGATGCCCTCGGAGACGTGGCTGTTTCGTATGGCTACATTTCAAATAACTCTCACCTGAGGATATTTTCGATATTTGATATCTCAATTATCTACCTAGGTATCTCGTAGGGTAGCCTTTTTGACCTAATGCACAGCATGCTGTTCCACATACTACGTACCTACTTACCTATGCTTTCCTATATCCGGTTGATTACCGTGACAGTCCACTCCAGGCTCATTGAACACTCTTTTCTCTCTCCCCACCTCTGCTCTCCTCATCGTTGCTATCACCAGCCATAGTGAAGTACTTGCCAAAGACACGACTGTCAAGATCAGTAACACCACCTACTGACTTGCGAGCTTGACGGCGGTAATAAATACGCTTGGCCCATTTCCACGCCTCGATACCAAAGAAAAAGAGCACAGCTTCAACAAAGACAATACCCCATTCCCATGAGATGGGAGCATGCTTGAAGACGACTGTGTTCAGTCCTGGGATGTAGATGATAGGAAACATGGTGACAAAGCCAGCAATGATAGCCCAGAACAAGAATGGGTTCCTCCATACATCGTGAATCCACTGGGTGAAGTACTTTTTGCTCTTGGGTTGCATTCGGAAAAACGACCTTCGCATATTGACCATCTCCCATGCAAGGAACAGCGCAAACCAGGTCAAACATGCAAAGGTTGTAGAACGGGCACGGAAAATGACCTTGCACTCCTCGCTGTAAGTGTTGTTACAGTTCTCTCCAATGTCGGCGGCACCGTTTCCGAAGCCGTACAGTACGAGAACAAATGAGGCGAGGCAAAGAGCAGACATCCAAAGGCCGTAGACTACCATATCAATGAGTAGCTCAGGCGTAAAGACACCTTGTTTCAACTAGAAGATGTTAGTAGAGCAAGCGAAATAGTAGGGAGACAAACGTTTTGAGGAGGACGCTGCATAATATCTGGAGCTGCAATCTCAAAGCCTAGACCCATATCAGGCATACCAGATGTGATCATGATGATCCACAAGATCTCAACGGGAGTCAGGGGAAACACTGATAGTCCGCTCTTATCCTTGAAAGCAAGGCCGATCAGAAGTGTGCAGGCTTGGGCAATGTTCTCGGCCAAAACGTGCAGAATGAACTTTTGAATGTTATCAAACATTCGTCGACCTTCCTCGACGGCGTTGAGAATGGATGCGAAATTATCATCAGTCAAGACAATGTCGGAAGCTTCCTTGGCAACATCAGATCCAGCCAGACCCATAGCAATACCAACATCAGAACGCTTTAAACTGGGTGAGTCGTTGACACCATCGCCGGTCATAGCAACAAAGGCTTTGCGGCGATGGAGAGCCTCGATCATACGGACTTTGGTCTGGGGGGCACAGCGAGCGACAACTAGAGGCAATAGTGGAAGTTCATCAATCTCATCATCCGACAGCCTGTCAAACTCAGATGCTGCCATTACCATGACCTTGGCAACGTCGCTAGGGAGATCCGCCATTCTGCTGGGCAAAATTCCGACTTCCAAAGCAATAGCTCGAGCAGTTTCAGGGTGGTCACCAGTAAGCATATGAACGCTGATACCGGCTTCGTGACATTTCTTGACCGAGGGTGCTGACTCTTGTCGAGGGGGGTCATACAAGCCGATAAGTCCACGAAAGACAAGATCGTTCTCGAAGATTGCTCGGTCTAGTTCGGCTTCGTTGTCATCGACGTGCTTAATGTCGGTTCGACTAGCCAAAGCGAGGACTCTCAAACCAAGTCGAGCCAATGATTCCATGTTGCTGATCACCTCGTCCTTGATAGCGTCGGTGAGTTCCAGGATCTCATTACCGGCAGCATAGTGAGGGCATGAAGTCAAGACACGCTCCACAGCGCCTTTGGTAAATACCCACTGCTTCTGAGATTCGGCATCATTGAAGATGACGGACATCTTCTTGACATCCGAGTCAAATGGGAATTCGGCAACTTGATGCCAGCGTGCGTTCTCGCCAGCTGACAGTCGCATACGATTCCAGTTGAATCGAGACACGAATACTTGCATGGCGATTTCAGTTGGATCTCCGCGGGCATGCCACTCGCCGTCAACTTCATGAACAGTTGCAAGATTGGCGAGTGATGCGACATTCAGGTACTCGACCAATCCCGGGTCTTGAGAGGTTTGAGCAACAGCATCAATTGATGTCCCTTCAGCCTTTTCATTTTGGAAGTTGATGTTCTTGGGTTGGTCTTCTGTGATGGTGATGTCTCCAAGGGTAGGGTTGAAGGGTTCGTTGGTAGCACCGACAGAGTAAGTGCCGCGTCCAGGGATCCAGGCCTTTTTGACAATCATGGTACCTTGCGTCAGGGTTCCGGTCTTGTCAGAGCAGATGTCTAAATGGTCAGCAAAATCTTTGCTATAATGAAACAACTTACTGGTCACCGCACCCAGAGCTTCCAAACTCTTCAAATTACGGACTATGACATGTCTCTGGACCATTCTCTTAGTACCAGCAGCCATTGTGATAGTAAGTACAACGATCAAGGATGCAGGGATCATAGATAGACCAGTCGCCACAGCATAGATGATAACCTCTTTCTGGTTCCTGAAGTTGTTGGCGGCCAACACAATAATGGCACAGACAATAGCTGTTCCAAGAAGGAGAATAGCCAACTTGGAGAGCTTGCGCTGAAGGGGAGTTCCAACATTGACACCAAGGAATCGACCGACAGCATCGGAGCATGTCAAAGTCCATGCCTGCATCCAGCGACCAGCGTTGGTGTTACCCTCAGCGTCCCGTTTGGGCTGTCGACGTTTAGAAGACTTGCCACGAAGAGCCACAGCAATCTGACCAATTTCCGTATAAATTCCGGTTGCAAAAACAATACCACGCGCTCGACCCTTTGTCACAGTTGAAGAGCTATAAGCAACATTGAGCCGATCGCCGGGGCCGGTATCCTCAGGAAAGATTTTGTTGATCTCCTTTCGCACGGGGAGGGATTCGCCAGTAAGAAGTGCTTCGTTCGTTTCAAAGTTGATAGCTTCCACGAGACGAAGATCAGCAGGAATGGTATCACCAATCTTGAGCTCAACCATGTCACCAGGGACAATCTCAGCCGTTACCACAACCTGATTGATACCGTTGCGGACAGCATGAGCAGTTGGGGAGCTAAGAGAACGAAGTGAATCCATGGTCTTGGCGGCTTGGAATTCTTGGAAGAAACCAACAACGATGTTAAGCACAATGACAGCAGTAACTACACCACCCTCAATCCACGACTGAATGCCGAATGAAGCAGCCATAGCAAGGATGAGAACCTGTCCCCCAATGGGCAAATGAGCGACTCTACCATTATCTCAGAGCTTCCCAGCCTGGTATCTTCGATCAAGGAAGCATATAGGGACAACTTACTAGAGTGAGGGCATTTGCAATCTGTCCAATAAAGATCTTGAGGGGCTGAACACCTTCCTGTTCGCCGAATTCGTTTCGGCCATTAGTTTCAAGGCGCCTCTTGGACTCTTCTTCAGTCAAGCCATCATCGAGGTTGGCTCCAAGCTCTTGAGCAGCCTGTTCAAATGTGAGAGCATGAGCAGGTGCCGTCATTGGCGTGTTGGATTGCCCCGAGACATGGGGGGTTTCTTCAACTGGTTGACCCATATTGTTGATGGTTGAAGGAACTATTGAGGTGAGGAAAAGTTGGGTTGAAAGGGAAAAGCATGGCTTTTATAAGCCGCGTCTATGGATCAGCGGCAAGCAAAAGTGAACTCGAGTACTACATATACCTATGAGAATAACCAGAAGCATCGCGATGCGGATTATGGTGGATGCGCCAAGAGGAACTATCACAACAGGTGCGGCTCCAAATAGGTCCAAATGTTGGGGACCGATTCTATTTGGAGGAGAACTTTTTAATGTGGATATTACGGAGATCTCAAGAAGTCAGCGTTGCTGCATGTAGAAGACATGATACATTTTGGTGTTTCACGACGAGTGACGAAGTGTTCGTAGCTTCTTTCAAAGCTTCCGGTGTTTTTGACATTTATCATCAAGTTATTGCGTACAAGTAACTTACCAGTACCTCAGATTAAAGGAATATTCGCTCTATCGTAGGTAGATGACTGAGAAGCTGTTATCAAAGACATGTCTCAAGCAGATATCTTGAGTACTATCCGTAGGCCACTCTGGTATCCATCCCCGGCGATCTTTAACGCTTAAACGCATGAAAACAAGCTTAAATGTTACGAACCGACCAATGATACTAGCCTGGGGTATGCCAAGATCAAACCCTGTGTCTTGGCACTTGGGAACCCTAACAACTGGAGCGGATTTGAGTATTCCGCCGTCACTCATCAACCAGGCAGTATCGAAACGAGCACGTGTGAACGCCATTCCACCGCGGAGGGTCTTGGCAATGCCACTAGCTGACGAAATTGTCGAAGATTTTGAGGTGATTAATGTGGCGATGATGAATTGGCACGCTCAACGAAACATCAAATGCTTCCATACATAATGCGGCAACGATTTCGAGAGGCTTGCCTCAAGGTGTAACGTAGATTCCTGAGTCTGTACTCCATACATTCGAGATGAGTTGGAGTTGTACTCCTTTGTGCCCAAACGTTAATAAGATCGAAAACGGTATAAAGAAATGATTATCAATATTATGAAAGTCTTGTGTTTGTTATCTCATGCTACCTACTACCTAGGCTAGGTAGGGAAGTCCCCCGCCTCCCCGCTCCGCCCCTCCTGCCTCCTGTCCTTTTGCCCGCCTACCCACCTGCCGGCTCAAATTGAACAACTTCAAGTGTGGTACGAACCATACCAAAACATCAACTGCATTACCCTCGCCAAGGCTTGCCCAGTGTCGACTGTCGTCAAATTTTAGTCCGTTATTTCAATGTGCCGAATCATGCCTACCAGACACAGCCCTGGGTGCGATGTCACCAAAAATACAAATCCAGCAAAATGGGAACGAAATATCTTTGGCTTAATGTTCTAGACCCGGCCTTGGTGTGCAAGCCTTGGCTAGTTTAAGCTGATACCGGCACAGCTTATAACTGTCCAACGCCTGCGAAAGCACATGTACAAATCCTAACACTCTTTCAACTCTATCGGCTATTCCACCCGATCGCAGAAAACGTGCCATTACAGCTTACTTCGCCGGCCACTCAACTTACTCGATGGAGCCGGTCGGGATCATTCTTCTTGTGCTCTTTCTCTTCCTCCTGATATTGGGCCCCATGTGAGTCTTTCTCCCAGTGTCTCAATCTATATTTAACCTTTGCAGAACATGCGTTAGACTGAGTTCACGCAACGCTCGGGAAAAGGTTCACAACCCTCAACCAGACCAATTGGACACAGCACGCCGAAAACTTAGCACCGTGACAACTCCAACAGTCCTTTCTCAACCGAACTCCGATCCAGCCGTCGACATTGAGGCTCCGGCTCCACTATCCGAGTTCGGTGAATGGTAAATGAATCCACTTCCAGAATAATTCGGACGTTTCGTACTCCGCTTCCATGCCTCTCGGCCGGAGCTATGGCGGGCCGCCGCTGGAGGATCAATTCAGGGACTTTGGCTAATATTTGTAGTCCCATCTGCATCGGACCTTTGGTACCAGAGCCAGCACATGCTCTTAACAATGAACCACGTCCAACGCTCGAAGAAATCTCAACAGCGACGTCTCACAAGTCGGCAAATCATGAAGCTAAAGCCAGTCATCCAGAAACGGCTATTCAAACCACTGAGGATCATAAAGACGATATTCTGACGATAAATGCGTGTGGTCATTCTTTCCATTCGAAATGTCTCTCGTCATGGTTCTTGATTGAGCGTCACGATTGTCCTGTATGCAGGGTGCAGTTTTACAAAGGGGCATGGCGTCGGGAACCAACATTGCATGTGTCGCCATTCTGGTAATTCGAACTTGCCCTTGATCGATCACTAATCATATCAGCGTTGTGTTGAATTAGATGCATCACGAGCCAATGATTCAAGACCCTCGCAAAATAAGAAGCAATGATGCTTACGCCTAGAGCAAGGAATCGCTGATCACCACCTACGACAGGTTCAGCCACATATCTCAACATGCCCTGCCTGCCAATCTCGATGCCAAATTCCGGATGTCTCAGTCCTTTGTGGAGCTTCTTCTGAACCCTTACTCGGACTGCTCCGAATTGCCTTATTGGCTACGCTCAATTACCTCCGGTCTTGAGTTACTGACTTTATGTTTGCCTGTTTCCGTAATGTTGGTGCTCAATTAAGTTGGGTTGTTTAAAAGCGTCACAGCGGAGCAAAGTCGGCGGACACACCATCACTAGCCGGATCGGCGATCGGCTTCCCGCCCTCTAATGACTTCATCGCCATCTACGAAGTTTGAATCGAGAAAATCGGCCACCGATCGTCTGGTCACTCAAAAACGAGCCAATGCAAACGACCAGGTGATGCAGGGGGCTTCATCTCGCTCCATTTCGTGTTACAATTGCCTCCGGGAATAATGACAGCGATAGCCCTACTGGCCCTGCGACATTACATCGTACGCAAACCATGCATGACGCACGCTGCGTCATTGGCTCTTCGGGCCACTTCCTCCGACTACCAGTACTTTAAATTGTTATAATGTCGGGGCCGAGTTCAAGTCAATTTGTCCTATTATTTTACCTCGATTTACAATCTTATCATTACGCAGCTTGCAAACGCTGTATGCCATCTCGTCTTTTTATCTCTGGTGCAAGACTTGTTGCCGCCTTGCCAAAGCATTCATACAGTAGAGCCTTGTATCAAGCAGCAACCATGACGCCGAAACGAAAGAGAACCGACGCCCATCCTCCACCTCCGATACCTGAGATGCCTGATACGGCCCCCAGACGAAGCAGTCGAAGATTGAAAGACACCACTGCCAATGTGGATGAACGATCGAAGTGTCAAGACCTCACAAAGGCTACCCCAATGAGAGCAGCTAACCCGAGGAGATCAAAGGCTGTCTGGGACACAGGCGAAGGTGTCGAGGAAGCTATGCGAGAATTGAGTAAGATGGAGCAAAAGTTACAGACCGCAGTGAGGACACAACGGCTTGCAATTGAATCGTCAGATCTTCATGTGAAGGAGGAAGCCTTCAACGAACCTGACATTCGGCCCAAAATGTATACGCCGAACCAGAAAACTATCTCTGCTCGCCAAAATCTGGAGGGAAAGTCAGATGCTGTCACAGGAACATCGACAGCACCTTTAGATGCGGAAGATGCCAAAGTCGCTGCTGGTGATGTCGCTGAGGCTGGGGAAGAAGAAAGCGCTGAGCGAGGTGCCAACAGGCCACCTCCTGTGAACAGTGACACTCTTCCTTTACCATGGAAAGGGCGATTGGGATATGTGAGTTCGAATTAGCTGGTTGTCATCATTTCTAATTTCCATAGGCATGTTTAAATACATATTTACGCAACGCAAATCCTCCTGTATTCTCATCGAGAACATGTCGCATGGCATCCATCATTGAACATCGACATCCGCTCGCAAACCCAGATGAACCAGAACATGCAACCAAGAACCGACCAGACAGAAACCAGCCTGCTGACCATGACCGAGGCCTCAAGTATGTACAAGAGCTGGGCTTGGCCAATGCCCGAGACATTGTCAAAATGATTCGATGGAACGTCAAGTACGGCATTAGATTTATGAGGCTTAGTAGCGAGATGTTTCCTTTCGCAAGCCATAAGGAACACGGATATAAGCTGGCTCCTTTTGCTTCCGAGGTACTCGCAGAGGCTGGCAAAGTGGCAGCAGAATTGAACCATCGTCTTACGACACACCCCGGACAGTTTACACAGATCGGTAGCCCTCGTAAGGAAGTGGTCACTGCTGCCATACGCGATCTGGAATACCACAGCGAATTGCTTTCCCTGCTCAAACTCCCTGAGCAGCTTAATCGCGACGCAGTCATGATTCTTCATATGGGAGGTACTTACGGCGATAAGAATGCAACACTTGATCGATTCAGAGAGAACTATGCCAAACTCTCGGATGGGGTCAAGGCCCGAATGGTATTGGAGAATGACGACGTTGCATGGAGTGTACATGATTTATTGCCCATCTGCGAGGAGCTAAACATTCCCATGGTCCTTGATTATCACCACCACAACATCATCTTCGACTCATCGATAAGGGAGGGTTCTATGGATATCATTGACTATTACGGTCGCATCAAAGCGACATGGACCAGAAAGGGAATCACCCAGAAAATGCATTATAGTGAGCAGACGGCTGCTGCTGTTACTCCCCGAGATCGTCGCAAGCATTCCGCCCGGGTCAAGACTCTGCCACCTTGCGAACCTGATATGGATCTCATGATTGAAGCCAAGGACAAGGAGCAAGCTGTTTTCGAGTTGATGCGTACTTTCAAGCTGCCAGGTTGGAATACCTTTAACGATGTTGTACCTCACGATCGTCAAGACGAGTCACGAAAAGCAATCAAGAAAAAGGCCAAGAAGGGTAAGAAGAAAACAAATGATGTCAATGGCGAGGCAGAAGATGATATCGAGGTACCTGAAAAGATTGTCAGTTCAGAGTATTTCGCCATGGGAGGTCCTCACGATAGGGTTTACTGGCCAGAGGGTATGGAAGATTGGTTACGGCCCAAGAAGAGAGAAGTGAAGAAGGCAAAAGATGGGAAAGACGGAGAGACGAAGATGAAGGAAGACGGAGAGACAAAGGTGAAGGAAGAAGACGAGTAATTGACGTATTAGGGACGTTGGTATCAGCGAAATTATATATCATCTATCGTTATTATGATGTAATGACAGAAAATTGTCTACAGGTTTGTTGATTGAACTTTGACCATTCGTCTTATGCAGTGGGTTGGGAAACGCCGACAATTTTCTCTTGTTCGATATAATATTATATAAATTGTCATACGCTCTTAACTTGTCCAGTCTAATCATATAGCAGTCTTCTGATTCTGTGCATCCTGGTTGGAGTTCTGCACGATTTGTACAGGGTAGGACGTGCACCATAAAAAGTTTTACGGCAAGACCTTCATGAGAACTCTTCCCTTTCATCATCCTTCAACAAACACAATGAATCCTACAAATTTTGACGGAACAAGCGAACGGTTTCTTAACTGGTTCAAGTCTTTGGAGAATGCTACGTTTTCTGATGCCATCAAGATTGTTGATCTTCGTGATCGTAATGCTGGCCGCGGTATAAGTAAGTCGCTTTCCAGAATGTGATCCGAGACTAACAAAACAGTCGCTCTTGGGGATATCCCTGCGGAAACAACTCTGTTCACTATCCCGAGAAAAAGTATCATCAATACCGAAACTTCAGATCTGCCCAAGAAGATTCCGGATGTCTTTGACCTCGACAAGCCTGATGAGGATGACGCTCCAGCACTTGACTCTTGGAGCTCACTTATTCTCATCATGATTTACGAGTATCTGCAAGGCGAAAACTCCCAGTGGAAGCCTTACTTTGATGTGCTCCCTTCTTCATTCGACACACCCATGTTCTGGTCAGAGAACGAGCTCGAACAACTCCAAGCCAGCCATATGCGACACAAGATTGGCAAGGCAAACGCTGAGAACATGTTCCAAAAAACCCTGCTTCCCCTTATTCGCAGTCACTCGAACATCTTCAACGTCGGTAACAAGACCGATGCAGAGTTGATCGAGATTGCCCACAGAATGGGTAGCACCATTATGGCGTACGCCTTTGATCTCGAGAACGATGAAGACGAAGAGGAAGAGACTGATGGCTGGGTTGAGGACCGAGAAGGAAAGTCCATGATGGGAATGGTCCCAATGGCTGATATCCTGAATGCTGACGCCGAGTTCAACGTATGTAAGTCCCATGGGAGTTGAGCAAGACTAACGGAAATAGGCACACGTCAACCACGAAGAAGAAAGCCTTACCGTTACTAGTCTGAGGCCGATCAAGGCGGGTGAAGAGATTCTTAACTATTACGGCCCACACCCCAACTCGGAACTTCTGAGACGGTACGGATATGTTACCGAGAAGCATTCCCGTTATGATGTCGTCGAGATTCCTTGGAATGTTGTTGAGTCGACTATGTCATCCAACTTTGGCATCTCAACCCAAGTCCTGGAGCAGCTGGTAAGTCTGACGTGCTAAAAGATGACCTAGCTAATTTGTTTAGCGTGGTGCCCTCGAAGACGAAGACGAGTTTGAAGATACGTTTGTGCTCGAGCGCGAAACTGGAGAGGTCAACTCAGATGGCACTTTTGCTGGGCCTGCCAGATTCGATAGCATGCCTGAAGATCTCCAGGAACAACTCAAGACATTCCTCAAAGGTGTCAAGAAAGCACAGTCCGATGCTATTCCAGACAAGAGAAAACGAGACGAAATCCACCAAGCTGTACTGGCAAAGACCCTGGAGGCTCTCGCAGCACGTTACCCAACCAGCATTTCACAAGACGAGTCTTTGCTCAGGGCCAATAATCTCAACCAGCGAGCTCGCATGGCTACTATCGTTAGAGTTGGGGAGAAGAAGCTCCTCCAAGAAGCAATTTCCGCATCCTTTTCCGCATCTGAAGATGTCGAGATGACAATGGATGATGATTCTGGTCCAGCCAAGCGCACCAAGCGGTCTGGCTGATCATCTTGATACCCGTGGGGTTATGTGACAGCTCTTGTTTTCTCTCTCCTCATGCAGTGCAGAGGCATCCATTGCGAACCACCCCGAGGCAACAAGCCCTTAAAATTACATCGACTACTGCTATATAAATGATACATACCTTGAACAAAATTTGCCATACTCACTCTTCATTTCACAAGCGATTTTGGTTAACCAACGATGCTGCGACAAGAACCTTGAACGAGGAAAATAATGACTAACATTAAGCATTTTATCCAAGGTTGAAGTGTCACAACATTGTATAACTCACAACGGCGAAGACACTGAGGTCAGCGGAATTACAGAAATATCTTTTGGTCGTCGCTTGATGCGGTTCTGATCATGCCAATATCAAGGCAGCAAGTGCTGGCTTCTGAAACACGAGCTTTCAGGTTGGGCTTCGCTGTATAGCATATGAAGACGATCTCCACACAGGTTACATTCAAGCCTGTCTTACCACGAGGATTCTACGCCACCCCCAAAGACCAACGGGTGGGTTAACAAGGGTTTACGATAGCTAGAGGTATTATCATACCAGACCTCAACACCATCAGGGAGGCAAAAGGTTCAGCAAAAATTGGCTACTTCTGCAAATCGCCTCCGGAATTCTCACCATACGATACTCATGGACACACCAGGCTGCCTCGACGAACGCCGATGTTTTGCATTCGGGCCTCAAATGTATCTCAACACCCGTCATCATAAATCCAACGTTGCCAAGACGAATTGACCGAAGAGAAAATGCTAGCGCCAACAGCTGATCGCCAGATCTGAGCCAATATCCATTGGTCCGCTTTACCTTGACAAATCAACCTGGGATATCACCCGGCTGGCATCAAGCTTGTCACCCGACATCCATCTACCCGTCAAGTATGGGTCTTGAGGCCGGTGTCAAGCAGTGGGAGCGTTAATGGGGGCTGCAGTTGTACTGCATGAACTGGGGTATGTAATCAGCAACACCTATCTTGACTCCCTGCAGACATCAAAGTGAGGTCTGTCCAACAAAGTGCCATGGTCGTGGCACCAATCCAGAATGGATCTCATCACTATCACGTACACCTGAATCTGTGATGTCTGGTCGACTGCAAGCGAAGCTGACAGTGGAGATAATGTCGTCATTTGAAGGCAGGAAGGCAGATGCTTCTGGGTCGTCGGAGGACGATGTCGCGACTGTAGGTGCGGGAACGACTGATGCTGCTTAGTCGAGAAGATGCGGCTCTGCAGTTCATGGACCGAATTCGACAGTATAAGAATGGCTTGCTCAAGTGACTTGGCTATTATGAAGCACCACAATCATGATCAAAATGAAACAGGTAAGAAGTCTTCTAGACCAGTTTAACATATTAATAACATCATTAGAGCAAGTCGACGAAGCACAGTTCAGGACGAAAAGGGAGCTCTTCAAGCCAGCCCACTACGGGTTTCTTGTTCATGGTGAACAAGCTCCTAATAAATAGACCAGACAACGACTTATATCATCACCACGTACCGCCCAGATTCCCAAGTCAATACGACGGCGAAGTCCCGAGTAAAGTCATGCGATACTACAATGGTGAAGTCACAGAAGCCGCAGACTTTTACTGGTATCGGGATATGGAAAACTCTGGGCGACTGGCGAAATTAGACAGCCAGCGAAACTGCATGCTGGATCAATTCGGCCGGTACCGTCACGCCGTGGAGTATAAGTCGTTTGGAGTCGCCGCCTGCAACCCGCTGCTCCCTATTATGGTGGTCGCTCAAGATCCTCTTTTTTCTGAAACAGCATACTGGGAACTCTTGCGCATATTTCATCCACCTACCATTCCAGGTCTGTCTCAAGCAGTCACCATTCATAGCGATATGGGTGAAGGGGGCGGTCCTGTGCTCTACATCGCAGGCAGGTCACCCAGTTGGATGCCGAGTCTACTCCCCTCGACCTACAGGTCACCTCACCGTAACCCACCACATTCGTTAGGCCTCGGAGGAGAGCTGCCTATTGTCCTAGGACTGATGGCATTATATGCTGCGCAAGATACGAACAATACTTCGATAGATAACGTGTTTCTCGGACACAATCGAGTATGGAGACATGGATTTTGGAATAGCAACGAACCGCCTCGAGGACGTAAGTATTGACATTTGACTTCCAACATGGGCTAATTGTCACAGACCCCCCGACGGCTTCGGAAGATCCAAAGGGCTTCGTCGTCAAGGTGTTTCTTGATCCTGACAATCCCTACTCTACCCCAGAAAACCTTCGCAGCTTAGAATGGGAGGCAGCTATTGTTCGGGAAACATGACTAGCAGGATTCCGTCAGCATAGATTGATCTTTAGTCTATTATTCGTCCTGATTGGTGTATGAAGCCCCCTGCTCTGCAGCTCTGCCCCATATCCATCATATCTACACCGTCATCCATCATGGCAGGTGTATGTGAGCCATTGTGAACACGCATGGCTCGATTATATGTAAGTAATGTTGTCTGACCTCAGACTGCGTCGGGAAGTCGCACGGCAATGTCGCCAGACTGAGTGATGTATCGCACCCACGGAAGCGAAGGATATTGCAACTTGGTCTGTTAGTATTGGTCAATAGTATTGGCGGGGTTCGTACCTTTGGCTCGGTGATTTTGAGGTACCGAACCTGGATACCACTTGTGGTAAAGTAAGGAATCTCAAACTTGACTTGGATAGGTCGCTTAGCACCCTTGCCCACTCCTCCAACGCCTCCCATACTACCACCGAAACCACCCATCATACCACCACCTTGTTCATCATCACCCCTCACGCTAGGCAGGCCCAGCTCAGCACGCATGAGGAACTCCTTGCCACCACCGAATTGCTTAATCTTCCAGACAATGGCACTCTGCTCAGGTGCGTAGTGAACAGAACCGATGTTTGTCCGGAACCGGGGGCTGTCGGCGTCGTCAGGTACGGGAACCACGATTTCGACATTGTTGGCTGTACTGCGGCGCTTGAACTGGGCTCGAGCTTTGAGCATGTATTCGATTCGGGAGCCTGAATGAGATTCCACCACACATTCAACCCAAATCAAAGGCTTAACCTGGGTGTTGAGGCGGTAAGACATGAGCTCGAATTCGCCGTCGGGGGGGATAAAGGAGATGGTTCGGTCGTTCTCGAAACGTGATAGTCGTACACATTGGTGGAACTTGACATCTTCCATCTCGATAGCTTTGCCGCGAGTAGCTCGGCCAGTTGTCTCAAACATGACCTTATCGTTAAGGCCTAGGCGCAACTCGGGCATACCACTTAGGTAGCACTTCATCTTAATAGCGCCAAGAATCTCTGAGCGAAGCACATTGCCGTTTGCGGAAACCAACAGGTTAAGCGACTCAACAACGTCAAGGAAGACCTCGTTCTTGCGGTATCGGATACCTTCTGATCGCCATGACACAGCGTTTGTAACAGCAATGGGTGGTCGGGCCTGGATCTCGAGCTTGTGGGATTCCTGGGTGATGTACTCTTGGAGGATCTTTGATTCTGTTGTTTGAGGATAACCAAAATCCATCATCTCGTCGAGGAGTTCGTAGATGATAACAAAGTTGTCGCGGATAGACTCTTCTTCTAGGGCTTTGAAGTACTCGGTAAAGACCTCGACGATCTTGTGAAGGAAAAGGAGGATCTCGGCGGCATTTGTATTTCGTTTTGTAAGGGCGAGGAGGTAGAGATTGTTGTGGCGGATGTAAAGATACTGTACGGTCAGAAGTTGTACAGCAGTTTGAAGAATAACATACGTTGATGCCCTCATGGGAGAAGCATGGTGGAACAGCAGATGAGTCTTCCTCAGCTTCTGAAAGGAGTACAGGGAACTTTTCAACTGCTGACATGGGAAGGTCACCACGATAGTTTCGAGCAAGGAGGGTCTAAAAGTCAGCATGTACAATAGATCAATGACAATTAACACACCTTGCCCTTGAGATCCAAAAAGAACAGCGCGGATGCCATGATGTGGTCTTGGCGAGATCAAGTTGATGACAGGGGCGGAAAGGAGGCTGTCAAGATGCGACGGTCAAGTTCAGAAGGAGATCATGCGCTGAGGAGCTTGATAGATGATGACAGAAAAGATAAGGAGAGACTAGGGGTAATTAAGGACTACAGAGAAGTGCAGGCAGTCATCATGATACGGCGCAATATAGTTTCGTTGTTTAAGCTGTTTCGCTGGCATCTTTGGCAGCCTGGCCATTCCAATGCTGGTGACGACACGGTAGAATATCGGATATCGGTGGGGTAGCTGTAGCTCATTGACATCACGTGAGATGAGCGGGCCTCTGAACGTGATAAAAAGCTTCATTTTTTCAGACTTTGTTTGGTTCTTCTTCTCTCCAACGCACCCTCTAGACAGTACAGACCATCACCTAGCCTGCAACCGAGTGACTTTCTGTCATTTCAGCCGCGGAGCCGTTGATGTGAGCTGCGATTATGTGGTGCGGAGAGGGAATTTGGATCCATTAAGAACTGACCGAGTATTTAACTTACGTTGCTTGGCCGGTGTCAGAGGAGCCAGACATACTATAATGTGAATGTTAAGTGAAGACCCAGGCTATGCCTTGACTGGTGCGACATTGTGGCTTGTCCTGGTGACCAGGCTATGAACTTGGGGCATCGTTGAAGGTCTTGTCCTGCTTTCGTACGGGCGGATTAGTCGTTGTGTGCTTGAGCATGAAGGTGTTTCCAGGCGACGCGACGATATTGACTGGAGTGATAAGACTCTGCCTCACGCACCTAGAGGTCAATGGACGAGTCGTAGCATTATCGCATTGGTCGTCAAACCCACTAAACTCGCCTCAGTTTTTGAGCCTGGTCCCTGAAAGAAGAGGCGCCTTGATCTCCATGGATCATTTGCAATCCACTATTGGCAACCATCAGAAAGTTGTGCATCAAATGCGACAATCACGTATCCTCAATGCAACAGCACATCCACATGTCAAGCTTCAACACATGGTTACTCGGATTGAACATATCCGAATGGATGCTAACCAATATCGGACGTTACAAAGTAACCGAATGCCGACTGGTCTGGATAAAGGTAAGGAGTGCTACCTTACTTTAAATGGCACTAATTGCCAAAGCTTCAGATGAGCAAGCAATGAGCAATCGATATCTGACGTTATCAAAACACATTCTATTGGAGGAAACAATCTTTAAACGCATCAGGAAAAGGAAACACCCATTTATGGCATGTGTTTGAGTTGATCTTGTTAGTGCATTGGCCATGACTCGGGCGCCCCGCTTAACAATTGCGACGACGAGTTTAATCAAGCTCTTCCTTTGCATGTGATGTCGGTCATCATCATTCCCCAGTTTTGACACGTGCTGGAGAGAGAAGAGGCTTCAGGTACAGTTCTTAGTTGCAAGTTTAAGTCAACAGAAGTTGCCTTGCATCACAAGACCAAGTCGAAACTTATACTTGTTAAATATCCCAACAATTTGAATCTGAAGCGAGGCGATCGCCCCAGATGCATCTTGTGACTGAAGCACTGGCGCAATTCAGAGGCTTCTAGCGACCCTTCTTCCCCACTAAGCTCTACAAGTCACCTGGAACCACTGTAGCCGGCCCGGTTTTAGTGGGCTATCGTTCTGTGCTGGGCTTCCTTCAGCCGGTCCCTGCAGCTCAAGGAAAGAAGGTCCCGTCGCGCCTGACGTTCGTTTCCAGGTTTCGTTCCCCCCCACGATCACATTCTCATTCCCATTCTCACCCACCCCAACCATTTTCTCTCCGCTTCATCACCAAATCATCACCGTCAGCATCATTGTCAATCTTGATTTCTTTTGTTTACTTCGTTTCGTTGATAATTCATGTTTGCGGCCCTTGGCCGATTGCCACTCGATGCTTAGTTGACATATCCGTGTTATCGCCGACCAACGCCATGGAGCGCAATCACATGCTTCCGACTGATCGTGAGACCGAGTCTCGCCATGTTCTCCTCGGACCACCACCAGCTCGACCGCCGCCTTCTCTAATGGCTTTCTCCCCACCAGCATATTCCAATGTGTCTCCGAACGCGATAAAGTTTCCTGATGTTCCTAATACCGACTTGCCGACTTCTTTGCCTCCCCTGGCTCGACTAGCCGACAACGACATCAAGTTACCATCTCTGAGCTCTCTTGCAGGTGAAATGGCACTCGAACCGCCAAAGGCTTGGCCTCCTCTTCACCCCATGCCTTTATATCAGTCGCCAATTGCTTTTGGACATACTATCGACAGCCCGACTCGAATGGATCTTGATGCGAGTACCAACAGCGTTGTCAGCGCTGCATCACCCGATGGGCTGGCCAGGGCTGGAAGCGTCAGTCTAGATGACCCTGATGTGCGACTTGCAGCTGAGGCGCTTGGCGACTTGAGAGCAGGTATGTTTGTGCATGCCATTATTGATCATTGCTAACAGCCGTAGACTTTATATCATCACCGCCTCACAGGAATACATCACTTCCACTGAGCCCTCCAACTTCGCACGGATTCCTCAATCGACAACCGCAGTCCCCACAACCTGAGCCGTTGTTATCGCTTCTCACAACAACTCATCCTTTGCTTGCAAGTACAATCGAGGGCGCCACTTCGGCTTACGGGGGCGCCAAGAACTTCTCACCGCGGTTTCGATCAGGTGCCGAATATGTTGAAGGATACCTAACACCAATTGCGAACACTGTTGGCTCTGTTGGTAGAGTGACTGGTGTAGAGGGAGGTGTGCGTTGGTTTCTAGGTGCTGGACGGCGACAAAATAGTTCGACGTCAGATTTGGAAACTGGCAACAGTAAGAAGCGTCGCAAGATGGACAGTGAAGATGAAGCCGTCAGCAACAAGAGGTTTGAGGGTGAAGGCATGCAGCAGTTGTCGGATGAGCACGAAACAGAGCCTTCACCATCTTCCAAGACGATGTCTCGTCGAATGTCAAACACAAGCACTGTGGATACTCTTCCCGCTTACGATGACTTGCGGTCACCTGCATACACAGAAACAGATGCAGGGAGTGAACCACGGCCTACTTCAAGACCCAACAGTGCATGGCAGTCACGGCTTATCATGTCCACCTCGGGTTTGAGTGTTGCCATGAGCGAGGAGAGTCTAAGAAGTCTCAAATATTGTCTTCACTGGCTCAGATGGGCAAACGATCATATATCTCGCGTTATCACAGCTTTGAGGACCACCCTGGAACAGTATGAGAGAGTACGACCTGATGGATCAGACGTACATCCTGGAGAACGGTCTGAAGATCCACAATCTCGCACTCAACTTGCAGCTCGCATTTCGAACCTTAAGAACGATGTTCTGAGGACCCTTCGCGACGCAATCAATACTGTGTCTAAATATGCAGGAGGCGCATTGCCTGATAATGCCCGAATCCTTGTACGACGTCATCTCACCAGTCTACCCCAACGATTCCGCATTGCCACCATGTCGGACAAGACCAACGGGCAGAACGACAGTGAGTCTGCCATGACTGAAGGTGCCCATAAGGTGCTGGTACTAGCTAAAGAGGGCTTGGATATGGTTGTCCAAGTCAGTGGTGTTGTGGATGGAACAATCGTCAGCGCTGAACAATGGCTCGACCGTATGGGCAAGCGAAGAGCCCAGGATGAGGAGAAGCCTATGCTACCTCAGACCGAGACTAATGGCGATGTCAAAATGGGCTAATCGGGTATGGCAAGATCGGCCAAAACGGAAAACAAGACAAGTCTTCAAGTAGGCTTATCAAAAAGCACAACTGGGATGAGATACCTAGCGGGTTCCAATACCACGAGGAGCATCGCATTCGATTTCTTGAATGGCAAATGATTACTTGAGCACGAGCGTTGCTGAACTTTCGACTATTTATTTCTCTTTGTTATCTGGATGGCGTTGGTGGCTTCATAGCAACAAATATGAGGATGCGCGATACACACATTTACCAAGACCGACTTGGCGGTTACCGTCGTTCTGTATTGGAGAGAGCTCCTTGAGCTTGTGAATGGCATTGATTATGAGTCGTATTAGCGGATGAACAGCAATATGTGACTTGGTCCGACTTGCCCAACCTACCGCATTTCTATTTTATGCTTGCGATTGAATGCGAACATGTTGCTCATTGTGTTGCCTAATGGCAATATAAAAATGAAGAAGCAAGACGTGAGCGACGAGATCTTATATTCAAAACATGTCCGCAACGATCTGGACTAACACTGGCCACTCATCAACTCTCATATCACCGTCATTCTTGCTCGTGAATTGGCTAGCTCTGAGTCTCAATGCAACCCAGGGCATCATGGCTGTCAACAAGTTAACCTGCTTCTCACTCAGCAATACCAGAAGTTTCAGTTGAGTCAGAAGGTCTGAGCCTAAACGGAACCCTTGGACGTCATGACATTGTGCTTGTTGTAGGAAGTCTTTGGTTGAAGTGGTAAGGTTATCAACAAAGAAGCTAATATGCAGCCTTGTCAGACTTACAGCCCATCTCAAGTGCAATAATTAACTCGAACGCGATCTCTTATCGCCAATCTATCCGTACTGTCGATTGATTTACGTCATTCGCACGTGCGGCCCCTCAGACTCCACGGCTTTAGCCAGGTCTGCATCTCCATCTTCTAGGCAGCTTCCAGCTTCCATTCTAAGCACCAGGATCGTGATCTGCAAACTCTTCAAGGCTAATTCTCGAGAAGCTTACCCAATTGAGCTTACAAACTGGAGTAAACCGTCAGTATGTCGATGCGACACGATTATGATGCGTCTTCACGCGGAGCATTTCAACCGCTTGGCGTCATAGACTTATATCTACAACTCCAAGACGTCATTGTAGACGAGGAGGAAGCAAGACGTGATATATAAATACTGCTACAATGAGAGAACCTTGATAGACAACAAGCATCACATCTTATCCTATTTTATTCACTCCTATCAACATGGGTTACCCTGACACTTTCGAAGGCTTCTGCGTTGACAGCCCCAAATCATGGAACAAGTTTGAGAAGCACACCCTTACCCCCAAGACCTGGGGAGATCGCGATATCGATGTCCAGGTCGACGCCTGTGGTGTCTGCGGCTCGGATGTCCACACTGTCACCGGCGGATGGGGAGACTTTGAAGGTCCTCTTTGCGTCGGTCACGAAGTTGTCGGTAAGGCTGTCCGAGTAGGCGATAAGGTCAAGGATATCAAGGTTGGAGATCGTGTGGGAGTTGGAGCCCAGGTCTCTTCTTGTCTAGAGTGCAAGCTTTGCAAAAACAAGAACGAGAACTACTGCCCTGATATGGTCGACACCTACAACTGCAAATATCCTGATGGCAGCATCGCTCATGGTGGTTTCGCTTCGCACATCCGCGCACACGAGTACTTTACCTTTAAGATCCCCGACGCTCTCAAGACTGAGCAGGTTGCTCCTCTTCTCTGCGCTGGTATCACCACTTACTCTCCCCTTGTGAGAGCCAACGTCGGCCCCGGCAAGACTGTTGCTGTTGTTGGTATCGGCGGTCTCGGTCACATGGGTGTTCAATGGGCCAAGGCTCTCGGTGCTGAGGTCTATGCTATGACACACTCCCCCTCCAAGGTTGAGGACGCAAAGAAGCTGGGCGCAAAGGAGGTTATTCTTACAACCGAGGAGAACTGGGCCGACAAGTACAAGTTCACCTTTGACTTTATCCTCAACTGTGCCGATCAAACACACAAGTTCGATATGAACGCCTACATGTCGACCCTCAACATTGGAGGCGAGTTCCACAACGTTGGCATCCCTGACGAGCCTCTCCCTCAGTTGACAGCTGGTACCTTTGCTGGCAATGCTGGCAAGATCACCGGTAGCCATCTCGGTAACCATCAGGAGATGGATGCTATGCTTAAGCTTGCAGCTGAGAAGAACATTGCTGCTTGGGTTGAGACTATTGACGTCTCTGAGAAGGGATGTGCTGAGGCAGTCGAGCGAGTTAAGGATAACAAGGTGCGATATCGATTCACCTTGACTGGATTTGAAAAGGTGTTCAAGCGGGATTAACAAGATTAACATTTAATTAATATTTATTATTTACTTTACTATTTATGTGTTATATGCATTGGCAACAGTATGAAGTCATGAGAAATATTCTATAAACGATTGTGCCAATATAAAGTTGTTACAAGTCTGTCTTTTATGAGCTTGAACAACTTATAGGGTGGTGTGATACAAGTCTTCACATTTACGGGCATATTCATATTAAAGTTTCAACAGTAGAGATTTATTTCCCACTCTTATCACCATGCAATCAGTTAAACAACTCAGTCATACAGGCTAATATTATTATTCATATTATTCATTATTTAAGCACCGATGGCCTTGAGAATGGCCTTGCCAACAACGTGAGCAGAGGCAGGGTTCTGACCGGTGATAACTTGTCCATCGACAGCCAGCTTCTCAGCCCAGTCATCAGCCTTGACGTACTTTCCACCAACACGCTTGATCTCATCCTCGAGAAGAACAGGCATGGAGCTGGTCAGCTGAACAGCATCCTCCTCAGAGTTGCTGAAGCCAGTAGCCTCACGGCCCTCGAGAAGAGGCTTTCCGTCAACCTTGACGTTGACAAAGACGATAGGTCCGTGGCACACAGCGGCGACGGGCTTGCCGGCCTTGTAGAACTCCTCAATAAGCTTGATTGAGGTCTCGTCGTTGACAAGATCAAACATGGGGCCGTGGCCACCAGGGTAGAAGATGGCATCATACTCAGATGCCTTGCCGAGGAACTCCTTGAGGGGAGTGGTCTCCTCCCAGACCTGCTTCTTCTCGTTAAGGAACTTTACTGATTCCTCGTCACCCTTGAACATCTCGACTGAGCCTTGGTCAAGAGGAGCAACACCACCAGCGGGGGAGGCGACAACGACCTCAACGCCGGCGTTGACGAAGTCATAGTAGGGGTGAGCGAACTCGGGCTGATTTGTTAGTGTGTAAAAGATTGAATGAGCAGGAGGCTTACCAGATACCAGCCGGTAGGGTTGCCATTGTTCATCTTGGCCTGGCTGGTAAGAACGACGAGAACCTTGGGAGCCATTTTGATTATTTGTGATAGTTGGGTATAAGTGTTTGTTTGGTGGTGATATTTGGGTATAAGTGTAGTTGTTGGTATGTTGATAGATGCTTGGTATAATGAACAACAAAAGTCATGACGCACCGAAGTCTTTATACCACACGCTCGCCAACTCCATCCCCGCCTCCACAATCAGATCCTTGCCAAAAACCCCAATCGGACCAACTCAGAGACCGCAGAAACAGACGTGACAAACTTTTCCGTCTTGTTTCTGTTTTGGGTGCAGCACGTCCTGACGTCAGACTAACGGTCCTAGCCGTCCATTCTCGGCACTTAGCCCCGTGTAGTGCCGGCTTTTCAGCGGGGCTCGTCCGGGGTTGGACCTCGCACGCCTCGGTGCGGCCGGTAATGTGTGCTTTGGATGATCTTTGTGGAAACAAAGATTCTCATAGAAGAGGATGTGTAAGACGGTGAAGATTCTGAACTCGGTGGTCCACTTGAATTGCGTGGCATTGATAAGCAGCCAGAGATCAGACTCGTAGTAGCTCCGAGCGCTGTTGGATCAGAGCATGAACACCTAGCAAATGCATGAATCTACACGTGGACAATCACTCCACTCAGTGCTTCACTTTTACCAGACTATATGCAGGTATGACAATTGGATTCATCTGAACAGACTAACTTATCTTAATGAGTGACTTCCGGATAGCTATTACTTCCAACTTCAAATCCAAAATCCGAATGGGTTGCTTCCTCTGACTTTCTTGTCATCTCCAGAATCACCTTCTGACCCACCACCAGGCAGGCATGGACTCTTGCACCGTCCTCTAAAGTCCGGCCCAACGTTGAGACAAGTGTCACATCCGCATAAGAGTTCAATATGATCTCCAACCTTTTGATCAGGTTCTGCGCAGAGACAAATGAACAGAGCTGACTCTATCTCGGTGGAAGGAGTTCCCTGATTGCAGACGGCATTGGGAGTCTTGCAGTAACCATCAACTAGTTGACCATCATTCCACGGCTTGTCTACAAACTGTCAGCGTTGTCTTTCTTAGTCAATGCACATACCCATAGCCTTGAGGACTGCAGCACAATACGTGTATCCGCACTCGCAGATCGGTCCATCAGGTGTACCAGTCGGTTTCGGAGGTGGAGGAGCAGGAGCGGGATTGGATGGTGGAACAGGTGCCGGAGACGGAGGGGGCCCCGGAGCTGGCTCAGAGGTAGGAGGTGGCGGCGCCGGTTGAGACGGCGGAACAGGAGCTGGTGCCGGGGGTTGTCCTGGAGGAGACGGGGGTTCGGCCGGAGGTGAAGCAGGGGGGTCAGCGGGAGGTTCGGCCGGAGGCACTGGGGGTTCAGCTGGAGGAGCTGGAGGAGCTGGAGGTTGAGAGGTTGAAGGAGGAGCTGGAGCTGGATCAGGAGGAGCCTGAGGCTTTGCAAGAGCCAGAACAGCCAAGCCAAGGATGGTAAGTTGGAACTTCATGTTGGCGTATTGGTGAATGTCTTGTCTACGATTGATCTCGAGGTGATGTCTGTTCTTATAGCATTAGCAGATGTAACCGTTGACGATATCTCGTCCAGGAATAGTCCCAATGCTTCGTTGGACATGTGTCTTGGTAGTATCATTCATCAGACTCATCGGCAGTCAAGGGCTGTTCATCCTGTAGACCATACCATCGATGGCTGTACCGCCCTTGACACCGATTCGTACTCATCAATTCCATGATATTTGTCTGCGTACTCTTTGCAAGTATCATGTCATGCTTGTGCCGAGTTCATGATGCAAGGTATACTGACTCCCAGCTTGGTCACAGTGTTGGTACCCCGCACTGTACCCGAAACTGTTCCCCCACCATCCGAAAAGCTCAACTTGCCCCTCCAAGCTATCACCCGTTTACATCCGTCATCCCAATTCATTCCACAATCATGGCCGAAACTCAGCCCAAAGGCGTTGTAAACGTCGGCACTCGCAAGTCGCCTCTTGCTCTCGCCCAAACGCAAATCGTCGTTGACGCTCTGAAGAAGAAATTCCCCGATCATGAATTCCCCATCCACAGCATGACCACCACTGGCGATCGCGACCAAAACACAGCTCTCTACAACTTTGGTGGTAAGGGTCTGTGGACATCCCAACTTGAAGAGAGATTGGTCAACAGGGAACTTGATATTGTCGTCCATTCGCTCAAGGACATGCCGACTGTTCTCCCCGAAGGGTGCGTCCTCGGATGTGTCACGTCTCGCGAGGATCCGAGAGATACACTGGTGATCAAGAAGGAATTGCAGGACAAGCACGGGTGGAAGACTTTGGCGGATCTGCCGGCTGGAAGTATCATCGGCACAAGCAGTGTGCGCCGCATCGCTCAACTGGTTCGTCGATACCCGACACTCAAATTCAAGGATCACCGAGGCAACATTCAAACCCGACTACGAAAGCTCGAAGAGGACCCTGACCTAACGGGTATCATCCTGGCTGCGGCAGGTCTCCAACGTATGGATCTTGGTGAACACATTACACAATTTCTCGAATCTGAAAACGGAGGAATCCTGTATGCTGTCGGTCAAGGCGCCCTGGGAGTTGAATGCCGAGCGGATGACGAAAAGGTTCTCCGGTTCCTCAAGTCAATCCAGAACGAACAAACAGCACTAGCGTGTGAGGCGGAACGAGCTCTCATGAGGGCACTCGAGGGTGGATGCAGTGTTCCCATTGGTGTCGAGACAAAGTGGATTGACGACAAGCTACGTATGAAGGCTACAGTTGTTTCCCTCCGAGGTGACGAGGGTGTCGACTGTGAGATATCGGAAGCGATCAAGACATCAGACGATGCGGACAAGTTCGGGAAGAAGGTGGCTCAAACACTGGTAGAACAAGGAGCGCAAAGGATATTGGATGATATCAGCGAGAAGAGGGAGGTACCCGAGACAGTCAAATAAGTGGATAATATGATCGGCACATCTCAACTCAATACCTCTATTGTGTTTGTAGTGTTTATTCGGCTCCAGCAAAAGCTTTGTAGGCCTCGGCATCTAGTAGTTTCTCGAATTGCTTGGCACCCTCCTCATCAACTTCGACCTTTGCGATCCAGCCACCACCAGCGCTATCGTCCTCGGGAACTTTGTTGATGGTAGAAGGCTTCTCCTCGAGGTTATCGTTGATTTGGAGAACGCGTAGGCGGATCGGGGCGTTGATGTCGCTGGCAGACTTGACTGACTCGACGGCGCCTACAGCATCGCCTTGCTCAACCCATGAACCAGGTTCGGGGAGCTCAACGTAGACCACGTCACCAAGCTGCTCGGCAGCGTATTCTGAAATTCCAACGAAACCGTGCTTCTTATCGGCCGAGAGATCGATCCATTCGTGGTCCTTTGTGTATTTGCGAGCGAGGTCTATGTTGTTAGTGGAAGTCAAAAGGAGATTCAGTACTGCATACTCAATTTGGTGGATGAGAATGCTCGGATTGGTGTGCGAATAGAAGCGCGAGGAGCGATACCCCTAGCCAGAGGGGCAGCGACGCGGAGAGACCGGGCAATTGAGGCCATTGTGGTGATGATTTGGTGGTGATATCAGAGGTTCAAGCTTTGTCCGGCGTCATGCGGAGATGGACCGAGTGGGTTCGGAGGTATGCCGATACCTTAGTCAGCAGATCATGATGTTGAACGAAGAACATGTCAACATCAGGCAATACTACAGTCTACGGGCTATAATCGGAGAATAGAGTTAAAAGGATATTTAATACTGTATTAACCGTTGGAGAATTCGAAGATATGAGGCTGGAATGAAACAGTCAACCAATCAGGCCTGATGAGGAAACCTGGAGCGGGGGGTTGTTTGCAGTTGAATCAAGTCTGTTTGGAACTGAATCAACATGGTCATGGGTTATTGACTCGTTAATCGTCATAAATGCATCGTGTAAGCCAGACCCAAGCTGCCAGCTGTTTTTGCATCCATTGCTGCTACATCCATTGCTACTCTTCGAGTCCAATAGCTGCCTATTCGCTGCACTGTTACACAATAAACAACAACACGGTTACTATTTACTAGCAATAGTGATGAATTGCTGCAGGACTTGATGGAAGACCATTACACAAACCGAAGACATCTGATTTATCACCATGTTATGAATTACAATATTCAGCCAGCCTTAACAATGTCTCAGCCAATTGCTTGTCCTAACGCGCCCTGTAACGCGTAACTAAGCATCCCCACCACCATCAACACGGCATTTCGCGCATAACAAGAGCTTAGCCAAAGTTAATCTTGAAATTAGGAGATATCTATTTTCAGCACATTCCCCAATAATGCAAAACATATGCATTGTTGTGATGTTGTTCATTTAATGTACTACCCAAGCCTACCGGTGCCTTGAAAATCCGTCCCGCTCGCGACCTAAACAAGAGGCTCCCACCATCATCTTCCAACGTCAGCGAATGAATAGCGAACCCCCTCCCTGCCAACCCACCAGGATCTACTTGACTCGACTTGGAGATTTGCTCTATCAAAGAGTGTACAATACGCGCCGAATCTCTTGTCTTTTACCGCTGTCACCGAGTTAAGTCTCAAACAACCGACGCCTTGTCTCACCCGTCTCTCCCTCGAACCCGCATTGATCTGTGGCTTCTATTCCGCCACCTACAACATTCAACTCCGACGCTGACTACCGTACTATCCGCGCTGCTTTGCTTTCCATCATCATAACTTGTCGACTAGCTTGATGCCGTTGACTTGTTGAACTTCTCTTCTACCTTACTTTCCTTTCCTGGCGATCACGTTCTCTACCGACTTTGTCTCCACACTCCTTCGACAGCCTCGTATTTCTAATATCCTCGACGACCTTCACGCTGGACGACTCAACGATCTCCGAGGCTACGGCCATCCCCGACCATACCTCTCCCACCATGGAGATGGAAGCTCCCCCACTTGAGGCTCCTGTTTATGAGACTCCTGTCCAAGAAGCTCCCGTCCATACTCCCATCCATGATCCTATCCATGATCCCATTCATGCTCCCAACCACGAAACTCCCTATGCTCCCGTTCATGAAACTCCTGTTCATGAGGCCCAAACCCATCAAGTTCATGATGACACCATGGGCGGCATCGAAGACTCCCCGCAAGTTGGTCCGAGCAACGGCTTCCATCACCAACAGAGCACATCCCTCGATCAAGGTCTAGCCAGCCCGCGAAGCCCACGACAAGAAGACCCCTCCTCCAGATACACTCCTCCGGTACAAACCGCACCTCCACTCTCTCGTCCAGCCAGTGGCTTGTCCAACCCCGCACACCAGGCCTACACCGATTATAGGCAAGGCGCAGGCGCAGGCGAGCCTTCATCCAACGGCCGTAACCATGTCGTGATCAAGGTTGGCATGGTGGGTGATGCCCAGATTGGAAAAACTTCATTGATGGTCAAATACGTCGAGGGAAGTTGGGACGAGGATTACATCCAAACGCTAGGTGTCAATTTTATGGAAAAGACAATTTCCATCCGTAACACGGAAATCACCTTTTCGATTTGGGATTTGGGTGGTCAAAGGGAGTTTGTCAACATGTTGCCGCTTGTGTGTAACGATGCCGTTGCCATTCTCTTCATGTTTGATCTCACACGCAAGAGCACCTTGAATAGCATCAAGGAGTGGTATCGCCAAGGACGAGGTTTCAACAAAACAGCCATTCCAATTCTAGTGGGTACAAAGTATGATCACTTTGTCAACTTTCCCCCTCAAGATCAAGAAGAGATTTCAAATCAGGTATGTCAATCGGATCATTGTCTTCCAAAACTAACACCATCAGGCGAGACGGTTTGCCAAAGCCATGAGGGCTGCATTAATCTTTTCAAGTACAAGTCACAGTATCAACGTGCAAAAGGTAGTCCAAACGCTCCTCTCATTTATCCAACTAACAATCCCAGATCTTCAAGATTGTTCTTTCCAAAGCATTCGACCTAAAGTGTACAATTCCCGAAATCGAAAACGTCGGCGAGCCTCTCCTGTTATATCAGTCTGTTTAATCACCGCCATTTACGAGTTAAATGTTGAACCTGACATCACGACATACCTACGCGATCGTCTCGGCACATCAGCAAAGTATCTTTGCAAGTTTCTTTTGTCATTACATACAACTGGATCGTCTCCTACTTTCTTCACAACTTGACTTATTACGGATTCATGGGAGAGGTCAGGATTACCTCTGGGATAGATAAACATGGGTTTGGCGCACGACCGCGTGGCCAGCTTACCGTGGTCACGAGCGGACTATTGGGTTTCAGACAAGATACAACCGACTGTTAATCGTATTTGTGGTGTATAGATGTTGACGAATGGCTATACAGCTAGTAATTCTTTTCCACCATGTCAAACCCTCTAGCCAATTCTTTTCGCAATTCCTTCATTGATCTGACAGGAGTTAAGGGGATGTCTTCGAAATCGTCCTGGGACATGGTTGCTTTTTCGTTGGTTTGTGATTCAGGTTTCTGGAGCTCAGTCGTTTCTTGCATTCTCTTTTCAAGCGGTGCGAAAGATGGATGATCATACAAGTGTTGATCAGGTGTAAGCTTTCGTGAGTAGATATCTTTTCCATCTTTAACAATGCGCACAACTTCAACAAGCATGCCACGTTCAAGGGTTGACCCTTCAGTATGGGCGGTCTTGCGCCAACGTCGACGGGCCATGATGATGACGATGGTGAGAATGATGTAGAAGAGGATGATGGGTAACATGATAGCGCACAGTTTCGATGCTTTCATGGTGGGCCAAGAATCGACCGAGTATATGAGTTGTAGATGTGTTTGATGGTGTATAGAGGTGATTCTGGCTTGGGAAAGTGTATGTATGGGTATTGAATAGCCTGAACAAAGATCTTTGAAGTTGAGCGATGTTCACCAGGTGCCATTAACCAAGAACATGTTAACAATAAAGGAACAAAAGAACAGGACACATTTACGCACATTATCTGTGTCTAATATTGACTTCTCCAAACAAAGTCTGAATTGCACGTCTTGTATCGAAATAAGACCGAAACCCAACTGTTTAAACTCATACTTATCACATACCGCCACATGTTCCAAGCTCACATTGGATATCTAACATATTGAATGGTCCTACGTAAAAGTATGATTTTAGAATTCCATATTTCTAACTCTTGCGTAATTTATACAGAAGACTCAAGGTCAAAGTATGATTATGTTAAAAACCTTGTCCGAGGGCAATGCATATCATGTTCCAATGTGTGAAGAAAGTTTTCCATTAGTATAGCCTCGATCTATCTCGAGATATATGGGGGGATCCGACTATCCATTACCACTTAGTGTCAAAGTATCAGTCAGTATGTCAATCTTGTTTAGCAAGTCACCACGAGGTTTCATGAGAATCAGAAAGAGTATATTTTACTGAACGGCCGGCGATCAGCTTCAGCGAGCGGAATATTGCTAAGACATCCCAACACCTTGCTCAGCATCCTTAGCACTCGCTCCAGACCGACGAATTCTGATGATGCGAGCAATAATGTACCAAATAAGTGGTACAAGGAACAGCGCAGAGATACCACAAACAATAGCAGTAGTAACAATCCTGTCTGTGTTTGATGGGGGACGCTCCTCCAAGTCGCGGCGAATCGGCGGCCAGGTGAAGAATTCGGAGAGCGAAGCTGGTAGGTAAGAATAAGAGTCCATTTTGTTGATGGTTGCAATAGTGATACTACGTTGATGAGGGGGTGATAGAGTCTTTATATCAAGACAGTGTGATTGTATGATTGTTCTGGTTAACTGCTTTGTTATATTGTCAAGGTGAACAGAGCCCTTTGAGTGTGAACAAGCAGGTGAACAGTCTTAAGCAATAGTCAATAGTACCATCAGAGAACAGCGAAACCGGTGCTATGATGGCTCAGCGACTGAAGCATGTCGGCAGATATAGTCAATGCATCTTCTGAACTCTCAACCCAATACACATGTCATAGCTGGTTGTCCTTCTATGGCTCATTTCTCGGCTGCTTACTTTCTATTTGTACAGCTCAAATGGATAGAACACCTCAGAGAAGTCGAAATGACAAGCAATCCGAATTCCATAGGCGGATACTCGAAAGATAGAACTTTCTTGACCAAACGAGGTCGAAATAGAGAATACAGTCAGTATGTAGACATACCAGCCATCATATATCTTCCAGCCATCCCACGACCGGAACCTTCGGATACCTGTGGATCCCCTCCATCAGCATCTCACCTCTCAACTGGTCATCTTTGCAGCCATTTCCAAATCAAGCTCATGATTCCTCTGCATCTTTCCGCTTCCCCACAGCCTACGGGCCGCATCTTGATCTTGTTCCTGAAGATCATGGTGGAGCTACAGGGACCTTCTCACGACACCCTCAACTCACATCGTGCATGAACATCCATGTTTGCGAAGGGACATGCCCATCTCCCTGAAGGAGACCTTTATTCCTCTACTGTAGACTCTAGTCTATCCACCATATAATCGCATGTTAAGCAAATAGCGAAACTAAGAACAAGACCAATGTTCTGTAATCCATCACTCCATTCCATAAATGCCACCACTCGAAAAACACATTGCACCATAACGCCTGTTCATGAGTAGGAAAGAAATCCAGCGCGCTAGGTAATGAAAAGGAAAAGCCCTGTGGGCAAGAGTCCCTGGCGGTAGCTGGGGTGTCTAGAAACTTGAAACTGAAAGAGATTACTTGTCGTCATGATCTCCCCAGATGGGAGCATTGAGAGGTTTGCTGACGCCGAAACCGACACCAACAGCAATACCGACAACAAGGAAAATGATGAGACCCTTGACAATCCAGCGATTTCGTTGGCTGAGATGAGCCATGCAGGTGCAACGGTTCTTTGCCTTTGCTGCCTTTGCTTGCTTCTTCCAGTGATCCTTTCCTGGCCAGACCTGGCAATCAGTCTTTCTAACCATAGGGCTGCTGGATGTCTTGTGCATGCATGAGTCTGAGGTTCGGGTGGTAATCATAGCTTCGATGTCGGTATCAAAGGGGTTGAGTTTGTCTGTTTGAGGTGTCGATGTTGGACTCATGCGAGGAGTTTCGCTGACGGTTGTGGTGCCAGCAACTTTGTTGGGGATTGTGAGAGTGTTGGTGTCGCCGCTTGGGTGGGAGAGCTTTTCGTAGTTTGAAGGCATTTTGTTGTTGGATGGAGGATGTCGAAAGAAGGGATCGAGGATTGAGCTATCGCGATGGTTAGTCTCAGGTGAACTGTGGCGATGCGATGGCTGGTGAGGTGATGCAATGTGACAGTGCCACCAACGGGAACGGCTGGTAAATACCTTTTATTGCTCAGACACGACAATTGAGTGAAACTCGATGGGTTGGATGTTTGTAGGCCAGTAAGGATGGTGATTTAGGGGCTGGTGTTCGGTCGATAGTGTAAGGGATAGAAGCCGATGGTATATCCGTAGAGGCGACAGTTAAAGATGCAATCGAGAGGATGGATAGACACCAGAAAGGAGTGGTTTAGGTTCAATGAATGTGTAGAAGACAATTGAGAAGAGCGCAGATGGTAACAGGACGGTCGCTTGGTTTGTCTCAGTACATGGGTCGTTTGGATCGTCGGTTCGCTCAGGTCCGCCCGGTGGTGCAACGTTTAGATTGGTTGTCAATGGGTCAAATAATGAAGCCAAGAAATGAAAGAAGCTAAAGATTATCTCTTTAAAGAGACGAGATTGCAGTGGGCGATTATAAGAAGAGTTTCAAGGGATGGAGAAGAAGCTTAACAAGAAAATCTGGGATAGAAGGAACCTTGTATTTGAGTCGGTCCCTAATTCTATGCACCTCACTCAGTCTGAAGAAACGGCAGAAGAGGAGAAACCAAAGACGACATCAAGCCACGGGCATCGCGTTCCCTGGAAGAGGCAGCCCCTAACTAAGCCCCAATAGTACAAGGGGCCCTGGAGTTTTGCACGCTTGGGCCTAAAGCGGGCGCGCTACCTGTGGGCTTGCCGTCTTTGGGCCTGGCGGGAACGCGCAGCTAGGCGAGCTAAGGACCAGCGGGGGACCCCGGCTCTAGCGGCCCACCTTTTACTTGTCTGATGCTACGCTCTAGATTGCTCCAGGACCATCACCATTCGTTCGCTCATGGCATCAAGATGTCAGTGTGTGTGTGTGTATGCTTCAAGGTTTGTGCCGACGATGAAGTGCATCGTGAGCATACGCGTATTTTCAGTCGGGAGCACCGTACAACTTGCAGGAGTCGGACTTCCCTGAGGCTTCATGATCTAACACCTACAGACATCCCTTGCGTCCCCCGCGATAGATCCAGATCCAACAAACCTGCATCTAGAGTCGATGAAGCCCATGTGGCACGGCTGCATGTCTTCATACCCGCAATCCCACGAATAACAACTCTGACGAAAATGGCTCAACTCTAGTAGTCTATCTATCTTCGATTTACCCGCGCCTTCAAAAGCTAACTCTCGAACGGTCCAGCGCCACCGAAATGGATCCGCGGCCGGCTCTTGGCTACTGACTCGCCCCAATAGTTAAAGCTTCTTCTCCAAACCTCCAGCAGACCATTTCAGCTGTCGTTGATTTTCAGTCCGTACGGAGTAAAGCTAAGTCTGTCTTGGCAGCCGAGAACCCGTGGTCGTGTGTTCTATCGTTAGTTATTGATCATTTGATCTCGACTGCCCTCGAACGATTCAAGACTGATTGTGCTTGTCAACTGACGCTGATCCTTCAGGAGAACCAAGTCAGGAACAGCACAACAAGGTTTAAAGGCTTTTAACATCGGGAGTTGAGAAGCCACAGAATTCCTCCCCCTGAATAGATCGAAACTTCTTTTCCACAACTTTATCGACAAGCAAATCGCACAACTTTAATCGAAGTGAATCGCCACAAGAATGAGAATGCTTCTGCACAGACCGAAGGAATCGACATCTCGGGCCTTTTGCGCTTGTATGCTGTGCGTTTCACTCGCGGCACAGCATCCACTTCAGTGGCAGACTTCCGTGGATATTCTTATCTCGTTCTCGGTATCGTGTCCGTGTACGGCAAGGGTATTCCGCGTATTGTGTTAATACGCTGATATTATTACGACGCACATTCTCAAACATTAATTTCAATCTGCATAGGCGACTTCGTCATAGGACAGTCGACATAATGATGGAATACAGAGCAATCACACACAAGGTTTACGTACCCAACCGTAAAAGCACTTCCCCTCCTTGGAAATGTCACCAAGACGAGTTTCGCAAAGTGTGATTCGGTAACACAAGAGTAGGGAACCTGGTCACTGCGAGTGCTGGGGTCCCTGCATTAGCTCCCATTTCGCCAAGGAATGGGGTCAACAGCGGTTCTAGACTTGGGTTCCAGATGGTTGTTCAGTGGCGCTGTCAATGATGCTTTACGGGTATTCGTACAGTTTACAGAGGGCTGTTCCTTTCCAGAACCGGCATGTCAAGGGAATGACTTGGATTGGTATTTGCCACCAACAATGTGGTACACGGTTTAGATGACAAGGTGAGGCAAAGAATTTGAACATTTCATGTGCTGGTGTCTCAGCGAAGTTGCCACTAAGATGTCGACAGGCACAGAGAGAGATGTTGACTGCATTTGGACTGTGATAAGCAACTCTGGCTAGCTATTGGTTCATATGCAAGGTCTGCAACTTTCATTGATACTGAAAACCCTATCTTGTCGTTGATAGCGCACTACGAGCACCACTATTGGATGTCAAGGCCAACTGATGCAGACAATGCGCAGGGCAACGGCACAGGATAACGGCGGAAACATGGGTTAGCCAAAAGGTATTTCATCCAGAGCACGCAGATAGACAGTTCCCTGTTCAAGTGAACACCGTTATTGCTCATGACCTAGTCTCGATATTAATGTAGGAACTTTCGATTGCCAAATATTGTCCTAGACCTGACCTAATCGAGTTAGTATTACCAGCTTCAAGACTTCAGGTTGCCTTTGTGAGACTCAGAACGATATGCTTCACAGCGAGCTTGCTGCAGAAGCTTCAGCTCGATCTATGAACTAGCAACTCTACCTCATTCTGCTGCCACAAAGTTAACAAGAGAATGTTACCATTGGTATGATGTAGATTCAGTAAGGCTAGTGCCTGCTGGTTCAACTTGGAGGGTTATCTTGATCTCAGATTGATGCTGGTTTAGACTGAACATGGCAGTCCAAACGCAGTATACTCAACACTCTCGGTTATGTGTGGGTGTGAACACGAAGAGGACTCTCGAGTTACTCGACTCAATTCGACTGCCTTTTGCAACTGTGATCTGCTTCCACGTATGAAGAATCACTCAGGTTAGCTCTTGGTGCTCGATATTTGGAGTTGCGCAAGAGGGTAGACGAAGCTCAGCATCAGAATGGGAACTCGCGAACAGAACGACTACCGACAATACTGAAGCTCACGCCGGCGATGACTTGATTCTCATTGCCTGCCTGCAACGCAACGATGCTGTTTATACTCTAAGCGTTAGTTCACACCGATACTCAAGAGCTGTGGCAGCTCGTTAGGGGTTTTGCATCAATAGTTATCCATATCTCTACAATTACCATGCCATTCATGACTATTACGTTTCAGAGCAACCGTTCTTATAATCTATAGCTATTAATGGTGTTGGCAGTGCCTGGCGGCTTTCACTGGTTGGCAGTGATTCAGAGCGCCGCAAATTTAGGACTATGTAACCTCCTCTCCCAGATTCTTCCTCTTTCCTCCTCCATACTTCTCGCCAGTTCCTTGCGTCGCCATCTCGCTCATTTCTTTCCCGTCCTTTGTCTTTACTTCCAGTAACTTCAATCCCATTACATGGTGTCTGACGTATTGCTCACCGGTTCAAGCTTCATCCAATATACACCGTCAAGTCACCGGCAACATGCCCAATATCCCCCCTATGCCCCCTATCAACACCCAAATATCCCCTGCCCTCGAGGTCACTTCTTTGATAGATGAGGTGAATAGACGAATTGATGCTTTGAGAACACCGGCGCCAAAGAACATTCAGCCAAGCGATGCAACACGCCAGGGGAACTCGAACAGTTCACTACCAGCAAGAAAGCGTCATAGAAACGAGTCTCCAAGCCAAGCTTACGACAACTCAGACAACGTCTCGAAAAGCTCTTTCGATCACTTGGCTAACCGTGTTCATCGGTTGGAAAATGCTGACACTGCCCGCAACATTATATCGGAACGCCTGATGGAACGTATTGAGTCACTGGAAGTTAAGAACCTCACACTGAAGCAAAAAGTCGCCAGGTTGGAAGGCAAGAGCAACTGATTGTGTTCTAGTTGGGAAGGCAATATGCACTTGCTCTTTCCACAGCAGCCGCACTCCTTCCGCACAACACAACATCTTTCTCCTTCACAATTTTATCTCCCATCTTCATCATCACTCATTCATCTTCATCTACAGTTCTATCAGCATCATTCTTTGTGCATCTCCCTCAACCGTACCGCTATTTCTGTGTATCCCAGGACGCATCCCAAACAACACCATGGTCGAGAAGTACGTTAACAAGCCTGGGCAATGGCTTTACAGTGGTGGTGAATACGCCTCCAGCAATGACAATTCAGAGGCACATTGTTGTCCCTGTGTTGTCTATGGCCGTGCTAGATCTCTTCTCGATGATGCCGTTGAGTATCGAAATGGAAACTGCCATGCACAGGAAGGACCCGTATCGAAGGCGCCTTTTTATTCCATCATCTCAGGTTATTGTTGTTCATTTGCTTTCTTCTGCGTTCCTTGTAAGTTTCCTCGAACAACCCACAACGCCACGCTAACATCTCAGTCTATGCCGGCTTCATCGCCAGTCTTCGAGGAGACGTTCGACAGTTCTACGATATCGAAGGTACCAGTGACCAAGACTATTGCAAGAGCTGCCTCAATCCATGCAAGACTCTTGTTCAAATCGAGAACGAAATTGAGCAACGGCAGAGACGCCGAAGGCACAGTGAGTGCTGCGGGTATAAGCCTGAACCACCCATGACCTCGTCATCTTCGAATTCTTCTAGGTCACACAGCAAGACACATACTGCCGAATCGGATGCTGATGAATCCCTTCCATGTATTCCTGAAGACTCTCCAGAAGCCACACCTACAACTCTTTCTGCCGTGAGCAGCCGTCGAAGCAGTACCAAGCCACGAGAGAGGTCCATTGCTCGAGACCCTCTTGCACCCACCGATGCAACTCTTGTCCACAGCCACAATCTTGCCAAAGATCCAATGGGGCCAACCTACAAAACCAGTGGGAACCACAAGCTGAGACAGGACACGTTTGCTCCCACATATCCGCCTTCTATCCATCAGCTTCGAACCGACACCAAAGCTCCAGCTAGTCCACCTGCAGTTCACCAACATGATCTCTTCGAAGATGCCAGCGAGACATATGCTCAGCCCAGTAGTCATGACATTGACTTCGATCCAGTCAAGACGTTTCGGGCGAGTCCAGAACACCAACTTCGTCAGGACAAGATGACACCAGGAGCATTTCCTACTTCACACAACCTTCACCGCGACATGGTGAGCCGACGGGCCAGATCACCTCGACCACATACGCTTGAAGTGGATGAGTAGGTCCGGCCAGGCCACACCATGTCCATGAGGATACTGAGTTGGAGGGTAGACGGTGGGTTCGGTGGACAACATTGCTAGAACAACCTTAGGACGCCAGTATCGTTATCACTTCATAATCAGAGGCCAGTACAATAGATATATTATTCATTCGGCCATGGATGTGACCCTAACAATGGTTTGAAGTTATTAACTGACTGAACAGAGGTTTTGGATAACGATGATCATTGGCTAACGGTTGCAGAAGCTCTGAGTTGGCATTGAGGCAATGCTATGCAACCTGACGGTCGAAGCCAAGTCCACCGATGACGCCAGGTCAACTTGTCGATGTCTCATTCCCAGCCTTCGACTTGCAGATGCTAGCCAGAGTCGGCGTTGCACTTAATATCAATGAGGGGCTACAACACGGACACGACGCGAGAGTTCGCGGATGGCCTGGCCTTTAATAGAAACAAATGCGGTACGATGATCGCTCGGTTACATCTTACAGGGACCTCAGGTGGAGACACTGATCTGGTTGGTGATCAAGCGTCGTGGATCAGTTGGAAACCGGGCCAATTGAAACGTTTATGCTATGGATGTTGTGATGAGACGATGGCCGCATATGAGTGACCAGGTACATGATACACAGGCAAGGAGAACCCGAGATGATGATTATCGAGGTTGGTAAAGATTCTGACAACCACGACCTGACAGCTTCCGAGCAGAGGACACCTAGACGGCTGTCTCCCTTGCATGATGGTCATGGACGCGACCATTGGATACGACATACAAGAAACTGGGTTGACGCTTGTGGAGTTTGGTCGTCCCACAAGGCCAAGCAGTTGATGAACGAATCATCGCGCATAAGGCCACTTAGCGGTGACGATACGATTGAGGGGATGACGCCTGAGGCAAACTAAGCCGTTATCACCATATCTTGACGGATATCCAATACTATCGGTGCCGCCATCACTCATTTCGTGCGAAAAGGTCGCGAATCTCACATTCCTCGTTTCATTGCCCTGTATTCCCTGCATCTCGTCTTTAGCCTTCCACTCAGGGCCTGTACTATGGTTTAGTGGCCGCCGCACCCTTCTGGCACGTCCACGTCTCCGCGCTCACGTCCAAGGCACGAGACGCCCACTTTCGCGCTAGTCTCCCTTATTACCGATTCCTCCACGCGCTCCCGCACACCAAAAACCCACCTTTAGCACCTCTTTTTACCCGCTCTCTCCCACTTTCACTCATCTCACCTTGCTCTTCGACCACGATCACGACTTGCGCATCAACAATAAACAACATTGACAATGGCTACTGTCACTCGTCAACCATTTGCTCCCCTTGATGGGTCCCGGCTTCAAAATCTCACCAGTCTGAAGAACCGACAGAATGGTATGTGGAGATAAGGTTACAATTGGGCATCGCTAACATGGTCAGCTCTTCCACCTGTCAGTGGCAAGCGAAAGGCTGAATTGATTGATACCGACGATTTTGAGAATGTCGACCCTTCTGCTTTTGCCAAACGATCTAAAGGATCCAAAGACACCAAGGATATCACAAAAGACATCCTTAAACCATCTGCTTTTCTCCTCAAGGCTGCACCTTCTCCCATTCCCAACCGTTTGATCAGCCCTACCAAATCCCGACGCACTCTTCAACCCAAGTCTCCAGCTACTCTCAACACTGGCATTTCAAAGTCATCCCCAATTCATGCTGCTGGTCGATCTCCAACTAGAAGTAAGCGATCAGGAATCGCCTCTAGCCGACGACGTACCCTTGGTCCTTACACCCGTGTTGATCCTCCCTCATTCAGCCTTGGATCTGCCGCTCCCTTCTCCCTCGATGCTGCCCTCAAGGGTACGATCCCTGGCTATGCTGCCAAGTCTGCCCCAAAAGAGCCTGTCATTCTCGAGGAGCCTGACATGAAGGCTAGCTGGTTTTTTGACATTCACGAGGACACACCCGAACAAGAGATGACCAACTTACTTCAACATAGCACATGTGTGCTCGACATTTCATCCGATGAGGAGAGTGAGCGCAAACGCAACAGAGATCGCGCTGAAGGTCGCGATAAGGAGAATGTTCCTCCACCTGATGATATCTCGCAAACTCGTCGCGCACCCAGAGCTGATGATATGATCATTGAGAAGGAGCGTGTCGCATTGGGAGAGATGAACACTGCCGACTTTTTCGCTGAAGGATGTGATGAGACGTCAGTTATCATTGTACCTGAAGATGAGCCTGAAACACAAACACAAGCTGAGGTCAAGCCTGTCGAATTGGCCATCGACCCTCTAGAAGATATCGATAGTCTTATGGCTAAACCTACAGAAGGGACAAGTAAGGCTGCTGTTTTGGAACCAATTGAAGGAACCGGTGAGAGCTTTGAGCTATGGGAAAGTAGCAGCGCACAAGATGAAGATGCATCATGACGGATGACGGATGACGGATGAATATGGACGAATATGGTAATGGCAATGATGGATATGATAACGGATGGAAGGAGCATGGCGTACTGGTTATTCTCACAGGCTACCAAGCGCTGGAGTACTGTTTTACTTTGGCTTAGGCGACTGATTTATTGATAACATGACTTGAATTGACTGATCACCTTTGCATGATCTGATTCTGCCGCACTGTGTCCCACGTGAAATGCTAATCAAGACAGTGTGAATATTCTGTCAGCTCCACTTCCCCTCTTGAACTCATCAACATCATGTCTTCAATTAATGACCTCGCGACTGCTGCAATTACTGGCAATGGCCCAGATGAGTCTACTCATAGAGGCGCATTTATCGTCCTGGAGGGATTGGACAGAAGCGGAAAAACAACACAGGTGAAGCTGTTGGAGCAGAGATTTGTAGAAGAGGGTAAAAAGGTCAAGGTTATGAGATTCCCTGGTAAGTCAATTGCATTCACATTAACATAGCTAACATATCAGACCGCACTACACCTATTGGTCAAATGATTGATGCCTACCTCAAGAGCGACGTAGAGATGGAGGATCATGTTATTCATCTCCTCTTTAGCGCAAACCGATGGGAAGCTGTGTGAGTACTCACCATTGATGAAGTCTGGTCTAATCTTTCAGCAAACAAATTCAATCCCTTTTGGCTTCAGGAACAACCATTCTCTGCGACCGATACTATCACTCAGGAATTGTCTACTCAGCCGCCAAGCAAAACCCCTCTTTGACCCTCCCTTGGGCCCGCGCACCTGAACGCGGTCTACCCCGACCTGACCTTGTCCTCTTTCTTGACCTGACCGAAGAGCAGGCCCAGGCGAGGGGCGGATGGGGTGGAGAAGTTTACGAGCGATCCGACATGCAGAAGCGCGTGCGGGAATTGTTCTGGGGACTTAGCATGGGTGGAAAGGATGCTGCGGCACAGGGACTTGGTTTAGACGAGGGTGAGGGATGGACACAAGAGGAGGAGGATCTCATGGTTGTTGATGCGGGGGGGAGTGTGGAGGAGGTAGCTGAGGAGGTTTGGAACAAGGTTAGAGGAAGGGTTGAGCAGGTAGAGAGGGGTGAAGTTGGGAGAAGTGTAAGGGTTGTGAGGTAATTGAGATGATTGATATATCACTGATGTAGTGACGATAGTGACCAGGAAGCAAAACAAAAATGAATCCCCGAAACCTGGATCGAACAAGTGACCTTTCGATGACATGACAATTACAGTCGAACGCTCTTCCAGCTGAGCTATTCGGGGAATCTCTGACCAATCAGAGGAATAGCTATTGAGTGACGTCGTTGGAAATTTGGTATATGATTGAACAATCGGGTTTGGCAATCGGCTGGATGTATTTTACCCCAGTTTGAGGTGTTTAACTTTGACTCTGTCTAGTCTGACGAGCTGTTGAAGCAATTTGATGTCGAGGATGTTGTGTTGGCTGCAAATTGTGTGCAGTTGTTGAGCCGTGGGTTGAAGACACATAACCTTGGAATTGAGCTACAACAACACGTAAATGCACAGATTATTACACAACTCGGCGTAGCTCAATGTTCGATGCCTTATCTACCCCTGGAATAAACGATAAGCCAGTTCCCAGACTCGTACTTCTAGGTTCTGTTGTAGATTGTGATTCACTTGTTGGTTTAGGGTAACAACTGAGGACAGGATGAAGACAATAGCTGGGGCTTGTTTTATAGACTAGGCGGAATAATCATGAATTATCAAGAGCTAAACATATTAGATCTCTTATAATTGAAAGGCCTTTTGCTGTCTTGTTGCGAGTCCATATTATCGTCTGGGTGTTTAGTTGTCAACATTCAGGGTCCAATTCCGTCCAAATGCCTTAAGAACAGTCACACCAAATCTACGACCACGGATCTATAAGACAAAGCGAAATGGGTCATAGGCATCGAGAGATCAATGTTATTTTAACAGAAGAAGTCGAATCTGAGTATAACCAGTTGAACCTATGCCTCAGATGTGTCGCAGATACAACACCGCGTACATATAGACCCCAAAATGACCTCAAATCTCAACCACCTCCAATGGCTATTCCTCCGTTTCGGAGACTTCCCCGAATAGCTCAGCTGGAAGAGCGTTCGACTGTAATTGTTATATGTCATCGAAAGGTCACTTGTTCGATCCAGGTTTCGGGGAACTCATTTTTTGCAGCACTCCACTGTAAGTTAGGCCTAGCAGTTATTTTTACTGCGCTAAACCTTGGCTTCCAGTGAGTGCCGTATTAGCAAATATTATTAACATACACGCCATGCAAAATATCCCCGAAACCGACCATTCACAGTACACGATCAATGGAATCCAATGCTACTTTTAATATCTAGTTAAAGACAACAGTCTTGTGACCATTGAGGAAAAGCCTTCTCTCAGCGTACCACCGCACAGCAGCAGCAAGCGTTTGGCTCTCAACATTAGATCCCTCCTCAGCTAATTCCTTAGGGTTCATGGCGTGGTTGACACGAGCAATTCTCTGCTCAATAATAGGACCCTCATCCAAATCAGCAGTGACAAAATGAGCAGAAGCACCGATAATCTTGACACCACGCTCGTAAGCCTGGTGGTAAGGCTTGGCACCCTTGAAAGAAGGCAAGAAACTGTGATGGATGTTGATGATACGTCCAGACATGGCCTCGCAAAGTGTAGGCGAAAGGACCTGCATGTAACGAGCCAGAACAATAAGCTCAATGTTGTGTTTCTTGACAAGCTCAAGGACTTGTCCCTCCTGCTGAGCCTTGGTATCCTTTGTAACTGGCAAGTGGTGGAATTCGATTCCGTAGCTCTCGGCGAGGGCAGCGTATTCGGGGTGGTTGGACACAATAACAGGAACCTCCATGCGCAATTGACCAGTCTTCATGCGGAAGAGAAGATCATTCAAACAGTGACCAATCTTGGAGACCATGATAAGAACTCGAGTCTTGCGGGCGACAGGACGAATGTCGTAATCCATCTTGTAATCGGCGGCGAGCTTGTTGAAAGCCTCAGTGAGGTGCTCAGTGGTTTCGGTCTCGGTAGGTCCGAAGTGAACTCGCATAAAGAAACGCTCAGAGACGGGGTCAGAGAATTGCTGGAGGTCGAGAATGTTGTGCTTGTTTTCAGCAAAGATGCCAGTCACGGCAAAGACGATGCCGGACTTGTCGGGGCACGACAGGGTGAGGATGTGATCATAGGCCATGTTGAAAGCTATGTGAGGCGTTGAGTGTGTAAGTTTGAGGAAAGAATTGATCGGCGAAGCTGGCTCCGTGTCTCGACCGAGTATGACTCCGAAACCCCACTGCGGGCTAACCCTCCACTATCGGAGTTCGGGATGTGGATGCTAGACTGAATAGTTGGAAGATCCAAGATATAAGTTGACTCAGGGAAAACTTGAGGCAGCTAGATCATTGTTATCAGATTGATGTCCACCTGAGAAGATCGTCATCATGCAGCCGTATCCAGTCACCCGGTACGCCAGTCCCCGCAATGGCTTTACAGGGTAAGGCTAGACTGACGTTGATGGATTAGTGACAGAAGATGCAATTGGGTTTGGAGTATCAGTATTACGATGGGTTGTCTTGTCTAGCTACCAATTCGGAAGTAGGTGATTTGCGACTTGGAGTTAGGAGTACCAAACATCGAAATAAAGCCAATCCTGAGCTCACTACAAGTAAACCAGTCGTCACGTGGTGCCATATCGGGTGCTCACCCGGTCCCCACCTGCCACTCCTCGACTCCCACCTACATATCATCAACTTCAACAATGCATTATGCCGGGTGGCTCCCGGAGTCGAGAAGGCTGTTTCAACTGCCGGAAACGGAAACGAAGATGTGATGAAGAGAAACCAGTTTGTCGACGATGTCGTAAAACTCGAGATGATTGTGTCTTTCCGGAGCCGGCCTCTGCTTCTAATCTCAAGTTTGTAGTGGCGGCTTCTGACCATTATCTAGTACCGATTACCACACAGAACACAAGTTTCTTGAACCTCTCACCTCAAGAACTTGTATCTATTTGTGATCACTTCAAAGGACGTGTACCACTTCCCCGCACACTCTCGCCCTTTCTCTTTGAGTCGCAAGGGAACAAAGCCATTGAACAGTCACTTGTGCAGTATTGTAAGTATCAGATCCTCAGAGACGCCCAGCTAACACCTCTAGATGTCGAAGTCATCTCTAGTAGTCGAGTCTATGTGGATACTAGTCGGAATGGGTTCCGCACATCAGTTATACCTCGAATGTTCCAAGGCCCTCTACTCTCTGCAGTGTTAGCCATGAGCGCTGCAGAATGGGCGCAGAATGTACCCAATGGAGACTACCAAGCTTTGTCGGTACAGTACAAGGTCCGGGCTCTCCACGAACTCCAACAGGCTTTACTCGACTCACAAGGCAGCGAGGGTAATCTCCTAACCTGTGTTCTTTTGGCGTCTCTGGAAATCGCCCACGGTTCTTGTCCAACTTGGCTTCACCATCTCCAAGGCGCCCTTGCTCTACTGGAAAGTTTTGGGACAAGTATTGATCCCAATGTGGCCGAATTCGTTCTACAGTATTTCCGATTCCGATACATCCTGATGGAAACAACTCAACCAAGTCATGAGGATGACCCATATCGTCATGCCATGGTCAAACTGGCCAAAGCTGAAGCTAATCTTCCACATGCTCGAAACCTTGTCGACGAACAAATAGGTTGTTCAATGGATCTGGTTGACATCATCAACGAGATTTCCTCACTGTCTACGAACATACCCCAGGATCTCCACGCCAAAGGCCAAGAAATCGAACAAAGAATTGAACATTTATCCCAGGACAACGTCGACGAGTACCTCTGCAAAAGTGCAGAGTCGTTTAGAATTGCAGCCCAAATTTACCTCCGCCTCGTGTGTTACAACACTCCCATCACCCACCCGTCTATTCTACAGCCCCATGAAGCTCTCCTACTATGTCTCTCCGATATCATAGTTGAAGGACAAACAAGAAGATCATTCCCAATGTGGCCACTATTCCTAGCTGGCTGTGCATGCTCGTCAGATCAGCAACGCAAGGTTGTGCTGGACCATTTCGCATTATTGGATAGTCAGTGGCCTATAAGCAACATTTCGGCGGTTTGGAATGCTCTCAAATTGATCTGGCATACCAGAGATTTGCACACATCGTCTTCAAATCAGGACTGGAGAGAGGTTGTTCACAAATTTGGGTGGAAGCTGTCTTTATCGTGAGAAGTCGATTATCAGTATTAATCATGTCGCTAATGCGTTTTTATGCTATACTTCCAGCTTCCATGACTTGCCAAAGGATCTCTCGGACCATCCCATACTGGACACCAAGATTCTTTGGCTCCCTCTTCTGCCCTTGCTCTTGAATCCTCTACCATCTTCATAATAAACTTGCTGTCCTGCAGTTCGTCTTGATCATCTTGGTCTTGTGATAACCACCCCTCTCGTCGTCCATCCCCTGAATTAAGTCGATGATCAAGAGGTCTAATGTCAGAACCCGTACTTCCTAATCTCTCGGTTCGTAATCGTACAGGCTGACCAGTCAACATGGCCATTTCAACATCCAAATCAATCATTCCGTCTAAGGGTCGATTCACTGGATGAGGACGGGGAGGCTGTGATGGATCTGTAGATGAGCTGATCCATCGGAAGTGTCGTTTAAGCATAGAAGCTTGTGTTCGATCTCGTGGCCAGGTTTGGTTTCGTTCGCGTCGTCGTCTGCGGACATGGTGCTCAATCAAGAGGTTCAACGATGGGAGACAGGCGCAAACGAAGCCGATAGTGATTTCGAGAGCACTGGGACTGTTAGATATGTTTAGAAATGCCATGTACATACGTTAGAATGCTGATCGGCGTATAGTCGACCGTGATGTCGTCCGAATTCAAAAAGTCAACCGCTTTGGCTATTCGGAATAGTGTCAAAGCTGTAGCGATTCCTCCAGCTCCCAAAAGCAACACAATTTTTATCCTTTTCCCAACAGACAAAGTGAGACGCCATGTCAACGGTATTGGAACGAGAAGGATGATCAAATCGGTGACAATCGACAATGCCAAATCGGAAAAGAAGATCTTTCGTTGGTTGAGGCAGTGCGCGTTTCTAACTGTCGGATCCCAGTATGTTCGAATTGGGTAACAGTTGACAATTCGTAATATTTGGATCGGAATGTATGCGACTAGAAGAGCCCATATAAATATTCGAATTCCTTTTGCGACTCTCGGTTCGACAGCAAAAACTCGTGCCATGAGGAAGAGGATGGTCGCTTTGGTGAAGAACGCGGCGGGAATGTAAACGACGGTGCTTGCGTAGAACCACTGAATTGTTAGACTTGTCACTGTAATTCAGGCAACTCACCTTTAGCCAGTTGTAATATTCTGGTTGACGAATCTCCCACGCATGATAACCTCCTCCATACCGGGCCACTATATTGTTAGCAACGCCAAAACATCTGCAGAGGACATACTCATAAGTACAGTAAAGCAATACAAGATAACCGTAATCTGTAGAGTTAGCAAAGAACACACAACCTGGATTGTCGTACAAATGCTGCTATACATGTCCCTAAATTGTCAGCTTAGTTCAACCACGACCTGTAGACATACAATCTTCTATCCCGATATTTCGACTAATCGTACGCTTGACATAAACTCGGACAAAGAAAAAGACCGAAGTAAAAAACACACAGAGAACTGTAATGACGATATTCAGCGTCCAGTACACATCCTCCGGGTTATTGTAATCGGGCGTAACCCCAGCAGGAGCTTTTCGATTCGAGTCGGGACCTGTTGCATTCCACATATCGTGGAGATGAATGTAGAGTCATTGTTGAAGATGACAGAACAGTAAACCAGAGGCGAGTTCTCGACTGATAACTGAGACAAGCTTCACTAGCGGCAATAGATCGCTGTGCTTGCTTGGATAAACCGTTGACGATCACCGCCACTAACGGTTGGCGCCGAACTTTGTTTCAATTCAGGGCTCCCTGTGGCTGTAGGTCTGTACAATGACTCAAGAAGATCCGCTGAGGTGGCGGGGCAGTGACATTGAGATCCGGAGATGTAAAGCTGTGGAGTGATGAAGACTGAAGTGGTGGAAGATTATTCTTGGCGGATGTCATTAGTGAGGTTGACCACTGTAGCGGATGATTTAGTGCCTAAGATTTAGTGCCCCTTGCTTCTTGAAGTCAAGTGAATCGTCCAAGTAAGCGATTAATTAAGGCAACAGGATCTGTCTCGCTTTCTGAGCTCATACAATTGTATTCAGTCTGGTAGCTTCTAATACAAATCGATAGCTAATGACTATCTGCATACTTCAGCATCCATGCGTACAGCTTGTGACGGCGTACAGCATCGTGCCAAACTCGTCAACACCCTCTAACCATCGATCTGTCTGTATTTGTCTCTGTTGTATTTCTCTGTCGCTCGCGTCAGAAGGTGGCCATAGTTGATCCAGTTGAAAGGTCCCCTCTGTCCATTCAGCCAAATGCGAGTTGTATGCCCGTTCCCACTCGGTTTGATCTGCTTGCCACAAAATCTTGCTTGAAGGTGCGTACAATCCCTTTAATTCGTGACCAAGGTATGTCGGGAGACCGTCTTGGGTGGTTAACACATTATCCAAAAAGTACATTGTGTAAAGGGTTCGTCGTTTCGCTTCGGCCACAATCCATGCTTCCCATCGTGGACGAATACCTTGTTGTTCTGCTACACATACAAGCCCTTGTTGAGAAGTCAGACAAGCAATATCTTGAAGGTTGATAATAGCTTGACGAAGAAACATCGAGACAGGGCTTAGGTGGAAGAACAGAACCATGGAGTAGATAAGATATGCCTGGAATGCACCAAGGAGTTCAACACCATCGTAGGTCCCACGTTGGTCGTATAGATTTGTCATTTCTCTCTGTAGAATATCCGTAGCAACACTCTCGCTCCCAGGTAAAGGATCTTTGCATATCCGAACCAAAGTAAAGCAAGTCGAAAGAGGTGCCGAGAGTTGTGCAGGATGGATAAATGGAGGTGTTCGACCCCGGATAACCATTGATGTATACGACTTTAGCATTCGATACACAAAGTTCATGACGTTCGGAGAGTAGGCTTTGACCGTTTGACCTGGTAGAGGGACGTATGAATTGAGCCATCGATTCTTGATGTCGTCACTGTTGATAGGACACACGAGATCGGCTGTAAAGTTGGGGCCATGGCGCTCAGGTTCTCGCTGGGGCTCGCTCGTAGAGATTGTTTCTGAAGGTTCGATAGTTTCACGAGACCTAGAAGGATAGGTGCATGTCAAACCCCGCAAGGCGCAACGCCCGCAGGTTTCCTTGTGATCACATTTCGCTTTGGCTGTTGAACAATGGTAACAGGATTTCTGTCGGGTGTTGATGTACCTGGGCATTGCGGTCGGTCTGCTAATGATCCGATCCGTGGATAAAGTTGAGATAGGCGACCCCGCATAGAATATCCATACAAGGCAATTCTAGCCTCAACCCAAGTATATAGCTGAGGCCAGGCTTGCTCCTGGTTATGACCAGCAACCATGGGGCGTCATAATCTACAATATCCTAAAGACTCTACCAATACCATCAAACGGTACAAGGTTCACGGGGTTTACGATCTCGAAACTGTCCATAGTATCGTCAACACATGCCCAATTCTTCATGTCTCCTTTAATACACCCTCTCAACCATTCCCAGTTGTCCTCCCTATGATAGGGCAGCTGGGATCTTTTGACCGACCGAGTGCAGACCTTCGCGACCCTTTAGAACTTTACCTTCATGGATATGTATCGTCAAGGATGATGAACCTGGCCACTGAACAGGGTATGCCTGTTTGTGTTGCAGCATCTCACGTTGACGGGCTTGTTTTGACTCTGGCCACCTTTTCCCACAACTACAACTACCGTTCAGCAGTTCTCTTTGGATATGCGACAATTGTCAAAACAGATGAAGAGAAGCTATACGCAATGGAACTCATTTCCAACAGTGTAGTCACCGATCGATGGAGACACACCCGTCAACCTCCTTTGGCATCGGAAATGCAAAGCACCAACATTCTCAAAGTGCGAATCGAATCAGCAAGCGCAAAGATTAGCGCTGGTTCAACCACAGATGATAAAAGTGACTTGGAGAATAAAGAATTGGTGGCCTCAACGTGGACCGGGGTGTTGCCTGTGTATCAAACAATTGGGGAGCCAATCCCAGGACCATACAACACAGCTAAAGTCCCTGAACATGTTTCCGACTTTTCAAAAGATACAAATGATCAGCGAAAGCAGCGATCTTTAGAAGCAGCTGAAGGTGAAAGGCGGGCGTCTTAGCAGGTGTGGGCATCTTAGGAGTTAGGACTGTAGTAATCCGGAAAAACTATATCCGACCCCACCTCCACATCTTGATCGTGGCCACACTCTCCTCCATCATCCCCGCGACATCAAAGTCGCAATTAAACGCCATGGTTCTTCAAGATCTTGGCCGTCGCATTAACGCGGCGGTCACAAACCTCACACGTGAACAGAATCTAGATGAAAAGGTACTTCCCTTACCCAAGCATGTTACACGCATCTAACACCCTAGGCTTTCGATGGTATGCTCAAGGAGATTTGCGCTGCCCTACTCGAAGCAGATGTCAACGTGCGACTCGTCGGTCAACTACGAAAGTCCATCAAATCGACAGTCAACTTTAAAGAACTTCCTCCCGCCGTGAATAAGAAACGCCTCATCCAGAAAGCCGTTTTCGATGAACTCGTCAAACTCGTCGATCCTCACGCCGAACCGTTCCGACCAAAGAAAGGCAAGAGCAATGTCATCATGTTTGTTGGTCTTCAAGGTGCTGGAAAGACCACAACATGTACAAAACTCGCCCGACACTACCAGTCAAGAGGTTTCAAGGCTTGTTTGGTTTGCGCGGATACCTTCAGAGCTGGTGCTTTCGATCAGCTGAAGCAGAACGCCACCAAGGCCAAGATCCCCTACTATGGTTCCCTTACCGAGACCGATCCCGCAGAGGTTGCTAGAGCTGGTGTTGACCAATTCAAGAAGGAGAGATTTGAGGTTATCATTGTTGATACTTCAGGTCGTCACAGACAAGAATCAGCTCTGTTCCAGGAGATGGTGGACATTCAAGAAGCCATCAAACCTGATGAGACAATCATGGTTCTTGACGCTTCAATTGGTCAACAGGCTGAATCACAGGCAAAGGCTTTCAAAGAGGCAGCTGATTTCGGTGCCATTATCATCACCAAAACGGACGGTCACGCACACGGTGGTGGTGCCATTTCCGCCGTCGCAGCAACACACACTCCAATTGTGTTTATTGGTACTGGTGAACATATGATGGATTTCGAAAAGTTCGCTCCTGAACAGTTTGTCCAAAAGCTACTCGGCATGGGTGATATGGCTGGATTGATGGAGCATGTCCAAAGTCTCAACCTCAACCAAAAAGACACCATCAAGCATATTCAAGAAGGTATCTTTACAGTACGTGACCTGAGAGATCAACTCTCCAACATCATGAAGATGGGTCCTCTATCCAAGATGGCAGGCATGATTCCAGGTATGAGCAACATGATGCAGGGTATGGATGATGAGGAGGGTGGTGCCAAACTCAAACGAATGATCTACATCTGCGACTCCATGACCGAGAAGGAACTCGACTCGGACGGAAAGACCCTTATCGACCAACCAACCCGAATGACCCGAATCGCCCGTGGATCAGGAACATCAGTACGAGAAGTTGAGGATCTCCTCACACAACAACGAATGATGGCAGGTATGGCAAAGAAGATGGGTGGGAACATGAAGAACATGCAAAGGGCACAGCAAGCCATGGGAGGTGGCAACAAAGCACAACAACTAGCAGCGATGCAAAAGAGACTACAAAGTATGGGAGGAGCAGGTGGAGCAGGAGGAATGCCAGATATGGGAAGTTTGATGAAGATGCTTGGTGGAGGTGGTGGAATGCCTGGGGGTATGGACATGCAAGCCATGATGCGACAGATGGGTATGGGTGGAGGTGGTATGCCTGGTATGCCCGGTATGCCAGGGCCTGGAGCTGGCAGAGGAAGAAGATGATTGGCGTATGGCAGTCTGGCGTTTGTTACCAAATATTATGACAGATGGTGGTAAATCTGGGTTGACCGAATGTCTATTCATGTAATTACGCCCTCTTTTGATCATATGTTGACATGATGGGACCGAATGTCTATTCATGTTACACCCTTTTTTGATCATATCGCACGACTGCCTGGCACAAAACCTCTGCTCCAATGACACATTCCTCAGGCGTAGAATATTCCTCCGGATTATGACTGACTCCTCCTTTGCAGGGGATGAAGATCATGGTCGTGGGACAATGTTTGTTCGTGTACACACTATCGTGACCAGCACCACTGGAGATATCTATGGCAGCGTCTTTACCGAGGATTGATTCGGCGGAGTCTCTAACGGCTTGGATACAGTCGGGGTGGAATTTGGTCGCATTCGAGACAGTATCGGTTCGCCATTCGAGAGATAGAGGTAGAGCAGAAGTTGAGCCAGCTAATAGTCCATCTACATCTGTTCCACGAGCCAATAGATCGAAATCGCGGCGTAATTCTTTCTCAAGCGTCTCCACTGTCTCATCAGATGGTGATCGAATGTCAAGAGAGAAGCTGACATGGCCGGGGATCGTGTTGGTGCTCCCAGGCGTGAGATTGAGAATTCCGGTTGAAGCGAGAGCACTATGTTTGGTTGCCAATCGATGGGAATGGGTGATCAATCGTGCAGCAAGGAGAAGAGCATCTGCCCGATCAGCGAAAGGAGTCGAGCCGGTGTGTGCATCTACATTGTTAGCTTGGTCTGTACTGGTGTACGGACATACCTCTTCCAGTGACATCAATAGTAAACCACTTGTACGCTTGAACGCCTTGTACTACGCCGATGTTCTTTTGAGCACGCTCCAAAATTGGTCCCTGCTCGATATGAAGTTCAAAATGAGCACCGATTGGCATAGACTTGAAGCTGGCGGGTGTTTCACCAAGATACCCAATTCTTTCCAGTTCTGCCTTGACTGTTGCGTTTCCAGCGACTTCCTTCAAGGAGTGAGCTCGCTCAAGGGCAATTGACTCAGCCCATACTCCAGAAGCCATCATGCTTATAGGGAATCGTGCACCCTCCTCACTAAAGTCAGAATTGTCAGTCTTGGAATTGTCAGTCTGGGCGGGGAACTACTTTGTCCAATTCACCACACCAACAGGGTACTCAGTCTCGACATCATGCTCTTGGAGGATTTTGAGCATCTCAATACCTGCTTGGATACCTAAGATTCCATCGTATCGGCCGCCCGAAGGTTGAGTGTCTAGATGACTTCCCGCGAGTGTCGGAGGTCCATCTTTTCGACCTGGACGAACCGCAAAGATGTTTCCAATGGCGTCGATGGTCACTTTACAGCCTAGAGACTTTGTAGTTTTGACAAACCAATCTCTAACTGTTTTGTCTGCGTCCGATAGTGCCAGCCGTGACATTCCTGTATCTGTTGGTTTGCTATCTTGTTAGCTTTGTTAGTGAACTAGGGTTACTTACTCTCCCCATCGGAGTCCAGTTCCCCAGACGCATGTTTGATGTAGTGTATCCATCATACGAGATTGGTTAACTTTTAACTTGTTCAAGTCATTTGCAGACATATCTCGAGTTGAGATGTGCCTTTGAAACGACAGAGCATGTCTGGGTCTCAGAGTGTGTCGAAGGGCGCGGGACATTGGAGCTGGAAGTGGTTGATGATGATTGAAGATTGAAGATGGTTGATGATGATTGAAGATGGTTGGAGATTATAGTTGGAAGCAAGAAATTGCAATGTTTTGTATGGTCCAACGTTCTCAGAAGGTGCTTCATCTGCAGAAGTGATGTCAACGCCTTCTTACGACAGTGCCCCGCTTCCTGAATAGGCAATGAATTGATATCATCTTACCGAGAATGATAAAGACGAATATGCAGATGGATTATAATGATTGAAATGGAAGAGGAGGAGGTATTATGAAGAAGAGAGGTATCGTGAAAGGTATCGATAAAGGTGCCTCAGTGAATGGGGCAGGCGCTGCCTTGTTCCAAGTTGCAGGAAGAGAATTGAACAGCCTAGTGTAATGAATATTATCATAGGTTTTAAGTATTAAATAGTAGATACAATAAGATGCTCATTATCTGACTGTAACTTCTTGAAATGTAGTTCTTTGAACAGTGGAATTATTTTTAATAGGCTTTCTTCAACGGCTGTCTTGATCTGGTATCAGTATTTCTGTAAATACCTCATGTAACAACTGTCTATCCTCTTATCTGAATCTATGTCATCCTAGAAATACTTTTGGGTTTGCGCAAAGTGCATGCCTGCAGCAAAGTGGAAAAGTTTGGCCGCGACAACTGTGCGCTCCTTCTTTGAGTACTCAACCAAACGATCATACAACTCAGCCAAAGGAATGATCTCCCGTTGAATATGCTCTCCATCATCTAGTCGTTGCTCAGGCTCCTCCTCGTTTTCACCCAATTGAACCTCAACCATGGCCAGTTGCATGTTGGCGTTGGTCATTCCAGGATCAGCAGCTTGTGCAGGGCTGACACTCAGCACCTTGCAATCGTATCCGGTCTCTTCCTTGAACTCTCGAACAGCTGCTTGCTCGGCTGTCTCCTCAGCGTCGATAAGTCCCGCAGGCCACTCAATGGTGTAGGCGTCCAGAGGAGGTCGGTACTGGATGACGAGAAGGGTGGAGGCAGGCTTTGAAGGATGGAGGAGAATGTTTCCCATAGCGACAGCATCAACACCAGACTTTCCTCTTGTCTTTCGCGTGGCAACCTCCCATGTGCGTGCCTTTCCGACTTGATCGACGTACTCGATCTTCTTGAGTGTCACCCATTTAGAGTCCTCGATTGGGAGGTCGGAAGTCCTGGTAATGACGGGTTCTTGTGTTTTTTGAGACATGCTGAAGAAACGACGAAAGCGATGAGGTCTGAGGTGTTGGCGGAAGAGAATACGATGCATGATAGTTGAGTGAGGGAAAGAAGCACGATGACGCACTGACTAAGCGGGGATTGACTACTGTGTGATGTACATCTAGACACTGTGCTTCATAAACCTCATGCAAGCTATCCCGAGAATGTTTGGTGTTTCACATTAAAGCCAACATTCCTGGTTCGCAGATCGAACAACCAGTATTTAAGTTCCGTACAAGAATTCAGATAATTTCCTTGCATGTCTATTTTATCTAAATTACAGTAAACTCTGTCTATTTTATTTAAATTGCAATAAACTCTGTCTATTTTACACAAGTTCCAATAAACACTTCCTACTTTGTATAAATTATCATAAACTCCCTCTATTTTACATAATCTTAGGATTTGCATTGCATTGTCCGTTCAGCACCAACACATCCAGTAACACTGCCTTGCCCTACACTTCTCGCTTGACTAGCTGACGGACCTCGTACATCCCCTTCCAAGCATGCTTCACAGTGAAAGAAGCCAATTTCTTGTAATTCTTTGGCTTGTACTCATCAGGAACATCGTCCATGTCGTCGGAAAGCCCCATCATGCTCGCCTCTGCTGCGATGTTGAGGTACTCATTTCGGTCATCGGCATCCATGCCAATAGATACCAGGCAGCCCGAATACTTGAAAAGAATGGCATTCAGAACCAGGCGACAGACACGGCCATTTCCATCTCCGAAAGGATGAATGTTGACGAATATGGTGCAGAATTTGGTCGCAAGTACAATAGGATCAATTTCTCCCTTGTCGGCTGCTTGGATATCAGATTCATATGAACGGATCATGTCTTTCATTGCGCTTGGGACCTTTCGTTCGTGCATGAATGGAGTCAGGCCTGCTGAAACAGCCCAGTTTCGATATTTGCCGCTATATTCGCTCCAAGGTGTACCGTCTTCTGTGTCGAGTTTGTAAGTTAGGAGACGGTGCGTTTCTAGTATGATCTCCTCAGACAAGTGATTCCCGAGGATTGCAACTTGAGTGATCATGTATTGGGCAGCCTTTGCATGCTGGACGATCTCGCGTCGACTTCGGAGTATTGCATCGTGTACGTCGGGGTGGTTGATGAGCTCCAACTTGAGGGCCTGGTATACGGCGTCGCGATCGTTGAGTTGCGCATCCACGGGCTTGCCTTCGAAGACATCTCGACAAAGTTTGAGAGTAACATCCAGATTTCCGCCGGCACTTTCTATCATGTTGGAGCCGTAGACCATGTGTGAAAGTTTGGTGATGTAGTATTGGTTCAGCGAATCGGTATCGGTTTGGTTCAAGTCATTTGCAACGTCGTTGATGAATCCGCGGAGTTCTTCGTGAAGCTCGTCGGGGTCGAAATCGTTGTAGTCATAATCAGAGTTTAAACTCTGGCCGAGCATGAAGTTCGTAGTGTAAAGAGAAGAAAGGTGTGCACTCATAGAGCACCCGAGGGTTGACATGGTGTTTGGTTGAAGACGTTTGAAGATGGTTGAAGTAGAAGTTGTAGAGGGGCGCGGTCCTGCCTTTTGTAGCCTTATGATTCACGGAAGGACAGGTTTGAGTTCTAACAATATGGGCTAAATTTATTTTACTAAGTTTTGGGGCTTTATTGTATTTTATGAAACGTTCTTATCCTTGGTGATTGTCTGGCACTGCCAACAGCTGTCAGAATTCTGGTGAGCAAGTGCGCATGAAGGTCGCGAGCTCTCGGCAACTTTGCAAAAATCTTTCACAAAACACCATCAGAATCTCTGACATCTCAAGCGAACATTCTTTCTCAAAACTCCAACCCCTTCCTTCTATCCAAACTATCCAATATGGCAGACAGAAAACAGAAAGATCGACAGAAACCACGGGCTGGTAAAACCGGGGGAACGAACCTCACCAAAGCGCTTAGAAGGAGTATCATGACATCTTTCAATACGTCCACTGGCAGTAACAGTGAACCTACCAACGGCGGCGTAAGACCTAGTAGAGCCGCTACCTCAGGACTCACTACCGACAGTCGTATCTCCCTCGTCTCGAAGCATCGATACCAACTGCGCGATGACCTCCCCCGATGCGGCAATTGTTTATCCACCACCCATTCCCTAGACCAATGTCTCAAGGCCACCCGTGGTACTATCTCAGGATGCCCGCTGTGCAAGGTACCTGGGCATCTCTTGGAAGATTGTGAGAAGTTTCCGTTGGCCAACGCTGATCCCTCCACAATCGTGCGCCTCTTGGTTTGGGACCGCGGCAACATGCCTGCCTGGGAAACCAAGGTCCCTTGGTTCAAGTACTTGTACTTCTACATGGGGACGTTTGAATTCTTTGTCCAAGATCGCGAGTTCGTCCAGTCAGCGCCTCTTCCCTGGACAGAGACGTACGCCCGTGCAGTCGCGGCCTCGGCCAGCACGCAACAGAACAACGACGGTATTGGTTCTAACCTTTCCGACCCTCAGACGGCCAACTTGGCAGCAGCCTGGATGACGTTCGCCAATCCAACTGAGTACGTGTGGCCTTTCGGAGCATCCACCAATCCTTTCCGACAGGCAGAGGCTTAGACTCCTTGATTAATGTGGATGGCACCTTGTACCGCTGGGCTTTGCATACAGTGGTTGGGAAACTTCAACGTGAGCATAAGACACGAACTATAATCGCGACAGACGGGATTGAGATAGAAATACAATTGTCTTCATAGAGTAACTGTTTACATGCAAAACATGCGATAATCAATGGTCACCAGGAACCTTGAAGCACAAGCACTTGACCATAAGCCAATAAACATCCTTGTGTAATCTCAATTAGGCAATGCTGATCGCTATGCGCTAAATTGTACAAGACCCAACTTCAGGAATTCGTATTAGTGTCTTGTAATATCTAACCAGCTATATCTGGCCAACACTGTCAACACTGCCAGGCAGCCGCCAGGTCATTAGTATACCAACATTTAGAATCATTCACATGCACTCTATTTACTTGAAGATTTTTTTCTTTCTCTTTTTCACAACCACTTAACATCATCACCACTACCACCACCACCAACAACAACAACAACACCAACAACAACACCAACAACAAAATAGGTGATATGTCTTCACGACGACGACGCAACAGAGGCCTTCCTCAGCCTGGACGTCCTGTCAAAAAGGGTCGACCAGCGAAGGCCGACATTGCAGAAGACGAGCAAGCACCTTCACGCATTTATGCGAGAAACTTGCTCGAAACAAAACCTCGTGTTGAATGGTCCGATATCTCGAGCACTTTGGAACTCGTAACAGATGAGCTCGGTGATTATTGGACTCAACAAGACGAGGATGCCATCTTGGCAATTTGGGATCGAAGCCCAGAGAAGCAGTTGATTTTAGGCTTGCCTCAGTTTTCAAGTTACTTAAAGCTATGGAAATACTGTATACGCATCCTAAACTCCTCGCCGAACTGGATACTTTCTCCTATCTATGGCCTTCGCTATCAAGCGACGGGGAATAACGCGGCGTCAGCCAGGGGCGAGATACCCTCCAAATTATTTTGTGAGCATCTCGCGTCGCTGATTACACACCACTGCCATGGCGGGCGTGTATCGCAACTAGCATTGCTTCTGCAATATGCCGCCTTCTGTCGGTTGGATGATCGTCGTTATTTCGCACCCTTTGACAGGGAACTGGTAGAGAAATGCCCAGCTCTTACGCTCCTATACAACAATTTGGACGAGCTGGTGGATGGCAGATTACCAGAGTCTCTTCACTCAATGCATGCCTCCGCAAGGAGGGATATATTAGAGAATGAGGAAACCCCATCTGAGTTGTCAGACTTACTACACCACATTGGTGAAATGGTCATGTCAAAGCGGATTTCGAGGGTGCCTATTGTGGCAGAAGATTTTCTGACACAACTAGACATGAATGTTCTTCCGTTGACTCTATGGGATCTTATTGCTGTCATCGACGCCGTTGATACCATGAACTTCAGTGTACCAAGCGATAGATATACCGTCGCTGAAGCACAACGAAGCTTCATTGTCGAGCTGAAGGGCAGCGATATCCCCAGCAGGAACGAGTTGCCTGAGATATTTGAGCTTACCTTCAAGGCTATGCTTAGATGTATCAGGATGGCTCTTCAACCTGAGACTGATTCAAGTAGTCAAGGTGACATTGACATGCCAGACTTGGACCCCCAGGAGGGACAAGAGAACGAGCCAGAGACTGAATCTGAGTCTGGGCCAGAGTCACGTTCTGAATCTCGGGTTGAGTCTGGAGCAGAGTCTAACTCAGAGTCTAGGCCAGTATCGTTAAACCTATCCCATGGGTCTTTAAATCTCTACCCGATACGAGCCCGCGAAAGTACTCAGCTTTTCGACAGTAGAGCTGAGGAAATCGACTCATTGAGGGAAGAGATCCAGCAACTGCGAGAAAGCAGAGCTCAGGACCGGGAAACGATCCAGCAGCTGCAGGAAAGCAGAACCCAGGACCGTGAGATTATATCGGACCTTAGGGAACAGCTCAGGACACAGGGTGGCGAGAGCGCCCAAGTCCTTCAAAGAGTCGAGAAGCAGAACATGGAGTTCATCCAAAAGCTCAAGGATGAGCACACCCAGTTCATCAAGGGCCTTCAGGAGAACACCAATCTGCTTCTCCGTCTTCAGAGCTCAGATTCCCGTGGTGCTGTAGCCACGGTGAATACAGCCAGATCTGCATCTCCAGAGCTTGGTACGTCGCCCTAAACCTTGTTGGTAATACACAAAGATGATGGGCGGTTGCCTGAGACCTCTGATCAGTCTCGAACTGACGCCGAGGATGAGAATCTTGACCCAGAGGTTGCATAGGCGCCTCAGGGTGAAGATGCAAATTTGCAGCAAGGCAACTTGTTTAACAAGAAAATGGCGCGAACCAACATGGACATTGGATCAGCGACCTAAGTTCAGACACATCGACATATCTTTACATAACCAGATTTTGAGAGACTACAAGGGCAGGGAAACATAGAACTCAGGTAGAAGAAAAGGAGAATTCTTTTTAATGTAAGAAGCCGAGTGTCATGATCTATAATATACCAGTTCCACCTTTAGTGCCATACCCATGGTCTTGCCAGTATTGCTTTTCCTGTGAACTATATCTCTGGATTTTGAGGTCTCTACACGGTCCAAAGTAGTCGACGGCCGGTAAAATTGTACATCTGGTACATGCTGTGCCACTGCATGACCACGCTTGCCCTTGACTGTGTAGAATCATGGAATCATGCGTTGGAAGAGGTAGACTGAGTGGTCGCGGTGGCGGCGGTCTTGCTCTCTTTGAGTTCAATCAGAGGTAAGCCTCTTGCTAAGCGCCAATCGACATACTTGGCAGAAATGCCATCCTTCCAACGTAACGGGTTTGGGGAATCAGCCCAGGGCCAGCGATGCTCGTCAGCATTTAGTCCGCATGCCCTAACTAGAAATAGGTTAGGTACGAGATATAGTCATTTGAACAAGGACTTACCATGCTTTCCCCAGGCGAGCTTTTCAGACTCAAATTTGAAATAAGCCTGGCTGACTTTGACGTATTTGACCGTAGCCAGCAGTTGGCAGAGCTTCTCCTCTGTCTTAATGAGAAGGGAATCCCATTCGGTATCATTCCATATGCCGTGTTTTTGAAAATGTTCTTTGACAAAAGAACGTCGGTGTTCCGGGTCAAGCGATGCTACTTCTGGTGTCATCTTTGTGTTCTGCATCGTGTTGTGATTTCTGTTTGTTGTGTTGTGGAAGGAGGAAAACGAAAGAGAAGAAAGGAAAGATGCCTGATCGCAAATTTGGCAGTCGTTGCTGACAATTTGGTTGCCTGAAAATAGGTACCTGCTTGGGCAAACAGTACCTTCCACTTTAATCTTGCTTTATTTATTTACCAGAGTAAACCAACTTGGACCAGCCAACATCCAGTTGACAAACATTCATTCACTTGACAGAGACACTTCGCCTTCTCAAATCAAATTTAATCACTCTCGCCTCAAATTATTGTCAATACTCTATTCAAAAAACGCTCTCGCGGCTGGTGATTGCCAATGTCCACTTGCTTCTCTGTTTACCCAATCCATGGCCTTTGCCTTGAGCATCAACAACCCAGGTAATTTTACATCAGCATCATCTTGTCGGATTACTTTACCTACAGCCTCCAGATTTAGGTATAAATACATCTGCATCGCCATTCAATTCATATCGTCCCATAACCGAACTGGGTACGATAACCCCCGAGACTCTCTTTCTGGGCGGCCGCAGCCTCAAGTTTCTCGTGCAGAGAAAATTTATCTTTTTTATGGTGTCTTCCCATAAGCGCTGATCCCACACTGCGAAAGCACTCATCATTTCACATCACTTTGCATCCGGAACAGCCAACATCTGTGTAACACTACTGTACAGTACAGCACTGCATCGCTCTATAGAGCATATATTATACCCTACTGTCTGAACAGTTTATTCCGCCCCTTACACTTGACATTCTATCCTCGTCTTCTACCCTCTACGACTCCTCAAAATACCCCTGAGACCACACATTTCGCATGTAAGTCAATGACCCTCCCTGAGAAGCGGAACCGGCCCCTTGGTACAACTTGACTGACATGTTTGAGAAGATCATCGCTCAGCCAGAGACACCGTCGCGGTTGTTAGCTTTCCGTCCCAAGTTCTTCCACCAACGAAGATGAGATTCGGCAGGGAGATCGCACCCAAAACGTTACCGCGATCGGATACAACAGAACGTGTCATATGGCGAGCATTATATATAGCCATAATGGACGACTGCTCACCTAGATGACGACTGAGAACCTTGGTGATGACCGTCGCCTCCAGCTTTGATGGGCCGTCACATCTACACGACAGGGAAAGGAATCTTGGCTTTCCTGGCCGACTCATACATTCGACAGCGACTCGTCGTAGCCAATGAACTTCATCCCGAAGTCTGCTCCCGTTACCCCCCTCAACGGATCTTGAGGCTCCTCATGGCCTAGTGACCTCGTCTTTGGGACCATGGAAATACGCCTGTCTGCGAAGAAAGGATCACTTGATCTAGACACATATACTCCGACAAACAGGCCTCTAGTGACACCAGTCCCAGCTCCCCTGCGTTGTGGTCCTGCCCTCGCCTATTTTGCTTTCTCCGAGGGTTTCCCCTTGGTTCCCTGGTCGGCTCCAGTTCGTCGCTGTGCTGTTGTTTGTCTTAATCCCCTGAGCGTATTATCGCCCCTCGAGACACCCACAAGGCGACAATGCACTATCCTGTCAACAAGATCGCTACTAGAAGTCAACCTCGAAGCTCTCTCCTATGAAGTCGACAAGGCCTCCAAACTATACGGGCTCAATTCCCAGGGCCTTGCCTGTTGAAGCTGAAGTTCTTCGATAGCATACTGCGATCAACTGACGCAACGCTGGCCCAATTCTACTGCCGAGAACTAATTCCTGAAATGGAACAAAGTTGACGAGATGAAAGCCTTGAGTGTCTCCCATATTCGAGACAGGAAGCTTGAGGCTGCTGAGCCAGGATCCTTGAACTTGAGAACCAGTCAGAGACTGGGAAAAGTAATCTACCACGGTTCACCAAGCTTAAAACCTCCGTCTTTATATTATACTCACTCTTATATAAACAACAATCCCCTCATTCGTCGGCGACAACGATTTTATCCCAGTTGCGCATATCAAGTTGCCACTCTATCGAGAGCGAGGCTTCGAGTCGAGAGTTACAACATCATTCTCAGAGGATAACGACATCTTAATCGTCACCTCAATCGAAGACGTGGATGAGCTCTGTACTCCGAACCTGGGACGTCCTACGATTGCATTCAGTTTTGTCCAGTTCCTGAAACTGCTTACTGTATCCCGTAAGCCAAACTCAAGATCCCATGATGCCTGTGGAGGCCATCGCAGCGAATATCTTCCCAAAAGAGGCGAAGATACTTTTCATGATCGATTCCTCCATGCCAGCAGATGTGCTCTAGCTCTGCATAGCGTTCTACATGGTCTTGTTCCTCACCTCAACCGAAGACGTGGGATCCTTCTCTTTCGAACCTGGAATACTCTACAGTTATCATCAGCTTCATCCGGTTTCTGGAGCTACACAACTTGTCTCGTAAGCCAAACCCAGGATCACGAGATGTCTGGGATACGAGTCTGTCAGGCGGGGACTTCGATGTGGGTGAAGACATGCCTGGCCACGTGGCCTACCATGACCAAGGCCGATGTTTCTCATGCTAGGACGAACTTTGATCGTGGAAAGACGAAGTCGGCCTAGACCTCGTCGCAACCCAAACTTGAAGCGAAGTAGCCGATTTCGGACAGCTCGGAGCCTGAAGGCAAACGGGTTCACGATAGCAGCCGACACATTGCCAAAAATGCTGCTGAACACCTCCGTTTCTTTCAGCCGATTCCCATTTACCTTGGGTCTGGCCCATCCCGTTCGTTTTCTCATTGGTGGCCTTACCTTGGTCTCATATTCGCCCTCACATCTAGATCCGAGCCTCCAACAGTCAGTCTTCACAGGGCTACGGAATATACCCACGAACTTCAAGGATTCTCCGGCCGTCAATCGACTATATACAACAGCTGCAGGCCGAGGATCTAAGCTTGAATCAACGCCCTAGTCTACTTCTCAGAGGCAGCATCCCATGAACCTATGGTCAAAGCACCCAAACTATATAATCATTATAGATTATCCTCGCCGTTTTACTGTCGCTAGATCAACATCCCGACTCCCAGGATGACGATGATGGCCCCCAGCGGGCACCATATCCTAGTCCCATCAAGAGTGAGGTTCAACGTTGAGGTTGGATAACTAGGGTGAGCACGTAGTCTGTTACCAAGACTGGTCGTCCTCCCTCCACCTCATTTACACTATGAAAAGAGCCCAAAGCTGGGTCTTCTATACTGCTCTGTGATTTAGTCATTGGAGCAACAAACTTTAGGGTATGATGCTGACCCCCTCCAACGTGAAGTGTTACCAGAAGATTGTGCGACGCGCTCCTACAAGGCAATCTTCAACATGTACTGGAGACCGGCTAAGCTACCTTGGCCGTTGGTGACCTGGACGTTAAAGATGAAGAGATGTCCGACTCCCAGGATGACGACGAGGATGAGGGCCCCCAGCGGGCACCCTCTCCTAGTCCCCCCATCAAGAGCGAGGATCAAGGGTTGGACGACCAAGGTGAGAATGAAAGTCACCCGTGGGCACCTCCTCACAGTCGCATCAAGAGCGAGGATTGGATGACCAGGGTGAGGACGAATTCTATTACTAAGACTGGTTGTCCTCCCTCCACCTTTTCACACTATGAAAAGAGCCTATAATTGGACCACTTAACCACATAGTCTTGTTACATGAACGGCTCTGTCTTGGTTTATCGGACAAACACCAATGGACCTACCAGTAGGTTAGAAGGTTGAACCAGGTAAGTTCTCGACAGCCTTCTCAGATACGTTACTAACAATTCATGACAGCCCAGCGTTTTTGTGTCGACCTTTCTTCCCTATATGACAAGAACCCACGCGAACAGCGAAACCAATCGGACAGATGTACACCGACACATGTTCGCGACACGAATCAAGATGCCTCTGTGGAACAGCCTTGAACATACACGTTATCGGCTCTTCTGACCTGAACAAGACTACATCGACTACATCGCCAATATCAACCTGTTCAATCGCTGTCGGACTTTCAGAAACATGCCTGGAATCGCGACTTACGATTGACAACGAGGGAGTTAGAAGATTCTCCCGTAATCGCTTCAGACCTATCCCCTTTTACTGGCCCCGAGAAAGATATAAGGATTATGGCTCTGAAAGAACTCAATCGAAGACCCCACTTTCAGCGATGCGACTTCGAATAAATACCACATCAACAAGAGCCTTCACAGGGAGGGTCTTCAAGATTTCTCCGGTGACGCTGATCTCTCCGGCTGCCAACCCGACCCAAGCCTGGAAATCAGATAATGTTCTCTTGCGACTTCTCGCAACTTATAGCACTTACCTTCAACCAGAATGGATGAGACCATCTGCTATTCACTGTGGTTCTATAGCATGCAGTCATGCCGTCTAAATGATCGAAATGCTTGGCCAACAGAATCCACGACACTAGGATGCCCTGCTATTTCAGCTCTCCAGAAAGCTTCTCACGAATCGAACACACGGTCTAGAGGCATACACGAATGCATATAGAGATAAGGAGGAATAATCGAATAGAAAACTGTTGCTTTTCCGACTTCCCGGCGCTTTTGGGGTTCCAGCGTTGCCTGTCATTATGCACGAGTTGAGGCCGCTCATCAACCAAGGGACCATCACACTCGGAGCGGTCTTGACAGTTTACATCCTGGAAGAGGCCCGCAGGCTGCATCATCTCCTATGTCTATTACTATGAACCCATCTGCTATAATAGCTATACGCAAAGACCTTCCCTCGTCGCCAGTCGCCCTCGTCGGCACCCACTCCCGCTCCCCTCTCGTGAGAACCAGGTCTCTCATGACACCAGTTCCAATAGCGTTGACGATTATTGCCAGTAGCACCGAATCACAATGGACTCCGTTGACGATATGCCCATTTTGGCCCCAGCTACGTGGCGAGCTTCGAGACCGCGAGAACCAGGCCTCTGATGATACCGTCCCCAGTGGCAATGACGACGATAATCACAGTGATTCGCAATGGACTCAAACGATATGCCCCGTTGAGATTCCAAGCCACCCATCGACAGCGCGAGAATGGAGCACCAAAATTGGAAGGCAGAGAACGAGGCCATGAAGGAGACTGCGCCCAGGCCGCGAAATTGGAGACTCAATAAGCTGCGAGGCAATGTCGACGCGGAATACTATATAAAAACGTTTCGCCATGGTGGTATGGAGAAGAACTCATCATCACCGTGAACGATACGGCATCTACAACAACAACTTTTTAAGTAAGATTTCACAAACAATAACTCGCGATGGTTGGAAACAGATTAGCTGACAAAGTCGATCGCCTTCAGATTCATGACCCGGAGTTAGAAGCTTGGCTGAAGGAGCTGGCTGAACAGGCTGGAGGCACGGATAATCTGCGTTCACAGCTGGACCAGATAGATGCAGAGTCTACAGCAGCCAATCATGCTGGTGTTGTACCGACTCTATCCCCCGGGCGCTGACCTGGGTCCAGGAAAGCTCTGAGGAGGTGTACGTTGACGAAAAGACTGGCCGTGTTGCCAAGCGTCTTGTCAATACTTCCATCCACGGTGGCCAACAGGAACCGATAGGTAGTATTTGGCACGACTCTATAACCCCACTGACGCCTTGGTAGTTCTGCTAATGCCGTACGCCATGGTGTAGGGAGAAGAACTTGTCCGGCAAGGGCAAGTCCTCTAGCGGCTCCGACAATGTTGGACTGGAACATGAAAGGAAATTGAGATAACATCAAATCAAATACTGCCTGATCACACATGGTCCATCCATGGTATGTTCCCAAACCGTCTGCAAGAGTGCAAGTTATAGGTCAGCTAAGATCGACAGGCAGGGAATCGCCATATTACGCAAGTTTCGTCTTAGGCGTCTGGAAGAAAGCCATCTTCAACAAGACCTACGAATGGCAACGACAAACTCTGCAGAGTTTCCGAAATGAACATTCCGCCGCAGCACTCAGTCAACGAACTGGACCACGAGATCATTAGGACGAACCCGAACCTCAACATAAAGAATTGAATCCCCAAGAAACTTGAGGCGAACAATTTATACTATAATGATACCCAGCCTGTTCCCAATGATAATTACCACATGATGCCGTCGAGGCTCAGGGCGGATGTGATGGACTTCCCTGAAGGAACACGGTTCTGACGATACTAGAGAAGGAGGTCTTTGGAGCCGGGGAGGGCGGAGAATTCTGTCGATCGAAAGCTTACTTGGGTGCCTGAACGAAGGCTTGGACTGAGAAGGACAATCAATCAATGAGACGAGCCTCACTTGGTCTAGGCTGACTGGATAGGGAGAATAAGGCTTCGTGTCGGATTTCCTGAAAATACAACACGACTCTACCAACAACAGCACGATGACGACGCTGCCAATTTAACATAATAATTTTCATCTCATTTCATGTCAAGCACAAGGTTAATGTTTCAAATTTAATGTGTACACATAAACTATCACTGTTGTCTTAAAAACATGTTTCATTTCTGCGAGACTAACATATTGATTTGGTCTGTCATGTATCTCACTAACTACATGTATGCTCATGCAATCCGATCATCTTGGGTAAGAATCACGATATGAAGTCATAACCATTATAAACTTATACAATTTCATCCTGTAGTCTTATTCGGAAGAATGAAATCGAGTTCGTTATTGATGGTAAATAACTAGCTACTTCAACAAACTAATGCTGAATGTGTGCGTTTAGCACCTGGTAGATTTCTCTACCAGGTGCATTCTCATGCAGCCAATTGGCCACAACTTGCCCTGGGATCCAGGTCCAGTCCTCGGATAAGATCTCACCCTTAGTTTCTGAAGAACTAAGATCATGGCAGATCCCAAGGGCGACCTCATCTTGAGACACAAGACGGTAAAAGTCAATGGTAGACCTCACGCGGTTGGGGTCTGTGGGTAGAATGCAAACATTCATAGTCGATATGAACTTATGTTTGATTCTTTGACCAGGCCCAGGGTAGCGCGAAAAGGTCAACTGGTAGATGTAGGCTCGAGCGAGATCTCTCTGAACCTGACGCTCCTCCTCTTGGCTCATGGCCATGGAGCCAGTATCGCGGTTGCGAAGATAGATGCCAGCCCTGCGAAGCACTCTGCTGATATCCTCAATCAGGGTATCTACATTGATCACGAGCGACCGGTTGATATCCACAAGATTATGGAGATCATCGCTGTCGTCGTCGTGCATAAGCCTTGCGCGTCTGAATTGGCCAAGAGTGAACCAGATCGACCCGTTTGAACTCAATTCCTGACGGACGTCTTGGCACCCTTGGAGCATCCGTTCAAGGTTTCTTTGTTCTCTTCTACCACTACTGGGTGTGAGTCCAACGAGGTTTCCACTGCCATGCTTGAGGATAGCGGCAATTTCCACCTTGGTACTACGGGCACCAGGTTCGGCTTCAATGGCCACCAGCAAAGCAAGGCGATGGTCGTAATCGAGAGGCGACAGAACCCCTCGGAAAACAATGGCCTCTTCCTCTGATAAGGCAAGGGCAGGCGAGGGTTTGTTTGACTCGTCCTTGGGGGGACCCTGACTGGTTATGACACCTTGGACAGTAAGTCTCCCACACATCTCCTCGACTTGGCGGGAAAAGCGGACAAAGCACGCAATGGCTGCATCTGTGTCGACGCCCCAAGAGCCCATGTCAAAGACAGCAGCAATAAAGCCGCCAAGCTGACTGTTCTCCACGAGGCGTTCACGAGTGAATGAGTCGTCCAAGAAAGCTGGGACTCCTTTGCCTGTCGCAAAAATGTGACGATTCTCTATTGATGGCTGTCGGCCCCACCAAAGCTGAAGGCGACGGTCATCACGAGATGGGTTTTGAGGTTGCATGACTATCTGAGCCGCAGTACAGTCCCAGACTGGTGGCCCCGTGAACTCGCCATCAGAGAGAACAAGATAAAGTTCATCGAAAGAAGGTAGCTCCAATGGCAAGATAGGGAGCTCACCATCAATCATGATCACGACAGTCTTGCTATCAGCTACCTCACCAGTTCTCAACTTGGTCAGATTGGAAACATCACCATTCGAGCAATGTATCTCATCTGCGAAGCCAGATCCGTCTCCTAACCCAGTCCGTAATGCGCGATAAAAACCCTTATCAAAGGTCACAATGACGCGAGACGTCTCCGGGTGGTTGCGAATACTGGCCACAATCTTGGCAGCTTTTTCAGCAGTATCCATGGTACTGTAGATAATAGCGCCTGTTTCAGGATCTTGCTCGCCGTGAACGGACAAGTCAAGACCCAAGACTTGAGTCCCGGGAGCTGCGACAGATACCAGTTTCGAGAGGAAATTGCTTTCCTTCTCAGCCGAGATCGTCAATAGCTGCACACGGTTATCAAGGTGAAGTGCATTCACCCATAGCGTCCAGTTCACCAGACCAATCAAGGCCAGAGCACAATCTGCAGACACAGCAGGGTCAAGCTGGAGTACGAAGATACTCCTTCGTGGAAGTACTTCAACAGCCTTCCAATCCTCAACTCCATGGCCCACCTTCCAATCATCATCATCATCATCATCTGAAGGAGATCGGTTGTGTCTAAGCACGCTCAAAAGCTTAGAGAACGACAAGAGTTCTGAAGGAAACTCGTCATTCTCAGAGTTGAGACCAGCTCCGATCTTCATTTCTCCATCCGGGATGACAAAGAAAGGCATGTGGGACTTGGAAGTCTGGAAGTGTTGACGCATCGTTTCAAGTAGACCCCCTATGCGATAGGGGGGTATCTGAATGTGGCCGAAACGAGCCTTTGAGGCTGGTGCGCACCACGACTCAAGAAAACGCTTAAGCTCCGAAGTGATAGTAGCCATATCTATAGAATTTTAGTAGAAGCCATACGATGATACGAAATACCGGTTACTTCTTGAGTTTGGGAGAAGATATATGAGAGTGTGGATGAGGGAGAATGTGGATGAGAGAACGGATGTGAATATGGATGAAAGGTTGGGATATAATTATATTTACTAAGCTAAGGTAAATGCCTGTGCTTAGGTATGCAGTGATTAGCAGTGCCAGCAGCTTTAGGCAGATAGCTGTGAAGTGAGGTGGGCCTTAAGAATTTCTTTGAAGCTATAGATCATAACAAAACCTCCACAAACCATCATCACTGAATCACTGCACCACCAACCGCAACAACAACAACAACAACAACTCTTTTTTTTTTTTTAAAAAAAAAAATCTACAACAGTGATTCACGATGGTTGGACAAGGCTCCAGCAAGAACACTGGAAACTCTGGCGGGAAAAAGCCATACAACCCGCCTCAACGCGTCAAGCTCACAAGAGAGCTGGAGGAGTTGGCGAAGAGGTATGGAGGCATGGATCTTGTAAGTTTGCAAGCTCAAGCCATGGCCCCCAAATCTCCAAAACCCACTGGTGGCGGTGATGTCTCTGGCTCCGGTCATGATGACAGCTCTGCTGGTGGTGCTGGTGTTGTGCCTGGTTCCAGCCAGGCTAGCAACACTGGCAATGAGACGGGTCCTAACCCCAAGCCTCCCGGTCCGGGTACTGGCAGTTTTGCCGATGCCTTACGCCGTGGTGGCAAGGGCCAGACCTCGTCTGGCGGTGCTGATATTGCGCCTGGCTCCAACCAGGCTAGCAATACTAGCAATACCCGTCAAACGGGTTCCAACCCCAAGCCGTCTGGTTCAGGCATCGGCAGTTTTGCCCCTGCCTCACGCCATGGTGGTATGGATAAGAACTCGTCCGGTAAGGGCAAGTCCTCTGGCGGCATCTCCAAGAGCAAACACTCAAAGGGAAACGGCCAGCAGTACCGACCTGCACCCGCACCCGCACCCGCACCCGCACCCGCATTCGCACCCCCACGGCAGCCGCTGACTTGGGTCAAAGAAACTTACGAAGAAGCATTCTTTGACGAAAAGCACAGCCGTGTTGCCAAGCGTCTTGTCAACGGGTCCCTCCACGGTGGCCATCAGAACCGGATAGCTAGCACTTGGCACGACTCTGTCCGGGGCAATGTCACCAGCGCGGAGGATATGGCTGAGATTTTCAGCGAAGGTGCCAAGACGTGGTTCCGTGACGCAAAGTCATTTTACGTGACGATCACGCCTAATGACGATGACCATTTCAAATGGGTCAAGGCGAACGCTACGCACAGTATGACCACGCTTGACAGTGGCCGTACTCGTGAAGGCAAAGCCGCTATCGTTCCCAAGATTATAACTCGGGAGCCTGTGGCCTCTGGAGACCAGTGCCCCATTTGTGGCAAGTCGTCTCACAATTTTACTCTGTGCCTTATGGCCCCTAAGGGACACATCGTTGGATGCCTTGTCTGTCGATCTCGAGATCACAGGCTCGATGATTGTCAGGCATTCAACGATAAGACCCTGGCTGAAAAGGTCGATCTCGTTGTGACCCGGCGAGGCAACATGCCGCCCATCCAGAGCAGCAAGCCCTGGCACATGTGGCTGCATGAGTATTGCAACTCTCCTGGGTTCACTAAATCCAAGGAGATCACTGCATTCCCGTGGTCGAAGGCTTTTGCCATGAAGTTCCTCAAGGATCAGAATGGCAAGAAGCTCGCCACGGTGCAGAAAAGCTTCGATGTCCATACCACCCAGTGTGATATGTTACCGGTAGATCCCCTTACGCGCTCGTACAAGGCGATCTACAACACATACTGGAGGATGGCTAACCTACCTTGGCCTGAAGCCATCGGCGACCTGGCTGCTCAGGATACAGAGATTCCTGACGCCCAGGATGACGATGAAGACAGTGATCCCGAGTGGGTAGCTAGTCCTCCTGCTAGCCCCCGCCCCCATGGCCAAGAGGTTGATCCAATGGACGTTGAGGAGGAGGAATTTGAGGAGGGCGTTGAGGAGGAAAATGCCGAGGACAACGTCCTTTACTAAGAGACTAATCCTCCTCCCTCTACCTCAATTACACTACTAAAAGAGCCCGTAACTGGGATCTCTTGTGTTGCTCCGTGATTTAGTCACTGGAGCGACAAACCTCAGAGCATAAACCAGAGCCTTTCATGTAATGACTTAATCACATAGTCTTATTACTATGGGGGGCTCTGGTTTCATATCAGACATACCCACGGGACCTAGAAATAGGTCAGAGTAGAGTCGGTAAGTTCTTAACAGTTTTCTCAGATAAGTCACTAACCTAGTCCAGTTCAATGTATTATTTCGACTTCCCCTATTTGACGAGAATACCTTTACACGAGCCCACACAAGATCCACGAACCGAGCGATACACCGAATGCGAATACTGCTCCGGTTAGACCCTACCGCGAACGAACGATACCAGTTCTATATCCATAACCAGATGTAATTTGAGCCGAACGAGACGAGACGAGCATACGAGACAGCGTACCATGACAATGGGAATTGCTAGCACGAAGGCACAAGTGTCACCCGACCCAAAAGGGGCATATTGTGAAAGGACATCAGTAACAAACGAAGAATGGCCAAACTTTGAACATGCAAATTCTCAGCGCCTCCTTTGAATCGACTCGTTATTGCGCGCAACATGGTACAGGTCGAATTGGACGTTGTTGGAGGATGGGAGATGAAGGATGGCAGATGAAGGATGGCAGGTGAAAGATGGAGATGAAAGATGGAGATAGAGTCAATACAATCTGTGCCATCAATTATAGTTCGTCGTGATATTTTGATTCGTAGGTGTTCGACTATAGAGGTGTCTCGTGACCCAGTGACCCAGGTGTTGACCGAGGTGTTGCCGCATTCGTTCCTGCCTCTCGAGTCCCAAAGTTTTCCCTTCAACACAAACTCCATACTCTCAAGTCAAAATGGAAAACCAGCCAGATAACAGAATAATCGACCTAACAGGTCTTGATCTGTTTCTTGAACATGTCCCTGACCCAGGTGGTCGAAAGCTCATCCGAGAGCAGATCTTCTTTGCGGCCCAGATCGTGGAGAAGAAGGAAGACGAGGTAACTCGCCTCCAGGCTGAAGCCGAGGCTGTTTACGCTCAAGTTCAAGAGCAGCAACGCAAGCTTGAAGCTCAACAAAAGGCTCTTGCAGATGAGCAATCCAGACTCAATGCAATTGCTGAGAAGGCTTCCAACTTGCCTGATCAAGTTGACGGACTTACCCGTCAGGTCAACCAGGTGTCATCGAGTCTCACCAAAGACTCTAAGACCGTGGTAGATGAGTTGGGTAAAGTCCAAACGTCTTTCCAGGACCATTCAGAGAAAACGCTCCAAGTTCTCAAGGGCGAAATCACTGAACTTCTGGACAAGTTCGATGCAGTCCAAAGGTCTGCTCAGGACCGCTCAGCTGAATCGCTCCAAACCATCAAGGACGATATCTCTGAAAGGATAACTGAGCATTCCAGAACTGCTCTCTCTAGAGAGAAGAGCTTTATGGATGAGATCGCCAAGTTAGTCAATTTGGCAGTTTCAGAAATAGAGCAGAAGCTGAAGACAGAGATGGGCAAAGTCGCCACATCTTTGGCTGATGCGGCTTCAGATCGGCAGAAGCTGAATACAGAGATAGCCAAGTTCGACAAATCTTTGACAGATTCAGTTGCAGATCAGGCGCGGATCCTCGAAACCTTGACTGGTCGTAGGGGTATTCTTGCCCAACTTCAGCCTCTCGGCGCCAAGTTCGAGGCCATGGAGAAGTCTGTTGGTTCTCTGCCCTCCAAGACCGACCTCTCCAAGGCTTTGGATGAGTCAAGCAAGTACGCAGACCTACTTGAGAGATACCGTAAGGTGACTCAGGAGAGGGATGAGTCTCGAGTGGAAGGTCAGAGCCTCAGAGCAGAGATGGACAACCTCAAGGAAAGGGCTGCCATTGATGTACGTGCGGCGAGTGACCGAGAGACACTCACCAATGAGAAGTTGGAGTTGGAGCGTCAACGAGTACAGAGGAGGGACAATACCATCCAGGACCTCCAAGATACTTGTGACGCTACCCACCAACAGCTTCAGGAAGCCCAAGGCCGCCTTGAAGGTTTTGCTGATCTTCAACAACAGCTTCAAGATGCCCGGGCTAGGCTTGAAGCAGCCGAGACTGCTGCGCAAGAGCTTCAACAAACTCGTGATCAACTTCGCAGATCGGAAGAAGCCCAAGGTAGGTATTCTCGAGATAATGCCAGACAACGAGGGATCATTGATCAAGAGAAGAAGCTCAACACAGACAGGTCACAGCAGATCAATGAGATGCGTGACCATCTTGCAGCAAGCCGAGAACAGGCTGAACAAGCCCGCGTCAAGGCTGAGGAAACGGCTACAGAACTTCGCACGAGGTTCGAACAGCAAGGCGCGCTTCATCAAGAGTTGAAAGACGCCTGGGCGAATGAGAAGGTCATGCTTCAGGAGGAGATGTCTCGACAACGTTCCCTTCTAGAAGATCGTGACAATACACTCGAGTTGTCGCGTTCCAAGATTGAGTCACTGGAACGTGACAACTCTGAACGCACTTCAGCAGTACATGACTCCAATGTTCAATTGGAGAAGGCTACTGTCGAGGTCAGAGCTCTTGAACAAATGCTATCTTCAGCTAATTCTGTTCAAGACGCTCTGCGCAGCGAACTGACTGCGGTAAAGTCCAGCGAGGATACTGCCAAGAAGTTAGCTGCCAATTTTGAAGAGCAGTCGCAAGCTCAAAAGAGCGATTGCAATGCTCTTGAAGGTCGGCTTTCCGTCTTACGCCACGAGCTGGCTACGGCGAGGTCCGGCGAGGAAACTGCCAAGCAGTCAGTGAAAGGTCTTCAACAGGAGTTACAATCTGTAAATGATCAGTTCACGGCTGCTCAAGGCCAGGTTTCTGACCTGAATGACCAGTTGGCTACGGCAAGGTCCCGTGAGGACTCTGCCAGTACGTCAGTGGTTGATCTTCAACAGCAATTACACGCTGAAAGAGATCGTGTCACTGCTGTTGAAGGTCAGCTTTCGGCTCACAACGCTCAACAGTGGGTTACCATACCCGAAGGAGTAACTGGGGATCTTGCCAAGATGTATCTTAGGCTCGCGGACGAGTTTCGTGATATCCCCAGTGCTCCCCAGAGGTGCGACAGGATCAATTTGTCGCAGCTTGCTGTTGAGATTGCCCCGATACTGGATGAACTCGATGCAAAAGAGAACCTCCTCCAATTTTTGAATGCCGGACATCAAAACTGGCATTGTTTTGGCCAGGTTCTCAAAGGTGACCCCCGTTGCGCAATCAATGGGGGTACCTGCTTAACCCACGATACTGGATGCATCAAGGTGAGGGTACTACAGTTAGATGAAAGAGTACTAGACTTTACCAATTAAAGGTGCATCCAGGAGAGGGTATGGCTAGGTGAAAAGGGACAAGACTTTACAGATTAATATACATTATATCACATTTCAAGATACTCGTGGTGAGGGTGTGTTATACGAAAGAGTTCATAAATTAATAGACATGTCACATTTCAAGGTTGATACATGTGACCAATAATACTCGTAATATTTGCAAAGCGTAGACAAAGGGACTAAACTTATTAATTGAGGAATTGGCATAGATTTTATTAAAACTCTACTTTAGAAACCCGTCAAGGTCCTTATACATAGAGTTTTGGAAGGAAGGCTTCATCTTGCCTGGGTCATCGTCTACCGCACGAGTGGCCATTGAGCCAAATCGGCTTGCAAACAATCTCTTTTTGCCATGTCGAATGCGTAGACTTCTCATAGGGGTATCCGAGTGCCTTGGGACCCCAAATGAGATTACTTTACCGCTATTCGGCTTGACTGGAGCCTCCTTTTCAGGGGCTTTACCTGTCGATGCAGGTTCTTGGCCTTTGTCTCTCGCATCCTGTTCTGGTGCTTGAGATTGAGGCACTTCACCCTGGGTGTTCTCGCCAGTTGGAATAGACTGAGAGGTTTGGTCTGGTTCAACAACCTTCTCAGTCAACTTCTCAACAGGGTGAGAACTCTCTTGGTGAGTTTCGTCCATTCCATCGTCCTCATCCTGTACTCCAGTGGAAGTCTCAGGCTGTGGATCTGGTCTTGGACCTGGTCGCTGATGCTCAGTCTCAGGGTTGAGACCAGTGTCAGGGCCAGTCGCTCTGGGCGTCGCACCGCTGGCCTTGTCGCTTTGCGTGACCTGTGGCACGGCAACTCGAGCTTGGCTCGCAATGAACTGTCTCTCCAACTCAGCGAACTTTGTCTCCAAAGATAAGGTCTTTGAATGCAAAGACACATTGTCGGCTTCCAAGTTCATGGTCTTTGAATGCAAAGACACATTGTCGGCTTCCAAGTTCATGGTCCTTGACTGCAACGACCTATAGTCCTTTTCCAACGACTTGTAGTCCTCTTCCAAGGACGCATGGTATCCTTCCAAGGACGCATGATCCTCTTCCAAGGATACAAGTTCGTCTTCCAAAGACGCATGGTCCGCTTCCAAGGACTCAGTCTTGGCCTTCAAGGACCGAATCTCCTCCTTCCTACTTTCGTTCTCTGCCTCCAGGGATTCATGTTCCTGCAGCAGAGTGTCGAAGGCATCTCTGTCGATGGTCAGAGTGTTCGCCGACGACCCGTAGATAGGTGTAATAGGTGGGGGGCCGTTCGGAAAAAGGGAAGAGAGCGTCCGGCCGTTATCTCCTGCGCGACGGAATCGTGTCGGAAAGGGAGCGCCGGTGTTTGATCTAGAAGGGGTACGATCATCACCAGCTGGGGCTGAGATGTCATTATCCTCTTCATTGCCAAGGTCAAAACCGTCAAAACCACCCAGGAAATCATCTTCATGGGAAGGTTCAGACTCACGAGGTATAGACTCGCGAGGTTCAGACTCACGAGGTATAGACTCGCGAGGTTCAGACTCAGGAGCCTCAGTCCCAGATCCTGGTACATTCTCTGGTTCCTCTTCGTCCTCCTCGTCCTCCTCCTCGTCTTCATCTGAGTTCTCTTCGGATTCCTCCTCTGAGCCCTCTGACTCCTCTACCTCCTCCTCTGACTCCTCCTCTGGCCCAATCTCTTGGTCCATCGGAATATCCGAGGTTGAGTTGTCGATCTCGCTTTGTGGTCGAGTATTCAACCTGACCTCTCTGAGCATACCTTTGAAGGTAAGCTCGAAAAGTTCGGGCAGTTTCTTTACCGTGGGCCCTCGTTTGTGATCATTCTCGATCATGAAACTTTCGTAGGCCTCAGAAACGGGGAACTGCCATTTCGGATCTGGGAATGCCATAGAGTCAACAGCTTCTCGAATGATTTCAAGATCCCATCCAGTCAAAGGCAAGACTTCAACCCCCATGTATGTCAGGTTGTCTGGACTGACTCGGGGTCTTCGCGTCTCTTTCGCCAAGACCATTTCACCAATGCGATGCAGCAAGTTAGAATACACGCTTGGTGTTTCTCCATCACGCAAAATACGTCCTCTTGCTGAAACATGCATCGAGTGGAGGGTCCGTGGCAAATTACCCATGGCGCTCAGTTCCTCGTAAAGGGACTTCAGGGCTGGGCAACTGTCCTTCACTCCCAAGGAAGCGGCTGGCCAGTTACGTCGATCATCTAGGCGACAGATGACAGCGTATTGCAAAGCCCAGACGATTCGGTCCACCTTTGCCTTCCAGCAGGGGTGTAGAAGAAGCGCCGTGAAACTGTTGCAAAATGCCAGTGAGAATGTGCCACGCACTGTAGCATTATTATTCCCTTGCGTCTGGTAGCGCAGGTTGAACAAGGGAGAGATCACCCGGTGCGGTGAGGTTCGCAGGACACGCAAATGGCACTTCCACAACTTGAGCAGAGCGGCGTTCTTAGAGTTGTTGATCCTGGATACCTCTTGCTTTTCCGGACTCTCATCCCAAACGGCCTGAATGAAATCCTCATCCTCTTGACTCCAGGTATCAGTGATGGTATCTGGTATGATTCCCAACGCTGCTGCGAGATCGGAGGAAGGGAGTTCAGAAATGCATCGGAGAATCCCTCTTGCCCAACGGCGTGAGGGTGACTTCTCGTCATTTGCGCCGCTATGAACTGTTCGAGCTCTCTTAGGAGCACGAGCAGAGGCGGGAGCGCCCGTACTTTGTCGCTTATTCGATGCGCGACTCGACATTGTGTAGTGGTGGTGGTGATGGTGGTGGTGATGGTGGTGGTGGTGGTGGTGATGGTGGTGGTGGTGGTGGTGGTGGTGATGGTGTTGGTGGAGGTTGTAGAGGTGGAGGGGTGGAGGGGTAGAGTTGGAGTTAGTGGGGTGGAGGTGGTGGTAGAGGTAGAGGTGAATAAAGGTACTGTATATCTGCGAAATCCATTATACAGTAGGTCGCTAAAAGTTACGACATATCTAAAGCCTTACCCCTCTTTACGTTAAATATTAATATTAATAATATAATTATAACGCGTTCTTATTATAGTAAAAATGCCTTAATCCTAGCGAAAAGAATATTAATCTTCTAAGTATCGAACGGCAATTATAATAATATATATATCGGATGTTCTAGTTATAGAAATTACCTAAAAATAAGGCATTAGTTATAACGTGATTTATAGCATTCTCTAAAGGTCGTAATAGTAAACCTTAAAAAGGTCTTTACCTTATTCTGGCAGGCCTTTTAAGTTATTAAATATAGATAAAATATATATTAAAATACTTATTAAAAATAACCCTTTTATCTTATATAAGGATATTATTAATTAGGTATACTTATCCTATTAAAGAAAGACTATTTATTAGTAACTTCTTAAGGAAGGGATATAATATAAGCTTATACTTTAATATCTATTTTTTACCCTAAAATATACCTAAATAAGGAAGGCTTTTATAAATAAGTATTATTATAAAGATAAGAGTTTTTAGTATAATTAATAGTTTTCTAATAAGGTCTTTATTAACTGTATAGATAGTAACTATACTAAGTAATTATTTTATAGAATTATTAGTCTAAACTTTCTATTTTTAGAAATAGATTTTAATAATACTATAGGGTAAGAGGCTTTATAGAGATAAGGTCTAGCCTTATAGACAGCCTGTAAGATATTCTTAGATATTCTATAGTATAATTTACTATAAAAAACCGTCTAGGCTTATTATTTTACCTGGCGACCTTAATTCTATAAGGGGAGGCATAATAGGCCGTAAAATTCTCTCTTACTTATAGTCTTACCTTCCTAACTTGGTTAAGGATAGAAAGATATTTTAATATAATAACGCCTATACCTATACTTATTGAAAAGTTTAGGATTAGCTTTGCCTTTAGGCCTGGCATAATAGGGTAAAACTATTAAACTGGCCTCTTTATAGTCCTGATCTTAATCCTATTAAAAACCTATAGAAAGTCCTGAAAAAACGGATATATAATATATACCTTAAAATAATTACTTTTCCTAAGTCGGCTATAATAATAAACCGGCTAATTAAAGCTATAGAGGAGCTTTAATTAGAGGTCTAAAATAAAGTAATTAAAAATATAATTAAATTAATATATAACCGTTTAGAGGTATATTATTAAGTAAATAGCTATTATATTAAATACTAAAATATATTCCTAAAATCTCCTTTTAAAATGCTATAGAATAATATATAAAATATTATAATTAAAGAATAATTACCTATTTAACTACATACTAAAGTAGAAATATTAAGTCAGGGTGGTTAGGGTAGACCTAATATATATTATTACTTTTGCCTGCCTACTGTAGTTAGCTTTATTATATTTAGCGTAGTAGTGCCTATGATAAGAGACTTACTAACTTAGGTATAGTTTATAATAACTATAGATATAAGTTAGTTTATAATAACTATATAATTTATAATAACTATATAGTTTATAGTAACTATACCTATAGTTTATATTAACTACTTATAGATTATAATAACTATACCTATAGTTTATAGTAATTATACCTATAGTTTATATTAACTACCTATAGTTTATAATAACTATACCTATAGTTTATAATAACTATTTATAATTTATAATAACTATATAGTTTATAGTAACTATATAGTTTATAATAACTATATCTATAATTTATAATAACTATACCTATAGTTTATAGTAAATATATTTATAGTTTATAGTAATTACCTATAGTTTATAATAGTTACCTATAGTTATTTATAGTAATTATATTAATTTATAATAACTATAGTAATTTAAAATAACTATAGTAATTTATAATAATTATATTAATTTATAATAATTATAGTAATTTATAGTAATTATATAGTTTATAATAACTATTTATAGTTTATAATAATTATATATAGTTTATATTAACTATACCTATAGTTAATAATAATTATAGTAATTTATTATAATTATACCTATAGTTTATAATAATTATATAGTTTATAGTAACTATACCTATAGTTTATATTAATTATACCTATAGTTTATATTAACTATACCTATAGTTTATAATAACTCTTTATAATTTATAATAACTATACCTATAGTTTATATTAACTATACCTATAGTTTATAATAACTATTTATAGTTTATAATAACTATTTATAATTTATAATAACTATATAGTTTATTATAATTATACTTATAGTTTATAATAATTATATAGTTTATAATAATTATATAGTTTATAATAACTATATAGTTTATAATAATTATATAGTTTATAATAACTATATCTATAGTTTATATTAATTAATTATAATAATTTATAATAAATATAAAGTTTATAATAATTACTTATAGTTTATATTAATTATATTTATAGTTTATATAAACTATATTTATAGTTTTTTAATTAATAATATTATTAATATTATTAAGGTATAGTAAGAATTTAATAAAGGTTATATAATTTAATTTAATTTCTTAGCCTAAAGTTACTTTTAACTTTAAGACTGCCTTAACTTTAATTTTAACTTTAAATATATATTTCTTTTATTAATATAACTATAAATTATTTATATATTTATTAAGATAGAGTTTAGTTATTTAATATAACTTTTACTATTTTAATTATATTAAGTTTTAACCTTAAAAGGATTATTTTTATTATTAATATTATTAAGAGATTTAAAAAGCCTAGGCTTAATAAAATTAAAGATTAAAATTAAAAAAAGAAATCTATAATTTATACTAACTATATTTATAATTTATATTAATTATACCTATAGTTTATATTAATTATATTTATAATTTATAATAACTCTTTTTAATTTATAATAACTATACCTATAGTTTATAATAATTATATCTATAATTTATAGTAATTATACCTATAGTTTATATTAACTACCTATAGTTTATATTAACTATACCTATAGTTTATAATAACTATTTATAATTTATAATAACTATATAGTTTATAGTAACTATATAGTTTATAATAACTATATTTATAATTTATAATAATTATACCTATAGTTTATAGTAAATATATTTATAGTTTATAGTAATTACTTATAGTTTATAATAGTTACCTATAGTTATTTATAGTAATTATATTAATTTATAATAACTATAGTAATTTAAAATAACTATAGTAATTTATAATAATTATATTAATTTATAATAATTATAGTAATTTATTATAATTATAATAATTTATAATAATTACTTATAATTTATATTAATTATATTTATAGTTTATATTAATTATATTTATAGTTTATATTAATTATATCTATAATTTATATTAACTATATCTATAGTTTATAATAACTATACCTATAGTTTATAATAATTATATATAATTTATATTAACTATTCCTATAGTTTATAATAACTATATAGTTTATAGTAACTATACCTATAGTTTATAATAATTATATAGTTTATAATAACTATACCTATAATTTATATTAACTATACCTATAGTTTATATTAACTATACCTATAGTTTATAATAACTCTTTATAGTTTATAATAACTATACCTATAGTTTATATTAACTATACCTATAGTTTATAATAACTATTTATAATTTATAATAATTATTTATAATTTATAATAATTATCTATAATTTATAATAACTATATAGTTTATTATAATTATATTTATAATTTATAATAACTATATAGTTTATAATAACTATATAGTTTATAATAATTATATAGTTTATAATAACTATATTTATAGTTTATATTAATTAACTATAATAATTTATAATAAATATAAAGTTTATAATAATTATTTATAATTTATATTAATTATATTAATTATATTTATAGTTTATATAAATTATATCTATAATTTCTTAATTAATAATATTATTAATATTATTAAGGTATAATAAGAATTTAATAAAGGTTATATAATTTAATTTAATTTTTTAGCCTAAAATTACCTTTAACTTTAAGACTGCCTTAACTTTAATTTTAATTTTAAATATATATTTTCTTTATTAATATAGTTATAAATTATTTATGTATTTACTAAGATAGAGTTTAGTTACTTAATATAACTTTTACTATCTTAATTATATTAAGTTTTAACCTTAAAAGGGTTATTTTTATTATTAATATTATTAAGAGATTTAAAAAGCCTAGGCTTAATAAAGTTAAAGGTTAAAACTAAAAGAAAAAATCTATAGTTTATATTAATTATATTTATAATTTATATTAATTATACCTATAGTTTATATTAACTATATTTATAGTTTATAATAACTCTTTTTAATTTATAATAACTATACCTATAGTATATAATAACTATATAATATATTTAATAAGTAAGTATTCTAAATAAGTAAGTATTTTAATATACTATATACCTAGAAAATCTCTACCTTATAGTAATTAAAAGCTTTAATAAAATAGCTAAAATTCTATAATAAATACTTCCTAGAATAGTATAGTTAATATAATATAGTAATAATTTTAAAATATATATAGCTATTTTACTTTATATAGAAAACCTAAGAATATAGTTTATTTTATAGTATAAATAGACTTTAAAGTTTATAGCTATTTAATAGTTTTTTTATAACTTAAGGAAAGAATATATAATATATTTTAAGACTTATATATAAGCTCTTAAGATTATAGCTATTTTAGACTTAATTTAAATTTTTAATAGGGTTTCTAAAAATTAGATTTAAAATAGAAATAAAATTAAGACACTTACTTATCTAGGACACTCACTTATTAAATATATTAGTTTATAATAACTATATAGTTTATAGTAACTATACCTATAGTTTATAATAACTATACCTATAGTTTATAATAACTATACCTATAGTTTATAATAACTACCTTTAATTCATATTAACTATACCTATAGTTTATAGTAACTATAGTAATTTATAATAACTATCTATAGTTTATAATAACTATATAGTTTATAGAAACTATACCTATAGTTTATAATAACTCTTTATAGTTTATAGAAACTATACCTATAGTTTATAATAACTCTTTATAGTTTATAATAACTATACTTATAGTATATAATAACTATATAGTTTATAATAACTATAGATATAGTTTATAATAACTATACCTATAGTATATAATAACTATATAGTTTATAGTAATTATAGTAATTTATTATAAGTTTAATATTTAATTTATTAAATTATAATATATCTAAGTTTATATTAAAACACTTATTATTTTATTTACTTTAATTTACTTTTTTATTAACCTATTAAGTTTAAATTACTTTTTCTTTACCTAAAAACCATTTTAAAATATAATCTCTTTATTATTATTTATTCTATTTTAAGTAATTATAAAACCAGTTAACTCTCTCTTTATTATTAAGAGGAAGTTTAATTATACTACTACTAGGTAGTGTAATCTCGATTTGACTATATCCCTCAGTAACCTGGGAATAGTCAATCCAGCATAGAGTAAAGCTTGACACATTTACAGCGATTATTCCCTTAGGGTCTTGTTGAAAACCAACAAGACACACATCAGGGTATACCACTGAGTTCGCTGGATTGAAACCCATTGAAGGGTTTATACTGTATTCCTTGAGAGCATTCACTAAATGGTTAATTCGAGGATCAACAGCATCCAAGGCTTGCGAGAACGTACGCAAAGCCTCTGCGGTTGGAGACACCAGGTTAGCTAACTGACTCATAGCAACCCGGTGTATGACATGAAGACGTGAATCTCCAACCGACTTGGTGAAAGCTCCAAGGAGCAGCTGAGAAATAGCAGAGATGGACGATGTCTTGGACATTGCATCCTGCATTGCCTGCAGAAAACCCAGCAGGTCTTTAGCATCAGCGTCTTTGGCGTCCAATACGGCTAGGACGTCAATCGCGATGGCGTCAAGACTGCGGGCATCTGGGCGAATCTGTAGAGAAACGTCAGTCGACCATGAAGAACAGATCTTCCATGGTCGTGACGTACTCGAGGTGACAGGAGCGGTCCTCGTTGGCTCGAGGATCTTCTCCGCCATTGTTGTCCAGACTTCAGACTCGAGGTCAATCGACAAGTGTTGAAGGAATACCGAGGCCTGTTGGACTTGACCTTGGATCGCTTCATCACGTTGATCGATGGCAACCTCGTACTTCTTGATCTGGCGGTCCTTGCTTTCCAGGTCCTTGAGCTGCTCCGATACTTGGGTCCGGAGCAGACTGCAGTTCCTGTCAGCATCAGTTGCCTTTTGCTCCGTGTCTGTCAGGGATTTACGAAGCTTGGCAATGTCAGCGTTGGCAGTCTCGAGAGTTGCCTGGGTTTTCTTCAGGTTCTTCTCAGACACGTCATGCCACCCGTGGGCGAGGTCTGCGTCGGCGTGGGCTCTCTCGGATTTGTGTTCGAGAGTCCTGAACTCTCGGTTGCGCCTTTTCAGATCTGCCTTTAGCTGACTGTTCTCTGCCTCCAAATCCTTCTTCTCCGTCTCGAGATCTTCAACGGATTGTTGGAGCTTTACAATCTCCAATCCTTGATCCGATAAGTCTTGACGAAACTTGGATTCATTGGAGGCAGCTTCAGTTTTGAGACGTTCGATAGTTCTTCGGTCTTCTTGAGCTGATGTCTCTGAGTCTGCGAGGAGGTTGGTGGCCTTTCGCACCTCTTGCTTGGCACGCTGAAGCAATCGAGAACTCTCCTCATCATATTTTTCGAGTTGTTCAACCCTTTTCAGGTCAGAATCCCTCTGTGACTCGGCTTTCTCAGCGGCGTCCTTGTGAACTTGGACTTTGCGATTGGCCAATTCCAGCTGATCGCCTTGCTCTGCGACTTGTCGTCTAAGAGCAAGGATCTCGTCGCTTTGCTGGGGTCCCTGTATCAGGCGATGGACTTGGGAATCCGACGCTTGACTGAGGGCCAGCTGAAGCGAGTTTTGGATCTCTGTGTTGACCTCTACACCCAATCCACGAAGTAGAACATGGAAGTTTGTGGGTGATTGAATGAGGTGCAAGATTATACGTTTCGCGACATTGAAACGTGTCTCTTCATCCTCATTCGAGGCCACAACAGGGAGGGAGTTTTCCTTCGCGGCATAGGCTCTTTTCGCGAGACGGATATCTCTCTCAATAGACTTGCTAGTCTCCTTGGCAATCTGGCTCTCTCTTACAAGAGCCATTATCCTGGTACGATCATCATCGCGGTACCCGGCCTGAGTCGCGGCATCCGTTCCAAGGACATCACCATCAGGACCTGGGCGTCTGCTTAATGAAAGTATACGACCTTTCAACTGTTTCACCTTGTCATCGGTTATGTCAATGACGTCTTTGACACCAGGTTGAAACGTTAACCGCCCGTCCGTTAGGAGGGCCGTTGGTCTTGGGTTTCTGGACTTCAATGGTAGCATTTTGATGAAGTTTACAGATGAGAGGATGAAATTCACATGGAAAGACTGGACAAGGACATGGAAGATGGGAGCGACATGGGAGGCAGGTACGGTTGAGGCAGTTACGGGAAAAGTCAGACATGGAAGGCAGGTACAAGGTCAAGACAGTATACAGGGAAGGCACACACCAATTACAGAAGCCACGGATTGGCATTTCAGGATCAAACAAACTCTCATTATCATTTCTACATTAGACGCCATGTATCTTGATCACATCCCTCTCAGGCGTCATCGACGATATCCATAAGGGAAACCCAATCCTCAATCTCGACGAGCATCACGTCGTACCTCTGACTCGTGGGGAGCAGGCTGAGTGCTTTGAGAACTCTGAGGGTTTCCCTTATTCTTGGCTTTGTTTCGCTTCCTCTTGCGCGGAGGCTCGCGTTCACCCTGTGGGTTCTCCTGCTCTTGCGATCCAGTTTGTTGGCTGGACCCCGGGGCAGGTCGCTTTTGAGGAGTCTGCAGACCTTGATACCCCTTCTGTTGAGAGTTTGAAGGGCCACCTGAAGGCTTGGCAGAGAAAGGTTTGAAGCCGCCGAGGTATTTATTCAGAACATCGATATCTCCTGAATCTAACCGTTCCGGCATGGCGACCTCATGTAACGGAGCCGAGGATTTTCTTTCTGGTTCAGGCTCCCCCTCGATATACCCATAAAAGAGCATGTACCGAGCTGACGGACCTGTGAGTCTCCATTTGCTTTCCATGAAAGCCAATGGCTCATACTCAGAGACGATGTTACACCCATGCGGCGAATACGTACGAACGAAATCCTTTGGGTAAACCTCATCCCGAAGCCGAACGATGGCCATGAGGCTGTAAAAAGTCTTCCCAACTTGATGGAAACGAAGTTCGGAGCTTTCCAAGTCCTCCTCCCAGACAGGAAGTTGTAAATATCGAAGGTCCTTCAACCCTAACCGTCGTTCCTCTTCACCATGTGAATGGTAGAGGACGCGAACGGCCCAAGGGCGAGCGGGCCTTGATACGACGGGCTCGTGGAGGTCAATCACACCAAAAGCTCTATCAACGGCGTCGTCAAGAGTCATTTCGGGAGATTTGACGTGATCGAGCTCCAGCAAGCTCATTTGAGCGATCACATCTGGTTTCACCTTGACTTCATTGCCAGTGTTCAACCCGTGAAGATGATCGATCAGACGAAAGACATTCTGTGCCCACAGGGTACAGTTCATCAACTTGGAGTGGCAAAGATTCTCGAAACAAGAATACGGGTCGAGTGTAAGGTCACGAAGCTTTGCAAAAGCACGTTTCCTATCCTCTTCACCTTCTGTCGCTTCCGTTGACGTTTGCCCAAACTTATGCCACGCATGACTCAGGATGGGGTTTGAACCTTCCGACTTCTTGAGCCATCCGGGCGAGGCATCATATCCTTCTTGAACCAAGCAGTGACTGTAGATGCGTCGGACCACAACAGTCAAACAGTTGAAGCCTGCAGCATCCACGTTGGAGCAAGGAGGACGAGTTTGAAGGATGGCGTTGGCTCGTAGGCCATCTTCTTTCGATCCGATATCGTAGAGCGTTCGTATATCTTTGGACGTCATTTTGACTGGAAGATGTTAGCTGATGTTGGAGTTGGGTTAAGAAAACTTACTTTTGTTGTGATGTTTGTGTTGTGATGTTTGGTTGAGAAATTATTGCTTTGATGTGCGGGTCAGTGCGCGGATGTAAAGGCTTGTGTAACGAAGAATTTGATGGTCGATTTTGGAAGGATGAATTTGTACAGTGCTCTAAATATTAGCTTAGTGGAACAAGTCAGTCAAGTCACGGTCATCAAGGTCATCACGGTATCACAGTAGGTCATATATGGTATCAAATAGTTGTATTCTTAAGCTAAGGTAAAGTATCATCCTCTCCACAAGGTGACACAGCCGATAGTATCGGATTGACAACTGCCGGAGTTGGCGATTGTCGAAAGTAAACTACTACCTCCCTTGAAGGGGTGGCATACAGTTGGTGGTTACGTTTGCCAAAGTTGGCAATTGTAGAGAGCATCTAGGCCGGTGCTTCGGTGATTGAAGGGTTGAGCTTTTCGAACTGCTCACTAGTCCAGCTCCAAGCTTCGGCCGCTTGCCAAAGGGCCCAAACACCTCGCACAGCTAGAATGCGTGGCAAGACGAACTCTGGGCCTTGTCGTCCAATCCATTCTTCAAAGAGCTCTCCCAAGTTTCGGCAGGGCTCCGTCAGAATGGCATGGATCTCAGGGGCCCAAAGATCGTATTGCTGCCTCTCGATCTTGGCGTCGTAGGCTGCCTTCAGCTGGTTACTGTTGAGGATATCCCAGTCATTTCTGAGGCTATCGACATCACCAGACGGCAAGCCCCCGTGCACGAGCTCGAGCTTCTGCATGATAGACAGCCAGTCCACCAGGCGAATGCATCGACCTCGATACACATATACGAGCCAGTTAATGACCTTCCACCAAGCAGCGCGCACACGTACCCATAGCTGACGGTCTTGGGGGTCGTAGGTGGCGTTGGGGTTGGGGCCAATAACCAAGGAAACAGGACGGCCATTCACAAGTTCCCAAGAGATGGTCACGTCCTTGTCGAGAAGATTGTCTCTCCTGACCTCTGAGATGAAGGTGTTATCCTTCCCATAAACGAGATCATGGAAGTCAATCCATGGCGGGAGGGCGACTTCGAAGTGACCCAAGATGGGCCCTCCAATAATCTCCATGGGGAGACCTCGCCAAATGATTTGACGAGGACCAAGTTCAGGAACCTCCCGGGGTGGAGGTAAAACTAGGCCATTCCGAGCCCCAAACTCGTCCCTGAGAAGTTCGGCATGATTCGGATGTGAGATGAGAACAGTGTTGTCCTCGACCTGCTCAACCTCATCAACCCACGAGTTTGAGTCCGGCTCGCCTTCCTGGACTTTGGCAGCCTCGACTTCAGCAGCCTTGGCAGCCTTCTTCTCGGCCTGCTTGACCTTCTCCGCGTTGAAGATGGTCTTGGCAGCCTCGAGCCTAGCAAGAACAGAGGCTTCAATAGCCTTCTCTGTCTTCTCGGCCGTTGCCAATTCCCGCGCCCGACGTTCTCTAGCTTGATCTATATTCTCCCCTGGACGGGGTTTGACAGTGACCAAAGCATGTGACAGCCGGGGTTGGGTGGCACGTCTTGCACTTCCTTCCGACGTCGCCGGTTGTGCTCCAGCAGTCTTGGTCTTCACTACAGGGGGTCTAACCACTGCCGTTGCTACCGGCTTGTCTTGGGTGGCAAGCTTTGCCTTTTCCTCTTTGGCCTTGGCATCGGCTTTCGCCTTTGCCTTGTCCTTGTTGCCCTTGCTTTCAAGTTGAATATCCTTGAGGGCGTCTCTGATGGCGGAGACACTCTCAGGATACTTCTTCTCGACAGCAGGCTCAGGAGCTTTTGGCGCGGCTGAAGAGGAAGAGGGCTTTGATTTGCCCGACTTGGAGACTTCCCTTTTGCTTGGAACCTCATGTTTCAAGGCCCAAGTAGGGTCGACCTCGTCGACAGGCAGTTTGCGACTGGTACGCCACTTCCTGTAGACAGGAGAGTAGCCAGCTCGCAGGTCGCTGGGCTCTGGTTTCTGGTCCCAAGGCCACTTCAAGGCTGGATCTTGAACCTTGTTCTTCTTGACTACATAGTTGTTAGTATGTGAAATATGAAATATGATAGAATATTTGACTTACGGATTCCAGTCCAGAGCACCTTGTCAGTCTCCCACTCGAACCAAGCGATGCTCGAGTTATGAAAACCCGAGTCGTGCAGCGTCTTGCACACCGTATCTTCTGCCTGCTGGCGCCATTTCTCCTTGAAAGAAAGGCCCAGGTGGCTGAAGACGGCCTGCATGTGCTGCCGTCGCTCCCCTACATTGTCGGGGTTGACCTTGGAGTGGTCGAGAGACTTGTTGCCGTTGAATTTGCTGTTCATTTCGGCGGTTTGCGTTGTGTTGTGTTGTGTTGTGCTGTGTTGTGTTATGTTGTTTTGTGAAGAAAGAAAAATGTTGCGAGATGAAATAAATTTGTGATGTAGGCGGATCTAGAGCTTCACTTTTCGGCGGCTGTTGGCACCGGTTGGCACATTCACTTTAAATTTACTAGCCTACTTTCAAATTCTACTGTCACTTGCGATTTAGTACCAATTTCCTTTTTTACTTCGATTTAACCTTCAACTTTATCAAGCCCAGGCTTTCCAAATCTCTCCATGATATCAACAATAAGTAGTACCAATTTATACGGATTGGATTACGATACCTACGATGGGACCTTACTACATGCAAATTGAAGAGTCATTTGAGGAATAAGTATATTTGATGACTACCTTGATACACCGCGTTTGTTCAGAAACCGCCCAAGTTATAGAGACTCTATTCCTCGGCCTGTTTCCTCAATGACAATGTTCTGGATTTCCTGAATCAGGGTCCAGAACCGCAGTGCTTCTTGTTTGTCTTTCAGGTCCTTTTTCAGGTCCTGGACAAGTTGCTCGATCTCCGAAAGGGTTTCATTCCACTGGAAACCTGATGGGAGATCGTTCAATTCCTTTTCGCAAAGTTCCATCGTCTCTTTAATATCGACGACTTGACCTTCAACAATAGCGAGATCGTCTAGAAACCTGGTACGAAGCTCGATGTCGTAAAGACTCTGGTTCACGTTGGAGAGTAGATGTTGCATCCTGTAAATGACATACACGGTATTTTCTTTAAGACTCTCCATCGATTTCACAGTATTAAAACCTGTTCCTCCACCCTCGATAGCATTGAACCCATGCTGGTACACTAGGGAACCAGCAAGTGTAGTCACTAGCTGCTCGGCCAGAGGAAGCTGGTCGCTCTTCCACGTACGAATCACACAAACAATGTGTAGCTTGTACGCATAACCGAGCTTTCTAAGGGATGCAAGCGTGATACCAAGAGGTTTGTTGATACGCTTCAGGCTATGCCGGCTGTATATCTTGATACGTTCGGCCAGGTTCTTAGAGCATCCCACGTATAGAGGGCTTTGTATCATCCGGACCCTGCCTGTGGGATCAAGGCTCGGATCACACATTGCCTTGAGGGTTTTGACAAGAGCCTGGATTCTGGGCACCTCTTCATCTTTGGTGATAAAAATAGGTGCCGCTGTCTTGTCTCCACCTTTATCATCTATGCTCTTCATATGGGTATGAGCCCTTCTCTCTTTAACTGATAAACAGGTCTTTGCGAATGCAAGGCCCTTCTCAGAAAGGTTCTCCTGGTACTTCACATAGGCGTGATATCCTTCGATATACCCCTCAATGTGTTCAATCAGGAGATCCATCTCTTTCCTGTTAAGGAAGCAGCCATTCTCTTTCGACATGCTTATGCCGATGACATAGACACCAGGGATCTCTTCCGCGTTTTTGTGATTGGGTATCTCAAAACCAGCAAGATCTCTCTGTTCATTATCATAGGCAATAGTATTCTTGACAATGCTCGTAATGACTTTGGGCGGCATGCTGTGTAGCAATTCGCACATAGACCAGTCGCAATTACGTAGAGCATTGACAGTATCTACTACCGAAAACTTGTTGTCCTTGAGAGTCTGGTTATTCTCAAGGTCATTTGCAAGTCTGGGGAGCTGCAAGTACAGCTCATAAAGTGATTCACTCCTGGTACAGGTGTTGATCAACTTGAGATGGTCCTCGTCCCAAAGCATTGGCATTTCTGCCGTGCGTTCGGCGGCGGGAGGGAAGTTTGTGACCGGGTACTGGTAATCTTGCGGTGCTGGTGAGCCCATTTTGAATGATGTTGGTGTAGAGTTGGAGTGTGAGCTGAGTGCGTGGGTAAGTGATACTTAAGGAAGGCAGACAGGGACGGCATACTCCACTTATACGTTTTCCTATATCGGGGGAAGTCTATGGGGGCTAAATTTACCTGATTCACTGCCGCCAGCGACCTAAAGACCTACCTGATTCACTGCAGCTAGAGACCTCTCTGATTCACCGCAGCCAGCTTGCTATTTTCCCAAACCACACTCTCACAAATTTCTCAACTCAACATCACAACAACAACTACAACAGCAACAAGAGCAAGGTGCGAGCCGCTTATCCATTTAACTCACGCCCCTTTTATTGACAATATATCTGGCATAGATTTATCATGGACTCAGACAGCTCAGATCCCGTTTGGGAATGCAGTCCACCACACTTCGAGCGCGATAGTTCATCGCGGGAGCATGCGTCCCAGAAACGGGACTTGATAAGGAAGCACCTGGCTGAGAAAAAGGCTTTGGAGGAAAAGCAGGCGGCTGAAAAGAGAGCTTTGGAGGAACGACAGGCGGCTGAAGAGAGAGAGATGGTGCAGAGACAGTGGGAGGAAGAAAAGGAGATGTTGCTGAGGGAGTTGAAGGAATAAACATGTGGCGATGTATTAAGGGTCGCTCAACAGAAGCCAAATGCCAGTGATTCACCCTCATGCTGTAAAAGAGTGCCAAGGTCTCCCGGTGTCAGCAGCTGGGCTAAGTAGATACCTGCGTGATTCACCACAGCCAGCAAGATCTACGTGATTCACCACAACCAGCAAGAGACCTACGTGATTCACCGCAGCTAGCCAGAGACGTACGTGATTCACAGCAGCACCTTAATAGTCTCCCAAATCAAGGCTACATTTTTCCAGTTTCTCTCCATCTCCTCTTATTATCCCACGCACCACACTCCAACCTCCTCTCAGTTTCTCCCACCTTATGAAGGCCAAGAAACAACCACAAGCCTCTGAGTATGCTTTTTATCTCGTCGACAAGCGAAGGATAGCGGACAAAGTATCCGACGATAGTTTCGGCATCGAAGCCCCGAGTCAGCGGCAGCAGCAATGAACCCGCCCAATTGTTCACTTTCGACCATACGAACACTGGTGAACTCATCGCCTGTGAACGCATCAAGGCCTCCACTCCCCGGATGGTTGCTGTTGATATAATGGTGGTCATGGATCTCAAAGACATGCCACTCGTCGAATCCAGTCGCCTGGTCACGCCCACCAAGCTCCTCCCAGAACTTCAAGACCAAATTCGGAACGTCGCGCTGCGTCGAGGACCGCCACGGGTTTGGACACAGGCCAGACAGCATTTTCAGGTGGCTCATGTCGGTGGTATCGTCCACTGAAGTCTGTTCAACCAGATCCGCTTCCGCGCTGCCGAGCAAACTTCCCAGTGAGTCTGCAAAGCCCGGGTTTAATGACAACGATCCGCTTAGCTTCGAGAGAAAACATCCTCAAGTATCTCTGCCCCCGTCATCCTTGCCTTCTGATACTAGACAGTCAGAGAAAGAGTCTGAGCGACCAGGAGCAACCAAATCGACAGTTGTCATTGGGATAGAAGGCTGCGCTGACGCAACAAACGCGGAAAGAAAGTCGCCATCCTATTCAGCCGAAATTGTCAGCACACGAATGTGGGACTGCGTAACGTCGCTGGAGGCTACCCACTCAACAAGACAAGCCAGTGAAAGCGCACAATCAGCTGGCACGGTAGGATCGAGCTGTAACACGACCACTACTGTGAGAGGAAGCCTACCATGCTCATTGTGGGCTGTCGGAAGGAAATGCCAATCTTCAATGGTCTCCACGTCCATATCCCTCCTCAAAATCTGGAGAAGCTCTTGGTAGAGCATCGTCACCGGGGGGACTTGACAATCGGTCTGGAGTCCAGAGCCGAGTTGTGCCTCCTGCTTCGAGGTGACGAAGAAAAGAGGCGCAGTCTCTTCGAAAGACTGGCGAATATGCTCGACTATCGATACACCCTCTAGCCGATAGCTTGGCATATATATATGACCGAAAAGCGGTCTTTGATGGTGTTTCCTCCTGCCAGGCTCCTCACAGTGGAAGCGGCCGAGAAATTCATCGAGTGCGTCAAACATTCCCGAATTCGTTGAAGGGACCATGATGAATCTGACAAGAAAATATTAGCATGGGTACTGTTATAGGGGATAGCTGTCGCGTTGCTGAAGTTACTCTTTTCGGGAAATGTGACCGTTGTGGAAGATGAATATTGTTGTAGAGATGAAGTTATTTTGAATCGCGAGTGAACCGACTTAAATAGTGGGTCCGGCAAGGGAGAGCTATAAAAATCCGACACAAGCTATTGAGATATATGATAGATAGATTCTGTATATGATCTTATGGTAATATTTTATAAATTTATGTAATTAGGAAGACCTGATAGTAATTTATATAATCTTATATAAAATCTTGAGTGGAGGAATTGTCGGAACTTTTACACGACTACTGTATATTTGGACGCTCCAGGCAATGCAGTACAGCAAGCGTTACTGATGTGAAACAAAACATATCTAGATTGTCAGGTCAAATGGAAAGGATGTCATATATAAAAACTGAACCTGAAAGAAGCGATTGGACGTTAACAGTCACCCGCCGAGTGCTTATTGAGGAGAGTGTCTATCAAGTGAATGTTTGTCGCAATTCTTCTGTTCATTACTGACTGTATCTAAACAACATACAGTATGGCCTCCCAAACATTAAACAAATGAAACAGAAGAGACCAAGCACACCATGCCTTCCCCCAAACAACTTCTTTCTTATTCCAACACTATCGTACTGGAACATACAAATCTGTCACGACTGAAACAATCTCCACAAGGCAGGCAAAGTTGGGTTTTCAACAATCGTAAATTCTCATGTCAACAAATTGAAGCCGATTCACAAACCCAAGGGATTACGTTCTGGATTCTAGTCAGAAAATCTAAAGACAAAGTAGAGTGTGGTAAGCCAAATTGTATCTGTCACATGAATTGGAGATATAATTTTTGTGATGTTCCATTTCTGTCTACCAAGCATCCATTGCAACATCTGAAAGATGAATGACATTGACGGCACCTGCAATGCAAGATTCCCAAAATCCGTAGTTCCCTTTCGGCTCTGCATTAATTTGGAAATCCGTAGTTCCCCTCCGGCTCTGCATTAACATCAAAATCCGGGGGTATCGGTTGCATTTTATAGTCAGAGAAATCGTCATTCGGTGCCACTTCACCTGTCATCTCCCTGATGCGCTCGGGGAATGACTTCTGCTCTGAGCTCCAGTACTTGCGATAGATCGACTGGAACTTGCTGGTATCTGCGTCATAAGGAAGGATAGACCGCTTGTTGTGGTCCTTATCAAATTCTTGCTGGCGACCCTTGACAAAGGCACCCCGATCTTCCTGGTTCACCATCTTGGTGAAGTCCACAGACCAAGGGAAGCCTGAGGGAGGATCTGCGTTCTTGGACACTTCGTCCTCTAGCCATTGGTGTAGGTAATCCCACCAAGGGACAGTGGTGGCCAGAGGAGGCATCCTGGCTCGGCCATCGACAAGAGTACGAACCTTGTTGGTCAAACTCATAGCCAAGAAAGTTTGGCACTGATCAACTAGGTGACCAAGATCATGGCACAGAGGGCAACCTCTGAGCTCGCCATCATGAATGGAGAGACAAAACCCAATGAGGTGCGATTTCGAACCACACGAGACACAGCGTACACCCCCCTCGTCACCCACATGCTCAACACGAGGGTTCTCTTTGGGGCCCTTCTTCAGCGGGTACTTTCGGTCGGTGTACTTTGTGCTCTGCTGCAGCTGTCGGTTTCTGGCAATCTGTCGGAGATTGTCCGGTACCGTTGTCAGGTTGTTCGGTACCGTTGTCAGGTTGTTCGGTACCGCTGTCAACCTGGTCTGAACCATTTGGTAGGGGTTGTGTCTCTGCATTAATTCTACCGCTTGTTTGAGGTGCTCCATGTCTCTGACCACAAAGGTCCACACTTTCGGAGGAATGAAATCGGCAGCCTGCGTCCCACCACCACTGGAAGCATTTGTGGCATGCTCTCTGCTCTGCTTGTCGTTGACTACCGTTGTGGCAGGTTTCTCCACCGCGACAGGCTTAGCAGACTTGGTGATTCCGCCTCGAGAGTTGTTTTGGCTATAGCCACCACGGTTGTATCGAGTAACTGCAAAGTTACCCCGACCAGGTCCAGCATTACCGCGTCCACCACGGTTCTCATTCTGACCACGGTTCTCATTCTGACCACGGCCATAGTTCTGACCACCCCTCCATGGGCCACGGTTATAGGTGATTCCACGGCTTTGCCCTTGGCTCTGACCGCGACCACGATTGAAGCTGAAAGCACCTTGAAAGGTCCTTTGACGAGGGGCTTCAGCGTGACCCACGATGAGATGATCCTCAGGGCCATTTTGATGCTGCTGCTGCTGTTGGCTGCCGTTGTTGCCACTGGTATCACCAGAGGCTGGGGCTTTGCGTCCTTGACGCTCAGCTTCTTCTTGCTCACGGTTGAGTTCACGGGTAGGATCGTCACCAAAAGAAAAAGGTGTTTGCGTTCCGACGCTCTTGTTGCCACTGTTGGAGGCCATTTCGATCTCTGCTAGCTTTTCGTTTGTTTAAAAAAAAGTTCGAGTTGAAAAAATCTGAAAGCAGGCGATGCGCGGTGTTGTTGTTGAGTTTGAAATTTGTGCGCGAAGTCTGTGGCTCGTGAGATGTGCACGTTGACTGCTGTGAATCATAGCTCACCCCACAGCTGCCAACCGTTTGCACTGTCAACTCAAAACTAACTTAGGGACTTAAGACTAGGGACTTAAGACTAGGGACTTAAAAGGTAGGGACTTAAAGGTAGGGACTTAAGACTAGGGACTTAAAAGGTAGGGACTTAAAGGTAGGGACTTAATGGTAGGGACTTAAAGGTAGGGACTTAAGAATGGGGACTTAAGAATGGGGACTTACGATATAAATCCAAGGGACTTAGGTCATGGACTTAGCTTTGGACTTAGCTATGGACTTAGTATGATAGTAGACTACGTATACATTATCGCCATATCTTGAAAGAACATCCCATCCCTACAGAAACTCGGACGACGATTCCAGTCGCTTCTCATACACTGACAAATCGATCTTCAGATCACCATACAGTGTGACAATCCGACGAGTGTCACTAATCATCCGAAAGACAGTTCGAAACAATGTGTGATCAAAATGATCAGACCCCTCATTCTTGGATTCAGCCTCCTGCTTCTCTCTGAATTCGTATCTATTCATGCCCAGATCTCCAAAGATCAAGAGACTCGATCGTTGCCGTGTCAGCGCGACATTCAGCTTTCGCGGATTCCCTACAAACGACGGTCCAGTCTTTTGGTCCACGCACAGCGACACGAGCACAACTTGAGCCTCCTTGCCTTGGAATCCATCAAAAGTCGAGCACTGAATCTTCTTCAACACGTCGTCTTTGAAGAAGCGCTTTCGGATCGCGCCACGGTTTGCGACATATGGAGTGAGGACGGCAATATCGGCGGGGTCCAATGACAGATCATTGATCATCTGGATGAGAAACTTGGCCATGCAATCAGCCTGGCGGGGATTGAGTCGTGAGGCCTTGTTCGGGAAGTTGCAGCTTGGACAATCGCGGCAGTCGAAGAAGATCGGCTGAAGACGACCAGCAGAACAAGATGGGACGTGGTAGTTGATGTTCATGTACTTCTCAACCTTGACAGCGATAGGAAAGTTGACCAGCTCGCAGAGTGGGCTATACTTGAATTGCGGTTTTATGTCACGGTAGACAGTGTCGATTGACATATCAAATAGTCCTTTGACCATTCGGTGCTGTGTGTAAAGATGAAACACAGGCCACCCCAGGTGAATGAAATGAGTGAGCCAGGAGAGTTTGGCAAACTTTGCGAACCGGTTGGTGGGGAAGTTGTCCTCTCCAAGATCTTTTGCCTCTCGTTTGTCTCGTTTGTCGTGAAGCATCTCGATTTCAGTTGGGAGTACGGGTGCAAGCTGTTCGGGGTCGCCAATCGCAATCATGGGTCTGGGGGTGTTTCCAAATACCATCAAACCATCGCTTAGAAACATTGTCGCTGCTTCGTCAAAGACAACCGCGCGTGCCTTGTCTGCGTTGTATGATTTGTACATTTTGGAGTTTGATGCTGCGGGAGTAGTGGCGACGACGTCTGCGCAATCGAGAACCAGCTTCATGAGTTGGGAAAGCTTTTTGCTGTGGGCCTTTGGAATGGTCGAAGCTGGACCTTGAGCGATCTTTACAAGAGGTTCGAATCCGGATACTGCGTTAGGTACTGAGCCTGGAACAGCAAGTGCGTTGAGCTGTTGGTGAAGCTCCCATAGTTCTTGGTTGTCGTCTGGTGTCAGTGGTGGTACGGTCGAAGCTCCCAGTGCTCGTAGAGTCCACCAGCACAAGGACAGTTTGAATCTCCACGAGGTTGGATTCCAAACGGCATCATCCTCAAACGAAATACCCGAAAGGGCGTCGAGACAATTCTTGACTTCATCCCTGTGACCGAAACCGCGTACAAGCATCAATCCTTTGAATTGACCGTTCAGGTTGTGTGTAATATCGGTGGCTATACCGTCCATTCGATTGAGGATGTTGGTGGTGGCTTCGTTTGAAGCTGCGCTGACGTACACACGCTTGATGGACTCGTTGTAACACATGAGAATTGTAAGGACTGAAGCAAGGTTTGACTTTCCGGAACCAGGAGGGCCTGAAACTAATCCGAATCCAAAATGTAGCTTGCTAAAGTATTGTCGTGCTCGGTCGCGGTCATCTTCGAATACAAGTTCAAGGCAAGCATCTTGGACCTCGACGGGAACGTCCTGAAAGAGATCAAGAGGTGGAAATTCCATACTCAAGCCCAGCTGGGATGAAGCCCAAATGCCTTGGCCTACCAATAGTGTGTTGAAGATTGCCTGTTTGCGAGGGGCGGAGATGTCAATCGCGCAAGGCCAGGGTTTCTTGCTCAGGCGGTTGATAGCGTCGACACGATTCTTCTCTCCTTTCATGTTTCGTTGAAAGCAGAGTCTAACAGAGTCTCTCTCGACATTCATCTTAACACCTGGATACTCGTTGTGATGTATTGGGGAAAAGGCATGACCTGGTTGACCTTTGGGGGGTTGCATGAGGCCAAGTGGAATCCGATCTGTAATGATCACGTCTTTGAGATGTTTCGTAAGGCCGTAGCACAAATGTTTGGCTTCCCATGTAACCTCTCCATGAGCTCGGTTCATGAATCGGATTGTCATGTTGCTGCGATCTCCTCTCAGACCTCGAGTGACGGCGCGCCAGTGCTTTCCTTTCTTCAGGATGTTAGATGACTCGGGAAGAATGGAGACAACTTACATAGAATTTCCCTAGTTCAAGTAGACACGCAAAGCGGACTGAGCCTCTCTCAGACTCCTCGTTGATTTTCTAAATCAGTGCCGGAATCGTAGTGTTTTCGATGAATTCCAGCGCTTTGTCATGATCCCATACATCTTGGACATGGAGCTGTGTAAGAGCGGTGTCTCTTTGGTTGGTGTCTTCGAAACGAATGGTAGGTGTGAAAGCTAGGCCTCTGTTGTTGGGGATCTGTTTCTCGTAGCGGTTGAGGTTCCAGGTTTGACTGCAAGGTAAATGTCAGCTTGATCTGAAAGAGGAGAGACTACTCACTCTTTGCCATATCCATAGTCTAGAGTTGTGCGCTGAATGTTCATATTCTGGACCCAACGAGCGACCTCTGCCTCTGTAGCCCTGAGAAGAATGGTAAAGCTGGTCTGCTGTAGGATCTCGGCCAGAGATGCAACACCGTGAATCGGAGCACCATTGTTGACCCAACCATGAACCTCCTCAGTGGCTGCGTCAAACGGCAGACCAAACCCCACGATGTTGGTGTTGAAGTTTTGGAGGAGTGTGATATTCAGAACATGAAAGTTGTTCAGATCTGTATGAGGTTCAAGGTCGAGGGTTTGCGTCTCATCTTCGGTCAACTGACGAATATCTCCAGCGAAGCCGCCGGCAGGTATCTCGATCGTGATGTGGTAATTTTGGGAGCTTGTAAGGGTTGTATCTGGACTGTACCAGGTGAATACGGTTCGGTTGGAGTCTCGAGGGAAATAAAGTCGAATTCCTTTCTCTATCGGCGTGATGACGAAGCTCCCGGAGGATGGTAAGAGCTTGAGCTTGTCGTTTTTGGTAATCAGAAACCCGCAGTTGATCTGTCGGGGATCCAAAGATCTCGTGCTCGTGATATCGGTATTTGCCATGTCTGTTGAATGAACGATGATGAGATGATGGAATGAATGATGATGATGTAGAGAAGGAGAGGAGTAACGCCAGTGGAGAGAGGGAGAACCCGAAATGGATTAGGCAGAAGGCAGGTGAATGCGGAAGTTGCGATAAAGGTGCAGGTTGTGCAAGGAATTCAGGCAACGAAAAGTGGAGCATGAATAAATAATTCACTGCAGTGACAGAGCGAGCTGTAGGAAGCCTTGTTCTTTTGGTGTGTCGAGTGTTGTTCTTTGTTTTGGACGCTTGGCAGCAGTAAGCTGTGATATGAGAAAAGGCTGGTGGCAGCGCCACAAATTTCAAAGTTACAACATCTATTCAAGTCTTATCCACTGTTTAGTCTCGAGTTCTTGTTGAGATAATTATCCTGGTCATGACAATATTCAAAAGTAGGGAGTAAAGTGTCGCCACAAACAGCTGAAATCAAAATTCAGATCACTTCAGGTCCTGCACAACACGGGTGAATCACTGTCGTAGCCTTCCAGCTGGTCGCCTTGAATCATGTAGGTCTCTAGCTGACTGGCGAATCACGCACATCTCTGCCTAGCTAATTACCTTTAATCACGTAAATTCGGAGCTGTTTGCCTTGAATCAGAAAGGTTTCTGTAGGCTGGCATTGAAGTCGATTCGACATCCTGACCGTCAACCGTATCGCCTGAAATGACTTTGTTCGATCGATCCTTGGGTCCATGGCTCGCTGAGAATTGAAGATGACGATAGTACAATACGGGTAGTCTAGCATAATCATATTTCGAGACAATACCCACTGAGCTGTTCCTGTTTCTAGTGTCAGTATCGTGAGTCTACTGCAACAATGTTCGCGTCACCTCATTCCTTCGTCCCCAAGTGCTCGATACTCGCCTTCACTTGTTCTCATGTTTGCCAGCGTCGTGTTCGCGATGTTTTGTTCGAGGCCTAATCTGGCAGCCTTGGTATTCCTGAGATATGTGAAAGGGTCGGTGATGTTTTCGTGTAGTCGTTACATTTTGGACGTGATCCTATGCTGCGTGCTTCACTCGAAATCTGACGCTGCTTCTGATTCAGCCTTGTCTATCATTCTCGACTTCGGTTTCCGAATAGAACCGACGCAACTCTTGCCTATCGATGTGGGTTTGTGACAGGAGATGTTATATTTTTTGACATCTCTGGACTTGCTTCGTGATGATGATTTCCGTGATGGAACCGGACTTTGGTCTCCATGATCGGGTCGTCTGTAAGTTAGACATTGACTCATATTAAGATAGAATAAGGCAGATATAGAATATAAGATTAGAAGATCTTGATGTAGTTTTAGGATGATTTTACGTAAGATTGTGTAAAGAATGAGCGGTTATAAAAGCGAGATTATGTCAAACCTCCGTAAACCGTCACCATGAATCATTACATCAAAACAACGACAACTTAAGATATAAATGGTAAGAAAATCAGCCCTTTCGACCCATGTAACCACTAGAAATAGCAGAGCGAGCTACCCCTGGTACCCCCAGCGAGGAGCGTTGATGATGATACCACAGATGCATCCAGAGATGATACCAGCCACTGGGAGGGTGATGATCCAACCCATGTAGATCCAAGTAACCATACGCCAGTTGATTGATCGCCAGGTGCCTGAGCAAAGACCAACGCCGACGGTAGCGCCAGTGATGCATTGAGTGGTGGAGACGGGGAGTTCTGGACGTGTTAGTCGGTATAGAATGATACTGGGACAACTTACTAAGACGGGTGGCCAGGATGATGGTAACAGCAGCACCGAGCTCCATACTGAAACCTCGAGCGGGCGAGTGAAGGGTCAAACGGTTACCAAGGTTACGCATGATGTTGTATCCGTAGGTCCAGATACCAAGAGCAATACCAGCACCACCAAAGCACCTATCCAGTTAGTCATGATCATTAATCATTCGGAAAACTTACAAGATCCAGACTGGGACAGAAGATTTGCTACCCTCGAGACCACCGGTGCGCCAGATTTGGTAGATGGTAGCATAAGGACCGATAGCGTTGGCGACATCGTTGGCACCGTGGGTGAAAGAGGCGGTACAGGCAGTCATTACTTGCATAAAGGTGTAGAGGTATTCGGCACGGTTGTCGTAGTGAGGGACGTTTGCGTGGATCTCGTCAAGGTCGCCGGTGAGGATACTCTTCTTGTTTTGCATGGCGATGATATCCTGGTCGACACCAGAGAGGAAAGCCTTCTTGAGGTACCAGAATAGAACAGCACCGCTGAACCACTTGCCATCTGGCTTGGGACCGACGAGGCTGCGACGGGGCTTGGCTTCAACAGGTTCATTGACATCAGGGGTGTCGGAAGATACCGTCTTGTTCTCGTCCTTTCCTTCGTTCTGGTCCTGGCGCACAAACTCATCACTGCCCTCACGACCGGCACGTCGAAGACCCTCAAGCTCTTCACGGGTGAGATGGCCCTCGTAGAAATCTTTGATACCACCAATGGCACCCTCAGGTTGAGCAGGAGGAGGAGGACGCTTGAGAAGGAGAGGACCCTGAGCAATGTGCCACCAACGGAGCTCCCAGTCGTCGACAATGACAATACGGTAGAGCCAAGGAAGGAGGAAGATGGTGATGATGAGAGCCCAGGCGGCACCTACACCGATGATCATACCAGCGGTTTCGGCGTCGTTGAACTCAACCTTGATGCTACCACCCTTCCAGACGATAAGCATGGTAAGAAGGGAAGCAGTGATACCAAAGTAGACGGGGGTAAGAAAAAGACCTTTCCAGACAGGGTTGCTTCGAAGCATGACACCATACTTGGTGATCATGAAGATGATAGCAGCAAAGGCACCAGACAGACCAGGAGCGATGATCCAAGCGAGGAAAACAGAAACAACACCAGAGCTGATGCCTTTGTCAAACTCAGCCCAGTGAATACCGTCGGCACCAACAAGAGCAATACCCATTCCAATGACACCTCCCATGATGGAGTGAGTGGTTGAAACAGGAAGGCCGATGCGAGTGCAGACAGTAAGGTAAAGAGCGGAGGCGACAATAGCACACATCATACCAAGCATGAGAAGAGCTGGGTCGGATTCGAATTGGTCAATGTCGACGACCTTGGTACGGATAGTATCAGCGACACGAGCACCAACACCAACAGATCCAGCGAATTCGAGAATGGATCCGAGGGTCATGGCTTGGATGTAACTGATGGATCGGGAGGAGACCGAAGTGGCCCAGGAGTTGGCAACATCGTTGGCACCTGAGGAGTTAGTATGGTGTGAGGGAGTGTTGAGTAGACGTACCAATATTCCAAGCATCTAGGAACGAAAAGATGGTGCCAATGGCAAAGATGTAATCATATTGATGAAGGACCATGATCGCTGTTCGGACTTATCGAACCGATAAGAGGAGGTTTCGAGTGAGGAAAGCTGTCGATGTCGAGCATCAAACCAGCAGTCCATCGACTCCTTATATCCGCTGCTCAGGTGTGGAGCGGTAAGGCTTGGCGACAAGCTTAATATTATGCTTCTCGGTGGGCGTCCAGCTAGTGGCAAGTTCGGTGAGCATGTTGGTGGAATGGGCATAATTCTTCAGCCTTGGCGATTCATCTCGTCGTGTCATTAGAAGATGAGCAGCTTGGCAGACGACTGGGGGTGATCGTGCGTGGGTTCTGAACGTTCGTTGGACGGGGGGGAAGTCTGGGCAAGAAGTGTATCTGAAGAGTGCGAAGGATGGGATTGTGAGTTTCGTTGATTTGATTGAATCCCTTGGCTTTTGATGGATGTTGATGTGAATGAGATGGGTGTGCTCGAGATTCTCAGTTACGTTTTGGAAGGTGAGGTGGAAGGTGCATGCAAGCAGTGACTTTGAACCTGAGGCACCGTGCACTAAAACAAGGTCGTCGATTACCCGCGTGACCATGCGGCCTCGGATGTTCCTGCAGTTAACACATTCACTATTAGATTTAGGCAATCGACGAAAGAATTAAACATTCAATCCGTCTGTTCAACGATTGAAGGATGCACTAGTAAAGATGGTGTCATGTCACTAACGACTCAATTTCAACCGTAACGGTAACGCAGACATGGAATAAGCTTGGGTGTTTGGTGACCAGAGATTGACCCACGTGTATCGAAGCTTGTCGTTGAGAGATCGAACGGAGGCTCTTAGAAACAGGGGTACAAGCCAATAAGATGGGGACATGATCCACGTGGAGAAGCTGTTCGCCCAGAAGCGGTCCAGATGCCAAGATCTAACAAGACAGGGGTGGCGTGTACGTTAAAGTTTGGGTGTCAGATATGATTTACCTTCAATCAATGTTTATTTTAACGTATGTTCAATTAATCTTTATTTAACTTCATCAGTACAAACTCTAGCCGACATATACGAATATCACTGCGAGGTGTGAATGCTTCAACACCAAGTCCACCATCACCACCATCTCGACATCGCCACTCCTCACTAAATCAATATCCCACATCACTCGCATATCAGTTCCACATCCCTCCCAAATCACTCGCAAGCGCCTACCGCCAAGACAGCCGCCAAGAGCCGCGCCACGACGACGCTCCCCGTTCGCAAACTTGAAAGAAACCACACGCGAGCTTCTTGATAGCACGTTGCACCTCGCCAAGCTTGCCGCTGACGTTTAGAGTTACCGAAGCTTTCAAGACATGGGAACTGTCCGTGCATGTGCTTCTTGACTTGAAATTTGTGTGATGAGCTGAATTTTCATGTCTAATTTGGACGATCTTGTCGGTTTCTTCATTTACAGAAGTATGTCCGTCTTGGCCTCGGATAGAATGTGACTGGGGGAGTCAAACCATTGGTGACAGGTTCAGGTGAATCCAGGTCGGCATTGTAGGATCCAAAGAGTTAGGTCTGATGATCGCTTAGAATGTGTTGCTGTATCCTCAGGTCACCTTTTTGGGTTACCTCCCAACTCCTAATTTCTGCTGACATCTGTTAAGTCATCTCCTGGGGCATGAGACAGCCAGGGCCACTTTGCCTTTGCCTTCCACTAGGTACCGTTGTTCAATGTCGTTTCTTTCCACTCTACTTCTAAAATGAATCATGAATCTTGCTTTCCAAGTCTAGACATTCATCTTCTTGAAGGTTCTCCAGGAAGCCTTCACCCATGAGCACATCAGAGCTTTCGGACAAGGCCATGGTAAGCCTCGGCTGTTGCTGTCTGCTCAGCGCTGCTGCTTTGAATCTCTGCAGTGAGCTGGAGTACGACCTTTGAGATGAGCATGAGGAACGAGATGCTAAGGATCTAGTCATGGTAGGGTTGTCTTTTAGTGCGTCCAGGTATATATCATGCGAGGAAACAGATGTTAAATGCAATGATTTACCGGAAGAATAGGACGGCGGCGGAAATTGTCGGTCTTGGATATAGCTGTCGGCGGGTCTTCGATTGGGAAGGACTCTTTGCCCCCTGTGCTCTCCCAGCAATCTGGAAAGTTCGCTATCTATTGATGTAACTCGTTTCTCTTTTGAAACTTTCGATGAAGGCGTCCAATCCTCCATTATTGTAGAGAGGTGCTCGGCGTTGAGGTCGTCCCTTCTAATTGCCAAGACAGTTTTGAGTGCTTCTAACGGGTAGCTTTGAGTTTGTGAAGCAAGGGCTCTCTTTGAATCTGATGGTGGAGACCATGTATGGTGCGCAACAAATTGTGTAACAAACTCTTTACTCCCACCGGGCCACGTATCGTGAAGAAGCTCCAGTACGGTATCGCAATATATCTTTAGGCTTGTGGGGTGAATCTGCAGCGGGTGTCCCTCTGGTTCCTTTAGGTTATCGGGGTGTTTGGAGGCGATGGATGATCTTTTCACGATCATCCTGCTTACGATCATCAAGATGTGCGTGGGGGATATTGTAGGGTGTCCTGACATCCAGGGTAGAGAGCCATGCGTTAGTTGCATCAGGAATGTGAAGAGAATGCTGGATCTTTTCCACAAAGAAAATGAACTATCTTCTAATACCAAGTCGCTTATTTCAGTTGGTTCTGTCTTTGTACGTTGCTCTGCATCATACACTATTGAGGCCGTATACACTGCGAAGGCATCACACAGCGACTTGGTCGGGTTCAAAATTCCCCAGCAATACCGAAGACAGTGCTCAATATTCAAGCCGTACGATTCATGATCCCACTGCAGTGAGCCAAGAAGCTCCTTTGGGATTTGAGAATATTTCTTGTCTTGTACCAGAAAGAACAGCGTCCAAAGATCTATCGAATCTGTACCATATGTGTCGAACGCGTTCGAAAAGTTCCTAGCGATATCGAGGTGCTTCTGCATGGAGATCGTACCGTCGTTTTGGTGTGCGTAAATCTGCGCAAGGTGGCGATGGAATAGGAATGATTGCATACGGCACATTTCAACACCTTTCGGTAAACTTCGAGTATGTCCCTTATCGTCCAGAGGATCTTTGCTCATCTCAAGCTCAGTCTCTAGCATCAGCCTTACTATCTCACAGTTTGTTCGTGTCGTGGCACCCCTCGCCATGTCGAGAATCCTGGCTCTTCGCTCCTTGCACGCATACAAGTCCTCAAGAGAAGTTGATAAAGTGATGTAGCCGTCGAGTGTTTTGGTGTAATCATAGCAGCAGGCTAGACAATCTGCCGAGTCCAGGAGATCTCCTGCGGACTGATGGGTCAGACTCGGTTCGATGCTTTTATCGTCGGTCGGTGTACTCATTGTGGTGTCACCGTCTCCGTCGATGTCAGGAATGTCGTCTTGGTCGATCTTGGGCTTTGGCTGCGTCTCTGGGGGGCAAGGAAGGGGACAATGATCAGGGGCCGTAGCCGGATGCTCTGCATCGGCCGTACAAGATAGATCATTGCTGGGAGTAGTAGTTGTCGTGTCTGCACTAGCTGTCGTATTTGGTGGTTGAGTAGATTTGCCGGAATGAAACTGCTTGCGAAAACCCCATCGTCGGATGACCCTCGAGAACTGGTCCGGGCTGTAGGGATCAAATCAGCGACAACTTGTATGTACGTGGAGTGTTACTCACGACAGGTTAAAGTTTAGATTTGTTTTGAGATGGGCAATCACTTGGTCTCGGGTGTATTTTCGAGTTAGGTATAGATCACGAATCAGTTCTTTGTGCTCATCGATTGCCTTGTCCGACACTCCGATAGCTCGCGGAGCACGGCTGTGGATGAACGATAGCATTCGCTGAGCCATTGGTAGGAGTGTATCCAGACAAGCGGTCGGTGATGGGATAATAGATGGGACGAATGTTGATGGTAAAAGACTGGTATCTGATGAGAGTTGCTGTGTGTTGATTTGGAAGACAAGGACGAATGATTAAATAGATGATGTAACAATAATCACGTGCTGAATCTCCGGAGGGAAAGCAGTGAATAAGTCAAGCAGACCGGTCTGGTCGTGAGGCTGAATTGGCCGGAAGGTGATAGCATCGATCTTGTCTCAACCTTGAGATAAACTAAGCCCGATGCAGCAATCCCCCACTCTAACCTGGAGGCATCCAAGGACACTACCCGCGTTAAAACGCCACATTCACGGAATCCAGGGGTTCATTTCAGTTGAGTGGCAGGCGGTCAGCTGGGTTTACAACGCGCTATGCCATATTAGGAAATCCCAATGTCTATTCCCAACAACACTATTTGTCCACGTTAACTCATCTTTTGACCCTGAGAATACTGTTGAACTGTGTTTCAACTATGCTGTAATTTCAGGGATTCAAGGTTTGGGACTTCCTATTTCAGACAAAACAAACTGTTTATCATGATGTGGCCAGTGTCAGCTGCAACGCAAGGCCTAAGACAAGTCAGCCCCGAGATCCTTTCTTCATCCCTTACGAGTCCATATCACTAGCTTTCAAATTAGCAGAGTTTGTTATTGCCGTAATCAGCAATACCAATGATTTTGACATGATACCAAGCACGGTGAGAGCTATTGTTTTGTCAGCTTTGTCGGTGTCGCCCTGGATTATAGACAGCACTGGATAAAAAGTAAACTCATTTTTCAATATTTAAGATGCTCACAACACCTGTACGTTTGGAACATACTCAAATCATATCTATCTTTCTTCGATTGTGAGATAACACTACTCGATCATCACCCTCTTCTTCGAGATGCCCGATCATTCTGTCAAGCACCACAAAAAGACTCAGGATATTCTAGTATCCTATGGAGGTGCATGGATTCAAGACGCTGTCTACAATTTTCCGATAAGCGCAGTATGTTTTCCAACTCATTCCCAATGCCATTGACTGACTGTAAAGATTTTGAACCTCGATCCAAAGCTTGAGACTGTAAAGAAAGAGCCTCAGAGCAAACTTTGAACGGTGGATTTACATATTCAAGATCATCAACTAGTTTACTGCCTAAATCGAGACACAGAAATGGATAGCCATGACGGAAATGAAGTGGATGTGAATTGGACTGTGAAGCTGGAAGCACAACACGTGGGCTACTATCCATTTCCGCGGTTTAATTTGGCTCATATTCAGTTACAATAGTAAATTCATCGAATTGATCACTTCAAGCATATCGTATCCAACAATATTCACTAGCATTGATGAACCTCTCGAGTGAAGCTCACCACACGATTGATTCCCGCCACTCTGTTCATCAGCAGCAATCAAATTCAGACCTTCCTGTTCATCAAGTGATCTCTGTTACAAATATGTTATCAGAGCGTGATCAATCCCAGTCATCTTCTTACAAAGAACAAGCTGTCAGTTGTCCATGAACACGGCCCTTCCTTTGTTCTGGGACTTGCCACGCAATGACCGGAACATGTAACAGGGCATTGTTCGGTGCCTTGTACACGTTTACCTGCTCAAAGACAGAACTAAAATAACAATCAATTGTGTGCATTCACTTTACATATAAGGTAAAGATCCAGAACCTCTCATTTCTCATCATCAATCTTCGCCTTCGACATCAACAACTTCGTCTTACAACAAACCACAAACAACCATCAACTAAGACAAGTATCATCTCCATCATTCCCCTCACAATGTTTTCATTCTCCCACCTCAGCATCCTAGCGCTGGTCGCTTCGTTTGCTTCCTCCCATGTCATCATGGTCGAGCCTCATCCTTTCAACCTCGACACAGAACCCCTCTACCAAACTTGGCCTCTGAGCGCTGACCTTCCATTTCCTTGTCAAGGACGCACCCAGCATGCCGAACAGGTCACAAAGGTAACAGCCGGAACCACGCAGACCGTCAAGTTCTGGGGGAGTGCTGTCCACGGCGGCGGATCATGCCAATTCAGTGTCGCCTATGGCAAGACTCCTCCAAGTGATCCTAACAAGTGGCACACCATCTACAGTATCATCGGAGGATGCCCTGCTGAAGCTACTGGTAACATTCAAACCACTGGCAAAGACCCCCACGGTCGTGAGAACGGACCCGAGTGTGCGAACGAAAACGACAAGGAGTGTACCAAGAAGTTCAACATCCCCATCCCCAAGGATATGCGAAACGGCCCTGCTATTTTTGCTTGGACATGGTTCAACAAGATCGGTAACCGTGAGATGTACATGGTATGTGCCCCTATCGAAGTCGTCGGCGGTAAGGATGACAGTACCTTTGTGGAAACTCTTCCTGCTGTCTTTCGTGCCAATATTCCCGGTGAGTGTACGACTGGAGCTAGTGGAAGTGTCATCAACTTCCCTGAGCCTGGTGATTTCGGAAAGGTCATTGAACAGGGTACTCCTGGTAGTGACGGGACATGCGCCAAGGGAGTTGAGCCCAATTTCAAGGATGCATCTCCTTCTGAGCCTAAGCCTGAGGAGCCTGTATCATCAGCACCAGCTCAACCTGGATCTCCAACTGAACATCCCCCTTCACCTCCTGTCGAGTCTGCTCCTGTGGCATCATCTGTTCAACCCTCGGTCCCTGCAGTTTCTTCAATTCAGCCTCCTGCACCCACCACTCCCGTTCAGCCAACATCTGTACCAGCTCCCGTCAATCCTGAACCTCCTGCTAGCGGTGTTCCTACCTGGGTTGATGAGAACTATAAGGCTTGTCCTGGTGTTCAGTCCGGTATGTTGTACTGTTTCTCTGAGACTACCTGGGGTATTTGCAACCAAGGTTGGGCTTTTGTTTCTGCTGTGGCCCCTGGCACCAAGTGCATCGACGGTCTCATCTCCTAGGTGTTGTGGTAAGTATTCCTTGATAGTTCTGGTTTTATGGATTTTGGAGTTGGAGTTAGGATAGTGTAGTACCTCAGTGAAATTAAATTTATTAAACGAACCCTCACATAATCCCAGTTTGATGTAAATGATAACTGTCCACGGACGCATTTCCTGATCGCTCAAGTTCGTGTATCTGCAATGAATACTGAGCACAGTGGGCAGTCTTGACGTGCTTCAACGAGACACCTGGTATGAAATATATGTTCACATGTTGACTGTCGAATATGCTCATCCGTGATAGTCCCTAAGCAAAGCGAGCTCCAGTTGTATCAGCATCAGAAGACATCTCAAAGAAAAATCACATACCAAACTTTTGATCGACTGAATTGTGTTGAAGCCCTTTGTCCTGCATGCTTTTGTTTCTTTGTCTTGAGGGTTCTTAGGTTGACTCTTCCCGCTCGTAAGGGATTGATAGATGCATGTGGATTAGGACAGAGGTGACTTCGAAATTTCAGTATAAGACTATTCATCGTTAACACCGGTTTGACTGTGATGTGGATGATTTACAAGACGAATACTAATATCGCGATTGTTCCGCCAAATAGAAACCATGGCAAATTTACTTTCGAGGCCCTGGTGTTTTTAGTTAATTGTATTTGTTTGTCTAGTGGTACTTACATGACGCTTATTAAGGTTACATGAATCGGCCAAACGAGGGCAAACAACACTGGATTTTCGGGACAGGGTGAGGCAGGATCAGAATGAATCAATTCTGTAAAGGAGAGTTGGCAGCTTGATATGTGATCAATGGCAAACTTGTTGTTTTGATAAGGGATGTCATACGGAAAACTCAAAGGATGAACTCTTAGCATCGTATGCCCAGACTTGCACTGCCACTCTTGACCAAAGACTATGCCTGATTTGGACTATACCAAGACATTATTAGATGAAGTTGATACATCATTGCGTAGTCGGATCATTTGAAGTGCTTTGAAACAACCTGAAACTCTATTTAGATACGAAATGCTTTATGATATTTATATGCTCTTTATACTTTAAATCCCCACAAGCGAACCTCAGGATCTTTTTTCGAAAGGATCTTCGAAATCATCCTACTCATCCAGATGTCACTGGGTTCTTCGTATAAATGTGGGAACGCCAAGATTGCTCGTAAATACGGTACAACTCAAGTGTCTGCCAAGTCGGCTCTCTTCATGATATCCGGTATTTAGGCTTGGTCTTAACACCGATGCCCTGGTTGAATAAACTTTAATTATCAACAGGTTACGCATTCATCGTCAATTGGGTTTCATTCATGAGAATAGACTGGATCGCAGGTGACGCGTTCACTTATATCGTAACTGTTTTCAAGACCATAACTATCGGGCTGAGTTCCTGTAGTTTATTTGTGAGATCAGAAGAACACTGTAATTGAATTATCACTCAACGATGGATATGTTTCTATTAAATCGTCCTAAAATCTTAAAAATATTGAAGCCTTGAAGCAATGGGATGAGATGGACGATGTATTTATTTATCGCCTGTTTCCTTCTATTTTTAGCGCGATCGTAGCGGTGAATGCCACGTGATGTAATCAATTTCCCAATTCACCCCGTTCTCTTCCAAACATCGCAAACCCATTAACATCGCCATCTTAGATGGGCCAAATTCAACGTCGCAGCACTACTTTCACTCGCAAAGAACCTTCGAGGTATATTATGTACCTGTAATGAGTCCAAATTCCCCAAATCCGGTAATATGAACTGGTAATTTTTATTATATTTGACGATAGTGTTTCGTTCCCCGCGCCGACACCCTCATGTTGTCCGATGAAACTGCGACCAAGATACTTATAAGTGAAGCAAGTACATTAAGATACATGGAAACTCATTGTTCAGTCCCAATTCCGAGAGTGTACTCATTTAGGTAAGAGACAAGCCTGATGATAAGCTCCCATAATGACTGAAATCATTAGAACTCATGAGAATGATATCGGTGTACCTTGCATTCTCCAAAGCAAAGCTCCTGGTCGTCCACTCTCAGATTATCGCTGGTTCGAGACCTCAATTCAACCTCCCGGCAATCCCCTCCCACGGCTCCCACTCTCGGACTTGGATCGACAGAAAATCATGACGCAGCTTGGAGTCATTATGTCACGTCTTTCGAATAGTCGTCTTGAAGATTGGATCACTGTTGAAAGATGACGAAGGCTTTTCAGTTGGCGAAGTTTATCTCCAGTACTCACCTGGCAATCAAGAGACTCCATTGAAGCAGAAATCGATCGGGGCCTTTTTCCCAAAGAGGAGGATTATTTCGGTCTTTAGTATCGACCTTTGAGTCCCAGAGGAACTCCCACTCACGCCCTATCTTTCTTCTCGCCACTGCCGAAACCGGACGACTATCTTACTTGGGATAGCTATGAGGTAGCTGTGGATAGACGAGGTGACTTCACATTCATCGACGACAAACTCGAATGTAGCAAGAACCGACTTGATTACTGTATCGCTGGCCACATGATGAAAGAAATGGTGCCTTTACTTTTATGCCAGTCTACTTACATTACAATGTCTCACCCACCTTCACTTATCGCTTCTTTTCGGTCCGGGTTTTCCCAGAAATCTCAACGTGATATGTGGGATATGTCTGAGGTGATGTGGCATTTTTCTCGTCTGGTCCGTCTTCTTTCAGGCCAAGATCTCTTTTTATTCCAAAAGTTGTATGAGATTGTTTACAAGTACGAGGAGGCTCTATCGGACCCTATAGACTATGGCAGGCTATTCCGCGAGCGAACTATGCTCCCGAGCAACAAGCAGCTTCTGTCAATGTTGGGTGAAGATAACCTCCCAGATGGAGAAGTCAAAGAGAGGGAGAAGGATGTCTTTTCAGGTGTCAAATCAGACAGGCTAGCTATTGCGAGAAAGCTAACCATCATGTCTGAGATGAACCCAGGATTTGTGGGAGATGAGAGCCTTTGGAGGTGGCTTGAAGAAGTTCTGAAGGAATTTACTTGAATGACTGTTTATAACATGGTCTGAATTGAGAGAGAACGGTCGTTATTATTTAGTGTTGAAATTTTACATCCTAATTGATTATTGTATAGTTTAGACGATGAGAACAAGTCAAATGAAGGAATTTCTAGTTTTCCATCTACGCCGTAATTAACACCATCTCACCCTGTACCCATGGGCACTTGTATTGTGGTTACGACCAATAAATCCCATGCTTGTCCATTCACTTATGCAAAATTGTACTCTCTTTGTAACAAAAAAGACAATCCTTTGAGCACAATCGTCACCACATTCCTTCAATCACATCTCATTTATACACCAGCAACATCTATCCCAATACCGTATGCCTGTCACAATGCCCCGGATGCTTACGGCATTAACAATTATATCCGCAAACGGTCATATTCTCTATCCTTTGTATTATGCCCGTCACTAACCGCACGCAACAATTGTCCTAGCGTCTCCTTTCCTCCGTGAGACCGCCACACATTCCTAACAAAACGCTAAACAATGCCGAACCCAACTAGGTAAGAGATAGACTTTTTCTCGAACATCCCCTGAGCAAAATCTCCGAGCCATCTGATCTACGCACCAGCGACTCGCTTCTGCGCTAGGCCACTGAGTTTCTCGGCAGCAGCACCAAGAGCACGCGGATCAGCGCCTTTGATAGCGACCTGACCGTTCACAGCAACTTGCTTGCCATCCTTGAAGAAGAGAAATGTGGGCATAGCTGTGATGCCGTACTGGCGGGCAGCATCCTGTACGTGGTCCACGTTGACCTTGGCAAAGGCCAGCACATTGCCGACGCTGTGCTTTGTAGCGAGGGTCTCATAAACAGGGGCGATAGCTTTGCAGGGAGGACACCAGTCAGCAAAGAAGTCGACGGTGACGTATGTTGTTGATGAGAGGAGCTGTGATAGCTCGTCGTTTGATGTGATGTGGTGAACCATATTGCTGGTGATCTCTGATCGGCAGTGATGCAATAATGAGACCTTTCGATCTGTGGATTCGGTAGTTGAATGTTAATCTACTTTAACTGAGCTATTCCGTGACCAGGTGGTTGATGTGTTTATATGTTTCATCTCCGCATCGTAGATTTTGACAGAATCCGACAGAGCCGCTTTGAAATCGATCACGTGATGTTGCGCCATCCTCTGCTTAGTGAGCCATTAGCCACGGCAATGGAATTGATTTGTGGCGGGTAAACATGACAAATATGTATTCCAGGTGCACACAGTTGCTTATTCCATTCTCACTGAAAACCTCGACAATCCCACGTGCAAAATTTCCGAATCACCAGCATGAACCCTGGTCTCCGTATTTTCCGCAGTAATTCTATCAATACATGTTCATATCACCTGTGGTACAGTACCCAACCCCTGATACCTGTAACAAACACTCAATTCACTACGTAAAATCAATCAGCAATACGGTGGTCCATGATCAATCCAGACCAATAGACCAAAGCTTTGACCGTTTAGATTAATCACCTCCCTCTTAAGGCTGCCTCCCGCCACTCACTAACATTTATCCGGAAGCTCCCCCGTGAAGTCCCGCCTTAGTTAAGACATTATTTTATCCACCATAGCTGATGAATGAATCTATAAATGAGGGTATCGTGCCATTATTTGTTCCTTAAGCTATAACCCCGGGAATTAATAAGCGCGAGTGACACTGGCTGTCGCAAGATGAGATTACGGATCAAGACCACATAATAAGCGTCAATCAATGTGTTCAATGGTGGGATTATCGGTTAGAACGGGGGATTTACTTGGCCGAAACAGATTGCTATGCCGTCAAAATGAAGGTATTAATTCCGCAGCCAAGAACTACATGCATGTGGTAGCGAACGCTTTGATATAGCAAGCCAAAAGCGACGCTGCAACGTGAATAAAACCACTCACGAGTCAAGGCACACCTTGAGAGCTTTGAGATGCCTTATTCGGATGGCGGGTGGATGAACCGTGCTCCTGGATTGACCTAAGAACCAAAGAAGTAAAAATTGCGACTAGTGAATGCAGTCGATAAATCATTAATCTGTCAATTTAAGATAAGCGTGCCGTTCTCTGACCCCGTAGAAGCTGAGGGGGACGAGGGGGACGAGGGCTGAGCCAGAATCTAGAGACGAGGGGAGACTCCATAATCCAGAGACGAGGGCTGAGCCAGAATCTGGAAACTCCTTATTTCCTGGGAGACAATTGAGACGAAGTCGGGCCCGAGGTGATAAAGTGGAGTGATCAGCGAGTCATCTCCTCAATATCCACGCGATCGAAGGCTTGGCAGGTTACGCTAGCAAAGTTTATTCACGCATTTTACAGGGGAAAAGAGCAGTGACCTTCAGCTAGAGGACATTTTGGAGTGGAAAAGGGTTCTATCGGTCATATTCCGTCATGTACATACCAGCTGGAAGACGTTTCGCAAAGGCTGGGCGCCACTGCTGCAGAGACAAGTTGCCACCGAAAAAGGAAAGACATTCGTTCTTTCAGGGTTCTAGACGTAACTGATCTACTGGATCAGGGCCAGGTTCAGTTTACTGGGATCCTTCGGCGAATGTGGTATGCTGTGCACCTTGACAGGGCATGGACATGATGCCATTGGGTTGTGCGGCTGAAGTCGGTAAACTCGGTTGACAATGGGCGCTTCAAGAACGTGGCAAACTGCAACCATTCCTTCGATCGTGCAGCCCTTGGATCCCAGGGTTTACTGACAAAAGAGCGAATCGGAGGCTGATCCCCAAGTCTGGTCAGTCTAGCCAGTCTAGCCTGATGGCCAAAGGACCGATGACATCCGCTATTTAGTCCCCGTTTTAAATCAAAGACAGAGGCCGGCGTAGAATAACGCGAAGAGACGAAGAAAAATGGAAATCCCTAACTCAACTTGTTTAGACCATCTCTCGGAAAACGTCAGCCAGTCTACAGTCTCGACCCCTGAGGACGGAGTCTTTCCTCTACCAAACCCCACTTGTCTTGGTGGTCTTCCCCTTAACTAAAAGCTTTAACCCACCCCCGCGTTGTCTCGCATGTCTTGATTCCTGATGGTGCTTGTCTCTCTTTTATCCCAGTATCCATACGTTTGATCTCTACAGGGCCCGACACACACCCAAGTCATGCGCCGTTGCATCCTCGACAGCCCTTCCAATTCGAATTGACTCAAAGCTGTCACCTCCCGCCGATCCTTCGAGCTCGACCGGGAATCCTTCCCTACGATCAATTCACGACATCCCTAGCCAACGTTCATCGATCCCTAATCAACGTTCATCGATACCAACGACAACCGCAAACATGACGATGCTAGAAGGCGAGATCTGGACCTGGTATGGTCTATCGTGGGTTATTGTTGTCGCCAGAATGTAAGATCAATTGAGTCGCGTCAATTGCATCGCTGACCATTTAGGGTATCACGACGCATGTTGCTGGGTTCAATTAAAAAGATGGAAGTAGAGGATTACTTGATGATATTAGCCATGGTCAGTCCGACTTACACCAATGTCAATTGCATAATTAACGAGTACAGCTCACCGATACAATCCTCATGGTCGGCATGTCCATTATTTCTCAAACGAGTAGTAACCTCATCGACCCCAACGAAAAAGTAGTCCTCGACGCAACGGAAATCGCCACACGAGTATACGGTTCAAAATGGGTTGTGGTAGTCGAGCAGATGCAGATTCTTACCATTTGGTTAATGAAGGCTTGTTTGTTGCTCATGTACAACCGCCTCACGTACGTCCGCCGCCCGTCATCCCGACTTTTCTAACATGTCACAGGATGAGTTTGAGTCAGAATTTGGCTGTCAAGTTTGTCGCTGCTTATACCGCTGCGGGTTTTGTCATTATGGAGATTCTTTACTTGGGAGTTTGGTGTAGACCATTCAACCAGTACTGGGCTGTACCTCCAGAGAACAGTATGTCGTCATTGAGCTTTGACTACCAAGTATACTAACCTTTACAGCACAATGTTCTGCTGCGACAAACCATCTCATCACGAACGCCGTTATTAATATCACGTCCGATATCATGATTATTCTTATTCCCATGCCCATTTTCCTCAAATCTCAGCTCCCTTTGAAGCGAAAGGCAGTTCTTATTGGCGTGTTTGCATTGGGTGCATTCACTGTAAGTACACCACCACCACACCACCACGTCAACTAACATATTAGATCCTTTCTGCCATTCTCAACAAGTTCTACAGTTTCAACGAACCCTTTGGATCTAACTGGACATTTTGGTATATCCGAGAATCCTCCACAGCCATCATCACCGCCAACCTCCCTTACATCTGGACCCTTCTTCGCCGTATCTTCAAACTCGGTTCATTCAGCGGATCAACCTACGGCAAGAGTACCAACAATCCCTCAAAAGCTTACCGATCAAACTTCACCAACCATCGCTCCGTCGTTCGATCTCAGATCCGCGCCGACCACGCTCTCCACCAGGTCGATAGTGAGGAAGAGATCAACGGTTCTTACGCACTACCTCTCAAGATCTACGCCAAGCACGAGGTTCAAATCACCAGCGAAGAAGCAGGCCCAGATGACAGAAATAGAAGAGGACCTGTGGGATGTATTCCTGATGAATTGATGAGCCGTAGCAAGGACAGCATACGGACTGATGATCCAGAGACAAACTCTGAAAGATCGGCAGCAGGTGTTGTCAAGGTGTTTCACGGAGTATAGGACGCATTTGTTTAATTTTAATGATTTGGGTAAAACCGATCAAATACCCAGCGATGTAATCTTTGTTATAGAGAATCAGCACAAGCTAGACAGCGAGATATGATACACTTTGGATCAATCATTCGTGCATGTGAACAGCTACGTCAGAGAAGCATGAACTGCAGATAAGACCAATTTCTAAGCAAAGTGTCATCCATAGACAGGTGTGTCCGTGCTATCGTATGATTCCGAGTCAGTTACACGCTATTGACCACTTGCAGAATAGCCAACATCGGATAACGATTTTGACAGTGTCGCTCTCCCACTTAACTAACGCCGTGTTTGGAGTAGCTTCAATCCTTCGTGTCGCATCACCGTACAAATTCCGGGTATCATTTCTCGGTCCGACCATCAGCACGCTAGGCTTCTCCGGGGTTATTGTTTTGGATCGTGGCCAAGTTTAAGGATGAACTAGTCGCGGATGTATGTGAAAGGGGCCTGACTTACGCGTCTTGGCATGTCACTATTCAGGTAATATCGGATATTAGATATATTGGCTTGTATTATTGTGATATCTAACTATAGCAGGCCAGATCTGGTTCCGAGACACTGATAGATGTTATCAAGATTACCATGTAACCGAGCATGCATACTCTTATTCGTCTGCTTTTATTGACTCCATATTTTTTAACTACTCAGTTTGAATCGCTCGTGGTCTTCTGCATTTTTACTGCCACTGTGTAATCCTAATGTCGGCTGGTGAAGTGGCTGCAGTAAGCAAACTGACAAATCTCAACGTTGAGAGCTGATTAATGTAAGCACCATTAGTCATGAACTGAATGCCAATGATTGCGTATAAAGTCGCCAATAACTCAAAGGTTCTGCTACGATAAGAGCTCAAAGCTTCTGATATAATAAGAAATTCAAAATGACTACACGAGGCATTGTCAACATCGGCCCAGCTCAAGCTGAGATTCAGGAAATTACCATCCCTAAGCTAGAGCCTGATTACATCAAGGTCAAACCTACCGCTTGGGCTATCAACCCGGATGATGTTTATCATCTTGATTTAGAAGGAGAGGAGAGTTGTGCTGGCTCTCTCGTTGGATCAGACTACGCCGGCACTGTTGTTGAGGTGGGATCTGCTGTAACTAAAGACTTCAAGATTGGAGACCGCATTGCTGGGGTAATTTCTGGACAGTAAGTAGCTTCGGCGATTGATTTAAATGTGCTAACATTATTAGGAATACTCTACAAAAGAGCTATGGTGCTTTTGCCAATGTCATTGTGGTCAAAGGAGATATTCAAATGAAGATACCCGACAATATGAGTGATGAAGATGCCGCTACACAGGGAATTGCCCTAGTCACAATGGTAGGTCAAATATGAGGTACAAGAGAAATACTGACGTTTGAAGGGCGTTGGCTTATACCGCACTTTGAAGCTTCCTCTCCCAGAAGAACCACGAAGCTATTTCATCTTTATCTATGGCGGCAGCACAGCTATGGGCATATCGGCAATTCAATTCGTCAAGTTATCTGGCGGCACAGTAATCACAACTTCATCGCCTTCCAATGCCGAATATCTCAAGTCCTTGGGTGCAGATTGTGTTCTTGATTATAAGTCCACCACTCTGGTTGAAGATGTACTACGTATAGCCAACGGGCCAGTACAATACGTATTCGACACCTACCCAAGCGACACCAGCACAGCCACATCTGCAGCAGTATTGAGTCAATCTGATGCGAAATATGTCACATTGATACCTGGTTTCGAAAAAGAGGTCAAGAAACTCAATCCTTCGGTTGATGCGCAGTCCATCCTAGCATACTCAGCCTTTGGCGATCCTTGGATGTATGAGAAGGAGTATTTCCTCGCTGTGCCGGGAGACTATGAATTTCAGAAAAAGTTCGTTCCAGTGGCCGAAAGACTATTCGCTGAAGGAAAGGTCAAGGCGCCGCGCATTTTCCTCAATCGAGGGGGAAGTGGTTTGGAGGGAATTTTACGAGGATTGGAAGAAATGAGAGATGGGAGAGTGAGTGGTGGGAAACTGGTGTATACTGAGTGAGAATTGAGCTTGATCTTGATATTTGGCTTAGAGACGACACTGAAATTGATGAAGGTAGCACAGCAAAATCGAACTGGTGATGTGCACTGCTATAAGTAGATTTGTAGGACCGATGACTATGTACACTCTGCCAGCAGAGATTCATCCCTTATCACTCAGTCTACATTACAGAACACTCCTCAGCCGGTGGGCTAGTCCTTGTGTCTCCAACACAATTCATCAACATCTCAATCTCATCCGACTCAAACCTGGGGGCTAATCTCTCCCGTAATCCAGCGAATCTATGTGACCACCAATGTCCAATCTTGGCCCACTGAGTCACACACCAATCTTCCTGATATTCACTCAACAATTGTTCAAGTTGAGCTTTTAGACCCGGCTCTTCTGTAGCAGCCCAAGCGATTGCCAACGTCAAGGGTACGTGGCTTGCACCTAGAGGTCGGTATTCACTTATTCGATGTGCCATGGCCACGACTTCTGAACAGCACAACGCTGCCTCACCCACGAGCCCCAGATTGTAAGGATCAAAAGCCTGCATCAGCTGGCCCAGAATCACAAGAACTGTGAGCATAACTGAGTATGCTGAGTTGTAAGCGCGAGATAGGCGGAGCTGCATGGGCGTGGGTGAGAAGCCAGGCTCCCAAGTAACAGCCTTGACAATTGCGTTTACTTTTGTCAAGTCTCGGCATAGTCTGTGGTAAGCGCATATGATTTCCATGCGGTTCTCCTCGGGTTCATTGATAAAATCCGGAAGAAGTCCCAAGTTGCGTATCGACAGACTTGGAATACCTCCCGCTTCTTGGCCGTCTTGTCGGGCTTGTTTGGTTTCCTCCGTGGATGGGGGATTGTTCTTTTTGAAATTGTCCAACATATCCCAGAACCACTTTTCCAACCGGACTTTTGGGTTTGAGATACTCTCTACGATCTGGAGGGGTTAGTTTGGCTTTTGATAGAGTTGGAGACGTACCACCGGGACACAGAATGTCAACACCATATCTGTTTCAAAGCCAGCTTCCCAATTCTCTCGGGCAGCTGCTTTTAGAAGATGTGCCAGACCGAGGCCGTGACTTGTACAAGGGTCATCATCCCTGCCTAACCAGCCCTGAGAATGTTAGTATTAATACGGAGTAAAATTGTGACGGATACATACCTGGCATATCATGATGAGATATACAGCACACATGGTTTCGGGCATTCTGGCTTTAGCAGGATTGTCCAAGCACACCCTCAATGAGTGAATTGCACGGCCGTATTTTGTAAGTGCCTCTATGCTTTGATTTCCTTGTGCTAGATGAAGAGTAGAGAATGTCGTGGCCAATGCGTCTGCAGATGCATCCAGAGCTTCATTACGACCTAGTCGAGCTGGAATATGTCGAAGAAAGTCCCCATAGCATGTGATGTCATATCGCAGATCAGTAATCTCAAGCCGCGATACCAGTGTATGTGTAACGATAGTAGTCTGATTACTAGGAACTCTAACCATGGCATGATGAAACAATGGCGATTTCGATTTTGAGCTTCGAGATGAGCTAGTCGCGTCGTCATCGGTGCTGCTGCTCTGAAGCGTCAAACTGTCTGATCCAGGGTCCAACGTCTGAATTTTGAACTTGTAACGCTGTTTACCCACGTTGACGCAAGGGATATCAAGACGAGCACATCTGGCACATTTAGGCTGAGCCTTGTCACACTACATCTGTTAGTAGACTCTCTCTTGGAGGATGTTGACGAACCTTCTTCTTTTGCTTTCTGCAAGCGTCGCAGCCTTTGTAAGATGGAACTCCAGGCATTTCAGCGGTAGATATGACCCAAAATAGGCAAGACTGAATATTCTGGATGTGGGCTTTTGTAGATGGATGAGCTGGTAATTAAGGCTTTCTAATCGCCCCGCAGGATGTTGAGACAAGGATAACGCTCAGCCTTAGATGCATTAAGATCTGACATGGTGAATGTGATTGGATGAGGGTAGGGTGCTCCACTGAAGGATGACGAGCGCATCATATCACCATGTTGGGAATAGCGTGACTTGGGAGAATGTATGGAACAGCATATTACTTCTCGATTCTCAAGCAAAGCATCTAATTCGATCGTTTACTCCGAGTTCCTGAGGCTGAATTAATCTACGCCTCATTGTTAGCGAATCAGATTGTTACAATGATCTCCTTGTGTCGATCCAAGGCATACATCCCGAGATCAACGTTATCTGCCACATGCTCAGCCTTGTGGCACAAGACAATGATTCGCCACGACGGCTGTGTAATGATCTCAGCTGTAGGAATGCCTGTTCTTATTCTTCACCAGTTATTGGTCGAGATGAAGTTTGATGAAATTTGTCGAAAGTGGAGTTGCCGGCCCGGATCCTTGGGGCTGCCACCGTCGCGAGATTTATACTGTTTAGGGAATGTCATAGATGACATGTTTTAATATGTCGCAGTGAGAAATATGAGTATAAATGAGATGCCAGTTCACTCTTTGTCGTTTAAAATCGCCAAACAATCATAACTCAACCAACTCGACCTGAATTATGAGAGAACTTTTGAACAAAGTGCTTCACGGGTCTGCCGCCTCTAATGCCTCTCAAGTCCTCACAATCCAACCACACCCACAAGATGATAATCTCCTTTTCATTTTCCCCGCGGGCGCACCAAAAGACGCTCCCTTGTACACCATATACAAAAAACCCAGCAGTTCAAGCTTTGTCATGCACCGTGGTCAACCAGCTCCTAATAACATCATTGCAATGGCCACCATGCACCTCAGCACATCCAAGATAGATCTTTCAGTACACAACCAACCGATGGTGATAAAACATAGCTCCATGACAGGAAGTTGGTCATTTCAAACCCACATGGGCAAATTCAAATGGAAGGTCAATCAATTGACTGGGACAGGCTTTGAGTTGTATGATCAGATGGGAAACAAAGTCGCCAAATATGGTAGTGCTGGTCTGACGCGCTTTACAGAGAAGCAAATGAGCATTTATGTTCCTGGAGATGAGTTCTTTATTATTATGGCGCTGTTATCTGCTGTATCTTCCAAGGCGTTGGCCAAGATTATTGATGAAGTGATTGGCGAAGTTGCCGGGGCGGTAGGGGGTGCCGCTGGATGAGTGTTGTAGTGATGAGCGAAGGCGTTGGATGGATAGATATTACATAAAGAGTCTTTGTCATGAATGTGTTTGTATTTACTTCTTTGACCTGAACTCCTCGCCCATGATGGAGTAAATCATTCAACTTCAGCATCCTTCAAACTCCGGATAAACCGTGCAGGGACGCCTCCAACAAGAGTTTCTGGCGCAACATCTTTACCAACGACAGCTCCAGCCGCTACCATTGCGCCTTTCCCGATTGTTACCCCCGGAAGGATCGTTGCTCGAGCACCTATCCAGCACTCTGCTTCAAGACGGATAGGCAAGGCAAACGATGTGCCGCAAGCCTCCCTTCTGCTGTACATATCTGCAGGATGGGTTGCTGTGCAGATACACACGCCAGGTCCGATCAGTACACCATCTGCGATAGTCACGAGAGCATTGTCGTATATGGATACCCTGTTTTGTTAGTACAGTTCTCTTGGGATGGGTTGTACTGACTCTCGATTGATGTACACTCTGTTTCCAATGAATATGTTACAGCCCCAGGTATGAAAGAATGGAAGTTCGATAGTGACACCTTGACCCATTTGACCAAGCATTTCTTTTGCTACTGCCATTCGTCTTGCTTTCAACGATGCAAGCGTACTGCCATCGGGAATGCTATCGTCATTGAAGGAGCGTAGTCGTTTCATCGCTATCAATTTATAATCCATAAGCTCTTGGGAGTTATTCGTGGTGAAGCTAGATTCGTGTTAATTTGGTGTGGCTCGTGAGAGGAGTATACTGACATCATGCCGCTGATCATCTTTTCAAACTCATCACACCACGGTACTGGTATCTCGCTTTGATGAAGTTCAGCAATACGCTCTGGGTTTTTGGAAGTAGCCATTTCGTTTGTATCATATAGTTGGGAATCTGAGAACACAGATTAGTGAGTAGCTCTTGAAATCAAAGGGAGTTGAAGGGACGTGGCCACGAAGATGTCACGGTCTAACCCAATGAGGTGCTTTTTTTGCCGATCAGGTGAAGTATGATATACTTAGCTATGCGAAACGTAGTCACGAATATCGAGGTTAAGTTGATTTGGCTGCCTAGAATGAGACAGATATATATCCTGTGGTCGGGTGAATCGCATAACTAACACGTGACTAAGATTTAACAAAGGATGCTGCCTTGTAACTTGAATCACAGTTGCACATTTCGTCTCACACCTTCAACCGCTTCAGTGGTTAATCTTCTACACTAGTATTTCCTCACTACTCTTTCTCACCTCCTCTTTCTTTCACCTCCTTCAACCTGTACTTCTTTGCCCTGCAGATTTAGCACCTCTCCCTTCATCATCACTGCTTCTCCTATCCACAACACTCATCAACAATCACTCTCCTTCACATTCAACCATCACTCCATTCACACTCAATCCTTTGCATACACTCACCTTCGGACCAACGTCTTCATCACCACTCATTCTTCAAATCAGTTAAATCACAATTATCACTCTGCAGCTTTCCAATCTGTAACCTTCGAGGATCACAACAGCAGTCTTCCAACTGAAGTGCGGCTTCGACTGACCTACCAAGATTCACTGAGGCAAATGCGACATTGAACTCAACGTGTGTGAACGACCACCGAAGGGCAAATAATCATAATTTCAAACCCTGCCCGTTCCATCTCACCATGCCTCTGTTCTCGCTGTTTAGCGGGAAAAGGGAGGTCTCCCCATCGGGAGAAAGTTCGCCGAAACGTGTAAAAATTGAGGATCAATCTGCGGACAATGAACCAAATGTCCAGCCGACATCTGTATCAGCTGTGAGTACATTTATGACTTTAAGAACCACACTAATTCATACCAGACTACTACCAAGCATGAAGATGAGAAAGAAGTCACCGACCAGCCTATGGAAGTCCAGGCGACCGTGGATGCTTCAAATCTTACGCAGCCTACTCCGAAGCATGAAAACGAAGAAGTCATCGATCAACCTACCGAGGCTCAGGCGACAGTGGACGCCAATCATCCCCAGGCCACTCCGGAGCATGAGGACGAGGAAGAAATCGTCGACCAACCCATCGAAGTACAGACGACTACGAATGCCAATCATCCCAGAGAGAAAGAGTTCAAACTCAATCAGCTTCCCCATGTCGACCCCGACAACCTTGAAAGCCTTATACGACGCCTTAAAGAAATGTCACGCGCTGAAACCGACACCTACGTCGAGATGAAACAAGACAGTCACAACTTCCTGCCAGCAGACGAGGAAGAAGTTGACACAAAACAAACTGAGAGTAAAGAAGACGATGACGACTTGAGAACCCTTGAAGGATTGCGCATCCAGCGAGAATTGATGGGTATCCTCCTCCCGAAGAACTGCAACCTTGAAGAAATCTGTCGAGATATGGACGTCAACACAGAAGGGATCATCTGGAAGGATGGTATTCAATTCCCAGGCATGATGGAGAATGCCAAACCCCATCAGGTCATAGGTAAGTTTCCGAGGTACTTGATAGGCTGCATACTGACGTTCAGGTGCGAACTGGATTTGTGACACCCTGAACTCAGCGATTCGCGCTGCTATTCTTGCAGATGAGTGTGGCACTGGTAAAACACTTCAGATGCCCCTCGCTCTACTCTTCCATTATCGCCGTGTCAAAATGGAAATTGAGAAAGGGACTTTCCAGCCTCTCGACCCTGAGCGGAAATTCAAACCCAGTATCCTCCTATGTCCAAGCGGTGCAATCGCTCGGCAAATCTTTCGAGAGATTACGCGATGGTTTGGTGACTTTTTCCAAATCAAAATCTTCCACAAGACATCCAAGACTGCGCCAGATGACCTTATCGATTCATCGATCATTGAAGAGACAGATGAACTTGAAGATTGGATTGATGAAAAGGCAGCGGCCCATGCGAACCCCGAGGTAGGTTTCTGTCTGGTTAAGTTAAGGATGATTGCTAACTTATTAGACTCTCCGTAGTATTGTCATCACTCCATACATGACGGCCGTTCGTCGTATGTTCCTTTCCAGCAAGGAAGTTGCAGAGCTCGAAGCGAACGGTAGCATTCAAACTGATGGAAACCAACATGGACACGGCCCACGTCACGTCAGGAAAGGCAAAAAGGCAGAGAGAAAGTGGGTTCTAAGGATTGAAAATGCACAGTTTAACTGGGTCATGTGCGACGAAGGACACACTACAAGGAACCCGCGCACAGGAACTCATACCTTGGTGAGAATGCTTCACAAAGAGGCAACACTAATTGTCTCGGCGACACCATTGCTCAACCACCAGCGCGATTTCTGGGGGTACGTCAACCTGTTCTGGAGACACGAGTGGCCATTCAAGTTCAAGAGAAGCAAACTCAGCCCTTTCATATACTACAGAGAGAAAGCCTGGAACACCATAAAGGAGGGCAAAGAGTATCGTGGTCTGACCATGGATCATGTTCTGGGCTCGGATGATGCTGATGATGATGAGACGCCATATGGTCCACTGACCGCACGGGAACAAACACTCAAGACAGAATTCATCGAATTCATCAAGCAAAAGAAGGGTCCTCTTTTCTTGATGAACCCGCATCTCTACAGCTCCTTTCGCCACAGTTTAGGAAAAGCAGACAGTGTGATCTCCCAACGAGCTATCAAGCCACTGATGAGACTTCTCTGCATTCGTCGACGTATGCTTACCGAGCTGACCTTGCCTGATGGGTCAGTGGTCATGCCAGGGGATGAAATCCGTCCTGTATGGCTTCGGATGGTCAGGGCCAAGCCTAGTGAAGAGCACGAGGAAAGGCTGCATGAGATGATATCTGAACATATAGGCGATCTCTATCTTAACAGCCATGAAGATCAGGAGAAACTGCTTGAAAACAATGTGATCGACGAAAACAAAGGTGTCGTGATGAACTCGGCCATCTTACGTACACTTGCTTTGGCTACGACTGCCCCGGCATTCTATTCACTGACGCGACCAGACCCGAAGGCTCCAGTCACTCCTAAAAAACCGCCGACTGCTGCCGATTCAGAGAATATCAACAGGATCATCAGCCAGGATCGTCGTGATGGTGATCACACTCATGGGCTCCAATGGTATTACGAAAAAACAGTTGGGAAACATCAAGCCCCTCGTAGTCGCGAAGACGTCGTCTTGACGCTCTGTCATGAAAGTCCAAAACTAGCCTGGGCATTGTACCGAGTCCTGGAGCTACGCAAGAAGAAGGATCGTGTGATAATATTTGTCAACTATCCTTTGACTTCAATGTAAGTTTGTGTCACCCAATCATATCGTTGCTAACAGTTGTAGGGTTTTGACAGCGCTACTGAAGTATCTGTCCCTGGATACCATGAGCATTCGAAGCTCACACGACGAAAATCAGCGCGCCGAGGCAGTCCGCAGGTTCAATTCACTAGATTTATCCGTCGACGTCCTTGTCACATCCCTCCAGCTGAACGGCTTTGGTATAAACTTTCACGGCGCTTGTCACAATGGCATCGTTCTCGAATATCCCCACAACATCCAAACCCTTCTGAATGCTTTCGGTCGCCTTTAGAGAATGGGGCAGAAGCATGATGTGTACTGGGACTTACTCTACCTAGAGAACTCATTTGACGGCTGGTTTGAAACCAATATGACAATGAAATACGCCGACATTCTTGCTGCCGAAGGAGATATCCACAAAAACATCAAAGGGGAGTACCGATCCATCTGCAGCTTTGAACTGATCAAGATGCACTTGGGCCAGAACTGTAACCGTTATCCCAGGACACGTGTTTCCTGGACTGATCAAGACGATGAATTGGTGACTCGAGAAGGCCACTTCTACTCTGCTGTAGCTCAGTATCTGATGAAGAATCCGACAGAAAGCGACGAGTTTGCTGAGAGCAGCCTGAGCGCTATTGCCAGTCGTTGGAAACCAGAGCTTCAAGAACTTACACGAGACATGATCGAATGCACAGCCCCGGTGCTGGAGGACGGTGTCGAACTGGATCCTCACGACCCCAAGAAACTTGACCCCTCCTCAGACGAGGCAAAGGAGTACCGTCGGAAGCAACAGGCCCCATGCCTTTTCAAATGGTGGGAAGATTACCGCATGGATGGAGAGCGGGCGAAAAGACTTTAATGAAGCCCAGGGGTGATGAGAACTGGTTGATTTTGGAATGCTACTGCGTGAATGGGACTAGTACATACAGAGTTGAGCTTCGCAATGGCCACGGTTGCATGGGGCAATATCGGCGAAACAGAAAATTGCTCATGAGTGATACTGGGAGAAATGGATTCCTGATGATACAAGGTCTGGTAGGAAGAGGATATATCTGATATAAGGAAGATTTGCTTGCATTTGGGACAGGACGGGCCGGTACACATCTTACTGTAGGGCCGTGTCTAGTTAATTCATTCATCTTTCCTTACTGTTGATGTCCTTCACTTCTAATTACTCACCTTCTCAAACGTTCTCAAAACATTAAAGAGACATCGAAAAGAAAAACTGTGAGAAGAGGGCGATATATATAAAAGAGGGTCAAGAGGGAAAGTAGAATGGCAAATATTAATAAGAAAGGGCAGAACGCGAAAAAGTAAGCCAGAATAGTACCTATCAACGAAGGAGCTTTATCTATTTACCCTATCTTTACTCCGCATAAATGCATAAATCTGGGAATAAATCACGGAGATATCTCATGGCATGAACTTGAGTGCCAATAGAGCTTGGGCGGTACATGGGACAAGCTGATTGGTCAAGGTCAGGCTTTCTGTTTCTAATTGACGTTTCGAGCCGTACTCACCTCCAAAGCGTAACGGGACAAGCTTATCTGAATGACGGATGGCGGTATAAAACGCCCCCAAAATAAGCACATCAGCACGGGCCAAAGCCCTGTCAGACGAACTGAAGCTTAAATCTCGGCAAGGCTAACTTGTATCATCATGCGGGGCTCTATCTTGCTGGGATGACGTCGTGGGCATGGGAATGATGGGCAAATTGGAAGTGTAACGCCAACGAAAGGGTCGTGTATGTATGAGCGATTCCGGGGAGGGGAAAGTACGAAAGATTGATCGTTTCACTGCTGATATGTTGTCGGATTGTGACGTTACGTTTAGTCACCGGTATCATCACTTGACCATTCGAATAATTATATTCCCTATCTTGTCTTCCCATGGCCTAAGCTGCACAATACCTGTGGCGGTAGCGCTTCGACCGGAACATCTTTGGTGTTTTGAGGGGCGGGCGGGTGCTTCTATGGGAGTGGCTACAGGCGGGAATGTCGTCGTAGACGCTAGAACACCTCATCAGATTGTGCGTTCCGACTGTCAAGAATCTCGACACCGTATAGGGTGGGCAATAAGAATGATGAGTGTTGAAGGACTTACATTTCATTCCCAAAAGGCGTCGCATTGTGCATTGAGACTTGGAAGCAATCGTTCCAAGAGATACCGAAGAGGTAGAGGCTGTCGGCATAGGCGTCCTTGGAGATATCGCGCCGGGGTTTGTCGTTAAATTAGCCGTGCTAGGCGCCGTCACGATCTCGGAAGCTACACTGGCTGCTCCCGACGTAGGAAGGATTGTACGAGACACGTTGTCTGGTATCACGTCGATGTTGTTGAGTCTTGGGCTCAGTCGTGGATCGTTCGTTTCTCGCTGCTGCAAGGTGCGCGTACCAATGGCACGACTTTCTTGGTCACGCGGGGCGGTAGCCAGCGGATCGAGACTATGCATTGTCCGTGCTCTATGATGGTAATGAAGCCGGTTTGAAGTTTCTGATGCAAATGAGATTGCAAGAGGATAGGTTAGGAACCTCAGGCCCATGAAGTGACGGCCAAGGGGTCATATGTGAGGTGTCTATACAACAGCGGTGCACCATGCCGCGTGATCAAGAATGAACCGAGCATTATCTGATGTGAATTGGAAGAGACAGAATTGAGAGACCGCTTCTAGCCTGTGATTGCCGTTGGTCTCCGACCAGCCAGCCACAGTCACAAGGTCCAGACTAGTATATCAGGAGACCACAATGGTAGCAGGTAATATGCAGAGGCTGATCACGTTGTTGTTTTCTCAACATTCACCGCTCTTTGGCCGACTAATTCTAATACTTCCTCCTTTCCGTGGCAAGTGTTGCCTTATACTTGTCCCTTTACTCCATTGCGGACAATCATCTCTTTACACATCTCCCCCTTGGCGTGCTATACTTGGACGAGTTCTACAGTGACTATGACCATGTCAACCAGAAACATTGAGGCGGTTTCGTCTTTCCTAGCAGAAAGTACAGATAAGTCTACGATGATATTTCGTCGATTTGACACCCTTGCGGTCGCGAATATCATCCATCTCCATGATCAACTAACAAAGCTCGAAACAACATATCCGGATCCGCAGTCGCTAGATGCTGATACCAGGACTAAGTTTCACTTCGACCTTCATGAAACCATAACTAAATATCGTAGGTAGCTTTTACGTCAAGCTTTCCTTGGCTAATCGTTGACAAACAGATAAGGCCCTCGTCGTATACAGAACGGTCCTAAAGCTTGATAAGCCAGCTGACCGTACTGTAAGAGCAGTGCAGGACCATCTTCCATCAATCGATGTGCATGATTACTCCCTGGGAGTATGGGATACCAAGATCGAACATAAGCTGATCCCATACCCAGACTTGGTGGCCCTTTTCACCTCCAGTGATGATGATATCTGGTCTCGAGGTCTAGCTAGATACTTTCCATTACCCTTTTTGGTAAGCCGCAGCCTCCCTAATTCAGGTTCTATTATCACTTATCGACTCAGGATTATAAGCGAAGTGATGAAAGCAAAAAGTATATCAACGAAAAAAAGCTTCAGCGTTTTGTTACCCTAGTTGGAGCAGTGATTGCCATTGGCTTTCTCATCACGCCCATGTGGGCGCTCTGGGCAATCGGTGATGGGGGCGGGAATGCCGATCAGCTTCAAGATGTTATCGTGAAGAGACTTTGTATAATTACTGCGTTCGTCACGGGTTTCGCGCTGTGGTTGGCATTTGGTACCTGTTTGCCGAGAAAAGATGTAATCACAGGTACCGCCGCATATGCTGCTGTCTTGGTGGTGTACGTTGGAAAGGCATAGATATATTGCGTAAAGTTCAGGTCAGTCCCGTTATCACGGGCCAAGGGAAAGAGAGTCAATTGATTCACTGTCCTTGCCTGCAACTGATTAGTCTGTACTTGTTAGACTAAAGCGAATACGAATACCACGGAATCATGAGCTACGTCATAACAAACTTCGAGACCAATTTCCACAACACCATGACACAGATGGCTTCAGCAAAGGTTGTCATATGCCAACTCCAGAAGATCTTGCCCGACTAAGCTAGCGTCAACTACAAACCACGCCTGAAAGGGATGGCTTAGGCTAAGCTAAAGGACGTTGTCTTCCTGCGTGCATGAGATTACGTTACATCCTCGATTGGCGAAAGGGCTGAACTCAAGAAGCTGGAGCCGCATAAGTTGAGCTCGTGACTGCATTACGGGTGGCAATTAGCACCGGAGCTAGCTGCAATTCCTAACTACTATTGAACTCGTGGCTTAGCCTCTAGAACACGGACATGAATCTGCACCGCCACCGGTAGTTAGGCCGTTTCCTATTCCTCCCGATTCAATATACCCCCTAAGACGAATAATGACCCACCTTAGCTTTGGTGGTATGGAAGACAGGCACTTATATAGACACTGGGACTCATATGTATTCCTTTATGTGTAAATTATAATGTCTTCAAAACCTAGAGTATCCCCTAGCTGATATGCTGACTGGCAGGCTTGTTATCCACATTCTCGAGCTCTAACTTCTCGTTAACTGCCTCCTCGTTCTCCTCTTCTTCAATGGCTCTCTTATACAGACCAGCCTTGATATCACGTCTCCAAAGAAACTGACCAATCATAAAGAGAGTCAGGTAACAGCAGGTTAGAGCAACATTGGCTGAGAAACCCTTGGTCCAACGAGGGCCTTGGGTGATTGGAAAAGCAACAACATTGTACCACGTGAAGAATGCCCAGCCAACAGTCATCTAAACGTATTAGCTAAAGTGAGAAATTCAGTGTCTGTTTTCACGTACCATCCCGCCAGTAGTGAAACTTCTAGCTTCGTTGTCATCCTTCATGATTAAATGAACCCACGGGAAAAGCATGGGAGTAATGCACGAGCTCATCCCAAGCAGGAAATATGCGGCGAAGTGTAGACCGAGAGGAATGTTCCACACCAAGAGGGTTGAGTGACAAAAAAGAAGAACAGTTCCTGCAAAACAGAACGGTACCCAGATTGGGTAGACCCTTGGATTGTTAGCATTTGATTTGAGATCAGAGCAAAGTCTTACATGACAAACGATGGGACAATGATACCAACAACGATGGCAAGAGCTTGGACACCAGTAGGCAAGATGTTAATCATCTCGACTGAGTATTGACCAGTGGATTTGACCCAGACAATCATTTGACCAGCAACCCACGTAGTCAATTGGAAGCTACAGACGAGATCAGCACTGATGAGAAGACAAGGGCTGAGTACTGACCAGACATAGGTACCGACAGCGATATAAAAGTGCCAATGAGTAAAAACACGCTTCAGCATCTTCTTTCCAATCTTTTTGCTTTTCCTCATTCCATCGTCTTGCATGCGGGCTTGAGCGAGTTTCTGGTCATCTTCACTTAGCCACCAAACCCGAGGGCTGGTAGGGACACCAGGATAGAGGATGAATCCTGCAAGTGCAATTGGCAGCGAGATGATACCGTCGATAATGAAAACCCAGCGCCTACAGACGTTAGATCCTTCAGTGGATGATTGGTATTGACTCACCATCCAGCCATACCTCCTTTTCCGTCCAGGCCTGCATGAGCAGCAGCTTGCATGTAGCCACCAAACATTGCACCAATGTTACTAGAAACATACCACACACCAGCGCGCTTGAACACCTCGTCGGATCGGTACCAGGAAGAGAGAATATAGAGAGAGCCAGTAGCAGCAGGGGTTTCGAAAAGGCCCATAAGAAATCGCATTCCGTAGATCATCGGAGCGCTGTTGTTGCGGCACTGAATAAAAGTGATTATGGACCAGAGAGTTTCGCAAATAGGTAAGACCCAACGAGCATACTTGGGTCGAGAGATGAGCAGCATGCAGGGAATTTCCATGACGAGGTAGCCAATGTTGTAAAATGTTGAAAACAGATTGTACCTATACAGTCAGTATCTGGAAGTTGAAAATAGAAACGACTTACTCGATGCCTTTGAGGTTAAGCTCCTCCTTCATGCCCGAGTTGTAGGCATTATTGATATTGGACTGATCAAGCCATTTGATAAAGTACATACAACAGCTGAAGAGATATTAGCAGCGAAACGGTCCCGGAACTGAACGTACATGAGTGGTAGGATAGTACGGTCCAACTTCCTGAGAAGTCTCTTTTCCTCTTTACTGTAATGGCTAGGATACCAGTTGAAGATGTATAGCCAAGCGAGCCAAACACTCTTGGCCTCAGGTTTCGCAGCCGAACTGACTACAACCCCATTCTTGATAACAGGCTCAGGGATTTCAGGGTTGCCAGGGATATCTTGACGAGTCTCAGCTTTGGTTGAGATCTCGAGATCATTGTTGACGGGTTGTTGAGAAGACATTATGAGATACCTCTGGTTACTTAGACCGAGACGATTTTCAATTTTTCTGATGAACTTGACGGAATTCTGAGGTGAAAGATGTTCTTAAGCATGTCTTGAATCTCGTGTTCTATATTGAAGAATGTCCTTCTCGAATCCGGGGTAGCACTACCCCGCATCCCGTTCCCCATGGGGTGCCCAGTTTGAGATTGATCTGTCCAAGGCCTCCGGGATAAGCATCTCGGGGTATTCATCGCGGGGAACGGAGGATCTCATAGCGAGATTCAGTGTGGGGGCATTGGCAAGAGGCTGATTTCTACCTTGATCAACTGATTTTCGACGCGACACTCTGCGCTGTGGTTTCGATTAAAATCATTGCTTAGATATTAATGACTAAATACAACAGTTGTATTCAAGAAAATCTCAACGCCGAGAAAAGGTTCTATGATGAGTACCTGAGAGATATAGCACTCTATTCACTTGCTGCCCCAGTGATTGATAACCATGCTACTGCTATTTCACTCTTCGGTCTGTTCTTTATGCAATACATTGTTTTCAATCTTGAGACTTGCCAATTGAATGCAGCTTAGAAACATCCTCCCTCCTGCTCCGTACCAAATATGCCATCATCGAAACTTATTACACGGTCCATGTCTAGAAACTCCGCATCAAGAAGCATTTGAGAAATCACACCCAAATCGCCGCTTCCTACACTACGACTTCTTGGTGTAATTTGACTATCTACCATATTCGTGGCAATGCCGGTGAAATAAGGGTTACCTGGTGCATTTGGTTGTATGTATTGCGCCTCAGAGTTTTGTTGGTTGACATCCGGGGCTTGGGGTTGACTTGAGCCACTGGCACTGAAACAATTCTGGCTCATTCCATGCTGGTCTGTCTTTGGCTTCACTTCAGTCGTATAGGCAGAAGGATTGATAACAAAAGATTCATCCTGAATGCATCTGCCATGTAGGTCGGTGAGAGTAGACTGGTATTTAGAAGCAAAGTTTTCTCCCGGACCAAGCTGATGTGGTCCTGCCCACCGCTTGGCCATCAGCTCTAGATTCTGCATCAAAAGCCAGAACTCAGCTGACAGAGCGGTTGCGCAATATCTCCAGTGCAAAAGCAGAACCCTAGCAGCAAGATAAACACAGAAAGCAAACTGATTGCTCAAAGGACCTGTGGCAGCAATCCGAATATAGTGATCCGTTATAGTTGCAATCTCAATGGCTGCAGCTTGACATGTATCGAGGCTGCAGAAGCTGGGAAGTCTCGTTTTGAAGGTCCAATCTGGAGGAGGAAAGGCGATGGGCTGATGCAGCAAAATCATGGATGTATTGTGTGTTACATGCGCCAGAGTAAGATTAGGATCCATTCTGGATGAAGACTGTTGAGCAATATTGACCTTCCATTTCCGAGGGAGCAACATCTTCCAGTGTACCAACCGGACATCAAGCTCTTTGAATCTAGTAATCCAGCTGCTTAGATCTTTATGGTCCTTGATGTTGACTTTCTGCTGGAGGAAATAGCTCGTAACTCGACTCATGGATTCGGTAGCTTCAATGCAATAGGCAAACGCTCCAACGGTGGACATGTCAACATTAGTCACTGCCCCAGGAGATGTGGTCGCTTCAGATGGCGTGATGATATCATCGTCTGTAGCTGGCGCAGCTGCGGAAAGTGAGGGAAGAAAAGCAATAGGATTTCCGATTCGACCAGCTGACTTATCCCAAATGCCAAAGTATGGGGTCGAAACAGGGTCTTCTTTTCTCCAGGTAATTCCATCACAAGGCAGTCGTCGGTTGACATCATCTGAAGTGAGGCTTGTGTTCCAAGCTGTTGTGACTGAACAAAAGCGATCCAGATTGAAAACACACCAAAAGACTCTTCGTCTTTCTTCAGCTTCAGTCCATCCTTGTGGAGGAGGGAGAGAAGTAAATGGCCTGGAGAATGATGATCGATCCGCTTCTTCACATTCGACAGTGATTTGTAGATACTCAACCATTCTAGTCAGTGCACCTATGAGTGGCCATGCTTGAGACTCTTGACCATCGCCGATCTACTTCGATTAGTTACATCCCTCATGCGCCGGGGAAACCTACGTCGTGAAAGCACACGATGATAAGAGCTTGCAGGTTCTCCATTGATAAGTTTTTGGTGGCTTTGGCAACTATCCAATCTCTCATGTCCTGGCCGCCTAGCATACGGTGTACGTTCTCAGCAATATCCTTCCGAGAAACATGACGATAGGATATCAGAACGATAGCCTGCAAGAGTGGAAGCAAGTTCGTTTCATCACCATACTCTCGGAGGTGTCTTCTAAATCGACCCTCATGTATCATTGGTATCCATGGATGTACCTGACGGAAGTAGGCGTCCAAGATATGATCAAGAGCGATATCGTCTGGTAACAACGGTTGGTTAGAAGTATACCGAGATGTACGACTGTCCGTATTGCTATTCGTACGACGACGTTTTGCTATAGGTTCATCATTCGTTCGATCTGCTGTGGGACTGGGCTTGTTGCTGATTTTGCATATCTCTCGCGCAAGAGAAAGCAACAGGCTTTTACCATCGATGGTCTCCTGAGAGTCCGCATTACTCGATGCTTCTTTAGTGCTCAGATTTTCTAGTAATGTTTGCTGTTTTGTGATAGTTCGTTCCAACGCATCTAGAATAATGTTGGTATCAGCAGACACATACGAGGATATATCATACCAAGCCTTTTGTGTACGTTGTCAATCGCCCCGGCTTTCATACCAGGTCTACCGCGCTTCGTTTCATAGACACAATCTTGACCTATCCAAACAGTGAGAAGAGAAACAAGGTAGACAATTAATTCATACCAATTTTGCGACAATGCTCACAGATTGGTAATTCTCGTGAACATCGCAGCTTACGTTTGCGACAGCAATTACATGCGAGGCCATCGGAGGCTTGAGCAGTCTGCTCCGATTGAGCGGAGACGTCTGGCCCGTCGTTGTTCATCGTATCTCCCTTAGATACCGAATAGCTCCTGATGATGGATCAGGATTGGCAATGAGATGAGTTCAAGTGACCCGAGTTATTTAGTCCGAGGGCCGCTCCAGATACCCCGAGGTACCGAGACCCCCGCATCTGGGAACACTTCACCCGGGATATTGGCCATTGTCTGAGATGATCACTTAGGGCATAGCTAATAACATCCAATTCAGTTGCCTTGGTTATTCTCTACTATGGTGGAGCAATGTCGTTGTCGGCTGTAGATTGACCGAGGTACACTCGCGTCCGTCGTCTTATAACGCTCAATCTGATCCTATTATTAATTCTTGTAACACTCACTCCACCCAGCTTATAGGCTATTCACCTTGACATCAACGGCCATGCCCGGACTACCTGGCTTCTCCGATAACCCTTTTCGGAGTCGTACCGATATGTTACGTGCGGCCACAGCCATCATCAAGCCGTTAGAACAATACAGATCAAAATCAAAAGCTCGCGTTAAGCTCTACCCTTCAACTGCTGTAGCCTTCGATGATGTCTCTGCTCAACTTGAGGGTTTTGCTCGCCCATTGTGGGCTATATCAGCTCTCTTTGATGAAAGCACTGACCCAACTTTGAGATCCTGGCTCAAAGGCATTGAAGCTGGGGTAGATCCGCAAAGTCCTGAATACTGGGGCAAGCTAGGTTCTTTTGACCAGCGAATGGTCGAGATGGAGTCAATAGCTTTTGCCTTGCTAATGGCTCCTGAATTTGCTCTATGCCTGAGTGCAGAATGCAAGAAGAATCTGGAAGAATGGCTGCAACAGATAAATCATCACACCATGCCACAGAATAACTGGCGATGGTTCCGAGTCCTGGTGAATCTGGCATTGACAAACGTGCTGGGAACAGACAAAACGCAAGCAAGACGATTTATGGAATCTGACTTGAACGTTCTTGATCAATTCTACATTGGTGAGGGTTGGTCATCGGACGGAGTTTGGGGGGAAGACAGGAAGCAAGCAGACTATTACTCTGGGAGTTTTGCGATTCAGTTTGCACAACTTCTCTATATCCGCTTTGCAGACGATGAAGAGAGAGTTTCGAGATATCGCCAACAAGCAATAGATTACGCCTCTGAATACTGGAGATTCTTCGACACAGACGGTGCTGCTATTCCCTTTGGGAGAAGTATGACTTATAGATTCGCATGCGGAGCTTTCTGGGCAGCTATCGCTCTCGCAAATGTATGCACACCAGCCGTCAGCTTGGGGACAGCCAAAGGATTGCTCTTACGGCATTTAAGATGGTGGTCAAAACAGCCAGAAATCTTCAACTCGGACGGCACGATGAATATTGGTTTTACATACCCCAATATGTACTTGTCTGAAGACTACAATTCCAGACAGTCGGTCTATTGGTGTTTAAAGCCATTTGTTGTTCTTGGTCTATCACCACATCACCCATTCTGGACTATTGAAGAGGAACCCCATCCGATGGCGAGGCATCTAGATGAACTTCCTCCCCCAGGGTCTTTAAGGGTTTTTGCGCCTGCCTGCCAGATACTGTGTAGCTCTATGGAGCATCACTACCTCTTATCTGCAGGGCAAATGACGACAAAGAAGTTCAAAGCTAGGGAAGCCAAGTACGGCAAGTTTGCCTACTCGTCCTCTTTTGGATACAGCGTTCCGACTGGGTTGGAGCTTCACCAGGTGGCACCTGACAGTACGTTGGCCATCAGCTTCGACGAAGGTGAGAGCTGGAAAGTTAGATGGCAGCCCAGCGAGGTTCGTATCTACACTTTGCCTATCGAGACTAAGAAAGGCACTGTTGGTCTGCCTGCCATAGCGAGCACGTGGACGCCAATAAAGAAACTCGGTTTATCTATTAGGACGACCCTAGTACCCTTGGCTTCGCATTACCCAGGCTGGCACATTCGTGTTCATCAGATCACTGGCCTCGAAACAGTAAAGATCCCTTGGTGTGACAGCGTTCGACTAGTGGATAGTTCCTTTGCTATAAATAGTTGGAGTGAGCAAGGCTATCACATCACTTCTTCGTCTAGCACTGAAGACCTCACTGAAGGCTATATTACTGATACGACAAGTGTGCTGATCAAGTCTCGAAGTGGCGGGAGTGGCATTGTTGATTTGACACCAAAGATCGTCTCTAAGGTAGTCGATGAGGATGGATCTCAGTTCCGAGGCAGGGGGCATCTCATTGAAGCAGACCCCAATACCAACCTCATTGCGCAGAGAACTTTTATTCCATCGATTCAATATACTCACCAAATCGTCGATAACAGAGAATCGCCACCGACTGGCCCATCAACCATACTCGCGACTGCAGTCTTTGGAGTCAACAGTATGAACGTGGACAGCAAAAGGATATCGGAAATGTGGGCGATGAGACCCAGGGTTCAAGTTGATGCAATCTCAACTGGTCATATCAGTATTATGGTCTTGTAGCAAAGAAGCCAAACATAGATGATATACCCATACACATCCAGTTCTTTGTCATCGTAAAATAGGCAATTTATGGAAGAAACTCCGGATCCTTTGATGCCCATCAAGTGTAGTCACTTATGTCATATCTGTAAATCCAAGACGTCAAGTTGAGCCCTCTATTTTTATGTCTGGCAAACTCTAAACTAATCCCATACTCAAAAGTAAATTCCCAAACTCAACTAGATAGTAATCCCCGTATACCAAACCATGGTTGCTGTAGCGTCTCCTCGCATTTTCATTGTTATTAGCTGTCCCATGTTTGAGAATTGCATCAAATGTCTGTCTGGCTAGTACATCCTCCACTTTGAGAGCATCATTCTCAACGACAAACTTGGCCTTCTCAGTTGCTAGAGAAACGTCTAGTGTGTCTCTGATTATCTTGATGGCTGCTTTCAAGAATCGACCTGATAACGAGTGTCTGCCCAAGGCTACAAGTGATTGCGACAGTAGTAGCATTCCATTGGCCGCAATGACACCTGAAGATGAATCCCGAAGTGGTTCCTGGGGGTTTTCAATCGGTGCATCAAAGTCCCAGAGTGGCACATATCGTCCTTTCAGATTGTCTTTGTCTTGAACCTCGACACATGAAGGAGATGTATCCAACCTGTAAAGGAAGTACTCTGCTGAACCGCAAGCTGCGTCGAGGAATACCTCGTTCTTGGTCCAATTGTAAGCTTGTGCATAACCAAGGACAGACCATGCTTGGCCCCTCGCCCATGTTGAGCCATTAGCATAGCCCTGAGCTGTCCATTGCCATTTCAGGTCTCCTGTTTGCGGAGAGATGTTGGCAACATGGCAAGTTGAGTAAAGTTGGCCTTTATATCCATCCTCTACCAAAGAATTCACACTTTCTGGTCGAAGATGTGTCTTGAGTAGGGTTGTCGCGTGGGTGGTGGCGATATTAGCCAACTTCTGCTCTCTAGTTTGGGCAGCGGCATAAAATAGTAGATCAAGATTACACATGCTGTCGATAATGACAAGAAGGTTATTATCCATGTCTGTGACGGTTATGTCCTTCTTCAGTAGACAGTCCCAGCTGCGAATCGCCCCTGCAGATGAGACATAGCGAGAAGCCAAGCTATGGGCCGCTTTCACGATGGAACTAAGACTTTGTCCATTCCCGAAAAGCTCCCATTCTCGTCGAAGAGCTGTCATGATGATGAAGCCAATGTCGTGAGTATCAGTTCTGCTAGACATGTCATGCAATGGCTCTGACCAAGACTTGCATAGTGGCAGTAGGTGGTTTCTGACATCCACGGAAGACTCAAGTGCGGAACCATCTCCTTTCCAGGACCCAGGGTATCTGATTGACCTTTCAAGTAGAGCGTATAGTGTTCCTGGAAAGAATCCGCACGTCCAGAAATCCGGTTCACGATATTCCCATCTCCCTTGATTGGGACCTTGTTGAGGGACAATTTCCGGAAATCCATTGCGTGCTGGACCACCCTCTTGTAAACCTTTTACTGCCGTTCGATAGGGTTTGGCGACGATGTTTTCTTCGTATAGCTCTGCCAATAGTTGGTCAAGACTGAGCTTTCTCTCTGAAGTGGCTTGATCTTTTGTCTCAGGTGAACTTTCTGGCCATGAAGCGACGCTCTCAACGGAGTGCTCTGTTGCTGAAGACACTGACGATGCGGTGTATTTATGATTGAGGCTGTTATGAATGAGAAGACCACTCGATGGACTGGATGAGTCCTCCAACATTGGAGCCATTATAGGCATGACTGAGCAGTGAAGAGGTTGTGGTGTAAATGGAGATTGTGAGTCCATTACAAGTTTCTATCCGAACATGTCTCTTGTACTCCATCCATGGAGGCTGACTACTTTCGTGTTGCCGATCATTCCGATGGTTATATTGACCTCCGGTTGAGATTGTCCGTCTCCTTGTAGTTTCGGGGCATCTTGCTCGGCCTCCGGATGAAGTCGATGTGGACTGTATTTAGAGGATTTAGACCTATTAAACCGTATCTAGATTTAAATTAATATAAATAAGTAGTCAATAGTCCATCTAGCCTATTTTTACTCTTTTATACCCTTAATCTAATGACGTCTTTGATTCAAGTAGCATTTAATTAAACACTTTACTTGAGATTTACTTGAGATTTCGTTAATAAAAATTCCTCTTAAATTATTTAGTAATATCTTTATTAAATATTAAATGTCTCATATTTTATAAGTAATTATTTTAATATTATCTCTTCTGAAATACAATCTAACATGTTAGTTTTGCTCTTATTTTTAAAATTCAATTACTTGAAAGGCCCCTTGTCTTATGACATGAAATATCTAGTTTAAAATCCTCCTTTAAAAATCTAATTATTTGGTGGGAAACGTGCGGGGTCGCAAGGTGTACTGAGTGGTGGTGAAATACGTTACATAGCCACGGTTGGCATTCAGATCTTCTTATCGATCGCACAGCCATCTCATATTGTCTCATCGCCGCCTTTCGAAATGACTGCCCTTGAAAGAATTAACGTCAATGTCCGACTTCTCGCATGTCTCGTCGATGGTGACGACACAGACGAAAGCGATTACCGCTTCCTCGTTGAGGGACAGCACGTGAAGTACGTTACCACGGCCCCAGGCACATTTATTGGGGCCGAAGAGGACCGTACTTTCGAACCCATCCTCCTTGGCGAGCTCTTCCCATCGTTCCCAGCTGGTGATTGGAACCAAAGTCACGTAGCGAGGGACCCCGAGACAGAGAAGGCTGTCTTCGTCAGGACTGAGATTGTACAACTTGCAGGGGTAGAGAATCTTTGGCATCCCGTGAAGTTTAATGAGCTGGATTTCACACGACAAGACCGAGTGAGGCAACGAGTCCACATTTCGACGCATCCCGAGGTCAACGGTGGCAAACCCATGCTCATCAAATTCGCGGTTTGGCCTTGGGAGATACCTTCTGTCGAGGTCGAGACGGCCGCGTATCAATGGATCAGTGATACCGGCATCGGTCCCAAGTTTCTGGGTCATCTCACCGAGGGCAGAGACGGGCGTGTGGTAGGCTTCGTTACTGAGTGGGTAGAAGGCGCGAGAGCAGCTGGGTCAGCAGATATCGACGGCTGCAAGAAGGCTTTGGGTCGGTTGCATGAGCTGGGAATTAAGCTTGGTGACATCAACAAACATAACTTTCTCGTGAGGGATGGGCATGACGTGGTTTTGGTGGATTTTGAGACGGCAAAGCGAGGATGTTCGTCTTCCGAGTTGGAGGAAGAGATGAGCGCCCTCAAGAGCAGTCTTGAAAGTATGAGTTTCCGGGGTGGAGTGGAAGTCGTTCACGAATGAAAGGTCCTGGGTAACCGGCATTGAGATTTAATTACTATTATTCTTATTGTTACCTCTACCGAACCGGTGGTTCAATGACAGCTTGTTCCGTTCCTCGTGTCTCTCACCAAGACCTCATAGATATCCTGTAATAACTGAACTTCCCATTAATTACCATCGGTTTCGTCAAATTATCAAGTGTCTAACATCGTCTCAAGGTCCCTCGACGCTTCGGCTCACTCTGAGCTGCTTCATTCCAAGTCGGTCCAACAGGCGCGGTAGCTGAGGAAGTCCGTCTCTCTAGCGCTGAGACACCATTCACAGGACGAACAGCAACCGATTGACTTCTTGAGAGTGAGGGTGACTGAGTATTCCATTGGTGAATGGAGTTCTCCGGAAAACCAACAGGCCTTCCAATTGGGGACCTGATACCTTGGGTGTTTCTGTCTCGCCAAGGTTGCTGAGGTGTTGATGTCATATCCAATAACGGTGGTGGCGTGACTCCAGTTTGGGCACAGTAGATCGAATCAGTCCTCACAGACGCTACACTCAGTGTCCTTGGTCTTGTGAAGTCCCGTGAGGGGGGCTGACGATACGAAGTAGCAGATGTGGATGCCGCTCTTGTCGGTGTCCTTCCAAAACTCTCATATGAAGGAACATGTCTCGTCCGAATCAAACGTTGTTCCTCAAACTCTGTGAGGGACTGAAGAAGGCCACCAGTGAAGGGGCTCTCATGAGCTTGTTTCGCTTCCTGTGATCTGGCCTCCATTTCTTTTCTTCTTTCATCATATCTGTTTCCGAGAAGACCGGTGGGGCTGAAAGTTGGCTCAGGGCTTTGATCATATCTTTGTCTGTAGCGGCTTGATGAAGAGCTTGTGTTGATAGATAATCGATGGCCGGTGCGATCTGAGTGGTTGGCCATATTGATTGAGATTGATGGAAGAGTCCAGTGATTACTCTCATACTTGCATTGCTGAGACTGGTTGCACTTTTTATATATACTTCATTTCAGCAATCGTCGATGGAGATATTGGCACTCACACTCAATGAAGAGATCCTTTACGGCGTATGCAGCATCAACACTGCCTCACCAAATTCTGTAATTTCATATTTCGCTCAGCCTCCAGGTTCTGTGATTCCTATTTCGCTCAAGGCTAAGCAATCTGTACAGTGATAAAGATCTCGTGAGCCTGGATCAACCAATAGCATTGGAGACCGTGAGTGCAACCCTAGTGCTACAGGGGTTCATCGGTGAATACTTGCCGAGTCAGCACGAATCCTAGTCGATGAAAATACTGCGCCACCGCATATCATTGGTGTTGAGGAAATATAATCGTCATAATGGCTTTCGGACTTTTTGATTACATTTTTTTCGAGATGTGAGGTGATGAGAAGGATGAACTATGTACTGATTGTATGAGGTGGGTGATGAGTTGGATGAGATTTCGCGAAGGCGGTGCATCAAACTCATCTTCTTTGGGCTTAGGATTCGGTATGTAATTGATTGCTGGTTTTTTGGCCCTGCAAATTGTGTCAGCTAGGTTCTAGCCACTCCGATTTGGTTATTCTCACTTGTTGGTTAGAATAATGTCGTCAACTTCAACAGGTAATCCTTCACCCAAGACCACACCCTCGTCAGCTGAGAGCATGAGATGAACGGAAAAGAAACCTTGGGTCCATGCTCCACGTTGTTATTGTAAAAGCTTGGGTCGAACTCCAGTGGCTAGAAATATTTGTACGGATTTGCTTTCGAGTTATTACTCAGGTTGGATCTGTTTTGAGTTCGATGAGTTCGATAGGCGGACTTTTCGCAGAGATTCACCGCCTACTGCCGAATGTTTCAGCTCATCTGTCAAAAAGCGGTCAGCTTCCTGTTCTTCGTTCGAATTTCTCTATTTTCCTGAGGCGGGTGTTGCGCGGTACGCCATGAGACAAGCTGTGACGTACTGGATCATTTACCAGAAGGATATTCCAGATAACCAGGGCCATGGTCACATTCACCCAAGGATACCGACGATGGTGTTTTCGATAGCTGATAGCAGTGACATTTCTCTTGGCATTATTAGTAGACATCTAGAGGCCTTTTAGACTAACCTAGCGTCTTTATATTAGATTCTATCTCAACTGACACTTCTGTACGTGTTTGAATAACGCCGAAAGGTGAGTTTCTCGTTGAAAGAAGTCCATGGAACTGAGGATCGATGAAGCTGTTGGATCATCACGTCGGGGCACTATGCTGGAGAAGCTCATTCTCAGCGCTTCTTATTCCGCTTTGCCTGCGGGTGCCATGGAGAAATATCTTTGTGGCAAGAAAATCGATTCGTGTTGGTCGTTGAAAACTCTGTAGCGGGTACGTCTTTGTGAAGATGAGATTTGTTAACGTGGGCTTGCAAGAGTTATGATAGTGGAAAAGGGGGCATATGTGAGGTGCTGGCGTTCCACGGCATGACGTCGTGCTAGGGCAGTTTACAAACAACAAGGCAAACAACAAGGTTCAGCTTTGATAAGCCAATCTGTCACTATGCTCACACGAATTTGAATAAAATTCGATTGACTTTTTCGTCTGCGGTAGCACTTCATTGCATACTTTCAAATATCGCACAGAGCACTCCTCTCAATAACCTAGTACCTCAATTCCAATGCCTAGCAAGGATAAAGCCATTGTAAACTTCAAGGAAGCATGATTCATGTGAGAATCTCGTAGTCTAGATATTGCTGGATACACTGCAATGTACCTTTCCAGAGGTGAACCGTATCATCCTAGAGCAACCGCCAGGTCCATCTGTCTCATCGCCGCTCACTGAAAAGTCACGTACATCATGATCCAGGCTCAGAGCATACCCTCCTTGTATCCTCCAATCACATAGTTGTAAAGTACAACCCCGTCCTTGTGCTCAGGAAGCTCGCAATTGACATGCTCCTTGGTGAGCTTGCTCTCAGGCTTCCAGCTCTTGGCAACCTTGGCCATGGTGTCGGCGGTGAACTTGTTGCCGCTTCCCTGGTTCTCCTCGAGGTACGTGGCGACAGCAGCATAGAAGAGACCTAGATTGTAAGCATGTGAAGTGAGTGAGTTTAAGATGACTGACCCTCTCGCTTGATTTCATCGCTTTCCATGTTGCTCCAGTGAACCCGAGCTCGAGGGTATCGGCTGGATGACTGCCCAAGTGCAACAGCCACAGCATGGTATGCACAAATCAAACCAAGTTCATGAGGAACCTTTGTCTGCTTCTCAACATCTGGCATAATACGAGCTACCGCGCTTCGAGTGAGAATCAAATCATGCATGACGTCCATGGTACCATGGATGTAGCAGTTGAACCATTCAGCAGGCTCTTTCTGCCCGTTGTGGTCCAGGCACTTGATTGCGGCGACATAGTCATCCATAATGCCAGGATACTCGAAAATCAGACCTCGACGACAGGCCCCGTAGAACTCGAAGCCCTTGCTCGCTTCGTAGGTGGTGACGAGAACATCAGTGTCGTAATTCTCGTTGTTGAAATCCAAAACGACTCTGTTGCGAATGGGAGAGGAACTTATGTTCGAGATATCCTTCGAAATGAAGCCGGAGTCAGACAGCTTCTCATTCAGCATGCTTCAAAGTGTTAGATCAGGAGGTTAATCAGTAGGTCAAAAGGATGTGTTACCTGGCGGTTTCTGAATCCCTGAGATAGATCATAGCTCGTTGCTTTTGTTTCTTGAGCATCTTGACTTTGTCGACGGCCCAATTCATTCGCTGGGTGAGCAGGTGCTCAGAGTTCTCCACGAGCACTTTGATGTTAGGTACCGCCTTTTTGTTGTGACGTTTCGGAGCCATGGTGACTACGGGATGTCGGTAAGGTTTGTAGATGAGGTGTGAACTTGGTGGTAGGTACAAGATGACGAAGGGTTGGAGATGAAGTTTGAAAGAATTTATTCGCTTGTGCAAACAACAAACGAGTGCACAAACATGGCAAACAGGAAAGTTCTAGGCCCACTTTTGCACTGATAACATTGTTCTACGTAGACGAGTCGTTTGCGTATGGGTTGTTGAATATCTGTATGTTGATTTATTTTGAAGTGACCGTTTGACTGATTCATTGAGTTATCATTAACTATTGATCAAATATCAAACGTCCCAACGTGGATGATACTGTATTTGGATCTCAACGACGGATAACCAAGAAATGAATGCAACATATGCTGAAGGCTACCATATTGAGGATGATGTTCATGAAAATACCTAAAATACTAGGAATTTGGTCCAACCTGAGCATCTGTGGTTTTTCAGCATGATATTCTCTGCATTTGCTTGCACGGTGCCGTTCAAATTCTAGCAAGGTCAAGGTGACTCGTCCTGTTGACAATCACCATCCTCAGTCACTAAGACCACCAGGACATCTACAAGATACAATGGCAATTCCTATCCATTCTCAAGATCCAGGGTCAGTGAATATCATAACTAATCTCCATCTTATGATGGCTAGTGGTCCGCTATTCGTACCTCCACACCCTCATCCCCAAATGGTGGAGTTTAGTGATGCAACTTTGTGGAGATGACCAAAATGGGGAATTCTTTCCGCGGATTTCTCTGCTTGTTTGTTCAACTGCTCTTTATAAAGCCTCTGGTATGTCGATCCATAAATCAGTTCATCCAACTCATTCTTTCATATTTCAGACATCCATCGCTATGCCTCATGCTCAATCCTCACTTATCGACGTCGAGTTACACGTCAACGATGATCTTCTCGCCCCTACCGAAGTCTCCAAGCTCCAACCCTCGTACCCCAATGAACCACTCGACGTTCTGTACCAACGCTACATCAAAAACGGCTACCTCCTCGTCAAAAGCCTCCTCCCACGCGACGATGTCCTCGCTGCTCGTGAAGCGTACTTCAAATCCATGGCCCCCAGCGGCGTTTTAAAGCCCGGAACAGAACCCGTTGACGGCATCTTTAACGACGAAGCCGATTCGGCCGATTATCCTGGTATTGGAGCTGGTAGTGGCAAGAATTCCAGGCCGGGCGAGACAAACAAGTCTGAGGTTTTTGTCAATGCAGCTCTCAAGGCACATACCGAACCCTGGTACTCAGGATCAGAAGATGGAAGCGTACAAGGATTCTGCAATCATCCGAAGCTCAAAGACTTTGTCGCTCGCCTTACAGGCTGGGGAGACTCCACGCTTGCCGTCCGTCGAACTCTTCTCCGAAACAATACACCCGGCAACAAAGCTATTGGCGTACACTATGACCAATCCTTCATGCGCTATGGGGAGCCCACAGCCGTCACAGCATGGGTACCTATGGGTGATATCAAGCTTGACGGCGGCGGACTTATCTACCTCGAAGAAAGTGAAGCCCTTGGCGCCGAGATTGAAAACGACTTTGCCAAGAAAGCGAAAGAAGCTGGCATGAGCGACGAGGAGATGCGTAATGCTTTCAACTCGAATATGATGAGTACTGGATTCTTGGCTGATGGTCCGGCCGACTTTGGAAGACAGCATGGTAGGAAGTGGCTTGTGAGTGAATACGAGGCTGGGGATGTTGTATTTCACACTCCACATATGGTATGTTGCTTGGTCCATAGTTGTGCTATGCTAAGTTGTAGATCCATGCGTCTACGATCAACCACGATGCGGAGAACCGGATACGGCTTGGAACAGATCTTCGATTTGTCAACTCTACACGTCCCTGGGATACGGTAAGTTGACTTCAGGTGGAGTGACAATTAGCTGACTGTTTCAGCGATGGAGTAAAGACTTTGAGTTCGGTGATGGTGTCTAGGGGATGCTTGTACAATGTATGATCTAGCCATAGGATTCTTCACAATGTACGATCGTTTGGTTAATCATGAGCAATAAGAAAGAGTCCACAGTTTTGATCAATTGTGACTATGACAAAATACTCATTAGATCCTCCTGATCCCATTTTGTCTGCAAATTCTCAACAAGCAAACTCGTTTTCCACCTGATAGCTTCATCCACCTTCCTGAGATACCGTACGGTATGTGTGCGTACACAAGGATTGAGAATGAAATGTCCACCTGGACCATCGTTAGTGGTGATATACAAGGCGAAAGTAAACATACAGAGTGACAGCATGTGTGCAGGTAGATAGAATGCGTTCCCCGTATGCTCGTTCGACAAGGCAAGACCCATGAGTGTGCAGAGATATGCGGAAATCTTTTCAGTTAGCACTCTTCAGCTTGCTGTGGCTCACGGCGGTGATCTTACCTCTGCATCCAATGATATGGTATCTTGTCCCACGGTTTTGCGTCTATTCAAACATAGAACAGCCTTGGCCGCGTAATGATGCTGCATGGCAACCACTAAAAGGTCAGTAAGCTTCAAACAATCAAGGATCACTTACCAGGCACCGACGCAGCAAATGATATAACCGGAAATGGCCTCTCACTATACATGTCCCCCTCCTTGTAGTATATTGGCTTGAAAGACGTTGGTCTGCCTTCATACCATCCATCAATCTCAATCTCAATCGCCTCCCACGCTTCGATATCCAACGAACCACTCGATAGGAATAGTTTCATAATCTTAGCAAAGATATACACCGCTCGATTAGCATAAGCAGAATCGTCGTATCTTCTGAAAACCGTTGATCGCTCAAAGTTCTCGAGGCATATTTCCAACGGTGTTCTGCGCGCTACGTAAACGTATATTGCCTGTCGGAGATGTACCCAGCTTGCAGCTTCTGCCAGACCGCCCTGCATCACAAAACGTGAGATAACCTGATGGTTCAGCAAATTCTGCGTCCCGCTTAGATGGTGGTAATACGAGTCTTCATTGTCGTTCTCCTCGTACAGACGCGCCATCACCACCGCGACGAGAAGTGTCGTGTTCCAAGTCTCTGACGGTTCGGCAAAAGCTTCAATAAGCAGTTCTATACATTGGCTGTGATAGAATGTACTCTCTAGATCGTTGTCTGCACTATCGTAACGGCTTGCGATAGCGAGTAGGCCGTTCATGATCATTGGCTGTTGGAGGGCCAGACGGGGGACTTCGAGGGTGAAGTGGCGGGCATCATCACATGCGTCGGACTGATTGGTTAGTGATAATTTATGAACAATTCAATGTGCTTACCAGAGGGGCTAGCTTTTGGACGTAAATCATGAATAAAAAGGCCTGTCGTTCCGTGAGCCCATATGTCTCCTGGGTACGGATATCTTGAAGCGGTAGGGCATAAGCGTTGTTTGGAACTGCATCGAAAGGATAAAGGTTTTCAGATTCTTGAGGGACTGGGTAATGTTGCAAGCTCATTGAAACCTCAGCCATTGTAATCTCCCTTGACTGTGATGTCGTTGACTGAGGCTGGGCTCCATGTGCCTGGGAACCATCTGAATCTGAATCTTGAGACAACTTTCCCTTGATACCTCGCGGCGTCGTAAATGAGACTAATAAATCTTAGTATCGACATAATTGCATTCGTTTGACATACTTCTCTTAGGCACCGTCGCCCATTCCCCCTCTGCACCTTTTGGCTGGGTATTCTTGAAGCGAATGTCATTCTCAAACCGACACTCGTTACCCGACTCTAGACAAGCACCGCATTGAGATGCGCCAGGTTGAGTGACGCATTTCCGATGTCGTCGACGACAAGATGTGCAGCATTTGACTCGTTTCATGGGATAAGATGTTGGTGTAGGATCGGTGTGGACCTGCGGGGATCTGGGGGTTGAGGCTTCGTAACTAGTCAATTGGGGGTGTGTTAGCCTATCACTAGCCCAAAGCAAAAGTTAACTTTCATCTTTTTCATTGAATACAATTTATTGATTTTGTTTATGAGTTCTATTTTAATCTAGCGCTCCCTATGTACTCGAAAATCTCAGAAAGAGGTACTAATATCCCTGTTAAACGATGAATCTTGATCACAAGTTTTGACTCACTGGTACCAATACCAGGAAACAAAGGTCAAGTTCCAACCAATTCGTGATTTGAGAATTGTGAAGATTCTGAAGATATTGGAATTCTCGCTAATGTTTTTATTTAAACCCCAAGGGTTGTCTTCTTTTGATGTGATGTAGCGACGACATTCTGTGAGTTTACGACAATCTCGAGACAGACTGGTCAAACCATAAGACTGATCTTCTTTCCCAATTCCGACCAATCTACATAGTATTCCCCTAAATATAATATACTGCTCTCTATTGTTATAATTACGCGCTCTTTGATACGTCATAAAATCTATAATAAATTCCATATTTCACAGACTGCTTTCACATTTCCGTTCATGCGTCATGCATCGGCTTCAATTCCATTTCCCCACACTTCAGAATGACTCGGACTTCCAGCATTGGAAGCAACATCGCAAAATCGGCTGATTCGGACATAGCAACGACAACTACTGCAGCAAATGATCTGACAGGTTTGACAATATCGGAGATAACTCCCGCTACTCCGATTCTTCCTCCATCAAGTCTAGCGCTCAAAACAACCCATCTCATAAGGCACCCCGCATCCTGTCGCTGGAATTCTTACCATTTCCAGTACCCAAGGGCGCCGAGTAATTTACCCGCGCGCTGATCTTTGCCAAGAACCCCAGGCTAATTAGATATCACTCGGACATAAAACTGGCCTCATAAAGCTCACCTCCACTTCTCAATGTTGCCATACATTCACAATGTCGACTACCGTGACCCAGACACAAGAGCCTATTGAGCTCACATCTCTAGGCGGGTGTCATGTCCGTGATGGAAAGGATGCTTTGGAGGAGCAACCTCGTGTAGTGCCTGATGATGTACCGCCTCCGTATGCGCAGGGTGAAGCACAGAGATGGAATTACCCAAGAGGGAACATGATGAAGCTTGGCTTTGCGTTTCTTTCATTTATCATTGCCGGTATGAATGATGCAGCCGTTGGTGTAAGTAAAGTTCACAGCTTCGAGGATCTAACTAACTCGCACAGGCTTTAATCCCATACGTATGTTCACCTCTCCCTCAAGATGCCCATCTAACATGACCCAGCTAGAAAAATACTATGATCTAAGCTACACCATCATATCCCTCATTTTCCTCACGCCCTTTGCCGGCTACTCCGTCGCAGCCTTCACCAATGCCACCATCCACATGAAATTCGGTCAACGGGGCGTCGCAATAATGGCTCCTATCTGCCACCTCATCACCTTTGTCGCTCTAGCACTGCACCCCCCGTACCCCGTACTTGTCGTGTGCAACATCTTTAGCGGATTCGGAAACGGTCTCACGGATGCTTGTTTCTGCGCGTGGGTGGGAGGTATGGACAAGGCAAATACGGTGCAGGGGTTTCTACATGCTTCTTATTCGCTTGGGGCGTTGTTTGCACCACTTATAGCAACGTCGATGGTTGTTTCGGCTGGTTTGCCTTGGTATACTTATTATTATCTCATGGTAAGTTCTCCATCTTGAGTTGGCTGATTTGGCTAATGGTCAGATTGGGATCACGGTTGTTGAATTGGTTGGTCTCACTGCTGCTTTCTGGCGTATGACTGGTGCCGTCTACCGTGTTGAGCATGCCAGTAACTCAGAGGGTACTGGTGCTGGAACGAGAGAAGCTCTCAAGTCCAAGGTTACATGGCTTTGCGCTTTGTTCTTCTTTGCATACATGGGAGTCGAAGGTGAGTAGAACGTCTACTGAATTTCATCATACTTACTTTCTACAGTCGGTCTTGGAGGCTGGGTCGTCACTTTCATGCTTCGTGTGCGAAAGGCCTCAGCATACGCTTCTGGAGCATCTGGTACAGGCTTCTGGGCAGGAATGGCTCTTGGTCGAGCAACACTGGGCTTCGTAACAGAACGCTTCGGCGAGCGCTTATGTCTTTCGATATACCTCGCCATCTGCATCGGACTCCAACTGCTGTTCTGGTTGGTACCGAAATTCATCGTCTCAGCTATAGCAGTAGCTTTTCTGGGATTCTTCCTAGGACCTTTGTTTCCCGGGGCAGTCATGGTAACTGCGAAGCTTCTGCCGGCCAAGATCCATGTTTCCTCAATTGGGTTTGCAATGGCCATCGGTGGTACAGGAGGAACTGTGTTTCCGTTCGCCATTGGAGCGATTGCGAATACCAAGGGTGTTGGTGTGCTACAGCCTATCATTCTTGCATTGATTGCTGTTGTTGCAGGTGTTTGGTTGAGTTTTCCGAGAATTCAAAAGAGGGATTAGTGATGCATGAGCAGGCAAGTGTTTGTTTGAAAGGACTATAGCGTAGCAAAGTATGCAGTGAGGTGAGAGTTTGAGGGAGAACATGAATGAGGATCAGAGTAGCCATACCATGACCATAGAATGATTATGAGTATGTCGACTACGACCGCAATAATCATTTCACATTAGCTTAAATAATTTAGTAAAGCAATTAAGGTAATCCATACTAATCCAAGGCCCATTACCCCAGATTCACCTCCGAGTCCGTCCGGGGAGAACCCCGATGTTTACACCCACACACAATCCGGGGTCACTCCCTCAGCCAATCCGATGCCATCTTCGATCAGTTTTATGGGCCTTAAAGTCTTCCTCTAAAGTGACCCGGCCAAAATTACCCTATCAAGAACCGGCATTCTCAACAAGATTCATCGGCCGAACACCCGCATTTTAATATTAAACAGCCCATTTCGTTCCTTCATTGTTATCACTTACTCGTTCAAATTTCCCATCCTTTATCACTTCATTCTCATCTTTCATCTCATATTATCTTCATCCTCATCCGTAGCTTCATTCCATCTTGCCTACTCACAACCCATCATGTCGAAGCCTATTGTCCTCCAGCTCGGCGATGACATCAAGTGGAACCACGATCTTTACGATGAATTCAAATCTCACTTCGAGATCAAGCGCTCATACAGCATGTCTCGTTCAGACTTCATCCAAGCGCTAAAGACAAAAGCTTTTGGTGACTTTGTCGCTATCTACAGACCTTTCTGGAACACTGGCGGTGAGATGGGTAACTGGGATGAAGAATTGATCTCACTGCTACCTTCATCCTGCAAGATTTACGCCAGTGCAGGCGCCGGCTTCGACTGGGTTGATACAGCTGCCCTTGCAAAGAGAGGTGTCACTTACTGTAATGCCGCTGCAGCTTGTACAGAGTCCGTGGCAGATGCAGCAATTTGGCTCATAATCTCCGTCTTCCGCAACCTAAGCTGGTCCAGCACCGCCGCACGCTCCGGCTCAGCAGAGAAATTCGTCGACGCCAATAAGAACCTGGCACCCGTGTCGCGCAACCCCAGCGGTTTCAGCCTCGGCGTCATCGGCTTCGGTCGCATTGGTCGCCGTATCGCAGAGAAGGCCTACAAGGCTCTCGACATGAAGATCCTGTACAACGACGTTGCGCAGATGCCTCGGGAAATTGAAGAGCCCCTTGGAGCTGTGTTTCACAAGTCCGCCGATACCCTCCTCGCCGAGGCAGACTGCGTTGTTGTCGCTACGCCTTTTGCGGGTGAGACACTTTTGAACAAGCAGGGTTTGGCCAAGATGAAGAAGGGCGCCAAACTGGTCAACATTGCACGTGGAAAACTCATCAACGAAGCTGATCTTGTGGAGGCTCTCAAGAGCGGACAGCTTTCTGGCGCGGGTCTGGATGTTTTCGAGAATGAACCTCATATCAGCCCTGAGCTGCTCAAGATGAACAACGTGGAGCTCCTATCTCACAACGCCGGCGCATCACTGGATTCACACATTGGTTTTGAGAAGCTGGGTATGGAGAACATTATATCCTTCCAAAAGAATGGCAAGGCTATTTCACCAGTCAATGCTCATCTCATCAAGCAGAGCAAACTATAACATGTAGAGGCATATAAAAAGCGGTTAATTAATACAAACTTTACACTTTAACGGCGACATTCTCGGGAACAATTAATCGGTCGAATGATCTGCGATGAAAGCACATGCCAACGGGTGATCCTCATCCTTCAGTCACGCATAAAGACGTGCGTCCGGCCGAAACGCAACGCCACCTTGTTAAATCCTTCACTAATATTACGGATCTTTGCATCCTTCAGTAACGCGAATACTTTAGATTTATGAAACATTGCAAGTCACTCAAAGTTTTATCCATTAGGGAACTAGATGTGGCAGTGCTCATTGGATCGATGCGCCGTTTCAAGTACCTTAATCTGATCGCTGCAGAGCTATATCTGATGAGATATAGGTCAACCGCTTCAATTTCCTTTCTCTATTCAACATCAATGCCAATCGACTTGAACAATATGATTAGCTGTAAACATGTTTGACGAGCCTCTGTCTAAATCGGCCCGTTACTGGACCATGTTGAGATGAAGGAGCATAGACTTCATCCTCCAGAAAACCCTTGTTTCAAACATGTGCTAGTTCATCATCCCTTTGTCGAATCACATCCCAGCACAGGCCTTCCTGTAGGTGATCGATATTGGGATGACTACCCTTGTTTCATCCTTCCCCTCAGATAATCTATATGTCAGACGTTTTAACCCCATTTAATAATACCTCGAATGTTTCGTCTGCCGGGGAATAACTCGAAACAATCTGACATTCAAGCAGACAGTCCATAGTATATAAGTGTTTAGCGACACAATGAATTTCGCTCTGTAGTTTACATTCATTCATTCAACACACTCTTTTTAGCAATCATTCATAGAATGCGTCCATTCATTATTCTGGCTGCCCTCATTGGCACTGCCTTATCCGCTCCTTTTCAATCCTCGCCGTTGCTCAAACGATACGATGTAACGAGAGAGGGCTTCGTCAAAGCGAACCCTGGTGGCTCAAACAATGTTGAAATTACAAACGATACCCTCCTTAAAAACAAATACGAAAGAAACAGAACACATATTCTTGATCAACCAGCGACTCTGCCGCTGAAGCTCGTGAATAACTTTAGCGGAGGAGACGTTAGGGCGTACATCTCTGGCCTTGACCCCAATGGCAAGGTTGTTTTTATTGGCGCTTCTGGAAACATTATCTATCCCTCGTCCGGCGGCTCAAAGATCCCGGTCGAAATCAAGGATAACATTGCAATTCCTCTCCCCCCTCAAGGACAAACCCTCGACTTCACACTCCCTATCTCTATGAGCTCTGGCCGTATCTACTTTGCCAATGCCGATCTTCACTTCTTCGCGGTCGACATTGGCAACGGCGATGGTCTGGTCCAGCCATCTGTTACAAACCTTCAAGACCCCAGTGCCGGAGTAGACTGGGGTTTCGTCGAGTTCACATATACAAATGGTGTTCTCTACGCCAATATCAGCTACGTCGACTTTGTTGGGATCCCGCTTGGTATGGGTCTTGCTCTCAAAGACGGGAGCACTCAGTCATGCGCTGGTCTTGAGTCTGGCGCTGTTGGCAAGATCTGCGATGACCTTGTTAAACAAAAAGACGCCGACGGTCGAGCTTGGACATTCATGTGCATCGCCGACGCTCAAGGCAAACCCGTTCGAGTTTTGTCCCCTGGTAACCAATACGATCTCGAGCCCATCAGCTTTGGGGATTACTGGGACACTTACGTCAACGATGTTTGGACCAAATACTCCACGCAGGACCTCATCATCAACACACAGTCCGAAGCCGGCGAGGTGAAATGTCGAGTCAACGGCGACCAGCTTACATGCGATGGCGACAATCGTGGGTACGCCAAGCCCAATACCAAAGACATCTGGGGCTGCAACACGGGCCCCTTCACCGTCATTGAGGGCGACAATGGAGTTCACGCCGCTGTAGTTCCTCGTCTCTGTGCCGCCTTTGTACGCTCTACGCTCCTTGTTGACGGCGGAGATGTGCAGCCAAAGTTGGGACAGGATCAGTACTACAAGGTTGATCCTACGAGTCATTACAGCAGAATTGTTCATTCTTATGAGGTTGATGGTAAGGGATATGCTTTCCCGTATGATGATGTTAACCCTGATGGGAATGAGAATGCATCTGGTGTTGTCTCTGGTGTGCCGGATGTTTTGACTATTTTTGTTGGCGGACCGGCTCAGTAAGGGATGTTTCTTGTACAATAGCTTATATATGATTGCATATACTCCTTTTCACCCACGACTTACTGACAATTGAAAATACGGATGGATCGGATGCCGTGGTGTCTGAGATCTCTCGTTAAACAATAGGAACCAGAACTACATGTCAATGTTAAACTTCCGAATATCATGTAAATACTTGAGACGAGTCATTTTAATTAAATTCCTAACCATCACTACACAACATTGTAGCAGTTACAGACTTCTTCATATCTAAGCCCTCAATTTACACATCGCTATGGTACACCCAGGCTACAACCTCGCAGCCGCATTTCCGGAGCAACAACTGCCACCAAATGCCAACTGACTAACCTTATCATGCTGATCCAGAGCACCCTTCTGCTCAGCCACCTGCGTTGGGGTAATGGAATAGCTAGGCGGCACATCCATGCAAGGGTTATTTGTGAAGAAGTTTCGCGGCCGCAGTAGCAGCGTCATGGGCTCCACAGGCATAATGGGGAAGTCTTCAGGCGCAGGGATGTGTGTCACGCCAAAAGTGTGCCAGAGCACGATGTCGGTGTTTTCCGTCTTGGATGTCCCGTCGGCGACCCATTCAGGGAGTCCTTGGGAGGGCTCGCCTGAGGTCTGGGGGACGTGACGACCCGCGGCCCAAAGTTCGTCGTCTCGATCTGAAGGTGTTAGTGTGTGATAGTTTTAGGTACATAGTAACTTACAAGGAGTGACGTGCACAGCGTGACGAGCAAAGCCAGCACGCTTCCAAACTAGTGAACCCTCTTTGGGGAGAAGACCTGGAACCTCTCTGCTAACCAGCTTGTAAGAGGCTGACTTCTTGGAGTAAGGGTGCAGTTTGCTCTCATTGACCATCTCCCAAGTTCGGCTCGTAGCACCGTTGTAATCAGTCTTTGCCTCGCCGCTGGTGCGCAACTTGGTCTTCTTGGCGTAGAACGCGTTACCGTATTTATTCTGCGCGCTGCCGACGGGTGCTTCGCTGGCAACAGTATCGACCATATTGACAGTATTATTCACACCATCGATCATAGGGTTCACACGTAAACAGAAGAGATGCTGGTGGTTGTGGGCGTTGACCTGGGGATACACCTCTGTCCCCCAAGGTCCGGCGTCCTCACCCTCGTTGAGAGCATATGTGTTGAGGATACCAGTGAGCTTGATCTCGGGCTGGATGGTGCCGTCTTGGTGGAACACCCATTGGCAGGCATATTCGTAGTTTGCCGCTGTGAAGATTTGCTGCACGATGAGCTTGCGGGCGCGTGTGACAGTAACAGAGTCATCGCGGAAGTCGGTGTGCTTGAAGAGAATGCCGTTGTCTTCTTCGTGGATACAGATGGCATTCTTGATAGTGCGAATAGAGCCATCGCGCTGAGCAAAGTCGGCGTCTAGGTAGTGGATGACTCCTTTGCAGTCGCAACCAAGAGCCAGGGAGTTGGCCATGTATCCTGCACCGTATTCTCCAAGATCAAAAGCATGCTTGCGCTGATGGGGATGCTCAGGCGCACCATATGGAACGACCATCTCAGAGAGGGATAAGCGGTAGAAAATAGGTCTCTCGATGCCCTTGTCTGTGAAGGTGATGTGGTTCAGCACGATTCCCTCCTTGTAGTTGAAGCCAATGTGGAACTTGAAGTTCTGCCACGACAAGACGCGGCCGTTCATAGTGAAAGAGACACCCTCTGGCTGGGTGATGTTGATAGGCTTGATGTCCTTCCTGTAGCCACCATTCTCATTGATGTACCGAGGGGTGTAGTCAATAGCCTTCTGCTTGCTCAAAGGTCGACGCACACTAGGGACGTCAATGTGGATGATGGCTTCCTTGGCTGCGTCGTAGATGGGACAAAAGTCAAGAGGGTACTGATACTGGAAACAATCCGGGTCTGGACGGTAGTACATGAGGGCCTGCTGGAGACGCACATTGCTTCCAAAGCGTTCATCGTAGCCAATGGTCCATGGGTCGCAGTAGACTTTGTGCATGTCTGACTTGGGAATGCCAGAGAGCTCACACTGCTCGATGACCTTTGGGTCTTTGCGCATGATGGCCTCGACAAGGCAGAGTTCTTCGGGTGTGATCTATTCTGTTAGATGACGTGGGCAATTGGGTAAGTGACTTACAATAGGTTGAAGGCCATCCAGCTTGTCCCATTTCTTCACCTTTCTCGTCTTAAGATCTACAAGACCATCATAGACCATACCATCAGGAAGAATGACAGTGACATCTGCAATTCTCGCAGGCTTGTTTCCATCAGAGGGATGTTCAAGCCATCTCAGCATCTCCGCCTTTCGAGGCTCATGAAGAGAGACGGCATTGAAGAGTAGTTTACCAGAGTGATAGTTGCGAATAACCTCCACTGCAACAGCGATCTCATCTCCGGTGAGAGGATCAAAAGGGTGATGTTGTGTAAGGCCCATTATTGCGATGTGATGCTATGACTTATGGTTTGAACCCAGAAGCAACAGGAGGGAAGAGGGTTCATATAGTTTTGGCTTCATACTCAACCTCGATAAGAATGCCTCATATGGAACCGACTCTTTTTTCCCCATTGGGTCTGACTGGGGGATGATATCGCGGGGTATCACCGTAGCACCGGTAGAATATCAGTGAGCCTCATCGGAAAGATAAACCGGAATGGGTTAGTTGATAACGATAAGATGAAGTGGCGGTTATCTCCCCGCTTCTAGATGGATCTTGTGATAGTTTGCCGCTTGGGTGAATTAATTACCAAAAGGGTAATTATAACCTGCGATAGCGATCAATGCCTGGTGATGAAGGACTGTAAATCCTTTTGGTAATTGAACTCATCCATGAATACAAAAGCAGTTTATTTATCCTGAATTGCCTCTTTCATCACAAATTCACGGTATTGTCCTGCCGGAGTGGTCTGGTCATTTGTGGGCATGCTAGACGCCAAACTCAATTCATCACAGTTCAGTTTGTCGCAGTGACAGTACATCCAGTATAAGCAGAAGTCTCATGGCCAAAGGTATCAGGCAGGCAACTCGTTTTGGTGAATGTGCACCTGATGAATGAGGCGATGAATTGCTTAGTCGACAGCAGATTGAAGAGTCATTCAGTTTAAAGTGTATGGACTCTTATTTACTTCCCATCCAGTTGACTGTCTCAGATATTAGAGCTTAAGCACAGTGACTTTCAGTTCATCTCTTGTAAATGAGATGTCCTGTTGTTTCATTGGTGATCCCTCATAAAGATGGAACCTCACACCATGTGCCAGTCTCTACCCATATCTCAAATATTATAAGCCTAATAGATACAAGGAGTCATCCTCATTCATATTATCCAGGCTGGCTCAATATTTTCTCGTGTTGTGAGGCTGGCCATCACCGATACGCGGATTGGACACATGGAGACAAACCCCGCATCGCGTGCTGTCTCATTTTTTCGTGATTTCACCCAAACACATCTTTCCAGCCATGGCACCCTCATCAGCAAACGTCAAAGCTGCTCAAGCAGTCATTGCCTCACGACAGCGGTTCCAAAAAAGCCTCACCCGCGGCACCTCCAGCACAAAACAACCACTCTCTCTCCGCGAAGCCGCGACTCGATATCCAGGCGCTACTCGCGCATCTATCGACCGGATTGTAAAGAGGCTAGAAGCTGCGAATACCCTGGATTATAGTGAACTCACCGAGGTACCAAGAGGCCGCCGGCGACAGCTCACAGACGATGACGAGGAGGGTGTTGTGGCATTTGTGATATGGAGGAAACGGTCTGGGGAACCTGCGTCGAAGAAAGAAGTTGAAGAGGCGGCAAATACAATCCGACGACATCGAGATCCTCATGCGATGCCTGTGGGTAGAATGTGGTACCCTCGCTTCCGTAAGGCTCATCAAGAGATCTTTACTTAGTGCTCCAGTGAGTGATCCCTAAATGGGCTTGTTTGTGTACGTGTGATTGGCTAACAGACCAGTCAAGCGCTGGAATCTGGTTACGCTGGAAGGCGTCCTGACAACCCAAGACCTCTAAAAACCGAGAAGCGAAATATTCATGAGCTCAAATACTCGTATCTACAATCTTGTTTTTGTATTAATTGTAATAGATCATATACTCAAATTTGTTCAACATGACATATCGGCCGCCAACTCCAAACACTCTATAATATGATGATTGCTGCTAAAAGGAAACACAAATGCTGATCGGACTCGTACACGCGCACTCGATCTCTAACTTAAATGATAACACACATAATTAACACGCTCGCACATCTCAAGCCTGTCGTGGCCCGAGGTTCTCGTTACTGGCACCTTGTCCAGGCTGTAAACCTGCGACACTGGCAGCAACGATACCTGGCATACCCACAACAGACATCATGGGTGAGATAGGAGGTCTGTTGGAAGACCTTGATGATCCCCGTCGGCTTCGGAGCTTGCTTCTAGGTCGAGACTCGGAACGCTTGCGACGGAGCATCTTCTCTCTTGAGCGAGCCATGGCATCGCTGAGGGCCGTCATACGTCCACCACGTACATTCTTGAGGAACTCGAGATCGTCACGGATGCCAAGGAGTGCGGTGTCCATGTCATAACCCTGGAGCTTCTCAAGAGACTCCTGGCCTTCTTCCTCGTTATCGGTCTTCTTCTTGCGGGAGAAGCGGATCCAGCTGGGCCAGAGCTTGGCCAAAACGTTGACCATAGCGCCGAACCACGCGTCGGGGAAGAGACGGATAAGAACACCGATGGGGATGGATAGGAATCCGAGGACGAGAGAAATACCCCATTGAACACCGTTGAGACGAGTGACAACAAAGGCATCGCCGCCAAAGAAAATGATGATGATCTGTCCAGCTGCCATGATGACCATCATGAGCATGAAGAGATGGTTGCGGTGAAGACCCTCCAAGATATTGAGCTTGTTATCAATACGTCGACTGTTAATGAGCTTGAAGATTTGCATAAAGACAAAGATGTTGAAGATGAGCGATCGCACAACTCTCTCTTCGTAGCCCAGAATTACATCGCGACCAAACCAAAGAACGAAACACACGATGAGCTGGTAGACGGATTGACCAATGATCATCTTCCACATGGTGATGGTGATGAGAGGAGCAGTACGTGCTTCAGGCTGACGGTGGAGGAGACTTCCAGTAGGGGGATCGGTAGCGAGGGCAAGGGCGGCGAAAGTGTCCATGATGAGGTTGACCCAGAGAAGTTGAACAGCGTTGAGAACGGACTTTTGCTCGTCATCGGATACAGCAGAGATGAAGGTGACACCGACAGCGGTGATGTTGACGGTAAGCTGGAACTGGAGGAACTTCTTGACCGAGTCGTTAATAGCACGACCCCAGCCGAGAGCAACAACGATAGACGAGAAGTTGTCATCCATGAGGATAATATCGGAAGCTTCCTTGGCGACTTCGGTTCCAGTGATACCCATAGAGAAACCAACATCAGCAGCCTTGAGCGCAGGGGCATCGTTAGTACCATCACCAGTGACAGCGACAATCTCACCCAAAGATCGCAGGGTCTTGACAAGAACACGCTTATCCTCAGGGCTGGAGCGGGCGAGAACACGGAGCTTCTTGACGACAGCAATACGGTCTGCTTCGCTGAGCTTGCGGAAATCTTGACCTTGCATGACGGCGTTGGGCTCGTCGATGGTCTCCTCGGTAAGGATACCACAGTTGAGAGCAATGGCGCGGGCGGTCTCGACGTTGTCACCTGTAACCATCTTGACGTTGACAGAGGCAATTCCGCAGTCCTTCACAGCCTCGGGGACACCCTTGCGGACAGGATCTTGGATACCGACGACACCCATCCATGTGAGGTTGTGAACGAGGTCGGTAAGATCGATTTCCTTGTCGGCTTCGTCCTCGGGTCGGAGAGTAAGAACAGGAGGCCAGGATTCGAAGTCGCGGTAGGCGAGGCCGATGGTTCGGAGGGAGTTGGTAGCGTACGAGAAGATGATGGAGCGAAGCTCTTCCTTGTGGCTGTCGGAGAGGGCTTCAGTAGTGTGGCCCTGTGTGGGATCGCCGAGGATGGTGTTGCATTCGCCGAGGACAATTTCGGAAGCACCCTTGATGAAGAGACGGTGCTTGGGCTTATCCTTTGTAGGACCGGGGATCTGGACGACGGCACCCATACACTTTCGCTGAGAGTTGAATGGGAAGAGCTGCGTGACGGGATGGTTGGAACGTTCGATGGCGAGAGGGCCGAGTCCGAGATAGCGACGAGCCCAGTCGAGAAGAGCAGTTTCGGTCTTTGTTCCGACGAATCCCATCTTTCCGTCTTCCTCGGCCTCGAAAGCGGTGGTGTTGACAGTGACGGCAGTCTTGATAAGCTCGTTGTATTCGGGGTTCAGCTTGGAGGCGAATTGGCTAAGAGCGATGGTCTCGCGCTTCTCGCTGGGTGAATCTGAAGTCTCCTTTCGCTCAAACTCGGTATCGCCGAAAGAGAAGAGGCCTCGAATACCTAGCGAGCCAGCGACAACAGTCATGACGTTCTCGGTAAGGGTTCCAGTCTTGTCGGAGCAGATGACAGTGGCGTTTCCCATGGTTTCGCAGGATTGCAGGTGTCGCACCAAGTTGTTCTCGCGTGTCATCTTCTTGGTGGCAAAGGCGAGGGAGAGCGTAACAGCGAGAGGAAGACCTTCAGGGACGGCGACGACGATGACGGTGATGGCGGTGATGAGGATCTGGAGGAAGGATTGGCCCTTTTGTTCTCCGCTTTCGTCATTGTTGGGAAGACCAGCGAGGAACTGAATGAGGAGAACGAGGAAGAGAAGACCACCTGCTGCGCTACCGAGTTTGGCAATGTAGCCTGCGAGGAGGTTGAGCTTGGCTTGCAGAGGAGTCAGACCAGGATCGTCACGGAGGGACATCATTGTCTTTCCGTAGCTGGATTGCTCGCCGACTGCAGTGACCATGAATGTGCCGACACCATCGAGGACCTTGGCGCCAGAGACGATGAACGGGTCTAGTTTCTTCAGCTGTGGCGCTTGCTCGTGGAGAAGAGCGTGGAGGACTTGCTCGGCAGGGACCTTCTTGATGAGATCAGACTCTCCAGTTGCGGAAGACTCATCACAGCTGAGGTTGTGGCCAGAGATAAAGACACCATCCACAGGGATGACATCGCCAGGCTCTAGGAGCATGACGTCGCCGACGAGGACATCATGGATGGAGATGTTCTGAGGCTTTCCGGAGCGGGTCAACTTGACGATACGATCCTCCTTCTTCTGGTTGAGCTTCTGGAACTGTCTCTCCTTTTGCCAATCATTCGCAGCACCAACGACGACGACAATAGTAATGGCGACAATAATGGCGACACCCTCAACCCATTCAACCTTTGCACCACCCTCCTCGTGTGATCCTCCAAACGTTTGGTAAAGACCCAGCGCTAGGGAAACGACAGCGGCGATACAAAGAAGAATAAGCACGCGATCCTGCAATGCGATCCATGCCAGCTCGAGGAATGACTTGGACTTTGTCTCGGGAAGACGGTTGGGTCCGTAGACTCGCTTACGGTCGGGGAATGCATCTTTGCCGTGTCCAGCCTCAGTCGCAGGTGCAGCCTTTGGTGATCCGGGGTTTGTTGAAGTAGCCTCCTCGAACGAGACACTATTCGAAAGCTTTCCCTCATCGGCGCTCAAACCAGCGCGGCTATCCGTCCTCAAACCCTTCTCCAAACCAGGCAATCCGCCCAAAGCAACAAAAGCCGGGAGGTTCTTGGGGTTGATGAGCTTGGCTAGTTGGCCAGGCGAAAAGGCAAATGGGTTATTCTCGACGTGAAAAGCAGCCTCCTCACCGGGATCCGGCTTGAGAATCTCCTGCTGGTCGCCTTTTCTCAGCGCCTCGACTTCTTTACTGAGGTGTTCGTGATCGGTACCGACTTTTGTGGACGGCGACGATGACCATGACTCGGCCCGTGATTTTTCCGTCGGTACAGCTAGTGTGTTTGTGTCGTCGAGCGGTGACGGTGAAGCGTTGATAGATTCTGTGTATCCTGATGTTGTTAGTTTGGTTCACGAAAGACAACAGAAGTCCAGCGGGGATCGCACTGGAGCATTACCGGTGTCGTTTCCAGCGTCAGCTGCTGTATCCACTGTAATAGTGGGAGCCCTTGGGCGTCTTGCCGGGCTATTAGAATCCATCTTTCTGTGTATGCGATATTCCAAAAACTATCACATCAATTGAAAGATGTTAAAAGGAGTATTAAAACACAAAGAGGAGACAAGGGAAGAGAGAAGAAGCCAAGATATTCTGGGGACTGGGCGCGTAGGTAAATAAGGTAAAAAGAACAGGGGACGGGGCGTGTGTTCCAGGTTGAAAATACACTTTCGACACAGCCACAGCCACGAGACTGCCAAGCTTCTGGGCGGAGATGATGATTGGCCTTTTGCTGGGCATGAGCTATTGATTTGAAAAGAGATCTTGGCAGGAAGACAGGGGATTGTGTTTGATCAAGATTGATGAATGTGAGCGGTTGCGCGGTTGCGCAGTTGCTTGTATTACGAATACTGTATTCGTATGATACCGAGAGACTTGTGCGATAATTCGCATGATTGTCGCTGTTTTTGTTGCAATTTGCCTGAGACATCAATCCATCATGCAATTACTTGTTGTCCGCCAAGACTCAACGATTGCCAACCGCTCAACTGTACTTCCGAAATCACAAAAAGAGCCAATCTCTACCATCCTACTGACCGGTCCCCACAGATGCCCCATATCGTCATTGTCTAAGCCTCGATTTTAAGCTTAATAGCGCCCATCCACGCTAGATCTGCCTCCCACACCCCCTAAAACTTAATGTTAAAAAAGGGGCGGTGTTGCAAGTTTCTGTCTCTTCACATGGGATGCCTCGGAGGCGATGACTTTTGGGAATATTTCCATTTTTTAAAGTTATTCCACAAGAAACAGTAACCGACATTACGAATGTCTTCCACCTATGAAGTGCGTCGTCTGACATGCTGATGGCATAGCCCCCTTTGTCGATCGTGTTTTCTTGTTTAGCTCCACTTCGTCCCTGCAGTGACACCTTTTAAGCCAGTAGGAATTGGGTATGGATTGGTTGGGAAATCTTGAAATCACCACCAGAGACCATTGATTGCGTCAATCTCGATAGCATCCGTTTCTCAATCTGGCAGCTCGATCAACCTGGCAGCTCGATACAATCTTATGATGATACGGCCTAAATTGCCCGTATAATGATAAATGCCGCTGAGTAAACACCAAAGCAGTGACCCGCCGAGACGGTGAAGCCCAAGCAAACGTGGCAGCCGTGGCTTTGACACATCATCCGACCGCGATAGACCGACATCAACCTACAAGATCCGTGTCTACAAGATCAGTGCCTACTCCGTACGCTTCATGGGTCATCCGCGGGAATCTACAACTCCGATGCGTCGGGTGTCCAAAGAGGCCAACGATCTGGCAGTGCTGGTCTCAAGTAACAGGAAAACAACATCCGTACGGTAATCCGTACCGTAATCTCTAATGAATGTGTGTCGACTAGCCAGGGTTAACCTTGTTTATGGATAAGCTTAATTTCGTTGCATATTTCCTGCTTGGCTTTCCATGACGTCAGTGAGGGAATCATTTGTTTAGGAGGTCGGGACGGCGAAAGCTACGTGGATATGAGCCACCAGAGGCAAATTCAGTCGTGTTGGATGTTTGACACGATCAAGTCAATAGCTCTTGGTTAGAGGATTAATTGAGGCGGTGTTGAGGCATTGCTGGGGCGTTGGACGCGTCCGTGAGAGGGAGCCGACCGGAGCGTCGGGTCCAGATTGAAGCTTTATGCTTGTTATAGCGTCAATCTAGCGATGGACCTACGGGTGTCGAGTGCGGCTTATACGACGCGTTGATGGTGACGAGACGAGCTGCCTGGTTGTGAGGAGCTCAATGTCATGCGCACGAAGTCTTTGACACGCAAGTTTACCAATATCCCAGAAATCCTGAAAAACATCTGCCGTAAAAGTGTTAGATACAATTCGAGACGTAGGTGGCGTCACATTTAATGGAAGATGGCATACTACGAACATGTTTCTTGAGACATCACCTACCCGGGATCACTTCTTAACCCAACCGAAAAGCTTTATTTTCGGCGCATTGGGATGAGAAGTGGCATGTGGTGAAGTGAACAGACGATTAATAATATTGGTTCATTTCTCATGGCATTTACTTCTTTCATTTCGCGACATTACGATCTTGTAGTCAGACTTCGTGTTGAACAATGTCACCAAACCGTAAGCAATTCAAACAAGGTTCAAAAGTGATGGTGGATTCCTGTGGCATACCACTGACAAATATATCTGATCACTTAGCACGCGGGTTTGCACTGTAGCTGTTTGTGTGTTTTTGTCAACTTTAGGCAAACTCCCGTTTTTTGTGTTCCCTCATCAGTTTTCCAATCCACAGGACAGCAAGAGGATAACCAATCTACCAACCCATCATTATAACAAGAAGCCGGTGAATTCATGAAGAATGTCTATAAAATGCATCATATTTCCTATCACTATTCCACGACTCATCGTCTGTACTGACTGAGAACCGGAGTAGGCGCGCCACACGAAAGCATGCGCCACGTGTGTGGTTGTGGCGGACCGTTGTACCATGTGGGTCCATCGTATCCCGCATCCCACATCCCGCATCTCCCGCATCCCGCTTCGCGCCTGCCCTCTCGACTCTCCAACCTTAAACCATGGGCTCGGAACCCAGGCTTGTAAAACCATCGTTTCCTTTCACCTTGAGTGGCAGATTCAGTTTGGTATGAGCCTGGTAGAACTGGGAATACCGGCCCCGTGACGAGACTACAGCAGAGTAAGTGTTCTCCCCGAAAACACGTTCCCGGCCGCGGAATAGACCCTAACGAATTCATAGTCAGGAGTTTATATGATCTGAGGATGACATTATACGACATTATATATTAGAAAGAGTTTAGTATAACTCCAACAAGCTTATCCTATGATACATCAATTAGGAAGAGTTTATCATAACTTATATTGGGCTTATCACTCGAAATATCGCTACCCGCACCACATTCTGGCTGGTTCCGGGGCACCCTGATGCGAGCAGACCCCGATGTGCTGACCAACGGGATTCTGGCATATATTCCAAAGCTCGCACGAAAGATCCTTGGAAAAGAGATCTTACCCTGATAGACCTACTAGGTCCAGTAAAGGTTATAACTCTATTACCTGAGAAGCTACGAAGCTGCAAATGGCTTCATCATATTTCCTAATTGAAGTTACGCCTTGTCATACTATTTGCACCCACATGGTACACGAAGCCGAACAGTTGAAAGCGGCGTCAAAGCTAGCCTTCGGAGGAGCCAGCCTTTGAGGGTTTTCAACTTCTGCCTGGCCTTGACGGATCCGAAATGACCGCTCCAGTACCTAATAGCCACGTTTGGAAGGTTGACCAAAACGGATGGAAGCGCAAACCACCAACGGAGGTGAAGCCCGCTGGCGTTGAGAGCCCATCACGTATTAAGCACAACTACACCACGTGGATGCTAGTCCTCGTAAGTCAAACCACTCGCATCACATGCTCTTTCGCTAACAAGGCCATCAGCTCACAAATCTACCTAGCCTCGGCGCTGTAAGTAGTTGATTAGACGGCTGGTATTATCCAATGTCCTTTTTGGTATCTTGGTGCGAATTATGCCTCGTCTCTACTTTGATTCCCCCTGCCGTATGACTCCATGGTGGAACAATACGTTATAAGATTATACTGCCCTCATGAGCTCCGTTGGGGCCTGGCCGTGATCGCAGCTTATTCCCTAGCTATAGTCAATACACAGCAATCCCTCCTGGTATCTTCTGCGAATAAATTGATCTCCTTTTCTGCATTGAAAATCTGCGCTATTGGGCTTCTTCTGAAATATCGTGGTACAGCAAAGTGGTGTAATTGGGCGTCTGATTTCTGGGATCATTCGTGTGTATTGTGTGAACTCGGGTCTACAGTGGACAGCACTGTAGCAAGGTCGGTGCCTGTAATTTTAGGCCTGTTATTCAAACGCCTGCGCCACAAGCACGTGCACATGTGGCTGTACGAGTGGCCGTCACCTCGCCCATCCCAACCACTCCAACTTCAAACCCTCACAACTCCACCAAAAGACGTCCAAAATTAACCAAAACTATCGCAATCGATTTCTCTTGATCCCTAGATCATCATACCATTTTGCAAAAAATCGTTAAAAAAACACCCGTGCAGGGACTCGAACCCTGAGCTTTCAGATTACACAGTTGTAAAAGTCTGACACGCTAACCAATTGCGTCACACGGGTTTTGTGCTTGCTTGATGCTCAGGGATGATTTCTTTACGTACATGAGGCAAACACTCTTGGCTACGGCGCTCTCATTACGTCACCGTCCCTTGTGAACTATGTGATGTGGTATCTTTTGTCAATGTGTTACAAGTGCAATCTCATAAATATTCTCAGGGTATTATTCAACTCAAATCATAGTATCAGGTTTCTCATTATTCTCATCCAGCTTTGCAGACAGGTGGTTGGGTTCCTAATATTCTCAGTAGGTGTTCCAGTTCAAACCTAGTCCTGCTTGTGTGTTCTCGTGGTTTGGAAGATAGTTCTTATCGTTCGAGAGAACAACCTGTATTTGTAGCACCTAGTTGGATGTACGAAGTTTGACATGTAAGAACTAGTCAGTGCTAGAGCCAGCATTACAATATCAGTGCCAGTGCAGTGCAGATGCCTTGCGCTATTCACCTAAACTGATCCACCTTTTCTTTTACTTCACCAACACTCCAGGCCAACTTCTTCTCTCTACTAACTCCATCTCTTAATTTTTGATCTCGTTTCTTGTGATATCAAACCCGAAGCACCCCTCATTCGTTCATCGACTGGTCTCACGCGAGACTTGCCAATAATCGACTCAAACTCTTTCCGCTATGTTAGGCAATTGGGACTCTGTGCCTCAGTTCCACGCGCAAACGGGAGGAGATCCCGAGGTGAGCCTTTAGAGTGTGGTCACTCTCGTCATCTGAGCTTCATTCTGTCAACGAGGCTAATCATGTTGTCTGACAGATGGTTCCTTTTCCCTTCCAACGCCTACCACCTGAGCTGAAGATCAAGATCATCCATGAAGCACTACCGAGATTGATCCTCCCGGAGAACTTCGACACCCCAGACAAGCCCTACTCCCAAGCTGAACAATACTGGGTTGGTGATCTCCAAAAATCATGTAAAGGGATCCGATCTATTGTCAACAACATTCGAAAGATTGTGGCTTTCGATCATGGGAAAGTCCTTTTCAGACTCGACCCTATTCGCGATACGCTTCTGGTAAAGGAGATGTGCCTTCCCAGTATTGAAAGCACAAAAGACTGGGATCCAGCTACCTCGAACCTCGATCGCCATGCTTTGCCTGTTCGAAGACTCATGACTCAGTCGCACTATATCATGGACCCTAACGGACACTCTGATTGTATGTACTCCTCTGAAATAAGCAGCAACCCGCTAACAGCTTCGAAGGGCGGTATCGACTCTTTCCAGCAAGCTATCACTCAAAGTGGTCGGAAAGCCCTTTCTCTACTTCTCTACCCATATTCTCTCATTTACCACTTGTCGAAGGGCTGGTAGTATCATTCCAGCGTGCTGGAACGGAATGGAACATCGACGACTTCCAGATGTTTGGTCCCGATATCATCGCACCTCGAAGACGGGGGGAAGGATGGGGTATTGCAAGAGTCGGTTGTCACAATACAGCCGCTGCCGAATATTTCGTCAGCCGGGGCATACCTGCTGATACCGGTGAAAAATGGATATTCGCAATGAATACGGGATTCACACTGGAAGGCGATAATATCAGTGCTGAGATCGACAGGCAAATCAGATATGGACATGATGTCACTCCTCGAATCGGGTTTTATGGATTCAGCCGTGGCACTATGTCTCTCGGCGGCAAATGGGCAGGCTTTCGGTATTTCACTGAAACAAACGAGGTCCATTTTAGCCCACTGGCTTGGTCAGAGGTGAAAGACTTCGTCCACCGCTGGTACCATCCGGACCCTGTGTTCAACAACTTCCCATGCGCCCCGTATTCTCAGTTGATTGCGCGCGTCTGGATTATCAAACCTGGAAAAAAGGCGGAACCTGACCAGCAGCACCACTGTTGGCTCAAGGTCAAGAAGTGGGAGGAGGGAGATCCAGATTGGGTTGCTCAAGTAGAGACCATGTGGAAGATGGTACGCGGCCATCTCCTAAATCAGAGACATGAGCCCAAGTACAAACTTTCCATGGCCAATGATTCCTTGGAGTTTTGACGCAGCTCTATCCTCCGAAACCTTGAGGCATATCAGTGCTGCTTGTTATGAGAAACGCGACCACGCCGATATGCCCCGAATCTTCCGCCATAGCGTTCTCGTGTTGTGTGATGTAAAGAACACCACCTACACCCAAGGTCCCGGCTGGCCACCGCCCGTCTTAACAACTCGGGCTCAATACCTTAGGTACATCTAGGCTAGAAAACCACCGTCGAAAACATCGGGACAAAAGCTTTTGTCTGAACACAAGACCACACGACTTTATTTCGTATCCCCAGAATCTTCTTTCCATTGAACCACACCCCGAGGGCACACTAAGACCGAGGTATTAACATGAATCTTCATATTCCACATATGGCTCTAATTATTGGGTGACAGACATCATGGCTGACGAGCCAAATCTAAACCCACTCGAAGGGTTTCCGTCATTCGAACCCGTATATAACAGCGACGAGATCGAACACCTGAACGGCGAAGAAGACAGGGCTTGGAAAGAAGCATTCCGACATGAATGGACGACAAAGGGTCACCAAGTGGTCCCACACGAGAAACCCGAGTGGGTGTATTGGGCAAGCCGACTTTGCACTCAGAAGATGATCAAAAGACTATACAATCATCAGATTGGCAAGGCTGGTAGAGACGACAGCTGGGGTAACATCGCTGCAGTCGTAACAAATCCCGTTGGACTAGAGACACTATCCTTCAAATGGCCTCGATTGGGCAAAACGAGCCCAGCTACAATTTCCACAGGCGGATATTTTTAAAGAGCGGCCAAACGGAATGGGCCATCAGTTATAAACGTTATCTCTTCTACAGCCAAGCGCGCTCTTATGGAGCAAACCAACACGTCAACGGGACTTCATAGCCCAACGGCATCTGCAGAAGCAGACCTATCCAACGTAATCGACAGACTCGGACATGCGAATGAGATGCTTGCTCTGTATAGAGCAAAAGAACAGCAACTACTGCAAGAGATATCAATGCAAGAGGTACAGCACAAAGACGAACTTACTCAAGCCAATGAGTATATTGAAGAGCTCAAGCGGGATGTTAGGGCCTGCAAGGATACCTGTCGACGGCTTGTACAGGAACAGACAGAAACTGAATCGGACTCCTTTCAGACGTTGATAAGTAAGAATCTCCCAAGCTATAAGTTAAGTGTATGATATTGATATATTACTTAGACAGAACCGACCAGATCCTGAAGCAGATTCGCGAACGCATGCTTAGGGATAAGTTCATGTCAGCTACCGAGCTTAAGCAGTTGATAACATCTGTTGGACTGAGAAAGCCAGACTGGCTCAACAACAACACCAGTTGATGACGATTCGACAACCTGAAAGCGATAAAATTATCCCCGAACAACCACAATAATAGATTGGACTTACCAACATAAACTGGGTCATGATGGGTCGGCTTTGGGCCTGAAGGTATTTATCTTGGTTTGCTTGATAGGCTACAGAGATTTGCCAGATTATAAAGATCTACTAAGATTTCATAACTCTCCTAAACTTTATCCTAAGAGCTCCTCAAAATTCTTCTAATGCCGACCATACACTTGACCTCCCGAGGACAAAGACACGGATCACCAAGGCCCAACCGAACACGGGGGACTAAGCCTCCGAATATGAAGACTCAAGCGACGGGTCAAGTGACTGATATTAAGCGGATGGTTGAGCAGTAAGGTAACAAGAACCTCTCGGACTGACGGATTGCTTCTATTTTCGGAGAAGGGCTTTTCGGTCTTAAAGAGGGAAGTGTATGCGAAATGCCAGATAAATCTCTAAATTTTACATTAAATCTTTACCCAACTTGATAAATCATGAGAAGCACTACTGATATTAAATGAATTTATTCAAATTGGTTCGATAAGTTCCTCAAAAACATTCTAATTCAAACTCACTTACGAGGCACTTACGTGTCATGGTGGCATTGAACTAATACGCCTTCTGTTAAACCTTTGTCTTGATAGACTTTGAGATTAACCTTCACACAACTCAAGTATTATCACAACTGGACACGTAAGATGTCAAGTACGATATGAAGTGATGTATTCGGTATCTATGTTCATGCTTGAGCTGCGTCAACAATCCTCAGACTACAGCCACCCTCTTTACATCCTATCGCTCAATCCTTCTTAAGTGTGCCATTATCTTGGAGAAGCTCCTTTAGATTCTCTGGCTCTGATGAAGCAGCGTTGGTAACGATTACGGTAACTGCGGCGCCATCATTAACAGCTGATGCCCCATTTGGATAGATCACGGCCAAGGCGTTGTCGAGAGCCTGCATGCCGTTTCCTTCCATGAGGAGTGAAGATGGAAAAGTGTGGATATAGGTCCCGTAAGTATGGTTGTCGCTCTGTGAAGAAGATCCAGCCATTTTATTGAAGTGAGTTTGTTCGTATTGAGTATTTACTGTGGTGTTGAAGTATGGTTGTTTGGATGTTTCTATCAGGTCGTGTGTTATCTATTCTATATAGTCAAAGCTCTCAAGCTGCTACATTCATTGTGCGCAGAGCAAACATCCATTCACTTTGGAATGAGGCCCTGAATATCCAGCAACTGCGATTGGGTCTGAAACAGTGTTGTAGAATGCTGTGACAAGGCCATCAATCGATATCCTGAAAGTCGGCAGCTACCTTGACGGACCTCTCAATTTGAGTATATTCACAAAGTCCCGGCGTACACCTGTGAGTAACTGCTACTGTCCGAGTGATTCATCATCAACCGGAGAGGGCTCCTGAGACTGTGCTCAAAAATGCTGAGCTGCAACTGTCATGTATATTTTACAAGAATTATCAAACTGCACTACAATACTCTTCCAATAAAACCTCTTGCCAAGTCTCATTGCGAAGACACGATTGACGATTGAGTGATTACAACAACAATATGCCTAAAAGAGTATGTATCCTGAAAATCCCACACCGCGTCATGTTCTCAGTCGATGGCCATTGTCATGGGGTCTGCATCAGTGGGAAATTTGAGTTCAAAGTCTAAACATGCTCCTGTTTTTTTGACTCCACGCAAAGGAAAGGTTGCCTTCAAAATAGGTTCACACAAATTAGTAGGTCACATTGCGAAACAATGAGCAAAATTGAAACTTAATCCAGAAACAAGTATAAATAACCAACACCCCCATCATAATTCTCTTTCACTTCACAAAACATCTCACCATCATCATGTCGCTCAAGATGTTCATCACCTTCGGCATCCTCGCCCTTTGCCACAAGGCAATCACGGCCCCTTTGGATGGAGTCAACTCTATATCTACTCGGGGTTATTCTACTGTCTCCCTCGAAGGGGACGCGCCCATGCCACAGTATCACAACCTCACGCGAGAGTATCTAAGAACCTTACCCTTGGAAGAGGTCCCGCCTTTTGTGCCTACCCACCTGCAACCACGCAAATTGCGTGACACCGCCATAGGCGGCTACGATGAAAGAGTAGTGGTGGACAAGCTGGAGTACCCTTACAACGCCATGGGAAGACTCGATGTCCTATCGGAGGTCCCTTTCAACCAAACCAACGTCTGCTCTGGATCGCTAGTTGGTCCCCGGCACCTCATGGTAGCTCGGCATTGCGTGAAGAGCGACCATCTTCAAGCCGCTCGCAAAGCAAAGTTCTCGCCTAACCACTTCAACGGAACCAGGCTTGCGGAATCGTACGTAACAGACGCAATTATGCCTGAAAGTATCTATGGTGGCATTTATTGCTACGAGGCCAACGACTGGGCCGTTCTTATCCTTGATGATCGTCTCGGTGACAAGTATGGATATCTGGGTGTCAAGGCTGTTGACTGCAAAACTCAGACCAACACGCCTTTGTTTGTATGTACCCCATCATTTATAAGGAATTCGACTAACAAAATGCAGTCTCATGTTGGCTACCCACAGGATAAGGGCTGGGGCGTCCCTACTCTCCAGGAGGAAAGCATCTCCATAAAGGAATGCCACCTTTGCGCGCCAGGTTCTTTAAGAACAGATGCAGACGGAACTATTGGACAATCTGGTGGCCCATTGTTCATCGTGGAAGATGGACTACCTTGGCTGTATGGTGTTTCTAGCACTCATTATCTCACCAACAATGGATTTGCTTCTGGGCCAGATCTTGTCAAGGTAGTTGCTCTGGCGCGGAAAGAATACCCTTAGTTTTGTTTCTGGAGGGATGAGCTTATCAGGCATCATGGAAGTGTTTTTTGAAGGTAGATCGTGACGCAGTCGTTGGCTTCAACGATGGAGGGGGTTTTGGATTCAAGGTTGGGATGGAAAAAGAGACACCGGTTAGATACCTGGACTTTAGTCATACCATAACCAAGTTTAATTGAATTAGTACAAGAAATGAGATTGGTTAAAACCTGCTTGTAGAGAAGTGAAATACGTTCCATTAATCCTAGCGTAGAGACTCGACCACGTGACCTACCACAAGGTGACCGCGAGAGCCTACCAGACGGAACATGTTTAGACGGGGAGTATCTTCTAAGCTGACATAATATTGATGATTGTTTGAAATATTCGGAATCCGATATGTATGGTAGCTTGAGCGACGATCTTGCGGATAGGTCCCTCTGGTGGCTTACATGAGGGAGGTTATCCTACTATTGGAATCCCTAAAACTGCGCTCACAACTTGTATTTTGGCAGCATTATGGTATCATGCAGGAAACAACGCCAAGGATGCATGAGAGTGCTTCCGAGATTCTGGAGGTACCTAAAAGTAGTAAACCTACTCTCACACCTTCACTTGAGAGACGACTTCCGCGGCCGTGGCAAGCTGAGACTGGACACCACTGTCGAACAAGGGCACAACGGCAGGGTCTCATACCGGACTACATGTACTAGACCCAATATCAGGCCATTGATGATGGTGTGAGCGAATGCCGAGACCTCTACTGTCCAATGAGCAAGATGTATCGAGCAGTGCTTGACCGCAAGGTTGTTCAGCCCCTGAGTCGCCTGAGTCCAGACCATGACGCTGGCCATCTTCCACTCAGAGCATGCCGTGACATTTGAGATTGAGCGAACGGCCTGAGATTTGTGAAGCTAACGGGTATCATGAGGTCCCCTTTCGCTCTGTTCATTCACCCAAGAGGCTGATCAGGGTTGCTTCACTAGCAAACTTTGTATCACCACAGAATCCAACATCAGCAGCGCAAGAAGCTTAGTATCAAGACCTTTAAGGTCTGTGTGGCAATAAGACATTGCAGATATTCCATGCTCAATCACATGCTCACTGAATATTCTTGCACAACCTTGCTAATCAAGGTCTGAGACACCATGTGATGCCACCCATTCATGAAAGCCCCAACTTCATGGGTTGAGGGGAAGTTTCTTTACACGATTATAGTGCTCATGATACAGGCGGCACAGTAGTGCTTTCAGTATTGCCTTTAATGCAACCATCTCGTGTGAAGAGCCATTGGACCCTGAGTGAAGCCAGCCTGACCAAGAATGATGAGCATGATGATTTTAACTAAAACTAAAGAACATCTACCTTTTATAATTGAAAGACTTCAATAGGTCCAAGCCAAGAGATCCCGATATCCCCAGATACGGTTTAATTGATCTGCGATGTGCAGGGGCTCAAAGTAAGTCAGCATCATTGATAAGAGTCCTCTATCAGTCAGAAGCTAAAAGCTTGCTTCACTGTATACACTACCCGATTCATGTCTTGATCTCGAGAAAATAGTCCAAGCTTCACATCTATGAGAAAGAGTCGGAAAAGATAGGCGAGATATTATCTTACTACAAAGGTCTCCAGACAAGGGCCTGATGAGGCGATACTGTAACCTGGATGTCGATTAACATGGGCCTTGAGCTAACTCGGAAGCAACAGGAGACAAATCACTTAGCCTATCTGGACTGTGTCTAATTAGGTTCATTGACTGACCTATGCCTCTTTGACTGCATGCCAGTTGTTTTGTCATTTGAGATATGATCTAGCTGTTCTCCGTCCTGGTCCGAATGTTGTCGGCTGAACTTGTGTGAGTGGAATTCTGATATACTTGCATTATTCCCTCAATTGACCAACATGTATCATTCATAAAATGTGAATGACCGCTTAGACCTCGCCACAGAGCCTCACGGCAGAAGGGCATTTAATCGCTTCAACCAGGTATTCACCCGGGAACGTCCAAACCTCAAGGTTACACTGCGTCTACAACCCAGAGCCAACATCCGACTCGTAAGATGCCAAGAAGTCAGTCTCCGTAGACCTCCGAGTCACATTTCAATCCCTTGCCATGCAAATGCAGCCTAGCAATCTCATCGGGTGGATTCGTTAAACGACTTCTAGTCCAACGTCCGTGCTTCATACTCTAGTTATCTCACAGTGAGATTCATGCGGGGAGACAATCTTACCCCGTTCTGGGCCCTCAGCTAGTGGCCAAGGTGAGAAATGGCTGATGTTGGCGTCGCTCACCTTACCGAAATAGCGCCAAGCGCGGAACCCCAGAAGAGTACAACTCAAGTGTGGGACAACGTCACAACGCATTTGGAGACGTGGATGGCTCCAACCTCCAGACGCTTGGTGCAGATACGGACACCAATCATGAGGCGGTGAATCCTTCGAGAAGTTGAGTCGAAGACAGCGTGTCTTGGGGTCTTGCTGGTGCCGAAAACAATTCGGAGTACCAGCCTATAAGACTCGCCACTAGGCCAGCCATCTTCAAGGTTTCGTCTAGTTAAGCCATGGCGGTTAAGTCGAGGATGCAACCAAGTTGATGTCTGAGACCAATAAACTGCATCACAAAAAGGAATCACTTCTAGAAGTTTGTTGGTAGTACCTGATCAACAACATGCATGGTGACCCTGGCGTCAAGTTGACGACTTGTGATTGGAAATGACTGATTAGGATGCGTGGCGGAGCAACGGCTAGTGGAATATCTAACGGTAACTGTACTAGACACTTAAAGTTGTAGCGGGGATCGCGGAGTAACAGCTCAGTCAGCGATAGTTGTCTCTTTACCCCAGTTAGCTGCAGTTTATCCTTACTCGCACAATCCCCGCAGACGTGCCGTGATTACTAGCCCGGGATTCTTCGGAACGGTTCTAGACCTGCCAAGAAACGTTCTGACAGAGGCACGAGTTGTGATGCAATGACTCCAACTACGGTACACCATTCCGGTTCTGCTTCGGGAGACAGGGTATCAAACCTAAGTAACCCTTGCAGATCTGAGTATGACCTGACCTGTTATGTTATTCCATTGAAAATGAGATTCACAGATTGGACTAAGGATTTTGCCTAGTTTGCTGAACAAAACTGCTCTACATCTGTGCCTGTCACATGCCTATGCCTATCACAAAGGAGTGGCAGTCTCAACCATCGTGCGGAGAGCCCTACGGCCTGCCAAGGGAGCGGAGGAAATGATCAGGGTGCGGGGACATGAATGACACCACCTAGCACCATCCCAATGAATCATGCTGCCAACTAAATGTCTCACGTTTTAAACGGACTCAACGACAAACGAGAATCAGGCGGGGAAAAATGGGTCCGGGGGTTACTTCTGGGTCCTCGTTCCTTCCCCATAACCTTACTCCGCAACCTTAAACATTAAGCTTATTCTCCTTCCCTATTTGGGCCAGGTCTCCGTGCTGCGGGCGCACACGTTAGGAATTGCCGCACGGTCAAGGGTTATTGGAAGAGGAGACTTGAGGGAGGTTTATTGGCATTGGCTGCAACCTGAACGCCCAGTTCAAGTTGAATGGTAGGCTGTGCCATCTACCGGGTGAAATCACCAATAGGATGAGACTCAGAACCGCACTATTAACGCCGCTGATAAGAAAAGGAACTCTAAACCTTCTAGAAGGAAAGAAGCATTGCTTCCAAGTTTACATGCTTAATAGAGTTCTCGTATACCCATCCTAGGCCTGTAAGCTTGGCATAGCACAAACGGTTAACCTCATCTTGGCAACGTTGTCAACTTGCCATTATCTAGCGTCATATCACTCACACAACACTAGAAGCAAGGACCATCTGTTGATCAATACACCCAACTAGTGTCATCTTCAGTCCTTGTTTTCGTGACCAGTTGCTACCCCAAAGGCCTTGGCATATCCATACTCTCATGCAGTCCAGCCACCAATGCTACACGGCCCGTGGGGTTCTAGACCAACTCAATCTTGGGAACCCAGATCTTGCCTCTGTGTTCCAGTCACTCCGCTCTGCACCCCGCATTGCGGGGGATGGAGACGAACGGGACATGGAGACAGACGGGACTGAGACCATAAGCCCTATCCCAGATCCCCATATCTTGGTCAATGTCAATCTGTCTATATAACTACCCCGGATGCTCCCCAGGTTTTGTTTTGATCAAGGCAGTCGATCGCTTTGACTTCCCTACCAACTTCTCACTACTTCTTACTTCATCACAGCTTTTGTTCATCATGGCTCAGAACCACGACGAAAAAGTCGATATGTCCAAGGACGTCGAGCCTCAAATCTTCCAGGATGAGAATCCCCAGAAGCCCATTCCTCAGTATGAGCGGAAGGATTACTCTGGTGCTCATGAGAAGACCGACCCAAAGGAGATTGCTCTCGTCAAGAAGCTTGATCGCTGGATGATGCCCATGCTTTGGAGCATGTACTGGCTCAACTATCTTGATCGAAATGCCATTGCTCTGGCTCGTCTCAATGATCTCGAAAAGGATCTTAACCTTCAGGGAACTGGTAAGTTTAGTGACATTGCGGGTGTGAAATTGATCGAGTGTTGACACATCGCAGAGTACCAAACCTGTGTCTCTATTCTGTTTGTTGGTTACATCCTGGGACAAATCCCCTCCAACATGTTCCTCACCCGAACCCGCCCCAGTCGCTACATGGTAAGAATATCACTCTCGCCTCACTCATGTCACAACTAACATATCAGGGTACCATGATGATGCTCTGGGCCGTTGTTAGTGCTCTCACCGCTGTCGCAAAAGACTTCAAGGGTCTCCTCCTCACCCGCTTCTTCCTGGGTCTCACCGAAGCTCCCTACTACCCCGGCGCCGTCTACCTTCTCTCCATCTTCTACACCCGTAAGGAGGTCGCTACCCGAATCGCTATCCTCTACACTGGAAACATCCTCGCCACAGCTTTCGCTGGTCTCATCGCGGCTGGTATCTTCCACGGTCTCGATGATGTCGCTGGTCTTGCTGGCTGGAAGTGGCTTTTCATCCTCCAGGGTGCTGTCACCTTTGTCATTGCTGTCATTGGTTACTTCATTCTTCCTGATTTCCCTCTTACCACTCGATGGTTGACTGAGGAGGAGCGTCAGCTTGCATACAACCGTATGGAGCTTGATACTGTTGCCAACCAGGGTGAGACCAGCACCATGCAGGGTTTGAAGCAGGCTGCTAGTGATCCTATGGTTTGGATCTTCTGTGCTATGGCCCATCTTCACTTGGCTGCCAACGGTTTCAAGAACTTTGTAAGTTATACCAATTCTGCAACCGACAAATCACTAACCTGAATAGTTCCCCACTGTTGTCAAGACTCTCGGCTTCAACACCACCATCACCCTCGTCCTCACCTGCCCCCCCTACCTCATCGCCGGTGCCAGCACGATCATCGTCTCATACATGTCCGGAAAGTACAACGAGCGAACATGGCACATCACTGCCTCCAAGGCTGTCGCTGTGATTGGTTTCGTTTCCGCGGCCTGTACTCTCAACACTGTGGGACGATACATCTCCATGGTCATCTTCACCATCGGAACCTACGCCGTCAACAGTCTTATCCTTGGTTGGTGCGGTTCCGTTTGTGGTCAGACCAAGGAAAAGAAGGCTGTTGCTATCAGCATGGTCACCATGATCATGAACATCAGCTTCATTTGGACACCTTACCTGTGGCCTGCCAGCGATGAGCCCCGTTACGCCATTGCCATGTCTAGCAGTGCTGGTTTCAGTGTTGCAACAGCTGCTCTTGCTTGGGTTGCCAAGATTATCCTCAAGCGACGCAACGCCAAGCTCCGTGCTCAAGATGACGAGACCCGAGTCTTTTACGTCTTCTAAGGGATCAGACTTCGATGATAACATGACTTGGCTTGAAGATTCTATGATTGGGATATGGCAGGAGGATAGTAGAAATAGGGATAGTAGATACGTCAGTACTTTTCTATGCAATGTCAGACTGCTTCATTGAAATTGGCCCATGATTGAACCGAGAGTGTGAATTCGTGACAGATGCTAGCTGCAACAAAACGCAAGCACAAAGCGCCATAGATTACGAGGCCTGCATGGCAGAGAGAGATGAAAGTCAGTCAAATCAGGAAGCCTAGGGTGGAATCGACCTTGCCACCCAAGCGGTGCAGATCGTAGTTGTCCTGGATTTTGGGAGAGAATGTTTCGTGGGTTCCGCCGTGTAATCCGGAGAAGTCATCGTGAGACATTGGTCTGGAAGTAATCGCGGAATCAACCAACGCCCTGTGTTGACGCTGTATTCTCGACATATCATACGCGACGAATGATCTCTTGAGCCGTCTTTGAGTCCCCTGGAGTTCGATTACCAAACCTGTGGATCGGGATGTCAGATCAGGCTTGTGATCAAGACACTGCAGTAAGCGTTGACAATAGCCGCCTCTAGCTACTGAAATTCCATCAAGTCGCGTCTAGTCACCCGAAGAATATACCTATCATGGTGCGTAGAAACGACCTCAATCCAGCCACTTACCCCAATGGGGATAAGTTTCTAGACCCAAAGACCTTGACCTAAAGCGTGTGCTGCACTATTCGGGGACAGATCGCCCACAGGGATGTTCAGATGGGTTCTCCAGACCTCAACAAGGACGATCACCCTGACAGCGAAGGTATGAACAAGACACACAATACGGTTTCCTGAACTGGCACTTATCCCCTTAACTCTGTTTTGCAATGGCCCTCCCTCAACAGATGGATACACGCTGGTGTGCATATTTCAGTAGTTCGCGCGAATAGAGAGCATCAAATGGCGCCAGATGAGGTGGGCTTCGGCGATTGTCCTTGCACCAAAGCATGGTGTCAAACTCGCATTTTTCGAGGAGCCAGATTACGGAACTCAGAGGTAAGGGCTTCGTTAGATTTGATGAGGTTGAACTTGTGCTCAGTTGAAATCGTTCTCGGTTGGGTCGTTCTATGATGGATCGTTGGAGTGATTCTCGGTCGTACTTTTCGATACATAAACATCACTCAGTTGACAGTCAGTATTCTGGTGTTTTGCATAACTTACCAGTGGAAAAGCCCTATTTTGAACCCCATATCAGGTCTTGTTCAGTTCTTCGTGTCGATCGTAGAGTTGAGTGCGGGCTTGTTCGATCTGTCCACTACCCCTGAACAGCCCTCTGTTCTCAAACAAAGGTGTCTTTTACGAACAGTCTCCTTGAAGTACGCATTCAAACCTACTTATCTGCTACTAGCTTATATATTTAAATAATAAAATTTAGTCTTTCCCCCCGTTCTTTGCTTGTTACTCTCAGGCCTCTCCACTGTCAGATTACTCATACCTGATCAATGCCAGTGCCAGAGGGGCAGTATGGTTGCACCCCTAAGCTCTTCTATCAATTTATGGGGCTAGTCATTGGTAACTCTTAAGAATCTCGCGTTTGCTCCGTCTCCAAAGCAACTTCTTCCTTTCTTCATCCTCACATGATTTTCAGCGGCAGATTCATCCAAAGATCATCAACAACAACGTCGGCATCATCAACTTCTTCATTCTTCATCGATTTCCGAAGATTGTTATCTATTCCTTCCTATTTCTCCCGCCCGAACGCAAATCTCCAATCTAGAAGCCCTTATGTGAGCAACTGTCAGACATCACCCTTGACCACAAGACACCTAACCTCTATAGCTATCATCTACAGCTCTATACCAGCAAAGCGATGTCTACTATTCAGCCTAAGCACAGGTGGGTGAGGGAGGGAATAATAAAACTTCGTACGTATTAGAACCCCTCCTCCCATCCCTTGCCTAACAAGAACAGCCTCAGTATCGGTACCAAAACTACCAACCTTTCCATTCGAACATCTACCGCACGAACTTAAGTTGGATGTGATCGAGGAGGTAATTCCTCAATATACCCTACCCCAAGAGACCCTAGCCAATGGTGGCTTTGAACGAACCACCGTCAAACCATTACTCCTATCATGCCGGTCAATCCGGAGTATTGTCAAGGATAAGCGACGACTCGTCGCAGTCCATCAAAACTCCCGTGTCATGTTCACCTTTGATCTGAACAGGGATACCCTCCTTGTATACGATATGCAGCTCCCAAAATTTAAGATCCACGGAAAACCCGGGAAACTCCCTATTCGGAAGATTCTCACCAAATCCCCTACGCCAGTCATTCCGAAAGGAATTCACCCAACTGAAGATCGTAAGTCCCCTTACCTCATCATTTCCACGTTTTGATCATTGACCATTATAGAACTTGAGCACGTCTCGGAAGAGCCTTGGCAAGGTTTACCATTCGACACGTCTCTGCCAATACTTGACAAGCTACCTTGCGTGGAGGAGTTCGTCGTCGTCTGCCGGATCCTTCCTATCAACTGGCACATCGAGGGCCTCCAGGTCTTCGGACCTGATATTATCAGCCAACGTACAGATGTAGAAAACTGGGGGCTGTCAAGATGCTATAACTACCCAAATGAATACAAGGCTGCGGAATACTTCCAAGAAAAGGGTATTATCCCAGACACCGGCATCTTCTGGCACCATCCGGTCGGAGAGAGCCAACCTGTCGATATGATCAGTGCAGACGAGGATCTCGCTATCAACATCCCGGGCCAACATTGTGTTCCTTACATCGGCCTTAAAGGCTACAGTAGGGGTTCCCGCTCCTTGGGGGGGAAATGGGCGGGATTCTTGCATGACCGAAACACGGGGAATGTGAAGTTCAGACCACTGGATTGGTATGAGGTCGAGGAACAGTACCAGGGCCCAATACACCCGCACTTTGTTGCTCGGGTGTAGGTCACCGGTAGCAAAGAAGCGAGGAAGGGTGATTCACATCTATGGATAGATGTTAAAGCCAAGGAAGAAGACGACCCAGAGTGGGTTGGACAGCTTGAGACCACATGGAAGATGGTTCGAACAGCACTGATCCAGGATTCAGTTGACTATGCTTACACCTTCAGGATGGATTAGGATCATGGAAGCTAGGGACAGTAAACGGACGTTTTTGGAGTTGGTGGTTTGATTTCATGCCAGGATATTGTTACGAGGTACTGGCTGCGAGACCAACGAGTCTGGACATGTACGAGTTAATTTTGATTTGAGAAGATGAGACAATAAAAGGAAATTGTCCACGCGAACATGTCTCTGAGAACATTCCTACTCTACAACTGCGAAATTTCCAGAGTTTATCAGTAATCGATACCAGGTCTTTGTCCAGTCTCTAGACACAAATCTTTCTTGGTCTACCGTAGAGTCAGAACTCCCATGGGTAAATATTCTCCACGCATAAAGTGGTTCCCCCACCGCCGTACATATCCCCAAGGAATCGATCTTGAGTATAAAACCGAAGGTCCCTAGCTATTTCAAAACAAATCGAGAGATGTCGAAAGATTGGTATGCTATGAGCGTGCACGAAAGTCTACACGGTTCATAAGGGGCGTCAGGGCGCGTCGCCGTCGTGGCCGGAATAAAGTAAAATGACATGATGGTCTTCTGGAGATAAGAACTGGTTCTCTTGGAACGTAAATAGAACAAATGCGTTAACGCCCACGTCGGGGGTCACTGAATGAAGCAGAGCTGCTACCAATTGTCATGGGTTTGTGTAAAGGTTAAGTTGATTGGGCTAAGCTATGTCGGTCCGACGACACGTTATCTCTTTGACCGGCATAAGACTGTAACGAGGTTATAATAGGGGTCTAAAGCTAATTAAAATTAATATAACTTAAGGTATATCTTTATATATCTAATTTAGTATATAATAAAAATATTAATAACTTACTATATTATAAATAGCTATATTATATTCTTTATAGCTATATTAGGTTTATAACTATTACTAATTTCTTAATATTAACTATAAATAACCTCCTTTTTTACTTTTTTTTTTAAAAGGCTATAGCTACCTTTATTTATAGCCTTTATAAACTAGGTAGGTAGAGTTTTTACCTTTATTAATATAATTAATATCTCTTTATAGGTAAATTTACTATACTTTAAGATCCTTACTGTTTTTTTCCTTCCCTATATAGTATCTTTTTTTTATATTACTATTAATATTATATTTATTAAAAATAGTATTATAAATAGCCTCTTTTTAATCTTAAAGTATACTATAAGGCTTTTAATAAGGCTATTAGGTTTTTTTCTATAAAATAAAGCTATTTATAAATATAATATTAAGGAAAAAAGACTAAAATAATACCTATTAAGGGCTATATCGAAAATGATATTAATATAAGGTATAGGATTTTATTTAATTACTATAATTTATATAATTTATTTTATTATTATACTAAGTAATAATAAAAGGAATAGGGATTATCTTAGCCTAATTTTTATTAAAGACCTCCTTTAGGTATTATATCTTTACTTTTATACCTCTTTTAGTAGGTAATTTCCTTTTTTTTAATATATAATTAAGAGGGGCTTTACTATATATAATTATAAAGAAGAGGACTATAAAGCTATCCTTTTAAGTAACTTAAAGGACCTAAAAGAAAGGAAAAAAAATAGATTAGTAAAGGAAATATAGATAAAGCTATCTATACCTATTTATTTATTATTAAGATTAGATATACCTTATTATATATTAAAGGCTAGTTATTAAAAAGCTTTTTAGTCTTTTTAATTTACTTTATTATAGTAATAATATTATAATTAAGGTATATTATACCTATAGCCTTATAACTAAGCTATTAAAGGAGGTAAAAAAGTTATAATAAGGAGAAGAGGTTATTTATAAAGATATAATATATTATTATTATTAGCCTTTATAGTAAGTAAATTATAACGTTTTATATATTATTAAGAGGGGTCTTAGTCTATAGCTTTCCTTTCTTACCGTATAGCTTTAATATCTCTAGCTTAATTATTATAGCTATAATTAGTAATACCTTTATATACTAAAGCTATTATAAAAAATAGCCTTATTATATAATAACCTAGACTTTAAAGCCTATTAGTATAGGCTTTCCCTTAATAAGTATTATTTATTTTAATCTATTTATAAAAGGGATTATATATTTATTTATAATTAAATTAATCCCTAAAAGATAAAGCTTAATAGATACCTTTTATATATAATTAGATTACTTTTTAATTACTTAAAAGGTTTTTAAAAGATCTTTTTTATTATTTATATTAAGATTAATATAATTAAAAGTATAGAAATATGATATAATTAGCTTAAACTTCTATAATTATTATAACCTTAGTTAGATATATTATATACCCTCTATAAATTATATTAATTATAAGACTATATTATAGACCGACCTTATAGATATCTTAATCTATAAAATATTAATAAGATTAATAATTAATATTACCTAGTCTATATAAAACCGACCTTATATTTACTTTAGTTTAATATCTATACTTTAATATATAGAATATATTTATTAATACTTTTATAGATATTAACTTACTAACTATTAATATAATTTCTTTATCTTAATATACCTAACCTACTTTATTAATTATTAAAAGATATAATTTCTTTATTACTATTTAAAATATATTTTATAATTTTATAAATATATACTTAAGTATAGCTTAATATATCTTTTTAAAAACCTAACTATTATATATTAATAGCTTTTATTTAATATTATACTATATAATCTAAATAATATTATAATAACTACCTTTACTACCTTAGTTTAGTAATAAAATATTATTAATAATAATAAAACTTTTATTAATTAAGGTCTAACCCTTACTAAGGAAATAAATATTAATAAAAACTCTTTAAAGAGCTTTAATAATATAAAGATAATATAATTATATAAATAAGTTATTAATATAGTTATTAAAATAAATAATTTATATAAAATACTTTAATAAGCCTTTAACCTTTAGACTTAATAAGTATATAATAATTAAAATAGTTTATAAAAAATATATAACCTTATTAATATAGTAATTTATAAAAAGGAAATTAAAAGGATTTTTAAATTAAACCTATCTAAAATATTTAATAAAATACCTAGTAAATTACCTATATTTATTACTTAATATTAAACCTTTATAAATTATTACTTATTATAGTTTTATAAATATATTAATAAGGTAAAGTATATAATTAAATACCTTAAAGGTATTATTATATAATAATTCTAATTTATTATAAAAAAATAAATTAATAAGGTAAATATTAAAAACTTAAAATTAAAAGTTTATATACTTTTTATTAATTACTAAGCCTTTAAGAAAGTATTATAATAAACCTTTAGAATTATTAATAAAAAGATATATACTAAATAAAAAATTAAAATAATTTAATAAATTAAATTAATATTAAAGCTAGGAATAAAGTTTTTATAATTTACCTTTAAGCTATTATAAAATTAAGATATTTTAATATTACTATTTTTTAATATACTTAAGGAATTAATATAAATAGAATTATATAAAGAAAATTACCTAAAAACCTTAATAAAATATATTAATATAATAATTAAAATTAATAACTATTAGTTTACTTAATAAATTTATAACTTTTACTATAATAAGCTATAATAAAATATTTAACCTAGGTATAATATAAATTAAAGATATTAATAAAATAATAATATATCCTATAGAATAGTATTAAAATTAATAGTTATTATAATAATTAAATAAAATAAATCTAAGATTACCTATTAAAACTATAATAAAAAAAGATATTTTAATATAAAATATAAAAACCTTATTAAAACTAATTAAAAATATAAATTAATATTAAAAAGAAAAAATAATTAAGTAATTAAATAAAAAAAAAATAAAAACCCTAAATAGTAATTAAAAATATATATTAAATTACTATAATTAGATCTAAATATAATAAATTAGACTTTTAAATAATCTATAATTTTAAAATAAAAAAAATTAAATACCTTAAAGATTATTACCTAAATAAAAATAAAGTTATTATTAAGTATTATTTAAAATAAAATAAAAAGGAATATACCTTACTTAATTACTAAGTAATCTAAGTAAACTATATAAAAACTTAATAAAAATAATAAAAATATATATAATTATAAAGAAATAAAAAGGCTAAATTAAAGACTATTTAGACCTTAATTCCTAAGGGATTATTAATATAACCTAACGGTTTAATTATTATAATAATATAAAAAGGAAAAAAGGTTAACCTTAACCTAGAATTAATATTTATACCTAAAGAAATTAATTAAGGGGTTAATAAATTACTTAATATTACCTTTATATAATTATTAATATTATAACCTAATAAAACTATTTAAATATTAATATAAATACTATAAAATAAAAATACTTTTAAGCCTAGTAAGGTATTAAATACCCTAAAATAATTAAGAATATTAATTAAATAAAATAACTAAAGAAATATTATTATAATATAAACTAATTAAAAATTAAAACTATATTTAATAATTAACTATCTTTTAATATATATTATTAAAAAAAGACTAAATTAATATTATAAAGATCCTAATTATACTTTTATTAAATAAATAAAAATAAAATACTAAGGTAAGTTATTAAAAAAATAAAAACTATTAAAAAAGAATAAAAACCTATAAAAAGCTATATATATTTTATAATATAATAAATTTAGAAATTAATATTAAAATAAAAAAAATAAAAAATATATAAAATTTATAAAAGAATATATAAAAATATTATAAAATAATAATATTTATATTTAAGTTATTATTAATAAATAATAAAAAGATTTAATAATATTATTATAGTAAATAATAATATTTATAAATTAAAAATAATACCTAAATTACTTTCTATATAAATAATTATTATAAATCTTATATATAGCTTATTACTATATATTATATTAATAATATAAAATTAATAATAATTACTTTTTAAAATAAATACCTAAATATATAACTTAAAAACCTTATATTATTATTAATATATTAAGTTATTAAATATATTATAAATACCTTAAAGTATAAATAATTTAATTTTAAATCTATATAAAAATAAAAAAAAAAGCCTTAAATTATATAAAATAATAATAAAATATTACCTTATAAAGATAATATATTATTATACCTTTAGTAAAGATTAATAAATAAAAACTATAAATACTAAATAATAAATAATTTGTTATATAATAAAAATATAATTTAAGTAAAAACCTTAATAAAAAAACTATTTTAAACCTAAAGATATTATAATAATAAAAATAGGTAAATTTATTAATTAAATAATAAATAATAAATTACTAAAAATAACTTTCATAATAATATAAATATTTAGAAAATAAAAACTATTATAATAATAAATATAACCTAAATTACCTAGGTATTATAAAAAAAGGTTAATACTATTTATAATAAAATTATAAATAAATAAAAAATAAAAAAATACTCTTAAAATAACCTAAACTAATTAATTAACTTACCTAAAATTAAAAATTAAAATTAAAAAGAAATAACTAATTATTCGTATTAATTATAAAGCTAACTATAATTATATTAACCTTAATACGGTTAATAAACTAAAGCTATTATAAAGATATAAAAAATATTCTTATTTAGTATTTAATTTAAAAAGTAAGTATTTTAAGTATAATAATAAATAAATTAACTAAAAGATTAATTACTTAAAGGTATTTATTAATAAATATAATTAAGATATTAACTTTAATATACTTTTAAGCCTAAAATATAGCCTAATCTTAAGATTACTATAATTATAATACTATAATCTATATATTAATTAAAGGACTAACTAGGCTAATTATAAAGTTAATCTCTTTAATAATAAACTTAATAATTTAAATAATAAATAAAGATCTTAAGCTTTAATTAAAGACTATAATAAAAATAGGTATAATAAAGCTTACCTACCCTTAAAGGGAATATAATATAATTATAATAAAAATAAAAAAAAATTTATATAATAAATAATTATAAAGATTAGATATTAATATTATAAAATAAAAAAATAATTATAAAATATAAAAACTTAATAAAAAGAAAATTAATAATAAATTTAAAAATATATTACTAAAATATTATATTTATAAAAAACTATTTAAAAAAAAATTAAAAATAAAGATATTATAATATAGCTATTAAGACTATAAAATATAACTTAAATTAAATAACTTATTACTTTAAAAGATTTATAACCTTAATTAAAAGGAATTATATACCTTAAGGGAATATCTTAATATAAAATTAATTAAAAAAAATATTAAAATCTTTACTTTATTAATAAGATTCTTAATAATATTTATCCTTAAAAAAGATAGATTATTATAACTTATTATAGATTTTTAAAGATTAAATAAACTTATTATTAAGGATAAAACCTTACTTTTATTTATTATAAAACTTAAGGATTATTTATAAAGAAAATAGATCTTTATAGCTTTTAACCTTAAGGGAGTTTATAATTTAATCTATATTAAAGAAAGAAATAAATAAAAAATAGCTTTTAAAATTAAATTTAAACTTTTTAAATACTTAATTATACCTTTTAGACTTATTAATATATTAATAACCTTTTAATAAATAATTAATAATATTCTATAATAATACCTTAATATCTTTATAGTTTACTACCTAGATAATATTCTTATCTTTTTTAATATAAAAAAAGAATATTTAAAATATATCTATAAAGTACTTAAAGTATTATAAAATACTAATTTATTAATTAAACCTAAAAAGAATTACTTTTATATAAAAAAAAAATATTATTTTAAATATATTATTTTATTAAGTAAAATCTAAATAAATTAAAAAAAAATATTAATAATATAAAATTAACTATAATTATTAATAATTAAAGAAATATAAAACTTCTTAGGTTTTATTAATTATTATTAATAATTTATTAAAGATTTTAATAAAATTATAAATTTATTTATTAAATTAATTAAAAAAAATAAAAAGTTTATATTTAAAAATTAAGTAAAAAAAGCTTTTATAAAGCTTTAAAATATAATTCTTAATAAATTAATATTTATTATATTTAATTTAATTAAGGAAATTAAATTTAAAATAAACTTATTAAATTTTATTTTAAAAAGATAAATTAATTAATATAATAAATGAAAAAAGCTATACCTAATAGCCTTTTATTTATATAAATTATATAAAGTAAAACTTAATTACCTTATTTATAATAAAGAATTTTTAATTATTATTAATTATTTTAAAAAGTTTAAATATTACCTTATAAAAAGCCTTTATTAAGTTAAAGTTTATATTAACTATTAAAATATTTTATATTTTATTATTACTTAAAAATTAAATTAATAATAACTATACTATATAGAATACCTATATAAATTTAATTTTATAATTATTTATTATAAAAGATTTAATAATAAATAAATAAATATTATTAATTAAAAATAAGATTATAATATTAATATAATTAAATATAATAAATAAGTTTTAAAATATAATAATAAAAGGGAATATAAATTTACTTAATAAACTAGAATAATTATATATACTTAAATAAAAGAATTTAAATTATAATTTATTATAGAATTTAATAAATAACTTTAAAAAGAATACTAAATATAGTTATAAAATGCCTTTTATAATATTTAAAAAATAATATTTAAACTAAATAGTTTAGTTATAAAATAATATATACTATAAAAATATTAAGAATTATTAATATAAAAAATATATAAATATTCCCTATATAGTTACTAAGGTATTATAAAAATATTAAAATAAATATAAAAAAACTATTAAAAAGAAAAACTTAAAAAGACTATTAAGAAAGTTATTAAGTAATATAATCTATATAAAAAAATAAAAATATAATAATATAAACCTTATAGGAATTTATAAATATTATTAATTATATAATAATCTTAAGATTTAATTATAATAAACTTTATAATTAAATTATTACTATTTAAAAAACCCTTAATTAATATTTTTTATAATAATATTATAATTATTATTAATTAATTAATAAAATTTTTATATTACTTACTTTATAAAAAGGCTATAAATATAAAAAAACTTTTCTATATTTTTTATTAATATATTATAATTATTTATAACTTATTAAATAAAATTATATTAAATAAAAGATTAATATTTATAGCTAAGTTTTAATAATTATTTATAATATATTTAAAACTAAATTATAAACTATTAATAATATTTAGGCTATAAATAGATAGTTAGACTAAAAGAATAAATTAAATATTAAAATAATATCTATAATATTATATTAATTATAAATAGAATAATTAGGTAAAAAAATTATTATTAACCTAACTTATTTATAATACTATTTATAATAAAAGTATAAAATTTATACCTACCTTTATTAATTTTAGTTTTATATTAAATATATTTTATTATATATAAAAACCTAAATTTATTAACCTAATAGTTATTATTAAAAATAAAGACCTTAAAATACTATATAAAAAAATAAAAATAGAATTTAAATTTATTAAAAATTAAATAAATAATTATTATAATCTAAAATAAATAAAAGGACTATCTTTCTTAAAGGGAAATATAATTTACCTTACTATAAAAAATATCTTAATAAAATAACTATTTAAAAAACTTAACTATAAATATATTAAATTATATAAAATTATAGAAAAATTTTTAAAAAATAATTATAAACTAGACTTATTATTAAAGATTAAGCTTTACCTAATCTTTTATATTATATTATTAAAATTAATAATTAATATTATTTAAGTTAAGACTAGAAATAAATTAAAAAAAATTAAAAAATTAAAAACCTATAAAACTAAAGTAATTAAAAAAATATATAAATATAAAAGTAAAAAAGAATACCTAATTAAATAAAAAAACTATTTAAAAAGTAAAAATATATAAAAACTAATTAAATACCTTATTAATACCTAATAACTTTTAAAGAATTTCTATTAATAAGAATATTAATATAAATAGAATTCTAATTAATTATATTAAAATACCTTAAAGACTATAAATTAATAACTATAAATAACTCTTTAATAATAAACTTACCTAACTTTTCTTAAGATTATATTTTATAAATAAATAAATTATTACCTTTTTTCTTTAAAGCCTATTTTTATTTATAAACTTAAATAAAATATACTATAATAAGCTTAAAAGCTATTTTTATATCTTTCTTTTCTTTTTTTAGCTTTATATAAGCTTTTATATTTTAAAAAATTATAAAAAAAATTTAAAAAAAGAATAAAAAAATATTAAAAAAAGAACTTATAATAAGAAATAATTTTTATATTATTATAAATTACTTTAACCTTAATATAGTTTTAATAATAATAAGACTAGTTATTTTTAATTTAATAAGAATAACTATTTTAAAAATAATAAAAATATAATATAATTTTATTATTATATTTAATAATATATTTAAATAATTTTAAAGTTTTTATAGTTTTTAAATAAGATTTTTATTTTAAAATATAATTAGATATTATAAACTATATATATAATAAGTTTTTATAAGTCTAGGTTATAACCTTACCTAGTAAAAGAATAAATAGGTAGTTATATAGATCTTAAGGATAAGATTATTAAAGGGGAAGAGATTATATTATAACCTTAATTAGATATATTATATACCCTTTATAAATTATATTAATTATAAAACCGTATTATAGACCGACCTTATAGGCATTTCGGTCTATAAAATATTAATAAAACCGATAATTAATATTACCTAGTCTATTTAAGACTGACTTTATATTTACTTTAGTTTAATATTTATATTTTAGTATATAAAATATATTTATTAATACTTTTATAGATATTAACTTACTAGTTATTAATATAACTTCTTTATTTTAATATACCTAACCTACTTTATTAACTATTAAAAGATATAACTTTTTTATTACTACTTAGAATATATTCTATAATTTTATAAATATATACCTAAATATAGCTTAGTATATCCCTTTAGAAACCTAACCGTTATACTATAACTATATAAAAGAAATAGGTATAAAAAGCTAGAATAATTTAAATAGTTATTAAGGTAAAGGGTTAATTTAAAAATTACGATTTTTTATCTTAAAAGGTTAAAAATTATTATTATAGCCTTCTTTAGGTAGAAGGTTAGGTATATAAATAGGGTTATTAATAACTACCTAAGAAGGCAGGCTATTAAAGCTATAATTATCTATAAAATTATATATCTTTTAAAAGCTTATTATTTTAATTAAGACTTATTATAATTAATTTATATAAAGATTTTAATAATTTTAGTAATATTAAAAGAAAAAGCTATCTAATGGGAACTTTACATACCCTATAGGTACCTATAAAAAAGCGGGGTATATAATATCTTATAGTCTTATACCGGTTAAAGAGATAGTGTGCGTTACGTGCCGTCAGGTGCCGAGACAGTAACCTTATTGAATTTGAGATACTATTGCTTTTCGGTCTGTATATAGACCTCTATTATTGATATTTCTGTGGTTTTATTAGGACAGCTGGATCTCTTTTAAAGGTGCCACCAGACTTCATAAACAGATGGCTTTCGACGAATACTTCGAATGATTAAAGCGACACCGCGGCGACTGAAATAGCAGCCATTTTGGTACTAGCTTCAAATATTTTGTTGGGTAAGATTGGCCTGCGTGGACTGAGATAGCAACCAATTTGGGAATAGCCTCATTGGTGAACTTGTCAATGGGATATCTTCTGACTCAACTCCCTTCGTTCTTCGGGTATAAAATGCTGATAAACGGCACCAGAGACGATTAATTCTACTCAGCAAAATACACACACAATTCTACCTTCTCTTCCAAAACCAATACCCTTCTCCAACCATACAACTTCCCACACTACCTCACCATGGAATTCGCCATGAGCCTTGAAGAGCGTCTAGCTTTACGCCAGGAGCTTCTCGACGCAAATGACAAGTTCGTCTTTGATCTCCCCAAAGTCGAACTCCACGTTCACATCGAGGGCACCTTGACTCCCGAGCTAAGGTGGAAACTCGCCAAGAGAAATAACCAAACCCTCAAACTGGAGCGCACCGGAACTGTATATCGCAGTCTGGAGCAGCTGAAAGAGTCCTACACCATCATTCAAGCCCGGCCTGGTCATAGAATCGATAACACTGAAGAGAGCTTCACTTTCTTCGAGGCGTACTACGGTGGCTTTGAAGTTCTTGTTACTGGGCAGGACTTTTATGATCTTGCTATGAACTACTTCGAGCATGCGGCTTCAGTCAATGTTCGGTACTGTGAGCCTTTCTTTGATCCCCAGGGTCATACCCGTCGAGGCGTGTCGTTTGAGACGATGATGGAAGGCTTCCGTAAGGCTCAAGAAGAAGCCGAGAAGCGACTGAACGTAAGTCGAATCTGACTCGAATTGAAAATGCTAACAATTTCATAGATCAAGTCCAAATGGATCATGTGTTTCCTTCGCGACATGTCACCAGAATCAGCCATGGAACATTATGAGGCCGTTCTGCCCTACCGAGATATGGTCGTCGGTATTGGCCTCGATTCAGACGAAAACGATCGGCCTCCTCTCATGTTTTCAGAGGTTTACAACAAAGCTAGACAATCTGGCTTCCGAATAACCGCCCACTGCGACGTCGGGCAGAAAGACACACTTCAAAACATCAAACAAGTTGCTTCTGACCTAGGCGAGAACGGAGCAGACCGAATCGATCATGGCCTCAACGCCGCTCAAGACCCCGAACTCATCCGCATCATCAAGGACAGAGGCATTGGCATGACTCTCACACCGTGGGGATACCTACGCCATGAGCCTGTGGAGGAGATCTTCCCCAGAATTCGCACTCTGTATGACGCCGGTATTCCGATTGCGATTGCGAGTGATGATCCCGCTTATATGGAGGACTGTTGGATTCTGCATGATATGCTGCTTGCCAAGAAGATGTGTGGGTTTAGTGATGAGGATATGGTGGTTTTGACCAAGCATGCGATCAATATGTGCTGGGCGCCTGAAAAGCTGAAGGATGAGATGAGGGCTGAGCTTGAAGATGCGATAGCGAAGCATTCTAGATAATTACACTGAGGTAGAAAATTGTATATAGTACTGTCATAGCAATTCCGATAACTAGTTAAGTATAAATATGTATACTGAGATAGTTATATGAGATTATATAAGATTATATGAGATTATATGAGATTATATGAGATTATATAAGATTATATGAGATTATATAAAATTATATAAGATTATATAAGATTATATAAGATTATATAGGATTATTTAAGAAAGAAGATATTTTATAATTTATATTATCTTATATAAATTTTAGAAGAGGTGAAGTTATTATAACTTCTGCATATCCAGTGTATCTAAGATTAAGATTCGCCGCTGATCATTTTCTCTAATACGCATCTAGGCCCTTCACTTAACCTACACCAGCATGATCGTTCTGCCGGGTATACTAATAGTATAAGGATCAAACGCCTCTCTCCGTCCCCAAACAACCTCCAATGCATCAAGTGCATTACTGTGATGCCGACACCCAATAGTCTCAAGCGCAATCCTCAACCGCTTCCTTATCGCATCCTTCTCATCCACCGCGTCATCACTTAGCATGACAGCAGTCTGGAATAAAGGCCAAAGCAAGGCATAGCTCCAAGACGACGCGGGTGAAATCTGCTCGGCGAGATCCAGCACCTGACTCGACAGATCTTTGGCCTCCGCTTCTCTGCTAGAGTGAGGGAAGAGGCGTTGTATATAAGTCATGATACCTAGTCTCCAAGTTTCCACCATGTGCTTGCGTGAGCCTAACATAAAAGGGCATTTCCAATCACGTAGTCTATCTCTGAGATGTGTAACCTTTGGTTGTAGTGTATCCGGATTTGGCCTGCCTTGGCTTTTGAAGAGAAATGTCGTCTCAATAATGATCTCAAATAGATCAATGGGGCATGGGAACACATCGTAGCACCATTGTCTTTTCCCATTTGTAGAGAAGCGCCCGATGATTATCTTGACTTCTTCAAGAGTCAAATTTGGCTGCTGAGTTGAGGTTGTGGAGCTCATAATATCAAGCCTAGATGATAAGCAGGATGTTCGTTACGGGCTATTTTCACGTACCATGCCAATCTCTGCTCAAAATAATATTTATTCGCTGCGCCATTATAATCTTGGTTACGGATGACAGTTGCAGCGGCTTTGAGGTGCGTTTGAAATTCAGTACAGTCCCCTGAGCACATCTATGCTGTTAGGACAGTACACTTGGGGTGGCGGTACTTACATCAAGCTGGGCTAGCATCAAAATGCTAGCTAAGATGACTTGGTCCGTAACTTTAATTGGGTTCTGCAGCATCTCACGTAGTAAATGTGTAGCATGAACGCGTAGTCGTAGACTCTTCTGCTCCAAGGCCTCGTCCGAATTTCTAGCTGCAATGTGACAAGACGCAGATCCAGCGAGGGCGAAGCGGATAGGAGGGACTGTATTGACTAAAGGCAGGACATAGTGAAACATGGGATTTTCGCTTGGTCCGTTCCCGAGAAAGAAGATACTGCTGAGATCAGCGATATCTGAATTGTCAGCGCATCCAGTACATGGATGAGTTGACTTACAATGCTGTACAAATCCATCAACCTCATCTGGGATGAACGTCAAGCGACTACTCGAAGCATTCTGGGCGTCACTGCCGTCTTGAGCAGATGCCTTTTGTTTTATCTGTTTCTGCCTCACTCTTGACGTTGACTTAGTCTTGGTGATAGTAACCGAACTGTCAGCAACAGGAATTGACTTTCCAGCCAACTTTCCTCGTGCAGCTACACCAGGCCACTTCGTAACATAGCCCTCACAAGCTACACCCCGTTTCTCACAACTCAAGCATGAAGGAAGTGTCCGATCGCATTTACGGCCTCGTCTGCGACATCCGATGCAGGCGGTTGCATGAAGAGCTGCATGACTCATTGCTGGGGAAGTGAATGGCGAATTTGACGAATGGTACCAAAGTCTGATGATAGCTTGTCAGTCACATGCTAAGCTCGATAAAAGGAATATTTTGCGACCGTTTCGTGGCGATTCACTGGCCTTTGACTGATTCAGGTGCTTTACTTGGTGGTTGGATGAGGATTTGGAGATGAAGCTTGATGCTTATTCATAGCGCTGACGAAGTGCATGATAGACTAACCGGAAATGGAAAATGGTCCTACATGCAGCAATCTGGTGATGTTAGTAATCGAGCATCGAGCTCGCTGACCAATTTACTGACGATGCATAGTTATCAAAATGTGGCATATAGAGACATATAAAGAGGGCGTTCTAATGCCCAAGATGTCAATCATCATCACTTACTCTACATCGCAACCCAAGTCCATTGCATCTCACAATGACTTCTATCGTCCTCATTCTCGGTGCTGGTGCCAAGGTTGGAAAAGCTGTTGCTGAAGCCTTCCAAGCCAAAGGCTATAAACTTGCTCTTGCATCCAGATCCCAAGACCCGAAAACATCCACCGATGATGAACTTCATATTCCCACAGACTGCAGCGATACCGATTCTGTTGTGCAGGCGTTTGCCAAGACCAGGAGTGTATTCGGGCATCCCAATGTAGTCATTTATAACGGTAAGTCAGCATTCACTCGTACGTCACATTTACTCATGTAAACAGCCTATGACTCTGCAAATAGTGACCCTGAAGATGTCTTTGGGTTACCGCGTGAGGCATTCAAGAAAGCTACCACTACAAACCTCCTTAGCGCTTATGCCGCTGCTCAGGAAGCCGTTAAAGGCTGGAAAGAACTCCCTTCATCTAACAAGCCAACCTTTATCTACACCGGCAACTGTGAGAATGTGGTGCCTATTCCAGCACTCATGGCTTTGGGTGTTGGGAAATCTGGTGCGGCTTCTTTCATTGAAGTTGCTGCAAAGTCGTACAAAAACAAGGGTTACAAGTAAGTAATCAAAATGTTCGGTTTGAAATTACTGACAGACTGTAGGTTCTACTATGCCGATGAGAGAAAGGAAGATAATAGTCCCATGTGGAAGGGGGTGAACGCTGAGGGCCATGCCACGCTGTATACTGAGTTGGCGGAGGGTGATAAACAGTTGGAGTGGCAGCAGACTTTTGTCACAGGGTTGGGATACAGGAAGATGCCCGCCCCTCAGATTTAGCCATCCATTGTGGTCTGAATAAGAATGATCACTAGCTAGTACATAGTTGGCACTAAATGGAAAGTCGATCAAGTGGCGTGTTCACTCAGACCATCACTTCACGCGGTACTCTACATCACATCAAATATAAGACTCTTCTCGTTCAACGAAGTATATAGGTAATAAAGTAATATGTAGTTCGAAAGATACACAACTGACAACCATCCTGATCAAAGACCCCCTGCCTGACTTGTCGTGTCAACGCGACAGACCATTAGTGACCTTGGGCATCCAATCATCCCGGTAAAGCGCTTAGCAAGACTTGAGGGTAGAGTACTTGCAGTGACCGCTGGGGCCGGATCCAATCTTCTTGGGCTCCTTGCCAGGGACGGTACCCTCGAACTCGACACAGATCTCCTTGACGGAAGAAGCGCAGGTGCCGGTGATGGTGGAGACGTCGCCCTTGTTGGAGTTGATACCGGTCAGGACCTTTCCGTTGTAGGCCTTGACGTTCTTGATGATAACGTTGCGGGTGCCCATCTTCTTGCAGTTACCGCAAGATCGGTAGAGCTTGCCAAAGTCGACAACGGTGAAGCCATCGATGGTGACCGTGCCGAGACCGTTGTGCTGGATGACCTTGTCAGAAGCACCAGTGGCACCACCACCGCGGACGACAGCATTACCGTCACCCTTGAGGGAGAGAGCATCCTCGCAGACCTTCTTCCACCAGACGTTCTCGATGGTGCAAGAGCCCTCGCAGTGAACACCCTCGATCTGGTCAGCGCCAATGATGGCGTTCTTGAGGGTGGCACCGTTCTTGAGGATGAAGACAGCATCGGCGTCACCGCCCTCAGCCTGGCCAGTGCACTTGACGCCACGGCCGTAGGTCTTCATGCCACCGTCAAAGGTGCCGGAGATGTACTGGACCTTCTTGTAGGTGACGGATCCCTTGGAGGCGGGGATGGGGAAAGAAGCACGCTTCTCGAGGGCGCCCATGGTGTTAGGGGTGACATTGCCCTGGGGAGTGGCGATGGCAGCGGTGGCGAAGAGGCCGGCGAAGAGGATAGAGAACTGCATTTTGAAGAGTTGGTTGTTGTTTTGGTGAACGTTTGTAAGTGAGTTGTGTAGTTTAAAAGAGAGTGATAACCACCAGGGTTAAAGAGTGTATGAAAGTTAGAAGTGGTTGTTAAAGAGAGACTGTTGAACTGATGAGCCAAGAAGAATTGAATATGGAAGAGATTCTTGACTTTATATGAAGAATTGATGGTTCATGAGCTGTCATCGGGTTTGACCCTGTCCCCTGCAAGTTCGAGTTTCAGATCTAATTCAAGGGTATCAAAACAGGGGATGCAACATGATTGGAGGAATAATACAGATGTCACTAACCGATTTTATTCTAGAACATCGATGCAATCTGCTCACGGACCTGGTCTTTGGATGGAGAAATATGTCACACATGGTCCTTGCTGCTACCTGAAGCAGTTCTCCTGAAAAACACTATTGTTTCGATTATCTCTTGGTCAAACAAAACGCCGCACTGATGATTGACTGGTTCACCGCATTGATGATTGACTGGTTCACCGCATTGATGATTGACTGTTTGCAAAAACAAAGTAAAATGGAATAAAATACAAGTAGAAAAAATCATGGTATCTACCACGCTGCATTCAATCATCAATCTCAGTGAAGAAAATGGCTATCCCAGTTAGGCCGATTGCCCGAAAGACAGGGCTGAAGGCATCGCCACATCCCTGTCAACCACGGAAATTAGGTGGAATCATGGCCCTCGTATTTCGGTCACCGATCGCCCGAGACTGGTCAGCGTGTTCGTGTTTCCCACTGTGCCTGGCATTAACATTAGCGTCCATCGTTAAGGTGCTTGTAGTGTTTAAGTCTAATGTTAAACAGCATGAAGCTTTAAGCTTATCGCAGTAAAGTTTGGTAACAATTTTTGCTCAAATGCTAAATGATCCACAAATAACACCAACAGAAAAGAAAAACGAAAGCGCAATAACATGTTGAATCACCTCAAAGCCACACGTTCTTGAGCACAAGATAAGTTTATGTAGCGTCATAAATACAATAAAACGTGTTTGTTCAAAAACACCACAATAATGGAGGTCACAGTCTGGTGTCCACTAGCGAACACTATGGCTGGACCAACTCACTTTGTCCACCACATCCTCCTCAAACTCCGCCTCTCCCTCGTCTTCTCGCACTTTACCGGGTCAGTTAGAGCATTGGACCTGACTGAGGTCCTTCCACAGCAAAAGGGATGCGAAGAACCTTTGCTATACGCGGTTGTTTCGTCCCGCTCACACCCCTGTCACAGCCAGTCACTCGGAAATTGTGTGTGGCTGCCTCTAGACGATGAAAGACTCCACGGAAAAACAAGCACTCCATCCACGTTGTCGGTCCTTTCGTTAGCTCTTGTATGTCACTACTACCTCGCCCACTAAATAACAAGGTAGGACGTGATTGATAACGTTGTGTTCTTATTTCCTCGAGAAAGCTCTGTCTCCACAATTGAGAAGATTTTATGAGCTTCGAATAAGGCGGGTCAGTGCTCTATCTTTAGAGTGCATGTTGTTTTGATCATGCTGCCAAGAGTCACCCTATACTAAGATGAGCAGTATTTTTACAGAATTAAAGAACCGACAGAGGATAAAATGACATGAAATACTCATTATAGGGAGAGGTTGTTGTATTTCTTAATAAACTGTGTAAACGGAACAGTGATATTCTCGAAGACCCGAACTGTTGCGGACTCAAGCTGTCAATCCGTTGAAATGTACTTTCTGAATCATTGTTTTCTACACGAACAATGCCAAGATCATTGAATTGCCCTTCAAACGACACAATCGGTTACATAAACTTATCGGCCGACAACCGTTGACCCTGGCTAGTCTCCCCTGTCATACCCGTCATCTCCGGAAGACTAGCCAAGAATTGAAACGCGACATGCCACTAGTCAGGCCTCCTTGCTACCGGCGTTAACCGCATACGATCGGGCGAATGAATCGTCCACTAAAAGGTGGCGAAGGCGATACATCCGGATCTGAGGTTTACTAGCAGCCCGAGGCTTTTGTGTAAGCCCCTCTGGACAACTAGGTTAGAAGCTTTCACAATACGAGGTTCAGGTGACGGTGAGAAGATATCACTCGGGGGTTTCGTACAGAATATTTCCGATGGTGGGTTATGAGTGGGCAAGATCACCAACACACCGGGCTATTTGGAAATGCCGAAGCCCCATTTGGCATATTCAGTGGAATCAATAACCGAGTAATATCTTTACATAACGACCCTCCTACTCCTCAACACGGACTTTATCCGCCTGAGCGCCCTTGGTCCCCTGAACTCTTTCGTATGATACCTTCTGCCCCTCTTTGAGTGCTTTAAAGCCTGATGTCTCAATTGCTCTGAAGTGAACGAACAAGTCCTCACCACCATCATCCTGCTCGATAAAGCCATATCCTTTCTCATCGTTAAACCATTTAACAGAACCGGCCAAGCGTTCAGACATGGTGATTATCTTCAATAGAGTTGTTAGTGAAACATACAAGAGCAGGGCTATGGGATTGGGTGCTAACGGGAAGTAAAATGAGTAGCTGTCTGTCTTGACTTGTATGAACTCTGTTCGGAATGTAATGATCTCAGCGCCGAACAAGAAACTTGCTGTTTAGAGTGAAGGTTCTGAGCTTAATGAAATCTGTAGTCTGCTTGCTGACGGCTATTTTATAATATGTGTTGTGGTATTTTACATAAGCAAAAGACATGTCTGGTATGTTCAGTGACGAATCTGAGACTTTGTGCCGCATTGAAGAGGCTGAGACACCGTAATTGGCGGTCAAGAAGTCATAGAATAGTTTTTCTAGGTTCGCATCAATATGTTGCGACCCAGCATCTGAACAGTACTGTGTTGAGCTTTGCGCAATCTCATACTGAGATGTAATCACCCGTATCTAAATTAAGCACGTCGCAAAGGCTATGTGACTGAAATACGTGAGATAGTTCCATTGTTGTTCATACCCTCAAGCGGGGTTGGAAAAGCCTCCGTAGCTGCATGTTTAAAACTTACATCATAAGAATACACACCGCTTATTTAATGGAAGGATTGAATGCTATGGGATTACCTGAATCGAACGCCTACATCAAGCATATGCGAGTAAGCTTGACTTCCAGCCGTGTCTCGCTGAGTATCCAATGGAATTCGTGCCTTCAATCCAAAAAGCAATCTATTAAGACCTAGGAACATGCCGCAAATGAAGTTGCTGGCAGGTTTGTGAATTCTCTTAAGCCTGATTTAAGATATTTATGAATCTACATATCATCTCTGCCTTTGCACAAAAAGGCCACCGAGTCGAAAATTCTTTTGCTAATAGAGCAGAAAATCCTCAACCAGATGCTCCGAGTTGTGGAATAATTCATCCAAATCCAGCCCATACAAGTAACAATCATTCACCAGAGTCCAACCCTTCCCACTCTCCCTCCGACGTAACACAAATGGCTCATGTGCGCCCGGGAAGTAAACGATTTGATCTCCCACTTGAGCCCGAGGACTCGTCAATCCCATCGAACCACCATCTGTAGTAAAAAGACATCGGCCGTAGCTAGCAAACGCCATTCGGTCGAAAAATTCACGTAGATCGTATGCCAGCTCAGAGTCGTCGTTCTCATCTTTCTTTCCAAGATCCAACCACCAAAGATAAAACTCGATATCGCGCAGAAACATAGAGGCATCGGTGGCTTCAATAATACCCGTGCCGCAAAATCGATACCACTGTGTGAATCCGGCTTCAAGACTAAAGAGCTCAAAACCATGGTTTGCAGATAGAGTAGCTGCAAAAGCTTGAGTCACCGAAGGTCCGAGTGATGGCTTCCAGTCTGGAATCAATGTCGCAGCCAGAGACTCCCACCTTTTCATTACCTCGGCAAATGCATCTGTTCCAGGGGCATGTTTAGTTCCTTCGGGTAATTCAAGTCCGAGATCGCGAATTGTGTCTACCATTTTGCCCTTGAGAACCAGTCTGCCGCCTTCGAAAGTCAACCCAGGCAGATGCTTATTCACTAGGTCTTCCCGTGGAACATTGAACTGCTGCCCGTCCGCACCACGAACGCTGTACTCATCTTCTGCATCTTCTCGATAAGGAGGCGACCAATAATACTCAGGAAGAGTTCTAGTGGATGATTCGGTAAAGTCAGGCACCCATGAGGGAAGTTTGTCATAGCTTCTCGACACACCAAGATGTTTCAAGATACGTAGATTTCCGGTCAGTGTGATGACTGCCTCAGTGAATCGTTGAAAGATATCTTCCACAGGTGAATCGTAGTCCACCGGAATAAAGCCAGGTTTGAACAAGCCTAGAATGCCATAGATCCTGTCCCTGACCTCAGTCGTCTGACAAACGCGGCTGTATCGTAGAATCTGCATAGGATCACTGCCAAAGTCGAGTAGTCGAAGCCTCCAAGCGTGACTGTCTGGATCAAACCCCTTCAGAGGATGATCGGGCTTGCTACCAGGGGCGCTGTGTACAGTAGAGAGACGTTTTGCACCACCAGAAAAGTCGGGTTTCCAACTTTCGTCGATGTTACGCCAGAGGGTTGAATTGTCTCCACACATGATAATTGCTCGACGGGCAAGGGCTATCTCTTGTATCACCCAAGTGCGGAAGAACCAAGGCCTTTTGACCAGGGAATTCCATGCACGGCGTTTTTCTTCTGCTGGGACTGAGTAGTTAGGGAATGAATCTTTGATTGTGTCGTCTTCAAGGTGCTCAAACACAAGATGTGAATTATCAGCAGCCTCGCCGAGCCAGACGACTACTTGGCGGGCTGACTTGTAGATATCTCCCATGATTCGAACCTGCTGGTTTCTTTCCCCGTGGAACGACTGATCAATACATAGAGCATCTACCCAGAGGGTTCGAGCCTTGTCTGTTAATCGAAGATGGATGAGCGCGAGGTGAAGGTTTGGTGTGATGGAAACGTCTTGGCCGTTGACGTTGATGTATTTCGCAGGATTGATGTCTCCCCAGACATATGAGAGGGCTTCAAATTCCGGCTGAAAAGTGATATCACTATCGATCAAATGTCCGACGAGTGGATCTGTTCGACTGTTTGATGGTTGTAACTCCAGAAGGCGGAATGAACTGCTACTACTCAACGGTCGATAAATGTCGACTGTGGAGACATTGCTCAGGGTCGATGGTGATGAGGGAATCTCAAGCCGTTGAGTTGTGTGAGGAACAGACTGTCGATTCTTTGCCATACACTCCAATTGGCTGTCCCAGATCCGTCTCTGAGACTCCACGTCTTGAGCAATATGAGACCTGGTCTCGACGTACGAAGGAACAGCCCAATCGTTACTAGACTGCTTCTTTTCCAGCATTTTGATTACCTCAAGGCGCTCGGATTCATTTCTGAATGAACCCCGACCGACGTTTCGCATCGTTGTTTTTGTATCGTAGGGCAAACCAGGAAGTGTAGGATCGGCACCAGCTCCGAGCAAGAAGCGCATGGCCGCGACGTTGTCCTCCACTATAGCAAGATGCAGCCAGCTTGTTTCTGTGGGGGTTGTTTCGTCGCTGAGGATTTTCAGGTTGGCAATGATAACTGAATCGATATGCGGACCGGGATACTCGGTGACTATGTACCGGGGGAATTCCATGTCTACATAATTGGATCTGAGCAGTTGATGTGCCATACTTCCCCAAGATCCGGCGTCTGAAGGGAGTAAAGGGCCATATTCGGTGACACACCAGCGGAGTAGATCAAGGCGTCGTCTTTTGAGCGCCTGGAGTTGCAAAGAAGTTGGATCTAGCTTGATGTCATATGAGGCCAGTAGCTGAGCCATCTTTACACTCTCCACACCAGATGGTATCTTGGACAATCGAATACCACGTTCGAGATAGCGCTTCGTAAAATCAAGGTTGTTTGTCTTGATACAGTGAGTCAAGATCTCCTCGTAGTCAGACTGTTCAACCTGTCCCTGAGATACGAAACCGTCCAGGAAATCCATTATGGTATCATCGTCATAATCTGCTGCAGCGATGGCGATCTGAACCGGGGTCTGGTCTTGCCCCGCCCTTCCGCGACTAAGGATGCATGGTCGACGCAGAGCAACACTTTCGCCATGGGATATCAGCGTGGCAACGATTGGGAGTTTTCGTCCAGCAGCAGCAGCATGTATGGCTGTTCCGAATGTTGCACCTTGGCCTTGACCTCCGTCTACCACCCTTGGGCCCGACACGTTAGCAACCACACCGTAATTCAAAAGCTGCCTGACACAGTCTAGGGAACCTTGAAAGCAGGCGATGTGGAGAATCATGACAAGTCCAGGGTCATCCTTATCATATGAAAGCCCGCGTCCCAGTAGGTAGAGTATTATACTACCCCAAGTGGCGTCAATATCAGCCTCCCACATAGGGATGTCGTAGTTGACTCCAGGGGGCCAACCAACCCAAGTCATATCGACTATGTGTTGAGGGGATATGATGGCATCAAGTGTGACTTGAAGAAGATTGACCTGTTCATCCTCAGGTAATGGCAATGCAGCAGCTTCTCTCTCTTTGACGAGCTGTTCTGGAGGTATTCGCTTATGTGTAGTTGAATCCTCTGCCCCAGAAGCAATCAGAAAGCGAAAAAGGTCGCCGTATCCCAACACACAGGTATAGAACAAAGCCGAGTAGCCATCGCCGTCCAAGCAATTGATCAAAGCTCCGTGAGCGATCAATAACTTTACCGTGTCTAGAAGCTCAGGACATGACTTTTTGGGATTCTGGCCTAGAAACCCAGGCTCAACTCTTGCGGCTTTGATTGCAACTTGTAGTATATCATGCTCGTCGTCAAACAGAGTCTTCTTGAGATCTTTGTCTAGTAAATCACGGACAAGTTGATAATCAGACTTTAACGCTCTGGCCAGGCATTTCCGCACCGCTTCAACGTAGTAAGGCTTGAATATTGAGGACTGGCCATACTGACTGAAGAACTCGTCAGACTTGAGCTGCTCGAGTGGTGTCAAAAGCTTTTCTCTGTCGAGATACGGTCTGCCGCTGCAGAGGCTTACGAGCCACTCGCCAGCAGCCACAACCGTTTGGTCATCAGTGGCGGTTTCCTCTGAGTTTGACCGTGGTGAGTCCATTTTGGATGCTGATGTGAAGCTGACGATGAGTGAAGCTGACGATGATCAGCCTTGCAGCGAGTATGCCTCGCAAGTGGGGTTGAGCTCATCCTGCCCGGTTATAATGATATAGCGCTATAGCCGCTAAGGTCGAGAAGATGGGAATATTTTGGTGTAGATATTTTAGTAGAGTGAGTAAATAAAGAAGAAGAAAGCTAGGTATTGAAACATGCCATTTATTGAGTTGATACAGTGAGCTGCGTCGTCAACGGTACGCTATGGTGAGTTGGTAGATAAATCCCCGACAGTTCAGAGACTACTGAAGGGTATCTCATACAGTCTTCTTAGTCTCAAAGACGATGAAACGAAACAATATAGATATCAGTCACAGAATTAAGGATAAGATGGGCCAGGTATCCATCTACTCAACCGATTCTGCTGTTAAACACCAGTCGTGAGTCAGTTAGCGGCCAGATAACACCATACCAATTCAGCATTATGACAAGCCATCATTCAACGACCGTTTGCGACCTCATTTGACCAGAGTTTAATTGGGCGAGTCGTGGTTAACTGAGCAATGAGGCTTGCATACCCGGGGACCGCAAATTTCATGGAATGGTAAGCTAATGATTCTTTTGGGCCTGATCTGTCTTAGTTGAGACGCCATGGTTTGGTTCTTGTCCTCAAACGGATGGGTTTTAAGACAAATGGCTTTTCTGGGGCTTTAGCTTTGGAGATTGATGTACTGTTGAGTGAGGAGACAATACATTCTTGGAGGGCAGGCCAGTATAGGTACATGCCTTGATATATCCGGGGGCTTTGATGACGACGTCTGAGATCTTGATGGCCACGTCGCTTCCAATAATATCTACTAAATAAGTCACTCCCGCGCAATAGACTATCATATCTCAGTTTGAGTTTAGAAACCCGGCACTAGACATGTGCCTGGCTTATTTTGCCCCATCAATTCATTGTCAAGGCAATGGAATGTGACAGGACACAACATACTTAATAAGCTTCGCCCCCGCCCTCGATTCAGTTTCAGTTTGACATTCTCCCATTTTTCAGAATGGGTCAATACGGATATTTAATACCCGACAGATATGTCCGCGAGATCCCCAACGATGATGACATGAACACCTCCAGTATATTCTGGGGCTTTTCACTTTGCGCGGCTGTCTTCACCAGCACAACAGCTTTGCAGCAATCATGGCGCGCGTGGAGGAGATGTCATCGCGTCACGACTTACGTGGGTATGATTTGGGCAGTTTGGTTCAGTAGTATGGTCCTCGGATGTTTGGCGTGGAGTTTCCAAAGGCAATACATAGACCCCAGGTGAGCTTTGACATCTTGCTGCGGATCGACTAATGTATTGACACCATATAGCTTTGGCTTCTACTTCTCTGTCGGTTTGTCTCTCATTTCCGGCTAATGGGTACGTAGCTAATACAAACCAGCTCTCTGCTGGGCACTACAAGTACAATTTCTGCTGCAAATCATCATCAATCGAATTGGCCTCTTGATGGTTGTTCCAGGACGTGCCACTCGTCTCAAATGGATCGTTTTCGCCATCGTACTGGCAGTCAATATCAGCGTCTTCGTCATTTGGATGCCTGCCCGATTACAGATCAACGATCGATGGATATACCTCAATAAAATATGGGACAGATGTGAGAAAGTCATATTTGCCGTCGTCGATGGAGTTTTGAATGGATACTTCATCTACTTGGTTCGATCGCGACTGATCGAGAATGGTCTAACGAAATACATTCCTCTGTACCGAATGAACCTATTCCTCATCTTTCTATCTTTATCGTTGGATGTGAGTCTGTCATCGTCAGACGCATACTAAGCCCTAACAATTATTCTAGATCGTTTTAGTTGGCCTCATGTCTCTACCTAGCAGCTTGGTGTAAGTCTATCCCCTCCCTTGTCACCTCCGCTAATTTTGTCACAGATATCTCTCATTCCACCCCGTCTGCTACCTTCTCAAACTCGAAATCGAGATGAAAATGGCCGAGCTTATCACCAAAATTGTCCGCTCCTCCGGCGCCCGCGGTACCAACGACATGTATTATCACCAATCAAGCACGAACAACGGAAGAACGATCGAAACGAAATCCAAAGCTCGGGCCAAAAGTCCGCCGCCACTTAGAGGAACACACGGGGCAATGCAGGGTAGCCACACGACTCACGTTGAGGTTGGAGGTGGGAATAGTCTTGGTGAGGTGGACATGCAGGGAAGCGAGAATCGGAACGCGATTATCAGGACTATTCAGACTACAGTCGCTAGTTCTCCAGCTCATCAGCCTCAAGTGCATGATTTTGAGGACACGCATAGTAGGACAAGTTCTACGTTGAGGCTAGCCTAATAATACGTGATCTTGGTTTATCATGTGGTAGTAGTTATACTTGATGTTAAATTACTGGACTGCAAAAGTCGGCCATATCAGGATATGCTAAGCACTCCATGCTTTTATCCGTGGTGTGTTATCCGGTTTATCAATATTGGGATTTCTAAGTCGATCTACCTGGGTATCGCAACAACGATAATTATTACATTAACACTTAATCCTATACATGTTTCCAACCATTATGTCCCAGCATCATCCAATCATGCTACCCGTCACCAAAGCTTTCAAGTCCAACCATGTTCACGGTCTTAACCTCACAGAACCAAGGCAATAGCACCAGCTACTCCGGCAAGTACACCCCCAGCCTTAACAACAAGTCCAGCTGCAGCACTATCGGGGTTGACAACAGTGGCAGAAGGGTTTTGCTCCTTTGTAGTCTCTTCAGAACTTTCAGTTGAAGTCATAGTCTCATTATGAAACGACCTGGTCAACATGGCTGTGGTCTTGGGTTCGACTGGCTTCTTAGTCTCGGTCTCGGACCTAGTGAGGGTATTGGTGGGCTGAGCATCGGTGCTCAAAGTCTCAGTGGCAGAGAGGATTCCGGTATACGGGGAGTCGTCCGTGATGGTATAGTCCTCTGTTCCAGTGTATGAGACAGTAGACCAGTTGGTTTCCTCAAGAGATGCCTCTGTCTTGGGAGCCACAGCTGTAGTCTTGGGAGACATAGGGTAGTGTTTGAGGAACTCGACCGTTACAGTCTCGGTGCCCTTGTACAAGGGACAACCGGGGATGCTCTTGGGTGGTGCTCGACCTCCTCCACAGTCGACTCCCTTGCAGATCTCGAGAGTGTCTGGCACGTACCAGATGACGGTCTCGTAGGTGTTCCCATAACCAGGCGAGGGATCAACAGTGACGGTGCTGGTGAAAGAAGTACATCCCTCGATATCGGTCTTGGCCGCGATCGGAAGGGCGTAAAGCAGGGCAGCCAGGGCGATAGAACGAGCCATTTTGATGTCTTTTAAAACGAGTGTAAATTTTGAAGAAGTATTCTAGCGAGTGAAAAACCGAAGAAGCGCATTTTAACGAATGTGAGCTTGGGTTAAGTAAACTTCCTTGGGGACTCACTTCTTACTTAAACCCCTGCCAAGACTTGCTGTGCCGCCAGTCGGCCCACAGTCTCACCACGCCGACTGCTTTAAGCGATGTAACAAGTCCGCTAAATATAGCGCTTCTTGATCCTTCGAATCCTTTGAGTAAAAGAATTCCTCTCATTATTGTAAGGGCTCATGCCGTTACCTGTTTATAAGCGTCGCCAATATCTCACCGTAAGGCTGAAGTTCTCTAAGCCGCGATGTCTCTCTCACAAACTCACTAGTCAAAACCCAATCTCACTTATTCTTCTACACTGAAGTGATTGAGAAATTGCATGAAGGATTCTCAAACTCCTATCGTTGATATCTCATAGTACCTCACAATAATGAGGTTCAGGGCTGATCCGCGGAATACTCCGCAATTGCGGAATCTAACCGCGTGAGTGGGCGACAATAAGATAAAAGGAGCGGGGACTATTTTGCGACGATCTGTCAGCCTACGATGAGACATATCTGAGTACGATTGTCATAAATCCTCTGCAACTCACCAATCAAGTGTTTCAACGGCCATGATATCCTTCGGTTGCATTATATGCGGAGTGGACATGTCTATAGCTCGCATCCGCACGCCCAATGAACCACCCGACGCGGCCTGGAACCTAGAGGGCGTCAACTACACAGGCTTCTCCAACTTTCCTTGGGGAAGCGCATTCGAGGATCAAGAATGTCAAGAATGCACAACCGTGGATCGAACTCCCAGCGATCCTCATTTCTTTGACCTGGAGAATGTCGCTTGCTGGCCAGAAGCTGACGATGAAGATGACTCTGATTGGCTTCCAGATAGTCAGGCTGCTAGTGAAAGTGACTCTCTTGAATATGACTCTGGGTCCGAGGATGGAGGATCATATGAACAGAAGAGGGACTCTGGGAATGAGAGCGACAGTGAGAATGAGAGAGACAGTGAGAATGATGGAGAAAAGGACACCGACCTCAACACAGACAAGTATCCTCTATCGCAGCTACATCACCCACCACGCCCTCAACGACTCCCTCACGGAACATGGCATAACGGGAGAGTTTACTATACAGTCAATCGTCATTCAGACAACCAGGATTCCTTCCCCGGCGACGAAGAGGACGCTCCCTATGTCCCACAAGAGCACATCGCCGCACCATCATGTCAAAGCCTACAAGGTATCAACGGACACGCCCTGACTGTAGAGCAGATGAAGAACTGCCGTAATGTACGCTTCCTTCTCCCGAAACCTACGGGATTGACTGCAGAGGAGAGTGATGACCTCTTGGAGCAAGACAGCCTGTTGTTTGTATCTGGGGAGTCAAATGGCTCGACTTTAGCAGCGGGTAAAACCGTTCGAGTGTGGCGATCCTTTTATCCCCCGCGTCACGGTATGCACGAGATGAGAACTGGGTGGCGTTCGTGGAATCAGGCTGTCACGTAAGTCTCATTGCCTCATATCGCAGTAATTTTCTAACAACGCAGGAATACGACGTGTTACATCCACTACCAGTTCACTCCTACTGCCTGGACATATACGCCAAGTCTTCGTACCGTCGTTTGGGGCGGGTTGACCTGGATGGTATATGGCACTGGCGGGAATTACTAACCACACCAGGGGTCTGGGGATTAGATGAGGATGTACCAACACAAACCTCAGAGATCTCAAGAGGTCGTGAGAGCTGGGACTCACCTTGGCATCATGTTGCCGGTGATGAATGGCTTGCTGCGAATCCAGTCGAGGTTCCATCCATCCGCGAGGTTTTGGATATTTGCAAATTGCCTGTCACTGAAGTACTGATTCAACTACCTGATACAGGGCTGCTGGCTCTTCCCACCGAGCTCAAATGTCGCATACTGTCTTTTGTCAGCGTGGACGATTCAAATGCTGTTGCATTGACTTGTCGACCACTGTACGAGCTAACTCAGCCAATCTTTAAAGGGTCGGTCACCAAGGAGTTGCCGTGGCTGTGGGAGGTTTTGCAGGGTGTGGAATATCCAACATCGCCCAACCGCCCTGTGACGTGGGATCCTTTATGTCCTTTAGGGCTTGCACCACCCGAACTGCCCAAGGATCTTCCAACTGAGGAAGAAGACTATGCCGTTTGGAAACAGATCATAGACGAAGATGCCAGGATGGAGGGGCTTGGAGAGATGGTCAAAGCACTTAACCGCCAACGCCGCGAAGAATTATTTGCTCCATATAACGCAAAGCTAGAATCATCGCACCAAGAGTGGCATGATTTCCGCAACAGTGTAGCAGATTGGATACGCAACCAGGCACCAGCATCCAATACATCTCTCGATTGGAGACGTGTATGGAGGTTCTTCAGTCCCGCCACTACAAAATTACCTGGTATACGTAGTCGAGCGCATATCTGGATGCGATGTGAGCAGGTCCTTAACGGAATCAATCGGGCGCACGAATATGGAAGATTCGATGAGATACGTCAATCTCTGCTGGACAAACTATCAGACCCTTCTCACCAGGGATGGAGGACGGATTTGCAGGCTGATTCATGGATGTAAAAGGGGCATTAAGTTAGGGTACATTTGTAGTAATAGAAATGCCAGCCTTGTCTAGTACTTTCCGGGCTAGGTGACGCAAATCTAGCATACCAAACGGAAAACTGTCATCTGGTCCAATACTTGCGTTTAACTCAGACAGGTATTTCCAATCTATCAACACACGCGCAACTTTCTCTACGAGGTCCTTTCGTGCCACACCCAGTATGACTAGCGCCAGAGCGCAAGACCACGAATAGATATCCTCGATTCCACAGCAAGGGTCGTGATAATCCCGAATTTGCTGTGTAATGCTGCTCCTCTTTGAGTTGTCCTCCAGCGGCGCAAATAAGATAGCAAGTGCTAATACAGCTGTACCACGCACAGCCTTACAACTCTCTCGGTTGAGCAAGTCCAAGAGAGCCGGGACTGACGTTTCCAAGCGGCGAGGGAAGAAGGCCAAGGCATGAGCTGCGGTCGCTCGCATAGCAGCTGACTCTTCATTCAAGCAATGAACTACAGAAGAAAGTCCCCGCTCAACTGCTTCGTAACTCTTCAATTCGTCAAGTGCAAACTTGCGGTCTTCCTCTTCCATATCGATAATCCGCTTTTCCCATTCTGCAACGCGGAGGCCATTCGGGACGCACCAGTTTGGATGACCAATTGCAATGGCGACGATGAGATACAGCAAATTGCTCCGATTCTTGGTAGCCTCATGATCAAGCAGGGAATATAGAAAAGGAACTGCCTGGGTGGAAGCACTATACCGTGTGCCTTGGTGATAGATGCTCGACCAACATTCGTCGAGTGCCGTTAGATAAATCTCCGGGTCCGTAGATTGAAGTTGTTTCAATAATACTGGCACATCATCTGCAGGGCCATATGCGTGGGTGAGTTGAGGCCAGTTGATTGAGTCCAGTCCGGCAAGGGGATCTGTCATTGGGGCTGACATCGTCCTAATAGGCTGTGGAATTGCGGTGAAACAGAATCAATGGTGAATTGGTCGACCTTTATATCTCAGCTGACCAAGCGGGGCACAGGTTGTACAAGCTTTTTGCAGTTAGTAGATGTTTTCAGCTTCATTTACTGTTTACGTCTTTGATAGCTGATTCGTCCGTTTCATACACCCATGTAAGGTTGGACAAACAGACTTTCGGTGGCTCGGATTGAGGGGTTTGCTCGACAATGCTGTGAGCAGACTTATGGGGAACTCGGTGAAAATAATCATTTTGAGCTAGTCAAGTAGTTGGATGTAGTAGACAACTATAAATTTTAAATATTTCTTGCTTTGGGTGTGATCAGAATATCTTCGGTTTGTCTATGCCACTGTGAATAAAATAATTGAAGATTTTCAAAATTCATTCAGTCAGAATTTTGGTTCACCTCAAGGCACCTTGGGGCAACATCTAGATGGCGATGATGAAAATGAGATGGTATCCTGTTATACTTGATAATTCGTGATAAAATCCCGTATTAGAAATCCCCACACAAATATCTCACCACTTATTGTTTGCATTCAATAAGTATAGTAATTTCACATCGTGAGCTAGCGACGTACCCTGAAGTTCATATTCTCAGTTACGTAATCTCATGTGGTACATAATCTTACTGCTATACTGACTCGCCTTCTTCCTTCATTCACCGACTGTCTATAACATCCAACATGACACGCTCAACTCCTATAACAGGTGGAAGCTCACCCTGTGAAGCCCCATCGCCAGATTTTGCTGCTGGCTCACCAGGTATACTCTCCCTTCACCTACGTGAGACCACTCGTACTAAAGTCACATTCTTCAGTCATTACCAGTCCACACTCTCCAATATTCATCTACCATGATTGGAAAGCCTACAAACAGCAAATCCCCATCTTACCCCAACAGAGACCTCGCCCTCTGACACCAGCGGGCTTTCGCGATGGCGACACAGAAGATGCAGACCGTCCTGCTGCGATGTTTCAAAAGTCACATTGGTTCAAACTCCCTGCCAATGTAAGACAGGATATCCTTCGTCTTGCGTTTGGAGATGAACGCGTGCATATGTGTCTGGGCTTCAACATGAACGATGCGCTTGATAATGAGTTAAAGGTCTGGTCATGGTGTGGATGTATATGCAATCGCAAAGTGGTGAAGGGCTTGGGGCCTATGACTCGTGGTAGTAATACTGGCCCTTGGGTTGATCGATGTTTCAATCACAACCAAGGCTCTTACTTCGGAGGAGAGTCAAAGCCCAAGAACATCGGTGTAATGGGATGGTTGCAATCCTGTCGCCAAAAGTAAGTTGATGCACATCTTTGAAAACTGTGGCTAACAGCTGTAGCTATGCAGAGACCATCGATATTCTCTACTCCACAAACACCATAATTCTATCTGGTGATGCCACAATCATGCACCTAGAGCGACTGGTGGAACGCCAGCGCCTTGACGTGGTGACCTCCCTGGAAGTCAAGTGCTCACTGAAAGAGGACTCAAATGTTCTCAAGGAGGTTTTGACCAAGCTCACTCCCCCGGGACTGTTTCCGAATCTCAAGCGCCTTTACGTTTCTGTGGAAATCGGGCTTCATCAACAAAAGTTTGCCCCAGCCCTCAAATTAATCGACCAGTTTGTCGGCGACAGACCCAATCTTGACGAATGTGCGTTTGCACTACCTATGGAATGGTTCGGGAAAGTCAGTGATGGTCTCCGCGATGGACGAACCGGACAGCGGATCTCATACAACCAGATTTGGCGCAGTTTAGATGACCGCGCAAACAAGGAGTCTGATGAGGATCAAACTGCGTGTACTGAATTTGATCACGTTCAACTGCCTTACGTGGATAGCTATCCGAAACCTCCGTATCATCTGGAGAATCCTGGTTCTGGCTATTGGATATTGGAAGCAGGTCAATTGCCTTTGAATTGGGAGTTGGACAATAATTTGACTCTCAATGGCGGTTACACTGGCACAGACGAGTGGCCTTTTTGATTGGAGTACGCGGTAGTACATGGCAATGTTCCATCATGCCAAGACAAGAAATAGCAGGGTAGACGAGTAAAGGAAAGTTCCCATCGATCATGACATTAACTCGCAACGCTTTTAATAAAACGAGTCAGTTAAGTATCATTCATATGACGTATGTAGTTGATGCTTGGCCCACAAACGTACCCATGTAGTCTGACTGATTGAATGGTCAGCAACATGGATAATGATCGTGGAGCCAGTTCCCGCTATTTTAGACCATCACCCATTTAGCGGACGCTAAAGATGACGCTTTAATTGCCGATGGCAGCCAAGGAGCGGGGAACTAGCGATTGATTTATATGAGGAGAAATGTTTTGACACTTTTCTCACTTTTCACGTTCTGTAAAATAGTAAAGTGAAAGATCTTGACCATGGCGCAAAAAGACGATTATCAGAATATCTTCCACTGGGCAGAGACCCAAAAGGACGGCAGCATCCCCTCGTTCGCCACGCGAAAGAATGATCCTTATGAGTATCTGTCAGGCTTCAACAACCATCATGAGTCTGAAGCTATCCCCGGCACGATTCCTCAGGGACAGAATAGTCCTCGATGTGTGAGGTTCGGGTTATATGCTGAGCAGATGACCACGTCGTTTGGTGCTTCTCGACAGGCGAACAAGAACTCGTGGCTGTATCGTGCGCGGCCAGCTGTGGCCCATCAAGGTTTTGTAAGTACAAAAATGCCTTTGGTTACTATTGCTCACAACGCCACAGACCGATATGCCTAAGGTTGAAGGCACTGAAAGCTGTTTCCTGCCCCTCAACCCCGAGGTCAGGATATCGCCAACTCAATTAGCTTGGGTATGTTACTTCCACGATATCAATTATTTGTCTAACCTTATAAGCTCCCTTTCGATATTCAAGAAGGCACTGACTTTGTCTCTGGTCTTCGCACCGTCGCTGGGTCAGGTGACCCCACTCTGAGAGAAGGCCTCGCAACACACATCTTCTCCGCAACAAAGAGCATGGAAAAGCGAGCCTTTGTCAATTCAGACGGAGACTTTTTGATCATTGCCCAGCAAGGTGCTCTCGATATTCAAACCGAGTTTGGCAATCTCTACGTCCAACCTGGTGAGATCTGCGTCATCCAACGTGGTCAGCGCTTCAGAGTCTCAGTCGAGGGACCGACTAGAGGATATATCCTCGAAGTATGGGGCGCTCATTTTGAACTGCCTGAGCTTGGCCCTCTTGGATCCAACGGTCTTGCCAACGTGAGGGATTTCTTGTATCCCAAGGCAAGCTACAACGTAACCCGCGATGACCCCTGGGAGATCGTGTACAAGCTCGGTGGCCGATTTTTCAAGAGCACTCAGAACCACTGTCCGTTTGATGTAGTTGCTTGGCATGGTAACTACGTGCCTTACAAATACGATCTGACTAAGTTTATCAACGTTGGGTCTATCTCTGTGGACCATATCGACCCTTCGATCTTCTGCGTCCTGACTGCTCGCGGAAGAGATGAGAATGCTCCTCTGGCAGACTTTCTCATCTTCTCGCCTCGGTTCGACACCGCGAAATTCACCTATCGCTTACCCTACTTCCACCGCAATGCAGCCTCCGAGTTGATGGGCCTTATCTATGGAGAATACGCAGGCCGATCTGATGATTTCCAGCCCGGAGGAATCTCGTACGAATGTTCCTGGGTCCCCCACGGAGTTGTGAGTCCATTCGTCACATTATCTTCTCTGTTAACATTGTCTAGGAATACAAGGAATTTGAGGCAGCTTCGGCACAGCCTCCCCCTGCGATGCAGATCTCCAAAGGTGCGGTAGCTTTCATGTTTGAGAGTTGCAAGCAGTTAACCATCACGGATTGGGCGTGGAACAGCGACAAGAAGCATGAACATGAGCCCAAGATGTGGGATGATTTGGTGGATAACTTTTCATCTCATCAAGATGAGATTAATCAGATCTTGGGGAAGAAATGATATGATAGTCGTACTTCAGACCAAACGAGATATATCTGATGAGTTTTCATTTTATTCACTCACCGTTGAGGATACTGCATAGAAAATGAAATGCTAGGCCCTCATTGGTATATAAAAGATCAGTCTCTCATTGGTCATGTACGAATAATGTAAAGAATACGTGCGTTCCTTCCCGTATTCGTATGAGGCGCCAAATGAGACCCCGCATATTCCGCCTCAACGTCCAATGATCGGAAACCTTATCTGGGGTGTCTTTGTTTTGTGGGGCCGGGCCAAACGTTTCCGTTGTCTCCAGAATGGGTCGATAGCTTCTTTGACGAAGCACCAACATATTATTTAGCTATAACTTGGCCTCAATCCAGGTTAGAACGATTCAAAAAGCAATCTGACAGCACACTTAACAACTGAACCGGCACCTTCACCCCTCTCACTATGAAGGCTCCCGAAACACCACGTTATGAATTTGGTGGCCCGTAAGCAACTCCATTCACGTCTCGTACGTCACTAACTGAAACAGTCTCGGCGCCACCGGTATCGTCTTCGGCCTTCCTATCCTCATGCAGGTCCTTTATCTAGGCTGTAACGACGTCTCGGGCTGTCCTGCGCCTGCTCTGTTGGAGCCCCGTACATTATCATGGCAAAAGCTCAAGTCGCAAATTCCCTGGCCTGCGGATGGCATCTCGGGTTTCATGAGCTGGGAGGTCACTGGGTGGCTTTTTGCTTACTACTTCCTTAGTATTGTGCTTTACCGTGTGCTTCCAGCTGAGCATGTTCTTGGTACCAAGCTGCGTGAATCAGGTCGGCCTCTTGAGTATCGCTTCAATGGTAGGTCCAGCCTCGCGTTGTTGTGAATGAGAAACTGACAGAATTGCAGCATTCTCAGCTACTGTCGTTCAATTGACCGCTTGTGCTGTTGGCACTTACATCTACGGAGCTGAATTCCCAGTTTGGACCTTCATTACCAACAACTACTTGCAACTTCTCACCACAAGCACCGTCCTCACCTACGTCATCTCCATCTGGACTTATATCCGCAGCTTCAGCGTCAAATCAGGCAACCCCGAATTGCGTGAATTAGCCGTGGGAGGTCATACCGGCCGTCTTATTTATGACTTCTTCATCGGCCGTGAGCTGAACCCTCGTGTCACGCTCCCGTTCTTTGGCGAGATCGATGTCAAGGCGTGGCTGGAGATGCGACCTGGTCTTACTGGTTGGGTGTTGCTGAACTGCTCCTTCATCGCCAAGCAGTATCGCACTTACGGTTACGTGTCGGATAGTATCCTGGTCATTGCATTTGTTCAGGCCTACTATGTTCTCGAAGGCCAATACTCTGAGGCCGGACTATTGAGTATGATGGATATCACTACTGATGGCCTTGGTTTTATGCTTGTCTGGGGCGATATCGTCTGGGTCCCGTTTCTGTACACAACCCAGTGCCGTTACCTGTCTGTCTACCCTGTTCACCTAGGACCTCTCGGTGTCACAGCCATCGGCACCGTCTTCGCCATCGGACTGTACATCTTCCGATCATCCAACAACCAAAAGGCCCTATTCCGCAAAGATCCCAACAACCCTGCTTTCGCGAACGCGACCTTTATCCAAACAAAGCGAGGAACCAAGCTTTTGACCAGCGGCTGGTGGGGAATGGCCCGTCACATCAACTACCTCGGTGACTGGATCCAGTCTCTCCCTTTTTGCCTGCCTACTAAGCTCGCAGGATATGTCATTCTCCCTGCTGGTAGCGCTGTAGCTGGTGCTGGTGTTGCTAAGATGCTCGACGGTAGATTGGTGACTCCTAGTGATGGTGCGCCTTGGGGAATGCTGTTTACATACCTGTACTCAGCTTGGTTTGGATTCCTGCTTATCCATCGTGAGGGAAGAGATGATTATGCCTGTGCTGAGAAGTATGGAGAGGATTGGGAGGAGTATAAGAACAAGGTCAGATGGAGACTGCTGCCGGGAGTGTACTAAACACAGTTAGTTGTACTTGGGGAAGAATGCCGTGGAGCATCGTGGTCGAGTGTTTGTATGGGACCGTTGGGTTTAAAAGTCAGGTGAACGGATATCCAAGGAGAAGAGTTCTGTGTAAGTTGAAATGATTAGAGCCATAATAAATTTGAAATTGGTGTCATGCAAAATAGTACATCACCGTGTGTTCGTGCACAGTTTTATTTGTTCATTCCTATTCGACATGCTGATTACAACTTGGACTCAACCTTCATTATAACACTCTTCACCTCCAAAAAGTTCTCCATGCTACACAACCATCCTTCTCGACCTTGACCAGACGACTTGTATCCTCCGAAGGGCAGGTCCCTGGCTGTAGTTGGGCTGGTGCAGTTGATACCAACGTAGCCTGAGTCGAGCTGTTTGACTACCCTCATAGCCCGGTCAATGTTCTTGGTGTAAACTGCTGCGTAAAGGCCATACTCGGTGTCGTTCGCTTTGGCAATTGCCTCTTCCTCCGTCTTGATGATGTTGATGTTGACGACTGGTCCAAAGACCTCCTCCTTCATGATCTTTGCATTTTCAGCTGTGTTGAGGAAGATCGTCGGCTCCACGAAGAAACCGCCCGTCTTATCCAGGGTGCCCTCTCCGCCAAGTGCTAGTGTGCCTGACTTCTTCCCTTCATCGATGTATGACATGACCGTCTCGTACTGAGTCTTGTCTGCCTGCGGACCGTGATTGACCCCCTTCTCGGTGGGATCACCAGCCTTCACAGTTGCCAGTGCCTTTTTGCAACCCTCGACAAACTTGTCGGAAATTGATTCCTGGACGTAAACACGAGAGTTTGCCATGCAAGCTTGTCCACTGTTCCACTGGATACTGTGCATTGTATCTTTAACAGCCTGGTCGATGTCTGCGTCCTCGAAAATAATGACGGGCGACTTTCCACCGAGTTCGAGGATGACTTTCTTCAAATTTGACTTTGCAGCTGCTTCTTGGATTGCACGACCAGTGCGGGAAGAGCCAGTGAAGGAAATAGCTCGAACATCCATGTGAGACGAAAGGGCAGCACCAGAAGGACTGCCGTGTCCAGAGATGACATTAAAGACGCCAGGTGGAAATCCAGCCTTGTGAATGAGTTCGGCAAACTTGGCTGCTCCAAGCGGTGCTTTCTCGCTCGACTTGACCACCACGGTGTTTCCAGTGATCAATGCGGGAGCAGATTTGCTAGCAAAGAACAAAAGCGATGCATTCCATGGGATGATGGCGGCGACGACTCCGAAAGGTTGTCGAAGAGTCATAGTGACATAGCCTGGTGTGTTGAGGCTTGCTTGGCCTTGGATCTGTGGCCAGGCCTCAGCATAATGCTCGTAGCTGCCTGATGAAACGTAGCCTTCGAAGAATTCTGGAAGGGGACGACCCATGGATTTGGCTTCGAGTAAGGCCAGTTCGTCATTGTGTTCTCTGATCAGAACTGCGAGTTTCTTCATGTAGCTGCCGCGCTTGGCAGGGTCTAGAGCTGACCATTCTGGAAAGGCGCGCTTAGCGGCTGACACTGCTCTATTGACATCGTCAAGCGTGGCCTCGGGTACTGCGTATTCATCAGCATAAGAGATTTTGAGAATCGTTGTGTTCTCACCATTTGCGACTTGTTCGCCTGTTGCTGGGTTAAAGAGGGGAAATGTGTTACCATCTGAGGCACCGACCAGCTGATGACGTTAATGGCGCTCTTTGACCAGAAGGACTCTCTTACTTCACCATCAATCAACATACGAGGCTCTGATGCCTGGGCATTGACTCTAGAACCCATGATGTCTGCGTGAGTTTGTAGCTGAAGATAAGGCAAGTAAGGTTGATTTTCAGGCTTCAAGTTGTCAACAAATGTCTCGGTTTGCTTGTGACGAGCTGTGTTTCAAATGACATCAACCACTATCCAGTTTGGCAATAAATCCGAAAAAGTACATATTTCACCGGCCCACTAATAGTGTTGGTGAGGGGAACCACCATGAAACAATCATTGTGGAACATGAGCGGCAAACGGGCCGAGGTGCCTCGTTCATCGCGGGGCGATGCCAAGAAATAAAACTGCACCTTCTGAAATATCGTTGGTAAAGATGTGCTATAAAAGATACGTTGAAGTCACGAAGAGATAGTATAAAATTGGGATGATTGAGGAGAAGGGGTCGAAAACGCATAGCAAGATTTCTTTTAAAAAGACTACGTATAGAAAGCGTACCGCAGAAAAAGACAAAGATAGAGGGGGAAAGCGGATTACCTGTCACGGCTAACCAGACGTGTCGTGGCGACGAGTCGACAAAGTACCGAAGCCGACAGCAACAACCTTCTTGCGAGTAGAACGACGAACGACAGCCTTCTTGCGTGCAGTACCTAAGATAAGTAAAAGTCAGTAAAGACAAGCCGCTTTTCTAGGCGAAGGCCTGGGGAAGAAAAGGAGACCTACCACGAGCACGACCACGCCCAACCGGAGGAGAAGGATCAGGCTTTCGAACAAGATCCTCAGAATCATCAGATGACACAGAGATTGCTTGGAGACGATTTTGAGAGTGACCGACAGGGCCATGTCCAGCGTAACGCACCACTTCACGGGGAGCTGTCTTCCCTTCGGCGGCGCAACGGTTCATGAGAGCTAGGAAAGTGGCGGACAGCTCATCAGGCCACTCGGCCTTGTTCTTTTGGTCTCGTAAAGAAGCGAATTACGAGAGGCGAACGGGAGTCGATCAAGTAAAGCAGAGAAAGCCTCAGCCTCACTCCTCTTACGGGCGTAGGAAGGAGTGATAAGAGCGATATTGGCCTCAATTTCGTCATGATCGTGAATTTCTCTACCGGCCTAGACAGAAGAGTCAGCGGTGAAGTGTCGATGAAGGATTGGAGTACAAACCTGGACGCGGTAGATGAGAGCAAGAAGCTCACGGCTGGCAGCAAGCTCATGTACCTGTAATGCCGGAGTGACTCCAACGGGGTCAGAGGGAGAGGTCCGGCAAGGGTTGGCCAGTACATCAGAGAGCGACCAAACGGCAGAGCCAAGCTCCTTCAAGCACTCAACGACACGCCAGTGCTGGAGAGGGGTCAATACACGATCGGTGGTAACTTCGGCATTAACGGTATTCCAGTAGTACTGGACGGCACCTAGCTCAGGCGAGATTGCGCAAGGCGATGGCGTCTGTGATTCCGGCTCCGGCACGTGCGATTGTGGAAGGTCGATTTAATAGGCGAATGAAAGGGAGATTGTCATGTTGATGTTTGTCGATGGCGGTGAAGTTGGATGAATGAATGGCGATAGGTTGAATGATGAATGTGGACAGGCAGCTACGAGTGCTAGGTTGCATCCCGATAGTGAAAAGGCGGCGTCTAACGATAGTTGACCAGATGAGAGTACTGAATCAACGCACGGTCGCCTGATTTAGTTGTTAGATCACTATCCGGAATGTTGTCTAATCGACTGGGCATACTTGGCCATTGTTTCATCGGTTTGCTGTGTTGCCTGGCATAGGGCCGTTTGCGCTTGGGTAAAGTAGGTGAGTAATGATTCTAGATTCGCTCGTGTGATGGGGAACATCGGATTCGAAGGGATAAGCGTCTGCTATCAGAAGATGCCAGATAACTGGCTTGTCGAGGTTTGCCTGGGGGAATGGAATCGCTGGAGGGGAAAACAATGCGAGAGGAAAGAAGAAATTATCGCTGAAGTGGGTTTGTTTCCCGGTCTTCCTTCCTTTGCGCTTGAACAATCAGGTGAAAATATGGCTGTGCCTGAGGAAGCAAGTGTGACAGGAAGGGGGGGAGGTCGTTCTGTGGCAAGACCACTACAAAATAGAAGGCTCTTACTTGAAACCTCCCTTCTACAAAACCATTGACTGCGGACTTTTCTGTGCCATCGATCATCACCATTATTTTATCTTTCCTACATGACCGACATTATTCTATATCGTATCACCGTTTTCGCAACACATACGTTCAACAAGGTCTTTCACGATATCTTCATTTTAGCCGCCTCTGAATAAACTGTGAGTACTACTCGGTCCATGAGGTTCTAATCTGTACCAAGGACTTTACAAGTAGTATCATCCTCTCTTACTAGCAAGATCGACCCAGTCGCGCGGGTTAGCATTCCAGCAGCCAGGATCACAAATACATCTAACGTCTTTGTCAGGTTTCACTGAGCCCATCGCTCCAGAGTACTTCCAAGATCCTGCTGCGGTTGATACTGTCCCCATATCAATAAACCCTCTCAGTACTGTCGCGCGGTTAGTCCTTCAGTATATAAGATCACACACATATGCAACGCCAATCAGCTAGCGACTAGAAACTCATCAATACTGAGCCGCTCAATCATCACCGATTCAACGCAACCAGATGTCGGATTTGTCTTCGTTATGCAGCACTTTCACCTTGGAAAGCACATCGCAAGGGAGGAATTGTGTGTGGCTTGTGAGAAACCCACGATTGTGCTAATAGTTAGCTCATAAAGCTTTGGCTTCACCGCTCTATGACACTGATTTAGAGGATTGGTTCTGCCATACTTGCCATTCCAGCAATGTCAATAGGGCGGCAATCGAGCTCCCTAAGAGAACACACCGGAAGCCAAAGGTCTACATGACGCAGGGGTTCAAGCGATGTAGTAACCAGAATGCTCACATGACTCGGACAATTACAGGACAGCTCTGGTTCAAAGGTCTGTACTTGCTTTCCACCCAGACTATCCCGGTGACAAGGCACACATTTATGCCAAGCTTGTTCCAACAGGCTCGGGACTCTTGGCCGCATAGCACCTGTCAGAGAATACTCCAGAAGTCCCGTGCGACAGCCCAGCCTGTACCAAAGTCAGGCGAACTGAAGATAAGAAACGGGGATATTACGCAAAGGGCTCCTTTCTTCTCTCGGAGTACAGATGCCGGCGTTGTCTAGAGTACATCGAGAGACACAACGGACAGGAAGAAGGCAAGGCTAATCTTCCTCATTGGTCACTTCACTATGAGATTACGCCAAGCGCCATCATCTTTCAATGGCATCTTCAACTAGGGACAAAATAGTTTTGCAAAGAACAGAATTTAACATGATCAACTTCTCTGCTGCTATCAGTGGCAACTTTTGAAGAACACCAATCAGGTGGAGTTGCATTAATCACAGAACTATTACATAAGGCTTAAATGCAACATGCACAAGGGGATGGTTCCTGAAACAATCGCCCTTGATGCTGAAAACATCATCGACATATGATCCCCGCTGACCTAAGGCCATGGTACCGGTTTTTAAAAAGCTTGCGTCCACGATCGATCCTTGGTGAGACGTGGGGAAAGCAAAAGTTGAATTGAAAAGGAAAGTGGAATGATATTGTTCCTTACTTTGAAAAAGGCGTTGGATTACAAGTGGTATCAAACAATCTTGAGCTTTACTGGCAAACACGACATGATAAAACGAAAATAGTGCTCAAGGTCATTTATTCTCCTGTCTAAACGAAATTGTCACTACCATTAACCTCTGTTGCCTTTCATTCATAAAACGTATGGAAAGTCCCTGTTTGAAGAAGGACTTTACGTTTCAGAATGATTGCCGTTAGGCGAAGCCTCCATCTTAGGCAAATTCAACGTTAACAGAAAGCTTGTTGCATGATCGGCTTGCAAGGTGCTTGGCGAGATCTTCACGAATAATCTTGTTCTCCTCGCTCAGAGTGTCGATCTTCTCAGCTTGCGATTTCATGGTGTCACGAATCTCGTTCACAAACGTCTTGAGCTCTTTGAGTTCTTCATCCGTCTCAGCCTTGGCCAGCGCTTGAGTTTCCTTGTAAGTTTCCAGTACAGTAGTGCGATGCTGAATGACTTGGATCTCGCCTTTAAGTTCTTCGATCTGCTGGCCAGCATCGATGATTGAAACCCGACTGTTGTAGATCATATCGCCAAGCTCACTGGCATCGGCTCGCATCTGATCAGCCCGCATCTGATCGGCATCGGCGTCGGCATCGATATCGTCGTCGGCGTCGGTATCGGCATCGGCCATCATTTCATCGTTTTCGGCATCCCCGTCAAGGGCACCAGTAGTGGAGGGTTCAGACATGTCTGGTACGTGATCATCCTATGATGCATAAGCATATGTTTTTAGGTATCAAACAATCGAGTAAAACGTACAGGTGCAACGGACTCTCGGAGCGTCTCAAGAGGACGTGGAGATTGACTAGAAGGATCTTTATTCTGCTCTTCCTTGCTGATTCCTCGGAAATGCATCGCCTGGTCTTCATCACTCATCCCGGAAGGATAAAATATCTTGTCAGTCGGGAACTGAAATCGCCAATGCATAGACAACTAATCTCTGTAAGGGCGGAGTCTGTTGTGGTCGGGACGGTACACAGAGGCCAGGAAGAACCAGTCGGGAAAGCTAATGTTCTTTCCTACGGATGAAGCCTTTTCCAGCTCTTGGTAGACTGGACTTTTGCAGATCCACACCGCAATAGTCGGGGTCATCGATTGGAGGTTAATTCGACAGGCAATTGCTAGCTCGTCGGCCAAGCTCGGGGTCATGTTGTCCTTGACTTCGTCAAAATCCTTTCCCATGTACTGGAGTACCCATTTCATTTCCAGATCTTGCCAGTCCGGCTTTTGTTTCAGTTCATCAATGAACGTTTGAAACATCATCGCAGCACCTCGAAAGGTGACGGAGGACGGGGCGCTCATCATTTTCACTATCGAGGTATGTTAGAAAAATCTGATTTTGATTGATGGAATAGGGGTTATACTTCGTTTCAGTATTGTGTATTATGTGTAAGGGTGATGAAACTGGAGAGAGTATATGAGAGGGAGAGGACTGAGATATAGGGAGTGGAGAGTGGAGAGGAGAGAATACAAAGCGGGTAAACTTCTAACGCGTCTCGAAATTTATATTATGCCTATACTTTTACTAGCAAATTAATGTTTTCAAGACAGGTCTGCATTTCTTTCGCCTGGGAGACTTCATAATAAAGCGGGGTAAACCGGACGACTTTACGAGAGTATAGGTAGGTAATTAATAGTCTTTTACCATAACCGGATCTCTTTTCTCGCTCTCTTCCTTTAGACTCTTTTATTTTCACAACAAATCTTCCACAACTCAACATTTCACTAACGCTACATCTCAACGGTGGTTTTCTTTTTGCTTTAACCTTCAACTTTATCAAGCCCAGGCTTTCCAAATCTCTCAATGATATCAACAACACATCTCAACGGTATGCGGATATTTATTTATTGATACAAGTCTATTCTTATTAAATCCGGCACTAATTAGAAATGGGTAGATATCATGAGCGACACAGCGGATCCCCTTGAAGGGTTCCCGCCATTCAACCCTGTGTACAAAACCGAAGAGATCGAAGCAGCTCACCGACTACAGGATGCAGCTTAGAACGACGCATACAGAAGTGCTTAGATCACTTGAGGTGACCAATTAGTCCCAGATAAGAAACCTGAATGGGTGTATTGAGCGAATCGCCTTCAGGCAGCTAATTCGGCCAAGCACCTCTACAACCACCAACTTGGCAAGGCTGGGAACGGGCTCCAGAGTCGCCAAATTAGCTGGGCCAATATCACCGGTGTCTTGACGAACCCTCGATGGACCAAAGACGAGATTGCTGGAGGATCTGGCCTATATTGGGCAAAACGCGCCCAAACGAAGTTCCCGAATGCCGACATTTTTCAAGGTCGACCCAACGACGATGGACCGGGGATTGATAATACTGTCCTTTCTACCTCGAAGCGCGCCGCCCAACAGCACAGTGTTGAGCCAACAGACCCCACCTGAGCCCAACCAATTGGCCCAACAGCTTCGTCACAATTCAACGCTGCTGCCCAAGGCACAAACAATGGAAGAGCCACGAACGAGCTTGCTGCAATCAAAGCAAGGGTCAAGTAACTGGAGGAGGAAGTGTTGCAGAAAGAGCTTGCGCTCAAAGAGGAGAAGCGAAAACTTTCCCAAGAGGCTAATGTTGCCAAGCGTGATCGCAACGTCCTTGCCAAAGCCAAGGAGAAGGCTGAAAGCAAGGTCAAAGAGCTCAAGTCCGAAATCGAAATGCTACTGGAGAGTAACCAGAAGACCAATGAAATGAACAAAAGGCTGAGCGACAACAACAAGAAGTACTACGAATCAGACAAAGCATCACAAGCCAGCTTGTCCAAGGAGCGAAAGACAGTCATGGATCACTTAGAAATTTCCAAGTCGAGAATGCACGAAATCAACAGCCTTAGGGCGGAGAATAAGAAACTCAAAGAGCACATGACCAATAACGCCAAAGGTCAAGATTTCCTCGAGTATCTTGAAGTCATAGAACGGAACATTGAGGAGGACAAGACTACTATTAGACTACTATCAGACTACTAGCCAAAGCCAAGGAAGCTACTCAGTCGCAACTTGATCAGCTCCAAGTTTCGTTTCACACTCTGCGTGGTAAGAATACCTCAAATTATGGTTAGAACGAAGTACTAAAAGCGTTATAGTGGAAGTCGGCCAACGTCTTCTCGAAGACAATCCAATAACACCTGACGAGTTTGAGGCCTAGATAAGCCTGAAGGATAGTTTGGAGTGCAGATAAGAAACACTGACAGCAAGATTAAGAATCAATCTTGCGAACTCTTGTGCAGCCATGATAGCATTTGGATACCGCGACGCTACCAAGTGTATTCCTACTCATAACCTGGAGAACCCAGAGCTGGAATACATAAAGTAATGGAGAATCGTGGGTTAGGAACTATATAGTCTGGATGATTGCTGGTAAAGACGGGGTTAAACATGTATGTTGTGAACTTGCTCAGAAGACGAGATAGAACACTAGAGTCATCTATACGCGGCACCCAATACGTGTTCAGGTTGGTGAGAAATGTGAAGTCTGACAGCGTCGGACTATTATACTGAAATAGGCTAATTACAGGAAGTCAAGGAGGCATAAGTCATTCCAACAAGAAAGTAAAAAAAGATAATTACATAGTAACCTGCATCATATCGCATGCCGCAAGGCCCCAAACTGTTGAAGTTTCATAGTCCGTCTGAGCTAGGCCATTAAAAAGTGAGATGTCAGGAAAATATTCATGACTACCCATTTGATAATGCGAAGCCGTTAGGCAGTCCGATAGATGTAAGATTGATAAGATAGTACCAAATTTGAGTTCCTGAAAATGATTTGATGTAAATACCATATGACAATGATATTATCCCGTGCACAAATGACGTTGGCCAATGTTGTCATCGTGGATACGGGTGCCGTTAGGCAATATCGCTGTCGTAGATATTGGTGCCGTTGGTAAAGGGGGTAGGCGTGATAATCGTTTACCAGTAACTGGTAATTCCTCCCCGGCCTCCTCGGGCTCCTCGGGCCCCTTTGCCTCCACGCACATTGCCACGACCCCGACGAGCTGACTGTTGGACGTATCCAGTGCCTCTGTTCCTGAGTTTCGTATGCAGCGATCTGGAATTGGCTGACTTGGACTGAATTTTCTCAATCTCAGCATCGGTGTAGTGCGCGACATCGACCTCTCCGTTGTCGTTAGAGAAGGTAATTCGGGAGGCCTCCGAGTTTTCCCAATTTCCAGGCTTGACCCAGTCCTTGTTGATGGTACGACCGTTGCCTTGCCATTCGTAGAACTCATCATACCCACCCCATCCGGCACCTACTCCTGGCGGCCGTTTGTGATGGATTTGATGACCTCGGGAGGTCGACGAGCGAGTGTCTGTGTTGTCGCCTGGAAAAATGAACTCTTGCGAGATAGAAATCGGGGCCTTCGTCTCAGCATCTGGCTCTCCAAGCATTTGACCTGGGACCCAGGCCATTTTGTCAGTGACACGAGAGAGCTCGATCGCGTGAGGAAAGATCTTCATGGTGTCCTTGTAAGCAGCACTGGCCGTGAAGGTGTCGTTAATCCTCAAGTTTGAGCGGAGATCTTTGTCGAATGGCGGCTCTGTTGGCCTTCCCGCAGGATACCATGGCGCCTAGCCATCAGTTTCGTAGGCAGGCAGGTCTTGAAGATCAATTTCCTTCATTTGACGCTCATCATCAGACATACGCTCCACAAGAATCCTGACCCTGGTGCTGTCGGCATTTGGGTTGTCTAGGCCAGGAAATTGTTGGGCGTGAACCCGGATCCGTCCATAGTCGCCTTCGGTGGTGAAGGTAGAGAACTTGGCACCTTTCTTTTTCAGATCCGCGTCACGGTCTTGAATATGAGAAAGTACCTCTTCTTTAACATTGAGGTGCGTGTGGAAGCCATCCGCGTACCAGCCCTTGGACCACCCATGCTTTCGGAATGGGTGGCTCGTCACAGTACCGGGAGGACTTGGCTCAGGGATGGCGTTGGCCGGAGCGATTTCTTGAGACATGCTCTGGAGAGGTGGGCTTAGTAAAGCCTGTCGATATGTTAGATGCTTCTCTGATTTCACCAGCTAGGATACTGACCCTCGCAAGCTGCAAGATCATCTCGACCTTGATATCATCGGAGAACGACATTTCTTTTTGTATTTCAATAATTTAAGAGTAACTGTTTTTCGGTGGGTTGAACTGTATAATGTTGTAAAAGACGTTGTTGGCGGATGAGTTGTGGAATACTTGTTGCGATGTGAGAGATATGAGTTGTGCGTGAAGGTAAGCGCGGGGAAAATCCCAGAAGACCTCAAAACCAAATCTTGCCTTCATTAGCTAAGCAGGGTTGTGTGAATAGGTAACCAATACATGAAGGCTGTTCATTTATGTGAGCTGACACTGCCAGGAGCTGTATTGGCGGTGACACCCTACTATCAGTTTTGCAACAGACTGTTCAAATCTCAAATGACCAAGATATGTCATGTAAACCATCATAAAGTTCCTAAATACTCCTGGTTGAATTGGCCGTTGGAACATGCCTTGACAATCTGCATCATGGACCACGGCATGACGATTATTCCTTTTTTTGGTTGATATTTGTACACATTTAGAAATCCAATTCAACTACTGATAATATATCACCACAATTGGGTCATACTAGACTATAGAAGTAAAATTCATTCAATGTAAAATGGTATCTTTGAATTTGCATCTCTATCTCAAGCCAAGGACTTGAACCAATACCTAACCCAATAAGCAACTACCTACGTACTTGGCTGAGCTTAGCTTCACTGGATTATTTTAATAATACCAGCTACTGACCCAGAACACCACGTGAAGGTGTCAGCCATCGTTCTGGTGCCTCCGCAATGATGCATCATCGGCAGTTGTTAATAAAAACAACAGAGCAAATTCCAACTATACACGAAGGGCCTGCTGTAAGGCTATCGGTAACACGAAGGCGTAAGCCTAACGAACTATTCAAGGAGTGAAAAGATCTGCATGTTACTGATAGATACCGTTAGGCGTGTTCCCAATCGTGACCAAAATGGAAGTTGTACAACAAAATGAAAAGGTGAATGCTCCAAGTTTGATACTGCATGAAGACGGATGCACTGGTTCGCGCATGTGTCGGATATTGTTTTTCTCTACCAAATCGTCGTCGTCAAAATTTACCTCCATGGGTGATGCCGTTAGGCCTCAAAATGTACTATGATGAAATAGAAGTTTTTAAACATCTGGTGTCGCTTGTTGGACCTTCGCGCGAGCCTTGTCGAGAGACTTTTTCATGGCAGGGTTCTTGAGTTCACCACCGTATTTCTTCGGGAGTTGTTCGTCATCAAAAAAGGGATATTCCTGGAGCGGTTAGCATAGAGTCAAGTGAATGAGTCGAGCACATACAATAAGCCATTCTGGCTTAACAGCCGTGACATACTGCAGGTATTGAATACCAGAATAGTGCATGTTGTGGCAAATAACCCACTCGTAGTCCATCCCGACAAGGCTGCTTCCAGGATCAAGGAGAAATGGATGGTTGTCCCTTGCAGTCTTGTACGAATCAGGTGACGTTTCGAACATTGCGGCTTTGAAGAAGAATCCAGCGAGAATGGATTGGCGTATCTTGTCGCTATAGCCCTCGTCCGTTTCGTCCAGGGCTGATGGTTCGCTTTTGCCCATGAGAAGATGTAGACGAACTTGGGACAGTAGCTCTTTGCGAATAGCCAGAACCTCGGTTGCCACTTTGTGATCGACAAAGTATTCGTTGCACCAGCCAAGCAAGTCGTCCTTGGATAGATCCTTGGACATCTGAAAGTAGCACGACAAGGCATTCATGCGTCCCATAATGTCGGACTGTCCATGCGCAAATGCCTGTCGCACCACGTCTGCCGCGTATCTTACTTCATACGGTCTGGTCAAGATATCATCTTGAGTGCTCATGAGCGCGGCGATGGTGACTAGCTGGCGAAGACAACTAAGCGTATGTGCTTTTAGAAAGCAATTGTACCACACGCAGTGAACAGGAAGCCGTATGGCCTTTCTGCCGTTTGGAGTGATACGGCACTGATCGTTGATGTAGCCCCTATTATCATACTTAGTACACGTTGGCCAATTGAATGAGTCGCAAAACGGTGCTAGGTCTGTACACACATGACTCTGAGATCGCTGATAGCCCGTAGATATGGTTCTGGGTGAGGTGGATCAAGCCAATCGAACTTGGGGATGTCTTCAAAGCCCAACGACTTGAGACGAAGAACTTCACTTGACAACTCGCTCAAATGAATAGCGGGTGGGGTATTTGGAGACATTCCGCGGTCGTGGAATTCCTTGCTGTAAAGACGGTAGCACTCCCCAGGTTCGTTTCCTCCAGCACATCCGGCTTGCTGTCGGGCAGACGCTTGCGAGATTGGAGCTGTTAACACCGTAGTCATTCCGACTCGAGGGTTGTAGCCCGCCTCTTTGTGGAGTCCACAATCTGAATGTACAGTCAGCCAACATGATGAACGACAGGTATTTCGCACTGCATATAACATACCAACAACATAAATGACACTTGGGATGGTCAAGCTTGCCTCAGCAACATTGGTCGAGACAATGCACATCTGAGATGTAGAACCACTAGTTACCATGTCTTGGGCATGCTTCGGAAGTGAAGAGTACATCGGGAGCACTTTGAGGCCCGGCAGCTGTGTTCGGAGCTCGACACAAGTTTTCTCAATCTCCCGCATCGAAGTCATAAACACAAGTATATTGCCTTTTGGCTTGGTCATGACGATATGTCTCACCGTGACTACCACGGCTATGTCGTATTGAACTGGTGGGCTGTCGACATGCTTGATTTGGACGGCGTTGGCCTGTCGCTTGGCTTCGAAAATGTTGGAGGTACCAAAGTACTGGCACAACTTCTTAATGTTGACTGGCGCTGACATGATGACAATCTGGTTTGAGTATGAGCATGGGATGAAAGTATTTCGCAAGCTAGGCTAACCTTGAGATCTTGGCGCTTGGGAATAAGATTCTTCATCAGAGCAAGCAAGATGTCGGTATCTTTTGTTCTTTCGTGAGCTTCATCGATCATAATGCATGCCTAGTGACGTTAGAAATTAGATTACGCAGTTGATAGTGGAACATACATAGCGTTGGAGCAAGTTGTTGGTAGCGTGTTTTTGGAGTAAAGAGCCGTCCGTCAGGATTTCTAGACGCGTCTTTTCTGTGCTTTTGGTTTCGAACCGGACTTTGCATCCGACCAAGGTGCCCAAAAGTACATCCATCTCCTGTGCAACGCGACTTGCTACACTGATTGCTGCTGCTCTTCGCGGTTGCGTACATGCCACAGACAACTTGCTCTCCCACTCATCGAATAGGACGAATTGAGGAAGCTCTGTTGTCTTGCCAGACTCCGCATCGCCAACGACGATCGTAACCTGAGCAGAGTTAGTCAGTCGACAGATTTGTGTAAGAATGGATAACGTACTTGTTCGGACTGGTATTTCTCAAGAAATTCCTGCCGCTGAGCACGGACAGGAAGTCTCTCGTTTCGTTCTTTGTGGAGCTTGAGGTATTGATCCGAATACTCCTTCGCCGGGAAGAAAGGATTCATTTTGCCATCCTCAATGGCCGATGCTTCGGACGCAGTCGTTTCGTTACGCCTAAGCTTCTCCATACTCTTCTCGGTCTCTTACTGCTTTCGTTGTGATGTGTTTAGTTATGGTGGTAGTTGTGATGGTAGTTGTGGTAGTGGTCGTTGTCGTGTTTTGTTTTGTTTGTAGTGGGTGGTTCTGGTAAAGGAATGACTTTTTATGGTATTTGTGCGTATGTTCGGAAGATCCACGTGACGATTTGAAGCTTGCTTTACAATAATAATCTAACTTCATGTGCGGTGATGGCCAGCTGCTGGCAGTGTCAGTATCAAGGGGTATGGATTGGGAGAACAAATGCTGCTGAAGGATGACGTCTTTGTACTGAAATTGAATCAGGACTAGGTAACAAGGTTGCGATCCAGAAAGTTTCGTAAAATGGGTCTGAATAAGGAGTCATTAATCTGGATATTCGTCGCGTATAAAAGCTGATGGGAAGATTATTGGAAACTATCAACAATGGTTGGTTAATTTTCAATCCTGACTGATTCATAGCTTCCTGCGTTGCCGTTGCACTGTTTTCTTCCACGACTTGTATGTGATATTGCCTGACTCTTTGTGGTATATGGGACATATTGTTCCATCACTAATAAATGAAAAGAAGGATCTTGCTGTGAGATAACATGAGAGCTTCAAAACATCCAAATTTGGTGTGAATTGCATTGAGTGGGCAACCAAGGTTACGAGAAAACGGGTTTTGAGAGACAACCCATCCTTTCCATCGACGCTGTCTTCTAAGATCCAACTTTATACTAGTCTCGACTCAGTGTAATGGAAAATGAATTTCTTCTAAACTTATATCTATTGGCCGGCCAAAACGTTGAATTGAAGTGAGAAGTAAATCATTTGGCTACTGTAGGCTGAATCAACCCAATACTTTCCCTTCAAAGTGTTTCAACAACGACCATGGTTAGGAACGAATGCAATATTGTTCCGAGACTAAATAAGACTATCTATGCAAGATGTATAAGCCTCATACAAATCATATTATCTTACATAAACTTTGAAAGAGATGAACTCACGGAGTAGTTGTCGAAACCTTTACATACCTAACCACTTCTCCAATTACTCCACCGATCAAGGCGTAACTATAGTACAGCCCTAAGAATGCCCTGCAAACGCGCTAAAACACGGCCCCCATAATTAACATCGTGCTCCCGCAAAACTTAACTTCTTGCATGATCTCTTCCCACTTGTTCAGTTGAAGGATCCGTTCAACTACAAGGCAGCAAGAAATGACATCTGATACCATCCTCGATATTTGCACCCATCATCAACACTTCGACCGCTTGCTCATACGCTCACATCCCGATGAGACTCATGCGGTAGCAAGAGATCTTCAAACAGCCTTTGAAAGCTCAACCTCTTCCTGTCTTGGTCCATTAGGCCGACTTCCCATTGAGCTACTATGGATGATCTTCCGCAATTTGGACGTACAATCTTACTTTCGACTCCGTCACGTCAACAGAAAGTCCCGTGCTATATGTACTGCAGTTCCAGAGTACCAGGCAATTGCAACATATGGGTTGGAAGCTCTACGGGGTATGCTTCGTACTGGCCTTGCTCAGACCATTACAATCGGAGACTTATATAAGTCACTGATCCGGAAGACATGCGAAGTATGTGATAAATCCGGGGGATTTCTGTTTCTCCCTACCGCCACTCGCTGCTGCTTTGAGTGCATCAGAACTGCACCAGATATGCAAGTCATAAGCACCTCAACACTCTCCATGATCACCAAAAAGTCCACCAAACGACTATTCCGCGTACTGGGACCAGAGTTACGCACTATCCCTGGCTCGTATTCCACACAGGGCAATCCTTGGCGTCCAAAAGGCTTGATGTCTGCAAAGTTAGCGATATCGAAATCGTATAGTCTCGGCATACGGGATAGGTCTGCATTCAGGGAGTTGCTAAGACGAAGTGATCAGGAAAGCCACCGTTTCATGGCTTCTACTGCGTTCCCATGGTATGATCCCGGCAGCAAGAGGGTGGAGAGTGCTGTGGCTTGCAAGGATGTTGCGTTCAAGTGGGATACCAAATTCAGCGTTCAGGAGGCTCTCTAATTGGTTCAACTACGAATACATAATACGTTCTTTTTAAAGTGAGGCTGTTGGTGGCTCAATACAGAAGGACCAACATGGGACTCCGGTCCCACCACCGGACGAACGGAATCATTTCCAATTGGCAGCAAAGTAAGACATAAGAAGAAACAAGAGGTGGTATGCGGTAGGCTCGTCTATGTATGTTGGTGGAGGGCCTCAATACTAGGCAAGAAAAAAGCGCATGTTACACAAACAAGCCTCAGCGTTTGAGTATATCTTCTCATTGGTCATAAAACGAGTTAATCCATCACAAATGAAGATCCTGGAGCCTGATTTTCAGCTCGATGAAATTGGGTAAACATAATCTGATTTTCCCCGCGGCTTTCCGAGCTCAATCGGTTTTATTCAAATCTAAGCAATTTCTGCGTGGTGATTGTAAGCTTTCAGCCACAGGTCTTGACTGTAAACAACACATCCATCGACATTTCTCCTACTCATTTAAAGTGATATTGAATTTTTCGAGGCTTGAGAGCCATCAGGATCAACATTTGGCCTCGCTCTTGAAAGGTTCCAAGGTTGATCAACATGAAGCCCAACCAGACTTCACCTTGGTTCCTGGCGATATATGTTTTCTTCATCCCAGGATGTCTGGCTGCGGAATTCGGCGATGATTTCGCCAACAATCTCTTTACAGACTTGGCACCTTAAGATAACACTCTGCACTCTGTACCTATGCTAATTGATACTCAAGCCTTATCGCCCTCTTTGGAGAAAGAGTTACTATGCAGTACATGAGCCAGGCCACTGGCTGGGCTGATAGCTTTACTCTTGCAATGGCGCCCCTCGGAATCCTTACAATTGTTGTCAGTGCTATCAGAGTTGTAGGGCCGTCTTGGCTAAAGGCTATTATCGGCAGAGCCAGAGAGAATCTGGCAGCTGCAGAGGTCGAGCTGATGTCTTCAACTTCTGAAGATGTCTGTGAGTTGTGGAATGGTTCTGAGATTGTCCGAAGTCTTGGGTCACCTCCAGTGCGGGAATTCATTATTCTAATACCAAAATCTCGGAAAGGTGACGCTTCACTCACTGGATGTTGTGACTTTGAGTGTAAAACTATCACAGAGGCCGAGAAGGAGGGCCATTTAATTACTAGTAGGTCCTAGCCAATATGTTCAAGATGGGAGCTAACTTACAAATAAGCTAAGGAACGTGGAGACTCAGAAAGAGGGGCGAGTATGTGCAGTTCCAAGGGAAGTGAGTACCATCACTCTGGACCATAGCGATTGATATCAGCCTAACAATGTTGGCCCAGCAAATGCAAAAGGGATCGAACTCAACGATTTGGGCACGCCAGCCCCAGATTCCAAGACCCGGCCCAAAGTCATCATCATTTACAACGAGTCAACATCGGCGCCTAACATATCGCTGAATGTCCATTCACAAAAAAGGCTTGAGGTCCGGATTGCCGCAGTGATCGGCACCTTTCTCCAGCTGGGAGTTCTCATCTATGCTGGATTCGCAACATACTACCATACCTTGAAGTTTCCAAAGGAAGAGAACCGACCGGTGTCGAATTACGCATTTCCTTGCACGGCTAGTGGAACAATAGTCTTGGTAACTGGGTTGCTTCTTTGTGCCGATGTTGTTGAGAAGAGAACTGCCGAGGAGGCTCGAAAGCCAGCAACTGGTTATGAGGCCTATCCGATTTGGGTACAACGCCAAGCAACCGTCGGAGACCAGGTGTTCAAGTCTTTTGGAATCTTTTCCAAAACATCTAGAAAAGAGGTTTTGACGTCACGTCGTAATACTCTTTCCAAAACACAAACCGAAGTCTCACTCGTCGACAGGACTGTTGAAGTCGTTTGCTACATACCATTGCAAATTGTGGAGTTGTTCAAAAAGGCTCTGAATAAGCAGACGTCTTCATCTACCGAGAACTCAGTGCAGTCTTCTAAAACAACACTGGGATCATTCCTCAGTATTTCCGGATATGTTGTACAGTTTGTGGGACTGCGAGACATGCATTGGTCTGTGTCTATTATCCAGCTTGGGGCGGTTGTATTCATGACAGCTGCCCGGGCGGCCATTCGCCGAGGACTCGCCGTTCCTCCAAATGCTCGATCTCTGGCTCAAAACTTTGAGCTGGAGTGGCTAGCATCTACACTTGCTGGTACAGATGGCTTCCGTTGGGAAGTATCCGAATCCGGTAGCTCAGCTTGGACAGACTGGGTCGTTTTAGGTGATGAAGGCATTCAGCTTCAGTCCCCGGATGACACAAGAGATAGCGCTGAAAGCCACACTCACTCAAACAATCAACAAAACCAAGGTGTAAGTCAAGAAGATATTGTCAAGGATTATAATGAAGAAAGCGAAGACGATAGCGAAGACGACAGCGAAGAAGATCGAGGTAGAGAAGATATTAAAAACAGTCCAGAGGAGAGCAGCAGTGGAAATCAGAGCGATACAGAAGCCCAGAGTAAGGTCAAAAACGACAACAGTGGCGATATCGAGACAAATAATGGCATTGAGGCCGCAGATGGGCAACGAAGTGGTAGTGTGACGGAAAGCAGAAATGAAGGTCACGCGAACACGGTCTGTTCAAAGTCTCACAATGTTATGGCCCTTCGGTCTCACTTTGCAAAAGTTACAGGTTGGCAAAGTCCAGTATTCGCTGAGGCAAGCTCTCTATCTAGAGCTATCGAAGTGGTCATGAATACCTTGTTCCTTAACAACAGGCTCGAGCATTTCAATTGGGCGTTACGAGCTACCTATAACAATTCGGAGCCTCAAGTCATCAACGTCTCCTTGAGCCTGATCAACGGAAACTGGCAGATTAACCGCCACCATGTCGAAGCGATTTTATCACTTTGGATATTTTCTTTGCAAAATGTTCGGAAAGACGAAAACACCAATCAGAATGAAGATACCACTACAGACGGACCAGGCGTACACCTATTAGGCACAGACACACCACAGCTTCGACGTGACCTTCGGTGGTGGGTACCTCGCGACCTCAAGAAAGCAATTCTCGTTCGAGAAGGTCCTGAAGGTTCTTTAGTTGTTGAAAAGGCTCTTGTTGTCGGTTACGGAAGAGCCACGCCAACAAAGGTGAAGCTGGAAAGAATACAGCTGGATGAAGACGACGATGAACCACCTTACGGACAGGCCATGGAACATGGATTCTTGGCAATAGAGTCATTCCGGCCACCGGCTTCTCTATATGCTCTAGACCTGTTTTCGTCTTTCATGAAGGCAGTGGCAAGAACCATGGATGAGCCAATTCAAGGCCAAGGAGAGATTAGGCCAAATGACTCTGGCAACCTTGGGTCTTGGACTTCATTCACTTTACATAACACACTGTTGTCGAAAATGGCCGGTGAAATCCAGGGCACCGGCCTTGCGCCACTCAGTGAAGTTTACTCTGCAATCATCCCGTCTCTTAGCATCAAAAATAAACTTCCACTGGTCGACAACATCGTTGAGCTGGCTCGAGAACATGCAAGGCCACATGAAGAGCGGGGTGATATGAAAAAGGCAACAGAAGTTTACATATGGCTAATTAAGACAGCTCGGCTTTTCCCAAGTGATACGTCATTTGTTGCAAAATCTACAGCGGTGATACTTGATCAACGAGATCAGCTGATCAATTCCATCAAGCTATCAGATCGTCTTAGACCGATTGCCTCACCACTAACGGATCTTTCCGAGAGTAGGATCAAAAGTGAAAAAGGCCGAGGACCAAAGGAAACCCCACTTCGACAACAAATCGATAATGAGCTGCAGCTAGGCGAGCCAGAAAGCAGAAGCTTCTTAATCCGTTTGATGCTCTTGTACGATGACCAGTGTCGTCTTGACATACTCCCCTCTCAATTCGCCAAGATTGCAGATCACGATCCAACCTTTTTACGACTAAGACGATCTATCCTAAGCAGTCCACCCAGGGAGTACGAAGAGGGGACTGAAAAACGTGATATAACCGGCTGGACACAACTCCATCGGGACGCCGCTGCAGGAAAAGAGTTCGAGCTATCTGTGTTGCTGAAGGACGATATAGATCCAGACACACGCGACCTCCTCGGGCAGACAGCACTACATTTAGCCTGCCAAGCGGGCAAAGTTGAAACGGCAACCATCCTTGCTAGGAACGGTGCAGACATCAATGCGAAAACCAGAAATTGGTCTACGCCCCTTCACTACGCAGCTAGGCAAGGCGATCTGTCGATTGTTAGATTGATTGTTGAGTCTGGGGCGGAATTTGACGCAATGGATTCAGTAAGAATGACTCCAGCTATGTGGGCCGCACTCGAAGGAAAGAAGAGTGTTCTGTCCTATCTGTGGAAGAATTCAAACCTCAACTTGCGAGATTTTGGTGGCAGAGCAGTGCTCCATCACGCAGTTCTATCCGGATGTTGTGGTGTAGTTGATGTTTTTGAGAAAGGGATAGACGCCGAAGTTCGAGACCACGAAGGTCGAACACCTCTACAGCTGGCTGTACTTCATGGAAATGAAGACGCATTCTCAATCCTTCGCACCAAGTTACAAGCCGACATGGGTGCATTGGACAATGGCGGGAATCATTTGCTGCATCTCGCCGCTGTCGGCGAGCAAATGGCGATGATGAATCAACTCGCCAAATCATTTGACTCGGACGTCAATTGCAAAGACAATCGTCACGAGACCCCGCTTCATCTAGTAGTGCGGGAATGTAAGGACACATCCATCGAAGCCTTGATAGAAGTGAAAGCCAATCTGGAGGCTAGGAATATCTCTGGAGAAACACCTTTGATGATTGCCTGTCGTCTGAATAGGATCAAGATTATCCAACAACTAATTAGCTTTGGTGCCAACATAGACACTACCACAAACTCTGGGGATTCTGTCCTAATTACAGCTGTCATTTATGGCCACAGGAAGGTTGTTGAGTATCTTTTACAGACAGAAGTCGACATAGATAATCAGGACCGGTCAGGCCGGACCGCTCTGCATACAGCAGCGAGGTTCAACCGCAGAAAGATCATTGAATTGCTTATAGATGCAGGAGCAAAGAAGGAAAAGCCTGACAACGACGGAAGGACGCCGCTGCACGGGGCCGCGGAGGGAGGCTATAGTGCAGTTACTAAATTACTACTGGTGAAGGGCGCCGATAAAGACGCCAGAGACAGCGAAGGTATGACTCCACTACATCATGCAGCTTGCAAAACTGGGATAGGGGTTTTAAGACTCCTCAATCAGGGCAGAAAGCCTTTCAGGACAATAGGGCAGATTAGGGATGCCGTGGACCGGGAACTGGAAAGGATTGTGAAACTTCTCCTGGAAGCAGGTGCAGAGAGGCAAACTGCAAACAAAGAAGGGAAAACAGCACGACAGCTGGCAGAGGGGGCAGGCAAACAAAGGCTGGTGGAGATGATAGACACAATTCAGGCAAAGTCACAATAGTCCATATCCAAATGCATTTAGTAACTTACAAACAAGAACAAATAAACTTGTGAATGTACACTTTTTCATTATTAATTCTTACGATAGCGTTGAGACAGGCTTAGAGTTAAAAATCCAAGCTTACATGCCAAGGTCCTTTTTTCAAACAAGAGATAGTGAGTGAGATAAGAGAGGAGGTTTTCTTACATATAATGACATAAGAAATAAAAGCACATAAGTGCGAAGTATAACATATAACTAGGATATCATGACCTAGCGTCAGCCGGCCTGTGTCCGATAAAGGTGTGAGTTGCAAGGGATGTCGTGTCCCGGAGAAGATCCGTGTAACCTTTCTGTTGCTAGATATTCTTCTTCTTTTCAAGATCAGAATTTCTATTGCATCTCGAAGTGTAAGGAATCACAAAAACTATGAGAATACGATGAAGTTGAAGCGTTGCCTGCCAAGAAGCCTAGATTTACGCGGTGCTGAGGCTCACCTTGTATTCTTATCTGTTATGCAATGAAGATATTCTTCTTGTCGGATCATACTCCCACGGGCGTGACAGAAGAATCCCAACGAGGAACATGCCCTTTCTGACCCACTAATCATCTCAATAGGTTTAGTTTGCGATATAATGTTATGTCTTGCATCAAGCCTCGTGCACTACGACGCGCGGCATTCAATAGGTCCCCAGCCCTGTACAAGGATTGCAAGCTAGGAAACTTTTTAAGACATTTGATTGCCATTCTAGCTGAACATGAGCTACGCTTAGCCTAGTTGGTTCCGAAATACCTCTTGGTGTCATCCCTCTCCAGCCTTATGGCAGTTATTGTTGAGGCTTATTTATCCACTTCTCCGGATTTGCTTCCAGGGCCTTTATAACGCTCTTTTCCTTCTCAAAGTTAGATCTCCACTCTTTGCTTTCATTTTCACCCCCAAAAGCGATCGTCATGTATGCCAAGATCCAGAATACTACGGCCGAGGACCGCCGGGTCAAAAAGCGGGAGTACGACCGTAAATCCCAGAGGTTGGCGCGTGAGAGGACAAAGGGTCGCATCGCGCAGCTCGAGACTATGGTGGAGAGCCTTCGACAAGCCGACTCTAACGCACGAGTAGCCAAGCTGATGGAGCAGCTAGGTCAAGTCACAATGGAAAGAGATGGATTATTACAAGTGCTCGATTCACTCGATTCTACCATTCGTCGTCACATTGGTAACTCGGCGACAGGCGAGCCTGCTTCAGATACGCGACCTGAATCATCAACGAACACATCATCGAGAAGGTCTTCGATTTTCACGTTGGAAGAATCAGCAGGCCGAACGACTGCTACGGGAGTTTCTCCAAAAACGAGTGACTCTACAATACTGGAAGCCCCGATGGACTATCCTTCAACCAATCTTTTTGACTACGACGGCTGGTACCACTCTTTCAGCGATGTGTCATATCCAACTATCACGGGTATTGATAACTCAGTCTTCCAACCCAATCTGGACTGTTTTGTGCAAACATACACTCGTTCGCAGTAATTCTTTCTATGCCTTTGAAAAATGTCGTGGAATGGATTCTTTACGGTTCGGGGACTACCCACATCTCATTACTCAACAACATTGCACACCTCCTTGCTCCGCTATCATCGCCCTGTGTCTAGGCTCTCCTTGTCCTCCGCTTCCGCGTTTAACCGACCCCTTCATCTAGAGCACACGAGTCGTTGATGAATGAAGATATATTGATACACGAATGGACAACCTTCACATTTCTATCCAGCTTTAATTAATTCAACTGATGATGTCTTTTGTCCCATCCCTAGTGACTTGAAATCCTCCCATGGCAATTACGGATACGCTACCCCCGCCAGTTTGGCACTGCTCATTTAGATTTGATTATGTGAGTTGTTTTACAGTTGGTCTCAAAACCAACAGATTGGTGGCTTTCGTGCCCGTTGGGGATTAGAAAATGATAGTTCCTTGAGTGCTTGGTAATACACCGGTTGAAGTGCTTAAGCCACTCAAGGCCTGCCGCGTCATCAGCCTAATCATTGGACTCATTGAAGTGGCTCAATCGCCAGGGAGCTTGATTTCTCCATTCCAGTTGACGAAAAGATACTGGACGTCAATAAAGATGAACGATGAGGCCGCCCAGCCTTCTGTTTCGAGGGCCCAGCTTCTGGTTGTTACGATAGGTTTCCAGTTCAAGGTCTGTGTTTGCTTTATGATTTGGCTGTGATATTGTCCGTGGCTGAGAACCAAGAACGTCATCGGTTGTTTGATCACCTCATTTGTTTAATCCATTTGCTTTGTGCACATATATCCACCAAGTGCCATGCATGTTTCCGCTGCCCATCCCACTTATTCCGCAGCCTTGTAGAATCAGATATTCGGACACTCGTTCCAAGCTTCATCACATTCTTTTAAAGCTCAATTAAAGATGTCACTGTTGAGCTAGCTCATATCTGCTGGCGTCATATTTGCGGTGTGGCAGACTGCGCTGAAAAGCAAGGGCTATTGCGCGAATCATTTACACACACCAACTTCGCTTAGATATTAAGGTTTCAATGGTTCAATAATCCTTGAACGTCAGATTGATAATCTGAGAATAAACCGGTTATTAAATGAATTAGAAATTCAATGTGGCGTTCAAGGGCATGATTGGAAGAATTGAAAAACCGGGTATCATACGCGTCGCCTTAGAGTGATGGGTCCCTGTCTTGGCTTCGCCCCCTGCTCACCTGTGTAACGTTGAAGTGAGCTCGCTTAATAAAAGCCGAGGCACTGTTTTCGATTTCTTGGACACGGAACCAATCATAGACATCGGATCGGTCTTGGGTAAAAAGTCTAATAGCAAGGCGTTATTGATTGGATACCTTGTATTGATTATCGAGTTATAAGAAACGGCCTACTCCTAGCCCGTTGTTACCAGTTATAATTGACCCCTAAGAATCGTGTGAAAAGCCCTCCAACAGTGACCATTAGCAAGCAGGCGGTTGTTAGAACACATATTACAAGAAAGAAAAGTAAATCCACCCCTATCCTGACCCAAGAATTGTTGTATCCACGCCCTCGAAATCCAATTAGACATAGAGAGTGTACAACAAAAAGATTGCAAAAGAAGCCACCTTGACAATAGTACCTCCAGTCATCTTGCCTCCTGGTGCATGTCCTGTGACTACAATAGCCGTTGGTTTAACTGATGTGGCTTGGCCAGAGGGGTATGTAGAAGGCGACTTCAATCCCGCTTCAGCTCCTGTGGGCACGCTGCCTGGGCCATCCGCGGGTTCACTCTGCGGGGCAGTTGCGGAAGATGTGGGAGCGACGGGAGACTCAAGAGATCCAGGGTTCCTATGGATAGCTGGGTAATCACTTTCCCGAGATCCCGCGGGTCTACTGTGCTTTGTATCCACATGCCCCAAGTCCCCGGGGACCTGGGAGTGTTCCGGGTTGTTGGGCAATCCAGGGCCTTGTGAAGATTTCCATGGGAATGGACTCTCAGGGGACTCAGTAGGCTGGACACTTACAACAAGTGTCCTGTGGCTGGTAACAAATGCAGTCAAAGTAACCGCTGAGCTGACAACATGTTGGTTCCCAGCACTGCCAACACCAGTGGAGCCGCCCTTACGGCTGTCCCCACCAGCTGATCCTTGACCAGCTGTGGCTGACTCGTCAGGAAGAGTCAGGATTGTCGTGATCGCCTGCTCACCGCATGCGTGACAGACAACCGTGGTGGCAGTGAAACCAGGAGGACAATCGCCCGAAGCGGGAGGCTGACACTTAGTCTCAGCGCAGGGGGCAGTGATGGTATAAGTATGCAGACCCGGACCATCTGGACCGAGGGTGGGAAAAGCAGTGGTGTAAATGAGGGAACCACCACCAGTCACTTGGCCATGGCCCCCGACGGTAGAGGTAGGATAGATGCTGGATAGTGTGATAGTGGGCAATATGCTTGTAAAAGTGCAATTGTCACTGTTTGATGCCTGTCTTGGTACAATGGGGGGCCAAGCAAGACTAACGGCAGGGAATAAGAGAAGAAGCGGAGTGAACAGCATGATTGAACGAGTGAAGCGATGGCTTTAGTGATTGAAGCGATGATTTGAGTTATTGAAGTTTGATCTTCTCGTGTCATCGGATGGAGTATTTATGCTTATCTCTTATTAGGGCGTGTTGTTGTTCTCTTTGCAACATCACGCATTGGGAATGAATTGTCCTCTCAACAACAATCAGATCACATTCATTTCAACAAGGCACGCGACACCCTCGCTTAGGTGTGAAAAGTCTTTTCACTTGGTCTAGATCCTCAAGACGATTGAGTGGCTCCTGCATTGATCATGATACCACTGGTGTCGTTCTACCACGGCAGACACCAAAGCCTAGTGATAACTGGTGTTCTTCTGAACCATGTATCCCGACTGGGAATCCAACTTGTCTCTGTTGGGGAGGTCAAGAGCATCGCCTGGAATTCTAAAAGAATATAGAAAGCTGAAAACCATCACTCAAGGAAAATTGAGTTGTCTCAACACCCTCTGTTGGGAGGAACAAAAACTCTCCCTCGAAACTTTCCGGTCATATCACTCCATCGTGACACCCACTACGGCTCTTATAATACCCTTATTCGGTAAGAGAGTTACTTTTTGGGATTAGAGTTGATACGAGTCATAGTCTAATGTCTTGTATCGCTGTCTGTCAACCCAGAGGCTCTTGAACACCAGTCGGAACACCATATGAGCTGTACTCGAGACCCGAGATGAACAGAGAGATATGCTTGAATACCAACATCATTTCACTCTAGGAATTTTGTGGCGTTCGAAGATGATGGAAAAGTATTTCCTGGTGGTCTTTCTACCATACCCTCGAGACCAGTTCCGCTCAAAATAACTTCACTCTAGGTTTTTCTTTCTTTCTTCACATTCCAGGTCTACAAACTCTCCCTCATCTAGAACACGACAGACCATTCAACAAGACAAACTATCGAAGCAAGGTCTAAGTCAAGGCATGACTGATATCTTCGCTTTGGGTATGTTGGGCCAGGTAGTCCATGATCTGATGGCTCGTGTGGTCAGGAGTCCCGTCATCCATAAATATCAGATTCTCTGCATCACATTTGGAAATATCCAACATTATCAACACTATCATTTCGTTCAACACCTCTAACCAACAACAATCGTTTTAACATTCGCCCGTTTTTACAATGCGTCTTTCTCGTTACCTCCCCAACCTCCTGGCCTTACATGGCCCAGGCTCAAAGGCTGTAGCTCAACACCTCGACGATTGCCCTGACGGGTTGTCTGTTGTAAACATACAGCCTGAAGTCATCATTGGGCTCCAGCCTATCACCTTAAGCTCCGTGTTCAGTACCAACACGGTGCTTACAGTTGGAGGTACCACGATCCCAATCACGGGTGCCCCGACTACCTTGGTCACCTCGTTCACTCTTACGAGCACTTCGACCAGATTCTCGACTGGGTAAGTGACTGCTCTCTAGATGTGGATCCAGATGTCTAATATTCTTTGAACCAGTGATCCCGAACCACTCTTTACCGGCCCCTACACTACCATCACGAGCAATGGCCCCGAATCCTACCTAACTACGATTACCCAGCTACCCTCGGGACGAGATCCGACTGGAACTGTCATCATCGTCAGTCCGTCAGGAGGATCAAGCAATACCTTCACTGGCCCTTACACGACTATTACAAGCAACGGTCCTGATGGAGCCAAGCCAACCACCCTGACTTTCCCTCCTTCAGGCCAGGACCCGACCGGAACCGTTATTGTGGTCAATCCGGTCAGCAGTCAAGGCAGCACCTTCACCGGACCATACAAGACTCTCACAAACACTGGACCTCCTGGAACCCGGCCAACCACTCTCACGCTCCCTCCTGGCGCTGGTGGCACTGGGACAGTCATTGTGATTACTCCATCTAGCAGTCAAAGCAACATCTTTACTGGTCCGTACACAACAATTACCAGCACTGGATCGAGTGGCACTCGACCAAGTACTTTGACACTTGCCCCAACTGGTACAGATGGCAGTGGAACTGTCATAATTGTCGAGCCAAGCTCCAGCACTGCAAGTCGTCCTTTTACTGGCCCTTACAGTACGATTACTGGAATCAATACCGGTACAGTCGGTACGACAGTGACGCTTCCTCCTTCAGGTATAGATTCTACTGGCACGGTTATCATTCTTGAGCCAAGCACAAGCACGCAAAGAAGCTCCTTTACCGGGCCTTATACTACAATCTCAGGCATCAATACTGGAAGTCTGACTGCAACTCTCATACTACCCCCCTCTGGGACAGATCCAACAGGCACGGTCATTATTCTCGAGCCTTCATCTTCACCCCCGATAACAAGCTTTACCGGTCCTTATACTACTATTACTGGAATTAATACTGGTACTGGAACAGCCACCTTGACCTTGGCACCATCCGGAACAGACTCAACTGGAACAGTGGTTATCCTTGAGCCTTCCGCTTCTCTCCCTGTGACGACCTTTACGGGTCCGTACACTACTATCACAGGCGTAGGTACCGCAACGACCACTGTCACCCTTCCTCCTTCTGGAACAGACTCTACTGGTACAGTAATTGTGTTAGAGCCTTCCACCAGCATAACCTTCACAGGACCATTTACTACTATCACTGGTGTCAATACTGGAACTGCCACTGGAACATCAACAATTACCTTGCCTCCTTCTGGCACCGATCCTACTGGCACGGTGATCATTTTAGAACCTTCGTCTTCAGCCTCCAACACAGTCTTTACTGGACCATTCACTACTATTACTGGCGTCAATACCGGGACTGCGACCGGAACTTCTACTCTCACCCTGCCGCCCTCTGGTACAGATCCTACTGGCACGGTGATTGTCTTGGAACCTTCTGTTTCGGCTAGTAGAACATCCTTCACTGGACCGTTCACTACTATCACCGGTGCCAACACTGGAACGGCAACTGGAACCTCTACTATTACTTTAGCACCCTCTGGAACAGATATCACAGGTACTGTAATTATCTTAGAGCCTTCAAAGTCAGCGACTGTAACAACCTTTACTGGACCGTTCACTACCATCACTGGTATCAACACTGGAACTGCCACGGGTACATCGACCCTCACTTTACCACCATCTGGGACAGATCCCACTGGAACTGTCATCGTATTGGAACCGTCATCTTCGTCCCCTAGTTCAACCTTCACAGGACCCTTTACTACAATCACAGGCATCAACACAGGTACTGCGACAACCACCCTTACCTTGGCACCATCCGGAACAGATCCGACTGGTACAGTCATTGTACTAGAGCCAAGCTCCACTAGACCTACAACCCCTAGCATCACTCCATCCAGCAATAGCCCTGGGACAGCCTCATCAACGGATACTACTTCCACAGTTTCACAAAGTCAATCGGGCCCTGCTACTTCAAGCACTTCGGATACTTTGACGGATCTTGGAACTAGCAGTTCTGGTTCTATCGCTACCACTTCTGCATCTACAGAAGAACCCTTGGAGACTACTTCATCTAACTTGGGGACGTCTTCGGCCACATCAGAGGTTATTCCGGAGATTTCCACGTCTGATGTTCTTCCCGATACTTCCACATCAGAGGCCCCTCCCGAGACTTCCAGCGATTCTGCCACCAGTAGCTTATCGGAAGGTACCAGCTCATCTGGCCCTGTGACATCGTCTGATGCACCGGAGACTTCTACAACCGATAGTGGGATAACCACTAGCTCAGAGGACCTGACCTCGGATGTAACATCGGCATCAGACTCATCCGTGGCCACTTTGACCTCGATGGGTGCTGATACATCTTCTACAGAAGAGACTTCAATTGATACTCCGACTAGCGTCGAAATCACCTCTACAACAGTAGCTGAGAATACTGATGCAACCTCTGAAACCGAGTTACCAACTTCTTCAGATGAAGCTACCAGTTCCTCTCTAGCCAATCCAACAGCCGAGCCACAAACATCTTCTGAAACCGAGTTACCAACTTCTTCAGATCAAGCTACTAGTTCTGTAGCCAGTCCAACGACACCCGAGCCACAGACATCCTCCGTATCTGAGTGCATTCCGTCTGCAACTTCTACATCATCATTCTGTAATGTCGCTCTCCCAGCCAACTGTCAGGCACTCGAGACAACCAACGGTGTTCTTCTCATCCCCGTAATCGCAGCTTGTACTGTAGCGCTTGGCCCCTATGCAGCTGGAAACATCGCAACCTGTCTTGCAACAAGCATTTCAATTTTCACTGCTGGAGCAGATATAGCCGACTGCATCCTCACTGCGCTAGAAGGAAGATGTATCACAACTCTACCCGATTCATGCACAGACCTTGAAAATTCCAATGGTCTTGCACTCGTTGCGGATGTTGCTCTTTGCGCTGTTGCTCTCGGCCCATTCGCAGCTGGAAGCGCCGCAACTTGTCTTGCTACTGGCGCCATTACCTCATCAACACAAGGAACCAGCATTGTCGAATGCTTGCGAATCGCCTTTGGCTTCGATTCGGGCACGGGCAGCATCACTGGAAGTGCCCTATGCGAAAGCGAACCAACATCTACTCCACCAGACCCAGTTTGTGCTACGATCCCTGAGCCTTGCGCAGATTTGGCTGATACAAATGGCCTTGCTCTCATCGTAGCGATTCCTGTTTGTACAACTGCACTGGGAGGTTTCGCTGTTGGTAATGTTGCGACCTGCTTGGGAACGAACCTCATCACACAGAACACTTTGGGCGAGACTGTCGTGGAGTGTCTTGAAGATGCTCTTTCTGAAACGTGTATCACGTCGCTTCCTGAGCCATGCTTGAACTTAGAAGGAAACACAGCTGCTCAGCTTGTGATAAATCTGCCCCTTTGCACAGCAGCTCTTGGTCCGTTCGCCACTGGAGCAGCGGCGACTTGTCTGACTTCAGGCCTGACTAATAGCAACTCAGTTGTGGACTGCCTCAACAACGCAATCTTTTGATGGCGTATCTGGAGAGGTATCGGCGTAGTTCCCGATTATTCGTCATGAAGAGACAACATGGTAGTTTTGTGGTTGGTATTTATGTTTTCATATTGGAATTGGTCTCTTGTTTTCTGTATTTCTTTGTGTCTGAGGGGGTGGGGTAGTCTCAACGCGATTTCATCTTCCACGTAGTGGTGGCGGTCGTTAGGGTCTATTTTCTATATGAGCTTTTAATTCTGGTCTATTTATTTCAGTTTTATTTAATTCATTTTACGTGTTGACCCGGGGTTCACTATGTCCCAGGGTAGGAAGAGGAGACAAACGACAATTTCCTTCACTACCTCGATCCGAAAAGCTCCATCGATGAAGTGCTCCGTTGTATACGAGACACGATATTCAAATTCTTGACGCTTTGATTAGCTTTAAACAATATCTCAATCACACAGCAGATAAGAATAGCTCACGTCACATGATAATTAAGTCAATATCTCATTATTTGTACGCTAACATTACACATTTATGCATCCCTCCAAGAGCCGCTGTTTAAGCTGGCGCTGACTAGAGCTTGAAGCTGAAGGTAGCAAAGTCCTTCGGCCGTTTACTTGCTTCCAGGGGCCTTCTCAACAGTCTCAACTGTAGGGTGGTCGGCCTTGGCAAGTCGATCAAGAACCTCGTCATCAACAGACTCGTGGAAGACATCGACCTTGGTAGTAGCGAACTTGCGAGCGCTGACACGCTGCTCGAACAAAATACCCAACTCGGCAAAGGTACGACCATTGGGCTCGGGGAGGCGGAAGTAAGTGTAGATGATGCAGAGGAAGCAGATGCCACCCTGAAGAACTTGTTAGTATATAACTTGCAGAGACTGTATTTGTTACTCACCCAGAAGAAACCGGTGTAGTTGCTCCAGTCCCAAGCAGTAGGGTTGAGCATGTAGGGAGACAGAATAGCGTTGATAATACCGACGATTCCACTGTTATTTGTTAGTTACTGACTTTCATCTCTCATAGTTGAAGGAATATGCGCTCCCAAACGATTGGCTCAGGTAGTGAGGTTAAGGTTGAAGTGGGGCAACGGGAATGTGGGGCGGGAGCGCGCGTGGTGATTAGATAAGCAAATCGCGTGTCCAATCACCGGGAGGCGCACATCCAAAGGGGCATATCTTCAACTTCATGGTAAAACTTACTAGAAAATGCGGCCAAGAGCAACAGTCTTGATCTGGAGGCGTCTAGAAGGCAATTCTGAGACCAGTGAATAGGCGACTGAACCAACGGATAGCTGGTAAACGACGGCCCATCCGATCATGAGACTTCCGGTAGCAAGCGCACCCTTCTCACGTTGAGCCTCAGGAACGAGACCGAGGAAACCAAGAACACACAGAACAATGCAGAGACCGCAGAGTCCGTAGAGGTACAGGGTACGACGACCAATTCCAGCGGACATCAATCCCCAGGCGCCAAACACACCAATCATGTTGATAGCATATTGGCCGAGAGCGAAGGAGTAGGCGTGCTTGGCAGACAGACCAGCCTGCTCGAGGAAGTAGGTAGAATAGTTGGAGAACGAGTTACCGCTAAGGTTCTGCATAGCCCAGACCATGCAGACAATCTCAGTACGGCGGAGGTTGACACCCTTCAGACAATCCAGATATGAGCTTCCGCCGGTGAGCTTCTCCTCGAGAGCAGTTGTGTGGACCATCATAGCAACAGTCTCATCGGCATCGAATTCGGTCTCACGGTTGAGACTGGTAAGTCGCAGAAGACTCTTCTTAGCATCCTCAACACGACCCTTGCGAACAAGCCACCAGGGAGACTCGGGAGCAAGCCACAAGCCCACAATCAAAGGTAGAGGCCAGATCCACTGCAGACCGTATGGGATTCTGTAAGCCCACTGATCAGTTCGACCAATCATGGATCGCAATATTCCAATGCCGATTTCCTGTCCGAGACCCCAGCAGAAGTTGACATATGTGGTGAGATAACCTCGGAGGGCGATGGGGCAAACTTCGGAGGCGTAGGTGACGCAGATGGTCTGGAAGATACCCCAGGGAAGACCACAGAGGATTTCGGCGGCGAGGAGCATTTGTACGTTCTGAGCGGTGAAGAAGAGGGTGATGCAGGCGGAGAGCCAGATGAGGCAGCCGATGATGGTGTATCGATAACCGAATCGTTCGGAGAGCCAACCGTTGAGGATGAGACCGATGATGGAGCCGACGTTGGCACCCTGATTTGTTAGCTGCGGTATTTTCGAGGATTTAGTGGTTGCATACATTGCTCAGACCTGCTTGCCAGGCTGCGGAAACTTGATACGAGCCATCAGGCTGAAGCGTTCCGTACTTTCTGTTCCACTGAGGGAAAGCATCTGCACGCCATTAGACAAATAAGGCAAGAGCACTCGTGATTACTCACAGAAGTTGTTGACGAGGACGATATCAAATCCCTCCATGACAATACAGGTAGATATAAGGACACTCCATCCAACAGCCTTGGGATACAGCTTGATACCCTGCATGAGGGTCATCTTCTGCTCCTTTGCAGCAGCGGAACGAGCATTGTCGACGATATTCGCGTGTGTTTTTGAAGGGTCACTGTAGTGATGTCCCTCAGTGTGCTGTGCCTCTGGGGCAGCCGAGACCTTTTCGTCCGACATGTTGAAGAGTATCCAAATACACAACAATCAAGGAGTATTGAAGAGATGAGAAGTAGAAAGATGCGGGGAAGTTTGATCTGGGGAAGATGGAGAATTGCAGCGCCCCAATATTCTTATTTAATGCTGGAGAAAGGAGGGGGAAACATGGAGAGATCGGCCAGGTTTCCGGGTCCCAAGAAATTGCCTAGCCAGAGCGAGCGGGACGTTGCCCTGAAGGATACTAGCTCGCCCGCTTGGCCGATGAAAAGATGGGCCGAATGGTAAGTGTCGGCATAATGCTTGTGACTGAGGTTGACTGTCGACTGTGACCCAAGACCTTGATATCCTGGTTTGTACGGTTGAACAAACAGAATCTTCTACCGATTGATCCCTCGAGGGTATTCCCGTCTTTAGAACACAGCTTGATACCCGCAAACAACACGACAGAACGACAAAACGTTGGAGAAACATCTCTCCCTCGCATGAGCAAATTCCAAGTCCAATTTCCCCGCAACCACCCTAATCTGGGGGTGGAGTCCCAGCCTCCTCACCAACCAACCAAAGAGTCGATAAAGCAATCTCTGCTTGTTAATAAAGTGGATCAAGAATGCTCTCGAACGAACCAAAAAGCGGCCATCTCCAAAAACTGGGTAAACTTCTCCCTTCGGCCAAGTCCCGCACCAGCACAAAACTACTTTTCACAAGCTCGTTATCTTTGGAGGCTGAAACTAGTGATCAAAGTGCACGACTCGTGACTGGAGAAATAAGGTTTACGGCGAGAAGTCCGCAGCAGAGAAGTCCGTAACGAGTGAGATGTTGGTCTAGATCTGGGGTTGCACATGGCATTTCCCCGCGATTCGATCTGCCGGAGCCGAGGATGACGAATGGCAGCGTTGGAATTCGTTTATGGTTGATGGGCTGGAACGGTCGTTTCTTTAATTGCTAATATCGGTCTAGCTGTCTGATCATCGGATCTGAAAAGGCAGCCAATGTATCTGTTGCCATGTTGTACATGCTGAACGAGGAAATGGAGAATGGTTCGCGGCACGGACACAGCACATGACCCTCATGGAATCGAGTATTCTGTCATAGGTAGGGCATGCTATTAGAAACACTTGTCAGTGATACAGTTTGCATTCACAGCATGTAGACGGTGTAGATATTGTCCAGATGTGGAGATGCTTACCCTGAACCTCTCGGGTTATGAACATCCAATCGATGAGCGATAGACCCTAAGACTCCAATACTAGACTTCTAATGAGTTCTTGGTAGAGCAGAATTACTGGTATCGCATTATCATCCAATTGGTGTATTGGCGACAACACTCATCGGCCATCACGAGAAGGATGGGTTATGTTTGAAGGAATTGTCAAGATTTACATCTTGACCGCCACCAGGAACTTGTCCCTTCTTATAACTCGGTAGGTTGCAAGCCTGGTTGGAACGGTGGTTAAATTAATCGCTTGAATCCTAACGAGGTCGCCCGTTTTACTCCCAAGATGGCCATTTATTCCGCGGAGTGTAACAAATAAAGTCAACCGCTGAGCAACACTTCCACTCTTGGTAAAATTCGCCGGAAAACCCCAAGAATTATTTTTCCTAGTGCCGAGTTAGTAAGTACTTCCCAAAATGGCCATTTATTCCTCGGAGTTAAAATATTGGACTGACCGCCAAGCCACACTTCCACTATTGGTAACATTTCCCGGAAAACAAAATCCAGGAATTACTTACCCTGGTGCCTGTCAAGCCAGTAGGCGTGTTGAGATATAAGTCTTGACAGCTACTGAATTATCCCTTTTTGTATCTCAACAGGGATCAGCACACACGCGTACGTTTAGCGATATTTGTCCTTTGCATTGACCAAAACGCAGAAACCACCTCATGATAGCACACGGATGAATTCGTAGATGTAGAGGTTGAAATTTATATAACAACTGTATGTACAAAACTTTTAGTGTTGAACCTAGGTCATGGAATTCAGACCCGTTTAGAGTGGGGACCGGTCGAGGCTTGGCGAGTATTATCGTTATCGTCAAATAGAGTTTCCCACATTATAATAGTTACTGGACTAATAGAATATGCGTATATAAGCATGCATGATTCCGTTTGTGCGACATTTTCCAGTCTCTAATACAAAGAAGACGTGTGTATACGCTTAATTGACGCAGTTGGAGCTTCTCGACGCACTACATGCTGGGTTCTTATTTCGCTCGACAAAAGCCCACTGACCATCAGATTAACTATGTATCAGTTCACAGCTTCTGCAACTGATTCTACTGATTACCAGTAAAAAGGATATCGTCAATCAGTCAAATAAAAGATAACCACAGATCCTATCACTTGTGGACAGTCTCCAATTGGGCTTAGATCTGATTGATAACCCACTTACGCGATAATGAGAACCAATGGGACACCCGTCTCACATCTGCCAGCATCCGGTATCGGCATGATTTCTTTACCAAGTGGGATTCACTCTGGGGCTCTGCGGAGAAATAAATAAACTAAACTCCAAAGATGATTGAAGTTTGTCAATATCGTGAAAATGGCTCCGCTCATTTCTCTTGGCGGTTATTATCGGAGGTTATTGAGTAATGAAATGAGAGAAAATTTCATTATGACAATATGGATGGTCGGGGTTACTTTCCTTTCTCTTCAAACATTTGGAAAGTGAACGCGAGTTTGGCTATAAGCTCGATATACAGCAGCCATGTTCAGATCTGAAAAGGTTGATCAAGAAGGTCAGGTCTTTGGCGAAGTTCATGATGATCCTGGCCATGCACACGATGCCGTTTTCGGAAGAATCACAAATGACGGTCCAAATTACCGCAATGTGAGTAGATACCTCAAATTGAAGATTTTAACAGCTAATTATATCTGTAGGTTGGGTGGGTTGGCACAGCTGGTCTGATGATGAAAACACAGCTTGGTCTTGGCATCTTGTCTATCCCCTCTGTGTTCGATACCTTGGGAATGATCCCTGGTTTGATCTGTCTTTGCGTCGTCGCTTCAATAACGACATGGTCCGACTACGAGGTAGGTATCTTTAAGCTTCGTCATCGCGAAGTATATGGTATCGATGATGCGGGAGCGTTGATGTTTGGCCGGGCAGGTCGAGAGATATTTGGATTTGCTTTTGGGCTTTGTAAGTTAAGAGCTCTGTAAAGCTTGGGATTGTTATCAGTGGGCTGACCAGAATAGATTGGACGTTCGTGTGTGGATCGGCTATGTTGAGTGTGTCGATTGGCTTCAATGCTGTCTCTAATCATGGAACATGCACTGCGGTGTTCGTTGCAGTAGCAGCCATTACTGGTTTTATCTTTGCTAGTATCCGTACACTAGGCAAACTTAGCTGGCTCGCCTGGATCGGGCTTGTATGCGTCATTACCTCTGGTTTGTACACCCGCAATCATCGAACAAACTTGGATCATTTACTAACCATCCTTTAGTTATCATCCTCACGGTTGCCGTTGGAATCCAAGATAAACCTGCAGCTGCCCCTGCAGATGCCGTATGGGTATCGGATTACCATCTATTCAAGAAGCCGAGCTTTACCAACGCCATCTCAGCCATTTGCTCGTTGGTCTTTGCATATGCAGGCACCCCGGCCTTCTTCTCCATTGCAGCAGAGATGCGAGACCCTAGACACTATACACGGTCACTGATACTTTGCCAAACTGTTATTAGCGCTTGCTATATTGCAATTGGTTGTGTGGTGTATTACTTCTGTGGCTCTTATGTTGCGTCTCCAGCCCTTGGATCTGCAGGTGTCTTGATCAAAAGGGTCACCTATGGGATTGCTCTCCCGGGACTTATAGTCACAACAATGTTGACTTGCCATGTAAGTCTACCGTGATATTTCGGGCCTCAAGCTAATGGATGGATGTAGCTGGCTAGTAAGCACGTTTTTGTGCGTGTTCTGCGTGGTTCCAAACATTTCGCTGCCAATACCTTCACCCACTGGGCGTCCTGGATAGGATGCACCTTTGGAATAACTGTTGTCGCATATGTCATCGCAAGTGGAATCCCAATCTTCAGTGGTCTTGTATCGTTGATTGGTGCTTTGCTAGCTACATCCTTGTCGTTTCAACCGATGGGCTGCATGTGGCTTTATGATAACTGGAAGCGTGGCAAGCAAGATCGGCGCATTACTTGGTTCATCGGGGTGTTCTGGAGTGTCACTATCATAGTTTTAGGATCATTCTTGACTGTCGCTGGGACATATGCTTCTGTAGTGGACATCATGGCATCGTATAAGGTGTCTGGCGGATCAGCAGCTTGGTCTTGTGCTGACAATTCGGACTCTGTGTAGCCGATGGTGGATAGAAAAGGGAATTCCGCTGATCAATAGCCTGTGTATCCATCATCTGAAACTTTTAATTAAGGCCACAACGAGGAACTCTCAAGCAATGAATTTGTCAACTTTCTAGTTATGGTGCTAAGTCAATGATTCCTCTAGCTTCTAGATGTTCATCACAAAGATCGCCAGTCGATCCAACATCATTCCAAGGGAAGCCACTGGCTGGATAATTCCTTGATCTGCTGTGGGAAGTGATCATCAGCCACCTGAACACTTTTCCTCCCCCCAAACCATTTATAAAATGCCCGCAAGCTAGCCAACTCAGGATCAGCCAGGAGGTCCAGCGCATACAGGTCCTTGGCAAAGTGCAGAACCGAGTATAGAACGCAGTCAGCAACGGTAGCGTTTCCGTCGCTGCTAAACCGAGGATCATCCACGTAGTATCGTTCAATGAGTTTCAGGTTCTTTTGACAGTACTCAAGGACAAGTTTCGCCGTGACGGGATGAGTCTCTTCAAGCATATTAAAGAGTGCTGTGCCCTTGTGACAAGCGAAACCAAACTGGCTAGTGACTTCATCGGCGAGTGAGAGTATCTCCCTGACTCGTGCTTTTTCTTGTGCAGTCTGTCCAAGCATGCTGCTATTCTTTGCAGTCTTGGACAGTTCAACTTGCCAAGGCTCTGCAGGATTCTGGCAGATGTCTTCGAAATACTCCAGGATGGCGATTGATTGTTTGATAAAGGTTCCGTCAGGGAGTCGCAGAACGGGTACTGATCCAGCTGGTTTGCCGGGAGCAGTGAGTTTGCCTTCTTGCGATACATCCACTTCTGTGAACTTGATGAGGGGCGATTTGAGAAGACCCTTCTCTGCGAGATAGATGAGAACTCGTCGAGGATAAACTCCCCAGGAGAGAGAGAAGAGTTCCAAAGGAGATTCCATCTCAAGTGAATTGGAGTGATCTGGTGACTGGAGGTAATGGATGAAATGAAGAATGAGTTGATGATTGAATTATAATTACTGTCATGTTGGGCTTTTTTATAATCAATTCGGGAAGATTATGCTGAGATAGTAGTCTCCGATTGGTCGGAGCATTCCATGCCGGGACCTTTTAAGTGTAAGTGACCGACTCCGAATGCTGACGTATCCGACATTACTAAACGAGATTTCACATGATATTTCATTTATGTTTATAACATGAGTTTATATCCTTTGAACTAGTCAAAGATAGTACGGATCGAAAAGTGTTTACATGAAGACCCAATCCTAAACCAGCTCACTTCTTAAAGATGTTGATGGGGAACTCTGTACCCATCACTTTGTACGCAGCAGGGTTAGGATGCAGACCATCCCCAGAGTCAAACTGTGGAAGAAGTTTATCTCCATTTCCAATCAGAGACGCAAAATCCACCGTGTGATCAAACGTGCTATTGTTCAAAATCCAGTCGTTAATTTCGACCCTGGTAACCTCCCTCTTGGGATCATAGTACTGATTTCCAAGCATCTGGGTGATGGTGGCTCCAATGGTGGTCATTCCCTTCTGCTTGCTGTCCTTGACGATCTGAGTGTAGGCAGCGATGAGGCCGTCCTTGATCTTCTTCTGGGTTGCGTCATCGGGGCTGGAGGGACCAATATCGTTGACACCTTGTAAAATCAATACGAATTTGGCGCCAGGTTGCTCCAAGGCGTCGCGCTTGTATCGCTGGAGAAGAGGAGGGCCAAGACCGCCTTGGAGAATGGCGTTACCACCGGCTGCCATGTTGTTGACAGCAACGTTGGATAGACCCGAAGCTTGCAAATGAGCAGCCAGAGCATCAGACCATCTAGTCCTGTAAGTAAGGGTGTACACGGATCGTCAGTTTACTTACCGATCATTGGTGTCATCAGTGCTTCCACGTCCGTCAGTGATACTATCACCGAGAAGGACGACCGCAAAATGATCCTTAGGAACCCAAGCATCAACACCATTCGCAAAGTACCAATGATTAGTGCTTCCCTCAGAAACAGATGCTGCATTGACATGATTGCCCTTTTGCATCCAGGATGTGGTGCGACTGCCAGGATGACCAGTGATCTTGTTTCCCAGTTGGCCTTTTTCGGTGTAAACAGAGAGTGCAAGGTTAGAAAGAGCCTTGAGCTTAAAGTCGATAGGGTCGGAGTAGACGATTTGTCCTGCTGGAACCGAGACAGACTTCTTGCCCTTGAACTTTACCTGTTTCGTTGTTTTGGTGTCGATCTGACCAATGCCGGCCTTTCCACCCACTGGAAGAGCGATAGATGCAGCAGTAATTGGTAGGTCTGTTTTGCCAAAAATGTTGGAGAAGCGAATGCGAATTTTCTCTGCTCCAATGGACATGTGGAAGGTTTGGCGTAATGTGGTGTTTTCGAATTGAGCTGCAGCATCTACGCCACCCTGGGTAAATCGGTCTGTTAGTATTTTCAACCAAATAGCCCTTAACGACAGCCGGGATTTACATACAAACGGTGCCGGGGCCAAGTTCGCAGGCTCAACCTCTTGAGGCATAGACGCCCATGATCCTACCCAGTGACGTTTCTCATTGCCATTGGGCAATGCTGTACCCGAAAAGACCAAACAGGCCACAAGAAGTGCCTTGGTCTTGATATTGTTAAACATATTCGCAATTGACCTTGCTATTATGTCAAGAATGAACAATACTTTAGTTCAAAGTGAAGCAATTGTGGATGAATGACGATATTTAACACGGCATTGAAATGAGCTGAGGGACGAATACCCCATTAGCCTAAATTGCGAGTTGCCGAAGATCACTAGATGAAACCACTTTTGCCGGCACGAACCAGTGGCGGATTTATTCCAATTGATGGAGTTTGTACCTCCGAAATGCCGAATGGAGCCTGGCCTGAGACCCTTTCAGCATAAACACCCTTGACGGTACGGGATATCATGAACACGGCATTTAAAAGTGGCCTTCAGACGGAGTGTGCTCTACAATAAATTTGATAAGCACTGTTAGTTTTGCCACAGTCAAAAAGAGATAAAATATCTTGCACCTGAATTTAAACTTCAATTACCGCAAAAACGAGACACACCGTTGTGAGCGAGAAATGGACATCTGCTCTATATGCGGTTCAAACCCGTCGGCTGTCTTCAATCCCCGCATTGATCTGCTGAGTTTATCCACACGCGTCAATAGGGTGCATCAATTGGATGGTATCAATTCTGAGAGGATGAGCGTCTGCATATTTATATGTGCGCAAGAACAGTTGTAGCAGACCTGAAACTTGATGTTTTGAGCCAACAATTACAACGATTGCGGTTTCTTTTCTTCGCTAATATGTAATCGGCTGAGATTAGACATAGGCACGAGACTAATACCTTGCAATCTCTCACTCAAGCACAACCGCTCCTCCGTTTGGAACTCGTGTGAAATTTGGCACATCTACCTCCTTCGACTCCCCATTCTGCTCACGTTCCTCGTCAAGCGCCCACTGTAAAGAACGCGGCAGATCAGTTGTACGCGTTATATACAAGAACAACCCAGAGTACCTGAGATCATCATCATGGCTCGTTATCCAGATCTTAGCGCCTCCGAGCTTTCTGTAAAGCGCCAGCCCGCTTTTGGCTCCTAGTGTAGTCTGGCCGGTAATCCCGTAGCTTTCTTTCAATCCATGTAAGAGCGCAAGAATTTCTGTCTTTGGCTCTGCGTTTATGAACGCGTCAAGGGGTCCTTGGTCGAGGTATGTGCCGTGTGGTGCGCCTAGTATGGTCTCGTGGACTTCCTCGTTGTCCTCTGTTTGATGTGTCCAGATAAGAGCAGTGGAATAGTTCAAAACGGCGTGTCCTGGTAGACGAAGAACGGTGAGCCAGTCGGGCAAGTGTTCTGGGTGAAGCTCTGGGGAGCGCCAGGTTTTGGCTGAAATATCCATGTCGTGACTTAACGAAATTGTTTTAAAATAGTTCCATGGCTTTACGACGGCAGCTGCTTCAGGCGTGGCAATAACAGGAATGTTCTCATCAAATGTCCTCAGTGTAGCTTCGTGGACGTGATCCAAATAATGGAAAGCGAGCATGATAACATCAACATTGCCACGGTACGTACCCTCTGCAGGGGTGTCGGCTTGGCTTGGCGGTACGTGACAAGCGGCCGCATCTTCAATTTCCTGAATGAGACTCTCGACACCCTGCGCATCGGATACAGCAGCCTTAGTACTCAACCCAATGGTGAAAAACCATGTGGCAAATAAAGAGGTATCGCCTTGTAGCCAAGGCTCGTATACGATGTGGAAGAAAGCTTTCCTGCTCGAGGCCCGTTCTGCAGGTGGCCGTGGGAAAGACATCAACCAGCTAGCATCTGGATTGAGAGCTATAAGAATAGGCCGGAGTGGTTTCTCTGGAGAAGCCAAGTGAGTCTTGAAAAGTTCTTGACGAGTTTGCGACATGTTGATTATGCTGCGGAGGTCTGGTTCGGTAGATTCGGTATGCGGCGCTTCTTGGGGTTGATGCGAAATATGAATATTCCTGATGAATTCTGAGTGCGTCAGATTGGGTTGCAATTTCATCTACACCTGAGATGGGACATGTAACCCTCTTATATTTACGGATAGCTTACAGTAAGCGTTGAACAAGCTGCACTAACAATTGAATACGGTGCTAAGAATCATTACGCTGATCTTGTAAGCGCTAAGGAATCCTACGAAAGGCATCTATCATAATTCCATTGGTTCCAACTCTACCTGATTAGCCACTATCTATAGGAGGTTAGGGCACGCAATACCGGCCCTGCGATACGAATGATGTGAGCATCAGTCAAGAGACATAATACCAGAATGGGATGATCAGTTGACCACCCATGGACTAGAGTATGTCTCAGACTATTACGTGTATCTTAAGAGGCTAAATCTACAGCACTGTTGAATGTGGTCTAGCTGACTACCTGTAAGACCGGTTGATCGCTTCATCCACTCATCATATCCACCGCTCCCCTAGTCTTGAGGAGACTTTTCTTCCAACCATGGGTCATTAAGCAGTTGTTTTGCCGTATCTCTCTCTTCCGGATTCCATTTCATCATCCTCTTGACAAAACGAATAAACTGGACCTTTTCCTCGCCACTTATTCGTTTGATAGTGCTGTCAAAGGTGAGACCTTCCGGAACTCGACCAGGATCTCTGAGCTCGCCTGAACACATTGGTTAGCGGCCTACAAATTTAGTTGAAAACAACTCACATACCATTCGGATTATAAAACATTGAGTTTCTCTGACCATTACACAGGATGTTCTGTGGTCGAGGGCCGATCAAAGCTGTGATTTGGCCAAGATGCGATTCGTCGTCGTATTCACTGAGGTCATGGAGTCTCGGAAGAAAAAGAGCATCTCCCTCTAGTAAATCCCATAACTTGCATCCAATCGTTAGCGTCGACTACACATTGTCTTAGGTCAACATCACTTACCATAACCCCAAGGCTCCAGATGTCTGCAGAATACGAGTATCCTGCGTCCAGTATCACTTCTGGCGCCCGAAAGATTTCTGCCTGAATAGCACCTGTATGTATCTGACCCGGGTTTGACCGAACGGAAAGATCGAAGTCGACAATTTGGATGCTACCGTCTCCAGCCACAATCCGTCCATAGTTGTTCCGACAGAGGTATATGGTACGTGTATCATCAATATGCTTCTGCGGGATTGGGTTGTCGAATTCATCTTGAGCATCTCGTTGGAAAATTGAAACGTCTTCGGCCTTGACCATGATATTGTCTGGCTTGAGGTCTGATGAGGTCAGAAATGAACCATCCTTCAGTTACCTACACTGCTTACCTGAATGGATAACCTGGCACTCCGAGTGGAGATAGTCGAGTCCTTCAAGGATCATCTGTATCTGTATCTTCAAGATGACTGGAGGTATTACACAACCTGTAAACCTTTTGCAAAAAAGCCACAGGGGCTCACGCAAGGCCTCCATAACAAGGCATCTGTGGGCGCCCAAGGAACCGGCCAGTGAAAAGGAGTCGGAGAGCTTTCTATTAAAGTGCCAGCCTGTATGCTCGGGATTCACTTGAAAAATGTGCCTTAAATTATCGATTTCATTGTCTGGGGGGGCCCGTCGTGAAGGCTGTCCGATTACATTGACCTTGATAGCGACGTATTTCTCCTTTGACCATCGCCAGCTACGGCTGTTAGAATTTGTGTCTCCGAGTTTTGTGAATGCGTGACTTGCCGGTTGAGATCTCTAGCCAGCCATACAGTCGAGCTGGCACCGTGGCCTAGCTTTGTAGCAATTTGGTATCGCTTGTTGAGAACTTGGCCAAGTTTGATAGGGTAGAACCGATCAGCGTGATAATCCGGTGTGTTTTCTTCTTCAATGGGGATTAAAGGATCAAGCAATGGCGCAGTCACTGACGATATCGGCCATGGTCGTCGACAGAGGGACTTTAGAGGCCAGACTCTGTTCATTTTGTGTGACAATATTCGAAACTTGACGTAAAATGGCAAATCGAACGTCGGCTTTGTATTTATTTCAAGGTGTGTGCATGAGGGGTCGTCGTTGCTCCATCAGTGAAAGGTGAAGGTTTAGTCAAACAACATGTGATCTCCCAGGTAGATCACGGCGAGCAGAGCTTAAATGGTATATCGCCGAGACAAATAAACACAATTACACAGTTCGAGAAAGTTATTTCTGTCATGAACGATAACATCCAAAGATAAAAGTAACTTCGCCGTGCATCGGACAGTAAATTTCACTCCTCTACTTCCTCCGACTGGATTTGAGATGCCTCTTGACCCTTATCTCCATTCTTAGTTACAAAGGATACCTTTTCTCCTTCTGATAAGAATTTGAACCCCGGTTTTTGAATTTCTCGAAAATTGACAAACAGATCAGGGCTTCCATCATTGGGCGTGATATACCCAAATCCTTTGTCGGCAAGGAACCACTTAACGGTGCCCTTCTGACGTTCGCCGTCGGAAGACATTTCGGCCTATGAAGATGTACTTAGCGACAGGCTTAGGGCATGCCCGTGAGATGAGCTGCGTGGATACATACTGATTTCGTAAAAGGGTTGTTTATTTTGGCGATTGTACGGATATTGAGCCTGAGATGTGATATTTTTGCGGAAACGTAGGCTTATTGGTCGTAGTTGATTATGCTGTCGGGTGGGGAGTGAACCAGATATTGATCAAATGCTTAATGTTGTCGCCCTCCGAATGAGATTTTATAGCTGTACTGATGTAGGCAAAACCTCGGATAACGATTAAGTTAAGCTCGAAGTATGACGTAGTGATAAAAGAGTAAGGCGCTATAAGAAGTGGTCGATTGGTGGTTAAACAAGATTGAGCTTTGAAATGTTAAATGAGTTTGACCCACAGGTCCAAGGTAATAATTAGATCTCCTTGAAATCTCTTTCAAGTTTGGATATCTATCTATGTAATCATGTACAGGATGTTACTCAAATCTTGGGATGGCTAAGCTTTCACTGTAGCTAAAGATTTAACAATACCTGACATTCGACGCTTACATGTCTGGTGTGATACAAAGTAACGTTAGAAAATTATAAGATTGTGATTAAGGTGAAGCTCGTGTAGCTACTGTGGTGGGCCAAATATACGGAAAGTAATTTTATTGATCAATCCAGTCATAGCTCTATGAAATGGCGATACGGACGGAAATGGAACCCTTCTTTGTCTGGACGACAATCAGATCGTGGTCATAGGTGATATCCTCCACAGTGGTTTCGTATAGACGCGCTCTTGGGATAACTCTAAAAGCAAGCAGAGCAGCCATGATGTAAACCTCACAGTAAGCAAGACTATAAAGCATTAGCGAGAGATTAGGTGTAGAATTATGAGAACTTACTTCTCACCAATACACGCGCGACTGCCCTTTCCAAAAGAAATGAGCAATTTCTGCAACTTGTAGTTAGGCTTTTCGCTATCCAACCATCGCTCAGGTGTGAAGTCGTCAGGGTCGGGAAAGATTTCCTTATTCCAGTGGTTGATCATGGAGGTCATGCCGATAGGGGTCCCTCTTGGGATTACCCATTCGGCATTGCCGTCTTTGCTTTTATACACCAGATCCTCCTCACGAGCGATTCTAGCTGAGCGGTGAGATACTCCAGGCATGACGCGGAGAGCTTCGTGGATGACAGCCCATAAATAAGGTCGTTGCTCAAGATCAGTCCATTTCGGGTTCTCTGGGTCAAGACCTTCAAGGTCAGCCATCAAACGTTGGTATGTCAAGGGCTGGGCAAGCAGATAGTATGTAATGACAGTAAGGGTAGCCTGTGATAATGTCAGTCGAATGAGGGAAGCATAGAGGGCCCAACTCACAGCAGTTGTCTCAGTACCAGCCAGGAGAAAGTTGAAACCCTCTCCAGACAATCTGTACATGGACTTTTCGGACTCGGGCATGGTCTTTGACTCCATGATATCTGCAAACACTCTTCCTCCATCGGGATTCTTCAAAGCGGCCTGGATATACCCAGGAATGACAACATTCATTTGACGCATGACAGCCTTGATATCCTCTCCTAGGTAATCAGACAGGAAAGGGAGGAACTGGGCCATTTTCCTCGCCAAGACATTATGTCTCATCATGTATGCGCTCTGGAAAAAGGACTTGACCCAAGTAGCCAGGTTTGGTTCCCAACCTTCTTGCGCGATGAAACCCATTGACTCGCCAAAAGCATACTGTGAGATGATATCCGCTGTGAAACAGTTGAAAGCCTCCTTAACATCAAAAGGCTCCCCACTGGCAGATCGAAGCATTTTGTCTACTGTCATCTGGGCGAACTCTTGAACCTCGCCCTCAAGCTTGAGCATTTGGTTGCGCGAGAAATACTTGGACAAAGCGCCCTTTCGCATACGGTGGACTTCATGATGAACTGTTGAAAAGCCAGTTACTGAGACAGGACCGGCACCTCCAGTGTTGAGCTGATGCTGCCACTTGTCACGAATTCGTCCAGGACCAGCATAGATCTCATCGGTGAAGTAAGGATCAGAGCAATGGAGCTCATCGGGGTTGATTCTAACAATCGGGCCTACAATGTTCAGTAAGACTGCCTCATAACTCAAGCCTGCTCACTTACCGTAGCGCTCGTGCATATCACGAATCACTTTGCCATATCTTCCCACGCGCCACCAATCATAGTACGCTTCATAAAGGTAACTCGCAGCCGCTATCTTGGGACCGGGAAAGCGTGACAGCGGATGGAATGGTGAGATATTGTACAATGCAACACCAACACGATAGACAAACCAGAAGCCAATTAGATAACCGATGGTCTGAAAAACCGCCTTGACATTGGCCGTTTCCAAGACCGATTTGAAGTCCATAATGAGCGAGAATATTAGAAAGAATGAAATGTAACCAAAGATTGGCGGCCAAAAGAGCTTATAGCACCGAGGGAATGGATAGATACTCTAGCCGACCCAGTTTTCTGCTTACGCATGAGAGCATGGAGCACCGCCTTATCAAAAGATCGGCTCTAAATGGACAGTTTGAGGGTATCATCCGAAGGACCCCTGCGAACGTGTGGAGTTCTGCAGCGTTTCCTCCGCCTGAGCAGAGTTTTCCAACGTCGTATCCATGCGCATAAAGAGACTAGAACACTTGGCTCCAGTGGTCAAACATAAATATGTCGTTAGTAAACTTGAACTGGTTGGTCTAACTTGAATCAAGATAGGGCTGACCTCTAGAGCCAAAAGCCTACAAGGCCTAGTAGCTGTGTCCCATCCATGGTTCTCTCTCTTCTAGGCCACATGGAATTTGTGGTCAATCAGCGCTGAGCAAATCATTGAGTTGGGTTGTTAAAATATATTGAAAACTAATCTGTTTCAAATCCCATTACTTCTTTCCATTTTACTGTCCTAGTGTGGAAAGCTATGTCAATCCCCTCTCATCAGTCCATAGCTTAACTCAACCTGTAGAGTAAACCCAGCCTTCCAACCAAGACCTCTTATAGTCTGGATTAAGCTCTTCTCTAGTTGACTGAAGCCTCGCTAAGGTTCTGGATGATTCGGCCACCGTCGAAGAGACCTCCGTTTTGGGCCTTAGCACGGCAGAGGGAGTTTCCGCGCTCAAGCACATTCGCATCACACTGAAGGTTGGACTGCTCAATGCAGCTCAGGGTACCACCACCTGTGTTTATTAGTAATATGCTATGAGATTTCCGTGATCGTTACTTACAGTTGTTTCCACCGGGAACACAGCGACCGGCTTGGCCTGATTGGCTTGTGCAAGCATCCTGCTTAAGACTGGTATTGGCGACACAGCATTGACCGTTGGGAACAGGTCGGTTGCCGTTCTGGTCATTCTGGCGGGCAAAGACAAGAGCACTGCGGGGAGCGTTGCGAATACCCTCAGTATCGACGATACCAGCGGAGGCAACGGCAGCGAGGCCGAGAACAAGGGCGGTGATAGAGAACTGCATTGTCGGTTGTAGAAGGGTGTTTTATTTGTGGTTGGTTGGGTATTTGATTGTGGAAATGAAGATGAGAATGAAATAGATTAACCCTAACCGACCAGCGGATGAGAATTGAAAGATGAGTGAAGAACTGAGGAGGAAAAGACAAACTGAGTCCTATCCTTTGACTTTATACTTTTCCCGTGAGGCGAGACCTCCGACGATGTCTTGAGCGCTTCGATTCAAAACGCCCAGTGCCCCTCTCCAAGGCATCGTCTCAAGACTTCAACCGCATAGTAGATAGATTTGATGAGACAAAACAATGCCTGGTGTTCAGGTTGAGAGTAATGAAACTGTTATGAGCAACGATAAGGTTACATCTGTCTAACCCTGGCCAAGCGAGGTGCCGCTTTAAGTCTAGTCTCGGTGTTTGACTCTAGAGAACCAATAGCAGTAGTGGTTTTTCTATATACACTATTCCCGTTCAAGCACTAATACAGGGGTCGGCGATTGATGAATCACAGAAAGAGCCAAATCTCTGACAGATCTGAAATATCTCCCTGTAAGAGCATTTAGCCTCAAAGGTTTTGCTGTTTATGGCATTTTGCCGTATTCTAGTTCCTAGAATGGGATATTTCGTAGGCCCAGGCTATACTTGTCGCTTAGTACTTATGATACCCTCATTGTTCTTCATAGGTCAAGAGTGATGGATTTACGCGCTTTGTCTCAACAAGGCCAATAGGTCCCAGTTTCACCGTGTGACGATAGATGATATCAATATCAGCTATCTTATAACATCGTAGAGATTATTACTAGCAGGGTACCATTACAGGAATGTGGATGGAATAATGTCCCGACATCTCACTCAAGTCTCTGTCGCCTTCCTGGGACTATGCACGCTTTGCTCTGCCTATGGTCCGTAGGGAATGGAAACTTTGAAGCCACTTACTCTCAGGATCAAATCTGTTTCACTGGAATATGCCACAAAGGTTTTTCCTCTTTCGTATATTCTATTCTGTAACAGGCTCAATAATTACAGGGGTTGCCGATGCTCCGGTCTAGGCTCCTTGTTCTCAGGTACGTTTCTACCAAGATGGCTATACGTAAATACAATCCCAGTAATTTAGCTTCGAACTGTTCTTACAAGACCCTTCTTAAATGGTCTAGATCATTGTTGAAACCTTCTGTGGTGACAGGAGCCGTTCGCCCTTGTCGTAGGTAGTTGAGTCTTTAGGGGGTAACCATGGGAATACTGTCATGAAGTTTGGTAAGTAAAGCTAAACAATGCCCGCAGGTCTGTTTAAGGATCGTTGTTATTTTAATGAAACGAGGAATAGATACGAATCGAAAGTAATAAGACTTGAGAAATTATCATTTAGCTCGACGTCGATTTCGTTCTGCAGTGAATTTGATAAACATCACCAAACCACGTTGGTATACGAGAAAAGTGCACAATTAGCGTCCCTAAGAAAGTGCCAAAATTAATCATACCTTGGTAAGAATGGTAAAACGTTGACAAGGATTTATTGGAATGGTCTAAACGATGTATGTTGAACCTGATCCAATGAGCGAATGGGTTTTGTTGGCATGTTTCACAAAAGCTTCGTGTTTTAGGTGACATTTGTTTCGGCTTGTACCGAGATCTTGGCTTGACAGGGCGTAACTGAACCGATTGGCAGACAAAAAAGACCTGGCCATTAGTTCACTATTCTAAGGCACTGTTTGGCCCTCTTAGTCTTGGCTGAAACGCTTACGATAATACTCCTTCTATAACACAGCCTGGTATTGTCATGCTATCCTTTCAACGGGGTAGTGCATCCAGAATACAGTCTTAGGTATGTAATTATTGGGATATTTAATTGAACAGAGGTTGTATATTAATTGAAGTTGTTTAAAAGCTTCTAGCTGATGGTCAATGTGCCCGACAGAGGAAGATCACGACTACTTCGTCCCACGGACACAGCATAATCGCCCTTCTGGAGCTGCCACTCCTGTGCAGTGACATCCCAAACACTCAAATCCCTTCGAGTAAGCTCGAAAACCACGTTGACTGTTTCTCCTGCCTTGATGGTCGGCTTCTTGAACCCTCGAAGTTGTCGCACGGGGGCATCAGCTCCGGGAGTGCCGATGTACAGCTGGGCGACGTCCTTACCGTTAACGTCTCCGGTGTTGGTAACATTAGCCGACACAGTCGCAACTACATCCCATAAATCTGAGCGTCCGCCCTCGGAAACACTGCCAGTGGCATATTCCTGTGTCTGAGCGGCAGAGTTGGAAATCTGAAGATCGGTGTACTCAAAGGTTGTGTAGCTCAATCCAAAGCCAAACTCGAAGCGGGGTGTGATGTTCTTCGCATCGAAATGTTTGTAGTCGATGAAAACACCTTCGGCAAAGTCAGATTGAGGAAATTGTTGGTACTGGTGAGGAGCAAGAGTCAAGTCTGGCTTTAGTAGTGAACCGTAGTCCGTCTCGTTGCGGGCAACGGTGTATGGCAGGCGACCGGAAGGGTTCTCGTCGCCGTAGAGTAAGGAGATGAGTGCATCGCCACTGTCCTGTCCAGGGAGGTGTGCGTAGATGACAGCAGTGACATTAGGATGGTCGATAAAGGCATCAACGAGTCGCGTTCCGGCGTTGTGAAGAACCACGATAGTGTTTGAACATTTGTCTGCCACGTTATTGATCAGACTATCGGTATAGTCGTCGTAGACAGCAGGTCTGTCCCAGCCTTCGCTGGCCCACACATTTCCAGCAACGATGCAGGCTTCAGAAGTGGGATTGACGATAGGATCCCAACTTTCAAAATCCCAGAAAAGCGCAGTGTCATCCTTCTTAGCCCGGGAGACAAATGCGTCAAAGGGAGAGCTTATCCAGCTCGGAGCGTTGGCACCAGAGCCTCCACCAGATACAATGGTTCCGTTGGGCGCGATGGCTGAGTATGTGAGGTTAAGGTTTCCGAGAAAACCACCATTCAGCTCGGTGATGTTTGCAGACTGGGCGCCGATGGCCCAAGCGGAAAACATGCCGGTGGCGGGTTCAGGGTTGTTCTTGTCGGGGGCTTTGTGTGAATAGCCGAACAGGGAGACGAGCTTCAGGTTGGATTTGAGGGGCAGGGTCTTGTTGGTGTTCTTGACCAGAACGTGGCCTTCCACGGCACCATCCCAGAGCGTCGGCTTGGAGCTCTTGTTACGAGCGTCTACAACGGGATGGGGAGCCCAAAGGTCCTTAGCAAGACCATGGCCAGGTGCTAGAGTGTCTTTGTCTTGGTTCAGCTGGTACCATGTTGCAAGAATTCTAGAACTTGTTAGTCTGGGGATGAACCTATAAACCGAGTGTTGTCCTGGGCTTACCTGGTAGCCATGTTGTCGACTTGTGATTCAGGAACCGTCCCGTTGTTAACACCGAGGGTAAGATTGGCTCCCCATAGTATAGAGCTGGGCATTACAACATCAAGGCCCCCCAATGCCGAAGCCATACCAGACTGCTGTGCACCCCAGTCGGAGACAACAAAACCTTGGAAACCCAACTCGCCCTTGAGGACTCCGTTGAGAAGCTTCGAGTTTTGGCAGGCATTCGAGTTATTCACTCTGTTGTAGCTGCACATAACGTTGGCAAGTCCTGCATGTACTGCATCTGCGAAAGGCCTACTTCAATGTTAGTATACTGTATCAGTACAACTGGGTTTCCTTACCATAAGTATAACTCATGCAATGTCTTGTCGTCGAGATTTGAGGATACAGATTCGGCTCCAGTGACGCGCGATGCAAGCCGGTGGGTCTCTTGCTCTTGAGCGATGAAATGCTTCCCGCACGCAATGACGCCTGCATCTTGAATACCAGCGACAGCCTCATGACCCAGTCTGCCAGCAAGATAAGGATCATTAGAGAAGCCTTCCCAGTTGCGTCCACCTTCAATTACCCGACCCAGCGGTCCAAATACCGGACCAAGCAGAACGTTAACGCCTTTGGCTTTGGCCTCTGAGCCCATGTAGTAACTTCGGCTGTAGGTCAAATCGGGGTTCCAGCTGGCACCAACATGAATACCGGATGGCCATGAGCTCACGTAGTCTGTGTTTCGGACGCCATTTCCAGCATCGGCCAAGCACAGTCCAGGGAACCCAACACGATAAATGCCCGGTATAAATCCGGAACAGCCGGTGGTTGTCTGGGCCCCTGAAGTCAAGTTGACCTTTTCTTCAAGTGTTAGTTGGGACACCAAGTCCTTGGCTTTGGCTACAGCGATGGCCCAAGGCCCAGTCTCAGAAAGGTCCGCTTATAGATGAGGTCAGTAACCGTTTAAGCAAATGTCACAGATAAGACCTACGTGTTGGAATGACTGCCGGGGACTGGCCGTAGAAGTGAGTATCGCTGGTGATGACATTGCCCTGTTCTTGCTGAGCTAGGATGCCCTGGGTCAGCAAAGAGATGGCCGCCAAATAAGAGACAGAAGTCGACAACATTGTGTGATTCAATGGTGAGTAGGATGTCTGTCCGAATACACTGAATACTCATGGGCTGAGGATATTATATAACATTTCTCTCTAGTCATTGATCGTTCCCCGATCCTCGGCGAACTTACAAGCCATCTCATCACTTGTACAAGCAATCCACCGCCTCGTATGCATGAAAATCTTTGTAAGTCCGGACTAAGAAGCCCTCACGGCATCAATGCAGCTCTGCTAAACTTCGGCAGAGTCCCATATATATATTCGGGCCGTTTGTAGTCACTGGGACGAAGCCTTGCCTGATCTCAATTTCCCCGACTTGACTAGGCTGAAAATCACCAGGTTCAACCACGTCGACAGGCCATCTACCCCAACGTTTCCCCACCTCCGCCTTTCTAGTTTGGGATTAAGCTTCTTTCTCGATACCCCAGGAAAATGCTTTCCGGGACACTGTCCTCAAAAGGTTAGAGAAATGCCGTTTTCCCGAAATCCCTCTCTTCGTGGGGTGCTGGAGGGTGTCAAGTGACCGGCATTAGTGGCGACAATAAATCAACGGCAATTAGAACGGGAGTTTGGACGAGAGTCTCCACGTAGGAATGGTTCCGCGACGTAATGGTGTTTTCTTAGGTAGTGAACCAGTTGGTCATTGAAGTAAAGAACACTTCTTTATGAATAAGCTTATTTTAGTGACTTGAGGTCAATTTCTATCTCCGAAGTTCAGTACTATGCAAATTGCAGCAACACTAGACAGTCGTTGTACCTAGCTCAGAGTATAGCTAGAGGTCTTAATAGCTGAAATACACACACTTCCCTTCCCACCCACCCTCGAGAACAATGTGACTAAAAGTCCACATCCCGAGATCCGCTTTACTCATGAGATATCCAAGCTTAGGTAATGGCTCATCAGGCCCCCTGTCACCGACAACACCCCATTCCCAACCAACTCGAAGCTGCCCGTCGGCCTTTGCTTCTCCATCTGTCAATATCAGCGGTCTCATGATGACGAAGTTCCGTACATGGCGACCATTATCTTGAAGAATCAAATCTTCCATCCTTTGCTTATCTGCAAGTGGTCCTCCAACAAGGTAATGGTACTGGAGATAGATCGGCAGAGGAACCCCTCGAGCTCTCCCACATCCCGCAGTGCTGACAACTACGAGGAGAGGTTTCTGTGAAGTTTCAGTACCGGTGATGCCGGAAGCTGCAAGATTGGAGAGAGCGTCGAAAAGTGTTTTGGTGGCATCTTCACAAATAGTCGGGTCTTTCAACGGCAACGGTCTTGTAATACTCCATTGGAACCTGGGACGCGAGCCGACGCCACTGAGAATAAAGTCGACGACGAACTTTGGGTTGGTTGGGTTGATGAGGGCTTTTGTTACGGCAGAAGCATCTCTCACGTCGCCCTGATGGATAGTGAGATACTTGTTAATGACCTCCGATGCGATGTGTTTCTCGGTAATCAAGATCTTGCGTAGAATCTCTGGGTTTCTAGCCACTTGCTACGTGTCAGGGAGGATAAGTAGTGAGAAGGTCGGTTCATGACATACGAGCTGTGCAGTAATGGCCCTCATTCAGAGCGCTTGCCAAGGCTGCTGCCATACTTCCGCCAGTAGCACCAAAATAGGCCATCGTTTGCTTTTCTTGATTGGCCATTGCGTCTATTGGTGCGATAGCTCCGATGAATCAAGGATATAATGATCAAGGTCTGGTGAAGGCTGATGTAGAGAGGAATGAGGCTCGGTAGATACTAATTGATAGGAATGACAGACATCGCTAGCCTTTTATACTCTATCTACTCCGCCATACCCTGCCGTATTAAATCTCGACGTATATGTACAAGTTGATCTGAATTACCAATCTCATTCACTACGTTCTTAGACAAGATATGCCCGTTGTCCGAGTTGGTGTTAGCGCGTAACGCACTTGCAGCTGACAACCCAGCAGCTTACTAACTCACACATATTGGTAAAAGGTAAGCAAAGAGGAACTGGAGGTAAATGTTCTATGTTCAGCTCATATTTTACATCACACATGGGAGAAAACTACTCGGCACAACCCACATCCGATACTGTCATTGCATATCAGCATAGTTCAGCATCTGGTTTCCTGTTTACCCGACATGGTTAGCTGAATCCTTCCACCATGACACCCAACGAAGACGATTGGCGGGGTATCACGAACCCAGTAGAGAGAAAGAAGAGACAAAGTCGCTTACGACAAAGAGCCTGGCGTAAGTTATGCGAAGATACCTGCCTAAACTCAAACTATGAAACATTAGGAGGGCACTTATCCATTAGGTCTCCGTCCAGGTCGACTGACAAGCATTAGGTGCCAGGAAACAGATGTCAGAGATCTTAGGCTCATTGAAAAATAGGGTACACCAGGAAGGCTATGGCATGCTTGTGCCTCATAGTCTACACAGTGATGAAAATTCCATGAATCAATTGGCCATCACAAGGTCATTTGAAACTTTCGCACTCAAAAATGCTACAGACCAAGGCACTCGGTTACCAGTACATGGAACAGACCATCGTGAGACGAAGCTTATACCGCCATTATTGAAATACTCTCTCGCATGCACTGTTGAGCCACAGCTTGTTGAGTTCCCACTTTCCCCAGATCATTGCCTCATCACATTGGTGCAATACAACGTTGTTCGCGCCTTTATACACAACATGTCCCTTCTCTCATTATTACATCACCTGCCGCCAGGATGCAGTACATCATTTGGAGTATCCAAGACTAGCATAGTAGCAGCGAAGGATATACCGTTGACTCTTCAATTCACACCTGTGCAGAGTTCAAAATCACCTTTCTGGATCAACGCCATCCCTTTCCCAACATTACGGGATAACCTAATTCTCATGGCTGATCGTTACGATAGTCGTGAACTTCTCCTTGATCTAGGGCTGAGGGTATACGAAGGCTTTGACGACACAGAACGATGCGGCTTTCTTGTTTGGGGGGATCCGTGGCTTACGACTACGTGGGAAGTAAGTGAAGGATTTGTAAGACGATGGGGCTTTTTATTGCAAGGGTGTTCGGAATTGATAGAGGTGGCAAATCATTGGAGGATGTTACGCGGAGATGAAAGACTGGTAGTACATATTTAATTTTCCTCTTGGTCCACGACGGACATATAAGGGCACGAATGCGACCTTTCAAGACCACACTGAACACGATATTCTTGCCCACTATCAACACTTTAGTCAGATCTACTTGACTTTGGAACATAGCGAGCCACAAGGATAACGGTAACAAGAAGGAGGCCGCTGCATGTCATGAATATGTCCTCGCGACTTTGTTCCCCTGGATTGCAGTGTTAGCGGATGATTTTCAAGTGTAAGAGAAACGAGCATACCTTGACTGGTAGTAGTAAGACAAAGTATAATAAGAATATTGAGGGGAGCTCTTATCAATGTCAACAACTGGTTCCGTCGCTTATCTTGGACAAGACGATCTTTCAGATATGCTATGCTTGGAAGATACATGCCCACGCATAGTTCAAAGAGGCAAAGCGCCCAGAAGCGGCCTATCTCACTCTGAGACACGAGGGTTAGCAAAAGAGCTGTGGCTGAAGTTGCCAACGCAAGCTGCACTGTGCGCGATGACATCTGTGCAGAATTCCCTTCTCGGGAGACATAGGCGGAAAGGAAAGATCCCAATGCTAATGCACCCATGAGACTGGAGAATATGACGCCAAAGGGAGGGTTGCCCCATATCCAGGCTTGAGTTCGAGCAGACATGATTGTCTGAGGCCAGGAGTAGATGACTACGGACATGGAGCATTCAAAAAAGCACAGAGCGAATGTGAGTGCGATCACAGGAGGATCTCCTGAATTGTGTTAGCGTGATATGATCTGTTGGATCCAATGCACCTACGAAGAAGATCGACAACAGGGGCTGTTTTCATGGTGACTCCTGAGTTCTTGCCAGTGGTTCCATGGTTCTCCGCCTAAGGTTTGATTAGTAAGTCATTGACTGCGATTGATTGAAAGACGCTTACCCAGGACCGGGTTATGGACATCAGTGCCATTACTAGACAAATGAGACTGACGAAAAAGGGGGCAAGTTGTGAACCGAAGATGGACGCAAACATCTGGGCAACAACACCACTTCCTACAGCGACAAAACCATTGGTGATCGCTATAGAGCTATGCATCACGTCCAAAGCGCCCACACAATCCGCGAAGCCTTGCTTATGATACTCTGCTACCATCCACGATTCAAAAGCTGAGTAGAGTATGGTATTGCTGGTTCCACCCAGTGCTCTGCTGATAAATAGCATTGGCACGCCGCCGGACAGCATGGTCAGACAGGAAAGGGAGGATATAACACAGTAGTATCGGCACATGGCCTTTGTGCCGTACTTATCGACGATGGATCCGATGAAAAGAGTGCTAGTTCCAGCGCAAACAAGTCCGGTGGCAAAGAGAGCGGCAATTATAGGTTCCGACAGACGATGGCTATTCTTCAAACCGCTGTATAGGTATGATGCCTAGATAGCTCATGAGTCAGTTTCTGTGTCGACTATTCGTCTAGACTTTGTTGCACACCTGTAGCCAGTCTGCTGCTATAGCAAGGCCATAAGTCCACAGGAACTTGCTACGAAAGTTGAAATATCTTTCGGCAGTTGTCTCATGATTGAAATCGTGAATCTCATCATCCATCAGATCAAGACGATTGGCCTCATCTGCAGACATCAGAACCAGGCTGGATAACGCATGCGTATAATGTCGATACGCAGCAAAAGCCAGCAGTATGAAGAGAAGAATGAGAGTAGCGGTATAGTAATCCATGGCTGCGTTAACCCATCAATGGGTTTATTAACGAGGAGTTCAGATTGATGCAGCGCCTAACAAGAGTGGCCAAGAGATTTAGTGAGGTAGCTTCTGGAAGATTGGAAGTTCAGGGGCAGAATGTTGTGAAACACTGAAAATTAACCGATTGACTCGTGATTTCATTGGCCGATAACGCAAAGCAGTAACGGATCGCGGCACATCGCTTGTGGACCCATGAAGGCTTTTTTTGTCCTAGTCTGATTTATCTAACCTGACCAACGGATGATGCCGTCGCAACGTAGCCCACTCATAAAAAGGGGTCAATTAGGAAAGTTTATCCGCAGACTCAACCTCCAAAAATATGCCCATCACGCCAAGATTACTATCGTCAACAACTTCGTCAAACGGCTATAGACTCAGTCCACGTGACTCACGTCCACCATCATGGTATACAGACCGGTCTCCGTTGTCTTCTTTTTCGCTACAGTTCTTCTCTTAACTTTGCTGGTCTCAAGAATATCTAACCGTTGCTCAACAGCCTTGGCATTTCAACATCAAGCAAATGTCTTAAGCACAGAGCCCTATCTAAAACAAAAGCTTGCACACGCTGAGAAACTCTGGGAAAAGTCTATACAAGGCCGTAAGGAGATGGTCAGGCAATCTGGCTACGATCGAAAGTTCCCCGATGGCTACATAAACCCCTTCAATGTTTGGGAATTTGCTCGGCCTAGTTTCAATTGTCCCCACGACCTCGAAAGAGTGGGACAGCTAGGCGATGGTGGCAAGATCGTTTGCGCAATGTCGCGGTACGAGAAGGAGTGTCCTGGCCCGTCGTCAAAGACCAACCCGGCACGGGAACTCATCGTTTACTCTTTTGGTGTTGATGACGACTCTTCGTTCGAAGCAGAGCTGTTGCACCGTACGAATGCTCGTATTTGGGGATATGATATGAGCGTCAACTCGTGGGCAGAACAAATTCCTGAGTATCAATACCCACGTGCCAGTTTCGAGAAGGTTGCAATTGGCAAAGAGACAGATATGAAAGCGAATCCTCCTATAGTCACAATCCAGGACCTCATGAAGATGAACGGTCATTCATATGTCGACCTCCTCAAAATGGACATCGAGGGGGCTGAGTTTGATTCCCTTACCTCTCTTATTGAATCTATCATAAAAGACGGTAACTCAACTCTCCCTTTCGGCCAATTGCTGATTGAGATCCATATTATGAAGGATCCTCCTGGTTTTAAAATTCCCACCAATCTTGAAACATGGTTGAAGTGGTGGTCGTCCTTGGAGGCCATGGGCTTGAGACCAGTGAACAGTGAGGATAACTGGATCGGCGACAGAGTGTATGCCGCGCCCAGATTCATGGAGGTGCGTTACAATACTCGATTCTGCATTCTCCTTACTGACAACTATCCACAGTACACCTTGATCAATATCATGGATAAGGACAAGAATTTACTGCTATGGACATGATGCAAAGAGTCACGGGTGTGCCTTGTTGTAAATATTCTTTTTAACTATAGTGTCGCTACACCGTCTCTTGTTGTCTGTGAGAGGCGTAATCTGTACCCCCAACTCTTGTGAAAGTCCATTATCAGAGAACGTGTCTCTAGTGGGCAAGTCGCGCATGGAATTTGCTTTCGTCCATGGCTCTATGCAAGTCGTCAACTACGTATTCTGTCCCATAAAACACAGCCCCTCCATGCAGCAAATTAGGTAACAAGAAGGCCAAGTCCATGAATCCAGAGGCATGAAACGTCTTTGTGAATTGGAAAGACATTGAACAGCACCATGCTAGTTATTGGCTGAGCAGAAAACGGTCGTTCTCGTTCGCCCTGGGACCAATCAAGCATCCCCGTAAAGAGTAATACGCTCCTATCACCGACGAATCGTGAGGGATAAAAGTCGATAGTTTACAAGGATTTGGCCAACAGACCGCTTGTAAGTTGAAAGATACAACCTTATCTGCAATAGTGTGGTTATGGGATATCCGGAGATGCGACAATCACGGTGGATAACTATTTCTATTTGTCTTCTACCAATTATCCCCAACTCTAACCTCAGCCCTATTAACTGTGCACGAAGAAGCACAAATCTCATCAAACTGGTTCAAGTAACCAGGCCGGGGTAACTACTCCGGAGCTCAGCCCCAACCCCTTAGAGGAACTGCGCCACACTCTTTACGCGTTTTGCACGTGCCACAGATATAACGTCAGCGTGCGTCATTCACAGTGATCTCATTTCTTTGTTTTTAATCTTGTACCAATCTCTCAAAAACCCCCAAAGCAAACCATAACTACCAACACTATGTCATCTACCGAAGCTCAATCGCAGGAACTCTCCGAGATGAGAACCTCTCAACCTTTAGAGACAGATCAGCCCAAGGCTCAGCACTCAATGGGTAGGACACTCCGACAAGAGACTGCAGCAAAGTCGCGTCTGTATCACCCTGTACTGATACCCAATAGATCCCCAGAAGGCTCCCGAGACCACAGAGCCTTCCCTCGAACTTCGTGGAGGCGGCGCATGTGACGGCAGGCTTTGCGGTATCATCCCGTGCCCAATTCCCGTCAACTGTTGGATCATCCCTTGCCCTTGTTGTTAGATGACTGGGAGGATACCGCGTCTGAGTTGAGTGGCTGGAATTTTCACAAGAATGTTTGTTTTATATCATAATTAGATAATCGAAGTAATCTGCGTCATTGAGTTCATATAAATTGTGCTGAATTTATCTGAAAGTCTATCTGTGCACTACGCTGTTCCATCCATCATAGCAAGGTCGGCTTGCAGCTCTTCCAGTCCGCTTGTCCAGACGACAGCAAACCATGCCATCGAGTTAAGCCTCATAACCAGATCGTTCCATCTCAAGTTCTGCGAAAGCATGATGCGGCGAAGATGGCTCAACAACCAGTATCTATCCGACCCCCTCTCGATTAAAGCTCCAGTGACTAGCACAAATAGTTCCACATGTTCGGGGCCTGCCCAGACGAGTTGTTCCGGATCGTACAGTCTCATTATCTTCCCCCTATAATGAGAGGCTATCACATTTCGAACCATGTCGCCAGCTAGAAACATTACAGGCCCTGAGAGATAAGCGAGTATTGACAGTCGGACAAGCTCGTAAGTTGCTAGTTGAGGCGTCGAAGGGTTGTGTAGTCCGAGAATCTCATAACGTGGTAACGTCAAGGCTGTGTATACTGCCGCTTGCAGAGCTCCTAGCAGAGCAGAGTCTTCACTGAGCTCAAGCTCTGACTTTCCTGTGGAGAGGTTTGAGAGTTTGATGAGCATTTTTAGAAGAGTAGAGATGTCTTTGCAGCTTTCTGGCACCACTCCCGTGGATTGCATATGTAAACTAATAGGCTCACTGGGTTGTGGAGTGAAATATGGAGCTTCGTCGAGAATCATGGACCCAATCAAGTCAACCCTATGAATGTCAGCGGGATCCATAGACGCTGCAAGCTAGATATCGTACCAAGTTGCTGTCACTTGAAGATACTGGGAACTGAGAGTGCCTATGCCGCCTCGATAGCTGATCATTGTTTGTAATCCTAACATGTGTGTTTTCCAGCGTTGCAAGTTATCGGTGAATATCTTTATCAAAGTCAGCTTGCAAACACCAATCAACAAAGTCGCATTTCACAACTTACATCATAACACGCCAAGTTTACAACCACACCAATGATGATTTCATGGGCAATCAGCCCTGGCTCTCCAAGCTGGCTTCTCAATGTTTCTATCGAGGCGTTGTAATGTGACAATGTCGCGGTGTTGTCTTTTGAAGGTTTCCCCCCGTTTCTTTCGGGATCTATTTCAAGCCTGGCTAGAACCAAGTGCATAGCACTATCATCGACAAACGCGAGAGCGAAACACAGCTCGCGCATCATTTTACACACCGGTGCCTCATCTGCTACACACACTACTACGTGTTAGAGCCACGTCCAAGGTCGGGAGTAGTGCAATTACTAACAGAAGTGGAGGATTCTGGTTGTGCGAGTCGACATGGGATATGATGTTGGTCTTTCGTAAGGTGGTAGAGACGGTGCCAGCTTGAGTTTTGAAGGAAATGCCTCCGACGGCTGGACAGGGTTTGGTGTTTGCATGTCTGAGAGAGCAGGAATTTGTGCTTTTTTTGCTACCTGCGGCGTCGCTTCTGCAGAATTGAGGCGAAGTCGTATTATCTGACCTGGACGATGGCATCTCCGGGCTGCACCAATTGGTTTCATCACATGGCTGTTGATTCTCTTGCGTGTTTTCCTATCGTTCATATCCTGGGGCCGTGCAATATTAACAAACATGAAGTCTGTCGCAGGACGACGCATTGTTGTGGATGTAGCCATATCAAAGGTGTGAAAAAAGTTGAGTGAAGAGTAGAGGTGTAGTGTGTAAATTTTGTTCATTTGTTCGGTAATTCACTTCCAACTTGAATGCCGCTCAACTGCGCTAATGTGAGTATGTAATCAGCCTGGGGCTGTATAGTAAGCACTAAAGCTCGAAGGAGCCTGTTCCTAGCATGCGCCTCTGAGCTAGCCGGGATATGATAATGATCGACATTTGCACGATCTATCCAAATTGACAATAGTTTGAGATAATATACAACCTCAGTTATTAACTCCTCCACTGACAGATATGTACTGTCCTGTGATCCACCTCGCTTTCTCCGACACCAGCAAAAGTACAGCGTCTGCAATATCCGCTGGAGTACCGGCCCTTGAGGCAGCTCGTGTGATATCAATCGTGGGCTGTTGAAACTCCACTGCAGGATTCGAGTCTGTCAAAACGGGCCCTGGGGCAACTCCATTGACAGTAATTCCCTTACTATGCCCCCACTAATTGGTTGTTAGATAGTCTTTCTGCAATCAGGGTTTGACTTACCTCTTTGGCCCAAGACCATGTGAGGCTATCTAGGGCAGCTTTGGAGGCGCCGTAAACTGGGATAACAGAATCACCAAGCTTAGAGGCAATTGAGCTGATGTTGATAATCCTACCGCCAGGCGCAATGAGAGGTACAACAGCTTGTGCAACGAATATTGGGCCTTTGATGTTGACGTCAAAAGCTTGGGTCAATTGCCCAGCTTTGACTGCCAAGGTCTCGCCAAATGTAGCCACACCTGCGTTATTGACTAGATGTATAAGTCAGGTTGGCTTTTTCTTTTGGAATAATCACAAACCCAAGATATCAATATGGTCGGTATTGAAGCCTCGCAAAGTCTCGTCAACTAGATATTGGGCACCCTCGGGTGTTTCAATAGAAGCCTGGACAACGATTGCTCTGCCTCCGTCGGACTTGATGCTATCCGCGGTTGCACGGGCTCGTTCAGTCACAGAGTCGCTGACATAGTGGATGGTGACGGCTGCTCCGTTTCGAGCGAGAGCTTTGGCGATGCCTGCGCCGATACCGTTTTCACGGCCAGAGCCTGTAATGATGGCTATTTTGCCGGCGAGAGAGAGGGTGTCGATTGCCATGGTGAATAGTGTTAATGTTGAGTAGTTTTTGGAATTTCAACTCTTCATGTCGAAGGCCTTTCTGCTTGTCTTTATACCAGTCTCTTTAAACCGATCTCCATAAAAAGAAAACAAACGCCGTCGTTTGAGTTAACACCTGCTTCCTAAAGTGGAAGCATTTCGGGATATACGATTTCTAAATGTCATGGTTCTACTCGACCACCACCTACGTCCATTTCAGGGAAAAGGTGCTTGAATGATCAGAGGCTACTTACTACATCCACAAATATAATCCGTCACTAATTCAAGGCGATGGAGTCGGCGATCATTCTTAAATAGGAAAAAGGTATCCTTGCAGCTGCAGGTATCCGCTAACTTTGCTGACGTTTCATCCTTCATTTCCTTACCATTGGCTGAGCCCACGCTCATATCCTGCTCTTGATCTACTCTGCTTTGATGGAGATATCTCTTGTTGCTCAACATGAATTTTGAAAATGTCATTACTTTCTAGGTATTTGCTTCATTCTCTCCGTGACCATTTCGCACTTCCTTTGTCTCTGGCCTGCCACTTACTAATACGCTAGATACCCCACGAACCATATTCAATCCATAATTGGAAAAAGGTCTTGCAGATTATTCGCCTTGTTTGTTTAAGCACCTCTATCATCTATCAACGGACCCGTAGTTCTGTCCTGCTACTATCAACACCGCTCGCTAGAGCATATGCTTCGTTGTTCCGTCCGGCAGATTTAGCCAGCCTTGCAACCTCTTTATCCTTCATTCCCTCGCCACCTGCTACCCGGATAATATCCTGTGTCTCAGGTGACACCATCTGAGAAACGGCCTGCCAAGCATTTCCCAACAGGGAAGAGTCGGTACGCTGTGCAAAAAGAAACATGGCGAGAGCAGTTATGATGAAGTGAGTGAGAATTATCGCCAGGACGATAAGAAACCCTGTCCACTGCTCTGGGATGAGCACTTCTTTAGCATTGATTGTCGTGACGCTATGAGTTGGATCGAAATTGGGAAGCCAGTCGTAGTATATCATTTGATAGAAGCGGAACACAAGCGCCTGTATCGCATGAGCCGGGTCGCCAGTCTGGTGGAGGATGTTTTGGAACACGGCCGAATGCTCCGGATGAGCTGGCCAAGTGATCTGTGTCAAAATATCGTTTGTCATGGTTCTGCCTCCAAAGCTCCAGCTTCCTAAAGCAGAGGATTCCACCAGGGTAGACCAAAGCAGAAAGTATCCGTCCTGAATACGAGGCGTATTACTCGGGTCAACCCAAAAGTCCGGCCCTGAGCGGACTTGAAGGTCCATGATACCACGTTCCATTGTATTGCTAGGGTCAAGGCCGACACCCAGCTGTTGTAGAATGCTGGTACCATTTCCTTTGGCATTTAGGCTGGACCATTCGGCCAGGAAACCTGGCTCGGATGCAATAGCCCGCCCGGTCATGGTGACATTGTATCGGTGAGGAAGGTTCTGGCTGATGTAGCAGATGGTGGCGTTGAATACGTCTGCCCCAGCGGCGCTATAGGCTTTTGTCCAGGGTCCGTCTTGGCGGAATGTTAATTTATTCAGGCCATTTGGTATCTCGGGTGACAATGGTTTTCCAGTCTTCTCATCAATTGTAGAAGCGATCCCATTCAGAGCCGAACCTGAGCTGATCAACATGACAGAGTCGAAGCCGTATGCCCAACCGGAAAAAGGATTTTTGGTCCCGTTCTCAATAGGAACTTGTCCAAATTTACCGCTGCAAAGAGATACCGGGAGGATATCAGGATGTGAGGTATTCCATTGGTTGTGCATTCTGCAGAGCATGTTTTTCGGCATGCCTGAGGCACTCCCGAGGAAATCGTCCTGACCCTCGATGGTGTAGGTACCATTGAGATACAAGCCACTGGTAACAGAGGCATCCCTCAACTCGTACTCAATCTTTGCATTGTCAAAGGTTGGGGCGAAACATGTGGTTCGTTGGTTGACGACAACTGCAGGTCCATCATAGTATTCAAGAGTGATTCGGTCTTCCGGGTTGTCGAACGGCAGCATTGCTCGATAAACATCGCCTGTGCCAACCGCATTATCAGTCCGAAGACCTTTGTCCATCTCATCGGGTCGGGTCTCGGCAAATCGCCAGTGAGCAAGTGGTCTGGACTTCCAATATGAAATGCCGTTGAAGGGGAAGATCTCCTGCGTATCGAATCCAACAGCCCTGATGGTTGTCGTCAGTGGAGCCGAGATTTGATCCTGGCCAAAGTCGAAGAGAAGAATAGTTGAGGTCAAAGTCGAAACCAGAGCGATGATAAACCCAAGGGCAAGGATAATTAAGTAAACTAGACCCGAGATTCGGCCTGCGACACAATGTCTCCAAGCTGTAGGAATCATACTCATTGGCCCAGCACTGGAGCTCGCTGCTCGCTGGATAGATAACATTGCTGTATCAGAGAATCGACTCCCAGAGGTTTCTAGGATAACAGCTGCCATGGCGGCAGCGGCAAGTCCAATCTGGAACCCCATGGAAACCCTGATTGCGGCGGAGCAGATGGTGACAAGTCGCGTGGACCAGTCGTTGAAGACAATGTCATCCCAGAATTCCGCTCGAGAATCGTGGGCTCTAGCCCGGTCTGCTCCTTGGTAGAGGAAGATTAGTAGTGCAACAGAGAGCAGGATGGCACCTGTCCCGACGGTGAGGACCAGTATTGAAGGGAGGCCTATTCTGTACCACCATCGTCGAGGTTTTTGTTGCTGTGGCGAGACAATAAATGTTGTTGTAGACCTGAGAGGCGTTTCGTGAATATTCAAGCTGCTCGACTCTTTCTCCGTGGTATTGCCACTTGTATGTCCGTGGTTGTCGATGGGGTTAATCGTGGCGTGCCCTCCATCTTTTTGTAATGCCAGCATTTCGAAACCGCGGACTCTTTGATAGTCAGTCATCGGGCTTATTTTGTCAATTTCAAATGGAGGCCATGACAGTAGAACAGGTCTGAGGGCAGGTTCAATCTTTTAAACGCTGGGACTCCACGCAGGGCGATCTCACAGCTGGCCTGCATTTAACATATTGACATGGAGTTGAGATCCAACGATAGATAAATACTTATGTACGCATACTGATTGTGGTGTGAGGGGAGGTACTTTCTTATCGAGTAGGATTTGCTGGCAAAGACTAGGATATTGTTTCAGGTGGGGTTTTCATTTCAAAATAGAGCATGCGATAGGTGGGTTCGCATTCGAGAGTCCGAGCACTGGAAACTTGGTCCGTTACCCTAGGGCTGTTCAAATGGACACTTTGGAGACGGTGTACAGAAATCTGTTCGAATTATAATAGCTAATGAAGGTAACCATGATTTTGCAAAAGTCTGATCGATTCATTGCAAGTTCCGGGTAATGGCATTCAGTGAATTACTGTGAAAGTTAGAGTCGATTTAATGAGAAGATGGTCTGTTCTTCGACCGAGATCCTTTGAGCAAATCTTCGAAATCTCGTGTCCATCTATAAGTACAAAAATAAGACATGATTCACAATCGACTATAAAGCATTTCCTGGTAGAAGAAAAAAAAGTCAATTCATTCCGAGATAAGTCATATAAAAATGCCATTCACTGGAGGGGCCAGAAGCGTGGTATGAACAGCAAGCTTGTTATCGAGAAACCATCAAGATGTGTAAAGTCTTCAAACAGTTATTGTAGTTCAATATTTTCCTTTATTTACTTCATAGAGCTTAATATAAGCATCCACCAATGAAAACATTTTATCAATGGCAAGACAGTCAGAGTTTTGAACTGACGGCAGAAGTAGTTGACAGGGCTAATAAGAACACAATAAATACAGATCCACGAAGAACGTAGTGAAAGGGGGTTTGAGACTACCTCAGATTTTCAAGGAAGAAAGCACATAAGAGTTATTTGACTCACTTTGTGAGTTGGGGTATGACCTACCAAGATTCGTTCAAATCTCGAGCTGACATAATTATACTGTTTAGATAAATGCGGTGAAAATCAAGAACTAGTGTAGACTATAGACTCCACAACCTCAATTGCAATGTTGGCAAGGCCACGCCCACGCACAAGGGGTGGATGCACGTTTGACGAAATCATTGCATTAATGATGGCTAAATAAAGGTTGTTCGCGCAGCTCGGAGACGAGCTCCTGTAAATTCAGTAGTCTAAAACTATAGGATCTAAAACTCTAGGAAACGAACCAGGGCGAAACTGTAGCGACACCGAAATTCTAAGCGTTGACGCGATCAAAACCCTGCTGCATAGCCTTGAGGTGGCTCCAGTCATGGCTGTCGAGTGCGAGAGCCCAGGCCATGACACTCTTGACACCTCGGGTAGCAGCCAACTGGGCGATCTTCTTGGAGATGAGCTCAGGAGTATCCCAAGACCAGAAGATGCGTGTCTCAGCATCCCAGTACCATTGTCCTCCGTTCTTCTCGTCGGTGCGTCCATCCTTGAGAGCCTTTTGGAATGAGGTTGAGAGGTCAGTGCCGTCACACTTGCCGTAGGCAGACTGACAACCGGTACCGCAGTGGGCGGCGGAGTCACCACTAAATATCAGTTAGTAGAGATTCCAAAATCATGATAGAATAAGTACTCACCACCAGCCAGATGCTGCACAGCAAAAGCTTTCAGCACACTTGAAGAATGTGCCAGCACCACAGGTAGCATCAGGAGTGGTAGTCAGGTTCGTGGGGGGTGCGGCAAAGTTGGCAGCCTCGAAGGTCATGGAGCCAGACTTGCCGGTGTCGCTTCCGTCTGCGTTCTCAAGGAGCTCAGTAGGGCAGCCAATTGGCTGACTGCAGGTGTAGCCCTTCTTGGTAGTGAACCACTTTGCGTAGAAGGGGATACCGAGGACCAGCTTGGACGCAGGGAAGCCGAGGGAGATGTACTTGTCAATGGCGCGGGCAGCTCCTTGGATTGAGACGTGGTGAGTGGTGTAGGCATCCCTGCGGTTCATGAGATCGTATGTCATGACCTTGGAAAGTTAGCAGATCCCCAGGTATATATGGTGGGAACTTACGTTGACATAATCGACAGCCTCGTTGATGAGGGGAGTCTCGCTGGGGATATAGGCAATCATGTCTCTATCAAGAGCTGGGACAGCGATGGACAGCTCCTTGTCTCCAATGAACTTCTTGATCTCCTTGAGAAGCTTGGGGAAAGCCTTAACCTCGTAGGTCTTCTTGGAGTTGGGGACCTGCTTGTAGTCCGCGCCGTTGCCACCGGGGTACTCCCAGTCGATGTCTAAATTGTGTCAGCTACATCGCCCATGACAATCTGGAGAATAACATACCAACACAGTCGAAACCAAGTCTGTCCAGAGTAGAAGCGACATTGCGGGCGAATCTCTGACGGCTGCTATCAGTCTTGACACCTTCGTCAAACCCAGCATTGTCACCCCAGCCTCCAACAGCAAGGCAGACCTTAATATCGTGGTCGAAAAGACCGCGAACTTGAGTGAGAGGCTGGAATGGCTCGTACTTTCCAGCAGGCTGGGTTGTAAAGAGAGACGAGTTGGCAAACGACATCATGACGTGGGTGACGCTACTGGTCAACGACTTGGGGGGTAGATTGGCAGTGTGCCATCTGAGTAATGTTAGCTTTCCGATGGCTTTGTTCAATGAGCAGGGGTTATTTACTGGTCGTAGTAGAGGATGTTGCGCGATTCAGCTGCATGGCTGACAGCGACGGCACCAAGACCGAGGAAAGCGGACAGATGCATTCTAGTGAAAAATAGAAATGAGTGACTTGAGTTAAATGTTATGTGTAACAATGTAAAAGAGTGTGGTGTTGAAGGTTGGTGGATGGTGATTAAAAGACAGGAGACTTGCCCTCCTAATAAACAATCTCACGTAAGGTTGCACCGACCAGCCGATGCCGCGCATCCGGAGTTTTTATAGGGCCGTGCCTCGCAATTTGCCGGATTAAGTTTGATTGCGACCATGACAATGCCTTCTACGGTCTGTAGAACGACTATTATGGAGTAAAGATATAGAGTTTAATTGCTTCTAGAGCATAAAGTTCCCATGTTTCAAATTTCCACCAGTTGCAACGCATAAACCTGGGGACTTAGCCCCAACTCAAAAAAGCAAGGGCCAACCGAACGGCCGGTAGCTTGCGGCAGTTGTGTTTCGTAAGTATTGGGGTAGGTAGCGGCTAAGTTGAAGCTTTTCAGTCGTTCGTTAATCAACAAATCAAAGAATCATGCCCCATATCTATCCGTGAATCCCGATCGACGTTCGGAATAATCGGCAAGGTGATTCGTGCCAAAAGGTTTAAGGTGGATTCATTAGAACTAGTACTTCAGTATCACCTGAACGGCAATTAATGTTCTACTTGTGATGATACAGATTCTCAAAGTCTGCTAACCATACCATTCTCATTCTCCCTCTGAATAAACCAATCTATAGTCGCAGACACTCCATCCTCCAACGAGACTCTCGGTTTCCACCCTAGAACACGTTCAGCGAGACTCGTGTCAGGCTTTCGCCTGATGGGATCATCCTCTCTTTTCGGTAGCAAATTGACTGGCACAGGATCCTTCTGCCCTGTTTTATTAGCAACGACGCGCGATATTATATCTGCAATCTCGCTGATTTCCATCTCGAGATCACTGCCGATATTGACCGGGCCGTGGTAGTCGCTATTCATCAATGCTTCTAACCCCCTAACGCAGTCCTCCGCAAATTGAAAGCATCGGGTTGCGTGGCCATCTCCGAATATGGTTATTGGCTCACGCTTCAAAGCGGCCATGATGAAATTGGGAACGGCGCGGCCGTCTTCAGGCTCCATATGCGGGCCATAAGCATTGAAAATTCGTGCAATGCGGACTTCGAGACCATGCTCAGCTTGATAGGCGTATGCGAGTGCTTCCGCAACTCTCTTGCCTTCATCATAACAGGAACGAGGCCCAAAACAGTTGACATTGCCTCTGTAGTCTTCAGATTGACACGGGACTTGTGAGTCGCCATAAACCTCTATCTAGTAGTCAGTAGGTGTTTTATGAATATCAACACTGAGATGGCATACCTGAAGTACTGGCTAGAAGTACCCGAGCGTTGTGCTTCACTGCATAATCCAAAACATTAGAAGCTCCATTGAAACAAGTTTGCAAGATATCTATCGGACGGGTCTCGAAATGCACGGGACTGGCAGGACATGCAAGGTGGTAGATCTGCTCGACACCATCTATCCATGGTAGAGGATCTCGCACGTCAGACCTGCATATTGTTAACATTTATGCGAAAGCCTGATGTGAGTGCGCGTACTGGATACATCGCAATCTCTTGTCTGATTTAAATTTGTCAAGGGTACTGTATGATCCAGTCCATAAAGAATCAAGAACGACAACTTCGTGGTTGTTGTTGAGTAGTAGCTCGACCAGGTGACAGCCGAGAAAGCCGGCTCCCTTGCGACACGGTTAGCTATGTCATTTTATTAAAGCATGAGGATGGGGATTTACTCCAGTGACGAGAATTACCATATCGAATCGCACTCAAGTAATTGACAGCGGACTAAGATTGACTGATAAGAATGAGCGCAGACGGTTTTAGTATGGGAACGTAGTAGAATTTAGTACAGCAAGGCCTTAAGAATCTGCACTTCGGTGATTTGTGGCATTTCTCAAGACTTTAATACATTTCTCAGGTCATACAGACATCATCAATCATTAGCTTGACGGGTGAGACATCTGTTCTCAGCTAGCAAGGCGCAAGCGAGGATCTTACCGCATCGTAGCCACTCAGAGCAATTTAGCTGAAGATCTACCGAGCTAATCTAGCTGAAAACACGTCATATGTCTTTTGCTGCACACTGACTGGGAATGGCTTGGTTGCGTCCCGCGTCACAAACAGGATCTGACGTATGCGGCTTGTCTTTTCAGCCCTGAAGCAGTGAATCAGCGACGAATGTAGCTGTCTTTGGTAGAGTATCTTGATGGTAAGGACGTGGTCCACTTTTGGCTATTGCGATACACCAATGGATACTGTGGTACTATGATAACAAATTTTTTGAGGTTAAGAGGGGACATTTCGCAGAAGTCGATCGATTACGTATTCTCTTCCACTATCAACTCGGCGGCAATACCTATTTATATGTTGTATTTAAATTGTGGATTGACATCCTTGAACTCCACGCCTCTAGTGAAACGTCCATATTCCTTTGCATTGAAGTCTAAGTCAACGAAGGGGTATATGGACCCCCTCTGTGATTTCTGATCCGATTTGTTTGAAGAGAACGCACGTGGTGATTGAATAAGAGTGCAGACGGAGGGCTATTACTAGGAGGGGGCCATATACCCTTCGTTGACTTACGGATATGCCTGACATTGATCTTCGAAATGATCCACGGGACCGGAAAGGTCAAGTCTTCCTAACTCAATCTAGATGGCACCTCGACAGTGGAATACTGCGTTATTTCGCCAATAAATCAAAGATGCGACATGGTGAGGCAAGCCTATCAGCCATGGCACTGGAGTGAACGAACAAATTGTCATGTCTTATGAATTTTTATCATTTCTATAAACTCCTGGCCTTTGCTTTCACCGTTTCTTCCCGGCCAATATTTTACATAATTAGTGACATAGTTCCCCTCTGTTGGCAGGGTAGGAATAGCTTTGTGATAGGCCAGAACACTGTTCATACTTTCTGAATGTTGCGGGCACACAGGGGCCCCGGGCCGACGGAAAAATACCATGAGGCCACGGGATTTGATCATCCGTAGCCAAAGATGGATGGCTTCACTGCATGGGTAGTTGGTTTAGCCAATGCCTGCGCGGAATGGGAGCCTGGAAATGCTTGTTTGGTCCAAATATGCTCTACCCCGCCACGGAGCAACTCCGTCTATCCCTTTCCAGATCATATGAACGAATCAACGGCTGTTTGAATCCGAAACATACTAGTTTTCCGAGGGATTACCACTCCTTAATTTGGATGTCGGACTCGTATAAATGGCTGGCTGTCTCCTGTTTTGCTTCGAAGATGAAGAATTTTTATTAGAGCCTTCGAAAGATCAGAAGGTGAAGAGTATTGGGACAACATAACAACTACTTAGTTACCCTATCGAACCACCAGAAGTATGGTTTCCAAGCTGCTTTTTGTTGCTATAGGTGGTGCTGTGGCGCGTAGCGTTGCCCCTCAAGCAGCATCCAGTGTTAATTATCTGTTTACCTTGTCAGTTTATATCAACCATTTTTAGAACTCCCTACTAACCTAATCCCTCTCATAGTGGCGATTCATACTCCCAAACGGGGTTTGATGTCAATGGTGAACAGCCCTCCGCTTCCAACCCAATTGGAAACCCGCCATTTCCAGGATGGACAGCCGCTGGTGGTGCCAACTGGATTGGAAGCATAGTGAAGGAGCAAAACAATTCTCTTGTTTTGTCATACAACTTTGCCTACGGTGGCGCCACTGTTGATGCCAATATTGTGAAACCCTACGCAGACACCGTCCTAAGCATGGTGGATCAAGTTAACCAGTTTTCGAATTCACTCGGGAAGAAACCCGCAAATGTCCCATGGACAGCGAAAAACACAGTCGTTGGCGTCTGGATGGGCGTTAACGACGTTGGAAACTCTTTCTATCTCAGTAACGCTGCTGAAATTGCCGAAAAGGCCGTTGCAAGGTATTTTGAACTGCTGCAGATTTTGTATAATGCTGGATTGCGCAAATTTGTACTTCTGAGCGTACCGCGTGAGTTCTGATACAGGGCCTCTTTACATGAGATAATGCTAACAATTTACCATAGCAACTGAACTTACACCTTTAATGATAGGCCAAGGCGCAGAGTCAAATGCTATGCTTGTCAAATCGATTACGCACTACAACAGTCAGATTGCTACTAGGATCAAGACGTTCAAGAGTAAAAACTCTGGTGTAAAAGCTATTGTTGTTGACACTTCTGTTGCATTCAAAAAGGCGATTCAATCTCCTCAGAATTATGGTGCGCCTAACGCAGTATGCTATAATGCAGATGGCAAATCATGCGTAAGTCAAGTATCAGATGATAAGATATGTGCACTAAAACTGAATAGCTTTGGTTCAACGATTATCATCCGGCAATTGCTATTAACAGACTTGTCGCGGAGGATGTTGCGAGTGCTTTGGAAGCTAACGGTTTTGGGTGGTGATCTATTATTGGACTGCGAGGGAAAATGAAAGTGAGGTGAATGAGAAGTATTGAATATTGGGAAAACAACGACTTTATTAACGCAAGTCTCTGACGACGTGACTATACTATGATGCTACATATAATGGAGTAGCAGAAACAATAAATAGCGCTGTGAATGCCGAACTTGGTAGATTGCAAAACATTTGGTGGACTGTCCATTATAAGTGAGACCATAAAACCCATCAGCCACAGTCATCATCCGGAGCATATTATACATAATCTGCAGTTCTCATAAACACATGTCACATGCCGGCCTACAACGAACCTTTAGAAGACGGTAGAATATCATAAACAAATAAAATGGAAATAGTCCGCTCACAAATAGAGACTAACTCGGAGTCGGAAGTCTAGCCAAAGTTACCATTCAGGCAGCGAACGGAGATTCAGGGTGTACGCGTACAGTCGGAAAATATCACCTCATCCCAATCATCTGACCAATGACTTACAACAAAGTCCGACGAAAGGGCGGGCCAAGACAGTTTTAGGTTACTTCGTGAGATATGTATCTCGTAAGCCCTAGTCCAATTTCTTCTTGTACCCACGATGGATGTTATATGCATGTTCCTCAACATGGGTTACAGAAATCTCGTTGGCCAAATCGTTTTAGGTAAACCCACAAAATGCTACCAAGTGAGGTTGTTTGGATCTTTGGGTCGCGAACTTGCCGAGAGGACCCGAGTCCTAGACTGTATATAGGTGCATAAACATGTCAGATTGTCTTGCTTTTACGTAAATAATCTCCCCCCTTTCTCTCAAAATAAGCTCCAAGTAGGCTTTTAAAAAGATTCCAAATGGCATCGTCCAATGACCAGAGGGTTGAGTTCCAGGTATGTACACTCCGTATTCACGAAACATCCCTCACCCTCGTGGACAGACCTTCCAAAACGTCATCAACAACGAATTGAGTCCAACCTCGAAGACTCGTCGTGGGATTTGCCCCAGCACTGAGGAACAACTGTGGGAGTCACCCGTATCAACGCAAGAGGATGTCGATCGTGCTGTAAGTGCGGCTAGAGCAGCCTATCCTGCGTGGCGCAAGCTATCACAGGATGAACGCGCCGATTATCTTGTCAAGTTTGCCGATGCTATTGAAGCGCATAAGCAAGACTTCATTGACCTTCTTGGTCGAGAGGCTGGAAAACCACCTCAAGCTGGCGCGTTTGAGCTATGGCTCGTCATGGAACATGTTCGGGGTACCCCAAAGCTTCGAATTAAGGAGGAGAAGCCTGAAGATAATGACGACGTAAGAAAGCTATATAAACTCCACTTTGAGTTCCATCTTGCTAACACGAAAAGCGAACGGCGATTGTGCGATATGTCCCCCTTGGTGTCGGTGTTGGTATTGTCCCATGGAACTTTCCCTTGATCCTCGGCATAGGCAAGGCTTTCCCCGCCATGCTCGCCGGCAACACCTTTATCTGGAAGCCTTCGCCCTACGCACCCTATTCGGCGCTCAAGATGGCTGAGATTGGAGCCAAGGTTCTGCCTCCTGGTGTGTTCCAGGCTATCAGCGGCGGAGACGACCTCGGACCTATGCTCACAGCGCATCCTGGCGTCAACAAAGTCAGTTTTACTGGATCTACTGAAACAGGTAAAAAGATCATGGCTGCTTGTTCTGCCACATTGAAGCGTGTCACTTTGGAGCTAGGTGGCAATGATGTTGCGATTGTCTGTGAAGACGTTGATATCGCCACAGTGGCTGGAAAGGTACGTCTATCCATACCATGTGAATAATTTACTAATTGCTGCTGCCTTTACAGGTTGCTTTTCTTGCTTTTGTTCATAATGGACAAATCTGCATGAACATCAAGCGTATATATGTGCATGAGAGCATTTACGATAAGTTTCTATCGGCTGTGAAAGACTTCTTGGATAATATGAAGACTGGAGACTTCTCGGATGCCGAAGCTTTCTTTGGACCCATCCAGAACAAGATGCAATTCGAGAAGTTGCAGAAACTGTTTGGGCAGATTGAGACACAAGGATGGAAACGTGCTTATGGTGACATCCCAACAAAGTCAGAGAAGGGATACTACATGCCACCAGTTCTGATTGATAATCCACCTGAGGATTCTGAAATCGTTCAAACGGAGCCTTTTGGACCAATCGTCCCTCTTCTGAAGTGGTCTTCCGAGGAAGACGTTATCACGAGGGCCAACGCATCCGACTTGGGTCTTGGGGCCTCGGTTTGGAGTAAAGATGTGCCTCGTGCGCGACGTATGGCTGAGCAGTTAGAGGCTGGGAGCATTTGGGTCAATACGCACTTCGAAGTTGCACCCAACGTACCATTCGGTGGACATAAGCAGAGCGGAATGGGAATGGACTGGGGAGAGGTGGGCTTGAAGGGTTGGTGCAATCCTCAGGCTTACTGGGTCAAACACTCTGGATGCTGAGGAAGAAAAACAAGTTTTCATTCGCTACTAATAACGAAGATTAAATCCACAACTGTATAAGCATAATCTCATGGATGATGATGAGGTTTTGACACCCGAGAGATAGCACACTAAGCTCTATTTCCACACGCTTACAACTCAACCCTAAGGCTCTGAAGTCTGTCAGGGTCGGGGGCGGTGTAGGCATGAGAAAGCCCTGAGAACCAAGTCATCACCGCTCTCTTACTTTGTAGTGGAACCCAGCCATTGCGTTGCTGGCATGACGCTAAACACGCAGCTAAAATGGTCCAACTTAATGCTCAAAGACCTTCACTCCACTACAAGTCCCAGGTTGGTGAAGAATTGTCCTAAGTATAATGGAGGGAGGATGGGGATTCAAGCTCATTTGCTCAAATTTAGCGCTTGATAGCACCGTCGATGTTGGTAACAATCTTCGACTATGACTCACCAATAAACTTGGTACTCATGGAGTTGTTCAAATGATGTGAATTTAGTCTATTAGATCTATAATGGGGAATGAAGATTTTGGCTTAGGTAACTTCATGTTCTAAGAGTCCCCAGCGCCCGTTATTAAAACCAAGTTGCTCTTGGAAGCAGCTTCATGCTTACAAACATTCTTCCCCCTAAACGCCAATTCAAAAAATGAGTAGAGCTCTACCAAGCTGTAAGCAAATATAGCCGGCAACATCAAGATCCAGTGCAAAATGCCTCTTGAAATCCCCAAAAGACCCTCGTTATACTTCTTATCGCTGTCGCCAGGTACAGGCAAATTCCAACGGACGAGAACCGTAACAATAAGGAAGAAGGCGTATTGCGTTCCCAGGAAGATGAAGCAGATGGTTGAAAACAGAGAATCGCTGATAAAGAGTCGATCATGTTCAGGAGCAGCCATGTTTATGAGCTGAACAATGACGGGAGAAGCCACGGAAAATATGGCGCTGGCACAAAGAACAAGTCCATAGTAAGTGAAGAAGCGAGTGGCCCAGCTGATGGACAGACAGAGCGAAGGCATTCTGTAGGTCTTGACAATGAAGTAGTGGAAGACTTCACCGGCGCCAATGGTCCATCGGCGAACCTGGAGTGTCCACTCGCGAATCTCATCTGCATAATTAGCGCCAGACGTTGGGCCGTTGATGGAAATAAGGTTCAAAGGGCGGATGCGGATCTCTCGTTTGGTCATGATGGTGTACCGGATCAAAGCGATGATGTCCTCCATCTGATAGGCCGGATGTGTGAATGCGCCCTCCTCTAGTACCTTGACACTAAGAGAGTAATGGGGCATGGGATTGATGTTCCATGGAATCAAGATGCCCATGAAGAAGAAGGTCCGCAAAACGCCAGTGATGTCGACAAAGAATGGCATGGAGTCGCGCTTATAGACAATGATGGATTGCCAGATGGAAGAGTGGCGGTCGGCGGGCTCTAGCTTGCAGTACTCGCTTTCAAGCTCCAACATGTATTCGGGATCGAAGACGGCGTCGCAGTCGCAGTTGGTGAAGATGTGTTCATAGTTGTCATAGTTGTATTCAACATCTTCACGAAGGATCTGTAGACCTTGTCGACAGGCGTAGTTCATATTAGAACACTTGCCGCTGATTTCACCAGGAACTCCAGAGGGGTGGAAGGTGACGATGAGACGCAGGAACCTGCTCTCGTACTTTGCGTAGACTTCATCGCGCTTAGCTTCCTTATCAGGCGTGCGGCATTCCATGCCAATGATAACAGAGAGACGGGACTTGGCGTCCTTTTGCTGCACAAGAGAGTTCAGCGTGGTTTCCAGCACGCTCATAGGTTCCTTGTATAGTGTCATGGCAACAATGTGCCGAATGGTCGGGTCGGAGTCGGATGTGGCGTCGGCTGATTCGATATCTTGGGTTTTTGTGGTCTTGAGCTTATTTCGATAGTTGATAGCTAGCGTTCGACGGATGGCGCAGATAGTAGCTATCAGCCAGATAATCTGGAAAAGACCGATTATGATAACAATAACGACATTTGTTACTTTGTTGACGTAGGGAACAAAAGGCATCCATATGGGGAAGAGGAGAAAGGTGAAGATGAGTAACAAAAACAACAGATTCCACCGGACATAGCGGTTAGCTGCTTCGAGTTTTGCAGCGTCGATGCCAGTATCCAGGTTTCCGTCTGATGAAGATGGTATTGATAGAGTTGTATCAGAGGGAACTTCCCTCAGAACTGGTTGAGATTTCATTTTAGAAAGGATAGAGGGTGATGAAGACATGATGAAGTGAGTTGGGATATTGCAAGTGAGAAAATCACAGCATTTGTCTGACCGAGTATTAATACTTCGTGAGGACGCTGCCAAGTGCTCAGGCCTTGATATTCTCGATCCTTCCGGTTAAACGATCCGGATGTGAGACAACAATGACCCTTTATAACTATCAGGTAGTCATGGCACTGATCCAATAGATAGGAAGAGGACAGCGCGTAGATACTAAGCAGGGTGCCGAATTTGGCAGAAGTGCCCAGAATGGATAAAATTGCGCCGCTTATTCCAAAAATCTATATAAACAACGCACTTTCTGCAGGCTATACGGATCGATTATCCGTCCGGTTAATTAGGCCTATTTTTCTTTCTTTATTCTTCTCGTTTACTGGATTGTACATGTTGACTATTTCTTCTAGTATGATGCGTAGAATTGCTGAAGCGGTGTGTTATCTTTTTAGCTGGAAGGGCATGTGCTTAAGCTATTGGTCTGACGTATTAGCAGTCTAACGGCCTTTTCTGTTTCAGCTTCGAGAAAGATATGCTAAAAAATTGAGAATATACACTATTGCTCCATCTTTACCATATAGTTGGGAATAGTTTTCAGCTGTGGCGCAGTAGCTTAGCACTAACGGTGAAAGGGCTGAGCTGACAGCCTGAGTCCAGGGAGGAAGCGAGATTTACTGGAAGTGACTCTTATCTTTTATTCTCCGGTGACATCTCAGCCCACATGGCTAATTCATATCCCGATCAATAGCTAGACGTAAAGGCCCGTACCAAGCATCTAGAACAAATAGCTCCATGAACCCTATTATGAAAACTCAGTTCTGATTACTTTTTACCTACAAAACACTGCTAGCTTATGCCACCTAAGCTAAGCTTAAACCAATCGGCAAATACCGTATCCAGTTGCGAATCAGATTGCGCCGCTGCGAATCATACTAGTTAAAATGTGGCTCTGTTGAAGCTTAGCCAGCCATTGAAACCAAAGGGTCAAATGCATTTCACATCTCGATGCGATTTAAGCCACCGCATTTGTACTTTACGATAGAGACCTCATTTTTGTCGTGTCTCATTACGCATACACAGTGCTATCGTGTGCCGGGGTCGGCCTCTGTTGAAATAGCTGAGCATTATTTTCAAGTTGCTGCCAGACGCAATATTAATGGTATTAAATGTCATCATTTGAATTCAGTCCTGGGAAGGACTATAGGTCATATGTGGATTTAAAGACATCTATGCTATAGTAACTACATTTATCTTGTAATTATCAAATCTTCTTCCTTTTTCATAGTGAGAGCAGTCCATGATGATGAATATAATAATTCTCTCTATTCTTACTCTAGGGTCGGTTGACGCACGGCTAATGCCGAACCACGTCCGGTTGCCGAGGGTAATTCTCGGTAGTGTTATTTTACCTAGTACATCTCAATTTATTCTCTGCCATCATACATCTGCGATCCTACCCAAGCACCCCAGGATGTCTTTATCACGTATACGTCTTGTCAAACGACCAATTGGTGTTGTGGCCAAAGCCGCTGTGTTTCAGCCTCGGTTTTACTCCGTCGGCGAAAATAAGCCTATCCCTGATTCCCCTCCGCTTACTTCGCGATGGTTTACTGATTTACAAGGCCAATTGAAGGAGCTGACAGATGCAAAGCAACCCAGTGAATGTGCGCGACAAGCTAGGGAGCTATATGAGTTCTCCCAGAACAACTGGCTTGAGCTTTTGGCGGGACAGCAGGGTTTTCTTACAGACAAGAAATGGCGCGGGCTGAATAATCACCAACTACTCTGGGGAGATATGGTAAGTGGCCGATGGGTATTTGGGTGAGCTGTTGGGAACAATACTGATTATCTGCTGTATATAGGATAGCATGGTAAGTTATGCCGTCGATCTGCTCACCGCACGAACTCTAACTTTAACAGGGTACGAAAAATGCTTATCATGATTATTCTGTCTAATGCTGTTAGGTCACGTTAATAACGTCATGTATAACCGTTATGTTGAAACTGGTCGAGTCCACTTCGTTCGTCAACACAGCGAAGACGCCACCGCCGATGAAAAATCACAATGGGACGACTTGACAACCCCACGAAGCCTCGGTCTGATTCTCAAGAGTATCACGACCGAGTACAAGTTTGTACGAACACAAATACCTACCAATACCCATGAAGCAAAGCTAAACATCGTCTAGCCCCTGAAGTTTCCTGACCATATCACTTTGGTTTACAAGCTACTCGAAGAGCCTACGTACGAGTCGACGTCAGTCAAGATGGAAGCATGGATTCTCTCGGAGCAGTATCGTCGCGTGGCAGCTAGATGTATCGACGATACTGTCATTTATGACTACACCACTGCAAATAAGTCGGTTCTCAAGCCATTCATGGTTGATAAGCTTAAACGTACTTTCAAACAACAGCAAGAGTCTCACAGGAAGTACACGGAGGAAGCCAATCGGGTGATTAAGGCTGTCGAGGAGTTGAAGATGCAGTATAATTGATACTCAGCTGAATAAAGATTTAAACTACGTTCATTCCGTTTTTAAGAGTAGTTCAAAGCCACTTCCTCTTCTTATTTGTTGATCATTGACACCCTTGACTTGTGGCCAACAAGTTCTAACCAAGGCTTCCAAAAGCTATGAGTAAAGCTCATCACTCTTTCAAACAACTGCAGGTGCTATGACCGCCGCTACATTGTAAAATTATCATACGGCAAAAGCGATTCCCAGTCCAAGTCCATCAAATACTCATTAGATCCCGGGCCATCAAAACCAGTTTGGCCGATGGGATACTGGGTATCATCTGATGAGTACAATGCTACTTTGTCCGCTCTCATGTTAAGCACAACATAACTGCACTCCAAGCTATCCCTAGCGCTTCGTGCAATTTGTAATGGAACTGAAGAATCTGTCTCGATGGCTTCCGCTTGACCAAGAATCATGCTGAGAAACATGTGCATTTTCACATTAGTCTCCCCTTGGTGAATGCGCTCATTTGATAGTGATATCATATCACGAATAGACTGTTTCAGTAATTGCCGATATTGGCTAGTTCTGTGCAACGTGCCATCCAGACTCTGCGCCTGCGCGTGTATGAGAAGCTCAAGACCCGTCGCTATACTGGCAACCCGAACTCCTTCACGGAACATCCCACCACCAGATGCCATCAACCTCGAAAAGGCAGCATCGGGCTCGGGTGACATGATGGCCGTGGCGGCATCAAGACTCAATTTGAGCGAGTAATAGTAGACTGGGTTGGCGCGTGCGCGGTTGCTGAAGGAGAAGTGCAATGGAATGATAAATCGACGGACTAGATAGTCAAGCAGATTTCGATGGAATGGGGTTGATCCTTGGCCTGGTTTCACCAAACTGTTGTTGACGTGTAAAGTATCTACTAGCTCTGAGCTGAGCGCTAGGATGTCTTGGTAAGGTACTTCACCATCAGGTTTGACTATTGCATTGACAACACGAAGACGAATTGAGAAAGAGGCCAAGAGGGCAAGCTGTACTGAAGTTGAAGTGAAGTGGCCTGGATCATGAGATGGAAGAACGGTAGTTGTTTGATCCATTTCATCATCATTTATGTTGGAGGGATGTTGCGTGTCAAATTCGTCAAAGGATATCCTGGGAGGCATTCTGGAGTCCAGCGATGCTTGTATAACCAGCTCGAGAATAGTTCCCCAAAGCCTGCGGCGAATCTCAACTTGCAGCAGCGGCATGGGTTTAGCTCCAAGTTTGCCGGGATCGCGGTGCAAGCCTATCTGCATGGCCCGGTGGACAAGTGACCCTGCCGACATCCATATCGTGTCGCCGCCAATCGAGAATATCTGCCGAGCTAGTAGCGTGAGGCAGTACAGTTGCAAGCCAGCGAGATCTACGCGATCTTTCTCGAGAGGTCCAGCAAGCCAGGTCTCAGACGCGTAGATCCAATGGTGAACCATTTCCGCATTACGAAGTGCCTCCTCTGGGCTGGCATGCTCAAATATGCTTGAACCTGTCGCTATGACGAGGAGGATAGTCAAACGTTGAGAGTCCGTGGTAGACTCGGGATGATCCCAGTATTCCCTATACTCGACCATGAAGGTCGGTTCATGGAGGATGCGGTGGGTAGATTCGAACGACTTGAAATACAGGTCGACCATAACGTCTGATGTTTCACGGGAGGGCGGTATCAGGAAATCTGGTGACGATAGAAGGCCTCTCGTGGGTCGAGTAGCCTTGATAGTTTTAGTCAGAGTTTTGCACTTGGTGTAGAAATCCCCAGCTTGAGTAACCACAGGTGCTACTTCAGCATCTTGAAATGCTTCGTTGGTGCTAGACTTGCCCACGATTTCGACCCAACAGGCAATAATGGAATCCAGCTCTTTGGCTGTTTCAGCCCAGTTTTCCCTTCCCATATCTCTTGGTTTGTTTAATAGAATTTGAAATTCTTGTGAGGTTTGGGCTGGTTCCTGTTGGTGCTCATCTTGTCCGACTTCAAAGGACGAAGGGGCCCTAGAGTTGTCCCCTGTGGTTTGACTTTGATGTTGTGCTTGCCTTTGTAACAGACCTTGAGCAGTAGAATCGGTGCCACAGTCTTGATCAGATGTTCCATGCGTATTGGCATTGTCGTTACCGCGCTTGGGAGCACTTGAATCCGGCGTTGAGAGACCTTGGGCTGCAATCGTTGCTGTCACCGAACGCGATAATGCAGCATCCTGCTCATGACGCGTGCGTACACCATCGCGACTCGTTGTCGATATAGCTACACGAGTTCCATCTTTGCTAGTACCCAAGGGTGTTGAGCTTGTTGGTGTATGCGCAGGCGCCCTTGCTCGTAGGCTCCGAACAGGAACAGAGGCCGAGCCATGATGAGGCTGATACGTGCATTCAATTTTGTGACGAACACATGGGGCGCAGGGGCTCTTTTGGTCACATTTAACCTTGCGGCGACGGCATTCGTGACACGAAAGTGCCGGGCGTCTCCTTCGACGGACTTTGGACGATTGTTCATGACTCTGTTCAGACGGAGATGGCGGCTGCTGTTGAGGTGGTGTCCTTTCCATGGCGTTGATTTCGGGGGCTGACTGTCTCCGACTCTCGCTGTTTTCGAAATTCCGTGGTCGGGTAAGAGATTGAAGCAAATGTGGTTCGGTGAGATGAATGAAGAGTTGGCGGCGCTCGGAGATAACGCGCCGGGTCAGAGTTTCGGTCCGAAACAACGGGCATCGGACATAACAGTTTAGCGGCATATTCCACCCGTAAACCAATGAGGGGATAGTTCTTAAACGACAGCAATTTTGAACAAAGAAAAAAGATAATAAATTTCATCTTTTGGTCAATTAAGACATTTAGTACGATGGGTCGAAATCTATCAAAACGGCTACATCTAAATGCGAAAATACAGTTTCCGTAAAGGTGTAGTACAAGACATTCTTTTAGCGCCTTTCTACATCACATCAAACTTATTTCATTCTTTATTTCTCATTACTCAAAACCACATGTGTGGATCATTCCTTCTCTGGCTTCCGGCCGTAAATATACCGCGTTGTGATATAACTGTGAACCTTGCGATTACGGAGAGCCCCGCGAATCTGCATGAGGAAGATGTGGTACTCATCTTCAGGCCAGTTAAGAACTTGATTCCACAGCAAGAAGGAGTAGCCTGTGGAAAATATCAGCACTTTGGAGTCTAGCAAGTCGAACGCAATGTTGCTTACCTTCAAGATCGTTCTCCAAGGTTTGCTGGACGAAGCGTCCGATTTGGGCCATGGAGGGGTCTTTTGGCCACCCGCCAATTGGAATCTATTTAAAAGATCAGAATGAATCTCATGAATTGTTTGTGACTCTTACCTTGTAGTCCACCGTCTTGAGGTCCACAAAACCAGCCTTTTTCATACCCTCAACTTGGACTTCACTTACGAAGAATGGACGTTTGAGGACCTTGCCTCCTTCTTCGTACATCTTGTCACATGTCTTCCATACAGGCTCCAAATCTGCAGTCCCATCATCACTGCGAATGCGAACGTCAGCCTCGACTGACTCTATCCAACCCCCAGGGGCACAGCAGCGGTAGGCTTCTTCAAAGAGATGGTGCCAATCTGGGATGGACCCGAAGAGATAACGGATGTGGATAAAGTCAAAGAAGTCATTTTGTCGGGTCCAAGGTTCTGTAGCGTCGTCTATCTCGAAACGGACGTTAGGAGGAACCCATTCTGGCTGGCAGGGTGATAGGTCGGTGCCTATAACCTCGGCCCCTGGGTATTGGTCGCCAAAGTCACTGAATTTGTGAGTTTAGTCTTGCATGTAAGAAGTATTTCCGTGAGCTTACATGGCCCAAATACCTTGAAAGATCAGCAATATTTTGGCTATCATTGAATGGCGAACTTACCACTTCCAGTGCCAATATCTAGTACCTTCTGCGAGACACAAAGTTGATTAGTATGACCATTCTCTTTGTAAACTAGTATGTTGATTGCTTACTTGAACGTTATCTCCAATTGGCGCAAGAAACAGTTTACCGCCCAAAAGAAGAGTGAGATAGTGATGGCTAGGCGCAACAGGTCAGCCTGATCTAGTTAGTTCTATCATATTGAGGCACCTCAAATCCACCGATTCTAACTGTCGATCATCATTTGGAAAAACATAGCCGTTCCTAAACTTGTCGCTATGGTATGTGCGTCCTTGGATTCGACGATATTCAAGGATACTCTCCGACACTGAAGCGGTAGAACTGGCTCTACAGTGACTTTAGTAGGTGAGATGGTCTTAAAGTAGTCAGAACTTACGCATCCGAATCGAGAGTCGAATCATTGTCGCTTTGGACATCAAGCTAGAAATATGACGAGTTAGTGGTGGCATGATTGTCCCATTTTGGGTCTTTTCCGTACCTCGTCGGCGGGAACTAACTCGTTAGTGGGAGATGGTGCTGTGTCAGGCGCATTAGCGTGGTGTGTGCCCCTGCTGGTCAACTAAAACTGCCTAACGTACCAGTCATCTTTAATGAGGCTCTAAATGGACAAGTTAGACAATGGTTCCGATCTTGAAGGAGCGCGATTAATTGCTCGGAGAAATATCAATCAGATGAGGGGTACCAAGTGAACAAGTACTGGGGTCCATGATCAGGCCACTTTTCGTCATATCATTACACAACAGCCTAAAGGTCACAGTAAAAGCGGATGTGACCCCACGGCTTGGTATCAATAAGGGACACAATATCTTGATTTAATATCACTCGAAGTATTCACACGCGAATCTATATGTTGAACTCGCTCCAATGTCTCATGTTGTCACCGAGGGGGGACCAATTTCTCCATACACTTCCACTTGAGGTCCCTTCGCCGTTGGGATTTGGATCCGTGGAGCGAACATCATTCATTTGAGATGGGTGAATGCCGAAAGATCGCCAAGAAACACTGACTTAACCTAAATGATTGCAACTATACTTTCAGGCCCATCTGACTTGTCTCATAGCCACTCTTCTCCAAAAAGGCCTTGAAGCGAGCATCTTCCTCTTCAAGTGTCTTCGGGTGCTATGTGCTATTAGTATCGACAATCTATCAAATTTAGGAGACTTACGTTTGGAATCAAAAACCACACACAGAACACCCCAACAACCGAGATGGCGCTTCCAATAAGAAAGACAACCTGCTGACCTTGAAGTTTATCATCAAAGCTAACGAGGCACTTGCTGAGTGCCTGTGTACCCGCCACCGCACCAACCTTGCCAACAGCTGCAGCAAATCCGAGGAAATGCCCGCGAAGAGGAGTAGGAAAGCTCTCACTGCTGACCAGAAAGTTGCAGTCGCCAGGGCCCACAGATAGGAAAGTCTGGAAAAGACCGTAGAGAGTAACAAAGGCAGGGCTACTGAGGGGATACATGGTGCCTCCAATAACAAAGCCAAATACGCAGACCCAGGTCCTTTTGCTACGGCACCTTTTCCCAGTTAAAATGAAACCACAAAATATTTTATTTCACCTCAGTTCTAGACGAAGATTCTTCACCTGGGGAGGTATTATTGAGCCTTACGAAAAGCGATCATGATCACCATCTCTTCATTATTGAGTGTCCTCGACGCCATCATCGCAGCTGCTACAATCACTTTGCGCTACAGCTGCATTCTATTTTGCCGCTTTGTAAGTTCAATCTCCATTACAAATCTATTCTGCTGCTGATAAAATTGCTATCTTACGAAATTCTAACATGAAAAAGCACCCCATTGACAAAAAACATCTGCACCGTATTTATGGAAGCTTCTGGGTATTCTTACTCGCATTTTCACTCCAGCTCATCATAGTCAAGCGCTACAAACTTCGACTAAATAGGCGATTCGGCGCAGCTGCGTTTCTCGGTCACATTGATAGCAATAGGCCCTTTTTGACAGCCGCGGGTTTTCTCGTTAATTTGGGCTGTCTAGTCGCTGTTCTCGACTTCTTATTCCGAGGCCATCTTCTCCAAAGTGATCAAGTCTCCTTCTCGCGAGTGGGCTATGTGGATTCTTCGACAGCTCGAATAGTGGTGAGAGCACCGATCTCTGATTATCTTGAGATCACGGTAACTCCTATCTCGGACGCAGAGGAAGATGTCTATCAATCCGGGATTGTTCATTTGAATGCGCACTCAGACTTCGTGGGAACATTTCTGATAGAGGGACTGAACCACAACACGTCCTACAAATATTCAACCAACGCCAGCCATGTCGGGTCTTTCCGAACTTCGGTTGAACCCAAAAGTGAGCTGAAACGTTGGAGTCTTGTTTCCTCCAGCTGCATCAAACCATTCTACCCATATAACCCTCTGGATCACGGCCTCCGCATTAAAGGACTCGAGCATTTGAGTAATTATGTGTCTGATAAACCAATCGACATGGTCCTTTTTCTAGGCGACTTCATATACATCGACTTGGCTGGGATGCTAAAGCTTACTCAACAGCATACCGTCAGGTATATGCCTCTCCCTCATGGTCGCCCCAACTACGCTTAATACCCTGGCTGCACGTGTATGATGACCATGAGATCATCAATGACTGGGCTGCAAACGAAACAGGCCTTTACGATACTGCTATGCAGCCGTTCTGGAACTACCATGGAAATGCGAATCCACCATCAGAGTCTGGTGCCAATAAGACCTATTACATCTTCCGACACGGAGGCATAGCCTTTTTTGTCTTGGACACCCGTAGATATCGATCCGATAACGCTATGAACGATGGCCCAGAGAAGACTATGCTTGGATCATCACAACTGGCTACTTTGAGAGACTGGCTTGAATCAGAAACCGATCGGAAGGTGGTTGTCAGGAGCGTGCCGTTCACCAGGAATTGGAGGGGACCTGATTCAGCTGATAGCTGGTCAGGATTTCTCTGGGAGAGAGAGGTAATCTTGGATACCATGAAGAGCAACGGAGGAGCCATTATCCTCAGCGGTGTAAGTCATTTAACCCATGGCTCCTAGTCCAGAATGTACTAATAAGCTTCAAGGATCGCCATGAGCATGCTACGACGGAGTTTCCCGCCAAGAATCCAGGAGATAAGCCTATCATTGAGTTTTCCACCTCGCCACTTAATCAGTTCTACGAGCCATTCGATCGATTCCACAAGCAAGTTGAGGAAACAGATATTTCTATCTACTCACATCCCTGGGGAACATCTAAGTTTGGAAAGGTGACGTTTGACACAACAGCGCACAACAGACTTATCCTACATTATGACCTTGTTGTTGATGGTGAAAAGGTTTGGGACTATGATTGGAAAGTTAGACGGGATAATTTGATGATATAGGCGAGGGGAGGATTCAAAGTATATCAAATCTTTCCCATCGCGTTTGCAACTACCACTGTCATAACAGGTCAAGCTGGACAGTCGGGTCGTTGATGTAACTATAATACAGGCATGAGGTCCATTCCTGAGCCCTTTGCTTAAGATTTTTCTGGTGCTTGAAGGAGAGACCAATCACCCTGCGGTATACCCTGAATCTTAACAGTCCTTGCCTCAATTCGCCACCCGAAACCCTCATCTTCCTCCTCAACCTTGATCAGCTCGTCTTCCAGCTTTCCCATGGAAACAAACGAGCGTTCAGCCAAGTGATGCGATGCGGTGATATAGGTAGTTGCAACTGCGGTCTTATCACTTGTGATTCTGATCACTTGAGTTGACAACGCATGCTGGGTTGATAGGTGGCTGATAGTCTTTTCCAGGGTTTCTTTCAATGCTTGTAGCCCACTAATAGGTCCAAGTGGCTCTGGATATTGGACAATGCAATCGGAGGTGAAGACGAGGTCTAACAAAGCCCAGTCTTTGTCGTCGCACGCAATGGCGTAGTAAGCGATGGTATTACGAATGGAATCGGTTTCTGAAGCCATAATGTTGACGATGAGTATTTGTTTAGTTGTAGGGAAGAGAGTGTTTTTCCTCTAGAAATAGGTTGTCGGAGTTTATATACACTTCTTATCACGAGAGTGGATGTAAAGCTGACAAATAAAGGATCATATCTAATCCATTCTTGGTAACTGTCTTCGACGATACAAGCTAAATTCTCACGCCCCGCTGTAAATTTATGGGACGACTAGATCATATCATTCGTTAGAGATACTCCTGTATTAACAAGTGGCATAAGATTCAGGTGCGTAGTCAAACTCCTATCAAAGTGGTTTATCATATCCCTGTTCACATGTCTAACAATTTCTGTACAAAAGGACATGTAACAGTCTTTTTGAACAAGCATCCTATCATTGAAGTGAAAGCCACCAAGCACACCGGGTTTCTTTGTGTTCAAAACAGCACTAGTATCATCTCTGTTAATGCTAACAAGCTTCTAGTGAATGCCCCAGCGGAGAAATTTGTGATGGTGTCTAGTTAGAATCTCCGAAACACCATTGACAACAAAACTAGTTAGCGCAGCTTGTAGTATATCCCGTGTGAAGGGTTTTCAGTCGCGACTTTGGGATCGTTGAAGGTGTATTTTAGATCTTGGAGGTGTAACCCGGTAGTGACATTGAATCTATATATTTCTGAATTAGTCCAGGCCTGTAGTCATTGGGTTTCCTGACTTACACGCACATTTGTGGCCTCTCGACACCTCGTTCATACCCAGAAGGTTACAGTCGACTACAGCTTCTCCCCACAACGGCATCTGTCGAGATCTTTGATCCGTGTGATCCAACTGCGCGCCAAATTCAGGGGGGTATAGTTCACTGGCTAGATATTCCTGTTATGATTCGGAAACACCAATAATAGAGCGTGTAATCCACGGAAGAAAGTCCGTATCCTCCATGTGATGGATGTTAAAAAAAGAGCCCTCCTTCTAAGAGGAGTGTGAGATGACAGCACCTTGACTGACTTACAGCAATTGCCAGCCTTGAACAAAGTATATAGTTGATCCGGCACCATCCTACTTTCAAATACTGGCGATGGTATGTATGTAGTCGTGGGTATAGTTCCTATCTGGCGAGCACTTGCTGCAACGACCGCTTCAGAACGTTCATTACGACCTTTTGCGAGGTTCGTCACGTTTAGAGCTTCGAGGAATCTAAAATTGCCCTTACACATCGAGATAGCACCCCCACTAAGGGAGACTGGTGGAATTTCCCTCTATTCTAGACAGGATAACATACTCTACAAGTGATCGGTATCGAATAGGCCAAGCCTTCCATTAGCGCTAGTTGTTAGAAAAGGGACTCATATCATCGATTAGCATTAAAACAGTGTGATTCTTGAATCTCATGGTCACTCCAATTGTTTGTTCCTGTAAGGACTCATTTATCTAACGAGATGTAATACTAAGTCCTTCGTGACTCTGAGCTAAAGCAAATGAAAGAGGGTTTGTTGTGTTCGAGAAGTGCCGATTAGCGTGATTTATAAGTTTGAGTTTAGATCCGCGGATGTTCCTGCGCTAAGCCGATTGAGTTTGCGGGGATAACACGAGGTTCGGGGCGGATATGTATCCGACAATTCTAACCGAGATCACGGAAATCAGTATAGAATCATAGTAACTGCATTTATTCCTTGATCAGTCGTCTCTGTATTGCCGAAGCCATTTGCCGACCTCTTCCCCAGGTTTAAACTAACTCTTAGCATCCTCTGGTAGTAGATCGTTGCGGGGAAGCGGGTACAATCCTGGATTCTAGCTATGTAGTTGGTTAGTCTTTGAGTATCGCCTTCATAAAGGAGATCCGAAAACCTCAGCGGAAATAATGCGGTACATCTTTATATATCCTGTCTACTCAACGGCCTTTATATGCAACTTCAAAGCACCTAGATCACTCCAGGAATCTACCATCATGGCTCCAACTTGGATATCAACTGTTGTCTCATTCTTGGCACTTACGCCGTTCATCTGTGAAGCCTCCCCCAGTTCCAAGTTTGTCAAGGACTGCGAAAGCCTTGGAAAAACAGCGCGCCTCCCAAATGCCACGATCCATGCTTCCGAGTTTGTCGAGGCCGGCACGAACTTAACTTTCCCATTCTACGATGCGACTTGCAAATTGACATCTCAAGTTGTAAAGTCAGACATATGCCGTCTCTCATTTGACGTCGCCACTAGCAGCAATAGCAGTGTACAGTTCGAGGCCTGGCTACCCGTGGAGTGGAGTGGGCGCTTCCTAGGTGTTGGCAATGGAGGCCTGGGTGGCTGTTTCAAGTACGATGATCTCAACTACGGGACATCCTACGGATTCGCCACCATCGGTACCAATAATGGCCATGACGGAAACCAGGGAAAACCTTTTTATCAACACCCTGGCACAGTTGAAGACTACGCGTATCGCTCAGTCCATCTAGAAGCAGTGCTTGGGAAGCAGATCGTCAAGGCTTTCTATGGCTCTAGTCATAAGAAGTCCTACTACCTTGGCTGTTCAACCGGTGGAAGACAAGGCTTCAAAGAGGCTCAGGATTTCCCCGAGGATTTCGACGGCATTGTAGCCGGGGCACCTGCGTTCGATATGCTGGCGCTATTCTACTGGAGCGGCATACTAAGCAGAGCACTCGGGAAGCCGGGTTCTGCAACCTATTTGACTGCCGCTGATTGGAGCATCATATATGATGATGTACTTGAGCAGTGCGACGAGCTTGATGGTGTCAAAGATGGCATCATTGACGATCCTGATCTCTGCCAATACCGCCCCGAAGCCTCAATATGCGGAATTGGCCAAAAGTCTGATTGCCTTACAGGGCCAAAAGCTGAGACTGCCAGGACTATCTTCACACCCGTATATGGCCCTGACGGTCAGTTTGTCTATCCAAGACTACAACCAGGAGCAAATGCCACTGATCGCCTTACATCTCTTGAGCAACCCTTTGGCTATCTGCTTGACTGGATGCGCTACGTTGTCAAAAGCGATCCTGAGTGGGACCCATGGACTTTTACCGCAGATGACTGGCCAGAGGTATCAGCAAAGGATGATTACGGTGTCGCAACATGGAGTGGAAACTTGACTGGTGCCCGAAATCGAGGAACAAAGATTCTCCATTATCACGGACTACAGGATCCGCTCATCACCAGTGACAATTCGGCCCGTTATTACAACTATGTGAGCCGAACCATGGGACTAACTTCAAAGGAGATGGATGGCTTCTATCGCTATTTCCGTATCTCTGGTCTGGGGCACTGTCGAGGTGGAACAGGTGCCAACATGATTGGAGGGAACGCTGATACCATTGGTCCTTACGAGCCGGAAAGTAATGTTTTGGCGGCTATTGTGGATTGGGTTGAGAATGGAAAGGCTCCGTCGTTTATCAAGGGAACACAGTATGCCTCGACTGGTTCCAAAAAGGTTGTTGCGGAAAAGAAGCATTGTCGATATCCCCGACGAAACGTGTATGTCAAGGGTAACCCTTCAATGCCTGGCAGTTGGCAATGCAAGTAGGCAGCTAGCTCTCTCTATACTAGATGTATATATTGTGATTAGTAAAAGTGTATAGCAGCGTGATTTGGGACTATTCATGATATCAGCGTTAGATAAACATAATTACACATGTATCAGCAAAGACCTTGACGACCAGTACGCCCCGTGATGGTCAAGCCGATAATCTGTAGTAGAGAACAATGCCTCTCTCCAAGGGAATGGTATTTACCATGCCGAAAATCAACCCCCAGTCAAACAAAATGGCGATTGAAATCACGAGTCGCATAGGAGCGAATGTTCGGCGAATCGGGTATTGAGCGACGAGTTTGATCGTTCTGCGACGAACAGTAGTAGTGATTCCGACAGTCTAGTATGTGTACAAAGACTATGAATAATTATGAAATGAACGTTGGGATATGGAAACCAAAAAGAATTAACATGGCATCCAAACCGATAGATGTCCATGAGCAGAGAAATGTCAGTTTCTCGATCACAAGTGCCGAACAAAGGACAGACATAATGAACAGACAGAAGAACAGCCATTCCCACTCCAGTCCTTTCGATGCTCCAGAAGATTCAATCGAACAGGCTGTTACCATACAAAATTTGAAGAAACGGAGGAGTATAAATCTGGTAGTTTCCCCCCTTCTAATCCAACTTTCTCCTCCATCACCAAACAACCTTTCCACACCACCATTTCATTCTTGCCCAGCCAGACCAAAGCTCGCAACAGCAAGCAACAAACAACTCATCTCACAAACAACCTTTACAACCTTTACAACCTTCAAGATGGTTAACTATCTCCACGTCATACTGCAGTGTGTTGACTGCGGTACCTTTATTAGGAACCCTGATCGCCAAGATGGCGCCTGGCACGAGGACCACGACGAGGTTGACGAAATGAGCCTTCGCTGTTTCACCTGTGTTCCGTGTCATGCGAGCCGCATGGCTATGCAGGATCAGCATGATCGACAGTATCTACAGGGACGCCGGCAGGTATACCAGCAGTACCAGCCCCAGCAGCAGCAGCAGCAGCATCACTCGCAGTCCCAGCATTTCCAAATGCGTGGATCCTTCATCTGTCTCCAGTGTGTTGGTTGCCATATCTTTATTGGCAAAGATGATCGCCAAGATCGCAGCAGTGGTGAGGACGTCGACTACGTTACTGAATCGACCTATAACACTTTTATCTGTCTTCAGTGTTGGACTCGCCGCTACGGTAGGCAGAATCAGCGAGGTCAACAGCCACAGCAGCAGCAGCAGCATCGCCAGCATCGCCAGCATCGTCAGCATCGTCAGCATCGTCAGCAGCCCTCGCAGTACGGGCAGCCCCCGCAGTACCAGGGCCAGTACCAGGGCCAAAGCCAGTTTCAGGACGACAACCGCAGCGACTATTCTGGTCGTTAAATCGGCAACAATGGCCCCTCTTGATGTCGTCAACTCCATCTTGAGATTCGTGGGCAGAGTCTAATTCGACGACTGAGTGAAAACATGAAAAAGAGTGAAAACTCAGAAAACAACAAAACCCAAAAAGAAAAGAAGGTGTAAGATTAGTGGGATACCAACAGCGGTAGGGTTACATAGGGAAATGGGCAAAGGCATGGAGTTTTGTTTTGGATTGTGAAGCTGACTACTGGAAGGAGTCTAGGGCAAAGTTAAGAAATTAGATTGATTATTGAATGTGACTTTGATACTTTTGAATTGTACAGCCCAGTGTGAATGATATGGTAGCTTCGTATAAACGGTCTTGAACTATGATGTTGTATCATCTTAGCCAACTGAAGCTAGGTCCCTTCGCCTATGAAAAGATCTGTCAGATTGAAGACATGAATCATGTGCAGCCTTCATATCATCTTATACCATCATTGGTGCTTAGCATGTTGTAAGTTGCGAGACTTCATTACATAAACCAATTAACGGAATCATGTTCATCGTGTGACAGGAGCTGAAATCTGTGACATTTCATTTGGCTAACTAGGTTCCATTGATCGAGTCTTCAAAACCTCTAGTCTCCTAGTATGAATGCTTGTCTGCCCTGAAATCTAGCAGTTCTCCTGGCAAACTCGCGATGCGGCAGCGAAGCACGATGCCTGTCCAGCACCAATGTGGCATGTGCGTCGTCGACCAGCAGCACAAGCGTTGTAGTTGGCGTAGCCGAGACAGTTGCCACGAGCCTCGAGGTTCTGGACATCAGCGGTCTCAGCGATGGGAGTGGCGGAGGCGAAAGTGGTCAAAGCCATGACGGCGACGAAGAGCTTCTGTTGTATGTGTTAGAGTGACTGGATGAGTGGTAGAGTTAAGTACATACAGTAGGAGAGTACATGTTGAAGGTGTTTGAATGAGTTGTTTGTGACTGATTGATAAAGACCAGGTGCACACTCGCTATTTATACTTGTAGAGCCCAGCCAGGTACATTGATTCATTCCACTCTAGACGTCATGCCAAGAGCACAAAAGAACTCAGCTGCATATCTCCTTGATCATCGCCAGGTCGAAGATCACCTCAAATCCACAAGGATCACCGAGCTCGGAGTTCGATGCCACAGCTCATCTTACCATGACTTTTAGCTCGTCATGAAGCAATACTACTGGGTAGATCACGAGAAGACCCTGGTATAGCGCCCGATGATCCGGTTGTACCCGTTTAGATGTGGATACATCGCCACTGATTATCCGATTGATTAGATAAAAACTGATCAAAAGGATCATCAGCGTCCACTCACGAGCGACTATCTGTCTGCAGCATCAGTCCGCAATATGGGGCGCATCAGATTTATTCTCCACATGGTAAGAAAAACGAACCATTTTCGATCCTTCGTGCCTTTTTGTTTGCCGTGTAGCCGGCAACTCCCTCTTCCGTACGGTCTAGATTACACTAAACATGCTGGTCTACGTATAAGAGTGTAGGTTAATCCATCTTTATGCATTCGACCTATGCCGAGGCAAAATCGACCATTCAGTGAAGTGGAAAGCAGATTGAAGGCGTTTCCTAAGACGGCAACTCGTCTGATTAATGGAGAATCTGTCTAACTATTCAGGAAGAAATTGCAAGCTGCTTGCAACCCCGCTGCCATCCGGCGTCCATAATCTGAGAGTCTCGTCTTCCATAAAAAGCTTGTTTGCATAATTGTTCTGGGCTGAATTACCAAATAGAAGCTTGAATGTAGCCTTATATCTCCTCTCTCGGTGTATACACGAAAGCCTTTCCATGATGTATTCCATTCCTCGTCTCCTAACTACCGGCCAGGTAAAGCAGCTTATATCATCGACTAGAGTGACTAAGAATACATGAGATGGGAGTTCTGTGACTAAGGCTTCAAAAGACGAAGGGGTACTGTCAAGATCAGAAGGATCAAAGTCGCTGAATATGTTGGCAAGGTCCTGTGGTTCAAAGTAGTGGTATTGGTCAAGGAGCTGCAAAAGGATGCTCATAACTAGTTCCGTTGGTTGTGCGTTCAAGTCTCTGGCGTAATCCTTATGTTGACTGCAAAAGAACGCTAGACATATGAATGCCGTACTGGCCTCTTTATTAGCCGATACTTGCTTGCTGGAGAAAGTGAGGATATCTCGGAAGATCTCGGCAGTAACTATTGGCATCTCAAGACTGCATGTTTGATTATCCGATCTTGTGTCTAAGAAAAGAAGGGAAGATTCGTCAAGCGTGAGCCAGGATAGGAATCGAGGATTGGACTTGACCGTCGAGACAAGGTCTTCATCAAGGTCATACCCAGGGGCGTATCGGGACCTGAAAATAGATTGGCAATCGCGATGTACAAGTTGTGCATCGTAAAGATATTGATCCAAGAGAGTATCGATGTCCAGTTCAGGGGCAAGGATCTGGGGTACAGTGTCTTCGTGGACTGGAGAGTATACATAGGCTTGGCCGGCTTTAGAGCCGCTGTCAAGGAACTGCACTAATGTATCGAGAACCAAAAGGTGGGTATTCCTTGACTGCTCTAAAACCATCATTATTTGCTTTGAATCTTGAATTTGGCTGTTCATGATTGAGTAGTTTTGTTGCTCCAGTAATTTCAGCTGATTTGCTGATATAGCCGCAATACTCGCTGTGAATCGTTGTTTTGTGTTCTTGACATGGGCGAGGCAATCCTTTAGCTTTCCGCTAAACCCAGTGGGATTGAATAGCAGCTTAGTTCCAATAACTGTGCAAATGTTAATAAGCATGAAATACGAAGTTTTGGTAGACTCTTACCCCGTGATGTTTTCAGGAACCAATCCACGATGACTTCCATCAACTGGTAGATGGCTCTATAAAGTGATGCCACGCGCTGGTGTAGTTCACCATCGTCGTGATACAGATCTAAGAGAGCAGAATTATCGTCAAGGATGAAGGGGATCTCTTCCAATGCGTTATAGACCTCTTCTCGGTATTTTCCAGTCTCCTCAAGTGCTTTGAAAATAATCCTCAGACCGCCACACAGAACAGAACAGTAGGAGTCAGTTGGGACTAGGTTTGTAAGCGTGGTGCCGGCTCCAGCATTAGTGCAAAGGCTTCTAAAGCGCCCTTTCAGTTTGTTTGTGAACCCTGGTGACAGAGTCTTGTCCTTGGAAGAGAGTCGCTCCAAGGTCTTGCAAGCCTGTGAGACTGATTGCTCAACCTCATCCCATGACTGAGCAACCGTAAAATCAAGGGGCTCCATATTCCGCTTGACGCACAGCTCATTTGCCTTTTTCACTAAAGATTTCTGCGCGTGGAGGCATATACTGTATATCTCGTCTCGATTTCTAGTGCAAAAGATCTTAGTTCAGAACGAAACGTGTGTTCTCTCGGATTATGCATACATTGGTAAGTCCAGTGACGTCTCTGGTATCCACTGCTGTGACTCTCTTTATATCACTCCGCAACCCGGTCTGGCAATGAGCCCTGGGTGTACAGTGCCGTCAAGTCTGCGGACCATGAATTCTGGAACTTCGGGGGTTGGCCTCGGCTGCCCAGATGGTGAAGGGCTGTTCAAAGTAGCATTCATGTTGTTCATGTCTTCGGCCGTGTCTTTGATGAAAATGGAGAGGTGTAGCATCTAAAAAGAACCAACCTTAGGGCTTACCGTAGCCTTGTTTCGTTTTCAATACAGCCGGGGGTCTCTTGGCCCCTAAGATGATAAAGCACTCTGAAGGAAGAATGCTATGCAAGGTTTCTGACTGGGGATAGCCACTAACTGTCAGCCAGAAACGGTTTGCTGTTCCCTACTCGTCTAAGTGCACAGCACATCCTGCAAGTAAGACCAATTATATTTCCATGATTCGGGCGCCTGCAGTTCAGCTTCGGCTATCCGGAAAATGCAGCAAATCGCAAACAAGACCTCTATTATGTAACAGGCTTGGCAATCAGGCTCGCGATCCCCATTTTTGGGATGCACATTTCAAGTTCGATAGCACGTGCTATATAACGTCCCAGCTTGTGGAATTTCCTGTCCCCTTTCCTTACGCAGCTATTTACTGTCATAGCATACAAAATTACTCAAAGGGCGAAATATTTGCGTCTTTAGCCATTCTTCTTTCCAAGGCTTATCCATCAAGATGTCAGACGGACTATTTACCCCGCCGTCTCATGAATCCAATTCAAAGGCTGAGCAGCACGCGACAGACACCCATTTGGAACATCCTACTACTGACGGTGTAGACTTACCAAAGAAGCCAGCAGAGACAAAACCAGGAATAGGCTCTGGGCTGCCTCAAGCGTTACAGGTCATCGAAGATGGACTTGAACTGCTCCGGAAGCATAGCACTGAGAATATAAATCGACGCATTGAGCTCATTCGAGGTTTAATGGCTGAGGTTGACCAGAAGGATGTTGCAAAGTGAGTTCGCTAACAAGTTCAAGAATATCATTTGTCTACGAAGCTGATACCGCCGTAGGTCAAGGGCTATAGCTACTAGTACCAACCTTAAAGAAGCCGGTGAAGAGATGATTTGTCAAGTTAGGCGGCTTACAATGGACCAATGGAAGAAGGGCGAAATCAATTTTGAGGATGAACCCAAATATGTCGTCAATGCCTACTACCGAACTCCATCTATGGCTGGCAACAGCCATGGTAACGGAGTAATGAGTGGTGTCACAGACCGTCAAGAGCGTCCAGAAAGGATCGCAATCCCTTCCAAGATCCTATGCCATGAACTAGAGAGGATTGCAGACATCAATCTGGAGAACCAAAGCCCAATTGTGTAAGACATTTGTCCCGTCTTTGGTTGGTGAGTAACGCTAAAGGTTTATGACTCTTTCTACAATGGCCCATCCTTTCAAAGTCAGTCCAGCCTGCATTCCCTCCGCCTACATATACTGACAAATACTACTTAGCTGCTTATCAAATACTTTGATAATATATCAGAACAAATCTCGCACTTAGAGTCTGAAGATTTGAAGACGAGAAGGGAAACGGACAATGAGAATTCGTCCGTATCCAGTCATTCGGACAGGACGGAAGACAAAAGTTCGGAGAGCATTGAGAAGATGACCATTAAGGAACCTTTGCCAACCGAAACTGGGGCTAGGCTTCCACCATCCAAGCCAGAAGATCAGGACACCAGGACAGATGATCGAAGCAAAAGGTCAGAAAGGCTGCTTGTCCGTATCCAGCACTTGCGGCTCCTCAAGAACTTCATTCAAAATGACCTCGGAACACTCCTCGATCTAAACGCTAAAGCCGCAAACGGAACGCTTGAGAAGATTGCATTCGAGAATTTGTGGTACTTGTTCAGCCCGGGCGATATATTGTATTCCAATGACAGAGGGCACGATCAATTGTCTCGGGCTTATTCGGTAACAGGTGGCCAAAAGAGAAAACGCGGACGGAGAAAACCAAACGACACAAAGTACTTGTATCTAAGTGATGACGAAGGTGAGGAGTTTATGGGTAACACAGCGTCTGGCACTTGGAGTGCCCTGGTCGTCGACTCTTACACCATGGCGTTTGACGGAAATCAAATCGGGCCCATTCATGGTCATCTGAAAATCAAGAATTTTGCAGGAAAGAGGAAAATCACCGAACTTAGTGTTTATCCTCTAAGGTTTCACAAGCAAAGAGAGAACCTAGTCAGACAACTGGTGGAACGTGGCCGGAAATACTGCTTTTCCTATGGCCACAAAAGCTACACTGGATTGACGTGCCCCCCTGGTGATGATAAACTGTTGGAAGAAGTCGACGGTGACGTCTTCGTTGACTTCAAGGACTACTACCGCACAATATCGAAACCGTCTTTTGAGAACAGATGGAAACCGCCTCGGCCACCACAGCTAGGCCTACTAGAATCAACCCGGGTCGACATGACTGAGACCGAAGAGAGAATCCTGGGCGCTACATGGTATCACACTGATGGTGAAGTGGACTACAAAGCCACTGATGAATTTCTGGCACTCCATCAAAACATCCTTGAGCCGAACGAACTCGGTGAAAATGAACTATCTGACGAACAACTCCAGCTGTTTACGCATCTAGTCCCGGCTTACATCTTCCGTACCCGTCGTTATGGTAAGTAGTGACACCGGCATGAATATGTAGCCCTAACTTACCGCAATAGTCCAACTCAATGTCAACTTCTTGTCCGAGATTGACAAGAGTGACAAGGCTAGAGATGACAGTTTTGAAGACCTGATAATACCAGAGAGCCATCGTAGTTTGCTAACAGGACTTGTCAAAAGTTTAGTAGTGGAGCCAAAAGTCCAATCTAAGACTCAGAGCTTAGACAAGGGGCTTACGCAAATAGATCTTGTCCGGGGAAAGGGGAGAGGCTTGATCATTCTTTTACATGGACCCCCTGGTTCTGGAAAGACCAGCACGGTCGAGACTCTTGCAGCGTACACAAGACGACCGTTTTACCCAATTACATGCGGAGATTTGGGAACGTCCCCGGAAAAGGTTGAGGCGGCTTTAGTAGAACACACAGAGAGAGCTCAAAGGTGGGGTTACATTCTGTTACTCGACGAAGCGGACGTGTTCTTGAGTCGCAGAGATTGGAGGAACACAGAGCACAATGCTCTTGTATCTGGTGAGTCCCCATTCCACGCTCTATAGCCGTGTTTTGCAGTGATCATACTTACTCTCGATAGTCTTCCTTCGTCAGCTCGAATACTACTCTGGTATTCTGTTTCTGACCACCAATCGAGTGGGTGTTATAGATGCGGCTTTCAAGTCACGAGTACATGTACCCTTGGCCTATCCCACTATCAAGGCAAAGGAAACCAAGGAGATATGGGAAGGGATCCTGAACCGTATCGAAAAAGAGAATGAGACTGCAGCTATCAAGATCAAATTCGATAGAAATGCTCTTCTCAAGTTCGCTAGCCAGCACTACGAAACACATAAGAAAACGGACACGTCCTGGAACGGACGTCAGATCCGCAACGCCTTCCAGCTAGCCATAGCCCTTGGTCACCACGACCGGGAAAGAAGTATGGCTCAGGCTCAGGGAACGAAAGAAGAGGACATTGTGACCCGCGACAAGAAGTAGCGATCGGTAAGGTTGACGATAGATAATTTCCGCAACATCGCCAAGACGGCAAGAGACTTTGAGGATTACCTGAGCGCTACCAGAGGGAACGACAGCCACCTCGCCAAACAGTGGTCACTTCGATACGATGACCAAACGGAGGACCTGGCGGTGACACAAGTGATAGGCGTGAGGAAGGATTATGGAGCACAGAGAAAGGTCAAGAAGATGTCACAGTCCGACCAGCGATCTCAGCGTTCTCTTTCCCGTAACGACGAGAGAGGTTCTTCACGATCACAGAGGTACGGGAAGGGCTCAAAGCAGCAGGATGAGGAAGAGAATGTGAATGTGAATGATGAGGGAGAAGAGGTTGAATATTTTGAGGAGTTTTCGTCTGATGACGACTAGTTACTGCTTCGGTTTTACAATAGTTACGAAACTGTATATTTGTATAAATAGAAAGATACGACAATAAATCCTCCTGACATGGTGGCATAGCCCTAGTTGGAAATCAAGCCTTTCCACTTTCTGACTACTGTAATGTAGGTACTTGAAGGTAGCAAATTCCAACTCATAGTCACGTCTAGTAGTAATGGCAGCCCATATCATTCTGAAGATGCTGCAGGTTAAATAGCATTTCGCAAACATGACGAAATACATCCCTTGGCATAAGCGGACGTATGTAATCAGAGCTCGCCTTGGCGAAGAGTCAGCCTCGTTATCCAGAAATGCCAGCTTACGCAGCTAAATCAATCTTACGCGTGCATAACTCCCCTCGCCTTTACCCAGATCTGAACCTACACAAGACATTTGAATGGCATCTAGAACAAACACCGGATGCATTACATGCAGGTACGCAGTTATGAAGTCTATATTTTTTTTGCCCACTCGTAGCGCATGGTTCCCGGCCATGAGAGTGAGGGATTCTGACCCGTGGTGACAGGATCCGCCAAATAAAATGCGACGAAGCAAAACCCCAATGCAACAAATGCCTCAGGTCGAAGAGGGTCTGTGATGGCTACCTTAACAATCAAGTAAATATGTCGCGTCGGCAACTCGCTGAGACTGTACGTAGTCTCAATATTGTTGGGCCGGTGTCGCGTGCCCTAGCACAGAGTCCCTCGTCCAGCAATCCTGTATCAAACCCGGTCACACCTGAGGACTCAATATTCTTCGATATGTTCCGCCATGCCACAGTTGCCAGCACGTGTGGAGTCTTCCCGTCTTCGTTCTGGTGCGAAACTGTTATGCAACTGGCCCATAATGAACCAGCCATTTGGCACGCAACCCTCGCTATTGGGGCGCTGCACAGAAGGACAGGAATACTGGAAAGGGACTCTAGGGGCCTTGATGAGCAATCTTTGGTACGCCGTGCTGAGACTCACTATGGCAAGGCCTTGGGTCTCGCCCAGGACTTGACTGATGAGCCAAAGATCGCTGCCTTGGCTACTGTACTCGTCTCTGCCGCTTGTTTACTAGGGAGGTGGCCTGAGATGCAAAAGCACCTCATGGCTGGTCTGAAGATCGTTTCGTCAAAGCAGGATCCTGCACCAAGTCTCCGCGTTGTTGAGTCGACACTCATGAAACTCGACCTCCAGGCAATGGCATTCAGTGAATCCAGTCCACCGTATCCATACGAGACGACAGCCATCGCCTTTCCTGTAGCCAAGTTTCTTGCACTGCCACTTATTCAAGGTGTGTCGTACGAAGAAATCTGCGCAGAGATATTTGGTCTGTTCAGAACTTACATGATCCTGGACGATGACTATCTCCAGGGGAGTGTGGCCTATGGTCCTTGGCTCACAACCCAAAACTCCTTCTTACGGCGTTTGATTCATTGGGAAAACAGAATGGCATCTTTCGAAAGTATACATCCCCCAAGACCTAGTGACGAAACCACCAGACTCTGTATCCGCCTATGGCATGTCACAGCCAGAATACTTATCAAGGCAACGCCGATAGGAGGCGAGACACGGTTCGATTCACTCCTTGGTCACTTTGAATACGGTATCAAGATAGCCTCAGCAGCAAGCAAAAGTATGAGTGATAGTCGGTTGTCTTCGCTGAGTCTTGAACCAGGGCTCGTGGCTCCTCTCTGGTCAATGATCCATCGGTGCCGGCATCGCGCACTTCGACGTGCTGGTCTGGTCATTCTCGCAAATGCGAGTCGGACTGAAGGCATGTGGAGTAGTCGAATGACGGCTCCTACTATAAAGGCAGTTGTGGACGTGGAGGAGGAAAATTTAAGCCCCTTCGAGTTAAACGACTACGTTTCGACTATACTCAGTAGTCCTGCCTTGAAACTTCCGTGGAGTATCTGGTCAAAGCCTGATATGGAAATCCCAACTACTTTGACCTGGCACGATATGCCCGTTATTCCTGAGGAGCATCGGGTGAAGGATATACTTGGTCTGGTTGGTGTAAATCAGTCACGCGTTGGTATTCGCCTGTTGATGTCTACAGATCCCAATGTGAGTTCAGTCAAACCAGGTCGAGTAAGAGAGGTGGTGGTGAAGTTTTGATGTTCGGAGATACGTGGTAAACATGGCGTGGTGCTACCGACTAACCAGATGGTCCTTGATTCGGGGGTAGATCTAATAGTGACTGGACTATATCAACTGTATTTAATTTATCCACGACTAATTAAATTCCCAGCTTTATTCCATGTTCATCATCTCAGTCTCACGTCTCAAACCCCCAAAAGCACAACCACGACACCTAGAAAAGCCATAGTAAGGCCCAAGCTGGAACCCAGACCCATAGCAACGTTTGCTTTCACATCACCGTCCTTCCCATTTTTGCTTTCCTCAGTGTCACTGCCATTCTTCTCCTTGCCTTCTTCCCCGCCCTTCACTCCCTTTGGTGAAGTGACGACCCAATCCTTAGTCTCTGCCGTTCCATTGACCAAAGCCGTCTTTTGTTCTTCAGTGCAGGTACCAGCTGGCTGTAAAACGTAGCAAACATTCTCTGGAGATGCAGGCAGCTTATTCCTAACATCTCGCACATCAAGCTTTCCTTTTGTCTGGTAGTTTCCCGTCTTTGTGAGCTTGACTTTCCCCGTTGCCACGTCATTCCGGAACATGGCACGCTCAAAGATTCTGGAAACTGTCTCAGGCTGGTACCCACCAGCGCTGTGGCCAGCTTGAAAGACGCGAGAAAAAGAAAGACCGGCGTGCTCACGGACGAGACCGCCTTTGTAGGACGAGTTGGTAATGATATCAGCGTAGCCAGCACTGGCGAATGCTTTGGCGTCGTTGAAAGGGATGTGGAGGGATGCATTCTCAGCAGAGAACCCTAGATAAAAAGGACGCTCATGTTAGACACATATTCTGCACACGTTGGCCCCTGGGCTTCGAAGTTACTCACAGTTGCAGCGATAGTCACGGTCGCCATACACCATAGCCACGTTGAGGCCACTATCCAGAATCTTGCCCAAGTGCGAGAGGTCATAGCGAGCCGGATCGCCTGTTGCTCCAAAGAATACCTCGGGAAATTTATCGTTGCCTCTTGTGTAGTTTAGGGGCACACCGAGCTCTTCCTGTACCCATTTCTGGTTGAAGAAAGCTGCCTCGTACTCGTCAGGAGATGACCCGGGTTTCTCGACCGAGATGTCAAACGGGTAGTACTGGGACAAACTGCATCAGCATCACATTCTAATACACTGTTGCTCGATCTGTACAGGTAATGTCAGCTGTGAGGTGATAACTTACAAGTGTTGTATTGTCCACACTCTCGAAAGCAATGCTCAGACATGTAACCGAGGCTGCTGCACAGGCCTTGTTGACCACAGGATCGTTGCCTTTCATTTCTGGATCCCCTCGAGCTTGAGCAGCTCTGCAAGAATTGAGAAGAGCAAAGCAGCCCTCCTTCGGATCCGTCATCGAGGTCAGGAGAGTTTTATATGTCTCTTCGTCGATCATGGGGTGGTCGTACGTGTTGTTCATGGCGTAGTCCAGCCACCCTAAAGCCATAGGTTCAATATCCGTCAAGCCATTTATGATACCCACGGTTTTCACATTGAGTTCGGTTGCTTCTTTTATTTCGTGCTTCCCATCTTTAATAAGCTTATTCTGTTGAAGGAAATAGGTGGTGAACATGGTGGTGTAAAGACCGGCGTACTATCAACAAAGTCAGTCGAATTAGAACCAACTAGTTCTGACTGCAATCTTCACTTACCGAAACTCCCCAGATCCCTATCTCTTTGTTTTTCGTGCGGTACTCAGGAAACTCGTTGAACCAAACCTGGGAGAACCTCCAGATTGTACTGGCAGCCGCCCTTGTGCCATTGATAGTAGTGGATGGATCAGTCACATGCATCGTGGCTGGTATCTTTGAAAGACCAATTTCTTTGAGTTCGTCAACATCGGTGATAGACTCCGTGGTACTATTGTTCTTGTAGGCAGGTTCGAATGTATTCGTCATGGTATCAAGTGTTCCGTTGGCTAAGGTTGTGTACGAGAAACCCACTCCCGAAGGATTATCGATGTAGAGTATGTTGGCATTGTTGTTCCAAGAGTGCTCGTTCAGTGTGGTTGAGTTCGAGTCGGGATTGAAAAAGCAAGGGAAGACTGACGATCCATCAAATCCGCTGTACCCAGGTCCACCGCCAAAGTACATCGCAGTCGGAGCGTTCTGTGGTTCATTTCGAGCCGCTACAAATTTATCTCATCAGCACCATACCCAAGGCAAAGGTACTTGTGTCAAACTCCTTCTCTACTTACGAAAATACCAAAAGAAATAATTCACGCTGCCATTCTCGGGCAGCCCTTTCGCGCCACCAGCATCGGGCACAAAGGAGCTTGGGAGGTGCACGTATCCAGAGTATGAGTCAACACCCTTTGTCGTTTCACAAACATTGTTGACTCTCTTGTACGAGATGCTTGCTCCTTTGAACTTCTCGGATAGCACAGTTTTGATGTTTTTGGGTGGGGATACGAAAGATTGGGCAAATGCTGTGAGCCCTGTGGTGAGAAGCAACAGGGCAGAAGAAACCTTCATGTTTGTATCTGTTCACCTTATACCAGCTTATAAGAAAAGAAAAGTGAAAGATTACGGAATTTGTGAAATTGAAGACTGGCTGATGATGAATGTTGGAAGAAAGCAGATTAACACTGGGCTCTTGAGTGTATTTATATTCCAATGTGCAGCGTTTGAGTCCTACTTCCCTTGAAAACTATCAAGCCTATTAGGTGAAAGCTAAATCTGCCATATTCCAGACCAGGCACCATCTCGTTCAGATTTTATTTCCGACTCCAGTTCCTCTGGTTTCATTGGATATGAAGTTGACAGGGGATGCTCCTAGTGATTATACGACCATGGGCTATGCGTGCTGTAGTAAGATATCGTCCATAACAAGGTTAGCTTTGGCGAACAATCCAATCATTTCGTGCATGTGGATATGCTGACAGGACAAAGACAAACCGCTACAGCCTCAGCCTCAGCGTAACTTGGCAGGCTCGGCAGGCTTAGATGCGCTTTGTATATGGCGAGGCTGATGATGGCACTCTAATGAAATGGTTTGGCGAACTAGCCAATCTTATCCACTGAAATCTTCGGTTATTTCGCTGCTGCGAGGCGTCTTAAACGAAATGACGTGGCAGTCAAATACCATGAAGTAAGACACCAAGCCGCAACTACACTTCCTTTCTTTATCCAGCATTGATTACGGGACAGGTTGATGCATTGACCTTGCCAGCTATAATCGCACATGTAGGCTCCCCATCGTAAGTACCGTAACAAACAAGATATAGTTTCCTTCCCAGTTGAGAGGAATAAAAGACGATCTCCAGCAATTTGTTACCTATTATGGCACTCACTCATTAAAAGCATGCACAAAAAGCTCCCAAGCCTCAACGTGCATACTCACCCTATTCAACAACCAAGTCATATAAGACACGAGTGAGAGCTTTAAATCTCCACGACTAATTTCTTTCCACTCACGCCTTTACCAATTGCATCGACAGCATCTTGGATTCTCTCGAGTCCCTTTCCAATAACCTCGGGGTGAGGCATACACTTCATACTTCCATCCTCCAGAGCGCCAGATAACCACTCAGTCCACAGTGCTTTCCCAGTCTCTGTAGATCCAAAATGAATACGATCGTTGATGAGAATTTCCACGCCGTCCGGCAAATCTCCAGGAATAGGCAGGCCTGGCGGCATGACTGTTCCCACTCTCTTGCCTCCCAGCTTGTCTGCAATACGTGCGCAGGCCTGGATGGCAGATTCTGAGTAGATAGCGCAGTAGACTCCTGCCAGCTCTCCCACTCCACTCAACACTTCCGTGATCTCGTACTCAACACCATCTTTATTATAGTCAAAAGCATAGTCAACGTTCATCTCCCTCAACATGCCGTGGTTTCTCTCGCTGGCCGTGGCCGCGATAATGTATCCAGCTGCCTTCAAAGTCTGGATAGCATTCGAGCCAACACTTGAGCTACCACCCCAGACCAAGACAAGTTTCTTTGTCGAGTTCGCCCGGGTACCAACTTTGGGCAAATCGAGCCCCATCAACTCAGGGCTGAACAGCATAGCCGACGATGTTGTGAGCCCCAATGGAAGAACAACTGCTTCATTGTACGCGACACAATCCGGGATCTTGGCCACCATAGGCTCATCGACAATGGAGTATTCTTGAAAGGCACCGTACTTGGCCTCCCCCGTCTGCCACGCTGATGCATGGGCTGTCACACGGTCCCCAGGCTTGAACCTTGCGTTTAAAGGACCAACAGAGACGATGTCTCCTGATACATCAATACCGCCGACGTAGGGATAGTACTCGTGCTTAACAACAATGCCGAGTTTCTGCACGGCGTAGTCGGCAGGGTTGACTGCAACAGCTCGTACCCGAATAAGGACGTCGCTGCCTGTAGGGTTCGAGATAGGTGAGGTGGTAATGATCATGGGGTGAGCCTTGACATGAGGCAGCACTGCTGATCGATTTTGGGTAGCGATTGTTGAAGTCATGATTTGATCAGCAGAGTAGAAATGCAGACATATGTCAACTGTATGCGCCTGGAACTCAGCACCTGATCACAGTAAATACAGTTACAGATGCTAAGCTTTAATACCTAGGCCTATCGGCATCGGTTGTTATAATAAAACACCCGGTCCTGGACTTAAGATCATTCTTCAGCTTATATCCGGGTCAGGGTAGCATAGAGCAGCCTGTCATTAGCTCCAACTCAGCATCAAAGCTGGAGAGATTTGAGTATCATTTCATGTCTTAAATCCGACGTCCAGAGGTAAAGTCCGGGCCAACGCACAGCTGTGGGCGATTTGTTCTAAAGTGTAGTTGTGGTATGTATTTGGTGGCAAGAGTGCCGCTTTGACAGTATTCTACGGATAGGATCAGGTGGCAATGTGACTGGGTTTGGACAATGGTGTTATTATGCAAGATAGTGACGCTAATAAACGAGGAGATAGCGACGCTTCTTGCTAGTGGTTGCACAGGGTGAATAATGTTTCCTCTCGACAAGACAGGCCTCCCCTTACATACATTGACCTCGTTGCAACATGGTGAGCCTGAAACCATAATAGCTATTGCCCCCCAGACTCTACTTCACTCTTGTGGTAGGGGTTCCCATATCATTTGGTCTTGCTTCCACTGCCGTACCGTGGTAAGATGAGGCTGGGCAGTTCGTGCCGACCAAGCCAGACACTACCAAGCACTAACCTGCACAGTGTTCCTCGCTGAAGTAGCCCGGCCAGCATGGAGAGGATAAAGCAGGCGCCAGCATTGCGGCGGAGTCCGTGGTATCTCGCAGTACCTCATATCCCTTCCATGCCAAGCCACTGACATGCCTCAACGTTCCTAGGCCTGGTCTCACAGATGAGCAGCAGACAGACTGCTGAGATGCTATGCAGAGCCTAGCAGGGCCATGAAGATGGGGACGGAGTCGGCTAGATGCTGTGGTGAAGGGGGTGTTGCAACGACAAGGCCTTGAACCTCGTGCGTGGGTGAGGAGGTGGACTTATTGGAACAGCGTGCCTGGGCCCATCACACCTACACTCATGAATCCGAAAGAAGGGCGTGCCCTGATTGACGGATCGGACGTTGCGCAGGACATAATCGCGCTCCGTTTTCCTGGAGTCGCGCATCATTCGCCTTCCTGCGCCGCGCATGATTGCAAGCAGTCGGGGACGTTCCACGTCTTGTGGAACAGATGGACGGCGAGCACGATCAAGCGATCAACTTGACGAAACATGGCGACGATCCCTCAGTCAATAGACACAGACATAGATGTTCTGAGGTGGTCAAGAACTCTATCCTTCGTTTTATCCACCAACTCATCCTCGTCGTGCTCCTCTTCGATGTGATCAACCCGGAGGCTCAACGCTTGGGTATCCTCATTTAATTCTGTCATCTTGACACTCATTTCATCCCCCAAGTCCTCCATTCTAAGTTGTGTTGAGGTCTCCAATGCCCCGAACTCCTCTTCCAAGTTCTTTTGCCGGGCCAGAAGCGTTGTGAACTTATCACGTAGCTCTGCTAGTTCGTACTTGAGGTCATCATTCTCCCGCTTCAATTCTTTCATCCGTTGTGCATCATCGTTTTGCATCATTGTAAGCTGGGCCCAGATTAAGGCGACATCTTCGTTACGCTCGTCTCGGCTATCTTTGCGATATCGTTTCCTGTCGTAGATTGGGGCGCTGGGAGGTGGAGGCTCGGTTTCGTCGTAAGTTGGCGGCGGTAACAACATGGGATCGACAGGAAGATTGATGATCTTGGCTCCCGAGCCTCCATACATGCTAGCAAGATCATCGTTATACACCGGTGCGAGACCTTGGCTTATCACATCACGGACAGATTGTAACTGCGTGTTCGAAAGCGCGAGTGCTTCAATGTAGATGGAAAATGAGGTGACATTTGCTAACTGACGAACAGCATCAAGGACTATTCCACCCTGTGCTCGTATCGGATGCAACGGTTCATGAGAGTCTGCGGGAACAAGGATTTGTATATGTTGGTTGAGCTGCAAGTCAAGACAAACTGTAGTCGAGTTGAACTTGCTATGTATGACTTCGGGGGCCGTCGTAGACGAAACAAAGTCGAAAGAGGCGATAGAGGAAGGGGGGATTCGAAGGACGATGGATGAAGAGGTTTTGATGCCTTTGAGTTTGATGGGTATGCTCAGCTCAAAGAAGGCACATGTCGTGTCGAAGCGAGTGGTAAATGTTACACGCTTGATTTGAGGGTCGGGCTCGGCCAAGTAACACGTCGAATCGTTCCATTGCCATGTGACAACAGCAGGCGTGCTCTTATGAATGTCGAGAGTCGGTAAAGTTGTCATATCGATTGAAAGCGACCTAACGGTTAGCAACAAGAGCAGACGTACCTAAGCGAGCGCGCGACAGCACCTCAAAGAATCAGCTTTGCTGCCAAGCGACTCGATCATCTCCAGAACTAAGCTGCAAGAATGAACCAAGACTCTTGTACAGTCTCCCAGAAAGAGACCAACAGAACCTTACCAAAAGAAGTCAGCTTCACTGCCGGGCAACTTGTTGAGCTCCAGAACTAAGCTGCAAGCATCAACAAATCCCCTCTACAGACCCCGATTGTTCCAGCAAAGGAGGCGAGAACGCGCTCGTTTGAAGGGTGCAAGTCGGAATTTTAGATGGTCTGTAGCGTGATTCACCAACTCTTTTGGGTGCGTTTCTTTTGAGGGCTGGTGACGACGCGGCGCATGGGGAGGGCAAAAAAGATCGCTGGAGGTGGTTTATCGAGAAGAGGAATCCAAGGCTACGAGATACTTGGAACGACTGAGGATGTGGTTGAGTGTGTGGAGATGAAGCCATCGCGAAGAAAGGAAAGGGTTCGTGAAAGCGAAGCGAGTGGGAGTCACATCAGGGAGCGGAGTTTGGGCGGAGAAATAGTTAGTCCGATGTTTAAATGGGGCGTGAGTTCTATTCGATCAGCGCGTGCCCTGAATACAGAGAAATGGTCATGTCCGCATAAAGAGGAAAGCATCTGCTCCTAGAATTGCTAGACTTCTTCATTTAATTTCAGGGGATGCATGCAGTGCTACTATGAGAGTTTTGAAGTGCGTAAAGCGATGGTTGTGGTAAGGGCATCTAGACGCGTCGTGAATCGCGTAATTAAACGCGTCATTCCGGCGGCTACTCATCCCAACAAGAGCCGGCCTTGGCTTAAAGCATGGCCTTTTTGCGGACAGGACTGTGGCATTACAGACAGACCTTTCAGCTTAGTGTCTTTCCAGGGCAAAGTTCTCTTCTAGGTGGTCGACATGCGGCTTGCTGGAGCCACTCGTCTACCACTAAGCATACTTTCTCCATCCAGTCCATTAACAGCGCCAACAGATGAACAGCAGTAATTTTTAACCAATTGGGATGGCTGTTATCTTTTCAGTGACTATCGCTGCTGTATTCAATGCCGTCACCCTTGTCGGACTCTTCTTTTTTCGTATATGGATGTATAGTGGTTCATAGGTGTACAAACCACGTCATTGATTGAAGAAGACATATTCTCATTATGAGGAAATACTAGGGCGATTAGGGCCGACAAAAGATGCCAGGTCGTGGAGTTTAGGGTACATTAAGGTCCAATCGGTTACTTGGATTATGTAGTATTGTCTAGGTACCTAACCTGTGAGCTGTAAAAAACGACGCCATTGCCAACAAGCAGTATACATAATATTTCACGCCTCGTCGAGACACAATTAAACTTTTTCTGGTATCCGAGGGTCTTTGAAAATATAGAACTGTTCATCATGAAGATTGAAAAGCGTTTCATGTTGCCCAAGCGACCAAGAGACGATCGACATAACCAAGAGATACAACCTCGAGAACCAACAGAGTCAATTCAAAGATAACTATCTGGTTCATCCGCAGCGACTTAGACTCAACACGACGAACAAGAAGTAACCGCATGGCCGAGTTCGAGTTCAAGTGTATCGGTCCGTGCTGCGTCGATTTCTCATAACCTGTCTCGTATCACGATAAACGTGGCTTTAAAGTTTAATTGTGATTTACATGATTTTCTTCAAAGCGCAAATCTCCGATACCCATTGGATACCGTAGTGCCGTAACGTTAGAAGACACCGCTGTCTCTACATGGTAGGCAGACTAACAACACTTGTCTTAGCGACTTGCAAAGGTAGTTTAGTCAATGGTGTAGAGTTAAAGCTTTGTCGATTACCCTACAGCCTTACACCTGAGGTATTTGGTGACAATGTCATAGGTCGGACAGAGATAGAATTAGGTTTATTATCAGCCGGTGATATTAGTCTCCGAGCTTAAAACAAACAGGGTCTTCAGCCTAGCCACTCACTCCTAAGGAAGGTTCTTATCATGAACTTCTCACTATAACAGGGATGGGGTATAACTGCTTGACCCTTTCAAGAGCGGCGCCAAAACACCATCAGGCCCATCTACCAAATCCACCTTGATGAGTTTGTAAAGGTCCGTTTCCTGTACGGAATCTAAGTGATGAATAAAATAAAACTTAAATACGGAAAATTGCGTTTTCGCAGTGCACGGAAGGACTTGCAATTAAACTCCGGACGCTATCGGACGATTATCTGCTACGCTAGATCTTGGCGCTACCATCGTGCAATATCCATGCACGACGCAACATAGGCGGGAGCTAATACAGCTCGTTTCTTATGCTCTAGCCCTCTTCCAGCCTAGCAACAGCATCATCTCCTTTTTCGTAACGACCCCTGGGTTCGTCCACTGCAGGTACGCGCCGTCTTAGTCGCATTCTAGCCTTCGTATTCCCTGAGAAAAGGGCTCGGTAACGTCTTGGCGTGGATCTGACCGTGCATCAATCAGGTTAGACGGTGTCAGGTTCTGGTCAATCCCCACTGCAAGGGCAGGGCAGAACGGTGGGTTGGGAGATATAGCTTTTCCATCCATACAACTTGGATGTTGGAGCTAAACTTAGAATACTTTTATGTGGGAAAAAGAGGTTAGACTTGAGAGAATCGAGTTGAGGCAGCCGTTGGGTCTAAAACATAAAACCCTCGTCGAGTCTGCGTTTGTTTGCAAGTGACAGACAGGACACCACCTCTCTGCACTCGTTTCTCGGGTATCCTTTCGTTTTTCCTTTCTAATTAGACAATAATTGTTTCATACATTCGTTTCTTATAATTACGTTCTTGTCGAAGATTATCAATCACCAATTAATTAATTGATTCATCCAAAGCCATTCACTCAATCAGTCAGCCAAAACACTCATTCACTACAACACAACACAACAACTATTTAAATCAACATGATTCAACCTCAATTTCTGGCTCTAGCAGCCCTTTTAATTTCACCTCTCACTTCAGCCGCTCTGACCGAATGCCCCTCCAAGGAAGCCCAATGGACATCCAAGACCGGCACCGACTACGCCATCTGCCGTAACACAGACTACAGGAACGGTGGAAGCAGTCTCAAGGTCGTCAAGCAAGTCCGGGACACCAACGCCTGTGCTCAAATCTGCAACCAGGATCCTCGATGTGTCAAGGCTGTTTACGATAAGCGAGGCCGTATTTGCCACGTCAAGGACAACAACAATGCGGCCCTCATGGACTGGGCTGCTGACAAGAACTTCGACACCATCCGTGTGAAGAACGTCGATGAGGGAGTCTTTATTTCTCGATGCCCTGCTCCTACCAAGGACTACCGTTCCAGAAGCGGCAAGACCTTCAACGTTTGCCACAACACTGACTACGTTGGCCCAACTGTCAAGCAGATCAAGGGTGTCACTACTCTTGCCGCATGCGCCGACCTGTGCTCTGGTATCAAGACCTGCAAGAAGGCTGTCTTCGATAAGCAGGATAACATCTGTCACATCAAGGCTGTCGAGCCCCAGGCTTCCCTCTTCTGGGTGCAGAGCAAGAGGTTCAGTGTTGTCCATGTTCCCACCACTTCCAACCCTGCCACTCAAGGCCAATGGTCTGATATCTTCCGCCTGCCCGTTATTCCTGTTGCTGCCTACGTTGTTCCCCAATTCCCCCAGTCCCAGCAGCTTCTTTTCTTCTCATCTTGGGGTAAAGATGCTTTCGGTGGCGCCTCTGGCCGAACCCAGTTCGGAGCCCTCGATCTCCCTAGTGGAAAGATTGGCACCCGAGAGGTCGCCGATACTCACCACGACATGTTCTGCCCTGGTATGAGCCAACTTGCTGATGGCCGTATCTTGATCCAGGGTGGTTCCGATGCCGACACTGTCAGTATCTACAACCCCAAGTCCAACACTTTCACCCGCGGCCCCAACATGAAGATGGCCCGTGGCTACCAGACTTCCACCATTCTCTCCGACGGACGAGTTTTCACCATCGGTGGAGCTTACTCTGGCCCTCGCCAGGGTAAGAACGGTGAAGTCTACGACCCCAAGACCAACAAGTGGACCATGCTCACTGGCGCCGACGTCAAGCCCATGCTCACCCAGGATCATGAAGGTATCTGGCGCGAGGACAACCACGCCTGGCTGTTCGGCTGGAAGCGAGGCAGTGTCTTCCAGGCTGGCCCTAGCAAGGATCAGCACTGGTACAGCACCAAGCAAAAGGGTTCCGTTGTCAAGTCCGGCCGCAGAGACGATGTCAACGCCATGTGCGGTGTCTTTGTCATGTACGATGCTGTTGCTGGCAAGATCCTCTCCGCTGGAGGTGCCCCTGACTACACCAACAGCAACGCCAACAAGCACGCCCACATCACCACTCTCGGCGAGGCCTACAAGCCTGCTACTGTCAAGCGTGTTGCTGACATGGCCTTCCCTCGCGGTTTCGGCAATGCTGCCGTCCTGCCTGACGGAACCGTCCTTGTCACAGGAGGTCAACGCAAGGCCATGGTCTTCACCAACACTGATGGCATTCTCATCCCTGAGCTGTATAACCCTGCCACCAACAAGTGGACCCAGCTTGCTCCCCACGCCGTCCCTCGCAACTACCACTCCGTGTCCATCCTGCTTCCCGATGCCACTGTCTTCATTGGTGGTGGCGGTCTCTGCTACGTTGCCAAAATCGGTGGCTCCACTGCTGGATGTGACAAGACAGCCGATCACGCCGACGGAGAGATCTTCTCGCCTCCTTACCTCTTCAAGAAGGACGGCTCCCTCGCTGATCGCCCTGTCATCCAGAACCTTGCACAGAAGGCCGTCAAGGCGGGCAGCTCGCTCAGCTTCAAGGTCGCCAACACCTCTGGAAAGGTCAAGATGTCGCTTGTGCGTATGGGAAGCGCCACCCACTCTGTCAATAGTGATCAGCGACGTGTTCCTCTCACCAACTTCTCGGTGAAGGGTAACCAGTACACCGTGAAGCTGCCCAAGGATACCGGTGTGCTGCTCCCTGGGTACTACTACCTCTTTGTCATGTCGCCCCAGGGTGTTCCCAGCATGTCCAAGACTGTTCACATCACACCTTAAGTGTGGTGTTCATGTCTTGTACGCTCTTCTACATAGTAGACTAAATACATTCCATATATTACATTACAACTGTACCAGTGCGTGAACTTTGGTGAAGACTGACTATGTGTGGAGAGGAATAATCGGCCGGTGATCTACTTTAAGCCACCAAAGTCTGTAACGTATGATACGCAATGGCTTGAAAACATATCGTGCTGGAAACTGGGAACAATTAGAATATTTACTAAATAGCTAGGGCTAAGAATATACATGTAGTCTATAACCTGCCAATGAGCCCTGCATCTGAAGCTCTTACTGCCTTTGGCGGACAAGAAACTGCAGTGTTTCTCCTTTCCAAATGCTCCACAACAACCATCCTCGAACTATCAACAGGGCAAACGAGATCAAAGTCAACACTGTTGGACCCTGGCGGCTGGCCTTGTATTTGACTATGAGGTCTGCTGAACGGTAGAGGGTAGTTTTGCTGCATTTTATACCGACTTAATTTGTCCAGTGCGGTCTTAAAGTCGTCGAGAATAATAGTATCAGTGAAGCATTTGAAGATGAAAGCGAATTTCCAGAAGGGATTTATATATCCAATATGTATGACGGGTATGACTGAGAAAAGATCAACGATAATGAAGACGATGCTCAGAAACATGCTCAAGAGGAGCAGGCCGAATCTTGGAGACACTCGGATGATTTCCAAAGGTTTGAAGTCGTAGCGATACTTGATGTTCCAGAATAGGTTGAGCGCTGTGAATATCCACCATGGATCCCTATGAGCATGTTAGAGCTGAAATCGTAAGAATAGAGTGTATGATTAGTATTGAGTCTGGTGACAGCTTTGAAAAAGAGATCCAGCAATCCCAATAAAACACAGAAATATCAACACTAGCGGTCCCTGGATTCTACAGACCAACAATAGAATGGACGATGTCTTACCGGAAAAGAGCCTCTAAGGGCCGAGTTGTCTTAAATAACCGTTTGTAAGGCGGGTTAAAATATGTAAAGTTTGCGTATATCTCAAGAACCCAATACGGCTGAGCCAGGATAATTGTGCCAATGTAGATGGCGTTGTATCGTCTTGAAAGGAAGGGTTTGTTTTTTATCCAGGCGATGACGTTATGCAAATTCCACGAGATGATCAAGAAGATGACCGTTGATGATAAGTACCATCCCCAGGTAGGTGGACTGAAAAAGATGAAGAAACCATTCGGCATGGCCAGGAGTAGCTAGAAGGATGAGATGATGACTGACGAACAGAACAGGGTTTACCTACCTCAATCAGAATAAGTTTGTGAAGCAAAACTCCACGGCGCATGTTGACCAGTGTGATGCCGATCATGATTATCAGAGCCCCAATCATGCAACCCTGCGACCATGCTTCTAAGGCGAGTTTTTCGGGATCTGTTGGCGGTGCGCCATGGCTAGACATTGCGATTCCACGGATAAATCATCGAGATGCAAGCAAAGTGCCCCAACAGGAAGGATTTGATGGAGGAGCACTTGTTAAGTAGAATTTGAGTTCACTACCCCGCCTCCAAGCGAACGCTAAAATAGCTTCACCGTGTGGTTCCTCTAACGGTCTTTTCTTCTTAGTGGCGACGGTTCGCCATTTGGAACTGAAAGACATCTACTTAGTAGAGGAAAAGAATCGATTGAACTAGAAAATAAAGTAGTCTGAGCATACTCGAGTAAATGTTTCTAATATAGAGTCCAAAGAACACAGTGTTCTAAAAGCAAGCAAGTCTGTGAATTAATGTGGCGTTGTCTCGGTAACATGGAGATTACACGCTGATCTCCTCGAACGCCATTATTGGCTCAACAGGTGCTAAGGGGTGTGCAGGTTAAAGAGCTACAATACACTAGCTAGATCGAGGAACTTGATAAGCCAGTCCCAAGTGGCATCTACTGAGACATTGACAACCCTTGCATTGACCTTTCCTGTTAGGCAGGCCCCCAATCTTCCAAGGTTGGGGATCAAGCAGCTCCCTGATAATCGTTCATGTAGAGAAAATACCATCATTCGACAGAAGCTGTGCAGTGATTCGTAGTGAAGTCTCCGGTTCTGTTATGACGTTAGTCGATGACTTGTATCATTCTGGTAGCTACTTACGATACCACCACACATTGTGTCCAGCGTCAAAGACTCGAACAAAGTGCAAGTTGTCCACAGACTTGTAGCTTCCCTTTTCTTTGCCATCCACAGTGTAAGGCTGAAGCTTCTGGTTAGAAAAGGTCTTCTGTTGAGACCACTCGACTGCATTGGCGACCCTTTCATTTCCGACCCAATTACACACATAATCAGAGTCACCAGCCACGATGAGAACCTGAACGCCGTCTTGGACAATACGCGAGAGTTCTGGCAGGAATGACTTTGCATCTGGTTCGGGGTCAATAATCTCGAGCTCAGGATAGAATGAAGTACTTACCATCACCTGACCCAAGTATAGCCATTGGATTTCCAGTGTCTGCGTAGTTAGCCATTGCTCCAATTGCATTCTGAACATCGGCCCTCTGCAAGTATTTAACATGGCCAGTGGGAGGACGAGCACCACCAGCTTGGATATCAGCCATGAAAAAATCATCGTACGCCCTGAGTGACGATGCCTGTATGGGTTGCTCGATGTTGATCTGATAAGCCCTATAAGCTGCATAGCAGTCTTCAGTTGTTCCAGTCTTCTCGCATGTGTCTATACCGGGGGCTATATATGTGTTGTACTCCGCCATGAGCTTTTCATAGAGCAACTGGTCAATAAGAGGTCTGTACGGGTTTTCGAAGGCATAATCGATATTGGCCTTTTCCTGTATTTTTGCGTCGAACCAGCCGTTAATGACACCCAAAGCAACAACTTCAATCACATCTCCGCTGGTTTCCCCTGTCTTGATCTCTTGGTTCTTGTCGAGGATATAGTTGACGATATCTGTACCCGTGTGTCCTCCGTATGACCCAGAGAATACCGAAAGCTGTCGGTTCTCATACTCTGGAAAAGCCTCGAACCACAGCTGTACAAAGTTCCAGACATATGGCGAGCAAGCCTTAGTAGAATTGACCGCTCCTCCATCGCCATATGAGAAGCCTGTGCCAATTGGCTGATCGATGTAAAGCACATTGGCAAAATTGTTCAAGCTATGCTCTCTCAACGTTGGCTCGGTGCTGTTTTCCATAATCTCGCACGGCCCGTGTTGTGTGAACATGCCGAACTGCGACGAAGAGCCGGGTCCTCCACCGAACCAACTCACAAGAGGTGCCGTCTTTGGGTTGTTTCGGGACTCGAAGAACCAGAAGAACATATTTGCGTCTTCGCCGACGGATAGGTAGCCAGAGTACTGATTGACTCCGGGTGTTGTTTCGCAGATCCCAGAGTTTTTGACGAATGAAAGCTTGGATCGTATGGCTGCGTGGTGATAAACATTGTAGACCACATCGCCATTTTGTTCCGTGGACTGCTTGTGAGGCATGGCAGCTACGAAGGATGCAGCTAGGAGAAGTGCGCGTGAGAATAGCATCTTGGTGTGCTGTGGTGTGTTAGCTGAAAGGCGGAGGGACTTTCGCGCTTTATACTGAGTAGTTACCTGATTTCAGGTATGTAGCTGCTTCAAAAAGTAAAAGGACTCCGGGTTGACTTATTGCTTCAGGTACACAAAGGCTCGGGCTTTGAAGGATGCAGACTAGCTGGGCCAGGTAGGTTCTGTGATGATCTCCATTTCGTTGCTTATGCCAAGGGAAGATTGCTTGTTTTTATAATACTTTGTGCTGAAGGTTCAAGGTCGAAGTATAATACTGCGTACTGTGCCTCGTCTAGGGAAACTTTGTTCAAGGATACGGTATAATGCCCTAATGTATAAAAGGAAACGGTGGTTTCTTATCTGTCCAACCTTGATGTCGCCGAGATATCGAATAAGGTTATCTAATCACTCAATCATCAGGCAATCAGACTTTTAGACTTGGTACATACGAATCAGTAACTTCTATGCGCGTAACACTGGGTTTTAGAGTCTAGAGTCTGATTCTTTCTCTCAATGGAGAGAGGTCTTTGAAATTGGATTATGCTTATAACCTTGTTATTTAAACGTCTCCCGTCCGAAATACTTCTTGAAATATTAAGATGACACATGATAAGCCCCACAAATCACAGTGATGTGGAATGGACAGTGCAAAGGGTCAACACGAAGGCCATGTTGAGTCGCGAGCATGACTCTGACGGATCTTCCAAGATTTAATGCATATTGCCTTGTCTGGAATGACGTAAGTTTAAGATATATACTTAAAGCCCCTGGCAGTTCAAGCTACTGAGCACTCTCACGAAGTCATCTAAATATTACTACGCTTGAGTCTGTGTATGCTTCGTGTATAATAAAAATTTGTATAGGTGAAGAAAACCTACCAGCTCAGCCAGCATAGACTTGGCATGTATGCGCAGCGTAGGCTCTCATATTATAAGCAAGCGTTGCTCATGACCGTTCATCCTTGCTCTCCATCATATCATTGGGCAAGAGAGCAGTAGTAACCACACAACCCAACATGACGCCGCCAGCCAAGTAAAGAACACTGTTCATACCCCCCTGCCCCTTGCCGTCACCGTAAAGATGTTGAGCAATCAAAGGACTGACGATACCAAACAATCGACCCCAGAATCCTGCAACTCCACAGGCGGTGCCACGAATAGGAGCTGGGAACGCCTCAGGGGTCCAGCCATACAGAACAGCGTTGAACATGGACTGGAAGAAGTACTCCATAGTGAATAGTCCCTCATTCTTGGCACGCGTGTCGACTGTCGAGAAAAGAATAATGGAGATGCCCATAAGTGCTGATGAAATCACCATGGTCCACTTTCGACCAAAGGCTGGAACGCGATACATCATTGCGCCGAGGAGGACTCCGACAATGCCGGGTGCGTAAGTGTAAATGTAAGCAGCGTAGGTAGATGTGAGGCTGACGTTTTCAGCACCATTCTTTTCTGCAAGAATCTTTGGCAAGTAAAAGCCTAACAGCTGATTAGTATTGTTATCGCTCATTGCGATATTGACTTACCAGCGACAGTAAAACCCCAGTAGTCCATGATGTACGTCAGCCAAACCAGAATTGTGAGCCGTGTCATCTTGGCACTAGAAAACAGCATCTTGTACCGAGACATCTCAAGCTTGAGCTTCTGAGACCGCGGCATGTTGAGTTGCTTACTTCCAGCTCCCAAAACCGGAGTAGAGCTATTGCCGCTACCAACAGAGCTGTCATCCGACTGGAGGGATTCAAAAAGCTCCAAGGTGAGTCCGCACTGCTTCTTGTTCACCTTGGCCATGTGCTGAAGGGTGTCGATGGCCCCGGCGTCTTTACCACGGTAAACAAGAAACTTTGGGGTCTCGTGGAAGTCGAACACGAAAAACCGAAGAACAAAGACAAGTAGGGTGATTGCGCCGATGGTGAAAAGGAGGTATCGCCATCCCATGTTGTCGCCACGGCTACAGCAGTTTGCGCCGGCGTTGGGAAGTTTGCACGACTGTAGTGCATCTGGTTCGGAGAAGTTGGGTGAGCAGGCGTATACTGGGATGAAGCCGAAGGCGATGGCGCTGCAGATGACGACTCCAATTGGTTGGAAGACGGAGAGACAGGCCAAGAGGAAGCGTTTGTTCTGTAAATGTTAGCTGGTGGGGCTCATTGACTGGGACTGACTGACCTGGGGAATAAACTCAAGAGTGATGGTTGTATCGATGGGAATATTTCCACCAACACCAAACCCAACAAACGCAGTCAGGATGAGAAAGGTGTTGTAATTATTGGATGCACCTAGACAAAGTCCAAAGACGGACGAAAAAAGACACGTCAAGTTAAATGCCCAGCGACGACCTAAACAGTGTAAGTTGATGTCGTGCACAGCAGAGTGGGATCTCCAGGTAGAGGACCTGCTGAACGGCAAGCGAGCCAAGAGTCATCATACCAATAATATCTGCCAGAAAACCCCAGATAAAAGCTCCAGCTGTCAATCCAGCATTGAAACTGGTCGAGATATTGCCCGTCTCGTCATTCCCGAAACCCATCTCCTGCTGCAGCGGCCCCAGCACCAGACCGAAGGCCTGAGCCCACAGCAGATCAAGCAGGTATCCGAAGCCGCACAGCGTCCAGATGTACCACTGGTATTTGCCCATGCCCTGGTTGTCGATCTCGCGGTTGATCAGGACGCATTTCTTTTCGTAGAGAGTCAAGCCTTCGAGGCCGTAGAGGAGGGCGTTGTTGGAGCCATGGCGATGTGAGTCCCCTAGCTCAGAGGTCGGTATTTCGTCGCCAGGGAGTTTTGTTGTGTCGGTAGACATGGTCGTGGCTCGTTTAATCGTCAAGGGTGATGTTTTTACAGGTTTGCGTAACGTGACGCTTCTAATATTGCGAAGATAGCAACGGAATGCTCAAGTAAAGTAATGGCGGGGAAATACCTACCAGCCATCCTCATCGTCTCATCTCTCTGATCATTACATCTCGCGTCACACAAAATGTTCAGAGTCCAATGGATCCAGTCATCATTGAGACACACCGGCAGGATCGTTGATGTCATTCGACAAGGTCCGGGCGCTTTTGATTGGGACGGAGCTTCTTCTGAGCTAACCATGTGAGACAAACCGGCTACGTATCCCCAGGGTGTGTAGCAATCGACCTAGGCAGCTGTTTAGGCTATCACGGGGCGAGCGGCAAGAAAGCCAATTCGGATGCCGATCTGTTGTTTCCGGTCTAGATCCATTTTCGTACACGTAAATGTGACGACTCATTATCCAATTGCAATAAGCTCAAGGGTAGGTAATCTATGATCCCAGAAGAATTATGATAAGAAAAAGGCTGCCAATGTTTTCTTTGAAGAATTACAGGAACTATTGTATTTGTTGGCTTGTCGGGCGTCCCGGAGTGAGACTTTATTTGAATCATTTGACATTGATTTCCATGGCGCCAACCGTTGATGGGTTTGTATCATCATGCAAAGTTCAACGCCTTAAAGAAAAAGCACCGTGGACCAATAAAGAACCGATCGTGACTCTAAATATCCGAGTTCCTATAAAAGTGGCGGTAACGTTGTCAATAGGGCCTTTTCGTTGCTCACATGTTCGTCGGGGTCTTATTAAGCATAAACAGCCTCTCGTTGTTCACAGTGAAAAAAACAAAACAAAACAAAACAAAAAAACAAATAGCAACGAATGAAAACAATCACCTAAGCCTCTCATGCATCAACACTATCCTGTATGTATAAGAAGCGACCTGGCAATAGCCTGGCTATTTTGATAGGGTAATGTCTTCAGTCTCTACGAACTTGGCACGCACCCGTCATTGCTTGATGATTGATTGACCTTGTTGAATATCTCGGCGAAATATATCAATGTTTCCCAGAAAAAACAAACAATGTCCTTCTACAAACTCTCTCAAGCGGAGAACTCGTTATTTGTCAAAAAGCATATGTAGAGTAGATACAACCGCTAAGAACTGCCCTCCGTTGAGAAAGCTATAGATCTAACTACAAATGAACCTCCCCTTGTTCTCTCATCTTTAGCTTTTAGAGTCCACTAGCGAGTTCTTACCACAAATATAAATCTACTTAATATCTGATGCGCGACCCAATGTCCTTTCTTCACTACACCATGGCCGTGGCCGTATCACTTGCGAGTAGCTCATACCGCCCAGTCAATGCCATGTAAGACAACATCTCGCCATCATATGATATTGGTGGAGCAAACCATTGACTGTTCGGTTTCAGACCTAATTCTGTCTTCATAGCCATTGAATATACGAGAGTAGACCTTTTTCTTTGTATCTCAAGTTCTAGCAATGACCCAGTTAAAATCACATACGAACCTTCAACTCTCAGTCGTGATAGCCATTATGCCGGCATCAGAAGAATGAGCTCTGTACTCGCATGTGCAGTTGCCACCCCAAACACACTTTGACTATGCTGTTTGCAGAACCAGAGACAACTCGTTGACCATCAGATGAATAGGCTATAGCACGGACATCTAACGTAGAAGCATCTCATGATTTCACTTCCAAAGGCGTCTCGAATGTCAAATCAATATTTGAAGACATAAACATCGAGTATTATTATTACTTAAGGCATCGATGCAAAGACAGGGTCTACACTCATTGGACACCCAAAAGCAGAAGGATCATTAGTTATGTAAATAGTCTACTGTCTATGAAAAGGGTACTGTTGTCCAAATCTCACATCATCTCTGCCACTAACAATTACCAGTACTGTTTACCCTGCTAGCTCCCCATATAATCACGTCCTGCACACTTCTGTGGCTTGTAGTTAGATCTCATTCCATGATAGATTCTTGCACACTATGTAGCTCATCCTCGAAGCCCACGAACACCCTCTGGCTGTTGATTTGGCGGAGATACAGGCCGTTGAAGGTTTTGCCCGTCCCTGGGAGGAACCAAGCCCATTTGGGCATCACTACCTTGCGGTATCGGTGTCGGTGTCCGTCGACGCCACAAAAAGAACCCTACAGCGAGTGCAGCGATAACAACTCCCGCAATAGCAATCCCAGCTATGGCTCCGCTAGAGAGACCTTTCTTCTCTTTTGGGTCTGTAGATGCCGAGCTTGTTGCTGCTTGTTCTCCTGTGGATGAAGTGGATGAAGTGGAATCAGTTGTGGAACTGGGAGTTGTTGATTGTATCGCGGTGTCTCCATCTGCAATCGTGGACAGAACCCACTTTGGATGCTTTTGTCCGCTAAAGGTGAAGTCTACACTGAAGTTCCTCCCAGCCGGAGTTGAGTCGCATCTGTAGTCGAATACACCCGAAGGATACGCATACGTACGGCAGAACGGTGCAGTGTCGTTGGTACTAAAGATTCATTAGCAAGTGTTTACCAGCAGGCGAAACAATAAGAGTAACTCACCAGAGTAGATTATATGTGTTGCTAATGCAATTATCTTGGCACAAACTCGCATTCAAAGCTTTATCTTTCGCCAGACATGTCGTCCGAGCAATTCCGGTCGTCTCACCCTTGAGTTCGCACGCGATGAATTTGAAGTATTCCAATTCCCACAGGCATATATTCTTGTTCTCGCATGTGATTGGTATTTCAGCCGTGCCAGATAGGTAACCGCATACGGAGTCCGGGGCGTATGTGATTGTGTAAGTTGGAATGCTCTCAGCAGATCTCGCCTCGATTCGGAATTCGCGCCTTTCGGTTATGGCGGGAGCATCGGCTGTCGCAGCCTGGCGAGCCACGGCCTTTGTTTGCAGGGGATAGTCGATAAATCGAGCAAATATTGGTGTTGTACACATAAAGAGTGTCACACAGAAAAGCCACCATGTTGGGGACATTGAAGAATTCATCTCGTCAATCGATATATGGCAAAGCTTCACGGGACACAACGTAACAAGAAATAAACTGCATGTTGAACGTATTTATGTTCAAAGCCAGACGAGGCAACCTAACGTCTCAGCCGTTTGGCAACCAACGAGGCAGCCACTAACACCTGCAAGGATGGGCTGTGACTTGATAGTGGCGAATCAAAGGCTGACTGACTTGCAGAATTTGGGGCTATCGAGACAATAGTTCAACGCCATATCAGCCAAGGCGAATCAAAGCAAATCATTTGGCGCTTTGGATGCGACAAGGCTCACAGGACCCTGAAAGAACTAAAAACCTGATGGCAATCTACTTATGACGCAGTTGGATGAGTATAGTGGTTTAAGAGTGGTTTGACAGAGTGACAGCTTGTATGGGAGACTGCAGCCTGATTTTTGGCAGCAGAGAACGACCTTGTTTAGGTATACGGCGATTTTCTAGAATAAATATACCAGTCAATTCAAGATATTCATGCAACAGTAGACGTATCTTTGCCTTCATTGTGTCGCGTCTGATCTGTCATTATCTGCCGACTTTGAGGGCCTCAAATGGTTCGCAAAGTGATTTGTAGCCCATTGGCCAGATGTGCCCAGTAGCGTTAATCGCAGCACAGCCTGGCTAGACCCTTGCATATTGGCATTTCTGCGGCGATACTTGTGTCTTAACGTTACATCTTCATAAATGTTAGAGGGGACGTTTCCAATCAACAAAATAGCTAATAAGAGAGCATAAATTCACAGAATAGGCTCTGATAGATATCTTCTTATGTGAGTAGTTTATAAAACTTATTTAATCAAAAGACATTGGCTTGTCATGTACTGAATATCCCTTCAGTCACTTTCCCCAAATCTTCAGGGGAACAAATATTCATATCAATTTGTGCTTGTTGACTCCTGGCTCCTGGAAAAGCAAAAGATTGACACATAATCTTTGCTTTATCGGTTTATTCTTTTATGGACAAGTCTTGGTTGTGATGGTTGATTGAGCAAGCAACGGATAGTGCATATCCACAGTGAAATTAGTTGGTAGATCTCACTATCTGTTTATATGGGTACTTTTGTCGATCTGTATCAGATATACGGAGTACGGAGTAAACTTTGCCAAGTATAACTATTACAAATAGAAATAGACGAGCAGGGACAAGGGAACGAGTGCCGAAATCCAGACTACCGGGATGTTAAAGGTTGTGGAGGCGGACTTGGAACGGAAATAAAACCACTCGTGGAATATGACGTCTGTAATTTGAGCTGTTAAGAACACAATCAATAAGGTTATGGCGGTATTTTAATAATGCTGCCGTTTTATCTAAAATCCTACTGCTTGCATGACCGGTACAAGTAGTGATGCTCATACTGGAGTGAGGCTGTTCATTGTTCTGTGGTATTGCTGCAACATGTTCACAATCCAAACACATTCTATGGTTAGACATGGATTCAACTCGTATGACACATTGATGGTCGGTATTTGAATCTCAGATCAACCTGGCACACCAAATCGACAAAACCCTTCGGCAAGCAAGATTAGCGCTCGTGGGAGATCGGTGCTAGAGTGGCTCTAATCTCGAATCAGGGCAAGCAGACAAGGCTTTTCAGCGAGGCTGGGGCCTGTAACTGGCCCACCTGAGTCATTGACGTCAGCACTCAAGTCAAGCCCGTCATGACTTGGCGTATAACCGTGCATTTATAAGAAACTCTCTCACGAGATTATGAGAGGGTATTCTTTTTTATTCTCAAGAGTCTTTGGATATTTGGTTCATGTCCATGTCTCGGACGGCCTTCAACACTGATATCGAGCACGACAGCGCCGCACTTATGCCTCAGAACGGAGAAAGGAAGGCCAATGATGGTCGCAAGAGGGTGCTGATCGTGGGCGCTGGTGCAGCTGGGTAAGTTAAAGACACGCGCCATAAAAACAATACTAACTGGAATAGCATGTCCACAGCACACCACTTGTCTGAGCATCCTGATAAGTTCGACGTGACTATCATAGACGCAGTTGATTACTGCGGCGGACAAGCATTTTCCATCCCCATTGACAAAAAGCGCCATGGAGCCTCGTGGTGCAACCAAGGAGTCCAGGGTGGTTCATACATCTTCCACCACACCGTCACCATGTTCTCGAGACAGGGATACCACGCAGATCCTTGCAACCTGCATGTTTCCTTTGGCAAGGATGAAATCTTCTGGAACAATGTCTTCCCTACCAAACTGCTGGTGCGACATGAAAAGGAAGTCCGTCGTTTGACGACTCTTCTCAAGTTTATGCGCTGGTTCGAAATCTTCTTCGCACTGCTCCCGTTGAAGCTCGTCTTCAAAATGTTCTTCTTTTCGGAAGAGTTTACAAACACTATTGCGCTGCCAATGACCGCTTTGTTCCTGGGAACTGGCAATGCTACACCGGAAGTCCCCGCCATCATGTTCGAGAGGTTGTGTACCTCGCCAACCTACGGCATGTGGTATCCATCTGACAAGAACACTGTCATCAGTAACCAGCCGCCTATGATTGTGTTTCCCAAATTCTCAGACTTCTACGACACATGGCGGAAGGATCTCATTTCACGCGGTGTCACCGTCCGCCTGTCTACAGAGTTGACCGAGATTGTGCAGAGAAACAACAAAGGCGTCATTGTGAAGCTTAAGCCCCGAACGCCAATGCCAGACCATCACAACCCTGCCGGTGGAGATCCAGATGCGCCCGTTGGAGAGGAGACGTACGATGAGCTCGTGCTTTGCTGTCTTGCTGATACAGCCAAGCGAGTCCTCGGCAAGACCGCAAGCTGGAAAGAGAAAAAGGTCTTGGGCTCTGCAAAATTCAGCGACGACATTACCATCACCCACAACGACGCGGACTACATGAGGAAGCACTATGAGAATTTCTACCGCGAAGATCTGGCTGTCGCCAATGTCAACGGCACCGACCAATCCTCTCGTCTGAATTATGCAAAGACCGAGTACCGCCCCATGTACTACATCAAGATGTACCCCGAGGACAAGTCCAAGCTCGAAATGTGCTTTGACTGTACCAACTACCAGAGCCAGTTCCCCGAAAAGGTGCCGTTTGATCAACACATCTTCCAGACTATTTACCTCAACAAGGACCGCGACAGCAAGCTCTGGACTGACCATGAGATTGCCGAGGAGAAGATCATCCGCAAGGACTGGTGGCATCAGTTGTGCCATGGTTACACGCATTACCTGTTCGTTGTCCCCTGGCTAATGTTTCTCAACGCAAAGAACCACACTCGCTTTGCAGCTTCGTGGACCCTCGTCAACGCGCATGAAGTTGCTGTCATGTCCGGCATTGCCGCAGCTGTGGATCTGGGTGCGTCATACCCCGAGGACCTGGAGAATGATAAATTCGCGTTCTTGTGCTTCAGGTTGTATTACCTTCTCACCTATGGAAAGTGGTACAGAAGACACTTCACGTCCAAGAAGTATCTGAAATCCAACCCTACAGAAAGTCAGGCTGCCGCTGATGGTAAAGGTTGGGCTACAGGACTTTATGGAAGTGTGTATGAGGGGCCTGGTGTTTCTGAGACCGAGAGGAGTATTTGGAGAGAAGAAATGAAGCAGGGATCTAGCACTGGTAATTTATCTTAGGTGAGGAGATTTTTTATTGATGTAGGCGAGTCTAATCTGACATGAATAATTAGTCGTAATTTAATTAGACTTGTTGAGCTGTGAGTAGTCACCTATGTAAACCTCCATCAGAGATAGGGTAGGAGGTTGTATCAGCAAAAACACCACATAGCGCACAGCTCATGATGTGGAGGTTTATTTATTTGCTTCAAATTTGATCAACTTGACAAACGAATGACAACGTGTCTTTGAATTAAAAATTCAGGTTTCATAAAAAGAGTTGTTCGATGTTTTTCGTTTGTGTCTCTATTTGTTGGTGTGAGCTCGTGCGGTTTTCCACTGACCACCTGTTTCCTAATGGGTACTTGATTTTCGTCAGGTCAAAATAGCTCATCATCCATTTTCCAGATATCCCAATGTTTTAAACAGTGTCAGAGTTAGCAGTCAGATTTGTCGTACAAACATGTCCATCGCCTGTCCATAGCAGTAAATAGTAAGTTCTTTCACACTCAACAAACGCCTGTCACCTATACTATCCGAATTATTGACAGCCGAGGCAACAGCTGAAAAGCCACTACCCTGTAGATCTCCAAGACAGGCTGCCCTCAGAAATACACCATCTCTACCCTAGTTCATCTCTACTCGGCGCCATCAGGTAGTATCATGCACCAATGGCTGTAGATCATAGACCAGCCGATCTTATGTGACCACACGAAATCCGTAAGCTCGCATTCATGATACGCCACGTCTTTGTTTGGAAGCAATCTGCAAGGGTGGCCAGAACTTCGAATTGTTGACTTGCCGTAAGAAGAAGCTCGCTCGTCAGATCCTTGCACGTGAGCGCCGCTGGCCTGCATCGCGGAGGTGAGCTACTTAAACTTTGAATGAATACTCTATTTCAACATCCTGAAAGGGTCTAGAATGCAGGAAGGAAGGATGCGCATTAGGCAGTTGGTTGTTGTTCGTATGCGGTTGGTTGGGCCATGTCTTGAATGCAAGCAGGCTTCCAATGGGTACGTACAAGACAGCTTCTGTCACAACCAAACATGTGCCTACCGAAGAAACGGAACCTAAAACCTGACGTGTCGAGGTAGGACTCAAGCTCAGCTCCGATGCAGTGCAACGATCAACTGGTGCCATCGTGGCCAAGTCTCCAAGAACACAATCAGTTGGAGTAGCGCTAACCTTGAAAATAGTCACATGGGTCATTCCCCACGCCGCAGGAATCCATAATAGAGCCTATCAATCAACGAGTCATGCCTCTATAAGCGTTCGGAGGCCCCTGGCTAGCGACAAAGCTACAGGGCCTTCATGGATATGTCAGCCCATTGATTGGCACACGGAAGCCCGGCACCAGCTTATCTGCGGGTGCTTTTATCTACCTGCCTAATGCAGTAGGTCGGGATCCCGAGATGGTGGGATAGCGCTTGGGGTATTTTGGAGCTGGTTAGGCTCGCTCGGTGATACGGATATGGCCTGTGATTTGTTATCTTTGGTAAATGCAACGCAGCGATAGACGATAAATCCTACGGAATTGTTCTAGAACGTAGGCACTCCCGAGAGAAATGGCACCATCCGTTCGGGCTATGACCGTTACTGCGACGTAAGAGCGGCCAAGCCGCTGATACCAAGTAAGAACTATGTGCTAGCCCCGTTCAAGGTTAATGCTCCTTTATTTCATTTGGCGAGACACCTTACGAGCCTGTTCGTCGGGGACTCTGGGGTAAAAGAGGAGCGCGGTGCGGCACAGAGTAATGGAGACCCCCTGCAAGCGACAGATTGGGCTTGTGCTCCCCGTTCCAATGAGATACCAGAGGCAGTAAAGTCGTATCTCTACAGCTCCAGCGCTATCTGGAACAGTGTGGCGTTGGACCCAACAAAAGGACGTGGCGAGCTTAGGGGGCCAATGTCCTTGATAAGAAGGTCATTCTCTCAGTACCTAGAACACGTACCCTTTTTCCCCATGGTGGTCAGATTGGGACATTTGGGGAAGTATTCGCCATCACACAGAACAATTAATTTCTCGTATTGGCCAACCACAATGGTTGCACGTCTAGATAGCGCCAAGGAGTAACGTGATGTTGAATCATCTGTAGGCCAAGAAAGAGGCCAAGAAGCCAAGCCCAGATATCAGATTCCGCCAAGAATGAACCCGTTGCCAAGCAGGCCAAGCAGGCCAAGCCGGCTGCCCACTTGCCTACTGCTGACGAGGAAGCATGCGAGAATTGAGCGTGAGAGGTGGGAACCGGGGTAATCGCCTTGTCGCATTGAAATGTCTCGTCTAAATTGCACAGACAGGGTTCTAGACCACCCTCCTTCGGCGCAACGATGATATCGAGAAACATGCCCGCTCCATAGCCCAGCAATCTACCTTTAGCGTACAGGAAAGCTTATCTTGAACTTGATCAAAACTGCCTAGCGCCGTGGCATGGCTTGGCACATAAAGACGATCCGGCCCAGAGACATTTGTCCTGTTGAATACTCTCAAGATTATTTCGAGGCATTCTTCTTTCTCTCTTTTCTCTCTATTACCTAATCCTTGCAGATATACCTGCAAGCCAGAAGGTCATTCTTTGCCCATCATGTCTCACAAGGAGATGAAGGACGAGACCACCGTCACGGTGCCTCACGATGAGGAGGTCGGCTCGACTCACGGCGAGGGCCAGCTCAAGCGCAACCTGAAGAACCGACACATGCAGATGATTGCCATTGGAGGTGCTATCGGTGCTGGTCTGTTTGTCGGTTCTGGTGGTGCCCTCCACAAGGGTGGTCCCGCTGCGCTGGTAATTGGTGAGTAACTCGCTCAATTGAACATGAACATGGAACAACAGCTAACAAGTCTACAGGATGTAAGAGACTCTCCTGACGCCTAATCGATTGACAATAACTCACACGTACAGATCTCATTATCGGAATCATGTTGCTGTGCACCAACTTGGCGCTCGCCGAGATGGCCGTTCTATACCCCGTCAACGGAGCCTTCTACACCTACATCGTCCGCTTCGTCGATCCCTCATGGGGCTTCGCCTGTGGTTGGGAATACGCCCTGTCTTGGCTCACGGTTCTTCCCTTTGAGCTGATCGCTGCGTCCAAGACAATCGAGTTCTGGCGCGACGATATCCACATGGTTCGTGATCTGCGATCTCCCTTGGCATCTACTTGGCGGGCTTGGCAATCTGCTTGGCCCGCTTGGCACATGCGCCCTACAATATGTTCCGGCAACTAACTTTGTCGCTAGGCTGTCTGGGTTACTGTCTTCCTTGTCGCCCTCACCATCGTTCAGATCTTTGGTGTTCGTGGTTACGGAGAGGGTAAGAGTCTCGTCGTCCTGCTTGGTACCAATGCTAATCCATTCCAGTCGAATTCGTTCTGTCTGCCATCAAGATCGCTGCTTGTTTGGGATTCATCATTCTGGGTATCATCATCAACTGCGGTGGTGTCGGCAACCAGGGATACCTCGGAGTCAAGTACTGGCACAACCCCGGTGCCTTCACCGACTTCAAGGGTTTCTGTGCCGTCTTCGTCGTTGCTGGTAAGCACTCTAAATGCATCTCACCAAGAAATTGACTAACAATATCATAGCTTTTGCCTTTGGTGGTACTGAGATGGTTGGTCTTGCTGCCGCTGAAACCGATAACCCTCGCAAGTCTGTTCCCACTGCTTCCAAGCAGGTCTTCTGGCGTATCGCTCTCTTCTACATCGTCAACCTCTTCATCCTCGGAACCATTCTTCCTTATGACGATGAGCGTCTGCTTGGTGCGTCTGGTGCCAACACCAAGGCTTCACCTTTCGTTCTTGCCATTCAGGATGCCGGCATCAAGGTCCTGCCCTCCATCTTCAACGCCGTCATCACCATCTCGGTCTTGTCTGTCGCAAACACCTGTACCTTCGGATCTACCCGTACCATGCAGGCTATGGCCATGCGTGGCCATGCCCCTAAGTTCCTGAACTACATCGACAACAAGGGACGTCCCATCTACTGTGTTATCATTCAGCTCGCTTTCGGTCTTTTGGCCTACATCGGAGAGTCCCCCAAGGGCGGCACCATTTTCGACTGGCTTCTTGCTCTTTCTGGTCTCGCCTTCCTCTTCGTCTGGGGCACTATCTGCCTCGCTCACGCACGCATGCGCTCTGGTTTCAAGGCTCAAGGAATCAACATGGACTTGGTTCCTTTCAAGACCCCCTTTGGTGTCTGGGGTAGCTACCTCGGTATCTTCCTCAACGCCGTCGCTCTTCTTGCCACCTTCTACTCTTCTCTCTACGTAAGTTCAACCCGTTCATCCGGTATAGACGACGCTAACATCCCTCTCAGGCTGCTGATGGCTCCCCTCCTAACGCCGAGTCCTTCTTCATGTCTTTCCTCGCTGGTCCCATCATTCTTGTTCTGTACCTTGGTTACAAGGTGTACTCTCGCGATTGGAAGCTGTACGTCCGCGCTATTGATATGGATCTCCAGACTGGCATCTCCCTGCTGGATGAGCCTATCCCTGAGGTCCCCAAGACCTGGGCCTCTCTGCCTAGACGCATCCTCTCGGCTGTTATCTAGGCTATTGGCAGAATTCGGCTTTATATATATAGTTTGATGCGGATGAGCAGTCTAGACTTCAATTGCAACCATTCATCTGCCTGTAATTAATTATCATGTGTTGCCATACAACTTATTCCACCGACGCATGGCCGAGAGATCGGTCACGCTGTGATGACAGCCTTAAGAAATCTTCCTGGATTCCCCAGCTTTCCCCGCAGATCAGCGGTTAATTTCTCCCCATGGGGTTGTAATCTTACACTTGTACATTTCAATAGGTGCGCGTATTCAATCGGTCTTACGTTTGTGAACCCATGTATTCTTTAGGCTGAGTTAAAATGCTACTCTATCAAACAGCTTCAGGCTGAATTGGAGATTATCCATATGCGGGGAGATGAGCCTAACAACGTTTCAACTACATGACAGAAACATTCATGCTTACTTGGCCGGTGTTTTGCCGTGTTATGCTGTTGTTTTTGTCACCTGTAAAACTGCCTTAACAATTGCCATTGCCCCATTTAGCCGATATTCGTTTATTCCCCGAGGAATGGAAATACGATGTGACGGTGCAAGGTTTCACAGCTTGGCCTCAGGCTGGCGTATGAATGATATATAGTAATGGAGAGACGCCTGTAACCATGGCCTTTTACTGCTGATGTTTGAGCTGTTACACTGAGTCCAGCGTGACTCCATTGTTGTAAAGACTACATATACGACTCCAAGATGGGTGTACCTACAACTACCGTCGGCACCTACGATGCCGCCCTACAGCGACGTCAAGCCCTTATGGGTGCCAGTGGTGCCAGGGCTCTTGTGAAGAACTTCAAAGTATTCCGAATTGCCGCATTTGCATGTATTGGTGGCATTCTCTATGGTTACAACCAGGGAATGTTTTCAGGCATTCTCGTCATGCCTGCATTCGAGAGACGTAATGCTCGCCGTCATGACCACACGAAAACCTGCTGACGTATGCAGATATGGGAGATTATGTCGCCAACCCGACAAAGAAGGGTTGGCTCACGTCTATTCTGGAGCTCGGTGCCTGGTTTGGAACGCTCATGTCTGGTGCTATTGCAGAGCTTTGCTCGCGTAAATACGGAATCCTCATTGCGACCAGTGTCTTTATCGTCGGCGTTGTTGTTCAGGCTACAGCTATCCAAGCTGGTTACCAAGTCATTCTAGCTGGACGTTTCATCACGTATGTTGTTTCTGATGAGGCTCTAGATACATGAAGCTAACCTTCGCAGGGGTATTGGAGTTGGTAGTCTCTCGACTATCGTTCCGCTTTATAACTCCGAATGTGCTCCACCGTGGGTCTCGACTATCACCGATTGAATCTTGTAGGCTAATACCTTTATAGTGAAGTTCGTGGAGCCCTGGTCGCTCTTCAGCAATTGGCTATTACATTTGGTATCATGGTCAGCTTCTGGATTGACTAGTACGTCCCCCGAATCATCTTGGTTTTCCTTGTATTAATCGATCTTAGTGGCTGCCACTTCATCGGCGGAACTGGTGACACACAGTCAGATGCAGCCTGGTTGATTCCCATCTGTCTTCAACTGGCACCTGCATTTATCTTGTTCGCCGGAATGGCGTGGATGCCCTTCTCCCCTCGATGGCTGGCGCATCACAACAGAGAGGAAGAGGCCCGACAGGTTCTAGCCGACCTCCGAGATCTTCCCACTGACCACGAACTCATCGAATTGGAATTCCTCGAGATCAAGGCCCAGTCTCTCTTTGAGAAGCGAAGTTTGGCTGAGAAGTTCCCTCATCTGCAAGCACAAACCGCTGCGAACACTTTCAAGCTCCAATTTGTCGCCATTGGATCTCTCTTTAAGACCAAGGCTATGTTTAAGCGTGTTATCGTTGCAACAGTCACCATGTTCTTCCAGCAATGGACAGGAATCAACGCCGTGAGTAACATGCTTCTCTCGCATTTCTAGTAGCTAACAGGTTGGAAGGTTCTTTACTACGCCCCTCAGATCTTCGGACAACTTGGCCTTAGCAGTAACACGACCAGTCTGCTCGCTACCGGTGTTGTTGGCATTGTCATGTTTATTGCTACTGTCCCCGCTGTTCTTTGGATCGATCGTCTGGGACGTAAGCCCGTCCTAGCTGTTGGTGCCATTGGTATGGGAGCTTGTCACTTGATTATTGCCGTAATTCTTGCCAAGAACATTAACAACTTCGAAAACAACCAAGCTGCTGGATGGGGCGCCATTTGCATGGTTTGGCTATTTGTTGTCCACTTTGGATGTAAGCGAATCCCTCAACTTACATTTCATGTAATTGATACTGACAATGCTAGACTCCTGGGGTCCATGTGCATGGATTATCATCGCCGAGATTTGGCCTCTTAGCACCCGACCTTACGGTACCTCTCTTGGTGCCTCGAGTAACTGGATGTAAGTCTTCTTACCAGACCTTTGACCGTTGAACATTTGACTGACTATGTTATAGGAACAACTTTATGTTAGTGACGATACTAATCAAAAGATGAACTCAGCTAACCGTGATCTACAGTGTTGGTCAAGTTACTCCCGAAATGTTGGAAGGCATCACATACGGAACTTACATCCTCTTCGGATTGTTGACCTGGATCGGTGCCGCCTTCATCTGGTTCGTCGTTCCAGAGACCAAGCGTCTGTCCCTCGAGGAAATGGTACGTGACTTTCTTGATCTTTCATGACAAACACTAATTTACCTTTAGGACACCATCTTTGGATCTGAGGGAACTGCTCTGGCTGATAATGAGCGAATGGCCGAGATCAACCGTGAGATTGGACTCGACAACATCATATACCGCGAGTAGTTTATGCTTGCAAAAATTGTCTATCGTTAGGTTCTCAAGGTTACATGACATTAAGACCGTAGGTTCGAGGTCCTGAAGTGCTTCAAATGGAGCAATAACCTTTATATAAATTGTGTATCCTTTGAAATTGATAATTCATGGAAGCCCAGTACGGCATATATGAAGCCAGTATCAAGTTTCTTTTCGTCATGACGATCTAATTTTCTTACTACCCATCTGCACCTTTGAGTATTGAGCATCGTAAAAACCATATGAATTCAATATACTACAAAACATTCGCTGTGAATTTAATCGCAGAGTCCGTGAGCCGGAAAGTCCGTGCAGCTGTACCAGGATCTGGGATTCTAGTACATCGTAGATCTTGTGGACTGCTGAACAACCCATTCTTGTGAAACGGAGCGATAGCAGTCCTTTGCGCGTTGGGACTGTTGTCAAGTGGTGAGTCGATTCTAAAGGGCCCAGGGAAGGGCGACCAGGGAAGTAGACCAGTGAAGTAGACCAGTGAAGTAGACCAGTGAAGTAGACCAGTGAAGTAGACCAGCGAAGTAGACCAGCGAATGGGTGACTAGCGAGAGGATCTGTGCGGGGCAACCGCCGTCGCAGTGACCCGCGAGGCGCACACTAAGGCACAGAAGAGCAGTCATTATAGATCTGATCACAATGACGCGGAATTATGGCTTGCTAGAACTGATCAAAGAAAGACAAACATTAAGACACTCGAACTGATTCAGTCCACCGCACGCCACACAAATGTGGCTGATCGCCCTCGGTCCTCCAGGCTGTGTGTTCTATGGGTCCCGCCCTTTCGACCTGGTGGGATTACATTTCTCTTGCTTGTAGTCTATTCTCGCATTGCTGAACAAGTTGTCTGACATCCAATGCTTGTCCAGATTGCACCGCGATTTTGATTATTTGCTCCGCGAATCTACAAACATCATGTAGCTCAGCAGGTGCATCGATGAAGATTCTCGCAGCCACAATATTAAGAATGGCGTTATTTGGCTGTCTATAAGATGGACTGTGTTTGTCAGCGCAATACATAAGTAGAGGGTGTAGATCCAAGGATGAACATAATATTCTCAAGGGAACCTTTATAATAGTATAGTAGATCGAGATAGATTAACCCTATTCCTTTTTGTATTATCTAGTAATACTACTATGATCTTTTCTATAGGTATAATCTATAAGACAATCGAATTAGATTTAATTATCCTATATTTACAATAGGAAAGGAAGGAAGGAGTGAGATGTACATCTCTACTAAAAAGATAACTATAGCGCTAATCAGTATTATTCGTTTCGTACGAATCTCGTTTTGCGCGAACACTCAAATGGTCTAGACCCTGGTCATGTCACGGCGCTCGCGACGACTCTGCTAAACGGTACTGGCAGACTAGAGCTGGGGTGTCTCTTTTCCTGCAAAAAGGCCCGGCGCCTAGCGGCTGGGTCTGTGACGACTCTCCACGGGCACAGACCAGTGTGTATTGCTATCAAAGTATTATCTCTTATTTCTCATAACTTAAAAACTACCACTGTAAAATAACATGAGCAGAATAGCTTAGATAGCCAATACCTAACCCTTCAACCCTTCAACCCTACTAACCCAACGGTACACTTCTGTCTGTCTAATGGGAGCTTATGGCATTGAGGCCAGCAATACGTCCAAAGACGAGTGCCCGCATAACGGCCACTGCATTTGGAGCCTTCTCGTAGAAATGGCCAGTAATCTCACCTGCAGCATATAGATTAGGAATGATGCCTCTCTGGCCAAGAACGCGCGCTTCCACATCAGTCGCAATGCCGCCGAAAGTGTAGACAATGGCCGCGGCTAAGGGGAATGCGGTATACGGCGGAGCGTCGAGCGGCCTAGCCCAGTTCGATTTCGATGGTTGCAAGCCTGAGGTAGTGGCGAGATTATCAAGCCGGCCCGCCGTAAAGCCAGACATGTTTGCGTTACAGGCTGCATTGTAGTTTGAGATTGTGTTCAGAAGCGCTTGTTCCGGCATCCCCATCTGTGCCGCCAGACCAGAAATCGTGTCCGCTGTCACCGGCGGCATATCGGAGCGGATAGCTGCCTCATGGTCCTCCAATTGAAAAAATCTGGAATCACAAATTGCCCAGGCTAAGCGGCCCGGTGTGTCAAAATGTATGGTTGTGGAAAGATGCTCCCACGTGTCATGCACGAGTCCAGCACCTTCATCTACGAACCGCTTTCCGTCCTGATTCACCACAACCCCGTACGGATAATTGAGGACCAGTGGCGATGGCTGACTGCTCCGTGGGTCGATTATTTCGCTGTGCATTCCGTTCCAATCGCCAGAGGCCTTGGCTCCGTTGGCCAGCGCCATCTGGATGCCGTCGCCGGCGTTCCAGGCCGTCCCAGGTGATATCGGTCTCAACGTCTCCGCACCAGGACCAAGATGAGTACGCAGCATGTCTGGACTGCCTTGAAACCCACCACTGGCGAGCACAACAGATCGGGCAATGATTCGTCGCCCATCAGCTGCCTCAACTATGGCCTGTCCTTGGCCAAGATGAAGTCGCTGGGCACGGCAATTATACACCAGTTGGACACCCTTCGATTTGGCTGATTGCTTGAGGGCTTCGACAATGGCAGCACCTTTGCCAATAGGCTGGATCCTGTTAGGCCAAGATGTCAAGAAATAGTCCATGGCGTGAAACTGCACCCCCTGCTTTTCGAGCCATTGGAGGGCTTCAGGGGCCTGGCTAGCCAGCCTTTCGAAGTACGCGCGGTCGCCACCACTTCCGCTTGCAGCCATCATGTCGTCCACGAAGCCTGGTAATACCTCATTGACAGATCGCATTCGCATGTTGGCAGGGCTCCAGCGTGAGTTTCCACCGCTCGCATGCTCTGGTGCATGCTCTAGCACAGCTATCTGCGCCGAGGGCGAGAGTTCTGCAGCTGATACTGCAGCGGCGAGGCCGGCAATGCCATGACCAACTACGACAAGGTCGTACATGCTGATATACTCGAGTCTGAAAATCTTAGAGGACTAGGCTTCAGGATGTTGGTGGTCTATGTCTCTTGGAACACTTCTTGGTCGCGGTATTATTAGAAAATTGAGGCTATTATATATAAGCTTTAGATGCTCGCGGACTCCTGCAGGGGTGAGTGCGCGTGATTACATTGCGATGACTCGATCTTCCTGAAGTAGAGTAGCCGCTGCAGCAAAAAGAGATGCGTCAGAAATTATTGTGGAGCGTACGGTCCGTTTGTAGTGGTGTGTTTTGATTATACCATAGATGGCGTAACGTGATTGATAAGCGAATGTCCCAGACAAGCCAATGTCCTACGAATCGACTCTTCCATATTATCATTATTTGATCAATTAATCTATAGCAACTAAGTATGGCAGTTCCAAATAATGAGGCTAGTATGAATCTAGCACTTCAAGCCCTTCAAAAAGACCCAGAGCTAAGCGTATGATGTACAGCACAAAGTTCAGCAGTAGGGGGTCTCAATGATGTTTATCTAAGCTAAGGAGAAAGGGGAAAGAAGAGAGAATGCAGCGAATTCGCTGCGTAGTATTTCTGGCTGTGCATATAACAGCAGCCGCAAGAGCGGCGGTGCTGACTAACCGAGCCCGGGCGCGGGCCTCCTGGGTTTCGTTGCAGACTACCGAGGTATTCCGACAGGTGCTTATCGAAATCGCTCGTCGCCCTGAATATGTTGAGCCATTGAGGAAAGAGATCAGTCGTGCGATGGTTGATGGCAAAATTACTGGTTCTTCACTGGTCAAAATGCAGCTGCTTGATAGCTTCATGAAAGAGTCACAAAGACAAATCCCCCCACTGGGTAAGTTCTCTTCCAATCGTCAATGTACCAAATCTAACTTTATCTCAGTCATCATGGAACGGCTAGTCACCCGCGACACCAGACTTCCCGACGGAACTGTTCTATCTCGAGGAACCCACATTGGGGTTGACGGTCGAGAGAATTGGAACCCAGATATCTTCGAAAACCCCAACGACTTCGATGGTAGACGGTTCCTTAAACGCCGCCAGGAAGGGGACAGCTCGGGCCAGTTTGTTCAATCAAGCCCAGAACATGCCCATTTTGGCATGGGAAAGCATCAATGTCCGGGGCGTTTCTTCGCTGGCAGTGAGCTGAAGCTTTGCCTGGCTGAGATTATTCTTCAGTACGACATTCGTCTAAGGGAGGGATATTTGCCCCAAGCGATGCAGATTGGGTTCATCACGATTAGCGACCCTTTTGCTCAGGTTGAGGTGTGTAGGAGATAGGTTAGTGGGGAATGGTGAAAACATATTGCGACTCGGCCAGTGTGGTAATAACTGTTGTTTCGATTGTCAGCGTGTCTTTTCCTTGAACTCGTTGGTCATGAGGCAAGATTTTCTCATCTGTGGTATGGTGATTGGTTTCTCCACAGCCTTAACAACCAGCATAAGTAACGTCATCATACAATCAGTCAAGGAGTCTTTCTGATATTCAGTTAATTACCCAGGAGCAACAGGGTCATAGTATTGATATTGGGAGGTAAGAATATCTAGATAATTACAAAAAAGTGTGAACCGCATATCATTTTGGATATGGCAATGGACTAATGCTAGAGTGTACCTTTAAAGTTCTCTAACATCTTTTGCTACATAATTGTAATCTTCTACTTATTTTGCCCGCTGGATTTCATCTATTTATAATCGAACCTATACGGTAAAATATAGTAAACCTATAAGGTGGGTGCTTTTGAAGCTAGGCCGCCCGAGTATAAATTCAACGCACTCCTCTGTTAAATTGTTAAGAGTAACAGTTTTACACTTGAATTATTTTTTACTACTAAATAATAATCTAAAGCCTCCTACCAAGTACTGCGAAATATACCATGAGCCTCCATGTTACCAAGACTTTATTCTCTGTCAAGTGCTCTAGGTTGACAGTAACGCCGGTCCGGGTCAATGTCAGTTTTACGCAGTAAGGCCAGGCCATTAGCTGTATGTGATGGGGCTGTTAGTTTGTTGATTTCAGCTTACAAGAGTAAATTTTGTGAGGGTCATGATGGGGCAGCCCTGCAGTAAGGGGTTGATGAATATCCGACTGGCGCAAAGCCAAAGCTATCACCAATTGAAACTTCGCCCAAGGTTGAACACTGGTGGTCAGGGCGTAATGTAATAAAATACACCCTTACGATCTACTCTGTACAGCTGGATAGTTCTAGCGGTGAGGGGTTAGTCGGTAAGGCTCCCGCGTTACCCCTGTCTGTTTTGTCTTTTCGATTGTTAGCCTGGTGAGGCTGTGTGTTTTAACTGTGGTTAAATAACATTCTTCCTTTACCTAAAGCTGCCCCGAACAACTACACAATCTAAATTTCTATCCCACTCGACTGCAACATGAGTTTTGGATTCTCTGTGGGCGACATAATCGCTGTCGTGACACTGGCTAGCAAGATCCGCAAGGACTTCAAGGGAGCACCTAAACAGTTCAATAGTATTAGCGAAGACATCAGATCGCTCTCCGTTGTCATTCAAGATGCCCACGCCAATGTCGACCAGCTGGCTGAACATCAAATCACCAATTTTGGCCAGATTCTCACGACCTGTCACAATCTTCTCCAAGAGTTGGAGAATATTATGAGCAAGTGGAGCGTCATCTCAAAGCCACGCAAAGGCAAGGCGGTACAGAGATTATGGAAGAGACTCAGGTGGGAGCCTGAGGAGATCGTTCATCTAAGAGCTCAGATTACGTCTAATGTTGTTCTCTTGAACGCCTACAACGACCATGCGACAAATTATAACGTTGCAAAACTCGTTCGCCAGAATGAGAGTGATAAGCAACAAGCGATTCTGGACTGGATAAGCTCGATCGACTATATTCCACAGCACAATCACTTGGTCAGCCGACTGCAAGCAAACTCAAGAAGGTGGCTGTTCGACGCGGCTGAGTACCAGGATTGGCAGAACCAAAAAGGCCGGGCCCTTTTCTGCCCGGGAGACCCAGGCACCGGCAAAACGTTCACTACAGCAATTGTATTTGAGACGCTACAGGAAAAGATGCAGGACAGTCCGGATATTCTCAACGCTTACGTGTACTGCACGTATCAAGCGCCGGATCAAGACGTCCAGGGCCTGCTTCGCAGCTTGTTACGCAACTCTCTCCAGCAGGTTGCCACTATCCCCGCAACTGTCCTCGCGCAGTGTGACCGGAAGCGGGCTGCTAAACAGGATCTGTTTAGAGACGAGACAATCAAGCTTCTGGAAACACTATATTGTTCCTTTGGTAGGGTAACCGTGCTGGTAGACGCTTTGGATGAACTCCCGACAGAGGTGAATCGGCCGTTCATCTCAGCGCTCCTCAAACTACAAAAGTGTTGTCAGCTCAATCTCTTCATCACGTCACGCCTCATTCCTGAGATACAACATCAGTTTGCCGAAAGTGGCGCGGCGATAGTGGAGATTCGAGCAAGCGACGAAGATATTCATCAGTTCTTGGAAGATTCATTGTTTCATTTGCCTAGGTTTGTTGGGAGAGATACGGCTCTCCAAGCAGAAATAGTCAAAGGGATCACCGAAGCAAGTTCAGGGATGTGAGTTGTTGTGCTTTCCTTTGTGATACACCTGTAACTAATTTTGAACAGGTTCCTTCTTGCAGAATTGCATCTGCGGTCTTTGAAGCATAAAAGGTCACCCAAGGCACTACGATCATCTCTTGCGAAACTGTCAGTTGGTTCAGATGCCTACGATGACGTATACGAGAATGCTATGATGAGGATTGCTGGTTCCGGTATGGAGTCAGAAGCACTTGCCAGGGAGGCTTTACTTATACTAGTCTGTGCCCGGGAAACCTTGCATACCGAAGATCTGGCATATGCATTATCTGTCGAGTCTGACAGTGAAACCATTGATCCTGATAACATACCGGACATTGAGGATGTGGCAGGTGTATGTGCTGGTCTCATAACCATCGACAAGCAAAGTAATATCGTCAAGCTCGTACACAAATCGGCACAGGAATATTTCGAGCGCAACCAAGCCCGATGGTTCCCAAAGGCCAGCGAAGTGATGGCACGTCTTTGCCTCAAATACATGGCTCTCACCAGTCTGACAGCAGGGTTTGACAAAGGTATTGAAGCATCGTGGCCACCTTTCTGGAGATACGCAGACATCAATTGGGCCTACCATTCCCGTTGCGCTGAAAGAGATGATGACGCTCCTAAAGCGACAAACAACAACATCGAGGAGAGTCAACCATTATCAACCCTACATTCGCTGTCGACTTTGGCAATCAGCCTTCTGGCGACAGATATGGCTGGAAGTTTACACTCTGCACTTGTGAAGGCTTGCCGAGAAGGAAGACATGCCTTGGTAGAGCTTCTGATCTCAGTCAATAACTACGACTTGAATCTTCCTTCAAGTCGGTCCTTTTCTACTTGCCAGAGTAGATCTGCAGTTTCTTCTCCAGGGGAGTGTCAGACATCAGAGGATGATGATACATGCTCAAAATCATCATGTGAGTACGAGGCAGAAAGTGGAAGAGAAATACCACTATGGGCTCATGAAAGATTTTCAGACACTGGATCAGAGAAGCGTTACGATCATGGTCCAGTTGTCATATCGAGCAATCAGTGGGGCAAAAGTGACTCAGATACGGATTGGATATGGAATTATGGTTGGCTACCACGAAATGACAGAAGAAGATCTAAACTGCTGGAAGATGATCTCATAAGAGAAGTTTCCCTACTTATTATAGCGGCTGCGAATGGCGATCATGATATGGTCAGAGTCCTACTCAACAATGGGGTAGACCCAAATGTGGTTGGCACTTTGAACCAGACAGCCCTCTACATCGCGGCCAGAAAGGGACACCAGTCCGTAGTGTCTCTTCTTCTTGACCAATCTACGACCAACACAAATTGCGAATACAAGGGTTACACACGCCACGGCCTCGCAGAACAGCGGAGGGTATGCTGGACACCACTTCTCGCCGCCGCCTATCGTGGTCATGCAGACTGTGTAAAACTGTTGCGGGACCATGCAGAGAGAAATTACAGGGATGAAGATGGGAGGGATGCCACATATCTTGCCGCCGAAGCTGGACACACCCAGGTGCTCAAAGAGGTGCTGCGATGGTCGAATGTCGAACTCAATTCTGCAGTACATTCGCCTGGCCTCTCACCGTTGGAGATAGCACTCGAGAATGGCCATGATGACGCTGCGATTGCTCTGATACCTTATTCCGACATCAATTCTAGTGGTTCGAATGGGGATCGACCACTAAATCTTGCCGCCAAAGCCATGAGCCTCGAAGCGATTCGACAGCTCCTCGCCCAAAGAGAAATATGCGTTAACGCAGCAGGCTATCGCGGTCATACTGTTCTTCACAATGCCGCTATGGCCGGGCATAAGAAAATGATTGAGCTCATACTTAACCACCCCGAGATTGATATCAACATTCGCGACAACAATGGCAACACACCCTTTATGAAGCTTATGCAATTCTCAAGGACCAAGGGGAACAACTACTTGGGGTCAATGGCTTTATTCCTGTCAAGACCCGAGCTGGATATCAATGCACAAAATAAAAACGGCAATACGGCCCTTCTCATAGTTGCGTCGTTCAAATTCTGGGAACATCGGAAAGCGACCGATGTATTCAACACTCTGTTCGATTACCCTGGTATAAACAGGGAACACAAAAACAACCTTGGTCAAAGTATTCTGGTTCGCGCCATTGTGGAAGGATCAAGAATCATACAAAGGATTGTAAAGGAAACAGAACTAACACGACAGTTCGGAATTATCGATGATGATGGTGAGACTTTACTCTCTCTAGCTGCTTCCAACTTCTGGCCTGATGCTCTATGGCGCTATATGGTAGAAATGTCTCCTCCTGAGTTTATGCAGCGTAAGAATCGTGAGGGCCAAACACCAGGAGAGATCCGCAAGGAAGCATCTCAAAATGGGCCTTGGGACTCATGGAAGGATCCTAGCAAGGCTTGGGAGACGCGGTGATGGGTGTGTTGAAATCTAGCTATAGCCCTGGTTTCTGCCAGTAAGTCTACACATAGGTAGTTGAAAATAAACCCCCTTAAAAATATCCTGACTTTCATTATTTGGGCAGAGCCTTTTCATCCGAGGCATAGGGCTTATAGCCCACCATCGAGACCTAGTATTAAGTACCATGAAGTTCACGGTGCTACCTGGCCCTTAATTAAGCTACAATCTCTAATGTGGGTGTTTTCAACCGCTTTATTGTGTAGTGTATTAAGAATTCTAAAGGCTTCAAGCCACGTGCAAGAGATTCCAACCTCGTTAATGGCTTGGAGTGGAAAAGCGGGGTGTTCCCTCCACCTGGGAGGCCCACCACTGTCTAAGTTATGCGCCTCACACATCAACTCCATGGGATAAGCGTTCAATTCATACATCACCAATTGTTGAATCAATCCAGGTCAAGTAAAGGTACTCAGCATGGAGAGCTCGTCACTCATTCTAGCCCTTCAGCTACAGCAGCAAGATCTGGACCTCTGGGAACAGTCGAGAAAGGGAAAACAGCGCGAAGGCGAACTCACAGATGTGGATTTGGCTCTTGAGGCATGTCGTCAGGAGCTTGAAGCGATGACGGCCCATATTTCTGACCATATGTTGGCCCTCAGCATTGCAAGGGCTGTTGACTCTGATGGTCAGGTCATTAGAGAAGCTCAGTTAGTTGAACAACAGGCTGCGAGAGATCGCGAGTTTGCTCTCGCTCTTTCGAATGATCCAAATGCAAGAGCAAGGCCTATCACGGTGGAAACCGGAGAAGAACAGCCAATGGGCGAGGAAGAGGATGGCTGGATTGATCTACTGAGATCATTGAACCTCGGCGACTTGCCAGACTCAATGTCGGGTCAACCTGAGTCATCGACTTGGGCATCGTCGCGTAAGGAGTCTCAAACGAGAGAATGCGTTGCCTGCAACGACCAATTCCCACCTCTGGCCCTTCTTAGGTCTTCATGTTCCCACGAGTACTGCCGGTCATGTCTTTTGGGCTTGGTTCGTTCGTCACTCCAAGATGAGAGCCTGTTTCCTCCAAGATGCTGTGGCCAAACCATCCCTGTCGAGCAAGGCCGATGGTTCTCTCCACAACTCGTCGGTCAATTTCAAGCCAGGAAACTGGAGTTTGACACGCCGAATCGTACATACTGTAGCGAACCATCCTGTTCGACGTTTATACCACCTCCCTTTATCAATGGTGAGACGGCTACTTGTCCCAGATGCGCTCGAAGGACTTGCATCCACTGCAAAGGGGCGTATCACACAGGTGTCTGCCCTAGCGATATCGCCTCACAGCAAGTTCTGCAACTTGCAGCCGAGAATGGTTGGCAGAAGTGCTATTCCTGCTCCAGAGTTGTGGAGTTGGGTACTGGATGTTACCATATGAGTAAGTCTCCAGTGCGGTTTGATATGTCTTCGTGTTACTGATTTATATCGAAGCCTGTCATTGCAACGCCCAATTCTGCTACCTTTGTGGTGCCCCTTGGAGGACTTGTTCTTGCCCACAATGGGATGAAGATCGCCTTATCAGCCGGGCAAACGACGTCGTGGACCGAGATGGAAATGCCAACCGTATGAACGCGGCTGTGCGCCAGGCTCGGGTCGAACGAGAGAGAGCCAACTTGATACAGAATCATGAATGCATGCACATAGCTTGGAGACACCGAAGTGGCCGACACCAATGTGAGGAGTGTTATGATACGCTTCCTTCGTACATTTTCGAGTGTCGCCGGTGCCATATCATGGCCTGTCGGCGATGTCGATATAATCGGCTCTGAGATAACCGTCGTGGGGTATGTAGGAGGCAGGACTGTAATGAGTCCGATGAGTTCATCTATACATTGCTGGGCTGTCTTATTTACTGTTTGCAGCTGTTTAGATAACGGTACAACAGAGAGGAGCTGGTGTAAGATAAACATAAATAAGAGGTCATTTGACTTACAGACTTCATGCTTCTCATACCATTGTTCTAGCGGTATACAAAATTACAGTAACGATGTTTATACACGGGTTCGCGGTTCATTTAAAATAATCTCAAACTTATCGATTCACTAGGTCATCCCTAATATCCCCAGCGATACTTTTCATGGTCCTTGTTTTCTTTTTCTTTTTCTTTTTACTGGAGAATCCGCAACCTTAATATCTTTAAAGATGACCCAAACTTCTTCACTGCGATCTGCAGACCTACTTTTGCCGCCACAGCCAATTCTCAAACTCATCCCCCTTCAACTCTCCAGGAACCTGTCCCTTCTTCGTCTTCCAGCGCATGGAATGACCCCCAAAACTTGGGTGAAGCTTTGGATTCTCAGCTAATTGCTGCATCCTTTCCGTGTCTGGACTGTCACCTCCCTCGCAGAGAAGTCTAATCTGGTATGCTCGCTCTGCGAATACCGATCCTCGTGCTTCATCTCCGTGCACAACAGCAATTTGAAATGCGTCATAATTGGCTCTGGCTACCAAGATAGTGGTACAGTTTTCGAATTCTTCTTTCAGAACCTGGAGTAGGGAACGGCAGTTCGAAAGACTGACGCTGGGACTACTCATCATGCGGAATGGATCACCAATGTCCTTGTCTAGTTGTTTGATTTGCTTTCGCCGTTTGTCACTCTTCTCAAGTTCGACGGGTGGAAGACGACAGATCGAGCAGTCGCAGTGAAAGCCGAACTTCTCTTCCAGCCACGGCTTTCGACTTGTATATGCACCTCCATCATCATAGGAGATTGTGATTTCTTCGCCAGGTTCGATATCTCTGATGGCATGAATTGTTTCCTGCTCAAGAGTTTCGTTCCAGCTATTGTGAGCGTTTGCACGACAGCTGTGGTTGATGAAGCAGATTGTAGGGTACACTGCACCAACCATTGCCTCACTCCCGCAAGGCAATGAATTAGTTTTCATGATGCCGCTGAAGGGATAATTTCCCGGAAAGTTATTGTGCAGCGACAGAAATTGACGTTGTTTTTCCTTTGTAAGGGACTTCAGATCTCTTGCGATAATAGGCTCTAGTAAGGCTGGTGGTGCATTCATTGATTTGAGGATAGGTGTCTCGACAAGAATGCGCATGCCCATGGTGATTTTCCGAAGAGCTACGAGGCCTTTTCCTCTGCCTGGGACTGACTGAACCTCACATAATGATGTCTGGGCATCTTTAGAAGAGGTCAAACCAGTAGAGGGACTTGGAGTAGCCTCAGGCGCATCAAACAACATCAATCGGCAATCCACCTCGGCAAATAAAAACTAAGTTTCCTCCCTGCTCCCATCCGTCGACCTAAGAAATGAGAAGTTAGTTTCACATTATTCCCTAACAGCACAGTAGGGATCGCACCTGTTCATAGAACTTGATTGAATCATTGACTTCGTTCCAGTCATAATGCCCGAAATCATCGACTGGTTCACACCAACGATGGACACGTGGACCGAAGATTGACCGTGCGATTGCGGTGACATTCAGAACGATATCAAATACTCCTTTGGTAGTACGGCTACGACCAGTGAATTTAGAGCTGAAGCGCATGAACTTAAAACCTTCAAAGGGGAGGATGGTTACTTCACCCGCCTTGAAGGATAAGTAGTTTGATTTGATTTCCATTCGTTCATCGGTCTTGTATTTGTCCTTGACTTCGTTGATGAAGAGGTCCCAAGCTTTGTGGTCGGCCTCTGTCCGAGACAACTGGGGAACCATATCAAAGCCAGCATCGAAGTACATCTTGCGTTGCAGCTGGGGTTTCTTGGGCAAGAGAAATGAGAAGTTGGTTGGAGAGTACGAGAACTTCTTGCTAATCACGAAGGCGGATAGTGCAACTATTATATTTCAAAATGCCTACTGCGTTTGCTTCGTTTGCTGTGTTTGCTATATTTATCACTTGGTAGGCCTCCCACATGCGATTCACTGCTTTGGTGCTTGTGCTGGTGTGTCCCACCTCACTTCGCGGGTTGTGTGAGATATCAGCCTGCCTCCTGCCGATAACCAATGAGATGGAACTGCTTGTGAGACAAAGTTGCAAACCTCTCCAGATGACGCCTCGATTATTGGTTTCTACGGGCGTTCAAACGGAAAACCGAATTTGAGCATATCTCATAGGCTCAGGCAGTCTTGGCTCCACCGCACGAAGGACACACCTTTGGGGCTTTTAACATATTCTAATGTAGCTTACATCCTGTAGATCTGCCGTATCCCCTAAACGTAGACCTGATTGTTAACACAGTTTGGTCTTGAATGTTCCGTAACGGCCATTCCGGAGGAAACTGAGCCTCGTCAGTTAATATCAGAAGGGTTACGGCTACAACATGAATCACTTCTTGATCCGCAGATGAACACTTCCACCATTCTATAGAATGAGTTTCCTTTATAGATCGATATATCTGGATTTATTCCACAGAATACCTCCACTGATTAACACTGGGGAAATTGCTCACCTTCATACCTGAGTCTCACCGAAACTCATAATGAGATTGTGTTAAGGCAAGCAATTGGCAAAGAATCTGACGAATGGCACCTTTAGTATCCCGGAAAAGCAGGCTACGTGATAACTGACAAAACTTGACATGGATTTTACACAGACTTCTCACACACAGCTATGACAAATATCCAGTAGAAAGGTCGCTTGCTGCGATTTCAGTTACATGTTAATCCAGAATCCAACAACACACACTGATCGATTTCTCTAACCTTTGATGATATCTACCTAGGTTTGTTTACATTACCGTCTCGTGGGGCCTACAAAGACCTATTCAAGGAGAAGTCACAAGTCTCATCGGTACAGTGGCAATACCTGACTCGGAAGTAATGTGAAAGGAGTTTTATTTGGAACAGGTGAAGTCTAAACAATCCTCTTCAGGCTTCTTTTCTAATCCTAGTAGAGTAACACTCTCAACTCTGTCTATTTCTTGCTCTTCTTGCTATTCTCGTAACGGCAACGCGCGCACAGAATCTCCCTATCACTGACGATATCGTCAACCTTTCCGCATTTTCCCAGCTCGCCTTCCGCCTTATCACAAAAGGTTGTTGAGATTCTTTCCTCAAACTGCGTTGTGCATTGCATGCAGTGGGTAATATGAGTAGTTCTGATACACATTTTGTTGATGGTTTGTTGGTTGAATCGTGATGTGAGCTATTGAGAGTTTGTGTTGTTGAAAGCGTTAGTTGAGATATCGGGTTTGTACTGGTTCGGGTTTGTAGTAGACTAAGGAGACATCGTTTATTTATACTGCTGATGTTACTAGAATCAGAAGAGGAGTCGCTTTGGTGAACACACGAACACGCTGTTTGTTTGTTACACAATGGGGTATTGCCACAGACCATCATGAACAGATGGCACCCACTCATTACCAGACCTCAACTTATTCACACGGGAAAGAGTTTATCAGATAAAATTGAAAATCAGAGTATCTTACTAGATGCACTTTCAAATGTGCATTAACACCTACAGCGATGAAGTGTCGGTTTAACTAGAAACCTGTGTGATACTGGTAAGACATCAAATTTTGTGTCCCTCATGTGCTGCTCCCCATTCGATTAATTTAATCCCACTATAAATGGGCCACATTTAGCCTTGAACCTTTACCGATGTCAAACTATTTTTAACTACCTATACATTCTCACTATCAATACCCAACCACTTTCTTAACCCAACCGTTTGTTAGACGATTAGCTACCAACATACTTCATGTGTACAAAGGAACATTGCCGTATAGTGTGCGAGGTCTGTGGAGCCCTCCTCTCACAGTATATCAAAACATATCCATGCACGACATCCGGAGGGCTCTTTGGGGAGTGTGGAAGAGTCCGCACTGTCTTGTTGCACAGGAGAGATCTCTGTGCGAGATGTAGAGATAGGCGGAGGAGAAGGCACAGGAGGCGGTAAACTGAGTGTGCTGAAGAACTAGGGTTTGAGACAGCTGGTCATAGGTAATTGTCAAGACGAGCCTGAGTTTTCACTGTCACTATTAAGATGTGATGGAGATTGGCACAGGAGGAACTGAGATGAAATGTGTTTCTGATTAATCTAATCAATCTGATTAAGTCTTGCGGAAGTAAGATGTGAGTAGAACGTGGAGAATTCATGGGAGGTTTATCTTCAGGTTGCAGAAAATTATGTGTGGTGAATCATTGGGTGGCAAAGGTGTCAGAGCCAAGTCACATAAGGTCAAAGCTAGCTTGTGAAGTGATAGCTATCCCACATTCATATTCAAGAAACAGGGCGTGAAACTGATCAGAAATCAAGGGAATTCGAAATGTTTTAACCAATATATTCATGCTATTTCCATGTAATCTAAGTATTTCTCATAAACCCAATCCCATAACTTAATCCTCGCTCTGGTAGAACTGAGGTAACTTGAATAGCTTCTTCGCATTATCCTTTCCAATCTTCCTCTTATCAACATCATTTATAGCCAGCCCATCATACCATGTGCAAGCGTCCGAGAACGACTCAAATGGATAGTCAATGGAGAAGAGAATGCGGTCCGCTCCAACTTCTCCAAGACAGAATTGCAGAGTAGATGTTGAGAAGTGACCACTAGTTGTGATCCAAAGGTTCCTGGCAAAGTACTCGCGGATAGTCAACTTGCACGACAGACCAAGAGGCTTCTTAACGTCCTCAAACCAATGGTTGATACGCCACATATCGAAGGGAATGTGCTCTCCAAGATGGCCGAGAACAACTTGAAGCTTGGGATGTCTGTCGAACACGCCGTTGGTGACCATGCCCAGAGCGTGGAGGCTGACACCGTGAGCGAAACTCAAGGGAGGGCCGATCAACCAGCTTCGCTTGGCCCACAGCTTCTCGTGGATGCTGCCTGTTGGGTTGCGGGGGTGAAGATAGAATGGGACGTCGAGTTCTGTCACTGTTGACCAGAAGACATCCCACTCAGGGCCATCGTAAAAGATCATGTCGTCTCCATCGGCGCCAGCTCGTTGGGTGTCGTTGACCAAGGCACCTAAGAAGCCATACTTGGTGACGACTCTTCGGAGTTCCTCGGCAGCTTCTTTGGGGTCATGCATAGAAAGGGTACTAAATATGTTAACGGATGTTTCTGAGTGTAATCTGAGAAAAGACTTACGCAAAAGCACCCAGACGGTCAGGGTGTTTCTGAATAGCTCCAGCAACATAGTCGTTGACTTCTACTGCCAGCGCCTGAGCCTCTTTGGCATCAAACACATCTTGCACACCAGGCGCAGTGTATGAGAGGATTGTATAGCCGACGCCATGCTCGTTCATGTACTTGATGCGCTGTTCTGTAATGTCGTTGATCTCAGCAGCATGCTTATCAGGGTCAACGGCAAAGAGACCTGCCCACCACCGTGTTCGCTCTGCGAATCGGGGAAGGGCAAAGGCTTCTTCTAGAGCAACTTTTCCGAACATGATGAGTTTGTGGTAGTATTAAGAATAGAGAGATAACTTGATAATGTGAAGACTGATTGTATTGTTGGTCTTGTGTTCAGAGACACGACATATATATCCTACATAGCTGCAACGATACTTTCCATAATACTACGCTGAGCATACCAGCTTACCCCGGATAATGCACCCGCCCACGGAAGTTCCGTTTGGATAAGCGGCTAATGCACCATGATATGCTACCGTCGCTAAATACGGAACATATCCGCGATCCGAATCTGCGGGGTAGAGATCGACACTGCCGAAGTCACCATCGGAAGTCGGAAGCAGGGTTGTGGGGTCACTGTGGGAAATATTAGGCATTAGAGACAGTCTATCACAAATTTTCTATAGAATTCAAGTCTATACAACAGTAACATCAAAATGGAACAGTCGTATTCAGTGCAAAGTCCCTCGGATCAGTCGGTTCAACCGCACGTTATCCAATTCCTACAGTCCTTCTACGCCATCTCCGACACTCCCGACGTGACCGAGAAGTATGTGGACATGTTCACAGAAGACGCGACATTCGTGGTCGCCTCCAAGAAAGCCTCGGGACGTTCAGGTAAGAAATCACGGCCAAATCTCAACACCTCTAACACTCTGTAGAGATCACCACGCTGAGACAAGGCATGTGGGATGCCGTTGCCTCGCGTAAGCACACGCTTCAGAAGGTCTATCCTTTTGGGTCAGGCTCGGATGAGATTATGTTGCACGGGTCAGTGGCGTTGGAGCTCAAGAATGGCGGCTCGGCAGATATTGAATGGGCGGGGAGAGCCGAGCTGGAGAAGAGTGCGGACGGCAAGTATCGGCTTAAGTTTTATCAGGTGTATTTGGTGAGTTTAGATATTGATTGGAAGGGATTTGTGCTGACGTGTGTTAGGATACTGGTGCTGCAGCAGCTTACAAGAAATAGGTCAAAAACAAAATATTACGAGAATAGCTGGTGATTTTTCCATAGACCATAAGAGAGAGATTGTCAAACAGTTGAAGAAATCATACAAATTCATTCCATAAAAGTCCATTAGAGATCGCCTGTCTACCGTAAGTATACTGACAGAGATATCAAGATTGTTGAAGTTTGCGTGGTGAAGATCAACAACCAAGTCTCTAATACAAGTATCCCTGATAATGAATACACGCTATGTGATTCTACCGACTTAGAGAAGGCAGCTTGGTCGCTTGGCTATTACTCTGTAGCTACTAAGAACCCACAAGTTATGCCGGCTACTATTTCTGCAACATATGTGTATCCGTATCTTGTATTTGCGTAATTAACTATATACCAGAAGGGTAAGAAATTAAGGTTGATGAGGACACCAAAGTATTCCAGAACCAGGTTCAAACGCATATTGGAGTTACACCGGGCCAGACTGCTGATGGAGTACAACTTTCACAATTTATATGAAACCCTGATACTAAAGACATGATATTTCGCAGGCCACCCAAACGCTAAACAGATCAACAATTATGCTCCAATAACAACTCCATTAGGTAGCTCCAATCCCAGAGGCAAGCCATTCATGAAGCCTCCACTGTACTTGTCCCCTTGCTCCTTTGCCAACTTTTCCTCGATATCTCGGTACATATCATATCTTCTCAAGTTAGTGTCATCCTTATCTTCAATTGGGTTGTGCACTTACGTGTTCATCTCTTCGATGGTGAGAACCTCCTTCTCGTTCTCGACCTTATATGTAGAAGTGTCTTTGTTGACGGAAAAGCCTGAAGTTGTTAGTATTTGATCAGATCACGATGAGACTCTACTTACCAATTCTTTCGTTGATGTTATAGGCTGCCTTGGCCGCGGCTGCTTGGACTCGAGTAGCCCTGGGCAAACGGACCTTTTCATATACAGCCAATGCTTGTCGAATATCTCCGTTGAAGTATCTCTTATTGAACAGAATTCCCAAGGCAGCAGCATCTTCAATAGCCATGCATGCACCCTGAGACTGATGAGGCATCATAGGGTGGGCAGCATCTCCGATAAGGCAAACGTTGCCCTTTTGGACATAGGGATAAGGCTTGTGCACCCACAATCGCCAGGGCTGGATCTCCTTGCCGATTGCAAGATGTCCGAGGACTTGGCTATCGAGTTGAGGATACGGCTTGAGGAGGTCTTCAACGGGAAGACTGTCTGAGCCCCATGCCTGTGTGGTGTAGTCGCCTTGCTCTCGAGGGAAGAAGCAGTAGTATGAGAGGAGTTTGCCGCCGTTGCAGGGAGACAGGACGATCTTGTCCCATTTTCCTTCCTGGCCGCCCCAGTACTCGAGGGCGCTATTTAGGGAGTAATCAACGAGTCCAGCCTTTACGGCCTCTTCGGTGGTGACGTTGCAGTGGAGGCAACTTTGGTCAGAAGGCTTCTTTTCTGGGTGAACGCCCAAGATTCCTCGCACGGCGGAACCAATGCCGTCAGCGCCAACGATCAGGTCATGTTGGGCGGTGACTCCATTCTCAAAGGTGATTGTTCCTGTGGGAATGTCGATGGCAGAGCACTTTTTCTGTTAGAGCAATCTGACAATCGGGGCGGTCCACTTACACGATGCTTGACTTCCAGCTTAACAGGAATGCCCTCTCCCTCACCCATAGCAGTATCCTTCAACATAGCATGCATATACTGTCGATGGAACATGTTATACACAAAACCCCATCTCTTTTCATAATCCTCTAGATCGTAAACGCTCACAGGCTCACCCGTCTTCCAGTCGCGGTTGATGAGCTTCTTGAGAACGACGGGATCTCCCTTGGCGACGTCAACGTCCCACTCGTGAAGCCAGCGTGTTCCATTGGCGGCGCAAGATACTGAGGCGCCGACTTCTCCAGCGAAGTCAGATCGCTCGTAGATTATGACTTGGTGGCCTGCGCGGCGGAGGGCGATGGCTGCTGAAATGCCACCAATGCCACCACCAACTACACCAACGCTGAGGCGCTTCCAGTTGGGCATGGTGGTCTTGTCGTCCTTGATCATTGCGGCGATGGAATATGATTGATATCACGAGTCTGAGTGGTAATGTGAAGTTGATTTGAATGAATTGAATGATGACTTCAAAAGCTGAGCAGCCATCACTATTTAGCTTGTTCAAGACTGAACGCTATCTACCTTGGATAACTAGCCACTCAGAGTCCATATCCGCCTTACAAGCACGATCCAATCTTCAACCGCTTGCGGCTGACGAGTTTCGGAACTTCGGATTAGACGATAGGTTGTTTGAGATAACGGATGTCGCGTCCACGGATGTGGTACCTTAGCCGCTAGCGTCGGGTAATGCACCTGATAACATCCGCGTTTGTGGTTCTTGCGGAGTACGTGCAGATCATTTAGCGGTTCAAAGTGGTTGTTCATAACTGAATTCGTGGTGGAGGTGTAAGCGGACCGTTGTAGTGGCCGTAGGTTAAGGCCGCTGACGGGAGTGATTGTGCTGTTGAGTACGCAGTGAAGGGTATGCGGTAGCGGGCATTGACAAGAGAGGCTCCCACGTTGCTTGAATGCCCATCTTTGGACGATAAGCTCGAAATGAAGACAAGGATTCAGAGATTGATGGCATTGTAAAAAATTCCCATATAAACTGCACGCTTAGCTATGATAGAAACGGATACGTATCCCATAAAGACACATTCAAGCTCTCCCAGTCCAAACTAAAATCACCATCCTCAGGCTGTTGAAACACCCAATCCTGCATCGCATCATCCACCATCTGACCAGGCTGACCATCTGTGAAGGGAAACATGGTATCCAGCATCTCCTGGCCAGCTTGTGACCCTGCACCCTGCGTCGGTGTATCCAGACTGAACAGTTTGGACACATATCGACTTCTACCAGTGGACGTCTCGGTAGATCGCCGCTTGTCGATTGCGCCAGATAAGGTGGTAAGAATATCTAGGTAATGCGCTGCTTGTGGACTTTGTGTTGACAAGTGCTTGAGAACTTCCTTGGCGCCCTGGAATGCGTTGTTGATGTCCGATTCAACTGGATACTTTGCGAAGATCTCTAAGCCCAGGATCAGCCCCGATGCGAAAACGAGGGCTCTGATATTGGTCAGTAACTGCAGGTTTAGCTAGTCGAGAAACTTACTTCATAATACACATATTTCCCTGTAACAAACCGGCGTTGAGGGCTTCTACACATGTCTGCGACAGATACATAGCCGCATCAAGACATGCCGCAGCTAATTGTGAATGGGCTCCTTTGCTAAGCGGCTTTGCTGTCAGGGTAGAAATCAGAAAGGGTCTTGACACTAGCATAACCGCTAGATAGTAGAGACACGAGACGTGCACCTTTGCAATAGTTCCATGTTGCATGCTTGAACCGGCGTCACCGGCTGGTATTCTGACAGATGCAGGAAGGTCGCGTTTCCAGCGTTCAATATCTTGTAAAAACTGTTCAACAATTGAAGTGGTGACCTTTTTCTGGTCATAAAGCGTGTCTGTGATGTCGTTTATGATTGAAGAAACTCTGTTGGCAGCCATAAGGCATTCTGTGATGCGATCCCCAGGCTGTGCGACATCGTCCAGCTTACTGCTGCTATCCGATCGGATCTGGGCCGAGGCGGAAGGTCGGCCTAGAAGAGAGTTGGTGAGCTTGTCAACGATACACACACTCATCCATATGCGGTATCTATCCCGGTTAGCTGGGAGTAACATTTAAGACAGATGACCTACTTTGACTGATCTCCCAAATCTGGTTTGGCAGCATATGACTCTCGGCTATGCAGTCCAAGAGCAAGGGCAGCTTTCGCAGCAACACCAAGATACATAAACGCAGCATTTCTTCTACACTCCCCAAGCATAAAAAATGCCATGAGGATAAATGTGCGGACCATTTCCAGATCAGGGTCCTCTAGAAACCCGACAAATGCTTGGGTGCGAGCCTTGCGGAAGTATGCCTGTCCTATTGTTCGCGCGCTCGAGAGGGACTCGCATTGAGCACCAATGGCAATCACCAAGTCTACCGAGGCTTGCTTTAGTGGTGATAGTGCTGTGGGAGAGAAGTTTTCTGTGTCTTTGTCTGTGCCGAGCAGTTGCTCAAGTTCCGACGCGTCAAAGACGTGGATCAACGCTTCCGTCTGAATCATTAGTATCTGGTTGACGAGGGGCGTATCAGACATACCACTACGTGATAAGACCTTAAATATCTCTTTTTCTGCTCCGTATCTAGTATTAATAAACTTGCTTCATCGCGGGTGGTAGCTGTCGGAGACTCGATCTCAAGCATGGTGTCGCTCTTCTCGTTATGAGAAAAGGCCGACGGTCCGATCTGCTGGGAGACCAGATTCCGCACAATTTGCAAAAATGATATAGATGCAGCACTGCCGATATAAACTATGATTTTTAGCAACTGGTAAATGGGATTAAATAGGGCGTCTCACCTCGCTCGCCTCGTGAATTTAGCAGCATCCGTGGTGGGTTCGTAGACGACGCCTCAGTCTGGCCATCCTTCTCGTCATCTTGCTGAGAATGCGAAGGCGACAACGGTCTGTATCCTTCATTTGTGTCTAAATTCGGCTGACTGCTCTGATTCGAGCTGATACTCATTCTATCATTCGTACTCGACGCAGCAGCTCGACTAGCAGCCTCTGCACGCGCCCTCGTCCTTGATCCCCGAGGAGCGTAGGTGATGAAGCATTGCTGGTCCAGGCCGCGACGCACGCATTGAGTACACGGCGCAGAGCCACTGCATCGCTTCTTGGTCTCGCGACATAAATTGCACGCTTCGGCTGCTCTTTGTCGCTGATGCGCTGGAACTATGGCGCGAGGCATTTTGGATTCAATTGTTTGGTGAGTTTGTAAAGATAAGGACTGTTCCTAAACTTAGGAAGCGTTCCGATGTAGGACGCCAGCTGATAAGCTACTGCGCTGGGACGCTATCTACCGACTTGCTCAGGCTGCTCAGGGTTCAATTTGCGGGGTAGCAGTGCTCCCGAGCTAACGTTTACAGGCTGTTGATAACCTGCAAATCGTTGTCGAGTCAAAACTGCGACGTGTGCACTAACTCATACATGCCCAAGGCCCGCTATTGGCCGGGGCTCGTCATCGCAATGACAAACCGACTGACTTTCCAAACGTCTGAATTTAACATATATTAATTGAAATTTTAGTACGTACAATGCTATCAATATCTTTCCATTTACCAATCGTTCTTAACATCAAACCTCCTTGCTAATCCGCCCGTCTGGTACTTTCACTTAACAATAACAACACGCTTAATTTCGCATACCCTGGACTCATTTGATATGAGCAGGCTGTGAGTCTATATTAAACCCTGTTAAAGGTATCAAGACTAAAACAGGGATCTATTTTTTATATCTAAGGCCATGGCATGGACAACATACATATTACAAGATCGAGGCTTTTCTGGCAAGTAAACACTTTGGATGGCAACATCGGGTGAATGAGATGCCGTTGTCAAAAATGGTCACAGCACGTAGAAAACGTTACGAGTTTGGTATGAAGCTCCTGGAAGTCCAAGCAAACATCTAAGCTTCGGGATACCAATTAATTCTACTACTATACTCTGCGACATTCACGCATATTTACAGATAGCTTATTGTGTCCTTGAATATTGCGAATACCCCCTGTAGATCAGATAAGAACCGCTCATCCGAAGGTTGTGGGGCTTTTCAAGAACATTGTTAGACCTAGCTAAAACTCGACCGGGATGGCAGAGACAGACAGCCACGAGGCTATAAGAAAAGGAATTTCGTTGAAATCGGTACAACCATTTATATGGACCTTCATATCTATGTAAGCACTTTATCTTATCGCATGATTGCTTGTTGATTCATGCTTGTTATTAGGGCCGATTTACAGGCCCACTTCGGCAATGCCGGCAATGAATCGGAGATTGTGCTTATCTAAAGCGATCCACCATTAACTCTGACTTCGCATTTTATCCCTTAATAACCACAGCTCGCGAAAACCCAACACGAAAATGTCCGCCCCTGACGATGGAGAACTCCCCGCCGTATTCGAGCCCACCTCAGTCGGCTACGATACTCACTCCGACCGTGACACTGACAGGATAAAATCACCGCGTCATGGCTTAAAGAGGATCTCTGCAGCATGCCAGAGATGTCGTCGGCGGAAACAGAAAGTATGTGCTTCCGCATCAATCGTACGATAATACTGACGATTTGTGTCAAGTGTGACGGCAGACACCCGGTTTGCGGGTCTTGTGCGACCGCAAATGTCCCTTGTGTACCCTCAGATAGACTCGTTGTCAAAGTTGACAGGGAGTGCGAGTGTGACCATCTCAGAGGCCAGGTAGAGCGTCTCAAGGATCGAGTCAACGAGCTGCAGACCCGACTGGCGATGCAATCCAGATTGCCGTCGGAAGCGCTCTCCCAGGACAGTCATCTGCAGATCAGGCCTGCGGAGGCACGTCTCAGTGATCGACAAGAACCCGATGGCTCGGTAGCAAGCTTGGAGAGAGGCTATACTGGGCGCATGCTTCTCCCGACGTTCCGAGGGTTGGGTACTAATGGCCCTGAGGCTGGTTTCAAGAGCGGTCCTTGGCAGCTGTGGAATGGCTTGTCTGCTAGTGACACACCTCCAACGGTCACGTCAAGCACATTTTCGCTTCACCAGGATGGATTGGGCTTGATAGATGTATTCTTCGATCGAAGATGGCCGCAATATCCGGTTCTGCATCGCCCAACCTTCATGGAGCAGCACTTTATACCCTACTGCAATGGCCAAATCAACAACAGATTGTCTGCTTTCGAAGTACACATGGTGCTCGCAATCGGGGCATCAGAGAAAGCGCGCATAAGCTCGGATGCACCAATCTCTCACGAATATTTCTTCGAGGCCGCAGTACGCGATCTCGACAGCGTGCTTGCGGCAGACGACCTTGACTGCATACGTTGTCTTTCCTTGCTTTGTCTGTTTGGCAGCAACGAACCACAGTCTGTAAACCTGTGGTACACCGTTGGCATGGCGTTGCGGCTTGCAGTAGGCATTGATATGCACAGAGAAGAGAGTCTAGCACAAAAGACCCTCTTGGATGCGGAGATGAGAAAACGATTATTCTGGAGTTTGTACACGATGGATCGTAGTGTCTCTATGTCTCTCGGCCGACCATTGGGTATCCAAGATGCTGATATCACAATTCCACTCCCGCTGGTGCTCACCGATGGGCAAATCGCAGGGCCATCCGAACAACCCATTGCGAATCTCCTCCCAGACGTCAGAGACATGTCTGCATTCCGCCACATCGTCGAACTCAGACAGATCAATGCTGGCATTTATTCAGCGCTGCACTCAGCCGGAGGTGCCAATCTCGAGAGTGCAAACCTCGACGCCATACGCCAGCAGCACTACACCCGCCTCAACGCGTGGCTTCTTTCAGCCCCGAGATATCTTGCGCCACTGTCCATGTACCAGACACCGGAGTGGTTCCAAATTGCGTACCACCAGGCCGTTATCAACCTACACCGGCCATCCCATGCGTCGCCGGTGAGCAGTGCCGACGCTATTCGCTTGTGCGCCGACTCATCCATCAGCCTCATCAGCTGCTACAACGCCTTGTACGCCAAGAACAAGATAATATACACCTTTGTGGCGTTAGACTCGTTGTTCATGGCTGCTGTCACAATGCTCTACTCCATTCGGGCAAGCTCGATAGTCCGCCTCGAACTAACAAGAGAAGTCGTCGAGTCTAATATTGAAACGTGCGTCAGGCTGTTGTCCAAGATATCACACGGCAAGACTGTGGGCGAACGAAGTACCCAGATCATCCGCAGGTTGGGTAATGCGACGCTGTCTATTTTTGACAACAGTTCATTTGCCGAGGGTGAAATTGATACCGAGTTTATGTCTTGGTTTGGAGTCAAAAGTCAGAATCCTCCGCCTAGACAGGAGTATCCTACGCCAAGCATCGACACAGCCTGGAATGATCTATTTGAGCAAGGATACGACCTTAATAGTTTTCAGAACGTGCACCTTCTTTTATAGAATAATAAAGTTTAATTGAGTTTATAATTTTTAGCATAGTCTTATTTCATCTGCCGATACAAGGATGCCCCAGACGGAATATTCCGAGTCAGCCGAGCGTTATATTCAGGTACCCGAAACATCCGTCATATTGACGCAAGCTACAGCACGGGATTGCATTAATGATTCTTAGACTAGTTTAAAGTTCAACTTGGAAAGCCTTTTCAATGCATTGTCCATGTACTAATGCGATGCAGTTCAAAAACATTTAATGCAGGACCTGAAAGGTAATGATGCCTAAAGCATACAACCAAACTGTGCTTTTTATCCTTGCAACTTAGATCTATCATCTAGTTCATCATCATGTCAAGCCAAACCCTGTTCGTCCGGAAATCTACTTAGCATAAGAGCCCAGGCTGTAGAATATTTATACCATGATGCCGAGTAGGCAAATTCAATGATCATGAGATCATACAGATCAAACCACTTCTCGGCATATCACGAAACACAAATCTCTTCAGAATATGAAAAATCCAACTATGTTATTTCTCAAGTAGCTGGAGTTTCGAAGTATATACAAGATCAACAATCGTTGTCCTGTTGTAGTAGCTAGCACTAGCTCTCCCCATCAATATCCTCCACAGCGTATATCCCCAATATTCAACTCAGCCCATTCTTCAAGAGACATCTTTTGTGCTGATCCTCTAGAGGAGTTTGACACAGTTGAGGAGAGCAACATTGACGAGAGCACCCTATAAAGATTAGAAACCGGTCGTGTCTTTGCCCGAGGCAAACTTACTGCAGGGGCGCTGGTCTTGCAGCAGTAGGAGTTGCCGCCGCAGCTTCCGCCAAGAACCTGAACGACGCAGTTGAGAAGACCGTTGCAGCAGACCTGCTTGGTCTTGGAAGAGCAGACGGAGGGTTTGCCGCCTCCAGGGCCGGTGCGAGCCTCAATGTCGGCGGGAGCGGGAGTAGCGATGGCAACGGTAGCCATGGCGAGGACGGAGGCAATGGTGGCGAACTTCATCTTGAATGGAGTTGATTGGAAAGAAGTTGGGTTGGGAAAGTGGTTGAAGTGTTGAAGTGTTGAAGGTGCTTGAGTATGCTGATGATTGCTGGTGAGAAATTGAAGTTTGGAGGGAGGGAAGCAAGGCTCTTTATACTTGAAATTTACTCAACAAATTTCACTTAGACAAGGATGCTTTTCATGAAGTCACTATATTACCTAGTCCAACAGCATCATCCTCGAAGCTCGCCTAGTCTTGTCTCGAGTCAACGTCACGATATTCAACAGCACCATGCGCAGCTGAACTCTCCCCATGTCCAAAGTCGCGACGATCGCTGCATCTGTGGTAGATCTCCAGAACATACCCCCATGTTTCATCTAGCGCACGGCAACAAGTGGAACTGCAAACATCCTTTTCATCACCTCAAATCACGTCGTACGCCCATTTCTCAGCAAGCATTGCGCGCAGAACTTCGTTATACTTTGGTGGAACGCTACGGGTCTAACTTAGTACCGAATACTGCCAGGATCCCACGGGTAACTTAACCAACAGATCTGCCACCCGCGGATGGCCCCATTATCGTGACAAGCGCCCGCAGCCATCCCTAGAAATACTTAGAATAGTACACATTTGATGAAAAGATGCCCCATACAACAGGGGAGAGCGGGCTATTTTCTCCGGGACTTAGTCGTCATGACATGATGGATCATGCTCTCTCTCGCCTGTTGGTCTGCGATGAAGTTGCAGTGACACACGAGGAACGAAATTCCAGCACTGCGTGAGAAGTGATACAGAAGTGTGAGTGAGCCAGCTGAAAAACACAGCATAGACGTTGGGATGTAGTGGACTGCTCCTGCGCAACGCAGGGGTCCTCGGAATAGCCACGTCGTCAACGACAAGTGAGGCAACCTCAGAAGCATCCTGATTCGTTCTTAGTCAGAATATGATGTGTGCGGTGTGAAACCGGTAATCCTGGACATGCTTGTTTTTTACATGACCCACGTACAATTTGTTACCGACCGGGACCTCGCGTTCCTGGCTAGCTCTGGGGAGCTGAGCCAATATGACCTTTTGCCGATGGTCCGGGAGTGTCCAGGACAGGGAGTTGAGAATGTCTTCTATTGGTCCCAGTTATTAAGAATCTGTTAAGGTCTTACACCTGTGACTTTGCAGCGATGATCATTGCAGTCTAATTTACACTTCATTTGTACGAAAACAACACCGTGAATGTCAAGGCGGCATAGAATAAGTCCTGTAGGAGGAAACAAACTCGAGTTAGTGACTGAATCTTGCCATAATTCTTATTAGCAAGTTGCTTCTTCGTTCAGCAAGGTTCCTGACCCGACTATGCATCCCTAGGCCGAAACAGGTTCCATTGAGTCTCGAACGGAAGTGGGTATATGCTGCATAGTTGTTAGTGCTCTATTTAGAGTCGTCCTCTAATATAACTAGTCATATCTAGTTAACGTGGCGACTCCCTGGCTCCGGAGAGTCGCCGGGCTATGTATGTCTCAGACGGCCCTGTCACTCATGAAGCTCAACCATGTGAATGACATGTAAAACAGGTGATTGAAGAGGGACTTCTTTTTCTTTTTTGACGCTTCCGTCTTTTGGCGGAAATTCGATGACACTTGAAAACTTCAACAAGATGGGTGGTCCGACCATTGGACCACGTTCCTCGCGAAAAGCCACTGCCAACTATTTGTCCAACGCTTCCCCAGCCATAGAACATGCCACGAAAAACCAGCCCCATAAGGAAAATGCACTCGTCAAGCCACTTGTTTGACACTATTGAAATCCTCCGAAGATCATAACCTAAAGTATAGCCATCTGCTAAACTTGCTTGCCTATACTATTATCGTGAACAAGTGGACAATACTCTACTAGGGATGCATATTTGTATACCATGGTTTTTATGATGTCGATAGAAAGACACTCGAGTTTTAATCGTCGCTATACGTTTCACTCATACGGGATCGGTAATCCTCAGTTTGCAACTTTGGTGGCTTTGCACTTATGCGGTGTAGCTTCCCGGTGTGGTAAACCGGTCATACAGCAGTAGTTTTGCTCCAACATAGAGGTTGTTGTTCTGAGGGCCTTTCAATCAGATCAAGTCTTGAGATGCATAATCTTGTTTTTCCAGCTACCTCTGTGTTCGCCATCATTTCGTCATGGTGTCCAGGAGCCTCAAAGATGAATCATTATTATGCACCATACCTTAATAACAAGAATTCTCTGCCAAGAGCATGTGCTTCTTTCCGGTCTTAATGATCAATATTGTAAGAGCCTAGCAAGGGGCAGAGTGACATAGTAGTCAGGTCATCAAAAAGTCTTCTCTTAAGAGCGTCAGGGAGACGTAATGAAACAAGATTGAGTAAGGACATGTTTGGTTAACATCATATACCTTATTATTACATATTCCATAGACACCAGAGAGGACATAGAATGCAGCAGCACTTATAAAATAGATTTAAAAATATTTCTAACATCTTGTGAATAGGGTAACTTAGTATAAGTATCTTAGGTGAACGAAAGATAAAGAGCTACATCTTTTAGCTTCTTAATATATTATTGACTTCAGGGTATGGTATATGATTCGAAGATTGCATACGGTGTTACACGTTTCATTGGCATAGTCCATGTTTCCAATTTGCCTATAGCGTTGCGAATTCTCTTTTTCTCTGACTTATCCTGAGAGACGCTATCGAAACTTGATTAACGCCTCCTCAACCTTCGAACCAGCGTCCACGTTTGAGGCCAATCAGATATTTAAATGGCTCAGTCAAGGAAGTAATTACAAGACAGAAGTTCTAGGATATACAGCAGCCAACATAGGATCTCCAAGAATAAGAATAATTTACAAACCTATATAAACCAATTGCTGCCCCAGAAGGAAAAGCGAAACTTGCTTTTCAAACAGACTTTTAGTTAAGGTAATATTAAAAACAAACCTCGCCACTATACAGGCAAGTATTCTGTATCTCAATGTGAAATATTCAACCAGATATAGAGAGGTAAGAATCTCTACTGCATCCAACCAATTCTCACACAGCCACAAATCGCCACGCAGCCCACGCTAGAATACCCCACATCAAAGCCGGAATAATTCCTGCCCCTGGCCCTGGAGATTTACTTTATCGACAAGACACTTTGAGATTATTCCGTGTTATAGAAGCGTTAATGCGGTACATTCTTTTCTACCAAATCACTTCTGGACCGCCACGGCTTACCCCCGGCTCTTAAGACCCTTGTACGATTAGACTACGCGGCACGGACTTGTTCTTCCAAAGTCCGCGCCGCCAGACTGCATAGTCTAACTATACTTGGGTAAGACAAAAGAGTGGTTCTGGACCACAAGAGACCTGAAGTCTAGACCTGGAGGCCTTTGGCGGAGGCGATCACATTGGTTGGCTCAAGTAAGGGATGGAAATGAATTACACGTCGTAGGGGTTAGAAAACCCAGCAAATTTAAAATAAAAAGATTAATTATATGGCTCCCAATTAACTCTATTGTGAAGAGAAGGAGCTGTCCGATGGCACAGTTTTCACTTTATACAAGTTAGAGATTATTATCTAGATTAATATATAAAATCTTAGGTGGCAAAAGCTGGTAGATTCGAAACCACTTTATGGGTTTTGGGACCCCTGAGACCTGTAGGCTAGCCAAGATAACTCGGAGCGGGGTACAAGAGGATCCGGATGCAATTATCGCCGCTAGCTTCCGTTTGAAAACCTGCAACGGCTTTTCTTGCATTCGTCTCCCACACTGTGGCAATCTTTGTGCTACACCCTTGACCGTCTTCCTTTCAGCTGGCGCGCGACGATCATAAGGTAGATGGCAAGATGCCCGGTACTAAGCTATCCGAAACTATTCGTGAGTATGAGACCACGAGGTATGTTTGGTACAAAGGCACAGGCACCTTTGCTGCAGCTGCTTACGACGCTTGCCTAGATATGATGAGTTGTTACGCGCGACATGTCGTCCGATTGGAGAGGTCGAAACTGCAGATCTTTCAATGTGTCCGGATATGATCCTCACCAGTCTTGCTCAGCTAGCCACATGCCGGACCACAACCGAACGCTCGCTGATATCTCTGTTTGACGAGTCAAAGCAGTACATCGTTGCTGAGGCCACTCCTACGACGTCTTTGATACCCAGCACAAGGACCAGTGGTGATGATGCGTTTTGGCTCTGCGGTACACATATTGCGCGTAACGATGGGGTCTGTGACTACACCTTACGCGCCATCGAGGACACGTTACAGGAAGAAGGCTCTGACGAGTTGCCCATCGTTGTCGTCCAAGATCTAGTCACAGACCCGCGATTTGAATCAAGTCCGTACTGCCAGCCCGGAAGTCTTGCTAGGTTCTACGCGGCTGTGCCTATTCGATCTCCTCGTGGTATCAATATTGGCGTTTTATGCGTGATTAATTCGACTCCAGGCGCCGACTGGCACGAGGAGCAATCAAATGTCTTGCGTGGTTTGGCGCAAACCGTCATGGACCATCTTGAAGGTAACCGGGTGAAGAGTGTGTTGAAGCGTAACGTGCAGATGAGTGTTGGGCTACGCAAGTTTTCGGATGGACGGTTACTATCTTCCAAGACAAAGCCTAATACAGTTGAGAAGTCAGAGAGGATTAAGAACCCGGAACTTAGGGATACAGCGCCCTCGAGCGAAAACACGAGCAGTCTTGACTCTAACCACACCGGAGTAAATTCTCATGAACTCGCATCCGCCACAAATACTTCCCGCTTGAGTACTTTGGACATCAATCGCCATGAGCCTACACCCACGAACCCTTTCATTGAAGCAGCCGATATTATCAAGGAAGCCTTTCATGTTGATGACTGCGTTTTCTTCAGCGGCGATTCTCACGATCTGCATGTCATGCACTCACCTGAAACCGAAAGTGGAAGCAACGTGTCGCATGGAAGATCACGCAATACGAGCGTGTACAGCGGTGAAGGTAGTAGAAACGATGGTCCGTCTGCTCAATCGCTGTTACCCTGCCAGACACTTGGCTCGTCTGCCCAGCATAACTCTGCTGAACACGGTGACCTTTCACAGCTACTTCTATCTCAGATGCTGAAGGAGTATCCTGAAGGTTGCATTTTTGATTCTTTGTCCAATCATGTTACCAAGCTCGATGGTGGCAGCGATACCCAAAGACAAGGTCCTTCTGCTACCACGGCATTGGGTGATGATGCTCACATCGAAGGCGTTACGGACTTTGGTGGACAGAATACAGACATGACGAACGACTACATTCATGACGAAAAGGACATATTTAACGTCTTCCCAAGTGCAAGAACCGTCGCCTTCATTCCTATATGGGATCCTCAAACAGGGGCGTGGTCCATTGGCGGCTTCATATGCTCTAACACGCCTCGTTACGTATTCGACGCGAACAGCGAAATGCCTTTTTTACGAGCCATTGGATCACTCGCAGCGTCAGAAGCTCTACGCCTAGAAACACTAGCGGCTAACAAGTCCAAATCAGATGTTCTTGGCTCGATATCCCATGAGTTGCGGTCTCCACTTCACGGAATCACATTGGGCATGGAGTTATTGAATGATTCTGGTCTGGGACCCGCGCAACAGAATTTAGCTCACATGATCGAAACGTGTTGTCGTACTCTATCGGACACAACAGAGCATCTGCTGGATTATTCTAAAGTAAACAAGGTTGCACGGCCTCAAAAGCTACTTAATGGATCTCAAGGAGACTCGGGTCCGAATACGATGGCCGCAGATCCATTAACACGAGCTGTCCATCTTGATCTGCTTTTGGAAGATGTGATGGAAAGTGTTTACGCCGGCCACAATTACCAACAGCTATCAATAGCGCAGATGTTCAGCCACTCCAAGGTTCGAAGTCATGCTGATACCCGAGCTATCCGACAACTAGACTCTATACAGGCTGCGGAGGAACTCAACCCCACAGGTAGCAATGCTAATCAACAACAACTACAAAACAAGGATCTATCTGTCTTTTTGATTTACGACCCGGCGTATTCATGGAATTTCAGAACGCTTCCCGGGGCTATTCTCCGCATCGTTATGAATTTATTCGGAAATTCCCTCAGGTATACAACAAAAGGTCTCATCAAGATTACAATGACCCAGGATCAACCACAAGATGACAGCAAGGAACGCACGGTCACATTGGTTATCGAAGATACAGGAAAAGGTATCAGCGAAGAATTTCTCCGGAATACCATCTTCAAACCCTTTTCGCAAGAGAATCAACTGGCGACTGGCACAGGCCTGGGGCTGAGCTTTGTGCAGAGAGTTGTAGCTCAGCTTGGTGGCAGCATCTCCATCACAAGTCAGATCAACTTCGGCACCAAGGTCACCGTGACATTGCCTATGACTCTGGAGAGTGTTTCTATAACCCGGGACCCATTAGCGGACCAGCCCGTCAGGATACAGTCACCAATCCGCGGCTTACGCGTCCAAGTGATCGACTCAGTTGAGGGTATTGATAACCCTCCACAGCAACGCCGTACGGCAGATTCTGTGATGGATATGCTGTGTAGCGACCATCTTGGGCTGAAGCTCTGCTCCAAAAAAGACTCGGAACAACTAGCGCCTGATGTTATTATGACGAACCCTGCAGTATACGATGCATCCAAGTCAAATCGATCATGGAGAGAGCTGCCTGTTCTTGTGGTTTGTCCTAATGCTCTAGTTGTACACAATTATGAGTCGGCCCCTACACCTGCCGGCAATACAAAGTTCCACGGATTTGTTTCTCAACCGTAAGTTCTGATTATCTGACTGCCGTATCTATAGCTAAATATGTTCCAGTATAAGCCCATTTAAGCTCGAAAGGGCTATATCCAGAGTCATGAACCTCTGGGGGGAATCGCAAGAAAGTCCACAAGATCAGCAAACGCCACCCAGCCCCTCTGGGACCACGTCACCGGGCCCCACAATGACTCCCGATACATCAGTTATAGGTAGTCCGTTTGGAAACGCAACTCCGGCCGAGGGTTACTTCCAGATACCCCAGTTTCTACTAGTAGAGGACAATCCCATCAACCTTAAGATCCTTACATGTTTTATGAAGAAACTCAAACAACAATACGAGACGGCAACGAACGGCGAGGAAGCTGTTGCCGCTTATAAAGAGAACCCAGGGCGGTTCTTGTATATCCTGATGGATATTTCGATGCCTGTCATGGATGGTCTAGAAGCAACAAGACAAATACGCGCGTTTGAGAGCTACCATGGTATTCCGGCGAGTGTGGTGCTGGCCATCACCGGGCTGGGATCCGAGAGCACGCGAGAAGAAGCTACTCGGAGTGGTGTAGATTTCTTTATCACTAAGCCTGCCAAGCTCAAGGAGTTAGAAGCAGTCCTCAAAAGTCAGGGGTTTGTAGTGTAACCGGGGCATGATGAACACACGATTACGAGTTTGCTTTTGTTTTGTTTTCATCTTTTTGTGTCTATTCCCCCTATTCTTCTCGTAACAATTGTATTAGCAACTTAGATATACCTAGCTCGCAGCAATCATTTACAAGCAGTATTGACCCGATAGATAGGACTGTTTAGATAAAATATGACAATCATTGTCACTAGTACGACATAAAAAGAATGATCAAAGCTAATATTGGTATACACCTGAGATGCAAGGGTAGAAACCTAGACATAATACCTTAGCCTCTAGAATACTTTTTTCAATTTAGAATGATTATTTGCTCAATAACATGATGATACACAACGCGAATCCAGTCTTCCTACATAGTCTCAACAAATATATCAGTCGCCTATCCAAAAGTAGGAAGGTTCACAGTATTCCGGATAGTTCTGACAAACTCTACCAGAGGTAAAGCTGTCTTGAAAGTCAAATTGGTGGCACTTCCATACATAAAACCTCTCCATCTTTTGCTTTTTCGATCGGTGAGATAGAGGTTCTGAACATCCACTTGATTCGAGGGTAGCAGCAGCTGATGCTGAAGAATTATACCCTGTTAAGTTGCTCGGCGACTCGTTGAACGTACAGTCGAGTTCTCCGAAATGCCTCAAAATCGGCATATCATTACAGTTGCTTTCGTTGTATAGTGTGAGAATCCATTGTTCTAAGATTGAACACCAATGGTACCGAAGCTTTAGGGCCATGTGCTATTACAGGGCCTTCCCTTTGTCCTCAGATCACCAATTCAAGTGTCAAATTTTTTCTATCCAGGATTTCACGCCGCATTCGTGGGTTGGAAACTATAAATCATCAGAGTCAGCTAACAAGCGCCGGAATTCTGGGGATGACGAGAAAACGCCGGTGTTAAGAAACACAAAGCTCCCCAGAAGAATAACACTGTTGATTACAATGGAAGAAACGGAAAAGATGAGAATCAGAATCTCGGAGGAGTCCGCAGAGCTCTGTGTATAGAAGACCAGGAGGTCACTGTCAAAAGGTTCGTATGTTTACTTTAAAATTTCAGTATGTGGAATATGATAGCTGTGCTAGCTTGATCCGGATCAGCTGGAATTGTGTCTTACAGCAATGGAAGCAATGTCACCTACTCCGCGGCAAACATTGCCCTGTTTGCCGAATGGAATTTACAGGGGAAAGCTCAGAGGACAAAAAGAATGGGCATATCCGAACAGGCTGCCAGCCAACTACGGCAACTGAAACAGGACGCCTAATACAGAGAGATTGTGACGAACTTATAGGAGTTAGACCTGGTGATCAGGCCACGAAGTGATGCAAAGGCTGGATGATATTGTTTCGTGTGGACATAGAAACCCCCCCTCGTTGCAGACCAACAGCAACCTCGTACGAGGAAGAGTGGCCAAAGTGCACGCATCTACCTATTGGGAATTTACAGGATGGTATCCAGAATACTGGAGTTCACCAAGGCGAACTACAACCCTTTCCCGGGTGAAGGCTGGTGCGATTACCTTCGTTTCGCTCTCCCCTGCTATGATGCGGAACTCACGGCAGAACTGGTCCTATGGGAGAAGATACTGGAACCGGGTACACGGTATATTGCGTACCGCGACGGGTCAGTCATGAACACCCAGGCTCGAGCCCCTCCGCAACCTGGTTAGATGAAAGAAAAGATCACTAATCAACAGACCTTTGGTAGTTAGTCAAGTTATAGCCTGGGTATAGGTGAGGGAATTAGGATGATTCCATGTTGTAACGTAGACGCCTACCCTCTGTAAGCGAAGTTTCATATGTCGCGCGGCTAATATGCACATACAGTCCCTAATCATGTATTACCAAAATACTGTCGAGCGGCTAAGAAGTTAATTATAGAAACTGCTAGGCAAAGTTCCAGTTAGCAAGGACTCAATACAGGGCTCTGGTATGTATCCTGTTGTTAGTCCTAACGATAAACCCACGTTTCACTACCGCCTGTACGTATGTATAAGAGCCCGAGGTCGTTATACTTGCGATTTTGGTAACTACATATCAAGAACCACTTGTCTGTGACCTTACAACTAAACCCCCTTCATGGAAATTGGTGCCTCAGGCCCTGACTTCCCTTAGTCTGATTCTGTTGGGGCCTTCCTAGGTCTAGCATCATCAACGCGCATATCGCACCCTTCTTCTAGTACACCGCCTTCCACACCCTTTCTTGATTTTTAAACCAGGGTTATACTAGAACTGGTGAGTGGTGACACTGTAACACACCGTCAAACTACTAACAGATGCTTTACATTAGCATTTTATCATGTCACGTCTAATCACCCTGGCTTTGTACGATCGGGGTTACTTTTATCGTGGGAATGCCCGACAAATCTTTGGCTACGAGGCTTATCACTGGGGCATTATCATTATGTCCGAGGGGAGCCAAGAGCGAGACTGCATCGCTTTTGAAGCCACCGATGCATCTACTATCGACCCTGCCACATTTCGGATGAACAATCCAACAATGGACTGGTTCATGCGGATGAAAGACGAAAGTGATCCTGAATTCAGTACTAAGCTCCTTGGGCGTATTATCATCGGACAAGTTCCAGATGGTATATCTAATGCCCAGCTCGAAACTTTGTTTAGGACTGTTCCTTTGCCAGTTAAGAATACCCATCCGCAACAGAGCTGTGTGACCAGGGCTATAGATGCAATTCGTGCCCTCCAGAGAAAAAGGTGGGCATCGCAATTTGAGCTCAATGGGTTTAAGGACTGGGCACTTCATTATGCCGATGAGAGGATGGAAGCAGGGCTCTCGAGGGAACCAGAAATTGCATCCTATAGGGCCTAGCAGGTTTCATTGTTTCAGTTGAGTATGTAATCACTTAAGTATAACTAGGCGGTCAGGGCGGGATACTTGTAGTTAGAAGTTGACATATATTTATTTGTCTAGTTTCCCAATTTCTACACTGTAAAGTCTGGCTAGGCCATGCTGATGTTGCTGAGAAAGTCGTGTACTTAAAACCGTTTGCAAATTTAATCCCCAGTAGCAATGTATCTCTCAGCACGACACTGACTTTAGTGTAAGCATAAACCAAGCTGGTGAATTAACCTTGCTGGAGTATTCCAATATTTTCGATTTCGTCTCATGGTAGCCTCATCGGCCGATACCCAAACCATTGGAACAAGCACTCTCAACAATGCGTGAACAAATCAGCTCTCCAAGGGCGATGTGAATTTTGCTCACCTTGTCTTTGAAGAAGATGGCGATAACATCGAGCCTCCCCCATCTTGACTGTGGGCACGATCAAGAGTATGAAATGAAAGAGTCCTTGGAGAACTCAGGAGACTTGAGTCAACGGTATCCATCCAAAGTACCTAGCGCTGGTTACAGCTCAGGTCTGGCACACGGATGGCATTCGCCTCCTCAGCCTTTATGTACTCTGCTAACCGTCCATTATCTCCATCCTGGTATTTTCGAAAATTTCCCCAGCATGATCACCGAAAGTCCCAGCAACCTGCGACAACATTTCTTTCCAGTCTAATGCCAAAGCTATTTTTATGTGATAGATTTTCTGGCTATTGGGTGATATTACTACCAATCGGAATATCGGGATTGATTCTGACCGTCACGCCGATGACGGCGCCGAAGTTCTTGGAACCATGGATGTAGTTACTGAAATTGGACTTAACGAATCTCTCAACTTGAATAAGTGAGCTTTTAGGTAGCCAGAGTGACGTAATATCATTATCCAAAAGTCGCTGGATGGAAGAGAGCAGAACAACTTGAAAGTCAATTTCCTACATTTTAACATAAAGATTAAAAACAACGTAGATTAGCTGTTACAATTTTGATCCCTGCCGTACATAAGCTTCGATTTAATTAGTTTTGTAAAGAACTAATGGTAAATGCACTTATTTAGAAGCTTTGTATAGAACTGTATAAGCAGTTGGGCTTGATGGGAAATTTCAGTCATCAGGATAAAATTATTAGCCATGACACAACTACCTATATCTCAAAGTTATATATGGCTAGACTCTGGAACCCTGATGCATGCTCCCTCTGAAGCGTACTCAGCTTCTCCTTCAAGTACTCTCTCTGACTCTGTTGAATCCTGTTGAAACTGAGTAGAAATGTGACGATAAACAAAAAGTCTTCCACCCTTGCCTCAGCATCTTGCTCTTCTCCCGGTCCGATAGGCAGAGCCAACACATCCGCCACAGTACTCGTGATCTCGAACAGCTTCTGCAGAATGCCAGGCCCATGTAGGGCGATGCTATCAATGTTTTCCAAACGCCCGACTAAATTCCGGAGTTGGGTTGAGAGTCGTCGTGCGGGGAAGTGCATGCAGAAGCCCTCGTGGGAGGTTTGTGGTGGTGCGGACTGTAGAAGTCCTTGTGATAAAGCAAGCTGCCATATAAGAATCCTCATCCAGAGTCGTGTGATAAACAGATCCGCCTGTTGGAGTTCCGTCAACCCTCCACATCCGCTCGATATGAGTGCATCGTCAGTCTCAGCGGCGTCGATTTCATCCTGATCCAACTGAGCCTGTTTGTGTTCAATCCACTCCGCCGTCATCTCCGGAGCAGTAAACTGCGGATTCTGTTGAGCCTTCCAGTGAGCCATGAACGTGTCGTCCAATACACGAAACAGTTCAATCAGACGGTTGAAGCCTTCGCTGATTTGTGGGGGGAGCTCGTGGTCTGTCAACGGAATGACCGAAGGCAACGGGTGCAACACGGACGGATATCCCGTGACAATTGTAAGGAAACGTTCGTGAATGGATATTTCGCAGTAGATTCGTTGTCTTGTTGCAATTTCGTGATCACTGAGTGACGCGTCTGTATATCGATCCAGATCAATCATTTGTATCATTGCGCTAGCCTCTCGCAGCATGGCAAAACCGCGGTCAAATCGCTTGAATAAGAAAAAGCAGTTTTCTAGAAATATGCAAGTCACGATACGCTTGATGTTGACGGTCAGTTTGTGTTGGATACCGGATCCCAGTTCGGCTTGTTTGTGCGCTTTGAAGCCCAGGTTCGCGAGATCCGTTATCTGGGCAAGTATATCTCCATCGACGTCCCACGATATTCGCGATAAATTTATGGTAGAAGCTGCAAATGCGTATACCATTGCCGTATTCTCAAGGCTCTGATCCATGACCTCAATCGCGGTGATCATCTCAGAGGGGAGGATAATAGGGTTAACAGGAAAAACAGCGCGCTCATAGTCCGGCACAAGACTTAGAAAGAATTCTGGAGGATATTTCGACCCGGTACTAGTAGGAATATACGTAGGTGAGGGATCATCAGTCTGCGGTGAAGCCGAGTCCGACTTGTCATCAGGTCTGGCCCCTTCGCGTATCTGAGCCACCAGCCTCCCTCGAATGGTTGGTTTGCGTTTTGTCGGCGGTGCCGAGAAGACACAGGCCAGATTGAGATGACCGCATTGATGGCATGGAGATGAACCGTTACATTTAACTTTGCGCAAGCGACAGGGATCGCATGCTCGTGTTGTTCGGCCGCTCATTTTAAAGGAAGTGAAGGATGGAGATGGAAGTACGGATACGTGCGGAGATGAAGCGAGGGATGTGCCGCTAATAAGTTTTACTGGTATTGAACCCCACAGCGCCACATCTAGGGTTAAACTATGGCCAGGTCCAATTTGTTTATTGGTGAGCGAGCACTGGACCTGAATTTTGTAAATATCACGATGCGGGTAGTCGTTGTAGAGTAAATAGCACAGTCTTGTATAGAGTTATGATATATTATCGCCTAGAACACTACCCATTCCCAGCATCTCAACATCCCAACAGTCTCTTTATGAAGCATTGCTGTTAACCTGCTCAACATACACAGCAGAAGCCTTCTCCTTTGTCGCACTATCAAGCTCAGCATCGACACGCTCAACCTCAGTAGAGCTGAACTTGCGAGCACTGATACCACGCTCGAAGAGCACATCAAGCTCACCATAAGTTCGGCCCTTGGGCTCAGGAAGACGGAAATAAGTCCAGATGGCGCAAAGGAAGCAGGTTCCGGCCCAGAAGAAGCCAGCCTTGGCACCCCAGTTCCAAGCAGAGGGGTTCAACATGCGGGGGGTGAGGATGTTGGTCATGATTCCGGTAATGTTGTATGCGTTTCGGGCTAGGACGACGGTCTTGGTTCGGAGACGGGTGGAGCTCAGCTCGGCGACGAGACTGTAGTTGACGGGGCCGACGGTCGAATCGTAGGTGAAGGTGTAGATCAGAAGAAGAGAGCCAATGACCCATTGGGCAGCCACGTTATCCTTGCCGGCAAAGGCGACACAGCCAATGATCAAGAGAACAACGCACATGGCGAGTTGCCCGTAGAGGTAGAGGGTGCGGCGGCCGAACCAGCTCATCAAGAACCATGAAAAGACAGTTCCAACGGCACCGATGGCGTATTGACCAAGAGACATGGAGAAACTGTTCTCAACAGCCATACCCGCCTGCTGGTAGAAGTAGGTAGAGTATCCCATAAAGGTAGAACCGCAGAGAGTCTGAACCATCCATGTACAGCAGACAATTTCTGTTCGACGAAGACTGGTACCCTTGAAGAGGTCCAAATATGAAGTTCCAGACTGGGCCTCCTTCTCCATCTCGTTGGTGTGAACCATCATGGAAATGGTCTCGTCGGGGTTGAAGTCGCTGGCGCTGTTGCGGGCGGTGAGGCGCTGGAGAGAAACCTTGGCATCCTCCAGGCGCCCCTTGCGGACGAGCCACCAGGGGGACTCGGGGGCAAGGTAGATTCCGATGATGAGAGGGACAGGCCACATCCACTGAAGAGCAAAGGGGATCTTGTATCCCCACACGTCGTCGCGACTGACCATGGCACGGAGGACACCAGAAGCGATGAACTGGCCGAGGACCCAGCAGAGGTTGACGTAGGTGGTCAGGTAGGCACGGAGGTGGGTAGGGCAAACTTCAGAGGCGTAGGTGGTGGTGAGGGTCTGGAAGACACCCCAGGGAATACCGATGAAGATCTCTCCAATAAGGAGCTGGACAAGCGTCTCAGAGAAGAAGATGATGAAGATGAAGCCAATGCACCCAATGAGAGCGCCGATGAGGGTCTTGCGGTAACCGAAGCGATCGGCAATGATACCATTGAGGAAGAGACCGAGGATCTGACCACATAGAGTACCGTTGGAGAGACCAGACTGCCAAGCAGCCGTCAACTGGTAAGTGCCATCAGGCTGCTCAACACCAAACTTGCGCTGGAAAGGAGGATAGGCGAAGAGGTTGCCGAGAAGGACAACATCGAAGCCCTCCATGATGATGCACATGGACAGAAAGACAGACCAAAGACAGGCTTTCTTGTAGAGCTTGATGGATTGGAATAGCGTCATGTTCTGCTCCGACTCTGTTGCGGCGGCAGCTTCATGAACGACATTGGCGTCGACTGCGGCTGGGAGAGGCGCAATGCCATGGTCGGCCTTTGAATCGGCAGTCATTGTGAATGATTGATCTAGAAGACTAGAAAGGAGTTGAGAAGATGAGATGAGTGGTGATGATTCTGATTGAGATTGTTTTTCAGCGAGAGGAGCTCGACATCTTATACTTGGACGATTCAAGTGTTGAAGCCGTCGAGTGTTCAAAGTTAAAGTCAAAGCAAGAAACACGTCCCCAACATTGTCGATGATGAGATTTGAGCCGTACTACCGACGCGGAGGCGGGGGTTGGCCGTGATTAGGCCGGGCCTAGAACCATCACGGCACTAGAATCTGGTGTTGAAGAGAATCATGTCGGACCGGGGGGCGAATTGTCCAATGAGACGAGACACTTGGCGGCATCGTCTGAGGAGGTTAATGTGTGGAACAGGCACATGTCCCCATGGGGAGACAAATCTGGGGTTCATCGGACCGAGCTCCAACGTCTGAGCGTTGTTATTTCTCTCGCTTCCAGCTTCAGCTGTGGCGTTTGATCAGCGGATCGTGTGCCACCAACAGGAGTTGAGAGTGAGGTATTAGTCTTGGAGCGTCTCGTCGGTCCGGGCTTCAACCAATGAAGTAGTGTAGATGTCGTCGGTCCGAGGTTGCACCAATTAGATTACGATGTGACCAATTCCGCACTAAGACATTTCCTCAATCGTACGAATTCACTCCTCTCGGTTCGTCTCCTCCAATAGTTCCCTGTTAAATTCACCCGAGATCATCTCGGTCCGACCAATGTGTGGGGAATGGGGCATGGGGAAGCTCATCGTGGGGAAACGGTTCCATGGTGAAACGTATTCGAGAATCAGATGTTATTTAGTTCCCATTTCTCACCATTCTTCTTTCACTCAATCATCACCATCTCACTTCACATCAAAATGACTGTCGACAAACGCACTAAGCAATGGTGGAAGCAGGCCATCGTCTACCAAATCTACCCCGCCTCCTTCTGCGACTCCAACGGCGATGGCATGGGAGATCTCCAAGGCATCATATCCAAGCTGGACTACATTGCCAGCCTAGGAGTTGATGTCATCTGGGTCTGTCCCATGTACGACAGTCCTCAGGTCGACATGGGCTATGATATCTCCAACTACGAAGATGTCTACGCCCCATATGGCACTCTGCAGGACATGGAAGAGCTGATTCGCAAAACCCACGAGAAGGGTATGCGGATTATGCTCGACCTAGTCATCAACCACACATCTGACAAACACGCTTGGTTTGAAGAGTCAAGACTCAGCAAAGACAACCCTAAGCGTGACTGGTACATCTGGCGACCAGCCAAATACTCCCCAGACGGCCAACGTCTTCCACCTAATAACTGGCGCTCCAACTTTGGCGGCGGCAGTGTATGGGAGTGGGATGAGTTGACCGGAGAGTATTACCTACATCTCTTTGCCAAAGAACAACCAGATCTCAACTGGGAGAACACAGACACCCGTCGAGCCATCTATGCTTCTTCAATGGAGTTTTGGCTCGAAAGAGGCGTCGATGGATTCCGAGTTGATACAGTCAACATGTACTCCAAGATCCAGAGCTTCCCCGACGCTCCCATCACCGACCCGAAATCAACTTACCAACCCGCCGGACTTCTATACTGCAACGGACCCCGAATGCACGAATTCCTCGGCGAGATGAGCGAAATTCTCGAACGCTACAACGCTATCACAGTTGGAGAGCTCCCTCATACACCTGACCTAGAGCGAGTCTTGCGGTACGTGAGCGCCAAGGAAAAGCAACTCAACATGGTGTTCCAATTCGACGTTGTGGACACCGGCTTCGGAAAGACGCACAAATACGAAACGACACCGAAAAACTATACTCTTCCTCAATTAAAAGATGCTGTCAGTCGAACACAGAGCTTGATCCAGGGCACAGATGCCTGGACGACTGTATTTATGGAGAACCACGATCAAGCCCGTTCCGTTTCGAGATTTACGAACGACAGCCCTGAGTATCGCGTTTCAGGAGCCAAACTGCTCGCTTTGTTGCAGTCTTGTCTGAGCGGTACACAATATGTCTACCAAGGACAAGAAATTGGATCCGTCAATGCACCAAAGGAGAGCTACCCATTGAAGAATTACGTCGATATCGAGAGCTATCAATTTATCGACATGGTCAAAGAGCGATCTAACAACGACGAGACTGAGATTGATAAAGCCTTTAATGCCATTCAGCACCTGGCTCGAGACCATGCTCGAATTCCAGTTTGTTGGAGCGATAACAAGCACGGAGGTTTCTCAGAAGCAGCCGAGCGCGCAGGTCAATCCGTCAAGGAGCCCTGGATGCAATCTCACCCTCTATCAAGCGACATCAACGTCGCCTCTCAGCTAGACGATCCCCAGAGCGTGCTCTCATTCTGGAAGAAAGCTCTTCACTTCCGGAAAGAATTCTCTGACCTGATGGTTTATGGCGACTACAAGCTTCTCCGGCGGGACGATCAGGATATATACGCTTTTGTCAAGCAGTCGCCTTTGGATAACTCCAAGGTTGTTGTTGTTCTTAACTTTACTACCGAGAAGAAGTCATTGGCTACGCTGACGGCTGAAGAGCTGGGACTCGATGGGAGGGACTTTAAATTGGTTCCTATTATGTCGACACATTCTGGAAAGGAACAGCCTGGAGTTCTGTTGCCATTCGAGGGAAGAGTGTACTTGGTGAATTAGTATTTAGATATTGAAAAGCTGTTTAAGCCTGTACAAAAGAAGTGCGCGAGTCTGTGCAGTTACGTCCAGCTCCTCCTCCCTGCTCGTAGATCCTCGATCTGTACTTCTAGAAAGGTCGGCGGCGCGTCTTCATCAGGAGGCCTAACCCACGATTCATCTGATGTCTGAACAGATTCCTGAACCCCAAGTGCCGGCGACTCAATCGACTCGGGTGAACCACTCTCGACAACGCGCTCTCTACTTGGCATCTTTATAAGCAAATCCGATATCCCCTCTGCCGTAAATCTCTCACCCTGGATCGAGCACTTCACCTCCCACCTCAACTTGTGCTTCACCTTGATGTTGAACGTGCAAAAGCTATGCGTAAGACTCGGTTGATTGTTGTAAAATGTGAGTCTAGTTGGGTTGCAAATCTGAAAGTCGAGTATCTCTCCCATGTCAATAGGTTGCCACGCAGTCGCACAAGGAATACGAGTCCTCATGAATCCATGGACGTTAGCACGGCGAAGTCCAAGGTCAGTTTCAATAACCCTATCCATTACATCCGACCTTTCGGTTATATATTGGGTGTGGGTTTCTACCCAGCACTGAATAGACAGCGGTTTGACCTCTTGCGGGACGTCTCGTATGATCTCGCTAGTATCGTTCCAGTCTGGAGCAACAAGCATCCTGAAAGGTATGGGTGTTGGACTATCAAGTTGAGTGACCGTGGGTACTTCTACATAGAAGTTGAACTTGAATTCTGGGTCCTTGGGCGTATTGAAGGATTGCTTAAATGACTGCCTCAAGGATAGTTTGGTATCGTCCACCCCAGGAATGAGTAGACGGCTTTTCACACTCCGACGATATCGCCATCGCTGAACTGTAAAATCCACCAGATGAGGACCTGGACGAAATGGTTCAATTGTAAATGGGTGTATGGAGCCCAATTCTTCCGTTGTACCGTGGCCCTTGAGCAATAGTCTCGCTCCAACATGATACTCAATAAATGCACCTCCCTCTCTATAGCCCTGAAGTTGGTACGACGCCGGCAGCTCAGGTCTCGAGTCCAACGATATGTAACTGCGATATGTATGACCTCTATTGAGTCTTGGGTCGACGCGATGAGGAAGAGTAATGCTGAAACTCCACCGAACCTCTCCACTGCCATGCGTAATATGCAATGGACCATCGTATAATACGGCGTGGTGCTGTTTGAAGTAGAGAAGGTCAAAAGACACCTTAGATGCACCCGATCTGGACACCGCATTTCCATGCACCCAAAGTTCTAACCTCGCATCGGGACAGATGATGGGTGTACTTCGAAAGACGTGTCCTGTGATGGTATCTCCAGGAACGAAGGATCTGCGGTCAAGGCGGATGCCTAACGAGTTGTTTACCATGAGAGAAGGGGGATTCATTTTCGCTTGCCATTGAGACTGTGATCTATCTAAAAGGTAGGTGACGCCTCGACCCTTTTATGCTACTTCTAAATTGACAGGTTCAGCCTTGCGCGGCGAAGTTCTGCTGCGCCGTAAGTCGCGATCGTACGGCCAAGGATGAGATTCGAGGATTGGCGAATTGTGGCCTTTGGCATTGCGGCTGTTTCCAACCTTGGAACCTAAGCGTGACCCCTCTTCATGGAATACTGGCCAATAAGGCTGTCAAGTGGTCTATGCCAAGGAGAAACCCCTGGTTATCGCGGGTCCAGACATCGTCACCTGATGTCTCGATCCGGTTTCGGTTGGGCTATTCATGCGGAAGACGAAACAGACCATGGTTCCTACTAGAGTTTATGGGGTTGGACATTGGAATTTGTCGTTTAGATTAGATAGACTGGCTTTTCTCACTCAAACCACGCCTAATTCGTGTTTCTTGGAATCACTGCAGTTGACCCATAGCAGATTAGATGAGGTAAGGGCAAATGTATATGTAGTAGAGTAGGAAAGTACGTTGAATATGCGAAAGAGAATTACTTGACTGTGTCTGAATTGCATTTAATGAAATCTCTCAATCACGAAGTGACTGAAACTCTATCACGTACACGCGCCTAAAGGCATTTGTGTGATTTAGAGGAAATGAATTCCTGTGCAATAATCAGTGCTTGTAGATCAAGGTGAATACGTGCTGTTCATGGCTCAATTACATCCATATAAGCATATTCGTATCACATGTTCAATACACCATGAAGGCCAACCGACAAGATACTACACTACGCCTACAGATTCTAGTATTCACTTCTCTCAAAATGCCCGGAAAATACGAACATTTCATCCTCAAGAGATTCAGCTGGGTAAAAGACTACGAAGTCAAACTCAAGCAGTTTCTCCAAAAGACCCAGGGAAAATACAGACCTACAATGCACAAAGATGATACGATTCTCCAACTGACCGTTCCTTATGATGAGACGAAGAAGATTAACCATTTCGACGAGCTTTATATTGCTATGGAGGAGGCAGGACTTTTTGATGACTGGCGATTAAAGGGAAATAAGGTTGACGATGATATTGTTTATGAAAGCGACTTTGAGCCTTACTAATAGCTAGAATTAATTCAAAAGTTTCATTTGACCGTATTGTGATAAGTTCCCAAGAATGTGTTACCGTTCACAATGAATGTCAGGCAAAACCTCATGTTATCAGCTTTTTATTTATCCTACGAACATCTGCCCGTGGATTAAGGTAACGAGGATAGAAGTTTGCATCGAGAGATAATGTTATGTGACAAGTAAAGATTGAATAGAGTACATATTCTCCAAATATACCGTTGATATTCTCAACTTCCAGCATTATTAGACAACCTTTAGATGCAACTTCGCACTGACATACAGATAATTAATAATTAAACAGCCCAAGCCTTACAATTCAACAGATTCATTGTCAATGTCCTCGATTCTTCAAGTACTACGGCGAATCTTACTCAGTGACCAAGATGCGGTATATCTACCAGTTCAAGCTGTGAACCAGTGGACTCTCTTGAGAATATTCACAGCCGATAATCACACATCTAGGACAGCATGGCGTTCATTGCAAGTGAATCCCATTAAAGAAGTCTTAATCACATCTCTCAAACGAGGCCACAGGTTCACTTATATATTGGAGATGGCTTCATCTCTATGGACCACACACACCCAACAAAGATATAGCATTTCACCAAAACTATTCAATATGAGTCACAGTCAATCACGCTCACGCGGCCAATTTTCCGATCACGATCATAACCACGGCCACGACTTTGATCCTAAGCACCCGAACGCCTTCTGCCACATTCTCCTCCGCCGACGAGAAAACGCACACCCTGACTATTTTGACCGAATTGTAGATTTCATCAAAATTACCAATGAGACGTGGACCTGGGAGATGCGAGCGAACGATCTCGTGCTCCAGATGACGATTCCTTGCATGAAAGAAATGAAGGGCGCAGTAGCGCTCCATCTATATAGGGCGATGGCACTTCTGGACCTTGTGCGCGATTGGGTAATTGTTGAGACGATTCAAAACAAGGAGGCTACGTATGTTTCTAAGAAGGCGATCGAGAGGGTTTTAAAGTATAAGGAGGTGCCGGGGGATCAAAAAGAGCCGGAGGAGCAAAAGGAGGAGGAGGTAAAGAAGCCGGAGGCGAATGCAGGCAAAGCATCTGGGTCATAAAGGTGCTGGGATTTTGCCATTGGGGTTACAAATTCGAGAAACAACTAACAGTTCTAATAGATAAGTGATAGAGAATTGCATTGATTTCCAAGTTGAGATGCTAAACAAAATCAAGCTTGTATTTTATCCAGTCAATGTGATGTTATAATAGGGTAGTCGAATCACAATGTCTCTCTGAGTAGATTTTACTTCCTCACCATTGAATGCAGATAAATGAGGAACATAGCATTTATTACGTACTGCAAACCGAGGAGCATTCAACAATTCTCCAGAAAAAATGAAGTTATAATTTCGCTGTCAAGCTAGATGAATAGCCTTTCTCCACTGCCTTTTCGCGTTCGTACCACATTACCGACACACAGAACAACCGATAAGCCAAACATATACAATGTGGGAGATCTCCCTCCACTCACACTAGATCCCAGGCTTGAAACAGGAAATCATGTATATCGCGGTTAACCAAGCCATAGTCAGCTTTCACCTGTTACTTGTCCTTGAAGTTGATGGGCCTGTGCACTGAATCTCCCATGATATGACAAGCTGTCCCATGCTTTCCAGCATTTCACTCCACCACGCCATGCCTCTCCCATTTCCAGCAGATTTCCAAACGTGAATAGTTTCGTGGTCACAGCTCCCGAAGGATTCCGATAATCATATCTCATAGCCTATAGGAAAGCTCCCGTATCTCGGTCTCTTTCCATTCCCACATTTGGGCACTTCCACAGCCTGAATGCAGCCTGGACCACAGTTCTAATCATGATATAACAGGCTAATACTTAAATCAAGCCACTTTAATACTCCGCCTAGACATAGAGTGGTGCGATTGGTCTAACATAAGACCTTGTTTCCCTGCGGGATACCGTAGCCGCGCTGGAAATTCTCCATGAATGCCCAATCGTGAAACAGCTGATCAATGTGTAATGAAACAGCGAGGAACAATTCTAGAATAAATCGCGCATAAGAATCTAGTCTACGAGTCGGGATCTAAATTCGGGACGTGCATAGTGCCCTTGCGGGATGTAAGCTTAGGACCGAGGAATATCTATCTCGGCTTTGCTGTCCCTGTAGAATATTAGACCAACCTGACATTTATAGATTTGGGCTATATAATTGGCTGATTGAGATGTCTCCTGGGATAGTCCTTATCGCTGATACCCGTAATGTTCCATTGACTCAATCCAAGGGATGGCGATCATCCTATCTTGGTTTAATGAGGAAGGCTACCACCAATGGTCTGCTGATTTCTATCAGTGCATTGGCGCACATTACTCGCGTCATGACCATCTTGGTCTAATCATGCAGATCTTTGCCAAAGGGTCTATAGCCGCGCAAGCAATGACCAGGCCAGCGGCGGCAATGCTAACCACGTATGGTGCTTCCTTCAGCACAAATAAGTTTTCTAGAAGAATTTAAAGTGCATATATGACATAGTTTTGCATACGGGTGCAGATCAATCGAGGGAAGATCAAAGTGATGTGCGCTGGCAGATATCTTGGACACGGTCGAAATTGCCTGCCGGCTTCACTTACCGATTACTCCCAGACCATAGGCGAATTGTGGCAGTCAGTGCGTAAAGCTTACAAACATGATCAGATAATGCCAAGTTCAACATCTCCAGACCAAAACCGTCGTCTGGGGAAAAGCTACCTTCCCCATGGGGGCTTTGCAGAAATTCTGGTTCTCATCACTAATGAAAACTACTTCATCACCAACTCCAGATAATTTCACCCTGAGCATTCGCTTTGCTTTAATATCGTGTCTGGTGATTTCATGGGGAATCAGGGACCTGAAGTGTGGGCTAATATGGGGATCGACCTCTGAGAATGGAGTCGCCAAGGCCAGAATGGAGAGACTTTAGTCATAGCAACGCTCAACCCACAATGCGCCAAGGAGCGAAAGTCGACGTTTGCCTCAGATTTAATAATGAGAGGATCCACGCGGAAGATGTTGATAAACAGACGGGGAAAAAGAAAATAATCATAGATAATTGACTGGATAATCTAGTGTTGAAGTCTATATATCATACCTCCAAACTACAACGGTCGTCGTGATAACGTTGGCGGCTGAATGAGGCTCAAAAGATTTAATCCCGTAATCAATGATCCTGACGTCAATCCCGGCGAGTCCGGCCGAGGCGAAGCACAGACTACACTCTAGTTCGGCCAAATTTCACTCATTTGAAGCAGTCTACTCCGTACCAAGGAACTCTGAGCTTGCTCGCCATGAGAGCTGTGCACTCTCTGGTCGCCATCCGACTGGCCCGGCGCATCGTCCTCAGTGGATATCACCATTAAAACACGTTTGTATCATATGAATGGCCGAGTCTTGCCGAGACAAAAAGAGTATATCTCTCAATAGGAAACGAGCATATGCGTAGACCGATGTGGGAACCGTTGGCAGACTCCGTTTCATTCTACCCCCATGGGGCGCTGGTCCCTGACATGACGCCGAGCTGGGGTGACGGTTGAAGAATGGAGTTGTAGTGCAGCCTTGATTTCGAAAGCGGCAATTCTTGCCTTTTACTATGACGTCTCAGCTTCTGCCCCAGCCCCTATCCGTCACACCACAAGTCGCGTAGATGCTGCGCCATTCGCATCCTCAGATTCGCGAGGCGAACGGTATAAAGCTGGGGCAAATTCCACCCGCCTTTCATCACTCTTCAGCTTCAGCTTCAGCTTCAGCCTTTCCTTCAATCACATATATCATCACATATTGTCAATTGTCCTGGTGACAATTCCACCTCACTTACAACTCACCAATCTCGACGTCTAATCAGCAACAATGGAGAAGCCAAACACCAAGACTGCTGGCCAGTTCCACGATACTGGATCCGACAGTGATGGCGTCAAGCACGAGCCCAGCTCCCACAATGGCCACGACTTCCAAACAGTCGACGAGTCGGTCGACAACACCAACATCTACTCGCAAGGTGGCAAGAACTTCCGCACACTGAAGCGATGGGATACAATCTTCATCCTTTTCGCCAACCAAATCGGTCTCGGTATTCTATCGCTGCCCTCTACGCTCAAGACTCTGGGTCTCGTTCCCGGAATCATTGCCCTCATCGGCATTGGAGTCATCTCGTGGTATACAGCCTATGAGCTGTTGCAATACTATAGACTCCACCCTCAGGTGCTAAACATCGTTGATATGACCCGCTTCGTCGGTGGAAGAACATTGGAAAGCATCGCTGGTGTGATGATGATGATCCAAGTCATTTTCGTCGCCGCCTCAGCTATGGTCACTCTATCAATCGCCCTCAACACCATCAGCAGCCACGCAGCCTGCACCGTCGTCTTCATCTTCATCTCATGCGCTGCTTGCTACCTCTTCTGTCTTCCTCGCACCACCAAGTTTGTGTCTCACCTGGGAATCCCCAATGCCCTCAGCGTTTTGGCTGCCTGTATCTTGGTCATGATTGTTCTTGGTATCCAGGGCCCTCGAGGAGTCGACTCAGTGGAGGACTGGCACAGAGAGATTGTCATTGTTGGAAATCCTACTTTCCGAGATGGTCTCAACGCTTGCCTCAAGATTGTTTTTGCTTATGCCGCCAACCTTAGCTTTGTGGTAAGTCAGAATGGGACCAGTAATGTGTCACAGTAACTAACAGAGAATAGGGATACCTCGCTGAGATGACCTCCCCTCTTGAGGACTTCAAGTTCTGTCTTACTGTCCTCGAATGTGGTTCCATGACCATGTATGTCGTCTTTGCCGTCATCTTCTACTGCCTTGGAGCCGAGTACACCACCTCTCCCATTCTGGGATCAACCTCTACCACTTTCTCCAAGGCTGCTTACGGCGTGGCCCTCCCTGCTATCTTCGCTACTGGGTTGGCTTACGGTCACATCGGCTCCAAGTACATTTTCGTTAACGTCATGCGCTGGACCGGCTCGTTGAATGAAGTCACGTCCAACTCTGTCAAGTCTTGGTCAACTTGGGTCGCTTCCGTGACTGGCTTTTGGATCGTCGTCTTCATCCTTTCCAACGCCATCCCTGTTTTCGATTCTATTCTTTCTATCACATCTGCCACTACTATCTCGTGGTTTACCTATGGATTCAGTGCCGTCTTCTGGTTCCATATGAACCAGGGCATGTACTTCTGTGACTGGAAGAAGACGTGTCTCACGATTGTTAACGCGCTTCTTATTGTTATGTCACTCTTTATGAACGCAGCCGGACTGTGGGCATCTATCACTGAGCTTCTTGACATCTTCAACTCTGATGGAGGCGTTCGTGGTGTCTTTTCATGTGGAGATAATGCTGCTTAAGCATGTTCTCTTTTTCGTTTATGTACAATAGATCTCATCATTACGATATCCTCAATTTACGCGACAGCGACTTGAACATTTATGCTATCCTAAAAACAGTTAATTTGAGTTAAATATGCACGCGATAGTTTGTTATTTTACACCGTAGGCTGTATCAATGCCAGAAAGGCTGGACGTGCACATATTGACAGGTTACTGGCCTCAAATTGCTCCAGTACGTGTATCATGCCTCCGTAACGGGGCTTGGATTGACAAATGTCGGAGTGCACACTGTAGAGGTGATCGGAGGCTTCGTACTCACTGGGAATTTTGGGTCAAATCTTCTGCTCATTGATGTCGGAGTTAGCTGTAAAACTTGCCTCGAGGTGGTGCGAAATCTGTCGCGTTCCACTTCATCGACAATCTGGCCGCCCAAGTTCGCCAAACCTCCAGCCGTCAAGTCCCGACCTCGGTTACGCCTGAATGATCTTGTGGATTTCTGATACCTTCTGGCTAAGGAACGGCGCGACGTCTTCCATAATATGCTCTCGTGCTAATGAATGGCATTCGTGCTGGTGCATAGGACCGAAAGACCGAGCTCCGATCCGGCAGTTATAGGCAAGGTTCTCATAAGCAGACGAGACTATGTCCTGTGCTGGAGGTTGTAGCTCGCGAAGCCAGGAAAGATGCTGTTTGATGTCGACGAAGACGGTATCTCTCTCGCCTGTCGACAAGCGGTTCCAGGCACTTTCTAGGCATGCGCCTTTGATGTAGGCCATCTCAATGAAAATAGAACCGGTTTCCTTTTCTACGTGAACAACGTAGAGTCTAGGGATTGAAATGCGAGTGTGAGAGGCGACGAACTGCATGGCCTCCACCTCAGGAGGATCGCATGGTACCTTGATGCCGCGATGCAGGTTTACCCTTAATGTAGTGGGACCAAGGGGATGAAAAAGTAACCTGCCGAGCCAAAACCGCAGCCGTAATGGAAACAAAGATCCGCTTGATTGAACCATGGAGGGAGGAGTGTGAGTTAGTTGAGAACGACTGAAGAACGATGTGATGTGACAAAGACAAGATATTAGTGATATCGTAGCGCGACGTGCGGACTTGATATTCTTTCAACATTGAGGAATGTTTGAAGTGTAGGTTGAGTGAGTGATGAGAAGAATATAGAAGATATCGGGCTACTAATTTGAAAGGGAGAATCAGGTTTTTGGAGACAGCTTCCTTATATAGGCCATGTCTCCAAAGGCCAGTCGTCTTTTTCTTTTTCTTTTTGCTTTAACCTTCAACTTGATCAAGCCCAGGCTTTCCAAATCTCTCAATGATATCAACAATAAAAATAACCCTTCCAAGGTCAAAAGGCCAGTCGTATATAGACTACCATCAACCCATACATCTCATCTGCCATCTGTAGAATGACCAAGTATATCCCACTGCTTTGCTCTAGAGTTGCAACCATCTGTGTAATTCGCACCATTCTTGACCTACACCATGACGAAGTAGAGTCAGCGTCGTTCTCGTAAAGGAGACGAAGGACGATCTGAGGAGTTGTCATCCTGCTTGATCTACAACGTAACGAAATCATGGCAGTGGTCGTCGCGGGCGGACTCGAAGTAGAGTTACATAGCCCGAGCAGTGATTCAATTGGACAATATCAGGTCGTGAATAGGAGGATCATGGTTATATCAAAGAAGTAGGTATATAAAGGCATGTACGAGTCTATAGTTTCTTTCTATTCTCCAGACTCATCAGCCTATTCTACAATCATCAAGCTTTACTACACACCTTGTATCTTATTTCAGAGACAGTCAATCTCCTCTACCACTCAACATGTTCGCTAAGACATTTCTCATTGTTACAGCCATGGCTGCCACCAGCCTCGGTACCAATCTTGTAAGTATGAATATCTAGTAAGGAGTGTAGTTCTTCTGACAACTACTAGCATGTTGATGTTGGCTGCATCATGGTTGGCGGTACACACAAGCTGTGTGCAGACGACGGCGCGTATTCGATCAACGGCAATACAGCTCAGATTCTATGCGAGCTGGACGCGAACCCAACTCTTGTCACTGTGACTTAGCCAGCCGACTATGGTGATGTCTACTGGAACAAGGATGACTGCTTGGTGGACGCCGAGGGTGAGTTATTGACGTCTATTTCTCTGTTGGATGTTACTAATTTCGAATAGGCTATACTATCCAATGTGCCGATTAAGCCGCCTCTTTGAAGACGCCCATTGAAGATTGAATGTCTTCACGCTATGTATGCTACACGTATCCACATTCTTTACATCCAAAGGCCAGGGATATGAAAAGCCATGAGAGGCCTCGGAGATGCATGGTTAGGTCTTCAGTAGAAATTTTCCTCAACATACTCGTTAATCTTCAATATACCAACCATATTTACTAAGTGCTTCACTCCCTGTAAGGATATGCCGAATGGTTCTAGAAGGATCCTGCAGTATTCGGCTGTGACCCACCATTGAAGGGATGTGGATGGGAAATGACGTCGAAACCAATTCGGCATCTTACAGAGGGATGGTGAACATAACTAGAAATTGAGCAGGCTGATATTTACAGTCAGTAAAGTTTCATTTAAGGCATTGGCGTTCAGCCGATCAGAAATCTACTCAGCACCTTACAGCTAATCATCGACATCAGTCTACACCCTTTTAAGCCAACTTAAAGACTGAATGATTAGTATACCAAAGTTGGCGCTAGCCTTCCCTTTAACATGATCAACAAAACCGGTTCACGCGATGCGTCAACCCTGCAAGCATATTCCTTGCACGAGCTCTAGTTCGTAATCGTTCTTTCAGTCAATGTGTTCCGAGAGTCAGAAACCCCATTGCACACCAGGCGTGGGTGTGCATTATTCTCAGGCAGCGCCAAGAACAGCTCGACAGCCTTTCCAAGACCTACGGCATGGGCCGATTCCGTCAGGCTTAGGACAATGGTTCGGAAGTATGCTTGATCGCTTCCCGTAGCCATATCCTTGTCCTCGAGACAAACCTCGCAGAACGGACCGCCTGATCTCTCTTCCATGGCGACATGTAATCGATATTTTGGTTGTCGTTCAAAGTCTAGGGAGTGTCGCATCGAGAATTGAAGAAGCTCATGATGCGGTGTGATGACTTTGCCTTTCACTCCAAATATGGCTGCCTAAATTGTTGTTCTCGGTCAGTGAAAGGGGATGCAAATGGGAAGGGCGAGAACAAAGAAACATGTGTACGCCTGGAGAAGTGGTCGACTCACGCCATCTTCGGCCGTCTCGTGAATCAGTGCATAAGAGTCCCAGATGATATGGCAATCACTCCACACTACTTTATTGGAGTTCAGTCCCAGAACTGAAGCCAAGGCAGCTTCTCTGGCATGGGACATACGATAATGAGTGGAATAGCCATAGTGAACAACGAAAGTTGGCGATTGTGATCAAGGTGAGCCAAGAAGTAACATGGGAGGCTGGCAGGGAACAAAGAAAAGGCAATACACTAAATCCGTTGATCAGCCCTATACAAGGCGCTAGACGAGGTGACAGGTCAATACCTGACCTGCCCTTCAGCCCTTCCAGATTCTGGTGCACCGCTGCGTCACTGCCTCCACGCCTTTGTTGCCTACCCCCACCCGTATCTCAATGCCCTTTCCCGTATTTCCTAAACTCCTTACCTTTCTACCAAACATCCAGACTTAACCGTGCTACCCAGGATACCCAAATTCGCCTCCTTCATGATGCCGTCGAACGAAGAGTTACTCAACAACTTTCTCAAGACATATTCCTACGCAACCAAATATATCAAGTGCATCCGCATTCAATGGGTCGATTACTCAGGTGTGCTGCGAGCTCGCTTCCTCCCAGTCTCCCGCTGCCTGGAAATCGCTAAAAACAACGAAACCCTCCGCCTCGCCCAGAACAGCATGCTAATACCTATCTCCACTGCTCCACGAATGTTCTCTATCGGCGATTACCATGAGACATGGAATCTGCAGCCAGACTGGTCTTCCCTGCGCCGCTGCGGCTTCAAGAACAATCACGCTTCGGTCATGAGCTTCGTCGATCAGAAAGACTCCGCATCGAGATTCGACAAGTGTCCACGCACACTTCTTGTACACACTCTTGAGCGCCTCAAGAAAGAACTGGGTGCAGACGTCCTAGTAGGCTTTGAGATTGAATTTGTCCTCCTTGATGAGTCGAACAACATCATCAAGCCACTGGATCGACTGAATGGATACTCGAGGCCCGCTGGACTACGGGGAGAGACGCTGGACCTCGTTGAGGAGATTGTTGATGCCCTTAAGCAGTCCGGCATCAATATCCATCACTTTCACGCAGAGGCTTGGGATCAGCTGGAGATTGCTCTAGCGGCCGAGCCTGCATTGAAAGCTATAGACTCGCTGATTATGGCCCAAGAAACGATTCGAACAATCTGCATACGCCGAAACCTCAGGGCAACCATGACTCCAAACCCGACACTGACGGGACCGCTGAGCGGCTTACACCTCCATCTTTCCCTCGGCAAGCTGGAGGGTGGCTCCGGGGATAATTTCATAGCCGGCGTTCTCAACCATATGGGCTCGCTATGCGCTTTTGGCATGGCCAACTATGACAGTTATGTGCGCTCCGTGGATGATGCTACCGGATCATGGATCGGGTTTGGCACAGACAACCGCGACTTGCCGGTGCGAAAGATTGATGAGTTGCACTGGGAGTTTCGCATGATGGACGGCACCTCGAACCCATATCTATTTGTCGCGTCCGTTCTGCTTGCTGCCCTGGACGGAGTCAAGAGTGAGACCAAGTTGCTATGGAAGGATTGCAAGTTCTTCCCCCAGTCGATGGACGAGAGGAAACGGGCCGAGTATGGGATGGATCGAAGCATGCCAACAACTCTCAAAGAAGCGTTGGACCACCTGAAGAACGACGAGGATTTCAAGACCTGGATCCCTGAGGACTTAATGAAGTGGTACATATCTGTCAAGGACAAGGAGGTCGAAACGTTTGGGAAGATGTCCGATGAGCAGCGGCGGCTCCGCTTCCTCGAGTACTTCTGAGTGCTTGGTCAGAGCTTTCTCGTGTATTTTGATATTCCGTTGGTGTTTGTACTAAGTTGAGGAGGATGGTTTCGATTCGCCACAGTCTTGAGAGTTTCTTTTCTCTTTGAAAAATAAATAAGAAAAAATGAATCGATTGTCTCTTCAAATTCGGGTCAGTTTTGCTATCGTATGTGTCCACAGACCCTATTGTTCTGCCTACGAAGTGTCTCCTTGCTTGAAATTTAAACATTTTTCTCTATACCTAGTAATTATCTAACGGTAAATTGAACGTCAATAACCATCTGATGGAGCACCGTATCCAAATGAATTAGCAAGGTTACCCAGGGTAAGGACTTAGAAACCACTAAAATGCCTTTTGGTAGCCTTATTAACTAATAGGCAGAAACCCCCACAGTGGAACAGCTGGACTCAGCACGTGATTTCGTGCCAGGATCCCATGCAGTGCTGCCTAAGATTGCGGCGTAAGATTAAGGATCGCGTTTGATCCTACGGATATATAAAAGGATAAGACTACTAATATTGCGATATCCGTATCATTTTTGAGCTGCCATTCTCATGCAGATTCATTATAAACTCTAAACTTTAACTTGATACCCCCATCTCGTTCACGATGTCATCTCCAGAACCATTCACTTTATTCTTCAAATTCCCTGCAGAAATCCAACTCATTATCTTAAATCACTGCTCCAAACTCGACCATGTCTGTCTTTCAATAACAAGCCCTGATTTCCGAGCTCTCGCAATGCCAATGATCAGCGGCAAACCACGGCTTACCTGGGTCGACCAACTTGGATTCACCCCCGGTTCTTCCTCACCCTGTGTTGGGCAAACAGGCCATGGGATGTGCTTATCTGGAAAAGACAAACAAGTATTGTATTCCCCGATGTCCCATCGTCGAAAATGTCACGAAGTACACTATACAACCATTTGCTGGGGCTGCAGACAGTATTCAAAAGAGCATCCCACCTGTCAGATCCCGCGGTGTAAGAAGCACTGCACATGTATTTCTTGTCCATTGTTCGTACGGTTACGTGGTTCGATGGGGGATAGGAAGTACTGTGGGTCTTGCAACTTGTTTACAACAAGGTCGAAGAAGAACAATGGGAGATGTAGGTCATCTTGTCTGCATTTTATCTGTCTTTACTAATACGGCCTAGGCACTCACGGAAGGGTAAAGCAGAGAAAAGCACCGAATAACCACTGGTGCCGTAGAAAGGGACTATCTTATGGATACCGTTGGTGGACTAAATGGGGAACGCATGGTGTTGATCAAGCGTATCAGCCAGAACCGAACTCGAGACGGAATGCAAGAGTTGTCTGACTGAGTTAGGTTGGGTTTATGGAGTTTTTAACCGGCTTGCAAATCATCAATTGTTTTGAAATTAGAGTCCAGATAGAACGAGTATGGAAAAGAACTTCTAATCACACTTGGAATAATCGTAGGCATGGCACTAAACATGTGGTATACGGTTACTTGCGGTAATAATAGCTGCTACGCCGCTGCCGATCAAGATGTGTAATCAAATGTCAGCCTAGATTGAGACCAACGTAAGCAGAGCATATTTCCAGTCCTTACAAGAAAGTCACTTATTGTTTAGCTCCTTAACGTCAACCGCCTAAGTTTGTGAAAGGTCTTTCAAGTATAGCTACAATGTCAGAACCTGTATATTCGACACCTGAGTGGTATCTCAAGGCCCAAGACAAGGACGTCAGCAGCGACATAGGCAGATTGACTGTTTATCACCTTGGGTTCAAGCAAGCAACTGACGGGACTCTTGTATTCCCAACAATTGACTTTTCCAATAGGCCTCGATCTATACTGGATGTTGGAACCGCAGATGGTCTTTGGATGAGGGAAGTTCAATCCGCAATTGCCGCTCCAGGTGAAGGTAACCATACCTTTATCGGCACTGATATCAATACTTCTTTCTTCCCCACCAACACGGATAGTATCACATACGTGAAACAAGACATCAAAGATCCAACACCAAACTCTTGGGAAGACTCCTTCAATCTCATCAACCTTCGCATGATTCTTATCGCCGCTGGTTCAGGCACCGCTCAACGCGCTGTTGTCAATGAGCATATCAAACTTCTCAAACCAGGCGGTTGGATTCAAATTGGCGATTGTGATCGCATCTGCCCGACTTCTGAATCTGAAAATCCACGCTATCACGATATGTTCGCGTGTATCCGAGCTGTCTGTCAATCTTCCGGGCTGGACCCTCTTGAGGCGCCAAAGATGAAGTCTTGGCTGCTGGAGGCGGGGCTTGAGGGTGTACACGAACGGACTGCGATGAGGGCTGTTGGGAAACGGAATTCGGATGAGGAGTTGGGGAGACTGGGAGTTGAAGCGGATTTGATCATTGCGAAGGGGTTTGCGGCGGGTGCGAAGTGTAAGTTGTGATGCGCAGATGAGACATTATACTGATTGATATAGCTTTGGATTCATCTGTTAGGCCACTGTCTGATGAGCGGTTGGATTCGCTTGTGAAGGATCTGGAGATTGAGTTGAACGAAACGGGAGCGTATTTCCCCATGCGTTTCATTTGGGGCAGAAAACCACTCTAAAGGCACCAGCGATGTGGTCAGTTGATCTACAGTTAACCAAGTTATGGGGGACTTGAACTTCTGACTGCTGCGGCTGAGTTTGATTAGTCGCTAGAGCGAGGCGAGAAGTCGGACAGGGCCAGAGGCTGAACTCATTACGTTTCTATATACAACCTCAACCAGACTATCTACTCCCAGCCTGTCTATTTCAAAGCATCTATAGTTTCGCACCACCGTCTTGCGATTTTACCCAGATACTGATAGCTCTAACTAATCCTTCAACCTCTCCAATTGTATTTCCTGCATGTAGACATATTCGCACCCTCTCGCTACCTTTCGGTACTGTAGGCGCCACAATAGGTCGAACAGTAAACCCTCTGTCTTGGCAAAAGTGAGCCAGCCCCCGTGGGTCTGATGTGAACACAGGAATTATGGGTGACTTTGGCGCTTGATTGACATGAATCGATTGAGTTGTTGAGCTTACTGAGGACAGTAGCTTATGGGTACGACTGACTAGGTCCCATAGATGTGCCAGTCGAGCATCTGCTCGCCCACTCTGTAGATACTGATATGATATTCCAATACTCGCGAGGCACGAGAAGGGCATTGCGGTTGTGTATATCAGAGTTCTGGCGTAATTGATTAGATACTCTCGTGTGATTTCTGAGCACAAAACAATGGCTGCACAATTAGCATTTTCCTACATCATCGGCTTATGACTTACCTCCAAAAGAACTCATAGCTTTTCCAAAGGTATGTAATCGTGCGAAAATGTCCTTCTCGAGACCCAATTCGCAAACGAGACCTCGCCCTTGGCTGCCAAAAATACCAGTGGAATGTGCCTCGTCCACGATGATATAGCCATTGGATGGTAGCCGCCCTTTGACACAGTCGACGATCTCTTTCAGAGGAGCGACATCGCCATCCATACTGTAGACCCCCTCCATAAGAACAAAAACAGACCTCTCACGTCCCAAACGTTTGAGGATAGAATCAAGCCCACCATCACCCTCCACGCAATTATGCTTGAAAGAGATCTTCTCTCCCGCCCGGCTCAACCTCATCCCATCATGAGCACTAGCATGAATAAGCTCATCGTAAACAATCACATCCCCAGGCTGCGGCAAACAGCTCACGAGCCCAACATTAGCATCAAACCCCGAATTGAAAAGCAGTCCCGCCGGTGCGTTGTGAAATGCTGCAATGTCGCGCTCTAAATCCTCTGCAAGCTTCGAATTGCCGTCGAGCAGCCGTGAGCCGCCTGAGCCTAGCAGTGGAGGTGGTGCGGCGTGGTTCTCAACGAGGGAGTGATAGGCGCTGCGAACCTCGGGGACTGAAGAGAGTGACAGGTACGCATTGGAAGAAAAATCGACGTTTTCAGCAGGGAAAGTCGTCAATTTCCGTAGCTGAGATCGTTTCTCACGAGCTGCCAATCGAGCTTTCAATTGCTCTTCCAATTTCGACATGATGCTAGAGATAAACCTCTCATCTTGTAATTTTTGTTGGGTTTAGACCCTGTTGAGCTCCATTTCCCCGCCGGCATCTAACGCCGATCTAGACCCTCCCGCCGAGTATAAACCGCCGCCTCCCTCTTTTAACCTTGCAGCTACCATCATCGACGAAAAGAAAATGGCGCCTGTGCCGGCTCTTCTGTGGCGCTCGCTGCGAGTTCATCAGGTTTATGGTGCGAACACAGATGTCGGGAAGACCATTTTCAGTACGGTTTTGTGTAATTCGGCGGCGAAATCGGGCGAGAGGACGTGGTTTCTGAAGCCTGTTTCTACAGGAGCGCCTCATGAAGCTGATAGCTGGTGTATGTATCGCAATTGGGTGCTGATCAAAGCTAACTGTGACAGATGAAAATTCCATTGTGTGAAATTAAGAATCTAACAAATCAGTCATATACAAAGATATGCTCCGTCGACTACCCACGAAACCCTCTTCCAATACGACATCCCTTGCAGCCCGCACATAGCTGCTAAAGCTTCTGGCAAGGTACGAGATCAATTGACTGTTGAACCAAGCTTACAAAGTAGCCAATTCCTTCCGACGAAGCTGTTCTCGCGAGAATCCATGCATCTGTTTCGCAGAGCGCATCTCAAGGCCCTGGATGGTTGTTCCTAGAGACCGCCGGGGGCGTTCACTCTCCCGGTCCCTCTGGAACACCACAGGCAGATCTGTACGCTCCATTGCGTGCGCCTGTAATTCTCGTTGGTGATTCTAAGCTTGGTGGTATCTCGCAGACCATCTCCGCGTACGAGTCGTTGAGAATGCGCGGCCATAATATTGAGTCGATTCTTCTGTTCCAGGACATCAAGTACGAGAACTACCAGTACCTCCAGGAATACTTTACAAAGCTGGGCGGCATTCCAGTTGACACTCTTCCTGAGCCGCCTACGCGACTGGGCAATGAGAAAGACGACATCGAGCAGATGAAGGAGTATTACGCCTCTTTGAGCAACGGCAGCGTACAGCATGTGCTTGAAAGTCTGGATAAACGAGGCAAAGAACGAGTTGCACGTCTTGAATCCATGAGCGAAAAGGCAAGTAAGCACATTTGGTACCCATTCACTCAACAAAAGCTCGTCTCGGCAGACACCATTTCAACAATTGATTCAGCCCACGGAGATTATTTCCAGGTCCTCAACAAAAACTCCCAGAACCTTCTGCAACCTGCCTTTGACGGTTCTGCTTCCTGGTGGTCTCAGGGTCTTGGTCATGCAAACTCTCGTCTTACCCTTGCCGCGGCCTACGCAGCTGGTCGATACGGACACGTCATGTTTGCCGAGGCTATTCACGAGCCTGCTCTAGCCCTAGCCGAGATGCTTCTGAAGGGAGCGCAGAATCCGAGATTCTCGAGGGTGTTTTACTCTGATAATGGAAGCACAGGCTGTGAGGTTGCAGTCAAGATGGCTCTGAGAGCTGCAAGGCTCCGATATGGTTGGGGACCTAATGATAATGTTCATATCCTTGGACTCAAGGGAAGTTATCACGGAGATACAATTGGCGCAATGGACTGTGCTGAACCTTGTGTCTACAACGAAAAGATCGAATGGTACGAGGGTAAGGGATACTGGTTTGACTATCCTACCATCCAATGCGTCAAGGGAGAATGGGTTGTCCAGGTGCCCGAAGGTCTTCGCGGTGACCTCGGACAAGATTCTCATCTCAAATCCATCTCGGAAGTTCTCGATGTCGAGGCTCGGCTTAAGACCGAGCAGTACCGAAAGTATGAAAGCTACATCGAGAGCGTTCTAAAGAAACTACAAGATGCTGGTCGCAAGTTTGGCGCTCTCATGATGGAGCCTATCATTCTCGGCGCAGGAGGCATGCTATTTGTGTAAGTCACTCACCTCTTGCTTCAACTCGGCTAATTTTCCAGTGATCCCCTCTTCCAAAGAGCGCTGGTGGATGTGGTCCGTCGATCCCCTCACCTCTTCGGCAACGGTGACACACTAGACCCACTCTCGTGGTCTGGACTCCCGGTAGTCTTCGACGAGGTTTTCACCGGCTTGTACCGACTGGGACGGTTTTCGGCGGCGTCCTTTCTCGGCACCAACCCCGACATTTCCGTCAACGCTAAATTACTTACAGGCGGTCTCGTCCCGCTGTGCACCACCATGGCCTCCGAGGCTATCTTTGACACCTTCAAGAGCGACGACAAGAGCGATGCGCTCCTCCATGGACATAGCTACACGGCGCATGCGGTTGGGTGTCAGGTCGCTGTTGAGTCGGTGAAAGAGATGCAGAGTATGGAGAGCACGGGGGTTTGGGAGTGGGCAGAGAAGGACTGGGAGCCTCAGGTCTGGTCTGTGTGGTCTCGCGACTTTGTCAACACGCTTTCACATGATCCGCAGGTCTTGGGTGTCTGGGCTCTTGGGAGTGTTTTGGCCATCAGTCTTCGAGACGACGATGGTGCTGGGTATAAGAGTCTGGCTGCTAAGAAACTGCAGACGCATCTTCGAGAGGGAACTGGGTCTTGGAACGCTCACAGTAGGGTTCTGGGGAATGTCTTTTATGTCATGGCCAGTCAAAAGACGAGCCGACAGAGTCTTGAGGAACTGCAGGGTCTGTTGTTGGGTGCGTTGGCTAAATAGTATGACCTCATAAAAGTGGTTCAGACCTCGACTTGAGGTACTGTCCTAGCCAGCCACGCGTTATTCTGCGGCTTGGTTTTATACCAATTGTATTGAAAGTATCCATAGACGTGGTGCCAATACATACTGGACAATCAACATTTATCTGGCCTCATGAGTCATTGACGTGGCAATACAACTCCCAAATACTTATGTGGAGTGTGCAATTCAGTGGTTATGCAACTACCTGAATGATCTGCAAAGCTCAAACCCTGAATAGAGGGGTCACAGTTTCATCAATTTTCGAGCATCAACCTTTCATCACAATCAATCCAACAATTCAAATTCAAAATGACGCAGTGGGATAAAATACCGATGCACAAGACCCGAGAGGAGTCAATCGCCGAGTTTGACCAGCGAACAAAGGATCTTCAAAAGGAACACCCTGATGTGGATTTCAAATCGACTGTAATTGAGCCGACTATGAATCTCATGTTCGACATCAAGGTATGAGCGCAGCACTTCTGTCTTGTCAGACCTTACTAATTTGCTAGGAAAATCTCACCGAAGACGAACGAAACAAACACGAGGGATTGATCACTTTGATGCTCCAAAACACGGCAGAACCTCCAAAGGCAGAAAAATACCTCTGGGAGGCTAGGAGCTGCCTCAAACCATACCCCGACGTCCTCAAACTCTTCGACAACATCTACATCAACCACAGACCAGTTCCCGTCATGTTATCTCAGCTGCACGAGGCGATGCATCCAAAACCTTGAGAGAAACACCCAGAAATAGCCTACAATTAAACTCGATTTTCTGCCCCTCATGCGCTCACATGACGCCCCATTAATAGGGCGCGATGACAAGGTTAGCACTAGCATCGAGCCAATCAAAATCAGCTTCTGCTGGCCGCCACTTGAAGGACCTTTACTCAAACGGATTCGACCTCTCCTCTCTTCACCTTTACAGTGACTTGCATACAACCCTACAGCCCCGGGAATGCCTGTGAATCCGTCCCCAATTCGCCATGACTTACCAGAACCCCAATCTCTTTACAGACATGGACCTATTGGATGGTTTCATGAGTGACGATTTGACACCCTATGTCTCCGATTCCGGCCCCAGCATTTCCAACGTGACGCCTGGTTTCGCGACAGATCCCACGCAGAATTACTTTGCCTCTGATGCATTTAACCCGCTTGCACTACAGAATGCGCAGCCAACTCCAACGCCGCCTGCGAAAGTTGGGGGAAGGTTCACGAGGGAGTCAGTGCGGATATTGAAGAATTGGCTTGCGACGCATCAGAACCATCCATACCCTAGGGAACCCGAGAGACGAATGCTGCAGGAGGAAACAGGGCTCACAAAGACGCAGATATCCAATTGGTTAGCTAACGCTCGTCGGAGAGGAAAAATACCCTCCAGCGCTTCATCACCTCATCACAGCGATACAAAGGCTATGGATATACCGCCCAGGCCAGGGACGCCTGCTGTGAGGAATACTTCAGATATGGATCCGTTGCAGAGATGGGTTGACTCACCGCCAGAAGATGAGCCAGCTGCTGTGACTGCTATTGCAAGAGCTGTGGCTTCAGTGAAACCGTCGTCAGGTGAGTGTGGTGAGTGTAAGTAAACAAATATGAACCAAACTAACAAACCAGGTTCTACGAGTCCATATACAAGACTTTCGCGAACCCCGTCAGTAAGGAGTGTGGGTACTTCACGTTCCAGCTCCATAAGCTCCGTCAACTCACACACCAGCCGATCATCCTTTGGACTCAATGAACTCTTCAGCCGAGGAAGTTCTCGTCGAAGAAGACGTGCTTATAAAGAGGAGAAAAGATCTCTGGCCACGCCTCGAAAAGCCTTCCAATGCACGTTCTGCACTGAAACCTTCCGAGCAAAGCACGATTGGCAACGCCATGAGAATTCCTTGCATCTGCCACTCGAGCGATGGGTGTGCAGCCCTGACGGACCCCGTGGACAGAAAACGGACAGTTCAGAGGTTCTGTGTGTCTTTTGTGGCCATGCTGACCCTGACGATGCGCATATTGAAAGCCACAATTACTCCGCGTGCAAGAACAGACCGGTCCAGGAACGCACTTTTAACAGAAAGGATCATCTCAATCAGCACTTGAAATTAGTGCATAATGCGAAGTTTGCCGAGTGGCCGATGAGGCAGTGGAAAGCGCCTCCGCCACCTATTCATTCGCGATGTGGTTTTTGTAATCTTGTTCTGGAAACGTGGATCGATCGTGTGCATCACTTGGCAGATCACTTCAAGACAGGAAAGACCATGGCAGATTGGAAAGGCGACTGGGGGTTTGAACCGCATATTCTTGAACTTGTTGAAAACTCAATTCCACCTTGTAAGTCAATCATCCGACAGAATGAACACTCTAACAATGCAGACTTTATCGAAACTGAGCGAAATAGTCCTTTTCCCTTTGAGGGTAGTCGGGCGCTTGTCGAAACACCACGCACGGCTTATGAGCTTCTCAAACTGGAGCTCGCATATTTCATGCAGAACCACTTTTACCAGCATGCCAGAATGCCGACTGCAGATGAAATGCAACTTGAAGCGTGTCGGATTTTCTTTGCTTCTGAACCGTTGTCCCACGGCGACTTGGTCTGCTGTTCGTGGCTTCGGGATCTGGTCTTTTCCAACGTTGAGATCTCCCAACAAGCGCAGTTCGGACCTATGCGGTCCAATGCAGAGAGTCGACTTTCGTCAATGGAAATCAGCGGGAAGAATAATATTTTCGAAGGATGTCCTTTTGAGATGCAGCTTCAAGAATTTGTGCAAGCCAAGCAGCTCTTAGGGCTGAGTATCAAAGATGACGAGCTGAGAGAGGAGTGCTGCATGATTGTCGGGCGTTTGGAAGAGGTTTCAGCCACGCCGTCTGATTTTATCGCCAATTGGCTTATCAAAGTCATTCACTCCACGGGAGATTGGTTGTCACCGTTTCGGCAACGTACGGGTATCGAATTAATTGGATTATCCGAAGGTCTGAACTTGAACAACATGATTCAAGATTATACGCGTCTGGAACAGGAATTAGGGACATACTTGAACATGCAGAGGGTTATTGGTCTGGAGCCGGGTGATGATGACCTCCGCCGGCAGGCCCGTGTTATTATCCATGGCTCAGACTCTACTCTGGTTCACACAGCGGCCGACGACGATTACTGGTTAGCAGCCTTTCGACAACGGCATTCTACATCGACAGAAACCACTGAACCGTGGAGCGCAACGCCGTCCTTACGACCAGATCCTCACATCCTGGCCGCTCGATCGCTCGTTCTAAAAACAAGTACATCATTCCTCAACGATCATAATTACTGGCGATGGTTTACACAGGAGTTACGACGCTGGGTAGCTGCGATCATGTCGCCACACAACCCAGCCAGTCGAGTCCCTTCAGATGAGGAGATACAGCATTATGCTCGGTGGGTTAGTTATAACGAGTAAGTCTTCCGTGAGTGATTTTGTGACCTGGCTGATATTTCTAGTGATGATCCGTTCAACCAGACAATTGCGGAGAATAAGGATTGGCTTGAGGCGTTTAAAAAAGATGTTGGAATTACCAGTGATGGGATATAAGGATTGGCAAGCATTGACTTGAATTGGACGAAAAGCGAATTGATTAGGCGGCCAATTGACTTCATACACAGCTAAAGTCATCTACAGACTACACGTAACAGGCACTGCCTCATTGTAATGATTCATACCGACAAACAAGGCAGTGTTAGAGTAAGCTTTAGTGATCCCCACACCCAAAACGGCAATCAAACCTCCAACCCTTGAGACCGCTAAAGCTGCGCACTGACGATCCCCATAATCTAACGCTGTCAATCCCAACGCCCCGTTACTATACCCGTAGGGCTGATCTCTCGAACACGAATAGCCAAAACGGGACAAATAGGCAACTACAATAGGGCTTAATCGGCAAGGGCCTCATGTGAATTACTAAACTGGGATGGTTAGGTCTTGGTAGACTCGAATAGTAAGCTACTGGTAAATGCTTGTAGCAAGGCTTGGTCCACGCTACACGTCACCACTAACATCCGTGAGTGCCGAAGCTGAAGGCCTAATTCAAGATTCCCAGAAATAAGGACCAGACGATCTTCGGCTCAGCCGCGATTGAAACTCCCGACGGTATCACTGACGTGGAGATGCTTTGAACAGGCCTGCGTAATTCGCTGGGATCCCTGTCCTGGCCTGCGGTGCGATGGTACACCCTGCAGATCAGCCTTGGCAGTAAGCTGAGTCAAATATAAGGATTCAGCTCCCGAGCTTGTCTCCTTTATTTTGACAAGAACCATCAAGATGCCGCTTTCAACACTTCTTTTAGGGATTTCTTACGCCGCAGCTGTGTCTGCCTCGGTCTCGAGACAGATTCAGTTGGGAAAACATGAATACTTTGTTCCTCCTACACCAGCATGGAAGTTGGACTCTTGGAACGTCTCGGCTGAGCACGACGAGTTTACGCCTCTTACTGTGGTGAAGCTGAATGGGACTGCGAATGTGGCTCGTGTTTCTTCTATTTTGAAGCAGTACGAGGATGACGATGTGTGGACGAAGGCTTTTGCTCAGGGTGAGTCAATACGAGTTAACTATGGACTTATCTAATCTTTTCAGCTATATATGTTCAATCGGATTCGAAGAAGTTGTCAGAGTTCAAGTCCGACAAATTCAATGTCTCGGAAGTCTATACTGGGAAAGATAAAGTCCCTGCTGGACCATACTTTGTTCATCGTTACACCGGCGATGTCTACCAAGCATACCGCCTCTACGTTGATACAGACCAAGCATTCATCCAGGTAAGTTCCATGTTTCGACATCCATTCACCCGCTGACAGTATAGTCCACATACCAAGACCCCTCTGGAACCCATCATCCCCTCCGCGCTGCCGCCCTCTCCGCTGGTGGTCTCACCGTAGCCGTTCCATCACGCCTATACTTCACTCCAAGCAAGGCAAAGCCCCTTGCAGGCCTTCGAATCGCCATCAAGGACCTTTACGACCTCAAAGGTGTCAAGACAAGCGGTGGTAACAGAGCTCTGTACGAGATGAGCAAAGTCAAGACCAAGACCGCCGTCAGCGTCCAGACGCTTATCGACGCTGGCGCTGTTGTCATTGGAAAGAATAAGCTCTCTGAGTTTGCCTTTGCGGGCCCTTATGTGACTGAGCATATCGATTATCTCCTCCCGTTCAACCCTCGCGGGGATGGTTACAACTCACCCGGCGACAGCTCTGGAGGTTCTGCTGCATCCATTGCTTCCTACGATTGGCTCGATGCCAGTATGGGCAGTGATACCGGAGGAAGTATTCGTGGACCTGCAGCTCAGAATGCTATCCATGGAAATAGACCTTCACAGGACGCTGTTAATCTTACAGGCGCCCTTCCTCTTTCGTCAGCAATGGATACTTCCGGTATTCTTGCTCGGGATCCAGTAATCTGGTCCAAGGTCAACCGGGTGCTGTACGCTGACACAACGGAAGAGTACTCTGAGCTACCATCTGAAATTCTCTTTGACGTGGGTAGTCAGCAGACTCTCTCCCAGCTTAAGGATGAGTATCCAAAGGCAGCAAAGGCAGTGGTCGATTTCTTGAACAGCCTGTCCAGTCTACTATCAGTCAACGCCACAGTCTTCTCTGCCGATGATGCCTGGAGCAATTCCACACCAAAGGATTTCGGGGACTTGCCCATCACCACTGTCGTGAACAGTGTTTACGGTAACTTGACACAATATGAGCAGTGGGATGAGTTCGGCAGGGACTATGTGGAGGAATACATGAGTTCCCACGATGGCGCGTTCCCTCACATGGTCCCCGGCACGCGTGAGGGATGGTTAAATGCCAACGAGACAATGACCAAAGAGACACATGAAGATGATCTGGCGTACAAGAAAGGCGTCGAGGATTGGGTTTCTAGCAATCTTCTAACTGCAGACAACAAGACTTGCTCAAACGCTGTGTACGTCTATATGTCATACAGCAACCCATCCTACAAGCCGGATGTTTCTCAAGAGTAAGTCCCCTACCACGTTCTCTTTCGGTGCTAACAGAGTAGTGGTTCAAATCCATACATCCGACAAATTCTTGACACCACCTCGCAGCAGGAGTCTTTGATCATGCAGCTCAACGCCACAGTCAACTGCAACTCCACCCTTGGATCTGAAGAGGCATGCGAAGAGTCACAGCAGGCACTAGACTCTGGTAGCAGCGACGTGCCAGACCCTGTATCACTCGCCAGATTGGCTTCTGTGGCAGGAATCCCAGATTACTCCATCTCGTTGGGCATGTTTGACCTCGGGGTGTACTCCAACTCGACTCTCCAGAACGAGACGGTGCCTGTGTCTGTTAATATCATGTCGGGTAGGGGGTGTGATTTTGTGATTCTGGATATCATCGAGGCCCTACACAAGAAGGGTGTTATTAAGACGGCCAAGACTGGAAAGAGCCCTTAGATAGCTTGTTGGTCAAATTGATACTGCATTCAATGTTCCTCGTCGATAAGATCTACTGCCGATTGTCCCTGAATAGCTAATCGATAGTCAAACAGAGACTCTCTATCAACTGTCCCCCGCATCGGACCACAAGATCCGCCGTGGGGTTTTGGTGTGGAGTGATCGTGGTAAATTGCCTCATGTAGTTTAGACCAATAGTTCATTACATCAGTCATGATACGGCCACACTAAGCGATCATCCGAAAACGGAAACTTTCCAGTCCACGGTTATCATCGCCACAGAAATATAAGTAGCAATGTTGTTCGTATCTTGTTTGAAATATCACTCAATCACTCGATAGCCATGTCTTCATTACTCGAATCTCTCGGTCTCCGCCATGAAGTTGCCCTCGTTGCTATTGCGGCGGGTATCTTCTGGTTCGTTGTCTATGAATGGATGCGCAAGAGTAAAGCTGGTATGTTCAGCAAGCCGATAGATGACGTGAACTAACACTTCAGCCAAACCTGAAATACCAGCATGGAAAACTCCGTCACCCAAACCTCTTATCGACTTTGATCTGGACAGCAAAACCCCCCAGTTATACCGACCGTGTCGTCATGGACCAAACCACGTCACCATGGGGATCCGAAAACTGGACTGGAACAATTGGATTGAGATGGACTCCAACTTCCTTTGGTATCACGATCTCAAAGTCTCTGAACTAAACAAGGATATTGACGCTCATGTTCAATATGTCGATAACGCTGTCACTAGAGATGCCTGTTTTGAGGTCTTGGAAGAGTTGACTGCGTACCTCACTGCACGATACCCCAAGATCTTTCAACTGAACAACGGCATTCTGCGCAACACTCTTACCGGCGAAACATTCGACTACCCAGCCAGTAAGTAGTCCCCCTACTATAGAGGATTAACTAACCATTTAGGCAACCCCAAAGAGGCGATGGCCACTGCAGCGAAGCTCGTGCAAGACGATTTAGTCATCATGGTTGAAGAAGAGGGTGAGTCGCCTAGTCCTTCTACTTTACATCGCTAATTTTTAGACGGCGAATACCACCTTGATGCTGGAGCTGTATGTCTCCCTGGATTCTGGCGCTTGAGCGAGAAGTTCAGAATGTCTCTGGATACCTTGCACATCGAAGCAAAGGTTCCACACTATCAAGCGAAACTCCAAAAGTCCATGAACCGCTTCTTCAAAGGAATGCTGCCTGAAAAGGCTGTTGTTCGAAACAACGTAAGTCACATCCACTTGGACTAGAACGCCTCTAATTATGTAGTTCTTCATTCAACTCGACGATGGACTCCATTGGTCCCACCGCATGGGCGATCAAAGCAGCAATAAAGTAGCCTGTAAGTCAAACCCAACCTTCAGAGAACCCTTCTAATAGTTTAGCCTGGGAATCGGCCAACAACAAAGGACTAACTATCGACGATTTGTACTTCCGCTCTGAGAGACAATCTCTTCGACGACTTCCTCGATCCAAGGCTCTCTTGTTCACGATCCGTACATACTTTGAGCCCATTACCACAATTGCACGGGAACCACATGTTCCAGGGCGCTTGGCGGAAGCGATCGACAATTGGGATGAAGAGCATTCGACATACAAGGGCAAACATAATTGGGCGAATATTTTGCTGCCGTATTTACATGAGCAAGATGAGTTGCAGAAGAAGGCGGGAGTTTTGGAGAAGATTCCGGAGGGGAGCTTTCCTTACTAAATACATGTGTAGTGGCCATTCCAATGTCGGTTAATAAATCACATGTTTAGTTACTTTCTAAACACCTTGAGTATTAAAAAACAGTCGCTATTCGTGTTAACACCAACCAAGAGCCATAGTTGATAATGGCCGCACTGTAGATCGAAGTCTAGAACTCCAAGATACGGATCATGATTTCACTAGCCCAACGGTCACGTAGGCCAGCAGAACCACCTTGTTGTATCGTATGATGGCTTGAAATGGAGTGACTAGACCCCACATCACTCAAACATCATGACAATCGTTTAGACTACAGTACTAGGCTTGGAAGATAACCATTTACATGGGACACTATAGTTGCCGCATACAGTTAGTCAATGTGACGAATAATACTACTACATCATCTAATCTATCAGCTAGTACATCATCAACTCCGCTTCAACCTTGGGTTCTGTAAAGGCTAATCAATTAGCTTGGTTCCGAATATGGGTGGACACGAACTTACTCCTCTTTCCCCACGCAAAATACCACACCCCGCATAGAGCAAGGAATCCCACAAAAACAACTGACGCGTAGTTCATCGTCTCTGGTGTTACAGGGAGCGCTGAGGGCATGCTGAAAAGGATGAGCTGGAAGAGGATCCAGAAAACTGACACCCAGTTCGACACTCTACCTATGGCTCCCAAGTGCCACTTTGCTTTTGACACCTCCGTTCTTCCACATGCTAGGCTGATGGCGATAGGGATGAGATATGCACAAGCAAGGGCGATCACGCCCACTGATACGAAGGCTGTGAATGCACTGGTGCTACCGAGGTTGATGCAGCCTAGACAAACCTCTATGACAGTGACAAGAGCCAGGGCATAGATTGGCTGGTTGTAGAGTGTTCGCTGCCAGATTCGAGAAAAAGGCAACATTCCGTCTCGGGACAAAGCCCACGTGCATCTCGAGGCTGTGGTTGTAATGCTGATAGAACAGAATAAGGTGACCATCAAGACCATGATCAAAAGTGCCAAACTGAGAGGCTTTGATCCAGTGACAGTATCGATGATGAAGGGCAAAGCTTGGCCGTACGGAGCGGCGAGGATATCTTCCAGGGGTGGGAGAGTGAGACAGATAGGAAGAACAAAAGCAAGCATAGAGACTCCACCAATGGGAATACACATGGCGATTGCTCGAGGTACTTCTGTCTCTGGTTTGGCACACTCTTCAGTCATGGACATAACCATACCAATAGCCGAGAGGGCATATGCAGGAGGCAACAGTCCAATGAAGAAGGAGAAGCCTTCCCAGCCTGAGATGCTGGTGTCGTAGTGTGTGAGGCCGTATGAGGCAGAGAGTCTTCCCTCTTTTGCAGTACTGCTGAGAGCAATCAGAATCGCCACTATCGTCACTACACTCCAGATAGCCGCTGCCGTATCTACAAGAGGCAGAGCTTTGTCGGCTACTGCACAGAGGATGAATATCATAACGCAGATTCCAAAGAAGATGTATAGGGTCTCGTTCGGTGTGGCGGTCCACTCGGGCTGATACATGGTGACGGTCGCAACAATCAAAGAGGCGAATCCAAAATTGACAGATAGAGCGATTGTCCAATTTCCAATCAGCCACACCCAGCCGGTGAAGTAGGCCATGGAGTGCTGGTATGTTTTGTTCTCGGTGAGTCTGTAGGACCAGTAATAAACTCCTGAAGAGGTCGGGTAGCGGGACGCGAGTTCTCCTAGGGACAATGCGACAGCGCCTTGGAGAAACACGACAACCAACACGCCTATAAACATCGAGAGTTGTCCACCGCCGTATATAGAAGACATCAAGGGGCCTCCGACCCCATAAGGCACGGCGGTGATGGCGAGGGACATTCCAAGTACTGAAATAAAGGATCGGTTCTTCCGTAATTGAGGAGTCGAAACATCTTGGACAGCTCCAGGAGATGAACTCTCCGTCCGGTAGATCTGGGAAGATGTAGATTCAGCTTTGGGAGACATTTTAGACATTGTGATGATTGACAAGCAAATTGTACAGGCAACGAGCAGTGTTTTAACAGATGGTAGCCAGGTTTAATACTAGGATAACTATACTGGGTAATTTGGCTACTCCAGATGTAGCAAGATGATAGGGCTTATGGACCAAGCGGCCAGGTTATGTGTTGAAATCTGGGGATGATAAGGCTAAGCCGCGTTCAGCAAGTTTTTGGCCCAATTCCCGTGTCATCCGTCGCCATGGGATGCGCTACGTCCGCCACTAGCCCGCGATATCGGATTAAATGCTGCGTTCGAGGAGTAGCATTGTGACCCCGGAGAAAAGGGGCCAGATACCTGGATCATTGGTGAGCTGGTTGGTTTACTGTGGCCGAATTGAATTTCCCCTGATGTGGCTCACGGCTAGGGCCATTTTGATGAGTGGTTGATGCAATACATGCTTGCTATGCTTTGAAAATGCCCTGGGGTTGAGCAACGTCATTATGAGAGTCACTTACCTTATTGGGTATCTCTTTGGGCACCCCGAGATTGGTCAGGCTGTGCTGAATATCGTGTCTCAGAAGCCCCTAGATAGTTGCACTTGTACCAGCAATTCTTACTAATGCAACGAAATTCACAGATATGACAATGTTACATACAGTTGGTGCCTAGTCTAAAATGAGAATTGAAGCTTACGGCGCCATTGGCACTGCAATTTGGGCAATCCCTACATACAGACTCTTGAAAGTCATCTTGTCTACACTGTAACCAGGGACAAATGTACCACGGGAGAAGCAAAATGCAGTGACCCCAGCTAGAAGTAAAAAGGGACCGTGTACATCACCTACCCTTTGAGTGCCTTTGATAGATTAGACACAGCGCACTTACTCCTAGCTGTGCGGCGAAGTATCTAGAAAAATACCAGATGTGTTTGTTTACATTGTCATTCCGTTCCACGAAGAGTAAAGATTAGTTCTCCCAGAATACGACTCAGCAAGGATGAAATTAGTTACATGAAGAATTCCAGCGATAGCAAAGACTCAGTACAGTGTGTGACTCAAGACAGCTTTTTAGCCTAATTCCTTTGGGGACCATGAATTTAAAGACGGAACCATAAGAAATAAGGAGCCCAGGGCGTACATGTTTCTATCACTCGCGAAAGATATGCCCTTATAATGGAAGAGGGGGGTATGAGAGCCACCGCAATCATGGCAGCGACAATGTGTGATCATCTGGGGTAATACCCAATAGGCTACAACTACCTGCATTAGGTAGAGCCATACACGAATATAAAATCTGTGTTATACTGACAGTTCTATCAAAACTAGATCGTCTGAATATTGGTACTGTGATTCCAGGATAATTTGGACCTGGCTACTCGTTAAGTCCCCTGAAATCTTCAATATTCTTACATAACATCCAAATGCATACAAACTAGTCTGCTCTATTCCCAATCTGCTAGAATCATGAACTTTCAATACGGAGCCTATCCTAATCCTGACTCATCAATCGCACCAATCGAAACAAGTGGATCTCCGCCCTTTCTGGACAAATCCGAGTCTTCGCCGTAGCCCATGACCTCTCAATCTTGTTGAACTCTATCAAAACATCATGGCAGAATCGGGAGAAATTTCAAGGGACATGTCCCAATCGAATCTGGAATACGACTTTGGTGCAGACTTTACACCTGACACTCCCAATGAACCAGAGACCATCTCCCCCGGAATATTACAAGCGTCAGCCCCGCCGAAGATCGGCAATCGCTTCTCGTCCGAGTCTGTAAAGATTTTGAGGAACTGGTTCGCGACTCACGAAAGGCACCCGTATCCTACTATTCAAGAAGTCCAGGATCTCCAGGAGCAGACGGGACTTAATAGGCAGCAGGTCGTCAATTGGTTCGCGAATGCAAGAAGACGAGCAAAGGTTCATCTTTCTCGGCCGACGTCGCCGATGTTTCGGAATGACGACTCTGGGAACTCTTCAGGTCATCACACCCCGATTGACACGCCTCGGAGACGCGGAACGCCTGCTCCATTCGAGCACATGAACCCGCTGCAGAGATGGGCAAATTCACCACCAGAGCATGAGGCAGCGACTGTGGATGATATCACGCGAGCTGTTGCAGCCTTTTCGGACCGGCAGGGAAGGTCTCGAAGCAATGGGTCGTCAATAAGCAGCAGAGGCACATCTGTGTCTAGTCACGATTCTGGGTCTTACAGTTCTGCTCATTCTCGACACTCTTCAACTTCGTTTGACATTTTCAAAAGACATAGTCGACGGAGACGTACGAAAATGAGGCGGCAGGAAGTCAGGACGAATTTGCAGCAGACTCAAAACACCTACCAGTGCACATTTTGCACAGAGACATTCAAGACGAAATACGACTGGCAGCGACATGAAAAGTCTCTACATTTGTCTTTGGAGAATTGGGTGTGCTCGCCAAAAGGACCAACTGCAATGCATCCAGAAGAGGGGCTTCTTTGTGTGTTCTGCGGCATCAAAAACCCCGATAAAACTCACCTGGACAGTCATAACCAGAGTGCTTGCATCGAGCGACCAATTGAAGAACGAACATACCACCGCAAGGACCACCTTCAGCAACACCTCAGACTAGTCCACATGTCGAAATTCCTCAAGTGGCCGATGGACGAATGGAAAGTCACGACGCAAGAAATTCGATCCCGTTGCGGGTTCTGCGGTATTGATCTGAAGACCTGGGCTAGTCGAGTTGATCACCTCGCGGATCATTTCAAGGCTGGAAGTACCATGGAGCACTGGAAGGGAGATTGGGGTTTTGAAGCGAAAATCATCGATAGAATCGACAATGCTATGCCTCCTTGTAAGCACGGTTCCGCAGGTTGTGACAAAAGCTGACCGACAGATCTTATACATTATGAACGTAACTCTCCGCTTCCTTTCGCTGCGACAAGAGGACCGGCAGATACACCTACAAGCGCCTACGAATTAATTAAACTAGAGTTGGAGTATTATATGACAAGTCATCATCAACACGACATGCCTCCAGATGCAGAGCTTCATTTCGAAGCATGTTCTGTGATTTTGGGTGCTGAGATTGCTTCAATAAATCCAGCGTCTTCAACACCCTCCTGGCTGTGGGATATCTTCATGTCAGCTGTTGACATCGCCAATCAAGCGACAATGCGTCCAACAAAGCAATTGGCAGAATCACGACTAAGTCAACTCAAAATTAACGGGAAGAGGAATATTTTTGAGAACTGCGAGCTAGAGGGTGCACTGCAGCAGTACATGTCGGCACATACTTCCATGGGACATGTTCCGTCTGATTCCGAACTACAGCAAGAAGCTTGCAATGTTCTCAATCGGACAGAAACGTCTTCGACAAATCCTTCACGGAGATTTCTGGACTTTTTGATGAGATTGGTGTGGAGCTCTACACTGTGGTTGGGTCCTCTGCGGCAGCGTGCTTCAGCTTTGATGTCGTTGACGAATGAAACACTCGACGAATCTTACTTTCTATGGGATGGGGCGTTGCCTTTGGATGCTTCGATGGATCTGGACATTTCTTTGCAGGGTGCATGGATGGCAGAGAATCGATCTTTGTCTCCCGAAGGAGTACCCGAATTGCCACCAATCCCTTTAACTCCAGATCCACGAACTCTCATCAGAGATAAAGTACGAACAGCTACGCCATTCTTCATCAACGACAACAACAGCTATCGGCGCCTGAAACGGGAATTATCGCGATTCGTCATGACCACGCTGTCACCAAACAATCCTAATCGCCACATCCCAAGTGACGACGAACTGAAATATCAAGCACGGTGGATTTTATACGATGAGTAAGTGTACCCAATACAGAATTCATTTGCTAACAATAACAGCGACGATCCCTGGAATCAAACACCCGTCGACAACGCCGAGTGGTTACAAGAATTCAAACGAGACATTGGTCTTCCAACCTAGGGAGAGATCGGGCAGGCTCCCAGCTTCCGAGCCACGGGCTCACTTTCGAGAGAGATGTCAAAGTCAAAAATATCCATCGGTATACCCAGAGTTGTACACGCATTCGGAATGTCAACTATTCCCGCAATGGCGCCTCTGATGGGTGCGCAAGATAGAAGAAGATAGATTTGTTCGCCAGAGTATCCTGGATTGTCAGCAAAGTCTACAAAAGCAGGGAATGTCTTACCGAATTGTTTGAGGTACTCAATTGCTCGAAGACATGCTTGTCTATACGCAACTGTGGCATCCATGAAATGCTGCTTTCCCTGCTCGTCCACAGAGAAGCCTTCGAAGATGAGATAGCGTGAGGGGCTGAAGAAGGGACCCATGTCGCCGGGTCTGTATACGGGGCTCTTGAGACCTCTGGACTTCATGCCGCCTTTGATGAGGTCGAATTTGATTGTAATTATGCCGGCCTGAATTGTTAGCGGGAGTTGTCACGGGATCATAGACGTACCATTTCAATTGCACCACAGAAGCTGATTTCTCCATCGCCCTGACTAAAGTGAAGATCTCCCACTGAGAACTTGGCTCCTGCAACGTGTACTGGCAGATATGTTGTCGATCCTCGTGAAATGTTGTTAATGTCACAGTTTCCTCCATGCTCGGGTCTACCAGGGATCGTTCTTGCACCCTCCTTTGCAATTCTCTCAAATACATCCCCATCAGCTTGTCCACCGTGTGCATTGGTCACATTTGGTGGTTGAGCAACAATCTTGCCAGGGTGCGAATCAGCCATAGAAGACACAAGATCTGCCTCTCGACGGTTCCACTCCGCCAAGATCTCCGCCGACGGAGCACAGCCCAGAATCCCCGGATGGATCAAGCCAGCGAAGCGAACTCCGGGAATGTGTCTGCTCGAGCAGTAGATACCGTCAAAGTCCCAGATTGCTTTCGCAGCGTCGGGGTAGTGCTCTGCGAGAAAGCCGCCGCCGTTCTTCTCTGCGAAAATGCCAGTGAAACCCCACGGCGAATGGTCGAATGGCTGCACGTCTGTGATGTTGACGACGAGGAGATCACCCGGTTCACTGCCTTTGATGTCGAATGGGCCTGTGAGGTAGTGGATCTTTGTGAGGTCGACATCACGAACGTCATCGGCGCTGTCGTTGTTTCCGATCTGGCCACCCGTCCAGTCGAGGCATTCGATCTTGACTGTCTCTCCTGGTTCGACCACGGCAATGCTCGGGACTGATACTTAGTGATTGCCTCATAACTGTAATTGGGAATCAACTTACCCTCAGGATGCCATCTGTTGTGCAGGTAAGGCTGCTCAGAGGCAGGCTTATCAAAAGAGACGGTTTGAGCAGTACGGATGCGAGGCATTGTTAACTAATACTTGAGTTAATTCTTCAATTGAGCGATAGATGTATTATGTCTTTCTTTATATCGTCTCCTCAGTAATAGATAAGAATGAGGATAAAGATAGTGACGTTGTTATCATGCCGCACCTCCGCACATCTCCGCACGAGATAGCAGATAAGACACCTTGTCTTGTGACGCGCTTGATAGAGCAGGTGGCTGCATGTCGACAAAAGGCGAAACTAGAGACAATGTAGGATGACGTTTTACTTAATACAGTGATGCTAGGGTTGAGCACTGTACCGCGATTGGATGGCAGATATATGAGGGTGTCCTCGCAGTAGCCTACCAAGTCACGCGACGACACCCTCAATCTCATCGACTTGAAGGCACATAAAGCTTCACTACACAGATCATTTTACACATTCAAGGCGCCCACAGTATACTTTACACATCCGAGGCGCTCACAATCATGGATCAAATCAAAAATCATTCTCTGGGCGACTTCCAGCTTCAAAGTGGCAGCATACTGCCCAACGCCTCAATTGCGTATAAGGCATTCGGCGATCCAACATTGCCCGCGGTTCTGTACCCCTCATGGTTCTCTGGGGCAATCTCAGACAACGAGTGGCTCATTGGGAAAGACAAAACCCTCAATCCAGAGCGTTATTTCATCATCATAACAGCTCTCTTCGGAAATGGCCAATCCACAAGCCCTTCCAACTCGGATATTAGTCCCTTCCCCGACATCTCGTTCTATGATAACGTCAAAGCACAGCATCAGTTGCTGACACACCTCGGTATCACACATATACGGGCAGTTCTAGGATGGTCCATGGGTGCCGCGCAGAGCTTCCAGTGGGCAACACAATTCCCCGACTTTATGGACATATGCGTTCCCTTTTGCGGCTCAGCAAGGACCTCTCTCCACAACCAGGTCTTCCTCGAGGGTGTCAAGTCAGCGCTTTTAGCAGCCAAAGGCGTTAGCTCGGCTGGAAGTATCCAAGGCAGAGTCGAGACCGACAGCAAGGATAGGAAATGGTCTGACAAGGAGAAAGAAGTCGGACTCAAGGCCTTTGGAAGAGGATACGCCGGCTGGGGTTTCTCGCAGGCATTTTATCGCCACGAGCTTTTCAAGAAACACTACAATGCTTCGGATCTTGAGACGTTCATGCGGGATTTCTGGGAGAAGTGGGCGCTCAGCAAAGATCCTGAGAATTTACTTGTGATGCTACAAACGTGGCAGAGCGGGGATGTGAGCAAGCAGGAGCCTTACAATGGCGATTTCGAAAAGGCCTTGGCGGGGATCAAGGCAAGGATCCTGGTTCTGCCAAGCAAGACTGATTTATACTTTCCGTAAGTGAACCACCGTCTTGTGGATGATTACTAACAAGTGTAGGCCTGAGGACTCTGAGTATGAGGTAAGCTGCATGGGGGATAATGCAGAACTTGATGTGTATCCGTCGATTTGGGGACATTGGGCTGGGGGTCCTCCTGGGAATATGGAGGATGTGAAATGGTTGGATGAGAGACTGCAGAAGGTCTTTGAAGAAGCGCCGCGTAGAGATTAGATTAGGGAACGGTATCTTGAGGTTATCTATGCTTTACTAGTAATATGAGTTTGACAATTATTCGTTGATGGTGTCAAGTACCACGGTCCGTACCGTATCTACTCAGGGTTCAATGGAAGCAGATCAACCAGGGTCGAGATAACGATCACTGTCACTCAGCCGGCAGTTCATCATCAAGTCCAGATAAGGCGCACTCGATAGATCCTACACTGTACGCGTACATTGTTTCTCAAAGAACTTTTACCCCTGTTACCCCAGCTTGTCAGATTAAGGCGCTGCTAGCTTGTCAAACTAGGGCGGATGTCACGACAAGGCGGTTCCCCACACATCCACCACGTCTGTCGCCGAGCCTCCGACTAGAACATTCTTATCAGATCACATGAGCATTGTTGATTGTATTCAGATGAAACTGTGACTGTAGCATTGGCTGTAAAATTATGAGTATCGTGGAAGAGCGGTTGTAGAATATTGAGCAATACCTTGAAACGGTCGAATCAACACCAAGAATACCTCTATAGGATACGAAATACCAAGAAACAGAAACAACCGCATGATAACAAAAATGAACCGCGGGGTAGTGGATAACACGGGCCCAACGCCGGCCGTGCCGTTAGTCTGATAGATAGCATCCACGGGACCATTACCATTGATAATGGTCTTTGTTAGATTGGGCGGTCAGTCCAAGCCATCGGAGTCTCTACCGGCCAGGGTATCATCGGCAACTATGAGCTCAACATTTGTTCACAAAAGGCGTACACGGAAGCCTTCCGGCCACGATAGGAATTCCGGCCTCGTTGTATATAGACAAGTCCGTTTCCCGGGCTGGCTCTCATCAAGTCTTTCTTCCATCAAGTACTATTCTCAACAAGTACTCCTCACATCAGAATCAAAATGTCTGCCGCAAACACCCTCTTCCCCTACCTTCGCAAGGACCCTTCAGAACTTCCTGAGGGTGAAGATCCTTTTACCATCACCACTCGCACGGGATACCTCCCTTTTTCACTCCCTCTTGCAAAACTCCCTTCCAAATTCGATCCCGTGTCTGATCTTCTCAACGACATCCCTATCCAAAAAGAAGATGGCACTCCTGGGTTGCTGGCCACATTTGAACTCGGACCGCTCATTGACAATGGAGCTCTTCCCGATTTGACCTCCGAGATTGATAACCTTGTCGTTCCTGGCACAGACAAGAGGGATATGGCTGCTATTACTGCTGCTTTCCGTGACTACAGCTTCATTGCTTCGTCTTACCTGCTAGAACCCTGCTGGGAGACCTACAGTAAGAGCACAGACGGCGGTTATGGCCTCGGTCGTCAAACACTCCCCAAGTGCATTGCTGGACCTTTAGTCAAGTGTGCCGAGATGTAAGCACCCCTCCAATTCGATCCAACTTCCACTAACAAATCAGTCTCGACATTCCCGCATTCATGTCCTATGCCGCTTCCTACGCCTTGTACAACTACTGGCTCGTCCACCCAGAACAGGGACACGACGACTATGGCAACATCCGCCTCGTTCGGGCTTTCGAGAAAGGCCTTGACCCAAAGTCTTCAGAGGCTGGTTTCATCCTTACCCACATCCACATGGTTGCCCAGACTGGCGGCTTGATTGAAGGAGCAGTAGATCTCCTAGCTGCTGTCGAGAAGGACAACAGCGCTAGCAAGATCGCAGAGGCCAAGGCTAGCTTGGAACTCATCCTCAACGCCATGCAGATCATCGAGTCTAACATGGAGGGTATGTGGACTCAATCCCTTCCAAAAGATTACATGACCTACCGAACCTTTATCTACGGCATCACCAAGCAGTCCATGTTCCCGGATGGCGTTATCTACGAGGGACAATACGACGACAAGCCTCAGTTCTTCCGTGGAGAATCTGGAGCCAACGATGCCATTATTCCTCTCTTGGATCACATCTGCGAGATCCCAATGCCCAAGAACCCTCTTACCGATATTCTCATTGAGTTCCGCGAATACCGCCCCAAGCCTCACCGCGCATTCCTCAAGTACGTCCGCGAGACAGCTGTAGAGGTCGGCGTACGAGATTTCCTCACCAAATCTGGCGATCTCGGTCTTGCAGTGCTGTACCTCCGGGTCCTCGACCACATCCGAAGTTTCCGCTGGCGACACTGGATGTTCACCCGCGAGTACATCCTCAAGCACACCATGCACCCGACCGCCACAGGAGGAAGTCCTATTATCACCTGGTTGCCTAACCAGCTCGGTGCGGTTATGGAATTGATGGAGAATGTTGCAAAGGGTTCGGGGCTTTGGGCAGTTTTGGAGGAGGGGGTTTGGAATGGAGGTGGTTCTTTGTCTCAAGAGGACTTTATCCTGGTGAAGAAGATCATGGATAATGTGGTTACTAAGAAGGCTCAGCTGCAGAAGGAGGTGAATAAGTATTGCCAGGATCGGGGAGTTTAGTGTATATATGGAGTATTAATTGAAAGTTTTCTACAAATCCGCTACAAGTCGAGCTGCCAACAGTGATGATGAGATTAATGTTGGGGTGCGATATCGGGATCCGGTATTGCATAAACTGAAGTAACTTCAATGGGGTCTAGAATATCCCTGCGATTATTCCCTACCAATTCCCATATCTTATCGTCCCGTTAACCGTCCAATTGTGGAATCCACTTCCCAATCAAGGCCAGTATGGAACGTTGCAGATCTCAGCAATTTTACGTCGTCATCGACAATGACATCACATTTGAAGGCATTTTCACAGCCTTTCACGGTCATACGATGATCACTCACGGCAACTCCGGTCCGATTTATGTTCTCATAACGTCAATTGACAATCGTACACTAACTATCGCTAAAATCATGGTATCGTCGCTTAAGCAATGGGGTCGCAAGTAAAGACACCCCGGACATCGCCGTGGTCAAACTTGAGAATCTGGATCAGTTAGCAGGGAACTGCAAAGAGATGTGGAGGTATAGTAACTTACAATGTCGTCAATTGAAGCATATGTTCCACCGACAAGCACGATCATTCCAATAATGAAGATGAGGCCGTTGGCGATGGAGAGGAGAAGGTTCTCCTTGGAGTGCCAGGGTCCCTTGCGGATGAGCATGAACCACATGATGGCAGGGAAGTAAAAGGTAAAGCCTGAAATGAACAGGGATGAAGAGATGGACAGAAGATCGTTGAAGAAGGGAATGGCCTCGGCGATGACGAAAGCAACAATCGTGATGACGGTGACAAGGACCAACCAGCTGATCCAACCCATCTTGGTGTTGATGTAGCGGATGATGGAGTCCTTGAACACGCGTCCGTGGATGTAGCGACCAACGACTGTGGTGTTGATGGATCCGGAGATGAAGATGACGGGAAGCGCGACACCAAAGGCGATCTTGGAGATGAGGGGACCAGCGGACAGAAGCGCGGGCGACTTGACCTCGGAACCGACAAAGGCGTAGATGAGAGCGCCGGTAAGAGTGTAGATGGCAATCTCAATCAGACCAAGGGACCAGATAGACTTGACGTAGTCACCAGGGGTGTGCATCTCGTCCATGAAGCTGAACTGGCAGACAGCAAAGGAGTAGGCAAAGACAATGTTGGTGATGGCGATAAAGGCCTCAGTGAAGCTGAGTCCTTCCTTGGGCCAAGCAGACCAGTCGACAGAGGACATGCCGCCGTCGGACTGTCCAGCCTGGATACCAGTGGCGATGATGGTGATACCAACAGCGAGAGCAATAGAGACAAAGTCGATGTAACCGAGGATGGCCACCTCAGCGAATGAAGGAGGAATGGCGACGAGGAGGAGGATAATCGCAGACACGACACCAAACACCACAGAGCATGCTCCGTTGTCAGTGAGGTTGAGGAAGGCGATTGTTCCTGTCAAGCAGTGGGATCCGACAAGGAAGATGAGCTGAAGCGCAAACATGACACCAACGATCTGAACAGTTAGTTAGTTTAGTTAGAGACGACACGGCGAAGTACTAACCTCGTATCCAACTCTGCCAAACATGAGTCTTCCAGCGTCGGCGTAGTGAGAAACCTGGGGGTAAGCCAGCTTGACCTGACCCACGACGTGGGAGGTGTAGATGGCGACGAAGCCGAGACCAACAGTGAGAATGACACCAGCGACCATGCCGAGAGTCGCAAAGGCAGAGGGGAGAGACAGACAACCGAGAGCAATAGCCTCGACGATCAAGACAACTGTCAATCGCTTCCAGCCAAGACGGTGGAAGTGAGCGTTGCCCTCAGCGGCCTTTTGCTTCTCCATGTCGACCTCGGCCATCTCGCCAGCGCTGTTGTCAAACATGTCTGGCACTGGCTCGTGGTGCTTCTTGTCCATGGGTGCCTGGTTGGCAGACTGATGTATTTGATCCATGGTTGGTGTGAGTCGAGATGGGTTGTTGGGTATGTGAGTTGACGAGTAGGTAACAGGTGAGTGAGGAGGAGGGAGGAGAGGGTATTATAGACTGAGACGACTGAGACCAGACTGCAGATCAGACAGAGAGATAAGAGAAGAAACCGAGAATGAGGCCGATCTTTGTAGTCCTGAGAACGTGGGTCTCGTCACGATCCACATCCCGGAGGCAACGTCTTTAGGTTCAACCTGTTTCTCTGACATGTTGAATTCCCTCACGCAAGACCCCGAGGCCCATAGACTACCCCAGACCCCAAGACATCCCCAGGAAGCTCCACTGACATGCTTGGAAATGTGCCCCCTTCAACGGACGTGATAACTACATGTCTCGTGCTGTGCCGAAACTCCGCGCGTGAGGCTCGAGCTTGTGGTAGTGTTACTCCTTCAGTGGATCTCCCACTTAGACTACACCTTTCGATTACATAAAGCGGACCCGGACAGAGCCTCATGCGGGCTTTTGCTTGGCTGCAGCCATGTTAGTATTAGTCAAAAAACCCGCTTTTTTTCTACCCTGCTGCAAGGTTTGCATTATCCCATCTGGTGATGGAGATTGGAGATGGAACGACTCGCGACCTGTGGGACCCGTCCCCCAGAGATTCTCCGCAAAGACGAGAGATTAAGTTGAGGAGAAGACGGTATGTTTTACGTACTGAAAACGTTGAGAATGCGGAGCAGATTCTCTTGCCTTCGGTAGATGCGTAGAAGCAAGCACCTAAAGCAGTGCCGGGTGGAAGACGTGGTATACTCAGGAGAGACCCTCTTGGCACCGGCACTTGACGGCCCGGCGCGGCTTGTGTTCATCACACGAGTGACGATGAGCCGCATGTGAAAGAATTTTCCGCGGCTTGCCTCGAAAAAGTGATGAAAAGCGCGCTGGAAATGTTCTCGAAGGGTTGCTAGTGCAGGGGTGGGCATAGGTCAATTGGTGTAGGATTGGGGGGATGATAAAGCTTTGCAGGGGGGAATAAGCATTGGCCGCGTTTAGGCTGGGGGCGTTGATAGCGCACGGCTATGTGATTCGGAGGTCGGGGTTATGCGTAGGTCATTCATTTTGGGGGGTCAGTGGCTCGTATTGAGTGGTACGATGGATGAAAAACTCTGATAGACTGAGCGTAAGGCGCCCAAGACACAACATCGCGTTGGCAATGGCTAAAGATTAGTAGATGCGCTATTAACTTATCACGGCAAGACAGGCACATGGACGCTGTAAATTTGATGTCTATTCTCAACGCCTAAGTAAACTCTATCCACGTAATGCGCCACTGACACACTGCAAATCAAGTAGGCCATCCCGAGTGATCATCCCAGCGGTTAAATGACGAAACACTGGCTCGAGTCGGTATTCGGCGTCCCCTACCCTTCGCTTTTATAGAAGGATCAATGCACCGCTCTGTCGCCTATCTAACAGGCCTATCTTGATAAAAAATTAGAGATGCCAGATTGTAATCCGTCATTGAAACGGGAACAATTGGTAACGCCGCGTTTGTATTGGCTCCGGGGGTGTTTTCTTCTCGTAATGCTGATCGCTGTGGAGCGAGAGGTCCACTGAAAACTACCATCTTTGATGTCCTGCTAATTTCTAATGGAAACTGAGTCAAGCTTCCGTGAACGGCCGACCCCGATATAAGGTATGCTATTGGGGTTATCCTGGTAAAGAAGTGTCTAGACTCGATATCTGCGTATACAAGAGATTATCGCGGTTAAAGTTACCGCCCATGCGCATATGAAGTAAGGCTGACAGAAAGACTTGATCTCAATGTGGCTGAGAGCGACGCATGAATTTTGTCAACATATCCTCAGTGCGTATTACACTTTGACCCACCTGTCTTGCCTCCGTCCTTCAGCTGTTCGGTAGTTGTTTTCCAGCGTCATTAAGGGAATTGCCTAATTGGGCAGCTCCGCTGTCGATCGGTCGATGTAGGGTAGCTTGCGCAAAATGTTGTCGCATTTTCGATGCATAGACGACGAGAAGAGTCATCATGTCTAGATGTATTTTGTTCTATGTAGACATCCTGTCATTCTCACGATAACTGTGTCTATCGTCAGCTGATTAATTAACTAACGTGTATGTCTAGCTCTCACCACAATTTACAGTGTTTCCTCACATATCATCAGAGACCGCGTATTGTGTTGGCTTATGATCCAATTAGTTCCCACAAAACGAATCGCCGTGGCTTTACCATGTGTCTGATGTAAGAGTCAACGGCCGCTCGGTAATAACGGCTGCCACCAGACTGCCGACATTTTCTGACAGGACCCGGGAGCTTGGGTTTGGGCCGCTTACTTACTGCTCTGGTGTATAAAACTGTTGCCGGTAACGGAGCTATCAATACTGTGGTTGTCTACAAAGTGTATTAGTGAAAATGAAAGTGCGTAAGCTGAGTGAGGATCACTAGCCTCAATCGCTAACAATTTAGATTGTTTACGCTGTATGATAGAAATACGACAGCCCATACTGGTATGGCTTTTGACGTAGTTGTAGACCACCAAATGTGAATGGCATGTCCAAATCCGCTGCATTAACTCGTGACATCTTGTGGAAACGTGAAACATATAATAAAACAAATTATTACTATTAACAAACTAACTATCAGAGAATGCTCGCCTGGATATCTTTTCGTCTCTTCATCAACTGAGCATTACCCGAATCCAACGCCAACAGAAACCAAAAAAACCAATTAGACTTAACAAACCAATCAAACATCAGGGGAACCCATCACCACTTGAACTGGAACCATCAAATCAATCTTGACATCGCCCTCAAGAACCAGCTTGATGGTGTATGCCCGCGAGATAATGCAAGAGTGAAATGTTGGAACAAACATCTTATCCGAAGTAGGCAGCTCGAACGGAATCTCAACCGTGGCAGTGTGGAAAACAGGAGAGGTCTTGTTGCGCATATCCACGTTTTGCGTCCACTTGACTTCAGGCTGGACTTTGGGAAGTGCCACCGAGCATGGATATCCAAAGTTGGCTACTTGGGAGCCCATTGTTGGTAGGTTCAGCATTGGCTGATCGCGGAACCAGGTGTGTGCTTGGATCTTGACGGAGGCAGAAGTGATCTGAGGGGGAACCACATCGGCGGAGGATGGCTCAAAGGTGAAGCTGATGGGGACAGACGATCCGCTAGCCTCGTAACCTTCCTTGCTCAAGTGGATGGCTGATGGCTGTGCTGCTACAGCAGAGATCCGGCCTTGCGAGGCAGAAAAGATATTCTTTCGCACCTTCTTGGACTTCTCCATCTTGTAAAGATCATCCCTCTCGGTGACATTCAGAGGAGGCTCCTCGAAAGATGACGGCATGACGTTGATGGCATGGGAGTTGCCGAGAGCAATGTCGAGATCGTGCTTAGCTCGGGTGAGAACATATGCCTTCACACTGTAGCTGATTTGCGCCATGTCAGGAGCCATGTCGTCCTTCTCCCAGCCGCGGAGCGTAGGGGGGAGTGACATGTGCTTCTCCCAAACATCATCCGAAACGGTCCTGTGGCTGCACGCCTTTGTGGTGAGGTGAGCTGGCACATTGAAGATGAATGGGAATTTGTAAGTGTTTCCAGCCTCGAGGACACGAGATGTAGGATATTCGGAGTCGTCGATGGGCATCTCGAGTCGAAGGAATCGATGGGTTGTGATGTGTGTCATGTCTGGTCCATCCCTGCGTGTCTGGCTCGATCCGTCAAGGGAGATATCGACATGCTCGAATCGGATGGTCCTGGTAGGTGTGATGACAACCTCTCCGGAGATTTCAGAGTTGGTGGTATAGACCTTTGAGTTGAAGTGGCCGTTGATGGCGATGTTGACTTCAGGCTTCTTGGACATCTTTCCTTTCAAAGAAGCCAACGCATGAGCTGCCCCCCAAGGTTGAGCACCGCCGTTACGATGGATGCCGAGATGCTCATACTCTGGAGGAGTCATGGGCAGTTTGGTGACCTGAACGTCAACGAAGGACGGGAGGGTCTTCTCAGAGAACGCCATTGTGGTCATTGCGAGTCGAGTATGATGATTTATAGGACTGACTTGATGACTTACAGAACTTAATGATTTCTTGCAAAACAAATAAGCTGACGACCCCAGGGTTTATATTCTTTGAGAATTTGCACTCACCTACGCCCTGTTGTGATTGACCCATTGTGACTGATGGAGCTTGACAAGTACAAGTTGTAGGGCGCAAAGTGACATCCGATCCGACCCCGGGCGCTCGAAATAGCGATGGCGTCAAGGGATTTCTCAGCGGAAAGTTGGCCGCTGGAGGGTCAAGCTTATTCAAATTGGGTTGTGAGTTGTCTGGGGTCTCTCAGCTTGCTTACGGGCGTTTATCCGATTGATAACTTTAGAGTACATGTCCATGTCAACCCCAAATCTCCAATTCCTCCACACGTTGACCCACTGTAGATGTTTTGTTCAGCGGGGCTTTTCAGTTTTTGTACGTAAAAGTCGAGTGATGGGAGTGATCAGTTGACTAGACTGTATTATTCTGTGTATTCTATGCATTTTTTGTTACTCTATTTCGTCAATCTCATCGCTGTCCATATCCTCATCGCTGAGAAGTGAACCTCCAGTCTCATCGTCATCTTACATTTGTCAGATTCCGTGTCACATCCATGTCCAATCCGAGGTCGGCCAGCAATTAAACCTGTCTAGTCTCTTGTCTAGACGATCTGTTTGACTCACCAGGTGATGTAAAAAAGCCACAGATTTACGCGAGGTGAAAGCTATTTCTCGGGGTTGTCACCCGAGGCCTTCAAGGTGCGGAATTTTCCATTATTAATCCACCAGCGCCAGCGCCCTCCCTGTTGTCTACGCCCTGTGAACGACATGTTAGTCAACGCCCTTTGGCACGCTGACTCTTTAATGGATGGCGCAATTAATGACTGGGTTGGGGAATATGCACAAGTGACAGGCAGTTAGAAAGCAACACTTTAATTTATGCGCTGAACCCGCATCATAATAATCTCACGCACAAAGCACATGCACATGCAAGCATGCAAATTTAAATCTTATCCTTTATCTTATCTTATCTTATCGTGAAATTAATTTTGCCCCGCGATGAACACCACAGAAATTATGGCCAAACCTCCAAATGAGTCTTGGTCAACGCATCACCATGGCTTCAGACGCATCGGCTTACAAGCCTATCCACAGCCTTGTCCTTGACACTGGCCCTCTCATCAAGAACGATCCTCCCGCCAACACCCTCCGCGCGAAAGCCGAAATACTCTACACCCTCCCGTCTATCATTTCCGAAATTCGAGATGCCGCCACTCGATCGCGAGTAGAGACGACTCTTCTCCCCTTCATCACCCTTCGATCGCCCGGCCCCGCAAGCGTAAAGGTCATTCGGGACTTTGCGCGAAGAACAGGAGACCTGGCTGTTCTCAGCAAGCCTGATATTGACGTTTTGGCTCTGGGGTATGAACTGGAGTGCGAACGAAATGGTGGTGACTGGAGATTGAGGAAAACTCCTGGCCAGAAGGGTGTCAACGGAAAGCCAAACAAACCTGCTGAATCTGAGAAGACTGAGGAGTCTGAGAAGGTTGAGGAGTCTGAGAAGACTGAGGAGTCTTTGGAGAAGGCTGTCGATAACTTGACCATCGAGAACCCTGTCGAGCAGCCTGCGCAGCCCAGCGAGACTGTTCAAGAGCCAAAGCCTACAGTTGAGGAGTCCCAGCCTACAGCCGAGACCCAGCCTACGGTCGAGGAACCCAAGCAAGCAGCCGAGGACACAGTCGAGGCGACTACAGCCCCAGAGACTGCCGAAGCCGATACCCCAACTGCAGACACTGAAGATACCCAAGCCTCTGGCGAAAAGGCCGACGAGACAATTGAAGCTGTCGAAGAAGCCTCCGAGGAGGAACCCTCCGACGACGAAGGCGGCTGGATCACACCCTCCAACCTGAAGAAACATCAAGCCGCAACAACTGGCGCCGCACCTTCAACACCCGTTCAAAAAACCCTACAAGCCGCCGTTCTCACCTCCGATTACGCCATGCAGAACGTCGCACTTCGAATGAACCTCAACCTTGTCGCTCCCTCGCTCGCGCGCATCACGCATCTCAAGAACTGGGTCCTTAGGTGTCACGGCTGTTTTAAGGTCACAAAGGAGATGGACAAGCAGTTCTGTCCTTCGTGCGGTCAACCTACACTCACCCGCACCAGCTGCTCTACCGACGAGCACGGCAACTTTAAGTTGCATCTCAAGAAGAACTTCCAGTGGAACACTCGCGGCAATGTCTACAGTGTGCCCAAGCCTGTTCACGGCTCGTCCAACGGGCGTCTTGCCAAGAACGCTGGCGGAAAGAACAATTGGGGAACGACTCTGATTCTGGCAGAGGATCAAAAGGAGTATACACGGGCAGAGACTGAGCAGAAGCGCCAGCGCAAAAAGGACATTATGGATCAAGATTATCTTCCTGATATTCTAACAGGGCATCGGTCTGGCGGCGGTGGAAAGATTCGCGTGGGAGCAGGACGTAACGTAAATTCCAAGAAGAAACACTAGGTAGAAAAGTTGATTTTGAACATTTGTCTAAACGCCCATGACCTGATACCGTAACGCCATCCGTCGAGTCTTTCTCAGTAGTTCGGTAGTTTTGTTCTCGCAAATTTATTCCTCTGTACAAATTAGCACGCATCCAGAGCAAATCGCTGCGGGAAGACCTACTCTGCTGAGTCAAGAGAAGCTCGAATCTTCGCTTGAGGGTAACGCGCTGGCGCGACCACTTGTCGTCGGGAGAGAATCGCGCAGGGTGGGCGGACTTTGTGACTTGTCCTTGCGCAACCTTCTTGAGGGTGTAAAGGCGGTTGCCCTGAGCGTCGAGAGTGTACATAAGATGCATTGCGGCGGTTGTGATGTGATTGATTGACTGATTGTGATGTTTGGGTGGCAGCTTTGGCGAAGCTTCAGATTGAAGCAACAGAAATTTTTGACGGGGCTGAGGTCACGTGCGAGGCTTATCGTTATCGGACCCACAGATATGCAGCCGACCGGGATGCGACAAGCAGGTCTCACTTTGGTTTTAATCATTGCAAGGTTTATGGGAGGTTTAATTGGAGGTTAAATTCGACAATGTTTATTTCAATCTCAAAATGAGCGTCACTATGTAAAAGCAAACTACGCAAAGTGCTAACTGGCTATCCAAATCACTTGGTAGGACTAATAGGCTCTCCAACACGGGCACTCTTGGTTCCAGCCCATCCCTCACGTTCATAGAAACGAAAGACAAGATCGTAGTCCTCGAAATCGTGGACAATACGATCAACACGTCGGTATCCTCGCACAGGATCAACCAGACGCTTGGCAGCCCAGTTGTTGGACTCGTCATCTCCCATGCAGTATGGGTTGTGAGCTGCTGCCTTTGCTTCGAAGAGAGTCACGCTGAAACGGCCGGGCTTGAAGATCTCGACCACATGTTCGATGATCTCGGTCGTGGTACGGCCGCTCTGGCCACCAGGGACGTTGGTCTCGAATGAAGCGAAAGAGCAGTGAGGCTCGGGTGTGACGTGGACGGTGAAGTAATGCTCTCCCTTGCCGCCGGACGGAGGAGGAACAACTCCGTTGGCAGAAAAGCCACAAGGACTGAAGAGATAAGCATCGACACGTGCGTCGGGGTACTTGGAGGTCGGGTAGACGCTGGAGAGGCCGCAACTCTCCGAGACAACAGTTCCCAAAGCATGGCCCTCGGTGGTGAGAGCTTCGACAGAGTCGAGCATGTTGCTGTCGGGATCCTCGTTGCAAAAGACGTCCACTTCGTCGATATCCTCGGAAAGCCCTCCGAGGCTGTTGATGGCTTCCTTACGGGCTTCCTTTGCCTCTGCAGCCATCTTGTCGCTGGCGACCGCACTCGCGTGCGACAGATAAAACTGCTTGGCGTTTTCAGAATCAAGGTCCGTCATGAGGATCTCGAGGGTCTCGTCGTGGTAACTGCCGGGAACAGTATTGAACGAGGTCCCAACAGGGATCTTGGCACCTTCAATCTCCAACTCAGACTCGGGAGTACGAGGAGGCGTGAGAGCCTGCTGGTTGGGTGAAGTGAGGTACAAATACCAGTGATCACCGTTCATCTTGCCCACCATATAGGCACTTCCTCCGTCGAACATGTCATCGAGATATTTGACCTCCTGCTTCCAGCTACGGTGGGGACCCTGCTGCTTCTCGGGGAAGAGAAAGTTCTTGCGGCTGTAAAAGACGCGGTACGGGGTCGCAGCGGCCTGGATGTCGTCGGCCGAATTGGCATTGTGGTAGGGGAATCCGTGCTTGGCAGCAATGTGAAGCATGCGCTGAAGACCAAGGAGAAGAGTGGTGGTGCCGCAGGTCTTCAGGATGATCTTGTGAGGAAAGACAAACATGCTCGACTCGGAGAGAAGGTAAGCATCCATGTTGTCAGACTCAAGAACAGACAAGACCTTGCAGTTGACCATATCAAGCATGGGAACCCAAGTATCAGCGGGAACAGCCTTGAGGCCATTGACAGGAGCGGAAGGAGGAAGAGTCGTCGGACTAGGGGCGAACCAAACCTCGAGGAGCTTCTCAGGACCTTCGAAAGCGTTGGTCGAGTCGAGGTCGGCGGCCACATCATGGTTGATTGTCAGATGGGGAGTGGCCGATGCCGGCGAAAAGGTGCAGTTGTTGGGAACCGAAGTGGACAGCATGTTGGCGGTTTATTTGTTTCTTTGCCCAGATGGCAGAGTCCGCGGAGCACTAGCTGCCGCTCAAACAGACTATGCGGCGTCTGTTTGAGAGAGTAGGCCCACAGGTACGGGGACTTATTCAGATGCTGGCGGAGCCAGCAGCAATCGATCGGGGGGGTCTAACGTCTCGGGGACGTTAAGGAGGTCGAGCGCGAAGGTTATATAAGCGCTCCTGTAACGGAATTGTGACAAAGTCGGCGATGTATCGTGCGTTGTTTATGAGTAGCGGGTGCTATCGGGGCCTGAGGAAGTCAGTCAAGGCCGTGTATCATGATGCAGCATACGTACTTGGAAGGTCGAGAGAACAGGAAGCGCAGAAGGTCCGTCGGCCGCATAGAAGCCCAGGAAAGATACCAGAAAGGTCAGTGACGGTCCTTGGAGCCGTCGGGTGTGGAAGATTTAGACGCGTTTATTCGACATTGAACTTCAGCCAAGTTCAACGGCGCAGTCGCGTGATGTGAAGCTTTGTACCGAGAGATGATCTGAAGAGAAAGCAAATCACTTAAGGACAGCGTTTGTTTTGTTACAACTCAGTCGGTGAGAGAATTTTGGGTCTTTTTGGCAAAAAACAAGAGGGGGGTTGGTGGGTTGTTTTTGTGAGGCAGCCGTAAATTTCTATCCCATCTCCGATCCAATGTGCTAAGGTCTCAATCAGGCGGTGCTATTTCAGGCTCACTATGTACAGGTACGTCAAGTTACAGCAACGGCTGTGGCCCGTTAGGTTACAGTTCTAGCACAAGCCAGGTACAGGACCTCTGTGTGTACAGTGCTCAACGGGTGCTCTCCCCGGGGGGAAGAGGTGTCCCCAGTTTCTGGGCTTTGCCTGATTTTTTTCTTATTTTTTTCTCGTGGTTGACGCCCAAAGGAGACGGGTGCATGCAAGATTTTCGCTGTCTGGAAAAATCCACCGACGCTGGGCTAAATTGGGTGATCCAAGACGTTTTGTGACTGGGTTGGCGAAAAGGTTTAATGGGGCAGGGCTATAATCCTTGCAAGTTGGCCACAGCATTTCGTCATTGTAGGAATGCTGCATTGCAGTCTAACAGCGTAATATGCGGTCCTGCAATGTGGTCGAAATGTTCGTTGGTGTTCTCGACCAAATCTGCCGGTGGCTTGAGAGACTCCTGCGGCCTGTCTGTACTTCTGACTGGGGTGTACAGGGTGAGAGCAATTAGCTGGCCACGTTAATCAAGACCTTGTCTGTGATATCTTTAAAAACATGAGACAGCGAACAATCCCGGTACTTGTCCACCAAGCTTCCCTCACCGTCTGTCCTCTCCGGGGACGAAATATCCTTCCCGTTGACCATTGTACCTGACGGGTAGGTAGGTCGCCGACCTTCCTCAAGCAGCGCGATAAATTGTGCGTCCATCGGCACCGACCCCAGGAATGGAACGTTGAACTCTTCGGCCATGGACTTTCCTCCTCCTGATCCAAAGATGTCGGTGCATTCGGAACAGTGCGGGCACACGTAACCGCTCATGTTTTCCACAACTCCCAGAACCCGGATATTTGTCTTTTTGCAAAAGTTGAGCTCCTTGCGCACGTCCGCTGTCGCTACCGCTTGGGGTGTTGTAACCACTACTGCGCCTGCGACTTGTCCTGGTGTTGCATCTTTCTGGAGCGTCTCGGCAAGGGAGATATGCTCGTCGCTTGTTCCGGGTGGTGTGTCGATGAGTAGAAAGTCCGTTTCATCCCAGAGTACATCTTTGAGGAACTGCCGAATCATGGCGGTCTTCTTCGGTCCTCTCCAAACAACTGCATCGCCTCTTTTCGGGAGGAGGAAACCCAAACTCATCGCATGCAGACTGCCTAATCCTTTGGATTCATCGCCTTCGTGTACCAACACTGGAGCCCAACCACCTGGGACCTGCGTGACCTTGGACTCTTCAATCGAGAGCATACGTGGGATTGACGGGCCTGTCAAATCCACATCGAGAATACCAACCGAATGACCGGCCGATGCAAGCGACAAAGCCAGTTGTGTAGTGACTGATGATTTTCCTACTCCTCCTTTGCCCGAGAGGACCTGATTGTGTCAGTTGAGAAGCTGGCATAGGGTAGGGACATACCAGGACGATGTGCTTGACCTTTGCGAGGCCCATTGTGTGTGCGTATGTGTGTCGTGCTTCTTGCAGTGAATGTCTAAATGATGCTTTGGGTGAATGAGACAGATATTTCAGTGAAGCGACAATGAAGCAATTCGCCTTCAATTGATGTTGATTAGAAAGCTATTTACTAAGCCGCTGGAGAGATTGGCCGAACCGGATGACGATGAGGGGCATTCACTGAACCCCGCTATCGATAGCACTGAAGCTTCCGTAGTCGGCACCTATCAATTACTACCATCACTACCATACAGTCAACAACACACAATCCAAATACAAGACGAATGAACAAGGTGTATAGTATAACTCATTAAATCTAACATCTAATTATCCTATCGTCGCGATCCGTCCGGGTATCTTCCAGTATCCATGACCAAGCCTTTTCCGACCGTCCATGCTACCCTATCCTGGGTTTCAGATCCAACTCCTTAAACAAAAAATAAACAGATAAGGAAATATAGGAAAAAGAAAATAATGCCTGCTAGTACGGACATAATACAGCATAATGTCAAAGCATACGTCAAAGCGCATCTCCTTTCTTGGCATGCCTTTGCGCCAACCCCTGTTCAAAGTTCAAACTGTTGGCTCAACTTGGCGCTTACAGGCCACTGAATTGTTTGTTCAACTGCCCTTTCGGAAGCTGGGGGATGCCGAACGTGGGACTTGTGCTGGAGAGTCCATCAAGAACTGAATGGACTGCCGCGTACAAAACACGATAGGCTTGTTCTTGGGGCAGTAACCCAACAACTGCGCATGCTCAGGAAGAGTCTCTGGGACAGCGTCGGTAAATCGAATAATAGGACCGCCATCGAATGTAAGTCCAATAACTTGAGCCTTGTACTCGATGTCTTGCTCTTCATCCGGGTTGACCGAGATGGTGTTGCTATGTACGTCAGTGAGATTCTTGAGTAACATCGGACGGGTGTCTTACGCTTGGCTCATGGGAGGCCCCATCATATCGTCAAAGTTGTTCTTTCGACGATGGTTCTTGATTCGCTTCTTTGTGATATCATGGAACAGGTGGAGGAATCCGGCGATGACGAGAACTGGTGTACCCAGAGCAAGAGCCCATGGTCTGAGTTGTTAGCGAAGAAGTGACACAGAAACGGAACCGGGACTTACGGATGCTGTCGTCCGCGAAGGGTATGAGCCAGTGCAAGGATGATACCGATCATGGCAATCAGAGATCCAATCTGGATCATAGTCCATGTCGACCAGTACAGAGAGATGAGATCTTCGCCGTCACAGAATTGTAGAGCTAGGATGGAATACGCCTCCATGACGACAATGACCGTTGAGACTGAGACACATGCTAGGCACATGTATACGCACTGCCGCAACCGTTTTGTTCGAGCACCGGGGTTGTGAGCTAGCTTTTCTAGAGCGGTCTGGCCTCTACTATCGTTAGACGAGTCGAAAAGAATCAAAGATCAACGTACCTGATGTAAGTCCACGAAGCGATAAATAAGACCAAAAGATTAGACACAAACAGTGTCCAGTAGATAATCTTGAACTGCCATCGTACCATGTGCGAGGCGAAGTGGGCGTACTTGACACATAGCTCAGGGTTGGGCTCCTCTCGAGAGAATAGGGAAGTCATCTTGATTGTTTTGTGAAGGATGGATAGAAGAAATTATCCAGATCCCATCTGGGGCTTGCATCCTTATACTTGAGTTTGCATAGCCCTGTCGAGTTCTGAATCATTCTACGCAGTATCCGTCTAGCTTTGTGATATGGAGCACAGACCCGCTTCGTTGTACTCTAAACATGCCTTGGTCAGAGACGCGCAATTCCTCTTGGTGTTGCCCGCCAAGGCGCCCAAGAACGGCGATCACCCTTGGTGTTGAGCCTTGGAGTGGATCAAGTTAGCAGTATCCGTAATTTGTTTTGACACTAGACTAGTTGACTAGCTGACTACAGTATGTGTGAGAGGTCCCTGAATTCAATATTGCCCAGCATGTCGCAGATGGTAAAGGGGAAGTTGGGCTGTCCGGTGTCCGGTATCCCTTGGCTGTTGATAAGACTCAAGCCTGACACGAGGGAGACGGAACTTTTTGATTGGTCCAGGACAGATCTCAGATTTTGTTGCAGTTGAGATCGGGCAGCCACGTAGCAGGGCCTCCTTGCTTGAGCCTAGTTTGCGACCTGGTTTGAATTTGTGATCAAGAGGCGACACTGCAGTGTAGGTAGTCATTGAGGCTGTGAAGACTATTGAGTGGGTCTGGAGATGCCGTGCTAGAGTGCCAAGACGGGGCATGTTTGTCTCCGCCCGCAACTGATTATAATACCTGGGGACTGGGGGACCATGGAATTATGACGGCCTGATAAGAACCCAACCGTTCGGTTAAGCCCAGTAATTAAACACCCTTGCTTTAAGGCTTTTGATACGGGCTACGCATACAGGGAATGGAATTGCTTTTGTATATTGAAACTGTGGTCCTTGGCTCCCTTTGTAACAATGGCAAGAGGCAGCCTGTGTAATGTTTTGTTTCCTCCAAATTGTTCTGTGTTCGCCAAGCCGTCTCACCAAAGTGACTACACATGCAGCTTTGCTGATCTGGCCAAGAAACAGCCTCTCCCGCGGGAGAGGTGTGGATCACGGCACTTGACCGCCACAGGGGACATTCAGCTAGATCTATAGCCTTAAAATGACATTCCGTGACTGGTTGGTTGGCCTAGAATGATCTGCCTCGACGATACTGTATTGTGTTACTCTGAGTATGTCCTTATCCACAATGTAAGATATCAATTATCGCCAAGCGTTGTGCAGACATAAGCAGACTCGTGGAGTGTGAATCCATCTACGTAACCAACGGAGTCCGAGCGGATGTTCACGGACCCGGGACAACTAACGTTAGTTGACTTTGAGGCTTAACGCCGATGATGAATTAAGTCTATTTCCAACCTTATCAATGGTGTCACCAACGGCTGTCTCAGGTAGGCATGTGAATTCTTGATCACAGACAATGTCGTCAGACGAAAACTATTCTCTTCTTGGCGTCTTCTTATCAGGATCGTCGTTGATCCCACTTGGTTTGAATCTTAGTCGCGATTAATGACGAGTCAGCAATGCAGATCTCTTGTTCCGGAGGTGGCTGAGCAGAGGGAAAACTTGAGTCATTGACGCGTCTGAGACATTAATAACAGCAATGATTAAACTTATTGGGCGAATTGAGGCTTATCGGGACGATGCACGTCATTAGAAAAGTTCCGACTCTCCACTGCGGTATTGGTAATCCGGGACACGTAGGGACACTGTGACAGTGATACTGGAATCGAATGCGGGATATGACGGATTAAGAACTTAATTGAACAAAACCTAGACAGCCAGGCTCTGATCCTGCCTCATTTGATATCATAATAACTGCCGTCAATACAAATCAGTCCGATAATCTTGGTATAAGCTTAAACTATGGTGGAACACAGCAGCCACCGCACGTACATGATAACCATGCCCGCATTGCAGATGTTCATCCCCACAGAACTATCGTGGGGACAATAGCGGGTGACTGGGGATCTGCCGAATTCTTTGAATATCTGGCTAGCCTTGCAGACGAGGCGGGCGTCATGAGAGGTTTGACGGACTCTAGATCATGGTCCGCGATATAAAGATGATTAATATCTCCGAGACTGACGAGGAAAATCAATGGCGATCAAATTGCTTTTCCGAAAGGCGGATAAAGCTCCGAACGCTTTGATATAGTGAAGCTATCGTGAGCGGTGTAGTGTGCTGCTTGGCGGGGTCGAGGCTCAGTTTTACCCCGGATTCTTTCAGCCGGGCGTTCATCGCCTGACCATAGATCCGTGTCGTGGGGATGTTTGATACGTTTCGCTTGCTAACAGAGCCTGCTTTTCAATCATGTGGACGATGTGCTCGGGCATTCAAGACAACGAACTCGAATCTCTTTTTCACCAAGTCCGCCCTCAAACTTCTGGGTCAACCGTTCTCGCATATTGTATCCGTACTCGGATTCAAACTGTCAGCTTACAGACAATCACATGCTTGCGTTGCCTTCCAAACAAATTCTAGAAACAAATTATCCCGAGCTGGAAACGTAGCACCTTGAGGCTAAGCACCGGCAGTTTGAGCTTCCGGCGGCATTCAATTGTTCCGTTTCGAAATTCTGCAGCGGCGGATGAATTCAGCTTCCGTAATGTACGCTAAAACGCCAGCGGCCGACATGACGTAGCATCTAGAAGGGTCCACTGCAGTGAGACGCGGCCATGTTGAAGCGAAACGCTATTGAAGCATGTGATGAGACGGCAGTTTGACGGGGGAATTTATGCCAGGAGTTGAACTATATAAGGGGATGCATTTACGGAGTAGATTAATTGAAAATTTACTGTTTTATTCAATTGCTCAATTTCGATTCTCAACGCTCAAGTTAATATCAATCAAGGATGGAGCCGATATCCAAGACACAAAACACCATTCACGACGATTCCAAATCAATGGGGAGGCGATTTGTCGATCTTGCCAAGGTATGATCACCGCTTTAGATCAATCACAAACAAATCTAATTGGACAGTTTCTATCAACTCTCAAAAGTGATCTTGATCTCGCAAATGTCACAGCTCCGCCATTCTTTCTAGCCCCTGCTTCAGTCGTTGAAAACCCCGGCAGCTGGGCAAAACGACCTTGTCTCTTCACCGCGCCAACAAAAGAGCAAGATCCGGCGAAACGAAGTCTAGCCGTGCTACAACTGTTTCTTGCGGGTCTGAGGAGTCAGCTGTACGTCGCCGGTGCCCCGAATGTCAGCATCAAGAAGCCGCTGAATGCTTTCCTCGGTGAACTCTTCCTTGCGTCGTGGAGTGAGGAGGATAGCAATACGGAACTGGTGGTTGAGCAGGTCAGCCACCATCCTCCGATCACAGCGATGCATATCGCAAGCAAAGAGCACAGGATTAGGGCAGATGGTTACGGAAGAGTGGAAATGACTTTCAATGGAAATATCAACATTCGACAAATAGGGCACGCCATTATCCACCTCGACAAATTCAACGAGGACTACCTGGTGCCACTAACAGATGTCACCGTCCGGGGCTTCCTGTCTGCGTGTCTGTATCCAGAGATCGTCGGCACTTATACCATTGTTTCAAGCTCGGGATACGTGTCAGAGATTGATTTTTCAGGAGCAGGCTTGTTCAGAGGAAAGCGAAACTTTTTCGAGGCGCGCATATATCACAAAGATACACCAAAAAAGACCTACTATAAGCTCTCAGGAGTGTGGAGCGAGGGATGGAAGATCACTGACAGCAAAGGAAAGTTGGTGGAAACATACAGCATTGATGCGGAGAACTTGTCTGCACAGATGCAAATCGACCCAGTTGAAAAGCAAAACCCGCGGGAATCAAGAAGGGCATGGGAAAATGTCATTTCGTCCCTTGAGCAAGGAAACTATCGGGATGCATCGGCAGCGAAACACGAAGTGGAGGAGTGTCAACGGCAGAAGAGGAGGGACGAAAAGGCCCAAGGGAAAACGTGGGAACCGAGTCTCTTCAAGAGTATGCCAGGAGATGAGCATAAGGCGTTCCATCGCCTGGCCAAAGGAACTAAGTGGGAGTTGCAAGACTCGGAAACGAAAGGAGTGTGGAGGCTTGATGATGCAAGCTTAGATCTGATGCGGAGTGGGGAGGTCAACGTTTGAATTTCTTTTGGACTTGGAGGATTACAAGCGGTCGCATGGAACTTAGCAAGGAGATCTCATAATACCCTGGATATCATAAGACATAAAGCAATCATAGAATAATACTTCACTGGACAACTTCACCACATCCGCGTCGTCGGGAATCAAATAATCGGAAACGAATTGTATTCGGGATGGTCAACCGTTGATGCGTTGCAGCCCTTGTCTACTGAAGAGAGTTCTCAAGCCTCCACCCTCCTTTGGCTCTTGGTAACTCAAGACATGCCCGAATCATTCTTGTTGGCGGTGAATACCCTGGCATAGCCTGCCGTAAGACTGGCTTGAATATCAGCTAAACAAGCTTGGTCTGATTCAGGATGAGTGTGGTTTAAGGCAAGACTTGTATGCTTCACAAAGAGCTATGATTTCACTTGAACGAGCCTGGTGTGCGTCAAGAAGGGCCTTGATTCCAACCGCACGAGCCTGTTGTGCGCTAAGAAGGGCTCCTATTTCAGCCGTATAAACTTGGTCTGGTTTAGGACGAGTCTTGTATGCTTCAAAAAGGGCCTCGATTCCAATCGAACGAGCCTGGAAGGCATCAAGAAGGGCCATAATTTCAGTCATACAAGCTATGCCAGGTGCAAGATGAGTCTGGAATGCTTTTAAACAGGCCAGGCTTGTTTTCATGAAAGCCTTGATGCTGTCCAAATGGCGCCGGGTATTTTCCATTTGTCGTAGCGCATCTTCAGCCTTCGTGGGTGTGAAGTGTTGCGACAGTCCGGTGAAATGGGAGTTGTTCTGCTCGTTGCTATTTTTTCCCTTGGCTAGATTGTCGTCAGTAAGGCTTCCACCAAGTCATCAACAAACTTACGAGTGAAGATAATCACAGGACTTTCCCTGAGCTCTCCATCTTCGCCGATGGGTACAAGCATGTATTTCAGTCGCTGATCGCCAAAGTGTTCTGTTGTCACACTTGACAAACCGGCACCAGTGTCATCCTCGTCGATCTTGACGATTAGGTGCCCTTGTTCGTTGAGGGACACTTTGCCGGTGGCCTTCTTGCAGTTCTCGATGGTCTTGTGCACACGTTCGCTGATCGTTTCTTGTTCCTCTGCCATCGTGGAATGAGATACGGGTTTGGAAATGGGCGATGACTTGGCGATGATGAAGGAGAGAATAGAAAGATCCGAGCTGGGGAAGCAGGCAGATGATTTATGTATGGCAGAAGAATAGTGGAGTGTGATTCACTGCAGATGCAGATGCAATATGCCATAGGTAGTGGCAGGCAGTGCAAACAACAGACAGAACTTTCACCACTAAATTCAGACGGAAAGAACGGTCCAAACGCATCATAGTTGAGCCTTGTGGTATCCTTTAGCAATGATGAAAAAGAGCTCCTCGTATTCTAAGCTACAGGACTCGGAGGTGCAAGCATCAGAATTTGGAACCTAGCCCGATGATTTGATATTCCTTGTTTGATCAGAAAGAAACTTGGATTCTGCAATGGTTTAATGCCAGGGAGGCCCCTGTTCTTTAGCTTGATACCTTTCGCATCCAGTTTGAACCTGCCACTTGACGGCATAGGCCAGCACGCCAGGCACACATACTTTTTAATCAATTCGAGATGGCAGGAGCGAGACTGTATGTTAAGGGCCACCAGAAACCCTCAGGCAGAAGTGGAAGGTGGTTCCTGCATATTGGGAATCCTTTTCGCACTCGAGCACAACAAAACCTCTACCAACCATCATCACATTGAACGACCTGAGCCTCAAAACAAACCCCTTTTGACCATCTGAAACCTTGCAATTAGTGATCCAACATGGGCAGAGCCTGTAGCAGCAAAAGAAAGTCCCGTAAGGGCAGCACCTGCCGCGAACGCCCTATCGACCCTCAGCTTCTGGAGACCGAAATGCTACGACGAGAGGAAGAAGACATCCAGGACCAGATAGAAGCAGAGCAAGCCCATATAGATGCGCACCAAGCTCGACTCGAAACATTCCAGATCCGCCTGGAAGACATTCAGGCTCGCCTAGCACCAGATGGTGTCACCCACGAGATCGAGGAGCCCATACCACGTATTGACAGCAGCTACGAAGTTGAGGTTTTCCATCCTGAAGTACCGTCTGCTAGGCGTCTGGTCAACACTGAACTTGGTAGTGAAGATCAAGAAAGGTTTTTCTGTTTCAGGGACTGTTATTCGGCGTGGGGTAATGTCACCAGCGACGAAGACATCTTGCGCATGTCAGGATATTTGCGCGAGGGTACTGAATGTACTGGCATCTATATCAGAATGGATCTGATAAACGATGAGAGGTTCGAAGCTGCGAAGGAGAGTTGCACGGCGGTGAGGGTCACCTATAACGATGATCGCGCGCCAGACGGCAAGCTTGTTACCAAGCCTGAATATCTGGCTCCTGGTGACCCCTTGCCTGTATTGTTCAGCAATGCGGATGCCAATGCGGGTTAGAGAATCTGAGATCTCGTCGAGTATGCCCGGGGATCAGCATCGACTCAATCTATTGGAAGGTAAGTTTCACTGGCTGTCTTTGATTCGTCCGTCGCTAAGTCTTGACAGTACTGTTGCAGTATTCGATGTAAACATCATTTTTGTGAACAAGATTGTCGCAATGGAGCCACAAGGCCGGAAATACATAAGGAGACTTCATACGAACGACAAAAGCAAAGTGTACTGGCATTTCGTCGCAAATTACCACATGCGGGCTGACCTGGAAGGGAGTTGGAGGTTGAGTTTGGAAGGGGTATGGAGTAATGTTCGTAATACAGGGGTTGTGTAATCATGCCATTCTGCCCAAACTGACATGTCTGTACCCAGAGTTTACCAGTCAGTGAATGGCAATATTTCGAATAAGCCTTGTAGAATCCTATTGCACTGATAAGAAGAAATTCCACACACCCTAAGTTACTAAGTAGCCCATACGGGCTGACTTACCAGTTGATCAAGGAAGCTCACATCAAACAAGGCCAACGTGTCAATAAACGCACACACTCACGGAATACCGTTGAAAGATACCAATGAATCTAGAGCAATCATTCTACTCCCAGATTTGTCGAGACCACCCCCTACTTTCCAGTATGAGCTAGCTCTGCTACTTTCCTTGCAGCAATATCACGTCCTTTTTCACTGCCTTGGACCCTGTCTCCCAAATCTCTCGCTTTGTTTCGCATCAAGAGACTTGATTTCCCTCCATCAACAACCTTGAGGATGGCTAGAGCAAGCTCGTCAATAGTCCAGTCTGGACTAGTGTTCGGACACGCCCATAGTCCGATTCCGATCGATTCGACGAGGACAGCATAGTTGTACAGATCTGCCCACAATGGCATTACAATCTGAGGAACACCGGCACTTCGAAGATTAGCTAGATCACGACGAAGGGGTTGACTTACTAGACTGCCTCGTTGTAACAGTTGGCTCCCCCGTGATGAACAGATGCAATAACGAACCCTGTTTCGAGGATTGAGGTTGGATCCACAGTGAGCCATCTCTCCAACTTGAGCTGGCCATTTTCGATAGATCGCTGAACCGGTAGGAAAATGTTGTTGGAGTAGTTGCCATATTTGTTGAATTTCCACAAGAACTGCACATTAAGCTGGTCGAGGACTTTAACAATTGCTTGTATCATGACTGATGCTTGAGCCTCGGTGTACTGCTTCATTAGCACGAGACTGATACTGGTCAAACTACTCACCATGACGGTGCTGCCCAGATTGATCAGAACAGTTGGTGCTTTTTTCAGCCATTCAACCAACTCAGGGTCCTGTTCAGAAGCGGGAGCCACAGACAGAATAATCGGGTTGGTGGCAGTGACGTTTGGCGGAATGTAGTCGGCGGGAATGGATGCCCCCTCAGTAGTGACTGTAACCCATGGCACATCATGGCGATAAGCACCCAAAAAGTTGAGGGGATCCGCGATTCCTTTGGCACGGAGCCACTTTCGTCTGGTGGTCAGTTCGGGCATCCTAATGACACTGTAAATAACCCGCAGATTGAGGTAGAGATTCTCTGGGATCTTTCGCCATGGAACGGGATACGGGAAACCTGAAGCCATACTATATCGTTAGCTTGGTTTGAGATATCGGTAGTGAACTCACGCTGGATATTTCCAAAATATACTCCTGTATGGCTGCATAGTAATGAAATTGTCAATGACCTGATTCGGCGTGATGACAGCATATTGGCGGCTCTTTTCGCGCGTTGCCTCAACCGCCGGGATGAATACGGTGTCAAGAACCACTACAGCAGGATCGACCTCGTCGATAACAGTCTTCAGTTCGTTGTAGATAGAAAAGTGTTCCTCCGCAGACCATGGGCATATCAAGAACTGTAACTCCTTGCAGAAATGGGAGATACCAGATATACCTGGAGGATGTAGAAAGCCCATTACAGTCCTGCCTGCGTTGCGATGAGCGTCAAACATTGATGGACCTTGGAGTTGGTGGAAGACTATGTGAGCTTCAGGATTTGTCTTTTGGGCGAATTGTGTGATTCTCTCTAGCTTCGCCTTGAGCCTCGGGAAGGAGGCAAAATGGACCTCTACATCGGGATAGTTCTCCAGCAGAGCAGAAGCTGTCGCGACGTGTACGTTGGAAAGGCCATGTTGCTCGTTGACCAAGAACAACGCCGTGCCGTTTCTGCCTTGGACGAAGGGCGGGTGCAAGTCTAGTTTCGGCCGAGAAAGGAATATGGACAGTGCTGCAATGAGGGCAGCCCCCAGGGCGAGAGATCTGTTGAACATTATCGTGGCTGATGGGTGTTGATGGTGGAGAGAAAATCTTGCACGAGTTTAGAAGTTGGCAGTTGAGGGGTTGAGCGGGAATCGTGCTAGTTACACAACATGTTGGTTGGGAATACAGATGTATCTCGAACGGACTTCGTGTGCCGACTCTTCGTGCTGCCCGAGAGTGGGATTTATCTTCTCATGGATAGTAAAGCATAACGGGCTGAGTCTCTTTTCATTGTCACAGACTGCAGTCGGTCAGCATGTATAAGCTTCGCATATTGTTGATAACACTCAGAGAATTGGAAAGCCTGGGCTTGATAACGTTGAAGAAAACAAAATAAGGTTCCTATAGTCAACTACCTAAAAGTTTTGGACGCCTCAACCGCAACTATTGGAGTATTGGTATACGGACAGCCACCTAACAATCTCGCTGGCTTTCCAACAGCTCCCTACCGCCCACTCCACAGGCATAACTTGAAGACTCACTTGTCATGCTCATAGGACAACCCGTGTTTGCAAGTATCAACTAGTCCCATCGATATCTGACTACATCCTCCCATGCAGTAGTGTTTTTAGAATTAAAAGGTTTGAAATTAGGGGCGGTGTACATCCTGTTTTCTTCTACTCCACGAGAGTCATCTCGGTTGTAGCGTAGGGAATTATCACGATACTCGGTCGTCTTGGACGTTATTTGCATGAAGGTGAAGGTGGAAATACGCTGGCAATGTAGTCGCGAATAGAAAGGTCCATGATTTGCTGAGTTGCCAAAATGTGATGTGAAAATTCTCGGACAGAATCCATTCCACCAACTTATGGATTTGATTGGCAAACAGGTAAGTAGTGCCGAGATATTAGAAAAGCTTCTAAATATTTGACCGATAGTTTATAATTGAATACGTTCCGTGATTTATACTCTTATTTGTGTTCTTATAATATCGTAATATATTTCATCATCATGATCTGGGTCATGAACCATCGGACTTACACCGAAGCAACAAATGCCTTCAGTGACATCATGATACTAATAGTTCATGGTTCTCAGAACACACAACACCACAAGCCCAACAAAATGGGAATCATAAGTCAAACTCTGTTCCCCCGCGGGATTTGGGGTTTTTATAAATGGAGTCGTAGTTTAACCAATCTCAACCGTCAATTCTTTGTCCCTACCCCCAAAATCTCCCCTCCTCCCCCACGGCGGGGCTCCTCCGGCCTCGGCTTGTATCCTAAAACAAAAGACATGATTGGTCTCTGCTGAACAACCGGTCTTCTTTCCGATGGCATCATGTTCCCCATCATGCGCTCATATCCACGCATCGGTACATATACAGCGCGCTCCCTTTTGAGTTATTCCTCCCCGCAAAGATACAGAAACATTTCACACGCATCCAATTCACTCATCATGAAGCTGCTTTACCCAACATCGCTCAAGCTCGACATCCAGAGCCTCGAGGGCTTCTCGGTCGATCTCCACTCCTACGATGTCACAAAGAACATCCCCGAAGAGCACGTCGACGCCGAGATCCTCGTTACTTGGACAAATACCGCTGATAACCTTAAGGACGCCGCAAAGCGCCTCACAAAGCTTCAATGGATCCAGTCCCTAGCTGCGGGACCCAACGATGTTCTCAACGCTGGCTTTGACGCCTCAAAGATTAAAATCACAACTGGTTCTGGTCTGCACGACCACACTGTCGCAGAGCATGCGCTGGGTCTTCTCCTCAACGCCGCCCGTCGCTTCTACGAGATGCGCGATTACCAGCTCCAGGGCAAATGGCCTGGTCATCTCGGCGGGCCTCAGCCTGATCGCCCTAAGGATGCTTTCACCACCCTGCGGGATGCTCGCGTTCTCATCTGGGGCTTCGGCAACATCGCAAAGACGCTCACCCCGCAGCTCATCGGCCTCGGCGCCGAAGTTCGGGGCATCGCGCGCAACAAGGGTGTCCGCAACGGAATTGAAATTTACAGCGAGGACGATCTCGACAAGCTCCTCCCCGAAACCGATGCCCTCGTCATGATTCTCCCCGGCGCCGATTCCACAAAGCACGTCCTCAACGCCGAGCGCCTGAAGCAATTGCCCAAGCACGCGTGGGTCGTCAATGTGGGCCGCGGTACAACAGTGGATGAGGACGCGCTGGTGAGTGCGTTGGAAAAGGGCGAGATTGGCGGCGCTGCGCTGGACGTCTTCGAGACTGAGCCTCTTCCTGAGCTGAGCAAGCTATGGAAGGCTCCTAATACTATCGTGTCGCCTCATGCTGCTGGTGGACGACCTCAGGGTGCGGAGGGGCTTATCGCTGATAACCTAAGACGGTTTAGGGCGAAGCAGGATTTGAAGAACGTCATTTAAATAGAAAATAGTAGATAAATAAAAACAAATCTTTGAGCAATTTTTATAAGCCTGGGCGATATGTGCTTCTTGTGTGAGGGAGTTTGTGATTTATATCATCTTAATGGGTCAATGTGTAGGTAAGGTAATTCAAGGTGTGTTTCTCGATATGTCTTTTCTACCCTTATTTACTAAACTAGTATTGCAATCAGACAAACACACCAAAGTCAATTTCCTGAGCAACAGGCTTGTAGGTCCATTTGCTGACATAGGCATCACCTCCCTTAGGACAATCCAATCCTGAACCCTCGCCGTTGCAGGTAGCATAAGCTCCGACCAAACTACCCACGAACGATCCCATCCCTCCACTTACTAGACTTGCGGAGGCTGTTGCAATCTCGAGTTTCTTCCCTCCTTGGTCAGTTGAAGCTTTGAAGTTGTAGTGCGTCGCATTGACTGTCTCAATATGCAGGCCGATTCCACCCTTTTCCCATCCGGACGGGACAGGTACAATCTTTGGCTTAGGTACATCCTTTGGTCCCATTGCTCTGAAACGGAAGGCTAGTTTGGATTTCTTGTTGCCTCCCTCCTTGGGTGGTAGGCGGACGATGCCCAGGTCGATATGATCGAACTGGGTGCGGAAGATGGTAATGCCAGCCTCCTGGTGGTCCTTCTTTGGGGCAAAGTCAAGGTCGATACTGTATTTGAAAAGAGTATCTGTCTGACGACGACCAATGAAGGCTAACCCTCGCTGTCCGGATAGCTCGATCTCGTCTCCAGATAGCAAGCTACCAGTGACGTTATTCCGGCTTGGTACGATGTGCATACCCTTTGAAGACAGACTGAAGGTGCCCTCTCTTGGAACTCTGTGGTGGACAAAGTGCGGGGGGATTTCTTTTGTTTTCTTAAGATTGTAGTTGTCCGGGTCAGAGTTGAAAGGTCCTTTGCCCGGAACATTTCGCGTAGACTTTGGTAACAGGTTACCAGGCATACGGCCTCGAACTGGCTGTAAAACGGGCCACTCGCCCTTCTCCCATGTAGCGTTGAAGAGAACAGCTTCGCGACCCATGGGAGCTACTCCAGATTTTCCTAAGCGGGTGGCGAGACAGAGACCCCACCAGTTGCCCTTGGTATCTTGGAATAAGTCGCCGTGGCCTACCGTCTGGAAGTATTCTGAGGTACCGCGGTTGGTAAGAATGGGGTTGTTCTTGTAACCTTCGTACGGGCCTGTGATCTTGCGTGCTCGGGCGATGGTGATTGCGTGGTCTTCGCCTGTTCCACCCTCGGCAATCATGAGATAGTAGTAACCATCACGTTTGTAGATATGAGGTCCTTCAGGCCATACACCACCAGTTCCGTTCCAGATGTTCATCTCAGGGCCGAGCTTGCCCGTCTCGAGATTGATTTCCTGGAGAGTAACACCATGAGTAGCACAGTAAACCTTTCCATCGTCGTCCCAGAACAAGTCGGGGTCAATATGAGTTGGCTTGAAGGTGACTGGGTCACTCCAGCTATCTTGATCAAAGGGGGTTTTACTCTTGAAGATGACACCAATGATATCTCCAACACCTAGATACTCGCAGATGACATAGTAAAAGCCCTTGTGAAATCGAATAGTCGCGGCATACATTCCCTCCTGCTGTCCCTGAGTTTTCCAGCTGATTCCTGGAAGTTGCTTCTCGCGGTTCCACACATGGCTGATAAGACGCCAGTTGATCAGGTCCTTAGAGGCATAGATGGGCAGGCCGGGGAAAGAGATGAAAGTTGATGTGACGCAGAGGAACAGGCCATCTTTCTGGATGCACGACGGGTCAGAGTGCCATCCTGGAAGAACTGGGTTTGTGTACGTGGAAACATCTGTCTTCTTCTCGGGAAGAGCACTTCCCAGTGCAAGTACGGGATAGAGTAACCAAGCAAGGAGCATTTTGATGAACCTCAGTTAACACTGCCCTCAGGTCAGACACTAGAGCAGCTGAAGAATAGTGTTTGTTATTTATACATTTTACAAAATGGCAATGATGACAAGGGTAGAGGTTATTGCGGGGGAGCAAATGGCTAAATGACATGGAGAAAGACATTGTTGACAATTGATATTGCCGATTCGACCGCTAAATGAACAACCCTTGCTGCATCGTCATAGTAGCATGATGATCTTGTTGAGAAGCATAAGACAATGAGGGGTTGTTATGTAGCTAAGCTCACCGGTGCTACCCGTTTAAATAGGCTGATTCAATCCTTGAATTACGAGCATTAAGTTTTAGAGAATACTACATAGACAATTTAGCCTAATTACTCACCTTCTGTGTAAGTCAAGAGGATCTTTTGAATATGCCACATGATATATCCTTAGTTGAAAACCAGTGCCCGTTCATCTAAGTTGAATGTCTAGTAGCTGATAAAAGTGAAGTTGAAGTCACGATAAATGGTTCCCTAGCTATTGCTAAAAGGCAATGGCCCCTATATAGTACGTCAAATTAATTTCAGAACTAACATTGAACAGAAGTAGAGTGATGTTCAAATAGAGATTTGAGAAGTCTGTATCAGATCTTGCTTTCACTCATATGGGTTTCTAGGTGTTTCAATGAAATTTTGTTGAAGAAAAAGCCACCAGTCCTTTCTTGAAAGTCCAACGAGGGTAAGAGCCCAAGCCTATCATAAGATTTCATTCGCTTTTCAGAAAACTGCCTTATATTAAGATCTAACATTGAATATCGAAAGTGGCTGTTGCGTCGAGAACAGGTATGGGCCGACTAGACAATGTGTTGCACACAGATTAGAGGGTCCAAAATCACACCGGCCAGAAAGTTGATAAGGCGAGGCAGCATTCAACATAAGACCTATTGTACGAGATCAGAGAAAATGAACTTGTTCTATGGTGATTAACTAATTACTATTCTATTTCCAACACCGAATCTCTAAATTCTATCTCGGCACCAGGTATCATCGGCGGTTACCCAACACAAATAACACACTCTATAAACACTTCTCATCATTCGCTTCGTCCCCAGAACAATTACTTATTGGAAGACTTGGGCTTCCACAGGATCCAAGCAACAGTAATAACCAATTTGAAAAACGCAGCAATCCACAGAGCACCAGCAAAGCCAACCCAAGACTTGGACAAGAAGCCTCCAGAAACAGCACCAGCAAAGAGAAGGATTGCTCCTAGAGCTCTTCGGTTTCGATCAGCGTTATCGGTAATGGGCGCAGTGAAAAGCTTCGCATCGCTCATCATATCGCAGTACAGACTTGTCAGTACAACAGTAGGCATGGAATTGTACTTGAGCACACGGCTTGCGACGATTTGTCCCGCGCTCTGGAATGCGAGGATGATGATAGCCGCGTAGTCGGATGCAGGGAATGAGTTCTGTATTCTCTCTGTGATATAGCCATCTTCGTGGATAGTTTCACGGCCATGGGGATGGTTATACACGGCGCCGGTGGTGGCGAGAAGGGCTACCAGACCAGTGAGGATCGTCTGGATGAGGAACGAGACGATAAGAACCCAGCGCTTCTGGGGACCGAAGTGGCGGTGGAAGTTAGAGAAGAACAGAGCTCCGAGGGCGAAGAAGGCAATGGCGGCAAAACATCGTGACCAGGCCTTCCCAGGCAGGTTTTCCGGTTGGTGACTGACGCCTAGACCAACAAAGATCGTGTTTCCTACTGGATGTGAGTCTTGCAAACTCAATTGAGAGAATGATATTGTTACTGACCTGTTTGCATACTGACGAAACATCCGTACATGTTGAACGCGGCACTATCAACGAGACCGGCCACGAAGAAGCACACGAGCAGTAGGATATCTCCCCATCGCGTATCGACTTCTGCCGCAAATCTGGATGCAGGCTTTGGAGAGCCTCCCTTGGGCCCAACTTCGGGGTTGTCGCTCGCGGAATCGGGCATGATGACCGAGATCAAAAAATTTCGGATAACACTTCCGAAGAGAAGAAAAACGCTGAAACTTCGCTCGTTGGGTCTTTTATCCAGCGTGTATCTTCCCAATTGCCAAAATGAGCTCGTGAATAATGACGCCTTGAAAAAAGCCAGAGGCAATTTTTTCAGCTGGCGCCTCTAGAAGTATTTAAAGGGCGAAGAAATCTTGAGGCTTTTCCTCTCCTGAATGAGCATGACGTGCTCGCCAGAAAGTGGGCCCCCTGTGACTGTCAGACGCAGAGCCAGTTACTCGGAGCGAAAATTAATGGTTGGAGATTGGAAAAACGGCGATTTCGGCTTGGGATGGCTTCGCCAAGGATGGTGCACAGACGGCGAGTACGTATGCTTTTAAACAGGTGAGTCAAGATGTGTTTGTTTAAACTAAGAAAGGATTTTATACATAGACTTGTGTGCATCTAGGATCTAACTTATCAGTACTATCGAGACAAAATCATTCACCCATTCTGTTTCCTCAAAGCTGTGAATCTGTCACTTTAATTATTATGTAGAGAAGAATTGTCAGAGGGGTTAGAGAGGGCCAAGAGGAAGCCCTTTATTCGCACCACAATACCAAGCATCGAGCATTGCCAAGCCGGCATTTAGTTTCCACGCCGAGACGATTCTCGCTAGGCTTGAAATTGGTAATGGGACTGAGCAACGACTAATCCGCTGGGCAATACTAAACCATTGTACAGAAGGTATGACAGCTAAAATCAAGGTTTAAATAAGATAGACTGAATTAACAACAGAAGTATTGGAGGTTTGCAAGTAACAATTCTTTTCTATTATGAAAATTATACCTCCAAAGCAAGGGTGTCTGTGGTCAAATCCTACATCGTAGATACCCTGTAGCTGTAGGACAAGATATCCCGGTATTCCATAAACATATCGCTCCCTCCCTCGTACCAAGTCAAAAGACTAAACATAAAGAATTTGAACTTATTTTAGACTAATAAAATATGCTTAAATCTAAAACAATTGACAGCTGCTCTATCGCGTACGCAGTCCAGCCGTCGGAGCTACTTCGGTTAGCACTAGCAACCACGCACACAGCGGCGGCACTGATAGCAAATGTTTATGTGGCCAAAATTTCACCCACGTAAATTCCTATTTTCACTCATACGCATAACAAACCACCTCACAATGTCGTATCCTCCACCCGACAGCTATATCAGTGCTGAAAAAGGCATGGAGTACTGGGAATCCATCAACTCCGACGTCGACGGAATGCTTGGCGGCATTCCATCTCTCATGCCATCCATTTCTCGCGTTGATCTCCAGGGCTCACGCACCTTTCTTGCAAGATTAGGCGTCGGTGTCAAGACTGGCAGACAAAGACTTCCTAGAGTCCTTGAAGGGGGAGCAGGGTAAGTAGTGGTAACATTGTTGTCGGGGGAGATGAACGCTGATGAGAAACGATTAGGATCGGTCGGATAACAAAGGGACTTCTCCTAAGTGTAGCAGACCAAGTTGATGTCGTTGAGCCCGTGGTTAAATTCTCAGATGAGCTGCGGGGAACTCCTGGCGTAGGAGAGATTCACAATGTTGGCTTGGAGAAATGGCAACCTACCGAGGGAGCTGTGTACGACCTGATTTGGATTCAGTGGTGCATAGGACATTTGACCGACCAACAGGTGCTCGAGTTCTTGGAGACATGCAAGACTGTGCTTGAGAAGGATCAGGGTGTTATTGTGCTCAAAGAGAATCTGAGTACATGGGGCGAAGATCAGTTTGATGAACTCGACAGCAGTGTCACAAGGTAAGCCAACTACTGCGACTTTCCAGGGTAATCACTGACTGTCTGATCAGAGAAGATGAGAAGTTCCAGATGCTTTTCAAGAAGGCTGGGTTCAGACTTGTGAAATCAGATATACAGCGTGGCTTCCCAGTCGTGAAGGACCTAAATTTACTTCCTATGAAGATGTATGCGATACGGCCAGAGACTGGGTCAGAAGCATAGAGCTAGGTTTGGTATTGTCGTTAATACTGTTCAGGGATTCTGTTATGTATCCTGAGCCTAGTATATCTGAAACGGTTGATAGGTAACTATATCCGCACATCTTAGTTGATACTAGTGTTATAATGTTACTGGACGCTGGTTAACTTCTGTGTCATGATTGTGTTACTCAGACGTTCAAAGATAGCTAATTCTCAGTTTCCACAAAATGGCCACATCTATCCTCCCAAAGCTGCCTCGCCTTGGTTGCAATTGCATGGCTCGCAGGGCCGCTGCCACACATAGAATTCGTAATGACCCAAGCATGAGCTGCCATAGCTGCCCTTGGCGAGTTGACAAGACCCGACCGCGACGTAGTATCGGTTGTAATCAGACTGTAGTTGGCAATGTCATTCGTCACCCTGCTGAACAGGGTCGACCAAGTACTGTTGTCACTAGAACGATACCAGATTTGATATAAATCCTGGCCGAAGTATGAGTAGTAATCAGTGGCGGCCTGAGGACAATCCAGCCCATCTAAAACCGGACCTGAGCTGAAAGCCCAGATGATTTCCGTAAAAGTAGCGAGGACTTCTTCGCAGTATGGGTCAATGTTGGACACGGTGTCATAGTCGTAGGTGGTGAATGTGCCTTCAGGGAATTTGTGGAGGAGTCGCTCAATAGGCTTCCACGTTGTAGCCATGGTTCGTTGATTTTGAGGGCCCTTTCGATATTTCTCCCGAGCGTCTAGCGCTTTGCTGATAAGGTCACCAATCTCAATCCAGGTCTGGGGATTAACAGCTGTCCCCATCGTCGCGAAGTCGAATTAAGGATCAAAGGGATGGATTCAGAGTGATGTGTCGAGGGTAGATGTTAACAGTGTGTCATCATAACCTCCAACCTAAGTGCTAGTGACTGCGGTGCTGTGATATATATACATATCCCGGTAGGAAACCGTGGATTTTCTTGATTACGTCCCCGAATGCAGCAAGATTCCTATTGGCAGCAGATAACAGACACGTCGTATTGGTGTTCTTACCTCATGTGGTCAGTTGCAGTTGATCACGGGTGCAGTTTGCTGACGGATTGAATCAGAGCTGAAAAGCGTGAATGTAACCTGCGGTAGGCTGAGACTCCAGACTTTGCACTATGGACACTGCTGGAAGTTTTCGGTTTTCGTTAAAGATAATATTTATATGCTGAGATTTCAACTTGACGTCCAATATAAACGCTAAATATGAGCCATACAAACCCCCAAGTACCGCTGTCTTGAGACGAGTCATATTCAAAACAGGCTGAACATGAATTTGTTCTATCCCTTCTTCAGGTTCTCGACAAGGATGGCGAACATATGCGTGACACTCTGACACGCCACAGCAACACCGCAGGAGCCGCTACACCACTAAGCATCTTCCACGTCTCCTCAAATTGTCTATCCATGTTTACGGAAATAGCGAGGTTCTTGAAAGGGTGGTCAGATACTTTGCACTTCTCGTTGCTTCGGCAGTGATGTCGCTGGTAACTTGGATAGTGGAAATGCCTGTCCTTTTGCCCGCGAGTTAGTCGGCTGAGATTATGAAGGTGACAGCCTAGTAGCACGTAAAGCACAGCATTCGCTGCACGTGTGAATGTGCAAAAAGCACGCAAGTGATGAAAGCTGCCAGAATTGTTCATTGTTGATCATCAAAATCATTACGAAATCTAATTTCAAAATCAATAGCCGCTGCCACTTTTAAATCTCTGGCTTCTGGCCATAAACAACATGTCTAAATTTGTTAGTTGATGAAGAACTGCCACGGAAAGTAAAACTTACATAGGCCACCAAGCATGGATGCGTCGGTCCTTCATATCAGACCTGACGTTTGCTAGGAAAACTTCAACTTCCTCCGCACTCCAGCCCAAACCGCGTGTGAAGAGAGCCATGGAAAGACCTGAAAGCTCGCCAGCTATGTTATGGTTGCACCAGAATCCTAGGAGAGTCAGCTCAGAACCCGCAGAATAAGGTTGCAGACGTACCAAGCTCCTTGTAGTAGGGATCCGCAGGCCATCTGTTAGTAGGCCATTTGTAAATAACCTCGGTGACATTAACAAATCCAGCGTCGATCATTTGCTGCTTATAAAATTTGGCGCTCTGCGAAGTACGACCGAAGTTCTTGGTCGCTTCGATCATGTAACCTGACCACTGATCGATGAAGGAGCCCTTCTTGAGAGTATCGTCATCGCACTGAGCGGGGAAGGTGATATCTTGACACTCAACCCATCCACCTGGGTTCAGGCCCTCGAAAGCTTGCTGGAAGAATTTAGGCCAGTTTCCAATAGAACCGGTGAGCATGCGACCGAAAATAAAGTCAAACTTGTAGCTGTATGTCCACTCGTCTTCGAGGTCATCAACTTGAAATTGTAGGTTTGTGGGGAGGCTGGGGACTGTTAGTTAGAAAGGATATGGGGTGTGGTGGAAGGCATACAAGTTGGGCTGGATAGGACTGAGATCAATACCGAGAACCTATTGCAATATGTTAGTCACATTGTTTGGATACTTGATAGCTGTGGTATCGCACTTGTGTATCAGGATGACTATCGGCAAAGTCGATTGCCCAAACACCAGTTCCTGTCCCAGCATCTAAAGCGCGTTGCACAGGCTTATCGCGTCCAAGTGGACTAAGGTAAAGGTTTCCACCAAGAGTGAGGTTGAAGAGATGATGTTGCAGATCTAGATGAATTAGTGCACATGCAAGCTCCATATATCGGCTCAACTCACCTAATCGGTCTTGCTCAGACTGCATAGAGACGTTGTGCATTAGCCATGTAGATTTGACAGTGAGTGTCCATCTCATACCGAATCATTGGGAAGTATATAATTAACTAAGTACGTGTTAGTAGAGTGATGTTTCAGAGACATAATACACCCACTATCTTCTTTAAAAGCATGGTATGTTCTACCGTTCTCGGTACGATACTGCATGATGCTCGAGTTGATAGACGCAGTGCTGCTGGCGGCATCGTCCTGCATTGCGCCAAGTTAGACTAGAGAACACGACCCCAGTTCGCGTCGCATGACAGACTGGGGGCACTGGATCAACGTACCCCGAGAGCAGAATCGTCATCGCGAAAGTCCTGCTCACTCTATAAAATTGCGTTAATTCTCCATTTTTTTCATGTTAGGCTTGCGAGAGCTGTCCCACCTCAGCCTGGAGATCACTCTCCTCCGTCGTAGGCGCGTGCCTCTCGGTAGTCGTCGCAGTCGCAGTTCCAGTCGCAGGCTTTGCGACAACCTCGGACTTCTCAGCCTCTGCGTCTGCCGTCATGATCCTATCTCTCGCTGATCGACAATGAAAAACACAATAATAAGGCTATGATGGTTGCGGTTTATTTTGCCGTGGTTAGACTCTTGATCAATTGAACGAAATGATATGTTCAAAGGAAAACAAAAGAGGTCAAGATTTTCCCCTCAGCGCCCCTCATGGTCCGCGCAAAGCAAAAGGTGAGATGAACAGGCGAGCGAGCCGAGAAATCTCGCTACTGGAATAACTTCAGAGTGCGATTAATCCGCGTACAACACTAATGTGGCTTGTTGATTGTTTTATGTGGCTGGATGTCAGATGTTAGGTCGTGTGTTGTTAACCGTACAGGCCGAGAACTACTTCTCAAGGTATAAGATCCGTGGAATAACTGCTGATTAACCTTTTTTTCCTGCATATGACCGTTTATCCTCGGGTCATGGACCCCAGAACGAGACGTTCTTTCCGACATTCCTTACTGGGAGCCAGTCTTGGCAGGCTGGAACCGGGGGCTTCTTCCCAGCAAAACCGAGAGATAAACAGTGGTCCAATAGAGAGTCCTCTATTGGATGGAACGCAGCGGGCCATCAGCCGTAGACAATAGCGTCGAACTAGAGTATCTGGAACGATCGATTAGTGGTGCTGTGCCGTGTGTGGAAGCTCTAGCTTCGGGGCGCTGGGGCTTTTAGCTTAGGTGTCCTGCTCTAGTTAACTAGTGCTTGTGCTTCAGCGGTGATGGGACAGCAGGGACAGCTAATCCTGGAGCTAGACGAGAAATGGGAGCACACCTAGTAGCGAGAGACCTTGTCTGGTTTTCCCTTCATTGCGCCCAATTCCAGCCGCGAAAATGAGAGAGACCTTGATCTTGATACAGTGGAAAATTAATGATCCAAATTCCGATCCCTTGGGTAAAGTCTCCTTCATTTTTAGTGATCATGTTCCCCCCGTTCCCGTCCCCGCCGGTCCCGGCCCGTGCTCTCCCCCATCCGGCTCCCTGGGAACGCAAACCAAAAGCACCACGAACCAACAATTTGAAGCAACAGGTACAGGCCCAATAACCTCATTACGCCAAGGCGTGCATTGCATGAGACAGTCGTTGGTGAAGAAAGGTCTTGGCAGCTTTAAAAATGGCCGCAGGTCCCCTTATTAACCGCCTGCAAGACCTCACTGCAGCTGTTCGTCCGTCGATCGCAATTGCGGGACTGCTGGTGGTGTTTTTGACACTCTGGTCTGCGCTCTCGACATGGAGACAGTATAATCGACTGAGCAACTTCAAGGGGCCTCGTCTAGCTGCGGTTTCGAAATGGTGGTTAATAACGAGGGTCGGAGGTGGTAGAGCGTACTTGGACTTTTGGGAGGTTACAAAGAAATATGGTATGTTTTGGGAAGCCCTGTCGTTGCGCATTCGCAGGTCGCACAAGCTTACAATCGATCTACACAGGTTCAATCGCTCGTGTCGGACCCAACGATCTCGTCACCGACGACCCCGAATTAATGAGGCACATCCTCAACGTCCGCACCGAATACCGTCGCTCGGATTGGTACGATGGCATGCGTTTCAACCCCGGCAGCAACAACATCCTCTCGTGGCGCGATGAGGACGAGCACTTCAAGCTTCGCTCCAAAATGTCCGCTGGCTACGGCGGTCGCGAGGTGCAAGACCTGGAGCCCAAGATCGACAAGAACATCCTCGCATTTATACAGCTCCTGAGGAGATACGCCGATAACAACAAGCCGGTTGACCTAGGACGTCGCGCTCAATTCTTTACACTAGATGTCATTTCGGATTTGGCTTTTGGCGAGCCGTTTGGCTTCCTGGAGACGGACTCAGATGTGTACAAGTACATCCAGATCACAGAAGAGACGCTGCCTTCGGTCATGGTTACCACTGTTGTTCCTTGGCTGGTCAAGGTCTTGAGCTCGCCTCTGTTCAAGAAGCTTTTGCCTTCGGAGAAAGATCGACTTGGTTTTGGGAAATTGATGGGGTGAGTGATACCGATCGATTGCAAAGACGCCAAATGGCTAATGGTGCATTTAGAATCGCCAAGCAGGTTACAGCTGAGAGATTTGGTCCGGATAAGAAGGTCCAGAAAGATATGTTGGGCTCTTTCGTGGCCCATGGTCTGACCCAGAAAGAAGCCGAATCTGAGATTTTGCTACAGATGTGAGTGTCTACCTGATCACACGAGGTCATTTCTAACAAGTTGTCAGTGTTGCCGGCTCAGACACAACAGCCACAGCAATCCGCTCTACCATGCTGCATATCATCACCAACCCCCAAGTCTACGCCAAACTCCGCGCTGAGATCGCCAACACCACTTACACAGAATCCATCATCCCTGATTCTTTAGGTCGCGAACTCCCCTACCTACAAGCCGTTATCAAAGAAGGCCTGCGCATCTTCCCTCCCGTCGCTGGCCTCATGGCCAAGCAAGTCCCACCGCAGGGAGACACCTGGAAGGGCCAGTTCATCCCAGGCGGCACAAAGATAGGCTACTGCGCGTGGGGAATCTTCCGCCGCGAGGATATCTGGGGCTCCGACGCGGGGGAGTTTCGTCCTGAGCGGTGGCTTGAGAGTGAGGGTGAGAAACTCAAAGAGATGGAGAGTGCCTTGGAGTTGATCTTTAGTTATGGGCGGTGGCAGTGTTTGGGGCGGCCGGTGGCTTTGATGGAGTTGAACAAGGTCTATGTTGAGGTAAGTTGGACTCCTGCTGTGCTAACGTTTGATGCTGATTGATCCAATAGTTACTCCGCCGGTTTGACTTTTCGATTTGTGATCCTACGAATCCTTGGAAGGTGTTCAACTGCGGTATTTTCTCGCAGTCTGAGCTCATGGTGCGGATTCAACCCAGAGAGTGACGTGTCAATGTCAGTCTAAGTAGGAACACATTCAGGATTAATGAGGAATAAACAAATACACGAATGACAGTTAATGCTGGTTAAATCTACACGCATATTCCGCTCTCTTGTTTCATTCATAATATTGTCTGTACTGAAGGGCACGAAATAACTATTGCAGCCTGATATTAGAGAACCAAGAGAAATGATACTAAATTCGGAGGCCATCAAGAGAAGAAACCCTACGAAAAGGTACAAGTAACTTATAAAATACATATCCCAACAGCATCCACTTACTCCTTCTTTTCCTTCTTCCCTTTATTCTTCGGCACCCGCAAAAGCCAATATAATGCCAAAGCCGCAAAGATGTTAAAGATGATGTAAACCCACAGCAATCCAAAGTTCCTCCACCGATCACCATAGTGAGACTTGACCCCAGCAAGAAATACATTGGTGTCGCCAATAGTACAGTACCTACAGGTACTGTTTGCCTCTTTGTCGAGAAGATACCCCCCAGCCTGGTCTATATATTCTTGCATGTACTTACCGCACGTCATTCCCGAAGGCGGAGGAAACGTGACGTACTCGTTCTGCGCACATACTGCATTTGTGTTTGCTACGGCTGTCGATAATATGGCTGATACCAGGTATGTGAACGGACTGATGCGGTACATGAAGATCCAGAAACGCGGGAAACTATCAGGCGGTGCGAGTACACCACAGAACATGAGACACATCATGAAGAGGAGGTTGGCGAGGTTTCCTCCTGTTTCGGCTGAGTCGCAGCCTGCGATAACGAGATTTGTAAAGGTGCAGGTAAACAGCATGAAAGCCAGGAATAAGAGAAACATGAGAGCTCCGCGCTCGGCGACGGCATCGGTGGGTTCGGCATTGCGATATAGCCCGATGGGATAGTACCAACAGAAGTACATAAGTGCAGCCATGAGGGTGTTCCACGGGATTTCGACGATGATTTGACTTAGCATGAAAACCTTCCAGCCGTATGTTTTGGAAGGTCGTTCTCTGACTTCGTACAGATCTCTTTGTGTTATGAAATATGGCATCTAAATAGTTAGAAAGAAAACATGGAGGAAGCTTCTGGACGAACCTGTTGTTGCGTGAGCTGTCCGAAGACAGTCAAAACCTGGAAAATGGCATACATCTGATTCTGCAGCCCAAGTGCCGTGTTAGGCGCTTGATAGAATGCGAACCCGATAAATAGCGCGATCAAGGTGCATAATGCGGTCTTTGAGTAGATATACGAAGGTGTCCGCCAGTATTGTTCGAAAACACGTTTCGTGACATATTTCAGCTGCGTCGTAAACGTAGCAGCAAACTCATCGTACAAGTGCGGATCTTCGTCCTGAGCCTTCTCAACAACGTTGTGAGAAAGCTCTTGGAGATGTTCCTGTGTAGCAGCAAACTCAGATGAGTCTTTCCAGATCTGCGGCCAGTCGAGGTCCGTCTCGGAACCTGGTGCTGCACCGATGACTTCGAGCATCCATTCTGCTGGGTTGGCGTCAAGCGGACAGGGTTGTGCACCGTGTCTTTCGAAATAGCTCGTCATGGCGCGAGAATGCTCGCCTACGTCTCCGAAGTACACCGTTTTGCCACCGCTGGCGAGAAATAACAATCGATCGAATCGTTGGAAAAGGATCGCTGAGGGTTGGTGGATCGTGCAGAGGATAGCCTGTCCGCTGCGGGCGAGCTTTTCGAGAAGGTCGAGAATAGCCCATGATGTCTGTGAGTCTAAACCTGATGTTGGTTCATCCACGAAGAGCAGGACAGGCGGCCTGGCAGCTAGTTCAACGCCGATAGTTAAACGCTTTCGTTGTTCGACGTTTAACCCCTCGCCGAGGACTCCGACGACTGCCTCGGAATAGTCCTGCATGTCGAGCATTTTGATAACCTCATCGACGTACGCGATCTTTTCTTTGACGGGGACGTGTTTTGGCTGGCGCATTATGGCTGAGAAGTTGAGGGCTTCGCGGACGGTTGTTGTGGAGAGGTGAAGGTCTTGTTGCTGGACGTAGCCTGTTTTTCTCTGGAAGGATGCGTCGCGGAGTTTGTCGTCGACGAGGATCTCTCCATGGATGACGCCCATACTTGTACGGTCGGCAAGACAGTCGAGGAGAGTTGTTTTGCCTGCTCCAGAAACGCCCTGCAATTGTCAGTATCGTTCTGATATAACTACGTCTGGGTAACTTACCATTAGAGCTGTCATTGTACCTGGCTTGACCCAGCCAGCAATGTTATCAAGAATTCGCCTGTTCTCACTCTTGATCTTGACATCATAGCAGACGTTGTTCCAGTGGAAGACACTGGTTGATTTGAAGTTTGACAGATGTCCTTCTCCATAGCCCTCCTTTTCCGTGACAGTTTGGCGACCTGCCGGGCTGGACTCGGCGTCATTCTTTTGATTTGCAAGCCTGTGTCCCCGACGGAAGACAAGGACTTCTCCCTTTGACTTTTTGGCGCTGACTGTCTCGGCAAGAAACATATATGTGCAAGTGAAGAAAATAGTAAATGCGAACACAATACCGATGTTTCGCCATTTGTGAGCATGGAAGTAGGAGAAGGAAAGATTGATGTATGCGTCTCCTTCGACCATAGGGTCTCCCTGGACGGATCCAACTGCTGAACAGACGCGATTCGCGGAATCTACGTTTGGATAAGCTGGGACGAACTGATTGCACTGGAACTGCCGATTGTGGAATTCATTGACCATGAGTGATTCGAAAGCGTAGCCGAGGGGGTTGACGTAGTTAATCCATCGGCACCAACCTAACATATAATCAATCTGGATAATAAACCCCGTGAAAGTAACCATGGCCAGGATCAGGATAGCAGTAGGAACCATGGCTTGCGAGAGTGTCCGAGATGCCGAAGCAATCGTTCTGAAGATCATAGACATGCAGATCGTAACGAGGAAGGTGACGAAAAGGAAGAAGAAGAAAGCACCCGGCTCCCTGCGGAGGTTGGTCATGAAGTATAATGTGAGGTTGAAAAAGATGGCGTTGAGGATCTTGTATGGTAGATCGCAGAGCATAGATGCCACGGCTTCGGACGATGGGTGGTATAGTGCGTAGCGAGCATGCTTTTCAACGATAGGCCGCTGTGCATATAGTGTGAGAATCTAAGAGAGTCAATTAAATGTCCAGGCCACAAACAACTGGAGAATAGTTACTTCTAGAGCACTCGCAAACGCACTCATCAGACATCCTACGAAGAGTAAAGCACCTCTCTGGTAAAAGCTCGCCGTCGTCTGATCAAGATTATAGAAAATACTCCCCACAATCAGAGCCATGATGACATTCCCAAAGAGCTGCGTCAGAGTTATAGTCGGGTCTGTGATCAACCTCTTGAAGCCTCTCCACACGCAAAGGTTGGTCTGCTGCCAGTAACTTAACGTGTAGGGACTGTTCTTCCGCTGGCTCTTAGCCTGCGCCGCACGCCTGTTCGCTCTAAACTCTTCTGCTTCAGGACCGTTGATAGGAAAGTCGTTTTTGTAGTCTTGTATTTCGCGCTGAAGCTGGGCGTTGGCGAGGGAGGCTTTCCAGGCTGCGGCGAATTCGTCAGGGGTTCGTGGAGCACGGTCTCCAAAGCCCTTGCGGATAACTCGCTCTTGGGGGCTTGTCATTGATGTTAGGAAGTCTGGGACGGTCTGACGAGCTGGGCATTCGAAGCCCAGATCAATGAAATATTGCTTTGCTGTCTTGGCTGCACCAAAGTAGATCTGACGGCCTTCGTATAAGACTAAGGCTTTGTCGAAGATATCGTACGCAGCTTGTGGGGCTTGATATATAGAAACCAGAGCCGCAGTATCAGACATCTCCGTTTGAAGACGCAGCGTCTTGCAGAATTCCACAGCGTTAGCAGAGTCGAGACCTCGCGTGCTGTTATCCCAGCATTGTAACGGGGCGCCGCTGAGTGAGGCTTCTGCGATAGTCACGCGTTTTCGTTCGCCGCCTGACACGCCGCGGACATATTCGTTGCCGACTTTGGTGTTGAAGGTGTGGCTGATGCCGAACATGGCCATTACGACGTCACGGGAATGTGAGATGAAGGTTTGGCGGTCAACGCCTGCTGGAATGTCTCTTGGGGCTCTGGCGTGGGCTGCGAAGGTGAGGGTGTCGCCGACGGTGAGATGGGGGAAGTGGACGTCGACTTCTGCGGTGTAGATGGCTTCTCCGCGATGACGAGTATGCATCTCACGAGCCGAGATGCCTATAGAAGTCAGTTGATATGTTGGAGAACTGCAGTTGGTATTTCTTACCCCTGTAGTTGAAGTATGCATCTTCGCCAATATAAATCCCATTAGTCTCCCCCGATATCGTTTTGAGAAACGTCGAACATCCAGACCCAGGCGGTCCCAGCACCACCAACATCTCACCGTTCTTCACAACACCGTCAAAATCCCTGATGATATCAATGCGCGTCTTTCCATAACCCATCAGCTGTCTCGGCCACGACGCAACCTCCAGCCAGATGTTGGCCACATTTTTCTGGAAGTCTGTAGCCTGGCCGTAGCCAAATACATTGAGGTTCTGGTAGCAAACGCCAGCCTTGCGGTTTGTGAAACCTGTTTCGCTGTGCATTTTGGAGATGGACTTTGCCCACGCCAGGGCTCTGAACTTGCTGCTTCGTGGGTTGAGAGGGCTGTTTTCGTCGGCGGTGAAAGGGTTGCCGCTGATGGTGGATAGCTGGCTCTGGTTTGTGTACTGCCGGGCTAGGTTGCGGACGATGCTTTCTCGTCGTTCTGCTTCGGAGTCTTCGCCATCTTCTGTGCTGGTGTGGTATGGTGTTGCGTCTTTGTTAAGTGCCGAGGTGGGTTCGTTTGGTGAGCCTTTCCTGGTAGTTGAGGCTATCGTTGAATCCGTGTGTGTATGAGGGCTTTCGTGAGGTCTAGTGACTGTTTGTTGATGCGTCGATATATCTGGAGTGATGCCGGGGAGGGTTCCAGGCTGCATGGATGTGCCGCCCATGTAAGTCGATGCCATGGTCAGTAGACGTTCCGAAAATCAATAATAATTTTCCCGAGTTTTATAAAAATATGACACGTATTTGCTATGGTCTGAAAGTACAGCAGGTATTTGCTGAGGAATCGAGTTGACAGTACCAATGAACGGTCACTACAACTTGCCTGAGTTCATAATGATCTGATGTTTTGTTTCACAGTCTCCCGCAATAAGAGATAAATTCTTGAACGAACGAAGAGGTTTACAACAAAACAATCATGGTTATCGGAACTTGTCACATAGTCCAACAGCCTTATAACATCCAACAGCGGGAAATTAATTAATTGCGCCTTCCGAAATCGCGTGGTCGTCATACTTTCAGCTCAATACTTCATATTCATCCTAAAACTGGATACGCTGTCTATCAATTTTCCGGTTGAAGCACCCCCCGGCCCCGGGGAATTGTGGGGAGCTCTCGGGGTGTGTCATGAGCCCGACTGCCCGAAGGTGGCACACCCTACTAAGTATGGATTGTCACCTAACGGCATTTGCCTGATGGGGTAGCGTGGAAGCGTGGAAGTACCCTGGTCCTAGAGTTGGAGATTGGAGTAATTACAGACTCAGGGTTTGAGTTTAACTGTATTCTTTTAAAGACGCCATCGAACTTCTCTGCAATGTACGAGTTACGATATCGTTGAGATTGGTTTTCGTAAAGCATACGAATATGTCTAGTCCTATCTCTCATCAAACGGATCACTTATCCGAGTTGAGTCCGTCATCTACAAACGTCTCAACAGATCCAGAACGTTCAAAGCAAAGAGCTAGCAAGAGGGTACTATCATGTATTCTCTGCCAGCAAAGGAAAAAGAAATGCGATCGAAAGACTCCTTGTTCAAATTGTATAAGGGTGAGCTGCTGTGACTCTTAAGGAGATACTTATACTGATAAACATGACAGCTTAAAATAGTCTGCACTCCAAGCTTGCCAGCTCCGCCAAGGAAGCGCAGACGTCCAAACCAAGACCTTCTAGAGAGGCTTGCGAGGTGTGAGGAGCTTCTCAGGCATTGTACATGTATAAGACTCCCAACGCCTGAGGATATTCCTCCAGAATGTTGCGAGCAGTCACCTGGTAGTTCGCACGACGATGGGGAGTTGGAGAGGAAAACGAGCCTGGTATCATCTCCGACAAATGCTGATGGATGAAATGGCAAACATACCACTTTGAAGTGCATCTTTTGAGGTGAACTCTCGATAATAATTCTGACCAACCTCTTTTGATTTTCGGCACAATGTTTGTCGTTGATTGTGGTACAATCTTTGGTTGCTGATTTTACCTTTGTTTACTTGTTGGGAACTTCTCTGAGCAAGACTACCTCGACCTTTCGGCAATACCCAGTTCTGCTCTTCATCCAGAGTGCGATTATCTCAGTTACTGGAAAAGATAAGAACGGACTTCTCCTTACACGAGATCTATGAATAAAAATCATATACGAATTCAAAACCTAAGACTTTCAAGCCACAGTCCGGAAAGAAAGCATTTTCGGCCTCTTGCCTACACCTTCGTATAGCAGAGCAAACCCAGAATCCGAAAACACGAAAATTCTGGGGACCATCGAGTTCTTCGTTAGGATTTAGCCCCCCTCCACCGAAGCCTTCACAGGGGTGTCGAGCAAGGGTCAGACTGTAGGACCAATCCGACGACTGCCCCCGCCTTTTGAATCCTTGGATGATCATTTATTGTCGTGAGATCAACCCCCCTAGTAACGTGGTCTTGTGGCGTGACAGGCGTGAGCTTAATCGTTGCGGTCTGTCATTCGACGGCGGAGTGTTCAAGGGCTCCGCAGTCCGAATGCATCTAAGTAAAATTCGGTTACTCTTTGATTTGTGAGGTTTCATTCGCTGACCATTTCGACGATTTTGGCTTGACACATGGCCTAATATTGGGTGTGTACTTCTGGCGATGTGCATCACGACTCCCATCACCCTACTTCTTCAATAAAGCTCAATCAGTTTGTGGCTTCAGTGCACATAGACCTTCGTACAGTCGAACCATAATCAAGTACAGCACACCACCGCCAGAATGTGAGTGGACGGACTATATTGCAAGTCCGGCTACCGGCCGATACCCCAGATTGCCTTAAATGGACCAGAGTCTTACAAGACTGGCACACCAGATTCTCCTTTGCCAATCAACTTTGTTAGTGCTTTAGTGCTTCGTTTGAGTGGTATGTCCCAAAATTGTGTACGAAGTACGTCGGAGAAGCCTTAAGTCATTTCTAGCCTGGTTACTCAGCAATACGAACAGTTAACTTGTGATTAAACAAAATCCCCAATGATCCCGTGTTCAACAGCAATAGGCTGAAATCCTAGACTTGCCTAACCTACCTATAATACTATAAGTCTTAATACTTAACTTTACGACATAATTAAAATAAAAGGAAAACACCTCACTAGATATATTATTTACTTACATTGAGTCTGGTAGCACCTTTAAAAAAGAGATCCAGCTGTCCTAATCAAACCCACAGAAATATTAACGTTACTAGATATATTATGTATTAGATGAAAACTCCTATGTTAATAAATTAATATCCTATATATTAACTTCATATGTTCTTTCAAGATTGTCAAATTTTCTAGTTAGATAACAATTAGATTTGGTAAGATATAAATCAAGCTATAGTAAGATTTATATTAAAAAGACTGTAGGGTAAAATCTAAGCGGTAGTAGAGATGTGATATTTCTTAGTTATTAATAGCACGGGTTAGGCATATCAAGGCAAACAAGTTATATTAGTAGCTAGTAAGCTAAGTTCTATGAAAGCTCAGAGGGACCTTATCCTCGTGAAGACAGGCTGATGGCCAGGTGCTCAAGTTTAATTGTTGTGTAAACCTAAGAATATTGGCAAGGGTTCTCAGCGAGTCTTTGGCAAGAAAAATGGCGGCATTGTAGAAGGCGTAGCTCATCTTGGTCGAGTCAATGGGGAAACAAGGGTGGCAGAACCAAGATGTCTTTTCTTCAGAACTATTCTAGTGTGTGACAAATGGACGTTAGAATGAGTCCTTGAAATCGTAACATTCCCTGAGCATATATGCATTTTATTTATAACCACAATTTTCACAGCCTGGTGTCTTCACAATGCTTCTCGCGGTCTGGTATCTTCATGCCTGATTACTACTACAGCACTCAGCATGACACCACACCTGTTTTTAAGTACAGTTTTTATAGCTTTACTCTAAAACAGAGATATTATCACTTTATAATTAGAGCTTATTCCTTAGATAAAACTTAAATTATTAAGATTTCTCTCTATGGCGTTCTTCTCTATAGATAGCTATGGTTGACTCTTCCTTCTTGATACGGTATTGCAGCCATAGAAAGAGGGCTATAATATATGTGGTTTGTGCCCCTGCCGAGTGCCGTAGTATGATTATTAGCAAGCCGTACCCCGACTTTCTGTTTCTTGCGGGATGTCCCACGATAGTTGTTAGCACATACAAGGGATATGAAGCGAATGCCATATGCCTGAAGGTACGGAGTACAAGTTTGGACTTCGGAGGTAGATAATGACTGATTGGCCCATCTTTCTTTATGCACAGCCGGATGAAACATCGCACATTTTTGCCCTTTTTGGACAGCGTTTCCGCCTCGAAATCTCCACTTCAACTATCCTAAATCTTCCCCTGCTACAGAGACGACTCGATTACAAAAATAGGGTTTCGGGACTAAGTAGCTTCCGGTCTCCATCGTGTGCCATGGGCAGTGATTTTGGTTAATTTCAAATGGTCGACCTGACCGGCAGGCTAAGCTCGGCAATTGCATCGCGACGAGCAAGTGCTGTGTTGAATACCATGCTCTCCCTGAAGGCCACCCCAGTTCACCGTTCATCCTTTTACGCTCACTGACCTGGACTTGCATTCGAAATGGCGGAATGTATCTGCTACGGCATGGTGGAACATGTGAGGTATCGACCAACAAAAGCAGCGAACACCAAACAGCCTAAAACCCCAAGTTGGCTCTGGCAGCAACATAGAAGACGATTTTGTTTCCATCTCAGAGTTTTCTCCCCACAGTTTCAGAAGAATACCGGAGTTACAGGCATCGATTCATGTGTCATAGTAAGGGTAATCATTTGTTCGTGCAAGAACAGGTAGTTTCTAGCTTGAAGCTATTGAGGTGATAGAATTCTCGTGTTTCTACCTATCCCAGAATAAGGGCCACGCGATATGTATCATACCGCTGCGATCTTCCGATCGAGTCTGTTACCGGGATATCGATCATGTACAATTGAAGTCAATTTGTCGATAGTACTCTTAGAAAAACTGGTCAAGGTTCGAAGGGCTCCTGACTGCAATGTTCCTTAACACAGCGGTGATATCGCTCATTGACTTATTGGCCATGTAGAGACCCTTTCTAACACATCCATTTGGATTCATGCTGGCTGATAACACCCAATGGAGATGTATCCTTTAGGCTCATTCCCATCTCGCAACGTCCCCAACTAAAGTGCTACCTTAGCTTCTATTGCCTTACCAATAAGTCTTTCCTGGTTCTCTTCCATAGTAACACTTTCACTTTGTAAGATGCCGAAGCCGAGGAAGCCCTTGTGGAGTTGATATTGGAACCATCCTGACTGCGGAAACCTTTTCCGAATCAGGCGTGAAATACCGCCACTAAAAAGCAGGTTGACGCATTGTGCCTCACAAAGTTGAAACGGGGCTATGCCAGTTACAAACTTGAAAACTATATAATGCATGGAAGAAGACTCGAGGATAAAAATAAGTTGATGAAATGCCCTAAATTGTTTCTATCGGAATTTCCAAAGGTGATCCAACACGCTCACGATGACCATGGAGACTTGGGAAGCATTTGTCGCTACACACCGTGAAAAGCAAGAGCAGGCCATCCCAGAATCATGGAAACTAAGTCAAAAGAAGCTGGATCAGATTTCCGGCGCAGGAACACCACAAGAAGGTCACCTAATTGAGTTGAAAGCCGCCCAGGCTTCCGGTCTCTTGAGTCAAAGAGAAATGGAGATCACTGAATCCTTTACCGCCCGCGAGCTATTGACAAAGATGCGTTCCCAATCATTGAGAGCCCAAGACGTTGTCGTCGCGTTTTGTAAACGAGCAGCTATTGCCCAGCAGCTAGTAAGTGAGCTTCAGAATGAGTTGACTTTTGTCTTTTCTGTGATAGCTGCTGACTTCGCAAGACCTCCTGCTTGACTGAGATACTTTTTGACAAGGCCGTGGAGAGGGCTCGGTTCTTGGATGCCCAGTTGACAGCCACAGGTAAGGTCATAGGTCCTCTCCATGGCCTGCCAATTAGTTTGAAAGTGCGTACATTTAACCCGCTTTCCTCACATATTACCCCAGGCTAAGTATTACATAGGACAGCTTTCACGTCGAAGGGTATCATTCAACTGTTGGTTACGTTGAGTTCCTCAAACGACCGCTACCTCAGGGCAATGCAGCCCTCGTCAAGCTACTCGAAGATGCTGGAGCAATTCTCTACTGCAAAACCAACGTCTCCCAGACGATGATGGTATGTCAGACTCTGGAAAATGCTCAGCAGTATATATGTGTTCAACTACTCACTTAACTCGAAGACTGCAGATTCTGAGAACAACATCTTTGGAAGAACCCTCAATCCACACAACACAAGACTGACAGCTGGAGGCTCTACAGGAGGTGAAGGCGCACTCGTAGCATTCCGTGGGTCAATTCTTGGTGTTGGAACTGATCTTGCTGGCTCCGTGCGCATACCGGCACTTTGTTGCGGTATATATGGTTTCAAGCCAACTGTTGATCGCATCCCATTTGAAGGCCAAGCCCTTTCCCCGTTTCCTGTTCAGTGGATCTCCAGCGTGATGCCCGCCGCAGGTCCGTTAGCAACTTCTGTTGATGACCTGTCCTTGTTCATGGAAGTAGTCACAGGGTTACAGCCTTGGAAGTATGACTCATCAGCGGTGTTCATCCCATGGAGGTCCCTAGACTCTGAGCATAAAGCACTTATTATCGGCATCCTACCCGAAGACGAAGAATATCTCTTGCATCCTCCGGTCCGCCGAATACTTGCGAAAGCTATTCACACCCTAGAGAAGGCTGGTCACAAACTGGTGCGTCTCCCAGCAGATCCCCATCGCAGTGTCAGTCTTGGTGCTAGGATCGGGTACCAATTCTTCGGGATCGCAAGTCCAGATCCCGCAGTGATAGCCCAAAGCATGGGTGAACCATTTGTTGCATCGGTTGCTAAAGGAATGCACCCCTTTTCTGGTGGAGACTTTCCTGTCTCGCCTAAGCTGGATATCCCAACCCAATTTCATAAGCTCAATGAAGCCCGAGGGGCATACGGCGAGGCGTGGAAAGAGGCGTGGCGGGAATATGAGCTTGACGTAGTAATAGCACCAGGGGCTGTAGGTACTGCCGTGCCTCACGACACTTATGGCCTACCCGTTTATACGGTTATGTGGAATGTCCTTGATGTAAGTACAATATGACTTTCGACTTAACTATGTCAGTCAGCGGCTAATGAGGCCACATAGTATCCGGCGGCAGTTATCCCTTTCGGGTATGCATCGGCATCAGAAGACCCTGAGCCCCAGACTTCGAACATGGCGTTTGTGCCTGACTGTAAGTCATCATCTTCTTCCAATAACAGACAAAGTGGATTGCTGCTGACAGATGCCCAGACGACGCCAAATCGAATCACGGTGCACCAGGATCTATTCAGATAATCTCTCCACGCTTTCGAGATGAGGAATGTTTGGAAGCTGCTCGGATCATTGACAAGGCTTTACGTTCTATCTGAGACGAAGCTACCGAGGTCGCAGAAGTCGTACGGTCAACACGCACCTGAATTGTACAAGATGATCAGAAAGGCGATTACATAATTTAAACCTTATTATTCCAGTCCGAAAATCAAGCGACGCTAGCTGATTCCGATAATATGTCTTCGCGTGACGTCTCCGCATTATGTACCAGGGCCACTGACCATCACAGCGTCCTTGGTGTCTAGTAAATGCGAGTCCTTGCTCCCAAGTTTGTTCTTGTCCTAGTGCTGTCACTATGATACGATCTCGAGGTGGATGCTCCAACTGCAGACACCGGAAGAAAAGATGCGACCAGGAGCGACCATGGTGTGCTGCCTGTAGACGTCGAGGCCTTCAGTGCTCTGGATACTCAACACAGCTGCGTTGGGTGGAAATGCCTCTCACCCAAGAAGCAACATCCAGCATAGGTCACCTAGAGCTGACAACTTCTCAAGCATCAAGAGGTACTTTTTCATGCTGCGTCCCGCCGACTGACGTCCCAGAACCTGATACCAGTTTGACGTCAACGCTTTTTCACAAATGTACGTGCTTTTCATTTGGTATATAGATTTTCTGCACCTAGGGTGACTCATGATCTCGATAGTTTTACAAAGCGGGCTCACACGGCTCTACAACACATGCACGTGCTCGTGGATACAACCCTTCTTGATCGAAATGTCAACGCAGAGCAAGTCTCTTCCCGCAATCTCTGCAGCTATTCAGCTGTACATGGATGAGGGCGGTGGCGATCCACAAGTATGTTCCATGCAGTATATTGATGTTGCTTTGAAGATGTTTCGAGCCGAAGTGTCTGCTACCCATGATACTTTTCATCCTGCTACCGCCTGTGCAGGTTTGTTACTGTGCGTTCTCAACGTAAGTTGATGCTTATTGGCACACGCATAGACAGTTCTTTGATTAAGCGGCAGAACAGGATTCATTTGGCTAACATTGTCTTTTCAGTTTATCCAAGGACATCCCGGTTCGCAAATCCTTAGACTTCTGGTAGACTCGTACAGTCTTGGAAACCCAACGTCTTCGCCAAGCCTGAGCGCAGAACATGATCTTGCTACTAGACATGTACTCGAATTCATTGGAGTTATGGACATACCATGTCTCGTGTTTGGCCGAGAGAAGCCCTCCATGGGCATATGGAAGACCTTTCGCAATAGCCAGGACCGCTGGAAGAAAGGGCGACTGAAAGGTATAGAAGTACTCTCAGGCATGCCGATGAGTCTTCTAGACATATTAGCTGATATGATGCAAATGGATACTGAGGAAGCTGTGATCTGTCTCTGGACATGGCCTGGTGAAGTAGGCGAGTACCTCCAGTGCTATCTGTGGGATGCTTGGCGGCTAGCAAGTATTCTCGACGTTCGCAGGCGCGAGCGTTGCAAAAAGCAGTTGGACCCCGAGGTATCCACGGAGAAAATGGCAAAAGAGATCCCATGCAACGAAGTCGTTCTTTGCCGTTTGATGGCAGCCATCCAAGTACTGCAAAGTGCCAGTGTTCAGCCCGAGAATCAAAGTTCGCTGATCACAAACGGATTGGTATTTCCACTAGTAACAGCCAGCCTGGAGGTACCACTGCTGAAACGGCATCCTAGATGGAAAAGGACCGCGGATGATACAAGAAAAATCTTCGAGAATAACCATTGTTATAAACTCGTAAGTATAGCCTTTCAAATACTGGATGACGCGTGGCAAGCTGGATCGTCTTGCTTTGACATGGATGAAGTGGCACGAAGTAAGGGTATCGAAATTGCTGTATTGTAAACTCTTGGCATTGTCATTTCTTCACCTCCTTTATCAAGACTAAACTTTTGTTACTTACTGAGTTTTGGCTTCACGTTGCACATGATTTCGGGTGTTGTCTACTGCGATGCGTGACAAGAAACTATGAGGCCTATGTTAGATGCTAATTGCTGTAGTAGCTCAACTGAATTACTCTAATGCGCATACGAAGAGGGTGCGTAGATAATCTGATAATACCCTTAAAAATTCACATAGTAGGAGCTACGATATTGACCAGTTTCATGATTGAGACTGCATGTAATTTCTCTAGCTTTTGCGTATTGCTATCATGTTCATGATCCATGTAGTATGTTTCTTGACCGTATCCGTACATGGCTAGATCGATGGGGCACTTTGAACAATGCCGAGCTTTTGTCGAACAAACGGTCTAATAAGTGTCAGTCCGTAATTTGGCGGACAAAATCACCCAAATTAGTTAGTGTTAGCGACTTCCTAAAGCCTGGAAAAATTAGGTTCTGTCTAGGTACAAACGTCATGAAAGAGTGGCGCTAATGAGTAAGCGGCATAGACCTTCATCCAACTCCTCTAGCTGTATTGTGTAAAGGATAAAATAATCTTATTCATTTATTACATTATGATGATGATCCGTATCTACGGCCTGGCCAGGATCTCTACGGCTAATATGTTGCATGTTGGGTGCATCTGTGGTGCTCTGAGCTATTGATCATGCTAAAACCAGACTATGATCAGCAAGATCGTTAAAAAGTTAATTTATACATAATTTACCTCTTCGTAGTAGTGTTATAATTCAATACTAAAGTTCATATACGTAGAAGTCAGGGCTTTTTATACCCAAGACATAAGTTACTAGAAAATACAGAAGATTACAGAAAAATAAGGATTATAACTGCCTATCTTGTCTGATTTACAGGCCTATCTTCTAGGTTAATATATGAGCTTTCCGGGCAATCTTGAATCACGAGGGATCAGCAGCCGATACTTTGCCAGTTCTCCGGATCATTCGGAATACCGAGGAGTCGAGGACTACGTCGCAATTGAAACATCAAGACTAGATTGACAGGCGAGTAATTTCTGTTCCCCCAGCTCCCATGTAAGTGGGATTGGTCTTGGGCAAATCTCCGTCGGAGTTTGAAGAACTATGACGGGTAGTGACTGGGGAACAAATGGAACAGCGGCAGATGGCAAATAGAGAAGAGTCTCATGACATATCCGTAGCGGGGATTGATTCCATGAGGATGCGGGGCTAGGCACTCTCGGTAGAGGAAAGTTATTGCACCACTACCCTGGCAATGTAACCAGCTTTGGCTTTGGTCCTAATACGCTTCTATGATCAGGGCCATGTCAATTCTTCCGAAATAACCAACGACAGATGGGCCATGGATGAAACGCAAATCCCCCGGTTCCAGAGGGCTATGAGACTGTCTTCTTCTTGCCCTGTGTCTAAGAGAACAGTCACAATACAGGATGGCTTCGGTCAAACAACGAAAGCCCACGGTGGCGGCCCTTGTCTCTACTGTCAACGAACATACAAGTTGAACTTTCAAACGTCATGGGTATCGCAAACTACCGTTGCCTCCATGCTTGTTTTCCCTAAAGTCCGCATGGTGCTCTGACGCCGGATTTCGGAGGCATGTCGAGGTCCGATGACACCGATGGAGTGGAGCGCCCCGAGACTCCATCAGGGCGCTTCTGTATATGATCCTTCCTAAGCCATTTCCAATTCCACATATACTCTTACACTCAGCCATCCTTTACTCTGCATATTTTTCACACCATCAGCAGCCTCAGTACTATCGTCTCACCATCATCATGCATCTCCAAAATATCCTCCATGTCTGTACGATCTTGGTCACTATCGCAGATACATCGTACGTGTCACCCAGTGTTCGGAATACTTCTGAACGCTCGCTTCAAGCATGAATCATCTGACAAGTCTTAAACATCGACTAGATCTGCCATGGTAACGAAGCGTGTAGTTCCTCTCGAAGATGTGGACTCAGTTACTCAGGAGCCAATGCATCTAGATGAAAGCTTCATCGACGCATTCCCGATCATGTCCAATGAACAGGCAGGACATCTACGCCACTTTCATAACTTGGTCAAGCAGAAAGACGGGGAGTGGCGTCATATGGGCTCTCAAAAGGCCGGTCAAGAGTTACTTGACGGGTACCGATATCAACTGGCGACGATGACCTATGCTGCAGGAGCAACGCATTACTTTCGACTACCTCTGTTGAGATCACTATTCCAAACCCTACTTGAGAAGCTCATCGCCAAGATGTTATTAGGAGACGTTTGGGGTTATTGGTATCTTACTAGCCAGAGCGGTGTTTTTGTAGACCCCGATCTCAAGGAGCTGCGAAAACCCTGGGCGGATCCAATCAAAAGGGAGAACATAATGGTAGGTCTTGAGCTGTCCGACCGATATGAGTAGTGCATAATTAATGAGCTGCAGTACTCTGGTCACCTCCTCCATATGGTGTCCTTGTACTCGATGCTGTTTGACAGTGACAGATACGAGGAGAGTGATGCTTTTTTATTTGATTGGGAGCCAACCTTCTGGGGCATGGGACCAGAAAAGTTCACTTATAACCTCACATCCTTGCAAGAAGCTATATTGAAAGACATGGAGAGAGAGAACTGGCTCGGTGTCTGTTGTGAGCCAAACAGCATATTCATCGTCTGCAATCAATTTCCGGTATGAATACCTTCACCAACGACATCTAGATGGTAGGTTACTAACGTCGCGTCTCCAAGATGATTGGTATGCGATACAACGATGTGCGGAAGGGCACCGACGTCGCCCCAACTGTTCTCGAAAAATACCAAAAGGCTTGGAACTCGACGGGTATGTTCCAAGACGATGGCCTCCTCATTGACTGGTTTTCTCCGAAACACAAAAGCAAAACATATGCTCAGGATCCCGGTTTCACAGCTTGGTATGTCAACATGCGGAAACCTATATGATGGGAGACGGGTGGGAAGGAAAACGAGACTAATAAGGAATAGGGCTGCTGCTTTCCTCAATGCCTGGAGTCCAGAGATAGCGAACACCGCCTACAAGACGGCACACAAGATGGCATTGCAGACCGTGGCGAACTATAGCCACTCGGCTGCCGCAGACCACCCGGTGAAAACATCCACTGCTACAAAGCCCGTTAAACCCCTTCCGGGATACGTAGCTCAGATGATCTCTGAAGTTGGTGACGAGCCAGCTTTGACTCAGTATCTGGAGTTCATTGACACGGCTTACAATTCGACCTGGGAAGAAGGTGGACTCTTTTACCCGGCCAGTGGGCAAAGAACCGATGATCTACAACCAATGGATTCTCTAAGCGGTAACGCAGGTATTCCCTACGCGAGATTAAATGTCTTTGACGGCCAGCGCAAGATGTACGAGAAGCCCTGGACGAAAGAGCACTTTTCTACCTACCCCTTCATCGACAATGTCGATCTGTCCAGTGGTGTAGACTTCTTGCGCGGAGCCTGGAACGAAAGTCTTGCAGCAATGGCCATTACTATGCGTACCTATTCTGGGATCAATAAGACGTAGGTGATAGACCACCCCCCCCCCCCAAGCAATTCGGTTCTCACACATTCTTTTAGAGTTAACCTTGATATTTCGGGCTTGCGACAGGGAAGATACAGGCTTTACGAAAACCGTAAGCTTCTTGGCGCATACAAGATCAGCACTAGGACGGACATAATTCAACTGAAGAAAAACGTGAACAACGAGGCTGTAGACATCGTCATTCAAAGAGCTTAGTCTGCGTTCCAGTAGATTGATTCTCTTGTATACATACCTTACCCAATGTCTCGAAGAGATAGATCAAGGCCGCATATCTATAAAAAGAAATATAAAAAAAAAGAATTAAAAAAAAACCCTTTTCTCCATAATATAATGTGATACCTGATACCTCTCAACACAGTTTTTTCTCTCTCAACCTTAAAGAAGAAGGAAAAGCCGTTGTTCCAGGCAGTCACTAACCTTCTCAAAGTCAGCATAACTAGTAGAAATGTAGATATTTCGTCGAGAGCAATTTGTCTTTCCTAAAGCCACGTTGAATCTTTCCTATTTGACAATCGGCTTGATTTCCGACACAATGAAAAGATGAATAACGGGCGCAGAAGCTTGTTTTCACGGCTCGATAGGTGAACCCGATGGTCTTCACTGGGGAAACTGCTTTTCACACCATCCTTACTAGAGGATAGTAACTGACTATATGCCGATTATGCCGCGTCACAAGCCGCGTTTGCCACGCCGCGTTTGCCGCAGGTCTTCGACTCAAATCTACACCAAGTAAATGGTCATGAGCATCAACCGTGCTATATGCCGTTTCCGAGGTCTTATCCGATTGGACTGACTTGGTCCGGGATTTTGTGTTGCCGTGATGGCGAGCTAATGAGAAAAAACGTGAAGCATTTAAAGTTCATTTCGCCTTATAAATCGAACACAGATTTGCAGAGATTCTCTAGATTTTCTCTCTACCTCAGTTCAATATGTCTTCCTCATACCCCGTCTTAGTTCTTGTCCACGGAGCCTGGCACCACCCAAGCCATTACAAACTCCTGGTTGAGGCATGCCGCAACGAAGGTTTCCAAGACATCGTCACACCACGCAACCTTACGTCAGGCTCTATAGAGCAGGTTATCGGTAAAACGCACCTGGATGACGTTCAGGTTATCCAGGAAGCAATTGCTCCCTTCCTGGATGCCGGCAGAGAACTTGTCCTAGTCGCTCACAGTTATGGGGGTGTCCCGGCTGCTTCTTCTTTGAAAGGGAACACAGTCCAGGAGCGAGCAGAGAAGGGGCTTAGGGGTGGGATTAGGGGTCTTGTTGCTATCGCTGCTTTCCTTCTGTCGCAAAAGGGGCTATCTGTCTTCCAACCTGATGGCACACAGTACGGCCCGATATTTGACGTACAGGTATGTCACGATATCATCGCACCATTAGCGAAAGCTACCGTACTAATTTTCATAGGATGGCTATGTTGGCACCACTTCTACGTTTCGGGAGGCCCTTTTCAGAGGAGTCAAATCAGATCAGGTCTTGCCTGAACTCAACAAGCAAAGCCGATTGAGCCTTGAGACACCTGTCCAAGTGGTAGCTGGGGATTTTGATATTCCAAAGGTTTACTTTGTCTGTGAAGACGATGAGGTAGTCCCAGCTAAGCAACAACTTGCCATGGCACAGGCGGCGGGTGCTAGAGTAGTGACTCTCTCGAGTGGCCACAGCCCTCACTTGGATAAGCAACACAGCCAGGCCATTGCAGTCAAGGTCAGCGAGTTATTCGCCCATGGAGCCTAGTGCTGAGATAAGTTAGAAGAAATGTTACATTGGTGTCATCGACCACCCCAACCAGCCTTGAATTGGAATAGCTCTACTAGACAGTCATTTTAAAGGAAACTTGGATAACTATAGTGATAGTCCCACTTTTGAATGGCGCTTAGTAATACTATCAGCATCTGTAATACGAGGTGATACTATTAAAAGCTCCTTGTTATCCTTATTTTGAAATACCGTTGCTATAGTGCATGTAACGTAACTGCAAGAACTCCACTCATACCTGTAAGCGAGCTTATTTACCCATGCATGATTCAATTTTCATCCTTCCTGAAAGCTCAACACTCTCAATGAGTTAACTCACAGTCAGTCTGGACAAGATGCGTGGATTGCTCCTTGCTATCACTGGGCTCATCACTACCGGCCTGGCCATAAACCCGCCAGGAAATGACCTCATCCACTGCAAGAGCGAACCTACAGAAGGCTTTTTGGCCGAGTCGCAAGTACTTCGAGGGCCCCGAAAACGAAGCCACATTGACGGTTCTTATGTGCGTGCTAATCAAAGCCGCCTTTTACTCGACACGTATTTCCATGTCGTTACTACTACTCCAAATGAGATTACCAATAATCAACTCAACCGGCAGATCGAAGTTTTAAACGACAATTTCGATCCATATGATATTCAATTCAAGCTCCGTGGCATTGACTGGACTATAAATGCGACTTGGGCGAACAACACCTATGACTATTGGATGAAAAAGAAGCTTCATAAAGGTGATTACAAAACCTTGAACGTTTACTTTATCTCACACTTGGTTGGTGGAGGTCTTGGAGTAAGTTCTGCCAATCTTCTTATTTCACAAAGTTTGATCTTGTGCTGATAACTATCATAGGAGTGTACTTTCCCAGAGAATAGCACGAATCCCACATTTGATATCACGAAGTTTATGGATGGCTGCACAGTCGACGCACAAACGGTCCCGGGTGGCAAGCGAAAAGAAGCCAACTTGGGCAAAACGACAACGCATGAAGTTGGTCACTGGTTCGGCCTGTACCATACCTTTTACGGTGGATGTAACTTCGGTGATGGGATAGATGATACACCTGCCCAGTACGAAGGTGGAAGTCCTGAAATTGGGTGTGATCACCCACGTGATACTTGTCCTGACCAGCCCGGGAATGATCCAATGTTCAACTACATGGACTATACTGGGGATGCTTGCTACCGGGAATTCACATCTGGTCAGAAGGATCGTATGTTCGAAAACTTTTGGGCTTACCGTGCTCATGTGGGATAGATGACACTGGCTTCTATACTATTCAACGTTTACTTGGTGGCGAGAAATACCTGCAGAAACACGAAAACCTGTGACTACATGGCAGACCTAGCCTGAAGTCGATCTGGATAGGCAACAACTTTAAGGTCGTAAAGCCCTCTACTTGAACAAAGTGTCTCGTTCGATGAGAGGACACTGTTTTTGGAAGCGCACCTGACGTGAACACAAAACGGTTAAGGATGGTCTCAAAGTTGACAATGCTCGTGTGGTCTCCATGTCGCCACTATCAAAAGCTTAAAACAGCCAGACAATCAGTAACTTCTATCTCATCTCTAGAATTTTGGTGTATGTTTGCGACTCCAGTAAAAGATTGTAATCACCATAAAAAAACACTTGATGGTACAAACTGACAAAGAGGATAATAATTACTTCGAAAACGGTGGGATGCGGCTGAGAAGGGAGTAAGCTCTTAGGCTCTGCCGCTAATCAGAGGGTGATTGAAGGGAGGATTCAGCCGCATGGCAACCTCTCCAACTTTGGAACATTCGCAACCAATCAAACACAGCATCTTGTAATCCATAAGGCTAGCCTTGGCATCTAGACCTCAGCTGTAGCCACGATAAAGAGATAGAGTAACGCTAAAATGAACTACCGTAGTTCTAGGCCTACAGAGTCTCATATTCCAATGGCATTATCACATGCCTCGCATTTCATACCGCAGACATAAGCTAGTACATCAGATAGCTCCCGCCACAGGGGTGAACTATCGAACGTTCAGCAACGCCACTTAGGTTTGAGCTCATCATCAGGGTTTCTCTCTACTATGAGTCCTTGTTTTGGCGTTCGGTAGGACTCATGAGGCGCAAGTGGCGAATGCTTCACATGTGTGCCTGCTTTGGTGGCTGGCTGATCACAGACGAGGCTTGGAGTTTAACGCAACACAGCTGGGCATGTGATTATATGTTTCACAGCCTGGAAGCTCTTCTATGGAAGGATATAATGCTCTTCACCCCCAGGATATTCTGAAGGGTACAATCATTTATCTACAAACACAATGAATTCTGCCATGGACGGAAAAACTGTTTCCACTCCTCAATCCTTTTTAACGCTGCTCAGCAGCCCATTCCATCTTATCATCACCGCCCTTGAGCCTATCTTCAAATATTTATTCATCTCTTTCTGGAAAATTGTCAATGCCTTTATCAAGTGGCACAAACTCCCCACATGGCTCGGCGTCTTCAATCTCCTCGCTCTCCGCTATGAGCTCCGACAGAAGAATTTATATGATACTTCTCCCAATGCTGAATTCCAGGGCACAAAGAAGGGATGCCCTATGAACGACTCAAAGTTCATCGCCGCTAGGAATTCAGATGGTCTATTTAATGATCTGGGTGAACCAAAGATGGGTTGCGCGGGCATGAGATTCGGTCGCAATGTGCCGAGGAAGTATACCAAGCCGCCTACTCAGCAAGAACTTCTCACTCCAAGCCCAAGAATCATCTCTGAGAGAATCCTTGCTCGACCAGAAGGGAAATTTAAACCTGCTGAGATTGTTAACCTCCTTGCTGCAGCTTGGATTCAATTTCAGGTCCACGATTGGGCGCAGCACTCCTTCAACACAGATAGTGAGAGAGATGTTGAAATTCCTTTGGGTAAAACCGACAGGTGGTCCGATTCAGAAATGAAGGTCCCACGTACCAAGCGATCTGAAGTTTTATCTAGCCAAGACGCTGAGACTCCTGCTTATGATAATGAGAATACACATTGGTGGGATGCCTCGCAGATCTACGGCTCAACCGAAGCCGAGACAAGAGCTCTGCGCTCCCAGTGTGACAAGTCTACACCTGGTCAACTTGATGTGACAACTAGCGGAGGCGAGCAATTCCTTCCTCGAGCTGAAGATGGAATCCCAAAGACAGGATTTCGTCAGAACTGGTGGTTGGGTCTCGAGCTTCTGCACACCCTCTTTGCTCTTGAGCACAACGCCATTGCTTCGCAGCTTCACCAATCCAATCCTGCTTGGTCGAGTGATCGCATCTTCGATACTGCGAGGCTCATCAACTGTGCCCTCATGGCCAAGATTCATACTACCGAGTGGACACCTGGTATTCTGCAGCATCCCGCGCTGAAGATTGGAATGGATGCGAACTGGTGGGGACTACTGGGTGATAAGGTAAACTTCCCTAATCCGGCTTTGAAAAGTTGGCTAACTCAGAAGCAGTTATGGCACGTTTTCGGCCGTCTTTTTAACAATAAATCAGAAGTCCTTTCTGGCATTCCAGGTTCAGACGTCGACCACGATGGCGTCCCTTACTGCCTCACAGAAGAGTTCGTCTCGGTCTACCGCCTCCATCCTCTGATACCCGACAACGTGGCCTTCTTCAGCATCAAAGACGGCGAGCACAAAGGCACCCTTCCCATCAAAGAAGTCGCCTTCGAGTCAGCTCGCAAGCCTTTTGCCAAAAAGGAAAACGACAACACGGGCCTTGAACTCAACTTTGCTGATGTCTTTTACTCTTTCGGTGTTAACTACCCAGGTGCCATCAGAGCGCACAACATGCCCAACTTCTTGCGTGACCTGCATATCCCAGGAGACAAGGACTTTCCGAAAGGTCGACATCTGGATATGGGCGCGATTGACATTCTTCGCGATCGTGAACGCGGTGTTCCTCGTTATAATGCTTTCCGTCGCCTGTTCCACATGCCACCCGCCAAGAGCTTCATTGACCTCACAGGTGGCGATGCAGAATTAGCTGCTGAGCTCGAAGAAGTCTACGAGAACGACCTCGAGGCTGTCGATCTTCTCGCCGGGACACTCAGCGAGCCGCTACCTCAAGGTTTTGGTTTTAGCGACACTGCTTTCCGCGTTTTTATACTCATGGCCACCCGTCGAATCAAGTCTGATCGCTTCCTCGCGGGAGATGGCTGGTGTCCTGAAGTTTACACACGTGAAGGCATTGACTGGGTGCAAAATAACACTATGAAGGATGTTTTGTGCAGACATTTCCCTGAACTTGCTGCGCCGTTGCATGATGTCAAGAATGTGAGTATTACCTGCGGTTGAGTTGATGGATGTGTGCTAATTAAGATATCAGGCTTTTGCGCCGTGGACTAAGATTGGTGAGACTGCAGCTTACACGGGTCCTGAAACAAACAAAGCCAAGGCTTAGCATGTTGTTACCGGGTAGATCATAATCATTCTTCTGTTTGTGACTTGGAGAGTTTGGACAGGAAGGTTTATGATTATGCCCTCATGCCACCACTATGTGGGTAGGATTTTGCAATGCTTCCATCAAATGAGCTTGGGAATACGTCACATCTTAAATATTGAAGCTTGATAGTTAAATACATGAAATGTGATGTACTTATATCATGGACTCCATAACAGCCTTAGCGTTTTCAAAGTCTCTGCGACAAACATACATCAAGTATACCAAGTCAACTCCGGATACTCGCCCAACAAAAAGTATCTCCCCAGCTCACGATTCTTATACGCAACCGGATCATGCAAAGTATGCGTTCTCAAATCCCTCCAGAAACGATCCAGCCCAGTCTTCGCAGACGTCGCTCTCGAGCCCGTCACCTCGAATACCCCCGAGGTAATCCGAAGCCCGGTGTCTGTGGTAACAACCTTGAGGCTGGCCACCCATTCTGCAAACTCACCGCGCTGCTCGGCTGTCACACCGGACCTGTTCTGTGAGTACGTCGCGTAGAGGGCGTCGGCCTGGGCGTTGACCTTCTCAGCTAGGGCTTCGGCGGCGCGCTGGTGGGCGAAGAAATTGCCGTAGGTCGAGAGGATGTAGAACTCGTCTGTTGCCTTTTCTTTGTTCTAGATGGTTGTTAGATATGGATATTGAGAGGACTTGGAGGTTCTTACGTCGCCGCCGAAGGGCCAGGCGCGGGTGTTCTTGAGAGTGTATGCCTGGGCGAACTCTAGGGCACCAGCGGCGAGGCCAAGGTAAAGGTTGGCAAAGTTGAGTTGAATCCTATTAGGCTGTCAGAAGATTTGTCTTCCATGATCTTGGGGGGGACTTGCGTTGGTAAGAAAAGACTCGTGAAAGGAATAGCAAGAATACTAGGATCAGGCTTCTTAGCCTCAGCATCCCATCCCAAGGCATCAGCCCACGGAGCAGAAACATTCTCAATGTTGACACTTCCGGATTCAGTAAGACGTAGTCCGACATTGTCCCAGTTATGCTTGAACTGAATACCAGGCTGCTGCGTGGGAACGATGGCAAAGATGTGTTCTTCTTTGTCTCCATATACACCTTCTAGAACAGTCAGGTCGGAGATGACACCGCCTGTGCTGAAGTTCTTGAAGCCGTTGAAGACAATCTTGTCACCATCCGAAGTGATTTTGAGATCACTGTCACGAGGGTTGACAGCTCCTCCGACGAAATAGTTGTTGGATAGTATGAGCTTGTGCGTACGCTCAGCTTGCTCTGGGGTGCCCACGACGGTGGCGGTGGCAGACCAGATAAGGTGATAACCCAGCAGCATTCCAACAGATCTAGAACTAGTTAACGACAGTATTACAGTAGTTTTCATAATCACACTCACCCGTCCTTCTTGGTAACTTCTCGCACTGCTCTGAACGCAACACTCCATGGCTGCTCACCACCACCATACTTGGTCGGACCAAGAATCTTTAGCAGACCAGAGTGCTTCAGAAGAGCTACCTCGGCCTTGGGAGATTTGTTTGCTCGTTCACGAGCTGGTGCGTCTTTGGCTAGTACATCGGCCACATCCTGAGCACGCTTGATCCAGCCTTCAGCGTCGGTGGGAAGGGTGGACCATTGAGCTTCGTACTCTTTGTAGACGGTAGGGTCGGAGCTTTCAAAGACTGGTGTAGCCATGGTTTAGATGAGACTTCAACAATTTATCTGAGTATAATCGTGACTGGAGTAGGAGTTGGCTGTTCAAGAGCCGTAGTATAAGTATTTGAATATCTTGGACCCCGAATTGCGTATATAGAGGCTCGTATATCGTTATCACACAGAACCAAAAGGGTACCGCTATCTACGGTTCCGACATCCTCGGGACGAGGGAGTATCATACTGGTCTAGCTCATGGCGAGCTTGCTACAGCAATTACATCACCTTGTCAGCACTCGCTATGACAGTCCAGTTCAATAAGTTAAGCTTCTTTTGTGTGATTGGTGCTAATGCCAGACTGGGGTATTGGCGTCTTACGGCACTAAAATGATGGGATGTGCGTCAGGGTCCAAACAACGAAGATCTGCCTGCATACTATCTTGGTATTGGCCTGTTATCGTCTTTGTTCTGGACCTGACTTTCAACAAGAGAATTATTGATTCGACACCCTGTTACACCCATGCATGTACGGATACTTTACGCTTTGACAGGACAAGTGAGTTATTTACCAAACCTCCATTTATCCGGAGCTTGCTGATAGTGTATTCAATTGAAATTAGGTTACACGTGCCGTCTAAAACTCACGCTACGAGATATCGGCAATTGGAAGCAGTCGTACAGTTCACTCCCAGACCCACTATCTCCGCAAGCACGCGATTTGACTAACACGATGGCGCAACGACTGAATATGCAAGACAGCTTTGATATGATACCTATCTCCATGTTTCCAATGGACCTCCTCTCATATCTTTTCTTTCCATATTCAGGACTGAATATTGCCATTCTTCCAATATGTCCGAAATATCTAACACAGCCGCCAAGCCTAAGAAGCAGCTCATTATCAATGCTTTTGTAGAATCTTGTAGTGGTCATCAATCCCCAGGACTCTGGCGTCATCCTGATGATCGCTCATGGGACTTCAATAACATCACTCACTGGGTTAAACTTGCTCAGCTCCTCGAAAAGGGAAAGTTTCATGGTATCTTCATCGCTGATGTCCTTGTAAGTCATAACCTAAAGACCAAGTGCGCAATCTAATTCTCCCAGGGATCTTACGATGTCTACAAAGGACCTCGCAACCCAGACCCAGCCATTGTTTCAGGCGCTCAGTGGCCTGTCAATGAGCCTCTAGCTACTGTGCCCGCTATGGCAGCGGCAACCAAGAACATTGGCTTTGGTGTCACTGTGGCTACCACATATGAGCAGCCATATCACCTTGCTAGAAGACTCAGCACTGTCGATCATCTTACTGGTGGGCGACTTGGTTGGAATATTGTGACAGGGTATCTTGACTCTGCAGCTCGAAACCTCGGACATACTGAGCAGCCCAGCCATGATGAGAGATACGCAATTGCCGAGGAATACGTCGATGTCACTTACAAGCTTTGGTGAGTAGTTCACCCTCTGCGGTAATTAAGGCTGACATATCTAGGCAATCATCATGGAGAGACGACGCAGTCAAACTAAACCGTGAAAAGGGCATCTACACAGATCCATCTCTAGTAAGACTTATCAATCACGAGGGAAAGTACTACAACGTCCCCGGGCCACACATCTGCCAGCCATCTCCCCAACGTACTCCTGTCATTCTTCAAGCCGGGACTTCCAAAGCCGGAAAGAATTTTGCAGCCAAGCACGCAGAAGCCATCTTTGTAGCCGGCCATAGCCCCGTAACGGTCGCAAAGAACGTCGCCGAGATTCGCGCCCTAGCTCAAGAGCAGTTCGGCCGCGATCCCAAAACTATCAAATTCCTAGCCATGTTCTGCCCCATTATTGGAAAGACGCAGGAAGAGGCTGATGCTAAGTACAAAGAGTACGTAGGCTATGGGTCTGAGGATGGAGCGCTTGCTCTCTTTGGAGGCTGGACGGGCATTGATCTTGCTCAATACGGCGATGATGAAGAACTCCGATATGTCGAGAGCAACGCCATCCGCTCCGCAGTTGAATCTTGGTCCAAGTCCATCCCCGGCGTACCAAAGTGGACGAAGCACACTGTTGCAAACCACATCAAAGTCGGCGGTCTAGGGGCCACTGTAGCTGGAACACCAGAGCGTGTTGCAGATGAGATGGAGAGATGGATTGACGAGGCTGATGTTGATGGGTTTAACTTGGCCTATGCACTTATGCCATCGAGCTTCGAGGAGGTGATATCGGATTTGTTGCCTGTTTTGAGGGAGAGGGGCTTGTTCTGGGACGATTATGCGGTGGACGGGGGGACGTATCGGGAGAATATCTATGGGAAGAAGGGTGTTGCTAGACCACCGGCTGATCATCCCGCTGCCCAGTACCATTGGACAAAAGATTAGATAGGTCTTCTTATCGGGAAATAATTGATAACAATTTCAAACAAAACTTTGATGTGCTACCCTGTCAACGATTCAATAACCTTATTGAACATCTCAGCATGACAAATCGCTGTCGTGGTCAGGGTTGGCCTGCGTATAAACTATAAAGTAGAGATCTACCCTCTCAGGAGCCACGATGAATGCTGATTGCTGCTATCAACCACTATCTGTAAACTCTACGCTATATTTACTTTTCACTCATGAAGGTTATGCGGGGTGTAATTCGTTCTTGAGTTCTCAGCTTTGAGCGACTTACAGTCAACACATCAGGGACACTGGAGAGTTCTTGACTCACAAAAGGGTTCTACAGGCAAATCCTTCAGACATATCTCTCAAAATTTTGAACATAGTATCGTCACATACGGAATTCGGCGTTCTCTTATTAATCCACCTAACAGTTAAGTGAGTTTACTCTCGGAAGTTTAACTCACACATTTGCTGTACGTGATCATATCCTCAACTTAAGTCTCCACACTCCTGAACTTTCTTCGCCCTATTAAACACCGTAATGTCCTCATATGTGAGAAGAAGCTGTGTTCTTTCGCTGGCGTAGCGTATCTATCTGGCCGAGATATGGAATAAGGTTGTTCTTCGTCGTTATAAGAATTTCATCACCTGCCCTCTTCTTTTTTCTTTTTTTTTTTGGTCTTCTTCCCCCTGGATTCTTTTCTTTCCGCATGATCGAGCACCATCCACGAATATCTCAAACGCCCAAACTTGTCGTCGAAATCATTAGCAAGCATCGCATCCGGACAATATCAACATGTCTACCACACAGGGGGAAACACCCCGCGCGGTTTTGCCCAACGAGCTCATCTTCGAAATTACAAAACATCTCTCTCGCAAGGATCTTCTCAACGCACGGTTTGTCGACAGATACTTCAGCAATGTAGCCGCCTCTTTGTTGTTCCGCTCGGTGACCTTGGGCACTGATCCTGATGACCTTGCGATATTTTTATCCATTTCCAAATCAGAGCATATCAGGGTTCATGTCAAGGAAATTGTCTGTGACAGTACCCACGCCGGAACTAGCTGGGCGGCCTGTCTTGACTTATTTTACTTCCTTATGGCCCTCCCTCACATCAGACTTTTCAGAAACCTAGAGGATATCACCTTTCGTATGCACGTATGGGCATCGGATAATGAGGAATGGGACCGTACAGTAAGAACTGTGACGCGTTGGATGCTTGACATAGTCTTCCGGTGTCTAGCCGGTTCTTGGACCGAAGGCGTTCAAGATACCATTGCTGAAAAGCTGTCGAAAGAGTTGAGACACAGATTTGAGTTTGCCAGGTCTCCCAATGAATTTCCAAAGACTCCAATTCCCATCAATACAATCAAGCTTTCCGATCTGGAGGACGAGGTGACGGACGAACTTACGAACGAAATCATCAATACATGGTCGTTCCAGGCTGTGATGAACTTGAAGAGCCTGGTGGGTATGGAGATACAAACCGGGAGAGACGAATGGCGTCTTTCAAAGACATATCCCAGGCCTCGTCTTATGCAAGCCTTTGGCCGTACTTGGTTCACGCCCAAACTCGCCAGCAAACTCCAGTCGCTATCCCTGAGCTCCGAGTACCCATGGGGCTACTTACCAAAGATGGACTTCCGCGTGATCGGCATCGAAGGTCTAGAGAATCTCAAAGTCCTTTCTCTTGGGAACTACCAGTTCTCGCACTGGTGGCAGATAGAGTGGTTTGGGGCGTTGCCTATCGAAGAGCTACGCCTCACTAATTGCGGTGTTTTGCGCTCAGACAATAACTTACGTCAAAGGACTCTCGAGATAACAGACACTGTGGTCCGAGACTCAAAAGGAGAGATTCATCGGTTTTCCAACGAGGGATACTATGTCACAGGATCTCAAGGCGGTGCGCGGCATTCCCCGCCTCTTGAAAGTCACCTCCGATGGAAACATTTCTTTTCGCACTGGGCCGAGTCGATGGCCAACCTCAAATTCTTCAGAATTGAGAATCATGCCTTGACACATGCAGAATTTTCCCACGGCGGTCCAAGAAGACTTAAGAGTATTGACTCTGCTCGCAAATACCGACCTAAAGACATATGTGACTACTTCGACAACGGACCAGACTTTCATGAGCGGTGGGTCGGTGTGGAGGACGCAGTACGGGATGAAGCAGAGGGTTATGGAATGACAACTTATTCATCCTTTGTGCGGGAAGGAGAGAAAAAGGAAGATCACGAGGCCTTGAAGAAACTGTTGTCGGTTGTAAGGGAGAGAGCAGGACTAGGGTGCCTGGAAGAGGCAGTATTTGACCCTAAGAGCAGGCGTTGGGTTTGAGGGTGGCCTGAGAAAGGGGTTATACGGAATTAATTGTGTTTCTAAAAGTTAATGTGTATTTAAGGTTTCAATAGTAATAGGAGTTACAAATCCCCTATATCGTTGCTGTTGCTGTTGCTGTTGCTGTTGCTGCAGGTCAATCAGACGTTTGTCCCTTCAAGATAGATGCGACAAAATAGAGTTTACTACATTGCGCTATGAAATACTACAAGAGATATTGGTTGATGGACTATAAAAAAGTGTCCCTTAACAGTTTTGTTGTCTTTACTTGAAGACTACATGTCTTTGACGAGCTTCAGCTTTGTATACGGCTATAAAATAAAGCGTTTCTTAGCCGAGGTTCTATTAACCACATATCTAGCGAGACACGTTTATATGCATAGCTATAACAAGAGTAATTAATATTCATCGGTTAAAAACAAATAAAAAACTTCATTATTCGCGCTTAATGCCTCGTTGATTTTCATACTAGACCCAAACAGACATTTCGCTGCGGGCGTACAGCGTCCGACAAGGAACAAACGAGCTCGGAGCACGGAAGACCATGTTTTAGGGAATAGTGCCCGTCGGTACTGCAGACGAATTGCCGAGCAAACCCTCTGGATGCAGTTAGGAGGGGATCGTCTAAGCTGCCATGAAGAGGCACAGCAGGTCTTTGGAGGTCTAGCCATCTGCGGATAAAGACCACAGGACAAAGGTCATTAGATGGAAGAAATTCTCCGGTGCATAAATATATGATGAAAACACTCTGTTTAAAAACTATCGACGGTTGTGTACCAAACGGCCGGTCACGGCTGGTGATGAGGCGTAAGTTCGCATCCGGTGGGATATGCTTAAATCAAAGTTTGCTCGTCACATTCCGTGACGCGGTGATGTGGGCGCTTGCGACAACTGCCGGGATGTGGGCGAACAATCCACATTCACGCAATGCATCGTCACAATCTAAAGGACGCGATAAGACAGAATAAACCATGGGAGGGGAAAAACATGGAGACCCTGCTGGAGTCTCAACGTGGCGTCATTAGACTTGGGTAAATGGCAGCAGCTTAATAGAGCGCGTCACTAATTTGCTGTAGGTGATCCTTAAGAGGTGCCGAAGGTTCTCGGCATAAATATGTGGAGCCATTCATGAAACTGGAATAAAGTTTGAGATATGTAATGTAATATATTTTATGCTTTCTGGGGTATCGTTATGTTATGCTAAGTTCATGACGCCATAGATTTCAGGTGCTAAATTAATTGGAAGAGGCAGAGTCGGACGAGTAACGCCTCTTAGGTCGCTGCTCTAGCCATGAGGATGTCGCAAAGAGAAATGTTGCACTGCAGCGTGTTAGTTACGAGCGGGAGGCATGCAATTGAGGCGAGTACGTACATGATTCCTGCGCGACACAAAGCGGTGGCTTTGATGAGTCGGATGCCGACTTGGCAGATGGGCTGGTGCATGTCCAGGTCGTCCTCCGGGTCGCAGGAAATGTCGCTGGCCATGAGGACGACCATGGTGCCTGTGACGAAAGGGCTGACAAAGAGGAACCAGAACCAGGCTCGCAGGGCCTTTTCTTTTAGTGTGACGCCGCGGAAGGATTCGTTGTCGAGGACATCGGGGCGGAGGGACGTGTAGATGAAAACGGCGATGATGCTGAGGACTTCTAGAGTGCTGATGACTGCAGCCAGAATACTACCGTGTGTTAGATATGTCTTATGCGATAGCGGCGTAATTGGAGGTAGACTCACAGGAAATCTGGGGCTTTGGAGACGCTGATGTTTGTGAAAGGGATCCAGGATATTAACATGCCGGCGATCCACGGCAGGGCGAATGCCACTGGCATGACCCTATTGGCAAAGACTTGTCGTAGATGCATCCCGTCGCGCGCAGCTGGTTGCGCATCCAAATCCAGTCCTAGACCTTTCTCGAGTAAATGCGCAGACGACATTTCGTTGTCGCTTGGAATACGAGGTTTCTCGTCGCTGGTTTTATCGTCTTGCCATGTCGGTAAGTGGGATGCTGCTGCGTTGGTTGAGTGTTCCATGATGCCCGGGTCTCTCCCACTTTACGCGAGTGGTCGTGTAGAAGGGGACGGGAGGGGTTAGTTTCGTTGGAGATGGACGCGGATAAGAAGTAGAAAAACACCAAAAAAGATGAAAACACCAGACAGACAATGCACTCCATACACAACAGCAGATGGCCCGACTTTTAAACAAGCCGTCCCTCCCACTCCCTCTCCGTCTCCCCCTCCATCCGGTAGACTCTGTTCCATGTGCACACCCCGGAAGTCGCCAGGGCATGGCCCCCACCTACGGGCCACGGCCACGGCAGCACCACTACGGCTAGATAACGTTTTGGTGGCCCACGTGCATCATCCACCAAACGAGAGCCAATGCCAAGGCAGCGCACATGTGAGAGGCTGGACAAGGGATTGGATATTCAACTAAGCAAGGTATCTACTGTCTAGCGGTAGTTACATTGGCGCTCAATGCCCTACAGTTATTGTACATAGTAAAGTGCCCAAAGTAGTTTATCTGCTGGTACGTCAGTTGCTCCTCTTTTTTATTGTACACACGGGCCGTCGCAGATAAACCAACAACCAACAGAGGGAACGGAACTGGGGCCAATCACTTACACCACATGGGGCGCTGTTTGACTGCTAGACTGCTATAGTCCCCCCCTTTGGCCGCTATCGAATTTGGGCTGAACTTAATGACGCAGTGTATTCGCTGGACTTGAGTCAGTTCAGATTCCTGTTATCTCTACAAACGGACGAAATTACCTGCAGATAAGCCTCTGACGAATTGTCTACTCTGCGGGGATTAATTGCAGTCCATTCTTATGCAGGCTGGCGATCACCACGAGGTTTTCCTGGGGAAGTGTTGCTCAGAAAGTAACAGCTCCAGAATTTGAGGCTCAATTTCTTTCTTATCCAGCACGCGCTGCACGCTGCACACCCACTCGGCTTCGTGGCTTGCAGATCATTCAACTCCACTCACGATCTTCCTTATCTTATCTGATTCATTCATCAGCCATCTCACTCTCACTGTCATACTGCAGCAAGGCCATCAGCGTGTAAAGTAGCTCAGTCGCATTTCAAGCAGTCTAATACTCTATATTCTCATTAAATCACGCTTTCTATGGTCTAAATACAATGCTAAATGTCAAAAAATATCACCAAAATGAAGTAAACTATCTTTATCCCATCAAAATCCAGTAGCTATTCCCCTCCCACATCTTCGCCCTCCGTCTTCTTACTTTTCTTGGCCTTTCTATGCTTTCCTCGGCCAGTTGATGCCTTTCGCTTGGTCACGCGTCCAGTTGCCGCCTTTCGTTTGGTCACGTGTCCAGCTGGCTTCTTGCTTGGCTTCTTCTGCGCCGCCCTCCAGTCAAACAGTCCCGGGTCGAACTTTGGATCATGCGTTCTAAGCTCAGTTATTTCAAGATCATACGCCAAATATGGTAGAAGTGGTCCATATGTCTGGGCTCGAGGTCGGAGACGCCCCAGGACCTCTTGGTTACTCAAAGCCATAGCACTGGGCATTTTGATATCTAGGCCAAGATCCCCGTTCACCGCTCTCTCTTCGTCGATAATATCCTGGAAGCACTTGATATCCCACGCCGCCATGCTCTCAAACATCCAGCGCGGCCGGAGACCGCCCTCTGGGCCGTAGGTGTGCGGGATTGTCCATGCATGGCTGAAGTCAACGAGGTGGCCGTCGATGTATTGACAGTCTTTGAGATCCTGTATAACAATGCCCGATTTGTGTATGCTGTGCAGGTTCTTTAGCAGTCGGGGGAGTTGCTTTACAGATCTTCGACGTAAGGCTTCATGGGACAACATCATTGGGGGCCCTGGAATGAATTCTTTGACAATGCCGAAGGCAGGTATGTCGTGCGGGCCCTGATGCACCATGCTCGCAACATAATGTTTGTCGAATTTCTCCGCATTCTCTCCAGAGGCTGCGTCGCCGACAACAGGCTCGAAAGTGTTGAAATGATCGACAAAAGGTTGTCGGACCCTCTTGTCTTGCAGATCTAGGCGTATGTAGCCATAGACTTTGACGGCAAGATCCTCGCGGCCCAGCTCCTTCAGTCGCCCAAATACCCGACACTCGTTGTAGAAAGAAGAAGAGTCCAGGAGCAGGCTATCAATTGCGGACTGGGGCAAGCTTTCGCTTGGTTGGGGAGGTTCCTCAAAATGATAGCCTTCGCAGAAGTAATCCCCCGGGTTATATTGTGTGGACATTGTCCCGCCATGATTGAACTTTAGTCATATTAGACATCTGAACATGTCAGTGATAGGGACGTAGAATAGTCAACTTACAATCTTGATGGCGTAGAGCTTTCCGTCCAGCTCGACCCTCCAAACCCCAGAGTGGCACCCAGCTCCAAAACACTCGATGACCTTGAAGTCGTGCTTTGTGATGTCGTCCGTGAAAGCCTCGAGCTTCGGGCCTGGGCAGGGCGGAAGTGGTTCCAGTGTAGGCATGTTCAATGTGTATCAGGTGGTGATGAAGATGTGTGTTGATTTTGCTTATGTGAATGTAATGATGTGTTTGATGCGTTGTCCTTGGTATAATGTTTTGAAAGGATATAAAACGAGAGAACTGTCGTCTTTTTGTATCTGGTGTTTCATGGATGGATTTAAGAGCAATAAGCTGGCACTGAAGGACATTCATGGCTGTGCAGTAGGCGATTCTCAAAGAGGATGGGTTTCCATGGTGTGACGAACAACCAGGGTGATTCTTACAAAGAAGGACAGAACAAAACACCAAGAGCACGCAGCCTGTGCACGAAATTGACCATTGTCTTGGTCTTTTGTTTTGTCCTAGGTATTTGCACCCATGTGGTTCAGCTCTTGTTGGATATCTAATTTGCAGGGGAAAGAATGGCTAACGGAGAGACCGAAAAATGACCGTTACTTATTCCTTGTTAATTGGAAATCAGTTGTGCAGTATGAATTCTTTGTTGCTGACGTAGACTTCACTCCCAATCTTAGAAGCCAGCTCGCCATGTTCAAGCCACTATTTTTAGTACCACGCATCTAACAAAGAAATACCCACGCCGCTGTGATTTGCCGCCGAACAACCACCTGGCTTCAATGAGCTTGAAGAAAGCGTCATGCCAAACACGGAGACATCTGCCTGAATCATATGCGCTTCAGGCTGTTGCTGAAGAGGGTCATAGCTCATTTCTTGGAGAAGTTCTGCAGTGATCTTGCATGACCAACAAGGGTTATACCTTTGAGCCGTATTGACAGCATCATAACATCAAGGCTACAACTCTGCTATCCCTGTGATGCCCTTTCAATGCTGTCATTAATCAGATTCTATCGCCTTCAAAGTGACCATGATTGATCATGGTTGTGAACATGGAAGTGGTAACAGAGCCAAGAAACAGCCATATAAGTAATTAGACTTCGTACAGGTTGTAGAACTCGCAGCATTTCCCATTCAGTCAACTTGACAAGAAACAAGCCTCCTACTCATATCGCCACAAGAACAACTTATCACTCATCTCTCTGATCATCAAAATGAACACCTCCAAGTTCGCCTCCTCAGACCGCACAGGGCTGCCCACTCTCTACGACGCCCTGGTTACAGCGAATCGTCCTCTGCATTACAAGCACAGAGGGGCAAATTCTCACATTGATACCCGAACCGTCTACCCCAACATACGGATGACAGTTGTGGACTGGGATGGCTTCAACATTGAATCCCTAAAACAAGCCTACGACGATATTCTATCCTCGAGCCTTGACATTCAAGTAAGAGACTCGGATTCGGAATCCGATGAAGTCAATACCCTCAAACATCTCAAGTCGGCATGCGAGAAAGACATTCTCCAGCCTGTATTCCAGGCATTGGTAAAGGGTACAAATGACATAGCCGGCCGACTTCTCCAAGCGACGCCGAACGTGGAGATCATTGTAGATGATCGTTTTCCAAGTAACCGGGGTTACGTCTCCGGTCTATCGCTGAGAAGCAGCGATAATGCTTCAAACAGAACAGCTCCAGCGAGATTGGTTATGAGTTGCTTCTACTGCGCTAGCGCATGGCAGTCAGACAGGTTGCGGCAACACAGCCGTGAGGCCTTAATCCCCCTTCGTCGTTTGGCTCGGTATTGTCTAGAGTCCAACACACGCTATGGCTTCATCTTCACTCATGAGGAAATCGTTGTCATGCGCGTCAGCGCTGTTGAAAGTGTTCGCTCTTGGGCCTCGTGTCAGGTTGAGTGGCAGTCCATCCCTTTAAGTAGCTCGGGGCCGAATGTCCTGACTGCGAAGCTCTCGCTGTGGTTCCTCACCATGATGAGTTTACACACGGACTATCGAGCTATCTGTGCCCCTGAACAACTTCTGCGAGTTGATCATTGGTGGCGACACCGGAACTGTAATCGAAAAGTGGTCTTTCAACATCACCTCTCCATGAGAGTGGTAGCTAAAGAACCTGCTGATGCACATGTTGAGGACATCAACTTGATTCTATGAGGCTGTTCTCAAACGAAACCGCGAATGAGAAAGGACGACTTTAGTCGTATTTCTTCAATCGCCTTTTGACACAAGTCGCCCCTGGGAGGCATCAAGGAAGAAGGGTTCATTAGCTTGGTTTTGTGCATCGTTCTGTTTTATCGTTTTTCGGGTTTCCTTTTGCATTTGCTTAGATTTTGGGTACTGGGATCTTGGGCTTCTGTGGTTTTTGCGATAGATTTCATTGTGTCAGTCCAGATATGTGGCAGGTCCCCAGCTTTTCCTTGGGTCGTCTTTTTACGGAGTGTACACGGAGGGTATTCAATATAGAGTTTTGATACTTGATAAAACCCTGTTATGTAAACTCTTGAGTATGTGATTGCTGTTTTGCTAATGCGATAACCTTGCCCGATTTTAATACAGGCCAAGGCCACTCAACGTTCCTAATTTCTATGTTATCTTTTTTATCCAACGCTAAAACTACTATTCCAGTAACCTCGGCCAGTACAGAATAGTATCACAGTCTCTCCCCAAATAAGAGCGCACACCTTATCGCATAAACTCCAAATCCAACAACCCTCCGTCCATGAAATTCATATCATTCGGAACCTGCTCATACCCCAACCCTTCCAAACCCACGCCATCCCAACTACCTAACGTTCCCTCCAACCCGGCAAACGGCCCATCCAGCCCATCAAACACCTCACCCTGCGGCAAGAACTCCATTTCCGGCACTGAAGCTTCCTCAGCGTCGAGCGTTTCGGAGGTATTCCTCATCATGCCGCAAAGCTCGCGCCTGTGCGCCGCTACAGCTGCCTGTGCTTTTTGGCTGAGCTCGCCGACGACGATGCGTAGGGCGCTGAATTGGCGGTCGTTAATCACTAGGAGAAGCTTGTCGAAGAGGTCGAGGGCTTTGATGGAGAGTTGTTGGTCGATGTTGATGGAAGGGTGGCCGGGGTTGAGGGTCATGTTGGCGAGGAGGACGATTAGAGCTGAGAAGTGGGAGCAACTGCATTGCCTAGGGAAAGTCAGTCTAGGTGTAGGTCGTCATGAGGGTAGCATTATTTACCAAATCAAACATTCTGTTGGTGTGGCCTCTTGGAATAGCTTCATACACCCTCGACTAACATTCAGGCATTGGTTCCACCCCTCTGGCAAGGGGGGCGCTTGTTCCCGACACTTGGTACCCGTGGCCTTGCCCCCATCGTCAAAGTTTCCCATATTCGTTATCGTGGACCTGCCAAGAGAGCTAATCCTCTTCATCCATTCCGCATTAGTACTGTAAATCCCATGGATCATAACCTCTGTTAGCAAAAAGCTGTGGTGCATCTTTGTCATCTGCACGAGCTGGCTCGGTCCAACCGTCGCAGCAACGTTTTCGATATGAAATTCGGTGGGAATGCGCTCGTACCACTGATCTAGCATGGACTGTAGACGCGATACGCGGCGTTGCCGTTCTTGTCCTTTCACTTTGCTCGCTCGGTTCGAGTAGAGAAGATCGTAGACTTTGCCCTCGATGTAGGCGAGTTCAACGCGCCGCCGGTGGTAGTTAAAGTGAACTTGGCCGTTTTGCGTCCATATCAAACCAACGCTGTCTGCAGGTGCCAGTGTAGGTAGGCTGATGTCTATATCTTCATCAAACTGACATGAGGGAGTGCTTGCTCGCAGACAAATATCCTGGTGGACATGAGTTTGTGTTTCTAAAACCAAACGGATAACATACCTTGTCAAGAGTATACGCAATCCAAAACACTCGTGATCGCTGCTCGGCCTCAGCGGCTGGGAATTCCATCGTAGCTTCTTGCGAGTGTAACCTTAACCTATGTGCCAACCTTACGGCTGTGCCAATGAGAACACTAGCAGGCTTAGGATCGCGACTATTCTGAAATAGCATAACAATACCAAGCAGGATCTGAACACCCAGTAAATCCTCTTCTCGCGTGACAAGCTCTGATACCACGCTCTGTGCATTCCTCAAACATTGATCTGCCTTTTCGATGTGGACTGATTGGCTAGCGGCTACAGAGAGCTGCGGTGTACGATAGCCAATGGCCATGACGGTTTGGATAGCAGCCCACGACGCTCTGTCACGAGTACTTGGCGAATGATACCATGTTGTAAGACTTTTCATAAAGTCGTGTTGCGAAAAGAGGGGAATAACTGTATTGAAGCCCGAAAAGTAGTGATCCACGACGGGCAGGATTTCATCCAGCGGCGGAAGGTCAAGTGATGCTGGATGAACGCCTTGATAAACGACTGGATTGGTAGGGTCGAACTTCCAGGAATATTTCAGCGTCTTGGCCAGGTCCTCGGAATTCTTTGAATTGCCGTTGGTCGTTGACTCTGTTGAGTCGCTTGTGCTGGAGTGGCTATCTGGTGAGTGAGACAACGCTGGTGGTCTAGCGGCTTGAGCATCTTTGGCGGCGTTGAGAACAAGTTGAAGCTGCTCCTCAATGCGAGCCAATCTTGACTTGAGACCTTCCTTATCATCGATTCTAACGACAGTGAGTTGAGTTGAGCTGGAATGGAAGAAGGCGACGTACTCTTCTTGCTGCTGTTTAGCCCCTGCCCTTACTCTCGCCGCATTAGGCTTGCGTCTGATGATACTGGTCCGACAACTTGTATTGTAGAGTACACAGTTCGAACAATCGGGCTTTAGCATGTCACACTTGATCTTTTTTGTAAAGCACAGGTCGCAGGCTAACGGCTATTTAGCTACATGCGCAATCGTTGTTGAAGTGGCTCACCTTTGCGACGGTTCGACGGTGTGTTATCTGTCTGTTCTGGGCTTGCCATATTTGCAATACGGTCCTGACCTGGCGGGAATAAGGATTGACTTTCTAGGGCCGATCGTGAGCTAATTCGAGGAGTGACAACAGAACAATCGATGTTGCGAGGTTTTCGTTTCACGCAGGCAATGCAGTGATACCACATCAGATACTCCATACAGGGCTTACAAATCCACTGTTGAAGCAGGGTCCAACGTCCTTCAGGCCTAGCCCGTGCTAATCTGGCGATCGTAAGCACTAACTAATGCGGAACTGCAAGCCACAAAGACATTTCAGAATGAGTCGATTTATGTGATGATTGTCGTATTTGTCTATAATAAATGACTCTAAGTATATCCGTACTCTAAGAAAACTATCCAATGCCTCCAAAAACACCCCATCATGCCTTGACAGTACCGTACGGAGTCTGAACTCCCGAATACTGAACCGGTCCAACAAACTCATTCTTATCTCCATCCTGCACAACCTTCTCATACCACGCTCCCATATCATTTCCGAATGTCGCCATGGCTTCAGCGTTGCTCGCATCAAGCGGCTCAAAGCCCCTTGAGATCTGCGCAATCTGAGCACCTGCAACAGTTATACTCATGCCGAGATCATTCTCGCTCAGCTCCGTGGGTTGGATAGCACCCTTGACGCGACCTTCGAGGATGTCGCTTGCGAGACGCGGTTCCGCTGCTGAAGGCCGCCCGATGCTCACGCCGTGGACAATCTCCAGGGCGTCGACCATAGCACCCACCGTTCGGAACCCACCGGCGATGTAAATCTTCATCTTGTGTGCTGGGTCAAGAGCTTTGGTGATGGTCTCGGCCCACTCGAGGAAGAAACCCTCCCTCTTTCGCGTCGACTCCTTCTCCCACGACAATGACATGCGCTCGTAAGTACCGCCGCTGAGCTCGACAAAGTCAAACCCGAGCTTCTCGAGTCTCTCGCACAACTCTCGCGCTTCGTCGGGTGTGACACCGCCGTCCTGGAACTCAACGCTGTTGAGCTTTGCGCTGACGATGAAGCTGGGCGCCACGCGGGCCTTGATGGCAGCTGAGATCTCGGAGATGAGACGTAGTCTGTTCTCGATGGTTTGCGGGCCGTATTCATCGGTGCGCTTGTTTGTTGTTCGGGATAGGAATTGAGAGATGAGGTAGCCGTGTGCTGCGTGCAGTTCAATGCCGTCAAACCCAGCCTTCTCGAGGTACTCGGCAGCGTGCGCGAACCCTTCAATGATCTGGGCGATTTCATCCTTCGTCGCGGCGTGCGGTTTGCCAAAGGTCATTCCCATACTGGGTTCTGCAAAAGTCAGCAATTGTCATGGAACGGTGTAAGATCGAATACTGACCAAGTTGAACATCAGAAGCTGAGATGGCGACAGGGTTGATCTTGTAGGGAACCTGTCGGCCGGGATGATTGACTTGAGCAACGATTAAAGAGCCATCTTTCTTAGCTGCTGCTGCCAATTGCTTATACTTCTCAAAGCGCTCGCCCTCGAAAGGAGCATCAGCTGGAATAATGGTACTAGCAGGGCCGCCAACGGACTCGGGGTCGATGTCTATGTTGCCAGTGACGACGACGCCAAAATTGTTCTTGCCTTCTCCCCATCTGCAGTCGTCAGTCTAAGCCAGTGGTTTGTGCATTGGTGGACTTACCGCCTGTACAGCTCAATGTGCCCGTCTGTGGGAATACCTCTCTTGGAGATATCCTTAGGGTCCCATGTTGCCAGCGCCTCGGCCATGGGCGACTTGAGGAAACGGTTCTTTGCGACTCGGCCGGAAGGCTGGAAGGGAAGTTCTTGGGCCAGAGGCTCAGGACTGACGTCCTTTGAGGTGTAGCGAGTAGACATTGTGATGTTTATAGCGGTTGATGTGTTTGTGTTGGATATGTTTGCAATTGATGCTGAGTATTTCTTCAACTTATGAAAGCCATCTTGTGGTGGTTCTTATAAAAACCATCATTGCGACAGTGATTTGACTTGAAGGTATACATTATTACAAAGCTCCCCAAATAGCGCGTCGGACTTTTGAGCCAGATACTCCATTGCGGACATGTTGGTGGACTTTGCACTGAGGAAAATGTTCCACGGGCATTTCGAAGCCAAGAAAGCATCTCCACGTTACCTCAAGCCCTGTCCCCGGGGCGCCGAGTAGTGTTTCCCCGGAGTCTGAAGAGCTGGCGGTCCACTTCTTCTCGGCATAGCTTCTCTCCACGGCGTCCCACGGAGTTTGGCAGCAGCACGTCTTACCAGGCAAGTAATTTATCAGCATTCCAGGAGATGATGGCCAAAACCTTACCAGTATGTATAGCATATCTAGTGAAACCCTTCAAGATAATGCTGTAGAGTCGGGTTCGTATGTAAATTATGTGTTTATGCTCGCAGAGGTTCGATTGCAAGCATATCAACAGGTGCGCACGAAAGACTTCACGCAAGAACATTTGAATTGTTCTCCCAAAGGATTGAAGCCTGCCCCATATTCTCAATCAATAATCTCATTATGTACTTGTTACTACTTCTTTTGGGTATGTCTACGTGGTAATACTTTACGTGACTTCTTTTGTTAGGTACCTATGTTAAATGAGCAAATGTCGAAGGGCAATCTGTAGCTGGCTACCCGGTACCTATTTAGCCCAGTACTAAGATAAAGCATCAAGGAGTTACGTTCATACTCGCTGGTTTAGTAAAACGAATCACATAGTCGATGAGATCAAATCGCATCAAATAACTACTCTTCTCTCAAGAGTCTACCCTGTTGTAAATCTCCGTTCATTGACGTACCGCCAATAGAAAAAACTCCAGTCACAGGTTTGTTACAACTATTCTGTCCAAAAAGTCATAGCATCAGCTCTTATACAGTCACTTTTATTGCCCATTGCTTCAGTTCCTCATTTATGACTGAATCTGCAAAGTATGCATTATTAATCCTCTCGTCCGTTCGGTCGCCGAACATGTAAGACGGACCAATTTTCCCTTCCAAAGGATCTTGAGAGGATCATCAAACCCCACTCAACAGAGTCAACACCCCTCCTTCGTCCGAATCTCGTCCGCTTTTCGTCCGTCTCATCAACAACACCCTTCCACGTCTCTCATAGAAACCCTCATCTATACTATCAATCCCATACTTCCTCACTCTTCGGCCGAATTAAGCCCATTTTCCATAATGCCCGAACCGCCAACCAAGCGCCGCAAGGTTCGTAAGGGCACGCGGAGCTGCTGGGAATGTACGTCTTACTCTGGCCCCTCCAGCGTCTCCCTCACTAACAGCTCCAGGCCGTCGTCGCAAGATAAAATGCCACTTTACAAATGAGGACGATCCTGTTTGTACAGGCTGTATTCAGCGCGAAAAAAATTGTGTATCGCAAGAATATGTCCCTACACCGTCGTCCGTCACGCAGGACAAGCGTCTTGCCCAGCGTCTGGGACGGTTGGAGGAGTTGATGGAGAAGTTGGTTGACAATGGCTCTGAACCTCAATCTCGAAAACGGGCATCTATCCCTTCGCCGTCTGGCTCAGAGGATCGTCCAGAAAATGCGCAATTTACGCAATTTACCCAGCATATGGCTGATGTCTTTGACTCCTCCGCTGTGGTCAATGTGCAGCGGATGACACTTGAGCAGAACGATACTCCTGATGCGTCGATAGTCACGCGCCAACCAGCGCCGTATCCCTCCCGTTCTGCGAAAGCTACCCACGTCTCAGCCCAATTGCACACTCTTTTCCCGTCTCAGCAAATCCTTTATGCCATATCGCAGCAAAGTCCCGGTGCGCGCTTCGTCCTTGCAGCATTCTACTCCCAGCAGGATCAAATCGAAGGGAAACCCGAGCCGATATCTTCACTCGCTCAGATTCCACCTGCGACATCTCATCCCGCCGTTCTCGCAAAGCGTCTCCTCCAGTTGGCCGTGTGTCTTCAGCAGATGCCGCCCTTCTTTGACGGGAGTAGTCTCGGGCTGAGTAAATCACCCCAGGAAACAATGGAAGAGTGGGTTGCTGTTGCAGGAAGACTGGTTACTTCAGACGATGACTTTGTCGGCTGCTTGGAAGGTCTAGAGTGCCTCATCCTGCAGAGTTTCTACCAGAGCGATGCAGGCAATTTGCGAAAAGCATGGCTTACATGCCGTCGTGCTCTGAACATGGCTCAACTGATGGGCATTGATCGCAAGAATGCAAAGGCAATCCGCTCTGTCGATCCCTGCTTCAAGATAAAAAACCGTCCCTCTTCACCAATGATCTGGTTTCGCATCAACTGCAACGACCGTTACCTATCTCTCGTCCTGGGCCTTTCCATCGGCTCGCGCGATAATTGGTTTGCCGATGACGACAGCCTCATATCAGACGCCCCAAGCGATAAACTCGGAAAGGTCTACGCCAAAATCGCCGGTCTAATCTCTGATCGTAACGATCTCAAAGGCAGCGAGGCCTATGTCCTTACGCAATCCATAGACTTTGAGCTTGAGAAGGCTTACAAGATGATGGACGACGGGCTATGGTGGAAACTCCCCGATATGGCTATATGCTGTGGCACATCCGACGCTTCAGGTGATGGGATGAACGTGATAAAACTCCAAGCACGCCACTACTCCCTTCTCATCCTGCTCCATCTTCCGTATCTTCTCCGCGACCGCGGCCAGCGACGCTACGAGTACAACCGCGCAACATGCATGCAAGCCAGCCGCGACGTGCTGCTCCGATTCCTCTCGTACCGCAGCTGCTTCACCACAGCCGTATCGGGTCGGCACGTAGACTATTCAGCACTCATAGCAGCCATGACACTCCTTCTAGGCTATCTTGGCTGGCGATGGCCAGGCTACGAGGCGGAGAAGGTACAAGATAGGGGTCTGGTGGAGAAGACATTGGAGAAGATGCAGGAGATGGGAGCGCTGAACAACGACCGGCTTTGCATTGAGTCTGCGGAGACAATTCAGCAGCTTTTGCCTATAGTTCAGAGACCGTCTGGCACATGCGGAGAAAACGTCCACCTCAAAGTCCCATTCTTGGGGACAGTGAATATCAACCCTGGTCCCACGCCTCCAGATTCCACAATTATGCCGTCCAACAACACATCACCAAGTGGCAACCTTGCAGACTCAATGTCGCAGTTCCCACTCTCATTCAATTCACCGGTTTTTGGACAAGATGATTGCGAGCTGTCTACCCCATGTGGCTTTGAGGGAGCTACACCCTGTGCGTTGGACTCTGACTGGCCGTGCTTTACAGCTGGCCCAGAAGATTGGGCATTGCAAGGTGTGGACACTACATATTGGAGCATGTTAGGGTTGGGGCATAGTATAGATTAACCAAGTAAATGAGGCGCTATGTCTGTGTACATATATATTTATTTATACCCAAATAATCCATTAAAACACCTAACGAATGCATACCAGGACAAAAAAAAACAAAGGGACGAGGCTTGTCTAGCCAGGGGTATCGCTATCTCCAAGTTTCCTCCATCGATTAACGCCACAAATGAGATTTAGTAAGTTCAGCATCCAGTTAATGCAATAGGTGTCATAGGTAGAGGTGTTACTCTTGCAAGCCTTCCACCAAGGCTTCGCGGTCAACTACAACAGTGGTAACCTGCGCCGGGGCACCTTTTCGTTGTTATGCCGCCCAATATTGATGAAAGCCAGGAATAGAACCGGGCTGGTTGATACCCGGCGTCCGGTTGAGGCTCTTGTCTTTCTCTTTGTCGGCAGGTTTGGGGTTATTCTCGCTATTAGTCGAGGCCCATGGTCTCCAACCAACCCATTTTCCTATACCTCCTGCACTGCCTTGGGTAGTGTCTGAAGGAGCAGGTGATACAGACCTGTGTGATCCAGGCCTGTTCATAGGGTTGGATATAACTCTGTTGCCGGGAAGGCCAGCGAAATTGTCTCGAAGAGCGACACTACTACGCTTGGCTGCACCCCGAGAAAGTGTGGGCTGTGCTATAACGCCCGTGACAACCGCCGTAGCACCACCAAGTGGTCGAAGTGTGAGCTGGCTTGGTCGGGCCTTGAGTGTATGAATGTCAAGACCGCCGGAAAGAGACATGATGGATTCGTGTGACAGGGCCCGGTGAATTCTTGGACGTGGCATGAACTCATCTCTGTTGTCTTCGGAGCTTTCAACGATAGAGCTCTCGTCAATTGACGGGGTATTTCCGAGGTCCGGAGTCTCAGTGCGAGACATACCATCTTCATGTTCCCCTTCATCCTCCTCATGAATCACATCATCGTTGAATTGACGTGCATTCTGAGGTGGTGTGCCTGGGTCAAGTTGGAGGGAGGGTGCTTGAAGGCTGAAGGCTGACATGTCTGATGGACCTTTGCGGTGAGTCCTCCAGGTAGGCGACATGGGGTCAAAGCTAGTCGCGGGCGATGTGGGATAATCGCTGTCGCCAAAAGTGGAGTCGAACATTGAGTTCCGTACATTTGATCGTGGGGAACTGGGGACTGACGACGCCATTTCAGAAGGTTGTTCCGAAAGCATGGACCATCTCTGTTTGGGCATTGAGATAACAGAGCTGGGCTCTTGGGTGTTCATTGGGCCAATGGCGGGTAAGGCAGGACCCAAACTCCATCGTCCTGAGTTTCTGGGCGTGGAAGCGCCAGAGGCCGTTGACGCGGAGAAGATACTCGAGTTTAGGCTTGCACGCTTCCTCCTGATCTTGGTTTTGTCGACCTTGGGTGTGACGTGGTAATGGTGATGGATATGGAGTTCTTGAGAAACACGAGGGGTAGTGGGAGGCTCGTAAGCTTCCAGTTCGTCCTTGAGTGTCGAAGTGCCACTTTCGATAAGAGGCTGATGGGTCACAAGCTGTTCGCGCAATGACTGTATCTCATCATTGGAGTTGAGAAGCATCTCCCGTAGCTCAGCCATGCCCAACTGCAGGTTGGCATTGTCCTGGAGAAGATCTCGAACAAAATGATTGACGACAGGGTTACCAGGCTTTGGGTTCTGCAGTGTCTTAGATGCAGCTGCATCTTTGAGACGGCCTGCGGCCGAGTTGAGTTGCTTTTCAACTTCACGTTGCCGGGCCATTCGCCCAACCACTTCGGCATGTCTTTCCCGCTCTTCGCGGGCCTCTTCCTCCATCCGCTCCAGTTGATCTTGCATATCCATGATACCACGCTGCGCTTCCTTGCAACGCTGCGCATGTGATCGAGCATCTTCCTTGCTCGTCCTCAATTCGTGATAGAGGTCATCTTGTTCAAGTTCCAAGAGGGAAATGTGACGCTCAGCATCTTCGGCTCGTAAGGCGGCAGTTTCGAGTCGTCGGACGGCTTGCTGGGAAGAAAGCAAACTTGCTTCGAGGGCTTTGATCTTGGTGTCGGAGTCGGAAACGGAACTGTTGAGCAGCTCAAGCTGATCGAGCAGGTTCCTGTTTTCCTCGATTTTCAGGGCATTCTCGGCCTCGAGCTCCTGCTTAGCCATCTCCAGATGCTCTATCCGGGATGTAAAACCAAGACGATCTCTTTCGGCGTCGGCCATATATGCTTCATGTCGGGCGAGCAGGGCCTACAAGGGAGACAAGACAAGTCAGCGACTGATGGGGCATTGACGTGTCTAGCGGGGGCTGGTATGCAGGCACACGCGGGTGTTTAGGCGGTGGGAAAACGGTCCATATAAAACAGTAGGAATGCCCCAAGATTGGTATATTTTAACTTACCTGGCCGAGTTGTGCAGCAGTATGGACATCCTTTTCCACTGTCTCCAGAATGCTGCAGTTTTTCTTGAGAAGAGCGCAGTCGATTCGTCCACAGCAGCAAATCATCTCAGGGAGGTGCGGCTCCGGATTAAGATCCGGCCTCTCCATGATGGACGGGAGCGAAACGGGAGATGGAGAGGCCTTTGAAAGGTTTGATTATCGTATTAAGATGCAGGATTCGCGAAGAATAACGAGCACGGCGGAGGAAGAGATAAGATCGGTCGGCAACATGATAGTAGGTCGGTAGAAGGGATAACGACTTGGGGTGGTGAGAAGTTCAGAGCATGATTCGTCGGTCGTCGATATTGAGTTGGTAGCAGGACAAGACAAAACCGAGACCCAAAAACGGTTCTCTCACAGATGGTCGAATGCGTGTTGATGGGAGCCCTGTGTTTACTCCGTCTTGTTGAGGCCAAACAAAGAGGGTCTTTGTGTATAATTGGCTGTGGACTATAGTTCTGATTGGTATTGGTGTGGGCTCCCGCTCGAGTCTAATCCCGGTAGGTGTGGGTTCTGTTCCTGACTTAGTGGGTTCGCCGACAGTTGTTCTGGTATTATTATTATGAGGATAAATCTTCTGATGTAGAGAAAGCGATGACAGTAGCAAAGGGAGTACTGTTTGCGTATGTCATTGAATAACCAAGGAAGATGAGGCCGCCAAAGAGGCCAAAACCAGCCACTTCCACAGGCCATGTGAGCAAGATACAAGTTTGACAGGGTTACACTCACAGGCTACGAACGACTGCACAGCGCTGTTCGTACAGGGGACCAAGCGAATTTTCTGATCAATCTTGGGCTTCCATCAGGAGCACGGGACCTTATCCGGGTTAGCGTGTCAAGGTTGCAGGGAAGACGTGTTGAACGCTCGCGATTCCTTCATTTCCCTTTCGCGCTTGATTGGATATTGGATCAAAGTGTCTGTCACACCTTTTCTGGCTGCCGCTTTAGGCATGAGTCGATAACGACAGGTTAGCGCAAAGTGAGATAAGCAGACAAGGTGCACGTGATTGATGTCTCCATCGTCTAGGGTAGGTAGCTGTATCTTTTACGACGAAATCCTTTCGTAAACTCGGCAGTTAGCAGCTAATCTCTGATTCATCATGACCCTAACATTCACCGCCTAGTCTATTTCACGCCGGCATTTAATAATGGTATGATGCTTCCTCACTAACAGGTGTTTGCGGGGTTCTGCTTACACGAACATGTCGTCGTAGTGCAGCACTAACAGCAGAATCGGCTCTCAACGTCGGCATGTCGTCATACACAAGCTCAACGTCAGAGCTTCGACCACTCACGTCTCTTTCATTGTCATCCCCCACATTATCGCAAGCATGCATGATTCGGAACTTCTTTGATGGTGATGCTTGCGTTTGTTAGGGAGTAACCTCTGTGGTTGCCCATTGATTGCGCCATGTTCCCTCTTCTGCATATCCAGGCCTTTCCTCCCTCTCGGTATCCCGCAGATTCCATACCACCCCATCCCAGAGCCTGTCTTTATTCTGTCCTTAAGACCTCTTGATGCGTCCGTACCCTAGATTACTCCAAAGCTTTCGCACAGCTCGGATACATACTCGTCGCCCACTTCCTCTAGCAAGATCTTTCTCCATCTACAGACCAATGTCTCAAGAATACAAGCTCAAGGGCCTCTCGTCGCTCTCCCTCTCTCCCGGCTCCAAGCAGGAGGTTGAGGTTGAAGGTATCGAAGATGGCAAGGTCCTGCTTGTGAACACCGGAGGAAAGACTCAGGCTCTGGGTGCAAAGTGCACTCATTATGGCGCGCCTCTTGTTAAAGGTGTTTTGACCAGCGATGGCCGCATCACATGCCCCTGGCACGGAGGTAAGTACTGAATTTGGGTTGGATCCATCTATGCGTATACTAATTGATCGTCTTTAGCCTGTTTCAACGCAAAGAGTGGTGACATCGAAGACGCCCCTGCGCTCGACCATCTCCCCGTATTCCAAGTCGCCGAACGAGACGGTGCTGTATATCTCACCGGAGAGGAGAGTGCGATCAAGTCATCCAAGAGACAACCTAATGTCACTTGCAAGGGCTCCCAAAGTGTCCAGGACGAACATGTCGTCGTTGTCGGTGGTGGTTCAGGCACACTCGGTGTTACTGAGAGCCTTCGTGAGAACGGCTACAACGGAGGTATCACCGTCATCTCAAATGAAGGGAACCATCCTATCGATCGAACAAAGCTTAGCAAGGCACTTCTGACCGACCTCACCAAATTGACCTGGCGCAACAAGGATTTCTACGAGAGTGGATCTATCAAGTTTGTCGATGGCGAGGTTAACAGTGTCGACTTTTCGGGTCGCTTCGTTACAACCAATGGAGGCGAGAAGATCAACTATACTAAGCTTGTCCTTGCTACAGGTGGAACTCCTAGGCGACTGCCTCTCGAGGGATTCAAGGACCTTGAGAACATCTTTACTCTTCGAAATGTTCACGACACAAAGAAGATTGTGAATCAGATTGGCGATAAGGGCAAGAAGATTGTTGTCGTTGGATCTTCATTCATCGGAATAGAGCTGGCAGTCGCTACAGCTAGCGACAACGATGTCACTGTCATCGGTATGGAGAACGTCCCTCTTGAACGAGTACTTGGCGAGAAGGTCGGCGCGGGTCTCCAAAAATCTCTGGAGGGCAAGGGTGTCAAGTTTTACATGGGTGCAAGCGTCGATAAAGCTGAACCCTCCGCATCAGACTCATCTAAGGTCGGTTATGTGTGTCTCAAGGACGGTACCAAACTGGAAGCGGATCTGGTCGTTCTTGGTGTGGGTGTTGCCCCCGCAACCCAATATCTCAAGAACAACAGCAGCATCAAGCTAGAGAAAGACGGATCCATCAAGACAGGTGAAGATTATTCCATTGAAGGCCTGAAGGATGTTTACGCGATTGGCGATATTGCTACGTTCCCCTACCATGGACCTGGAGGCGAGGGCAAGCCCGTACGCATCGAGCATTGGAACGTTGCTCAGAAGGCGGGTCGCGTCGTCGCAAATCACATTGTCAACCCAGGTGGCAAGACTGAACACTTCATCCCCATCTTCTGGTCAGCACTGGGAGCTCAACTCCGATACTGTGGTAACACAATGGCTTCTGGATGGGACGATCTGATTCTTGACGGCAACCCAGCCGAGAATAGCTTCGTGGCTTACTACTGCAAGGGCGAGACAGTTGTCGCCATGGCGAGCATGGGCAAAGATCCTGCTATGGCTCAGAGTGCAGAACTGATGCGTGTAAACAAGATGCCCACCAAGACGGAGCTTCAGAACGGGGCCAGTCTGGCGTAGTGCAAAAGTTGGTGTTGCTGCCGAGACTTGGCAACGGGAACCAGCAGATCGGCTCAAACTATGATGAGGCTATGACTTTAGATCGAGATGACAGGCACAGAATAGGAAATCGTTTCACCGGCGACAAGCTTATTTCAGAAGATAATTCCGGGTGTCCACTAAAATTCAACGTCTTATGTCAAAACCCCGCGATTCTCGATGCCATTCGCAAAAGTCGATGACGTCGAGACATGGATCGTCATGAATGCATCAACTCCACCACAGTACTTTGTCATGCTGACGAGCTGTGGTAGTGAATACTACCTATGACGGGTAGAGGTATATGATATGAAGTCATGAGAATTAAATCCTTTATGTTAAATAGCTAGAAGTCTGCTATCAAGGTTCCGTGAATATTCATATATAACATTTACACATATCTTTAAAAATGGCATCTCAAGCAGCTTATCAGGTCGAAAAGGCCATTGGACACGACGACAACGCCGTCACGGCGCAGGATGTCACATCTTACCGTGAGACGGGCGAGTCTGGTGAGACCATGAAGGCTTTGGCATGGATTGCCAAGAACAAGGTTCAGATGGGTATGTGTTAGACTCTTCACTCGCTGAGGAACGAAATACTAACAAACATAGTCGATGCTCCCAAGCCCAAGATTATCGAAGATCGCGATGTCATTCTCAAAGTCACAGGCAGCACCGTCTGCGGCTCAGACTTGCATCTCCTCCACGGCACAGTCATCGAGCTTGCCGAGGGCGACATCCTCGGTCATGAGTTCTGTGGTGTTGTGGACCAAGTCGGCGCTGGTGCTGGCGCAAGAGGCATCGAAGTCGGCAAGCGATACGTCGCTTCATTCCAAATTGCCTGTGGAGACTGTTTCTTCTGCAAACAGAAGCTCTCGTCGCAGTGCGAGAAGACGAACTCCAACACGCTTGAGAAGGCCATGTATGGTGGACGCACGGCGGGTATGTTTGGATACTCGCATTTCACAGGTGGCTTTGCGGGGGGCCAGGCTGAGTACGTGCGCGTACCCTTGGGTGACGTGAACCTGTTGGAGATTCCTGATGATGTTTCTGATGAGAAGGGTAAGTCTTCGTCTCTACATTTCTGAATTGCGCTAAAATGTCTAGGTCTTTTCTTGTCTGATGTATTGGCGACATCTTACAACGCCGTCAAGGATACAGCAGTCTACCCCAACGACTCAGTTGCCATCTTTGGTGCCGGTCCTATCGGTCAAATGGCTGGTATCTTTGCCGTGAAGGAGGGTGCAAGCAAGATCATCTTTGTCGATACCGAGCCTCGCCTGACCTTTATTCGCGAACGTTGGCCCGCCGAGCACAGCGATAAGCTTGAGCTCGTCGACTATAAGAAACTGTCGCACGGCGTTACCAACAAGCCCACTGTTGTGAGTCGTCTCAAGGAGCTTACTGACAACCGTGGTCCCGACTGCGCGATTGAGTGTGCGGCCGGCGAGTATGCCAAGGGCTGGATGCACTGGCTCGAGATGGCTATTGGTGCTGAAACAGACACAAGCGAAATCATCAACGAGATGATTGAGGGTGTGCGCAACTATGGACGCTGTGGTGTCACTGGTGTTTACGTCGGATACGTAAGTTCACCACCATACAATCAATCTGATCGCGGCTAACCAATAATCTTAGACAAACCACTTCAACATCGGCTCCCTCATGGAGCGTGGCATTCGCCTCATCGGCAACGGCCAAGCGCCGGTCCACAAGTACTGGCACGAGCTTCTGGAGATGATCCAGAAGGGAGAGCTCGACCCCGGCCAGATGCTCTCCCACCGTGTTAGACTCGAGGACCTGGATAAGGTGTACTACAAGTTCGAGAAGAGGGAAGATGGCATGCAGAAGGTGTTTGTCGAGACCAAGTTCTCTTTCCCTCAGGACCCCAGCACGCCTAGCCTTACCACTTATTAATGTCGATAACGGAGTTGCGGTTAGGGACGTGATGAAGTTATGAAAAGTAGTTAATTAAACTGAATTGATCATTTCTTGTTACTTTTAGACTAATTATGCTGCTCGTCATCTCGTGTTTGGCAATGTGTCACTGTGAGACTATGCCTGCGCTTTTCCGCCAATTGTGCCGGGAGGCTCTGTATACATGGGTAGCTGGCAGACGAGTAATTACAAATTTCTTTTTTGCTGTATTGATTGTGGCCTTTCACGGCCATGCCGCATTGAGGCCGACCAGGATTCGCGATGTCTTTACATTGATACTGTCACACATTACCTTGGACGATAACCATCTCCGAAAGAACTCAGCCAACAGAATTAGATGAATAGAGTTGAGAAAATGATTGATCGATAAATACCACTGTAGATGATTTGTCCACCCGTCAGAGATGAGTTGTTGAGGCTGCTGATGGAATTAGTGTCTTTGTTCTACAGATTTGAATGGACCACAATCACCTACTCTACTACAAAGAGTCAACCCAGCCAAACTCAACACACCGCTATTACGAACCCGGTACCTTGTTTCCCGGCTGGAAAATTCTGGTTGATTAGGGAAATTCTTCTTTGTCGTCTTCCGAAGCTGAACACATGGGTACTCAGTTTGTCCTGTTACACAGATCCGTCCAGCTAATTACGGCATGGAAACATGGCCGACGTAACAAACACTTAAGCATTCTGCTGATGAGTTTGAGTCAACGTCTTTCAAAGGCCTAGATCACACTAGTTCAGTAGTGTTTATGGGGTATTTGCTAGTTAAACTAGGAACAACTGGCCAGTTGACCTCCCCGTCACTGCCCACCACTGGCAACCTGAAGCCTTCAGAAACTAACGTCACTTCTTTCATCATTCATCTCTACCTCACTCTAGGTATATTACAGTTTCATGTCACTGACCTGCATGCTGCCGCAGAATCACGTGCACCTGCCATTCACCGCGGCTGCCTAAGTACTCCTGCCACCAGGTCGCCCAGAACAAAGGCTCCTTACCTTTATATTTTCCTAGCAACGACCAAAATCTCTTATCACCATCTCAACTCGGCACCTACAACCCTCACCAGGCGCGCATCACCACGATGCCTTCATCAGATCCAGTCGAGCACCTACCGCCTGAGATCGTTGATGAAATCCTTGGACTCATTTGGGGAGCCTCTCTGTCCTGTGAAGACCCCCCAGAGTCACTGAACGCAATCGGTCCACTTGCTGCAGTATCTCGTAAATGGAAGCCTTTGATCGAACGGATTACCTTCCGAGAACTCGTCCTTACGCCACGACGAGTCTTGGAGGCCCTGGAAGTCAAATATTATGCATCTGAAGGGCTACTGAACACTCGAGCTGTGCTTCTTGACTTACCCCATGCCTTTTGCACTGATGGGGACCTCGATGAAGATACAGATAAACTCGATCGTCGAGTGGTTGAGGAACACTTCAACAAAAGTATTCACCAGATATTCGAGTTTCTCAAAAGACTTCCCAGCCTCGAAAGACCTCATCTCAAACTTACAACAGGATCAGAAGAGTGTTGTGGCAGTTCCTGCAAGGCTTACGACGTGGAATTCATCAAACTAGATGCAAACTGGGAAAATCTCCCCGAGTTGCCTATGGTGTTGTCTTTCAATTGCTTCTACTATCATATGGCATCGCTTTCACCCCAGACCTACTGTCGTCTCGCCAGCAAGATGACGCGATTGGATCAAATAGACTGGATCATGCGAGACAGACTGAGCCGACATCGCCCTGCCCAAGTCAAAGATCGATCTAGTGAGTCCTTCGCCATCAACCACCCACACCTAGCTCTGTCTAACTCTGCCCCAGATCTTGGCCGGTCTCTAGATCTATTGCCCAAGTCTCTCACTAAATTTGAACTTAATATCTTCAGCCCTCCATATAACCGCTCTCACCATGCTAGGGAGCTCATGCACACTGGTTTGCCGGACGACATTTTCAGTCAAGGTGTTCGACGGTTAATCCAGAGGGACGGCATCATTGAGGTCTCACTTCAAGCCAGTGTCGACAGCAACATGTTCTGTCCCACGCAGGGGTCACAAGAAGATCTCATCCATTGTCCAACTTTGAAAAAGCTCAAAATCAATTTCCTCAGCGACTATCACTACAAAAAGTTGATGGTTCATGGGGATGACCTTGTAGACCCAATTCGCACATATGGTCAAGACACTGAGGGCCCTGATTTCTCAAACAGTAATGAGGGCAACAGCCGTGGTACTACGCGGGCCGGTGAACGCGAACGCAGACAAAAGACCATGGATCGGTTCCTTCTCGCAGCAGCACGAAGTGTCAGCCATATGCCAAAGATAGTGTACTTCTCCTGCTGCTTCCCAGGTAAAGGTTTTGAAGGGTTCACTTTTAACAAACAAGCGGCTGACCCCTACGAAGGCTTGAAAGTATATGAGGACCCGGAAAAGTTCAGACTGAGTAAAGCAGCGTGGAATGCTTGGAAAACAACCTCAGAAACTCACGGCATTGAATTCCACCCGTTAATCATAGACAACATAGAAATTGATTAAAGGGGCTTTGATCTCGATCGATGGATTTGTGGTGTATCGGCGTTTTAGGGGGTTGGTGTGTACAATCTTGTCAGAGGTCACAGCTCATTCAGAGCCACACCCAATTCTTAGTATCAGGAACGGATGGATGAGTTCAAGAAGATAGACTTTAATTAATTGAATGACTCGTGTAAACTATCGTCTGGAGTCTGTCGCTTTAATTTGTGTTTTTATTGCTGTGCCGAGGGAAAACCAAAACCCGCTTTGACCGAAACCCTACTTCTTTTCCATCACCCCAAATGCAGCGACCAGAAGACTTTGTTGTACTTGGGCTGCCCGCTAACTAGAGCCCACGTATGATTTGCAGATCCCGAACAAGCAATAGCATGGCCAATGACAAAATCAACAAAGGAACAACCATAAGAATAAACAAAAAGACGAGTCCACTGGCGCTTGCTGTCAGAGTGTGGGTATGTTCGTGTGGACCCCTCGTGGTGGTAAAATAGAACATGCCACAGATCGAGGTCTCGTATGTAACAGTTGCTCCTTGTTTGTTCACTGGGTCGGCTCCAGATTCTGACATGCCCTTCTCGAGGTCGATGCGTTTAGGGGCCGCAGCGGCTTTGGTTGGCAAACCAGTGTATGGCTGAGGATGGGATCGGTAGGGGATAGACATTTTGTTGTGGATGATGTCTTTGAAGGTAGAAAGTGACGAAGTGATGTTGATTCGACGATGTGGGTGAAGCGATGGGTGATAGAGAAATTTGAAGTTGAAAACCCTGGGCTAGACACTGATTTATAGGCAGATTTAGAGTATAAAAAAGACTTTGAGAGCTTTTCTGTAGCTGTTTTGAAGGCAGAGTATCTTGAACTCGGGCTGTGTGATTGGGTAATTAACCTGCTCGAGTAGCATAAAGTTTGTGATGGAAAAGCATATCTGCCCTCAGCTGTGTGGACGAGAGACTTTCTTATGTGCACACTCATTACCAGGACACGCCAGCCGTGTCTAAGGTTTTCGAGTCGGCAGGTACGAGGCCCTGGAACACGACGTTTATTCTGCGAGAAAGAACTACCTCTTGTGCTGTGGTTTGGGCACAGACGGCCTCTGTGGCGGTCGTAGTTTCTGCATCGACATGGAGGACTCAAGGAAATGTCTACATCCATGGTATTCCGATAGAGGGGCCTGCAGAACTTTATAAACGATGCTTCAGGCAAGATATATCAGGTAGAAAGATCGCTGGTAAAGGTCTGGTTCTATCAATAGAAGGCTTAAAGTTGACGGACGAGCTGCAATGCGCTGCCTTAGTACACAGGACCATACTCTGCCACGGTACCCAACTACAACTATCTACTTAGTACTAAATGTTCTACTTCATTAAACAGTCATAGAAACAGTGAAAGGTATTTGTTCGAAGTTCTACATGGTTGGAGATTCATCACTTATGTATCAATGACACTGGCACACAGATATGCTTCAACGAATTGAAGACATGATTTCACAGTCTACTCGCTCCATCAAGAAACAAGCGATAAGCTACACACGCTACTAGCGACCCAAAAACTCATCCTTGCGCTTCTGAAGCAAAGAGTAGTACTCCTGGATTGGCGTACTCTTAGTAGGAGCCCTTTCACCCTCGAAGGTACCCTTTCCATGGCCATTGAAGTGCACTTTCCAGGCTATCGCAATGTCAGTACAACTATACGGTAAATAGATGGCGTGGGAAACTTACTGTTGGCGTCGAAGCTAAGGTATGACCAGCTGTCGTTGAGGTAGGCCTTCTCTGTACCCACGCGGATGGTCTTGACTTGGCCCATGGCACCGGGCGCAGGACGGAGTTCCTTGAGGTCGGCTACTAGCTTGATGAGACCCACGATGAAAGCGAGTGCGATTTCACGGGCGAAGCATTCGTGTTGGCCGTAGCTGAAGGCGGAAACGTCGGACTTCTTGCGCTGGGCGTTGAACTTGTCTGCGTCAGGGGTCTCCTTGGTGTTGCGGCCAGCCTCGCCCTGGTTAATGGTTAGATATTTCGCACTCTTGTTTAAGGATGGCGGGACTTACTAGGAGGAGCACCACGGCAGTGCCGGGCTGGATGGTTTGGCCGTCAATTTCACCTGGTGCTGTGGCGATGCGCACGTTGCGTTGCGAAGTTGTCAGTCGTTGAGCCTCAGCAACGTAGGCATGGAGGGCCGCGTCGTCGCCCTTTTGCGCAATGGCTTGGACTTCAGCCCAGATGGACTCGTTCTCAGGCTTAAGGAAGTAGGAGAGCACCTCGTAGAACTGCGCAAGAGTCAATCAGTACAAACGTCAATTTATATGAAAGTAGGAGCAGACTTACAGCAGTAACTGGCACACCGATACCTCCAAAGGACGTGAGCCAGAGGTTATCAACAACCTGGTCAATGTTGTTGCCCTGCGCCAGAAGCTCTTCCACAAGCTTGAGACCGCAAGATCGTAGTGAGTCCTTCTTGAGGTATGATTTGGCGCCGATTCTGTTAGCAACGGCAGATACCAGACCAATACCTCTCGGACGTCCAATCTCGGCCTCAGATACAAGTCTCTTTGTGGACTCGGCAACAGTCTTGACACCCTCTTGAGCGCGACGACGTCGGTTCCACGCCTGAGCGGGATCGTTGTTGTTGACGCCCCAGATGCGGATGTCGAGAAGACTGCGGTACAGCTCTGTGACGCCGAGCTTACCATCTGGGTTCTCCTCTGTTCGTAGATCAAAGTAGAACAGATCAGCGAGGAGCTGTGTGTTAAGAGGGATGGCGACATCACGGATGATGTCGATCTGGTCGAGACCCTTCTTGAGGTTGAAGGACTCCTTCTTGATGAGCTTGGCACCTTGGCGCTCGATGAACTCGTGGATGGCGTCGTGGAGATTGGGGATCTTGCTCATCGCTTTGGAGAAGTCAGTGCGGTGCTTGTAGTTTTGCGGCTGATCGCCCGCGAGCATGAACCAGCTGTAGTCCTTCTTTCCAGGGTAGAGATTGTTCAGCGCCTTGAGCCAGGGAACGACATATTGCTTGGGGTTGCCGAGGACCTGTTTGATAGCGCTGTTTGTCGTGAAGACGGCTGTCTTGGGGGCTGGCTTGGGGTCGTCGAGCGTGAATTGGTCAAAAGTGCCAATCTCCTTTGCAATCTTCTCGTTGGCGCTCTTTGTGTACATGGGCTGCATCACAGCAACCGAGTTGAAAGGGAACCAGTTTGGAACACCTCGCTGGATGAGCTTGTACAGCATTGAACCGCCGAGGGTCTTGTAGTCTTGCTGTACTTCGTTGTAACCCCAGGCAGTGAGGTTAGACACGGTGTAGTCGATGGTGTTGAACCTGTCTGATCGTACGAGTGTCACAGCATCAGAAAGAACAGCTCGGCCAACAGAATATGTCGGCATGATGCCAGAGCCTGTGTTGCGCTGAGGCTTGATATCCTCCACCATGAGGCCAGGGTAGAGCTCAATCATATCAGGGTCTGTGTACAGCTTCTCAAGGATGTTGGCAATCTCAGGATTGGAGTTGACATCGTTGAACGTCTCGTAGCGCTTGAGTCCGAAGAACTCGCGGAACTCATTAAGGGAAGCGCACTGCCACTTACGGCCCTGGATGATGCCGAGCACTTCGACGACCTTGAGGGCCTTGGGAACCATGCGGGCACCAAAAGTACCAGCAGGGTCTTCCATCGCAGTCTTTAGAATGCGGACAAGATCTTCGTCCTTGAAGGTGCCATCTGCCTGACGCTCTAGGCCATCAAAGGTACGCACGCTGGGATCCTTGGGGGTGTTCTGCTCAAAAGTGAGAAGAGCCTGGCCAAGTTCAGTCCAGCTGACGTCCTGCAGATCTTCAGCCTTGCGTCCGGGGAAGAGCTTGAGGAAGAATTCGTTGATCCACCGCTCGTCTCGCTTGGAGATACAAGAGTGGAAGCGGTAGAGCAGGTTGAACTCAACGCTGACTTGGTTGCCGACACCGCGAGGAACACCTTCGCCATCGAATTGTTTATCAATGGCAACTCGTGGATCGAGAGTCCAGTCACTGGCCGAGTGGTGGGTGTTTGTGATGGCGCGGAGGTAGTCGTGCAAGGAGATGTTGATGTACAGACCACCTGTGATGAGACGCGCGACATTGAAGAGATCGTGATCTTGCTTGGCAATGGCCTTGGCCTTGTCCACGTCTGTAGCATTGGGAGGTGTCGCCAGTGTGAAGCGTCCGTTCTCGTTGATCTTGAGCAGGATGTCGGCGACGTAGTTGTGGAAGCGACTGTATAGGACAAGCATGACATTGACACCAGCGGGTTGACCAAGGAGACGCTTCTCATGGAAAGTATCAGGCTTGATCTTACCCTCCTTCATGGTTCGAATCTCAAGCTGGTCCTTGAGAGACGAGCCATACAAAGGTGCTAGGTCAAGGTATGAGGATGTATCGGACTTGTTCATGTCTGTGCGGTTGGTGCGGAAGATATCATGGATGATGATAGCAGCGTGGTAGAACAGCATGGACGAGATACCAGCTGGGTTCTCTTGGAAGGTGTTGTCGTCACGAGCCATGAGGAGATCGAAGAGCAGGCCAGGGTCTGGCTTGACACCATGGAGGCGCTTCTCAGACTTGACAGACTTGGCATAGGGTGTACCAGCCCTGCCGAGGTTAGGCTCGAGGATGTTGTTGAAGCTGCCGTCAGGCATACGGTACTGGTGAAGACCATTGGGGGCTTGGGGGACCTGTTCCCGCAGGAGAACATCGGTGCCGGGTACCTTGAACTCGATGGTATCATACTCATCGCAGTTGTGCTTGTGGGCAGGCTTCTCTTCGTTGACGGCTTCGTACTTGACGTCGCCGCCGACATAGCTCAGGGGAGGGTGTTGGAGGTTGCCCCAGAGGGTGTCAATGAGCTTGTTGGTGAGAGCTGTACGGGCCTTGGAGGAGGCAGGGAGGGAAGTGAGGATGCCAATGAGGAGCTCAGTTGTGCTAGCATCCGTTAGTCACGCTGGAATCACAGTGGTGTTTGGTGTCTTACCCCTTCTTATCATCAAGAGGCTGTCCCTTCTGGAGGAGCTGCTTGACAAGACCTAGGAGTTCGGCGGGACTGGCTTGGCTTCGAACACCAGCAAAGTCTTTCATGAGGTCCGCAACGAGCTTCTCTGGGTTGTCCAGAAGACTCGAGGTGTCTTCCTTGGAGGTCTTGTAAGACTCTCCGGCCTGGTACTTTTCATCGAACGACATGATGGAGGCCCAAGTCTAATTGACTTGGAAGAGGGTAGAATGGGGGATGGGGGATAGGAGAGAGCAAGAGTGAATTCTCGGTCCTTCGCCAGGGCATCTTTGTATCTTCATTTATAGTAAGTAGCTTCTTAGTCAATCTCTCCCATGGGTAACCTCATCGCGGACTCGGTTCCCCTCGGTTGATGCATTGAGGTAAGTGGCGTGTCAAGCAGAGCAGTTTCTCGTGAAACAAAAGCCTGGTATGCATATCGAGTATCTTCTTGTCCAATGACACTTGTTGTAAAACCAATATCTGTTGCGCTTTCATGCAGCAAAGGCGATGCCGTCTGGCGGCGAGGCCCTGCAGCTGTGTCTGATTCGCCCGGACAGCAATTCCTTAAGCTGGAGCTCCAGCTGTGAGAAGAGGGGTTCCAGAGTGTCATGTCTTGGAAGCTGTCTCTCGTGGAACCCTGAGATGCAAGATCTAGCCAGTTCGGAAACGAGGGTGTCTATTAGCAAATGGGTAGCATGTGAGATAAGGGCCTCAACGCCATATGCAGATCTCTTTCTTGGGCGGCTATGATACCGAAGCGGCACATATTGTTTACCCTCCTGGCTATCACATCATTATTACATGTCTTGGCATGAGTAATTACCTGATTGGTTTAGGCTGATCTTTTTCTCAGCTGAACTCACTAAAAACAGACTTTGAGTCTTGTATCAATAGTCGGTTCACGCACCGAGCTTCCCTCTCGTCACTAATTATTTAGTACAACAACCACTGCAGACGGTCCGTTCCGGTCAATAACAGAGCGCGGGGTCGTCGAGAATAATCAAATACCGGCTGCCCATGATTGGTCGGTTTATCTGCCGTCGTGAGGTGTGTCTCATATATTGCTGACTGGCGTTTTGAGCCGTGCCACTGCCCAGGCCGATGAACCTGTGAACCTCGCAAGACTGTGAGACAGAGGCCGCTCACCTAGGAATCTGTCTCGTAGAGAGCATTCTTTGTGTATCGGTGTCAAGTGAGGGGTTCTAAGACATGCAGCTTTTGTGCCGTGCTTGTCAAGTTGTGATTTGCTTGTTGGAGGAGGGCGATTGACCCTTTGTCTTACTGAGTTATATCGGTTGCTCTTTGATATTTGTCGGGTTTTGTAAAAAGCAAAGTTAATGCTTGATCTGCTTACTTTCAGTCTAGCTTGCATCTGAGTGCCCGTAAGCAGTACCTCTAGCCACTGATCTACTAATAAGAGATGGTACCAGTAAACAATTCGAATATTATGTCCCAAGACGTATCACAAACCAGTCCTAAAGACTGGCCGAACTTATCCTCCTCCTCAAAGCAAGCAAACCAAAACATCAGGGTCCAAATGTTTAATGTGCCAATACTAAATATGCAGTGTCACAGTCACCGACTTTCACCAGCGGATGCATGCATCGCCCTCCCCGCATCTGTAAGAGGCACATCTAGAGTTTGTGGCGAGCTGAACACACTGCAACCGTTCGTAAGCGGATAAAAGCCCAAAACTTGCAGCTCAACGTATCACGACATTTGGACTCTTTGCCGTGCTCTTTTCCTAAGGTGATCTACCGTTGTGGCTTACCTGAACCTTTCGCTCTTGTTGAGGAATAGAGGTACTGTTGGCATGAAAAAAGTACCTCCTATAAACATGTGGCTTGCTGAGAAAGCATTGAGACGTTGGCATGACGAATCAATATTCTCCGATTGGGGAAACTCTACATGATGTGTTTCTCTCAGGTATTTTACAACGAGGCAAGAGACTATAACGCAGTTAATCCAAAAAGGGGACTTTTTCATGTGATAACATGTAATGTAGACAGTATACCGCATAGGTACTTACTATACTTTTCTCCCTTCCACGTCAGCGTCTATGTCTGGGGCTACACAAACTCGCAGTCCGAGAAACTCTCTGCAGCACACCACTCGGCGAGGGTGTTCCCTTTGAAGTAGACACGAGGTGGTTAATGAGACAAGAGGGAAAAAAGGGGGAGTTTGCCGTGTCCGCATAAAGGAAGCTGTGTTGGCCCCCGAGACGCTGAAGGACCCTCTTCGTCTCACCTGGGGAATCCTAGTTCTTTTTCTTTTCTCATTCTTGCTACTCTTCAAATTCAAGTTCTATTTGTTTCTGACATTTCAAGATGCCTCACGCTGAGAACTATGACTCGACTGAGCCTAAGAAGCTCATCCTTTGCTTCGATGGCACGGGGAATACCTTTAGTGGCTCTAATGCGGATACAAATGTGGTCAAGATTCTTCGCAAGTTGGATCGTAACCATCCCAGCCAGTTCCACTACTATCAGAGTAAGAGTTTGCTTTGCTGCTTGATGTCGGGGCTGATGATGTTTTAGCGGGCATTGGTACCTATGATATCAATGAGCAGTCGGTGAACAAGACCTATCTTGGTGAATTCGCCAGTAATATTTCAAAGACAATTGATTCAGGTTTTGGAACTACTTTCGACGCTCACGTTATTGCTGGCTACCGCTTTCTCATGCGTTACTACGAACCTGTAAGCTTGATCTCCTCAGGTGCCTCGCTATCAATACTAATATATATAAGGGAGCAAAGATCTATGTCTTCGGCTTCAGTCGAGGCGCATACACTGCCAAATTCCTCGCCAGGATGGTCAACAAGGTTGGCCTTCTTTGCAAAGGTAACGAGGAAATGGTCCCTTTTGCCTACCGTCTGTACCAGCGCCATCTCCAAGGCGAGATAAATGACAGCGAGAATGCCCAGTGTGCCCACAAGCACGACAGCTCAGAGGCAGATACTCATCGCCCCGCTGACACTGTTCGTCTGCCCGGCCAGGACCCTTCTGATGTCAGCAAGGAGACCAGGCAGGCTTCCAATGAGATTGATGCTTTTAGCCAGACCTTCTGCCGTAAGGAGACAGACGCAGATGGTGAGGAGGAAAATATCAAGGTGTTCTTCCTGGGCATCTGGGACTGTGTTGCCTCTGTTGCTGTTCTGGAGCGTAAAGCTCGTATGCCTGTTCCTGTTACCGGCACGGCTACTCATGTTCGTCACGCCGTGGCTATTGATGAGCGCCGTGTCAAGTTCAAGCCTGCTCTTCTCGCCCAGGACATCAGAGCTGCTATCCACAACCACAAGCCCTCTGCCGAGGAAGACATCAAAGAGGTCTGGTTCCCCGGTAACCACGGCGATGTCGGCGGCGGCTGGCCCGTCCAGGTAGTAGAGGAGCAAAAGGTTAACTCCCAAACCCCCCTGCTATCCGACACCAATGGGGCAGCCCCCGATGGAAAGCCTGAAGCTAAGAGGCTTTCCCTCTGGGGTCGTATCAAGAACTTCTTCAAGACGTCGAGGGCTGACCAGGCGAGTACGGACGTCAACGACGATTGGCTGCAGATGAGTGACATTCCTCTTGAGTGGATGATTCGTGAGGTCAAGAAGTGTGGCGAGAAGAATGAAAACCTCCAGGCCGGAGTGCATTGGTGTCATAGTCTTGAGCCGTTTGAACAAGCCATGAAGGATTCCACCCGGAGAATGGAAGCAACTCACGGATTCATGCATGATTGTCTTGCCTTTGGCTACGGAACTGGATTCGTCAAGGTTCTTATGTGGAAATTCATGGGTAAGACTCTAACGCTAATCCTTTAAAATCATAACTAACGCATCTCAGAATGGCTTCCTTTCCTAACCCGCTGGGAACTTGACGACACCACCAACAAGAACGTCAAGTTCTTGGGATGGAAAGCAGTAACATTCCCTCCTAACGGTGGCTCATACCGTGACATCCCACGCGGTGCAGTCCTGCACCAGTCATTGTTGGATCGTCTTCAGACCTTCTCTACATACGAGCCTGGGAACAACCACGGTGACCAGACTAAGGACTGCTTCAAGGGTCGCAACAAGGCGCTTGTCTACACCGGCAAGGACATGGAAGGTCTGTCTGGGGATGCGGCTAGGAAGTTGAAGGAGTCACATTTCAGGATTCATGCTGAGAAAGGGGAGTTGGTGTGGGAGGATGACGAGAGGCATCAGACGTATGATTTTAATCCGCACTTTGAAGGGACTGCTTGAGTCTGGACGGGTTGAGTGTGATATTGATTGGGATATCACTCCTTGTATAGGAATTACTATATGATTATTTGTAGTTGGGAAGCAACTCGGCTTGAAAAAGGGAACAGACTGTATTTTATATTTAGTATTTATGGGCAGATCTCTCAACTTGACCTAACCTTAGTAAACAAGCCTAACCTGAGCATTTTACATCCTTCTTTCTATGTATGCAAAATTTGGAAAAGTCTACTCATAAACCCCATCATGGAAATATCTAACCATCTTTCTTTTACTAATCCATCTAAAAAGTCAATTCCATCCAAAGTCGTTGTCGTATGTGGCATCATCCACCAATGACCATCAGCCCCCAAATATCATGTCAATCCATCCTCTCCGAAACCGGACCCTCACCTCAACTCCGCTACATCATCACTAATAACGATAACAACAACAATGCCACCAACAATTGTCCTCATCCGCCACGCCCAGGCTTTCCATAATGTTGCTCATAAGTTTGCCCGTTGACCACGGAACTTCTGCATCACTAACAATCACCTACAAGACTATGACCTTCCAGATCCCCCGCTTACGGAAAAAGGCGAGGGCCAATGCTCTCTCCTCCGGGAGAACCTCCTCGAGACTTTCTCCGATGCAGTAGAAAACCCTGATGCTGTGGCAATCATCGTGAGTCCTATGCGGCGTACGCTCCAGACAGCTATGCTTTCTCTTGGCTGGCTGGTCGAACGGGGCGTTAAAATCGAAGGAAACGCAGACTGGCAGGGTAACATCCTCACCTGTTGATATTGATATTAAATACTACAAACTTACACCTTACTTATAGAAAACTCGGCCAAGCCTTGTGATACAGGAAGCCCCATCTCTTCCGTCTCGCCAGACTTCCCCAAAGTCAACATGTCCAATGTCGATGCCCTGTGGCCAGATAAGACATCACCAGCTGCTGAGCGCTACGCATACTCCAAGAAGTCTATCTTGGCTCGAGGACGTCGTGCCCTTGAGGATCTCCACAAAAGACCTGAGAAGCTCATCTTTGTCGTGTCGCACTCTGGGTTTTTGAGACTTGGTGTTGTGGGATATTGGTTCTTTAACAGTGACTACCGTGTGTTTGATTTTGAGGCAGAACGCGGTGACGAGGGCGAATTGAGAGTTAAACAACAGGACCGGACGCTTTCTGGTGGTTTAGGTCTTTCGTTCACCGACCCTGTTGCTCTTGGACTTGATTTGCCTGAGGAGGACCCTGAGGCTGATCCGAGTGCCAAAGAATAACCCTATCATTTTGACGGATGCATATATCTATAAAAGAATACACTATGTAGACAGGTGAATAGTTTCAACATCACAATGAAGACTAGTCTTGGATAATCATAAGATATGTGGCTTTCTTTTTTTATCTATCATCCATAATCATCATGTTACACTATGAGTACACGCTATATCCAGAACTATCTTGCCTCTTTTTTCTATCATCTCGACATGAAACTTTGAAAAGCGGACTGGTCAATGATGACATTACCCACGGCACGCAACCTCTTTCTACCTTCCTTTTGCTTCTCAAGCAACTTCCTTCTTCTTGATACATCAGCGGCGTGAAGCTTGGCAAGCACATCCTTACGGAAAGGCTTGATGGTTTCTCTGGCCACGATACGGTTGCCCGCTGTAGCTTGGATGACAACCTCTATAAACAATCATTAGTAAGTTGTTGGAAATGTTGTGCGCTGCTATCTAGGTAGAGATAGAATAGAGCAATAAGGCGGAACGGCTTACCAAAATGTTGTCTATCAACATGTTCCTTGAACTTAGTCACCCACTGCTTCCCCAGACGATCAACCTGCGATGAATGCACAACCTTGCAAATAGCATCAACAGGTTGTCTGTTCACAAGAAGTTGCAGCTTGGACAGATGACTCTGCTTCCAACCTGCATCCTCGTAATCCAGCGTGGCATAGCCCTTGCTATAATAACTCGTCAGTAAAGCTTCAATACCGATGATCTAGGAATACATACGTAACACTCTTGAGCTTTCCAAAGAGATCATCAACTAATTGGGCTGTTGGAATCTCATATCGTAGAATAACTTGTGTTGTGTGGAAGAACTCTAAACTCTTCTGCTCTCCACGGTTGGCCTCACAGAGCTCAATAACTCTGCCGAGATACTCCTCAGGCATGGTGACAGTTGCCGTCACATAGCTGAAGCACACCATTAGCAATGCTCAGGAATAAATAGAAGGGTTCAGAGAACTTACGGCTCAAATAACATAGACTGCTTGACCTTTGGATTACTGGTATCAGGAAACAGCGCCGGATTCGACACCACTTCCTCTGATCCATCTGGCCAAATAATCTTGGACGGCACAGTCGGTTCTGTCAGGATAACACTCCGTCCATGCTCCTGTCTCAGTCGATCCTGGAACACAGAGCAGTGCAAACTGCCCAGGAATCCCAAACGCCACCCAGCCCCCAGCGCCTCAGAGTGGTCCTTCTGCAGCGTCACGCTACGGTCGTTCAGCACAAGCTGTCCGATACTGTCGGCCAGACGGCTGTAGTCACTTTGGTCTGTGGGGAATGCCGCCACGAAGACCATGGGCTTGGGCTCCTCGAAGCCCGGGTAAGGCTCGACTTTGTCTTCGGAGCCGACAAAGGTAAATGTGTCGCCGAGCTTTGCGTCTTGGATCTTCTTCATGCCTGGGTTGAAGTAGACGTATCCGACTTGCCCGGCGCTGAGGGTCGGTTGGGGTATGGCGTGCGGATATTGAATGCCTACTTGGCCAACAGTGTACTTCATACCCGTACCCATGGAAATGACATTATCGCCAGCCTTTATCGTGCCGTCGAACAACCTGACCAAGAGCACAACGCCACGGAAGTTATCATACCAAGAGTCCACCAACATCATCTTCAGCGGCTTCTTCTCGTCACCCACAGGATGGGGGATCCGCTCAATAACCGCAGGCAGGACATCTGGCACTCCCTTGCCCGTCTTGGCACTCAGCAGAATCGCACTTTTAGGATCCAACTCAAAACTGTCCTCGATCTGCTGAAGCACACGAGGGACATCAGCAGCAGGCATATCGATCTTGTTGACCACGGGGACAAGCGCTAGATCCTGTGCAAACGCAAGATGGAAGTTGGACACTGTCTGCGCCTGAATACCCTGCGACGCATCAACTAGAAGCAGCGCACCACCACAGCTGGCATACGATCTCGTAACTTCGGCTCGGAAATCCACATGGCCGGGCGTATCGACAAGATGCAGCAGATAGTCCTCGCCCTTGTACTTGTGGATCATGGTACATGTCTGCGCCTTGACAGTAATACCACGCTCGCGCTCAACATCCAGCTTGTCGAGAATTTGCTTATTCGCATCGCTAGCCGATATCGTGCCCGTGTATTCCAGCAGTCGATCGCTCAGGGTACTTTTCCCATGGTCGATATGCGCCACGATACAAAAGTTGCGGTATCGCTCGATCGGAATCGCGGCAATTCGAGCCTCAAGTTGGGCGGGCGTAGGCTTATTATTCGACGTAGCGTAGGCGCGAAGCGATGTGAGGAGTGTTGGTGTCAAAGTTGTACTATACAGCGATGTTCTCGGTCGGCGTATGTGCCATGATGGGCGGGCCGCAGCTTGCGAGAGGCATTGCCGACTCCAGGCACGGCCAACGCTCCAAGCCAGGCTCATCTAGGCTTTTCTCGGGCACATTTGGCCAGTTTATCAGGTAGAGAATAGTCGAGCCTGTTCAATGGCTGAGGCGTTTCTTGCGTGGTACAAGCCGGTCGAGGGAGTTGAAGCGCAATTCGAGGTTTGGCCTTCCAGAAGATTTCCCCATCATGGACGAAATCACTCTGGCGTGGTGGGGGTACGTACCATTTACATACCCATCTGTTTTAAACACCGCGCTATGCCGCATCTGGCCACTTCTGGAGAGCTTCTCACAAGTCTTCATTAGTCTTCCTATTAAGAGAACCCACAATTTATCCTGATGGTGGTTATATAGTTTGTACATCTTTCTGCCACTGTATAGTGATCTAAAATACTATGCACAGTTTTCAAACACCAGCAGTCACATCAACATATCCATATATCAGAACCAAGAGCTTCAATGAGAATGAAACATATACATCGCTTGGGTATCGAGCCTTTCCGGTCATGCGAATAAATCTAACTACTTCATCAAGTTCAAGCCGAGTGCATCATTCCTTGCGATGCATCGTAATTACCAATTCCCACTGTTCTCCATCTCCTTCATAGCACATCATGTGAGAACCCATTCACTTCCACGCTTCAGATACTTGTCGAGCAAAAGCCCCAAGTCTGACAGGACGAACCTGCACACGTAAAATCCGAAGAACTCAGCAGCATGTCGAGTGCATAATTCAAGCCCAACTTGCGTCTTGTCGGCATGTCGCAATCCAGGATCTTCCACTTGTCTAGCTATTTGATCTACATTTGTTAATAGTGCGATCTGTTTCCCAGCACTGATCAACTCACCAATAGCTTGAGCTGCATCAAACAGGCGTGCTAATGAGCTCATATACATTGCGTTGGGACCTGAGAATTGGACCTGCGTCAGATCCCGCTTGGTCGGTCGGTTCGTTGGAGTTGGTGTCATCGGCAGACTGGCAATGCTGGTAGCCTCCTTGTTCAAATCCGTTGTCACGCGGCTCAAGTAAGAGTTACCGAGTCCAACCGCGGAATTCTTGGAACGCAGACGTCGCCATGAGAAGGATGATTTCCCAGAAACACTGGCTGACCGTGGCACGCCTGTGGACGCATCCCCATCGCCAGTAGATGCGTCTTTGAATAGTGCTCCAGAGCCGCTCACGCCGACTTCGTTGCCTAACTTGCGGCTCAATGCTGTTTGAACCTGCTCAAGAATTCCCTCCAAAGACTGCATCTCCTCCAAGACTGCGTCCGCGTCATAAGTATCGACCCGCGCAATTTTGAGCAGAGCAGCTGTCAGGAAATCACAATTGGCCACCTTATCCTCAATATTCTTGAGTTTCACTCCCTTCACCCTCCAGACATCCCTAGATACAAAGAGCTTGCTGCTAATGTAACCACCCCTTGGGTGAGCCAGAGTCTGATAGAGACATCGCATCAACCAGAATGGTCGGAGCATGAGATCGGTAGGGCATGGCTCAAGAGGAGCTGGAAGATCCGGAATAAGCGGGTTGGGCGAAGTAGGGCTTGTTGGGGAGTGGAAGTAATCGTCAAACAGAGAGAGGCCGGCTGCATTTGTTTCTGATCGCTCTCGGAAGCTAGTGGCAAGAGGCGTAGGCAAAGCCGGGACTGATGGGGCATTGAGAGATGCAAAAGGGTTGCTTCCTGGAGTTCCAGGAGATACATCCGAGTTTTCCTCTAAATGAGTCAAAGACATGTTGCGACTCTTCATGCTTCGAAGGCTTGAAGACGAAAAGTTCTTCCTCAGCTTCCGAGCATTAGGTGAGAGAGTAACATCATCGTCGCCCTTTTCCGAGCCTAATTGGCCGAATGGAGATGCTGTAGGTCGAACTCCTGTCGTGTCTGTGGGACTCGCCTCAAATAATGGGGGCGTAGGTTGTCTATGAGGTGCATTCGTTATTCCCATATCGATACCAGGCTGGGCATCTACTCCTTGGCCGCTGATAGGGGCTGATTTCGCTTGGTCGACATGGCTTTGCAGAGGAAGGGCCAGCTTTGACGTTTCGATTTTGAGTTGTTTCGGGTTCTGCCCCGAGAGTCTCCGATTGCGCACGCTTTGCGCAGACGATCCCGGTCGTTGAGGTATCTCGGGTAGAGATTGTGTTGGCGGAGGGGCAGCTGGTGCCTGTGGAATGTTTTTCATGTGTGGCGGCATTTCTGTAACTGTAGATAGAGAGGTGGCCCCTGTAGGAGGGTTCGATCCCTGTGAGCTATGCCAGGTACGCGAAGTCACGCCGCTCGAGTCGGATTCTCGAGGTGGTGGTCGATTTCTGTATGACTCGAGGCCGTAATCACGAGCAATCTCGTCCAGGATCCTCTCTTCTTCGTCGGATGAGTTATCGTCGTAAAAGTCGTTGGTTGCACCTTGATACTCGTCATAGGAAGGTTGGTATTGTTGTTGGGCTCGCGAATCCCTCTCTAATTCATAAACTTCCTGTCCAGTCTCTCTCACTCGTTGACGAGCAAGCTCAACTTTGCGCATGGCATTGGCCACAACCTCTTCGCCAGAATCTGTTGACATCATTCGTTCATTTTCCATTGGACTCATCAGCTCGTATTCATCACCATATGCCGCATCAATCGCTGCGTCTAACGCTGTGTCGAATTCGGCCTCGGTCTCTCCGCTTACGCCCCGAATATGTTTTCTTCTAAAACCAAGTGACGACGTGCGTGAGTGAAGGGACGATGAAGTCGAGCCTCCAGACTCATCGATAGGGTCCAACCAAGAGTTCATGCTGTCCTCCCGAAAATGAGTGTGCGACGTATTATGTTCAGGCAATGGATCCGCAAGCTGGTCATGGCTCATTGAAAAGTCGGATCGCATAGGCTCATCCATATCATCGAGGTCAGGTTTGACTGGGGATGCTGGGCGTCTCGGTGAGAGTGGAGCTGGCATATATTGTTCTGGTACAGGTCGTTGCAGAAGATGCTCGGGTGTTCGGAGACGGACCGGCGAGCGTGAGAAAGATGACTGGAGAAGCCCGGGCTCTGGAGTGAGTGTTGTGACAATCGGCTGTGGCTTGTTCTGCGTGCTTCGTCTCTTATAGCCAGAGTTATCGTCTCGTGGCGGTGAATTCATCAGTCGGGGCTGAGGACTATGGCTATCTACTCGCGTAGTCGTTGCGGTATCGTAGACGTTGGCATCTTCGAGGTCGTCATCGTCATCTAGCCTTAACACAGACTCAGACTCAGAACGTTGCGCCAAACTTTCGGGACGGGCTGGGAGAGCCTTGGTTTCCTCTTCTTGCCAAGGTGCCATCTGGTCCAACTCATCAATTCTACTAGTATAAGTGCGTCGCTAGAAGCACAAGTTAGTAAAATAACCTCCGCCTCCAAGTGGTGTCCTTACAATTGCCTCTAGCTTGCGCTTATCCTCATCGCCTGTTGTCTTTTGCAATACTTGCTGCAGTAGGTCGCAAGCTTCCGCATACGCCTCTCTTGCACCCGTGAAGTTCTGTGCATTATCTAATTGTACCGCAGTATTCGCTTTTTGTAGAGCACGATGTAGCATAGCTTTCTGGGATGGCGGTTTGGCCACGCGCACTTTTTCATTGCTGCCCTTTGATCGACCTCTGGAATGGCCTCTTTGGGTCGCGTAGACCTCTGGGTCCTGGTCGTAAGGCATGTTGGGTCTATATGAAGCCATTGAGCGCACGCTAGCTGGTGTCGATGTGGCGGACTGTGCTGGAGAGCCTTGTGTATTGAGTTTCGTCAGGGACTGTCCCTCTTGGCGGGCGACCTTTGATCCCCCAGGCTCACTAAGACCAGAGCCAGGGCCAGCCCCTTCAGATTCGCCGTTAAGTAGAGAGCCGAACGCGGCAGGCGGCTCCAGGGGTGATAAAGTGACGATTAATGGGAGGGATTGCGGTAACTGGCTTCTTTCCTCTCGCTGCCCAGATGCAAAAGCGTCGACGTTGAAGAGAGAAGTGTTTGGGCGGTAGTTCTTTCGGAGTTTCCGAGGCGATGGTTTGGATGGCGGTGGAGAGTTGTCAATAGGAGTGGTCGCATCGATACCGGGGCTGTTGCCGAGTCGCGAGTGGTTGGCGCGGGGAGATTCTGCCGGAGCACGACTGAAATTCGTGGACACAGTTGAAGAAGACAGACGATTCAACAACCAAGAGCTGTCGGCGGCGTTGTGGGGGACTTGTTGGCCAGGAGTGGGCGATAAGCGATCCGATCTCTCGAAAGTTGCAGCTCTCGGCGAGGGTTCGATACGGGGCGGTGGAAGAAGTGAAGATGTTCGAGGAAGACGGGGCCCCGGGGGTTTGTGATGAGGATAAGCGTTTATTAGCGAGGGAGAAGGCGAAGGCGCAGATCTCGACGGGTCGCGATAATAGTGTGATTTAGTCGATACGGAAGCGGGTATTGTAGAGGACGGATTGGCAGGTAAAGCCCAAGGCGGCACAACAGCAACGGCAACGGCAACGTTGGCTGCTGTTGCTGAAGGCGTAACAGAAGAGTGCGACGTGCTCGGACGGTAGTGGCTGTGACTGTAATTACGATTTTGATTTTGGTCTTGATTTTGACTTTGACTTCGAGAAGACAAAATCTGGCCGTCGTGCATCCTCCTTGAGTCGACTTCTCCCAAGCCTAGCCAAACTCTAAACCGATCCGGCGATGCTACTGGATGCGAACCAAAAGCCAACAATTTCCCCCCTTTCCCTTGTACTCCAGTCTTTGGGCAAGCGAATTTAGGGGACTGCTAAGGCTACGGTTAGTGGAGGTTAGTGGAAGCCCGGGCCTTTTCTCTGGACTCTTGGACCTTGGTGCTTGGTTCTGGTTTGGCGGTAGATTGCTGGCAGTGGTCTGGTGGTACTGAACACCGTGGAGAAAGGCCCGCGAGCTAATGGGAGCGAGGTCCGCTTCCGGCGCGATTAGTTCAGGCACAGGACAGTACCAGTGCTGGTGATTGTAGCGTGTAATTGGTAGTGATTGTGGAATCGAAATCGCATTATCATTTCGCGAATCTCTGGTCGTTCGTTACTCGCCGTCACTGGAACAAAAAGAGGATGTAAAGTCAGAGTGAAGCGTTTAAGAAAACAAGTTCGTCCCAGACGTGGAAACAGAAACACACCAGTAGAGTCCAGTCAGCCCAGGCCCAATGCAACAACTCAGCTCATCCATGTCAGGGGATGGAGGGGAGGAGCCGTTCCTGCATCTCGGGTTTTGGTTGGTGGTTTAAGGGATCGCTACCTATGGGATTGCGTGGGATCGCGTTCCTCTGTCTCCAATCTGTGACAGGATACGCATATGGATAACTTAGCGCATCACTTAAACTCTGTTGAGTGACCGGCACTTGACCTGTGCGTCTGTCATCCCTCAGGGCTTCGACCAGGTATTCCCCTAGTATCGACTCATGGCGGCAGGGCAGATTGCGAGCAGTTCACGCCTTGACGAGCACCGTGCGACCTAGCCAGTAGCCTGCAATAACTCGGGATAATATGAAGGACATGTATTCAAATGCTAAGTATATGTATAAATGGTCACAAGTTGAATTACCGAGGAATTTACCTTGATGGCCCTGTCAAAGTGGTACTCGGGCTGTTTTATGCTAACGAGACTCTCCATATGAGGCCATATAAGTGGTCAAATTATTCCGATACTTTAGCCAGCCCTCCCCTGTAGTACCAAGTGTATCTCCCTAAAGGCACCTGCGCCGCTTCGCTGTCGGCTTCAGCTTTAGCGCGTACAAGGCCTTATGTAATATTTCAACCAGCATCAGACATCATAATCGTTTGACCAGCGCGTCGCTCAAAAGATATCGTCGATCGCGAAGAAATAATTTTAGTATCATCTCGCCGGAAACAAGTTCTTCAATCGTTCCATCCATTTTCTCTAGCAACCCTCCGCCATGGCGAGTGTTGACGACATCTTCAAGGTTTGTTTACTTTCAATTTCCAGTTTCAATCTTCTCTAACAAGCTCTAGAGCTCCGGTATCTCAGGCAAGCGCAAGCTCGATCCTATCCGAGATCCAAGTAAGTGACCTATCGACCTCGATCACACAGTCGCAGAAGGCTTTGACTAACATTGCTACAAGATGAGATCTACAAATCAGCAAAAATAAGTGGCGACGGCTCAAATCGTCACACACGAGTCGACGATGCGCCTCAAGATGAAGACGAGGATATGGAAGCTGGTCCAGCACCACCACCTGCTGAGGACGACGACTTCGGCCCCGAACTACCTCCCGATGATGATGAAGGCCGCTTCTTTGGCGGAGGGATCACCAAGCAGGAATCAGAGATACTCGACTACGTAGACGAAGCCGACGCTGGCAACGCGCCTGAAAAGATCGACGCAGCATGGCTGCGCAAAACAGCTCTGAATTTTGAGAAGCGCATCAACAAGAACGCAGAGCTTCGCGCTAAATTTGAAGACGAGCCGCACAAGTTCATCAGCAGCGAGGCTGATTTGGACGCCGACATCAAGGGCCTATCCCTTCTTTCCGAGCATCCAGACCTATACCCTGAGTTCGTCAAGACAGGTTGCGTCGCCAGTCTTGTCAGTCTACTGGCGCACGAAAACACCGATATCGCCATCGACGCTATCGAGGTCATGGGCGAGTTGACCGACGAGGACGTTTCAGCAGAGGACGAGCACTGGAACGATTTGGTAGACGCCATGATGGACGCAGATCTTCTTGGTCTACTGGTTTCCAACTTCTCCCGCTTGAACGAAGACGACGAATCAGATCGCAACGGTATATATCATGCCTTGGGGGTTATTGAAAACCTGTGTTCCCGCCAATCCGTTGCTGAGCGCGTAGGCGAGGATAAGAAATTGATAGAATGGCTTCTCCAGCGCATCCAACGAACGGAAGACGTGGTCACCCAAAATAAGCAGTACGCTGCTGAAATCCTAGCCATTCTGGCTCAAACAGCCGTTGCCAACCGTACTCAGCTGATAAGTCTTGATGCCGTTGATTTGCTTCTCCAGCTCGTGGCACCCTACCGACGACGTGACCCTGACAAGGGCAGCGAGGAGGAGGAGTACATGGAGAACATCTTCGCATCTTTGACATGTTTAGCGGATGAGGCTACAGGAAAGGCCAAGTTCGTTGACGCCGAGGGTGTAGAACTCTGTCTCATCATGCTTAAAGAAGGCAAGAAGAGCAAACCACCTGCTCTGCGTCTTCTCAACCACGCAGCGGGCGGCGTTTCGGGTGCGGACATCTGCCAGAAGATCGTTGAAGCTGGTGGCCTAAAGACCCTCTTCACGATGTTCATAAAAACGCAAGACCACCGCCTGGCAGAACACCTAGTCGAAATATTCGCCTCTATGCTCCGACTTCTACCCGCCAACTCGGCAGAGAGAATACGGACGCTGGCTAAGTTTGTGGAAAAGGACTACGAGAAGATCTCGAAGCTTGTCAAGTTTCGACGAGACTACATTGCTCGACTTTCGTTAGTGGAGCAGCAGAATAATGCCGAGAAGGCAGCGACTCCAGAAGACGATCGCGAAGCAGCAGAGCTGGAATGGCTGTCCCGAAGGATTGACGCGGGTCTCTTCACACTACAAACGATCGATACAGTGCTTGCATGGTTGGTAGCAGAGGATACAGGGGCAGCACGCAAGATCAAACAAGTACTTGCCGAGCGCGACGAGAAGGTATCAGAGATTGGGCGTACATTAAAGGAGCAGCTGGAGGGGCTAGACACCACGGAGGAGAACCAGGATCTGAGGGACATGTTGAGCACTCTAGTCGAGTTTGTTCAGTAAACTTAATAATCAAAAAGGGCGTCCCTTGACGGAGCGCTGCAGGGCGACCAGTATAGAACACATGGTCTTGCTCTCTTGTAACAAATCCTCCTCGTACCTAATCTATCGTCTCTTAAGGTGCAGAGCTAACGCTCGTTATTATAAACATCGGTATTCCACCACACCCGCTCAAGAATGGTTAGGGGCAACAGGCTTGACGTCGAAGACGGCACTGAGGAGGTTCTTAATGACCTGGGCTTGGCCCTTCTGGCCGGCTTCCTGGATACCCTTGATTTGAGTCTCGGCGTCCTTGTTAGCCTCGGCCTCGGCCTGCTCGTTGCCCTTGCTGTGCTACACGGACGTCAGCGATCTCCAAGACGGTGTCGAACGAAAGATGCTCCTACCTCGGCCTCGAACTTCTTGTACTCGTCCTCCTTCTTGGACTTGTAATCGGCTACCTCTTGCTTGGCCTCATCGCGAGCTTCCCTGACGCGCTTGGTGCGGTCTGTCGTTCAACGGCGTTAGACGGATGTATCATCGGGTCGGAAAGAAATGGCGCTTACACTCTCGGGCTACGCATCATCGTTGAATTAGCGATCTGAACAAGGCGGGGGGGTATGTAGGTCAATCGAGCTTACCTTTCTGGACAATCTTGGACGCCTCTTGCTCAGCCTGGGGGGGATACGTCAGCTACATACTCAGACACGGTCGAGGCGCAAAGGATGCTTTACGTTGAGCAGCTGCTGGATGCCGGCCGAGTTTTGGGCAGACTACGGGACCAGGTTAGCCAACTACGTCGTTGCTCATGTTCGCGATGCAGCTAACCATGATGACGTTATATAAGGAAGCGTGGAAATATAGCGATCGAGTCGGTCGTGGGCTAAAGCGAAAAAGAGGTTCGAGGGCGGTTCGTGATGCGATGGTAAAGCGTCGATGTTGATGGAGTTGGAGTTGCGAATGGCTGCACGGCAAAGCAAGGTACCTACAATAGCACTTGGAGGATTACGTCTGAGCTTGGGCAGGTGCTGAGAGTCCGCTGATTCGTACCCGCTAGGTACCTCTGGGCGGTGGGCTTTGCTCCAGTGGGAAGCTACAGCGCTTAGCGCGTATCATAACCGCGCATCAGCCGCGATGCGGTTTCACGTCATGGGCTGATGTCGTAGGTCCCTTGTTTTACGAATTTGATCATAGTCTTTTCTTGTCCATATATCGGTTCGGTTCATCTGAAATAAATCAATTGGCCCTCTGGCAACTTTTTTGGACCAGTACCAACCCTGTGATTGCCAAATATTCACCAATCTACCTCAATCGACTCACCTTGAAAGACTCGGCGTCATGTCACAAACATCCAAGCTCACTCTGTTGGGCACTTCGCTATTAGCAGTCGGCACAGTTTTTGCTGTACACTTCCAGCAAAAGTCCGAGAAAGAGGTACGTTTATGACCAACTTCACTTATTTCCCTCAACACAGCACTCGTCGCCTTCAATACTTTCGAGACTAATCATGACGTCTACTCAGGCCATGCACGAAGGTGTCGTCCGCGATATGGAACAACAGCGAATCAAGCGCGAGAGACAATTGGACTTTGATATGCAGAAGCAGTTGGAGGCAGAGTTCAAGCGCGAGCAGACGGTACACGACTCGATAGCAGCGGCTGAGAAGGGACTTCCGAATCGATAACGTTGCACCGGCGAGCGCAAATAAAAACTTTACTATCACCATACTCCTCTCTCGCGACGACCACGATACCATGGTTCCATTCTAGATATAATTGCATCAATGCATTTCGTTATTCTGATATTCTACCCTAACGAGCTGTCAAAACTGTACACTATAAATCCCCTCTCAATATTACAAAGCGTTATTAAGCTGTGCTGGGAGGCTAACTATGTCTACCAGCGTCGCCTCTCGAGGCTTCCTGTTTTAAATATGCTTTTATGCCCCGACAATCTTTTTGATCTCATATCATCAATCTCATTTAACGAATTGAAACTCCGGATCGGTTGGTAAACATTCTGGCGGCAATGTTCATGGCTTGCAACTCCTGGAAGAGAAGCTTGGCCGCGTAGGGAATGTGGATCTGAGCAATCTTGGTCTTGTTCTTGCATGGTCGACATTCGAACGATTGTTTGGAAAGGTTGCTAGGATATATGTTAGCATTACCTCATTATCGGTGTCAGTAGTAGGGACTTACGCAATGGGTGTCATGAGTCCACAAATTTCGCAGACGTGGACTCGGAAAGCATCCGACACCTCAAACAAACGCTCCTTCAAGAAAGCAGCAGCGCCGTGAGCAATCATACAATCACGTTCCATCTCTCCGAATCGGAGACCACCATCTCGAGCACGACCTTCCACAGGCTGTCTGGTCATGATCTGAACGGGACCACGAGCACGAGCGTGGATCTTGTCGTCCACCATGTGACGAAGTCGCTGGTAGTAGGTAGGTCCAAAGAACACCTGAGCACGGAGCTTGCGTCCAGTGTGGCCATTGTACATGATCTCGAAGCCTCGAGATTGGTATCCGTGCTTTCTTAGAAGCTCTGAGACGGAGTCGACCGTCACATCAGTGAATGGCGTTGCATCACCCTCCATACCTTCAAGTGTTGAGACCTTACTAAGAAGACACTCAATCAAATGGGCAATTGTCATTCGAGAGGGAATAGCGTGAGGGTTGATAATAATATCGGGAGTCAGGCCTTCTCTGCTGAAAGGCATATCCTCCTGTCGATAGGTGACACCAATGGTACCCTTTTGACCGTGACGAGAAGCAAACTTGTCACCAATCTGGGGAATCTTGGTGGTTCGTACACGAACCTTGACGTACTTCACATTGTCGGCGTTGACTGTCAGAATGACTTGATCAACGATACCGTTTTCTGTACTTCGCAGCGGTGTCGAAATATCACGACGCTGGTGCGATTGGGTTCTGGTACCCAGATCCTGGTTCTCCTGATCGATGGGCGCCGTCTTGCCAATAATGATATCTTCACCGGAAACTCGTACACCAGGGGCCACAATACCATCCTCGTCAAGCTTGTCGTATGTTCCGTGCTTCATTCGAAGTGTTGTCTGCTGGAAAGGCTTCTCAAAGATTTCTGTGTAGTTGAGACCGACCTTCTTCTCCTGATCAGAGTAAGATCGGAAGAACAGACTGCGGAATAGACCTCTATCGATACTACTCTGGTTCATAATAACGGAATCTTCCTGGTTGTATCCTGAGTAACAAGCAATTGCGACGATGGCGTTTTGACCAGCGGGTAGTTCACGGAACTTGAGATGCTCCATAGATCGAGTAGTGGCAAGGGGCTTTTGAGGGTAGTAGAGAATGTTGGCCATGGTATCCATACGTCGGGAATAGTTTGTTAAGAAGAAACCCATAGCTTGTTTACCCATGGCAGATTGGTAGGTGTTACGAGGAGACTGTGTGTTGTTAGCGAGGATCAACCAAAATTAAGCGTCCTGACATACCTGGTTGTGATCAGGGAAGGGAATGATACTGGCACAAATACCAAGAATCATACTAGGATGAATCTCACAGTGTGTGTACACGTGAGTCGTAGGATTGACCTTTGTCTTCAATCTCTTGTTGCGTTCTTCCTCTTGTTCTCTCTTCTCAGCCTCTTGCTTGGCCTGCCTCTCTTCCACTGTGAGGGTCGCCTCGTCGATCTTTTGCTCGCGGTAAAGTTCGAGATCCTCGGGCGTCATGCAGATCATGGCCGTTTCTTCTTCCTCAGCATCGAGATACTCGATAACTCCAGCGCGAACAAGACCCTCCCAGCCAAGCTTCTCTGATGGATCATCCGATGGCTCCGCCTGCTCTTGGGCGAGCTTGGTAACCAGTTCCTTGGTCAGTATAAGCTGTCCCTTCTGAACACCAGTCTCGTCGTCATCCTCCTGCTGTACTGTAAAGACTGGTCTCATGACTCTGCCTGCATCAGAGAAGATCTTGAATTCTCGGTCTCGAATATCACGGACAAGTGATACTTCGAATTGAACGACGTTCTTTCGTCGGGTGGACAAGACTTGGTGGACAAGATGCTTGGGGTCAGAGTGAACACCAACCCAGCTACCGTTGACAAAAATCTTGGTAGCGTGTGGGTATCTTGTTGGCTCATACTCCTCAACCACTTCCATACCTCTGTGGATCATGAAGTCAATCAGAGGATCCGCAGGAGAGCCCACACTCACGTAACACATCAGAGACAAGTTCTTGACCAAACCACAAGCCTGTCCCTCAGGCGTTTCAGCAGGACAAACCAAACCCCAATGGGTGTTGTGTAGCTGACGAGGTTTGGCCAGTTTACCATCTCGTCCGATGGGGGTGTTGGTACGTCGCAAATGCGACAGAGTAGAGGCGAAGGTATATCTGTTCAACACCTGAGAGACACCAGCTGTGGAGCTTGCTGCCTTCTTTTGATCTCCCCAGTTACCTGTGGCCAGCGAATACTTCAAACCATTGGACAATGTTCCTGGCTTGATAGCGACAGCCAAGTTGAAATGTCTGTTGCTTTCAACACAGCGCTTTAGGTAGTTGGACAGCTCAGTGTTCATCCTGCGGATAATACCACGGAAGAGCTTCGCCAACAGAGGACCAGCAAGATCAAGTCGCTTTTTTCCGAAGTGATCACGATCATCCGGCTCACGACGTCCAAGAGCACACTGAAGAAGCTTGTGCACCATGTAGCCCAAGAAGAAAGCCTTCCTGGTCTCGCTACCCTCTGTCTGGGAGATATGAGGCAAGGTCTCCTTCTGGAGAATATCTTTGGCAACACGGACACGCTTCTCGCGACCAAGACTGGCCTGATCTCTGTTTCCACGCTTTCCGATAAAGTCGAGAGCAACCTCTCGGTCCTGAACACAGAAAGCTTCCTCGATACAGGGTCGAAGCATCTCCAACATCTGACTATCGTTTCGGTCGTAGCAAATATGGTTGAGAATATCCTCATCGGACACAACACCCAGAGCTCGGAAGACGATAGCAACGGGAAGGTCTGATTTGACGAACGGTAGCGAAGTCTGAATTGTTTGGCCGAAACCACCTCGCGCAGAATCTCCCTTGCCGTATAGCTTCATCATAAGACTTGAGATAAGACGTGAACCCTTCTCGAGGGCACTTCGAATCTCGGCAGTGTAGGTATAAGGACTTGGCATAGCCTTCTTGAAAACCTGAACGATATTGGCGGCGGAGCGTTCCTGTGCGATCAGGACCTTCTCACTACCGTTGATAACGAAGTATCCACCCTGATCGTAGGGGCACTCATTGAGCATGAAGAGGTCGTCTTCTTGGAATCTGCTCAGATGGCAAATCTTCGACTTGACCATAATTGGCATCTTTCCGACGAAGACCATACCCGATTGGTCATCCTCCCCTTTCATGGCCTCGCTGTTTTCCTCTACCTCCCATACCAATTTTGTGGGGTGTTCGCCTGTTCGCTTGTACTCTGCCTGCTGCTCATCGTCCATCTCATGGAGAGGAATCTCCTTGTCCACAGCAACGGACACCTTTTTGGAGATCTTTAGGTAAGCTGGTGCGGCGTAGGTGAGGTTTCGGTCACGACACTCGTAAGGCAAGAGTGAGGTGATGGTACCGTCGGTCTCGCTGATGGAGGGTCGAGAAACCATCACACTTCCAAACTTGATCTCATATCGGCGCAAAGCGATGTTCACTCCCGCAGGTCCAGGGGGGTTGTGCTGGTCGAGAGAGATGTTTGAGTACTCATTGACGAGATCCTGGACGGTGGTTTGTGTGAAATCGTCAAAGGAGTCGGTTTGCTGGGAAGCAAGACCCTTTGTTTCGAAGAAGGAGGAGATTACAATCCAGCAGTCCTCGGGGGTGATGCCCTCATCGTAGCCATAATCGTAGTCGGAATCGTTCTCGTAATCCATGATGCCGGTATTGGTCGCTAAATTATTGGGATCGGGTTATCGGGTTCGTGACAGTCTGGCGACAAGGCGATGTTGATCAAATGAATGACAAATGCACTCCCAGGCAGATGTTTCGAAGGATATTCAGTGAAAGACTAAGGAGCTCGACAGCGAAGTCAGGGCGGTCAGTTCTGGACCTGGCACCTGAAGCACCCCGTGAGCATCTGCCGATAAATTCGACAGTAGGTAGCTATCTCAAACCAGGAGACGGAGCGACGTTAAAGGAATGCGCAAGGTGAAGGAGTTGCGGTGGAGGTGATGAATTTGTTAGACAATGAATTCTAACTAAGCTTTCAGGAGCCTGAGGTTGAGGCGACGAGACGCGCCCAGAATGCACTACTCTGTATATGGTTAGCGGGGCAGTAGCCGCCACGTTGATGAATAATGCCTTTGTGGTGGTGTATATGTGGCGGTGCATGTGGCGGCATAGACCAAACTTAAATCCTGGGGCATCATGGTACAGGGTAGACTCTTTACATGTTTTGCTCAATAATTTGATAACATCCATCTTTACCCCTAGCATCGTATTCTCATGTCCTAAGTATATTTCAATATATTTAATCTTCGAGTCTCTGTTTATAATGTCATGCACGGGACTATTAGTCTTGATCAAGTCTAGAGTATACCACATTCTTGCTTTTCCCCAACCCTGGCAAAAACACTGGTCGTTTCCATCAAAGGATCCCTGTGCAAATCTGATCATAATAACCCCCCCAAGCCAAACAACAACAAAATCTGATGCAGGTGAGCGGCGATGTTTTGGTTCCTGTGAGATGGAATAGGAGATGGGGCTGATATGCCATGCTTGTGTATGCAAGGGAGCGTACTATCCCAACACAACCACAAAACATGAAGCCATCGCGGCTTCACAATGAGTACATACAGGTCTGCCGTCGGGCCGTCGCATCCGCTATTACGACTGTATCTGTTTCAAGTCTTGGCGATTCGTGCTGTGTTCCATCCGGTAGTGACATGCCAGCAAGCATGCCTTCGTATCTCCACGCGGGTACGCGCTATCAGTACTCGTTAACGCAACGGTCGAGCGCTAAGCGATCGGGGGGTTCTAGAAGACGTTAGGTTAATTGGAGCGTTTTTAGCATCCACGGCAGTCGGTATATTACTTACGGTCGATGATATTGACCACCTGGACTCTGCGGCGGTCTTGACCCTTTCTAGAACTCGCATCGTCGCCTCCATCGTTCAACTCCCAATCTTACTCTCAATCTCACTCCTAGTACCCCTGTCACAATTTCGGGAGAGTCGGCTGAGAAGCTGTCAAATCCCCACCGTTTGTTCCTGAAACCGTAGTCTCCTTGCCTTAATCTTTCAGTCGTTCGGTCCAGCCTTGCCGTCCCTTGCTCCTCGCACCAGTGCTGAGTGTCCTATTAGTGGGAGATCTCAGTCCGTTAGTTAGCACGCCCCGATATGGTGACTAGACCAGTACATTGGACCACCATCAGCTCTTCGTCCTGACTTGGACAACCCTTGATCGTGTACCTGCACTAGTGAATACGCATGTCGACTAAGCTAACCTACCGTCTGAAGGAATGTGCTCATGATATTAACTCAGATCCTGTAACGGTCGACGGCGCCGCAAGGGCTGGAATGTTGGGCCAAAGCTTCTGGCTGCAGTATATAAGATGGTGGTGTGCAGCTCCATATTCCTTCACTTGACACTCAAGCACTACCTTCTCATTCGTTTTATTCATTCATTTATTCATTCATTCGTTCGTTCTTTGAACTATACACACTCTCTTTCAACAGTCACTCATTAACAAGACCAACTTTTGCAATCATGCGATCTTACGCTCTTCTCGCCCTGGCCGGCCCTCTCGCCGTGAGTGCTGCTTCTGGAAGCGGACACTCTACTCGATACTGGGATTGCTGTAAGCCCTCTTGCTCTTGGGGCGGAAAGGCTGCTGTCAGCGCCCCTGCTTTGACCTGTGACAAGCAGGACAACCCCATCTCAAACTTGAACGCTGTCAACGGTTGTGAGGGTGGTGGTTCTGCCTTCGCCTGCACCAACTACTCTCCTTGGGCGGTCAATGACAACCTTGCCTATGGCTTCGCTGCCACCAAGCTTTCTGGTGGTTCCGAGAGCAGCTGGTGCTGTGGTTGCTACGCGTATGCTTCCATTGAACCCGCGTATATACCCGCTCTTTCGTACTGACCAATTCTTTTAGACTTACCTTCACCACCGGTCCCGTCAAGGGCAAGACCATGGTCGTTCAGTCCACCAACACCGGAGGCGATCTCGGTGAGAACCACTTCGATCTTATGATGCCTGGTGGCGGTGTTGGAATCTTCGACGGCTGCACTTCTCAGTTCGGCAAGGCTCTCGGTGGTGCCCAGTACGGTGGCATCTCTTCCCGAAGCGAGTGCGATAGCTTCCCTGAGACACTCAAGGACGGTTGCCATTGGCGATTTGACTGGTTCGAGAACGCCGACAACCCCGACTTCACCTTTGAGCAGGTCCAGTGCCCCAAGGCCCTCCTCGATGTCAGCGGCTGCAAGCGTAACGACGACGCCCAGTTCCCTGCCTTCAAGGGTGATACCTCGGCCAGCAAGCCTATCGTCAACAAGCCCAGTGCCGCTGCTCAGCCCGCGAAGACCAAGCAGCCCGAGCCTGTTGTCCAGAAGCCCACGTCCACCAAGGCCGCCGAGAAGCCCTCTGCTACCAAGGTACAGCAGCCCTCCAAGGCCCCAGCAAACGGATCTAACCCCAAGCCTCAGCCTGCTGCTACCAAGCCTGCCCAAGTCAGCAACAAGCCCCAGGCTACCCAGAAGGTTGGTGGATCTAAGACCCGTGGAAGTTGCCCCAGCAAAACTAAGACAACTATTCAGCCCGCGGCCCCCGCTAAGTCCGCTGTCGCTGCGTACAACCAGTGCGGTGGCTCCAAGTCCGCCTATCCCAATGGCAGCCTTTCTTGCGTTTCCGGAAGCAAGTGTGTCAAGATGAACGAGTACTACTCTCAGTGTATCCCCAACTAAGTGGTTGATCCATGAATTGGGTGGAGGCCTGTGAAAAGTCTCCTGGGAGGGGTCCTCTCGTGAGCAGGATTGTCGTTGTGCAACATGGCATCCTGGACCCAGTGTTCAACCCTTGTTGTACATGTTTGGTCTTCTCTGTATATATTTAGGTAGTCTAGGTCAGCGACCAACTGACTACAAATGATTGACAAGCTTGTCCACAATGATAAATACCTTTGTGACTAGAGATGCGTAATATTCTGCAAACTTTTACCGAATAAAGTCCAGAACTGTCATGCTCAATGATGCAGATATAATGGCCTCTTCATAGGAATACTGTGTGGAGTAGCAAATAGTTCTCGATGCTTGTGCTCAATTCTAGAAGATATCCATGCCCCCTTGCTATTAGCTTCTTATTAACCACAACTTTTTGACCTTCAGTATACCCACTAGATCATGAACCTTTTCTACCAGCTGTTGTCTAACTCAGTGCAAGCAAATTCCACCGATCTCATCATCCATGGTCCATGATCCAGCAAGACCTTTGATCTCCACATCTGTCGTTAAGCTCACATCCTCCTGGAGACTCTTACCCAGGAAGAAATCGTTCCTGCCCTCTGTCTGCATCTTTCTCTTCATGAATCGCCTCGTCCACTCCTCGACCGCGGGCTCTCCTGTCTCATCTCTCGCCTGCTTCAGGAAAGGAATCAGGGCAGTACCACCAGTTCCCTTCTGATTCTCCTTGTTCTTGCGTGATGCGACGGCCAGGTTGAGTTTGTTTCTGGTAACTTCGGGACTTCTTGAACGGCTACGAGCACGAACTTGCTTGGAAGGGTTGATGATGTAGCGGGTGACAATGGCGATGTGCTTGTCGCGGAATGCGCTGAGCATGGCCAGGCAGGCGTCGTAGGCAAGACATAGTTGCTTGTCTGACTGGTGCTCCTCAACATACTGGCGGATGTTGGCGACAGAGGATACATCGTTGAGGAATCGTGCATGAGGTCCGGGCATGTAACGCCTCATTTCCATAATGAAGTTGTGTCGGTGGGAAGCTCGGCCACGCTCGGTATCAGATGAAGGGTCACGAGACTCGCCCGTAGGACGGTGCTCGATTCCTAGGATTATATCAAAGAACTGTATCAGACTGCTCTGAGCGTTACTGCCACCACTGTACTGTCGATATGTCTCGTCCCCAGAGCCATCCTCATAAATAACACCATTGGGAAGGCCAGCCTCCGCCATATTCTTGCTTCCAGCAAGGAAGGGCCGAATTCGGTGGTAGAAGATAGTAGGATCACAACTCTCGTGCATTCTTTGAAGGATATTTGTAAGATCTGTCAATCGCTCCGCAAAAGTGCGCAGGCAACGAGCCACAGCAGCAGAGTCATCATGGCGGGCAGCAGCAATGGCCGTTAGCATGAGGGGAATTATTGGAGCACCACGAGCTTCAATAGCAACTGATACAAGATAGAACCATGATTCGTCGAGGGCTCCAGTATATGTGTTGAGAGTGGCGAGATTCTCGAGGTTGTCAATGTCCTCGTCAACGAAGAGGGGCTTGAAGTTCCAGAGACAAACGGCGGCGTACGTCGCAACTGGCGGTATTTCTAGATGCTCTGAAATCTGCAGAAACGGAATTGAGATGGAGGCTGGCAGACGATCTGATGGTGAATCACCTCCCCAGATGTACCCGTGGGCCATAAAGCCTAGGAGGGAATAGGCGCGTCGCCACTCGGCGTCATGTTCAAGACCGGTAGTAGAGAGAACCGGTAGTCTATCGATAACACCACGCAACCTGCGACTGAGGATAAGAGCCTGTAGATTGGCAGCGATGGCCTCCCACTTGTTGTAGTAAGGATCCGGTAGACGAGTTAATGGTAGAGTATCCGGAAGAAAGCCGTTTGTAGGGGAGATGCCATACTCGGCCAGAACAGGAATCGAGGGAAGCATTGTGGTTATTGCTTCTCTTGATTTCCGTGAGGCTTTTTAGGCAAATTTATGAGAGAGGAGAAGTTGCGAGGATGAAACGTTTGAGAGAGAATATGGTGTGATAAGTCAATAGCAGAAGCCGGCCGGGAACCGGGGACGGAATAGTGGGGCCGTTCCGGGACCTCCTCAGTAAGGGACAATAGCGCTTGTAAAACTCTGGGGTATTAAAAGCGAAGGTCGGTAGTTGATAGAAGAATGGAGATGAAGGAGAGAGAATCAGAGGAAAAGTCTGGGAATAGGCTACAAGCTGTAGCCTCTAAGTAATAAATGACTCCTTCTCTTTCTCTTCCTATGTTTTCTCGTGCTAGTTTTGCGGCGAAACGGTCCAACAGAGACTATGATTGGCCGATTCGGCTGAGTGGACAGTCAAGTCAAGACAGAAAAATGGAACCGTCAGAGGGTTCTAGACGCCGCATTAGAGCATCAAGGTGCGGCGCTGTTTTAATTAGCGCGCATAACAAGTTTTTCAGTTTCCTCAGAAGATGGTGAGTGCTGAAGATGTACGGAGCTGCCGGCTTCTCCATGGACTTGAGGCTCGGTTGGGTGGCATCCATGAGGGCTCCGTGTTCGGCCGATGATTATAAAGTGCATTTGTAATGAAATGCTGCATGTGATAGTATGGATGTTTTAGGTTTTAACGTTAGATGCTAGTCAAGATTACTGGTAGTTGACGTGTATCTCATGGTTCGCAAGCGTGTTGTCTATGTCCAGTTTGACACGACCCTGAATGGCTCATAGTTAGTAGATTTTGTATATAATCTTAGGATGATATGAAGTTATCCAAACTAAACCAAGTTTAACATAATTCATATAGTCTACTGTAAGCTAACAAAAATCTAGTATCATCTACATAAACATCGCTGAGCCTTGATCATTTCTGGGATTTGTTTCGCAAGGCACCAATCGCGCACATGGATTGGGAATAACCTCGTGACATTGTAATTGACTAGACGTACTAATTTCAGAAACAAACTTGAAACATAGCTCAATAGCCGTGGAGGCAGGTTAATCTCAGTTTGCTTATTGAGGCAACTTAATAGCTTTCTAACTGTACTACGTACATTCGAGATATCCTCCTTGAATCCTTATTGAGCCTGGAATGCATGCCTGATCTTTAAATCCCCACCCCCACTATCTGCGGCACGGGTCGATTTGGGAAGGTGCACGGTACGTACTCAATTACGTCGATTCAATGCTGCCAAACGGGACGCACGCACCACCAGCCAAGCTCCAACGACCTTCAAGGTCACCTCAGATGCGAATAGCTTCCTCTTCCGTCATTGCCTTGATATATCTTAGCAGAATCCCGCGTTACTAGGGACAGATACATAATGCCTGTCCCGCAACATGTGCTTAACTGGCTCTACAGCGTCCTCACCAGCGTGCGTATACCCTCTCCTCCCACTCCCCATTCCCCGCTTATGACCATTACCAAGTTCGGAGGCTAACTATTGACGCGCTCCATAGGAATATCACGATGTAAATCGTGCCTATAACGATGTCGCGCAGGCCCTCGACCGATTTCCCTCCTTAACGCCTCGAACCGATGTGCACAGTACGTCTTGAACCTCCGCCTGAGAGCTATGAGAGCTATCCGCCAGGTCGCGCGCTCTAGCCTTCAACTTGTCGCATTCAGTATTGACCACTCCAGCCTTCTCGAATGGCGCCAATGCCCTACTCCTCCATTTATCAGGAACTCTCCCCGTGAACTTTCGGGGAACTACCTATCGTTTTCCCGTGTCGATATGGGTACCGCATGCCTACCCGCGAGAACCACCCATGATATACGTTGTACCGACCGAGACGATGATGGTCCGACCAGGGCAGCATATTGATCCCCAAGGCCTCGTATATCATCCGTACCTAGTGGGATGGGCTGAATTTTGGGATGTGCGTTGTACCCCCAAGTCGCAGTTATCATGCAGGATGCGATTGCTAATGAGTTGTACAGAAGTCCAATCTTCGAGACTTCCTCAACATTCTAACCGACGTCTTCGCGAAAGAACCTCCAGTTGTGGCTCGGCAACAACAAGCACGACCGCCTGCTCCCCAAGCTAATCCGACACCACCTCCTGTCCCGCCTTTGCCTCCTGGTATGGGATCATCTTCACGTCCCGCGACCCAGGATCCTCACCCCTCAGAACAACCGCGCCCTCCACCTCCGCCTCCGAAAGCTCCCCAGAATGCACCGCATGCGCAAATACAATCACAGAATGGCCCACCCTTGCCTCCAATCCCAGGACGAGCCTCTGCACAGTCTAATCGCACGTCACGCTACGACTCAGCTCCTCCTCTGCCTCCTCAAGTTAGTAGTCCAAGTGCGCAGAACCCAAGATTCTCTCGCCCTCAAGAACAGTATCCGACTCGTCATATGCCGCCTGCGGAACCGCCAATGTCTGCGCAACCCCGATACATGAACGATGGCCAGTCATTTATGCCCCCATCTCAACAACAATGGCAAATGCCACCTCAGCACCAGCAATATCAACAACCTCCCCAGCCCCCGGCTTGGTCCCAATCTGCTCCACCACCACAAGGCCCTGTCAAACCACCTCCACCCCCTGATCTGCTCGATGAGCCTCTAGATTTGGCATTACCGAATAATACTGTAGCGGCACCCCCTATCCCGCCCAATCCCGAAAAAGATGCGCTCTTGCGACAGCTAGCACAAACACTGTATTCCATTAGAATGCGGAGCCGTCAGCAGAACGACTCAAGTATGTACGGCTTGCAAGCACAAAGAACAGCGATGTTGTCAGCGATACCTGCCTTCCAAGCGGAGGGGGGTCAATTGGCCCAGCTTTCAAACGTTCTAACGTCAAACTCTAATATCCTACGCGATGCTCTTCATAAAGCGGATGGAGTGATTGAAGGTTCCAAAAGCCACCCTATGCCGGATGTTGATGAGCTGCTTGTAGCTCCTACAGTGGTTGCGAATCAGTTATACGCACTAGTGGCAGAGGAGAGAGCTCTCGGTGACGCCATATTCATGCTTGGTCGGGCTGTTGAGCGCGGGCGCATTACCCCGGCAGTGTTTGCCAAAATGACGAGACATCTATCTCGAGAGTGGTATTTGAAAAAGGCACTGGTGCGGAAGATTGGACAAGGAATGGGCCTGGCCTCATGATCACATACGATACGTGGGGTGACGCAGCTCCCTTGCCAAGCGGGGTTTGGTATTGTTCCTGTCCTAGCTGACAGAGCTGTAAGATTGTGCATGGAGGAGATGTGCCAGGCACTGGACAAGATACGAGAAGGAGGAAGAGAAAGAGAACGAGGCGGGCTACGATGAGCTCTGAAACGGGGCCAATCGATTTGGACAACGGGCTAGATGGAGGCGCTGAAGTCTATCGTGCAATTTGAAGCCATCGACACGGCTTACAGATCCCGAAACGGTTGAGACTGCTTCAAATAGTCTGGGCGATCGAAACTAGAGCGGGCAGCCCCTTGCTATGAGTATCAAATACTGTCCACAGAGTACTACTACTGCTACTACTGTGCGCATCGCGGCAGTTTGCGTGCACGGAGTCAGGAACCGGAAAAAGAAACGAATCCGTCGCTTCCACTGCCACACCCACGGCCAATTCGCTTCTCCATTGGAGGCTCTCGACCTGTCAAGTTATGCACGGATCGATCCCTGAACAGCAATCAAGCTGAACAAGTCTAGCGGCAGGAAGAACAATACTAAGCCTCAAACGCCACCAAATGCAAGAACAATACCAAGGCCAATCTCACCCCCACCGACCTTGGCATTCTTAGTTGATGTGATACCTTTTTTTTTGAATCCTGTGTTAGAGTGCAGTGCTTTTTCCTGACTTACTCACATTCTTCCTACCGCGCACAATACTATCTTTCCCTGACTAGCTTACTGTTTGTCTTCAAGACCGTTCTCGTTCTCGCCTGTGCTAACTAAATCTTGGAGCTTTATTTTGTGATCCGTCAACCATGTTGCCACTTGCTCATCTCTTCATCGTTGATCTGCCACAGCTTGATATACCAAGACTTTACGGATACTACTCCTCTCACCAGTCTCATATATATCGTGAGCTCAGACCTCTCGTATCTCCGTTCACTTGAACTATCTTTCACTACCACGTTGTCAAGAGTGAAGATCATCGCTCAGATAGTCTTTCACCAACGACGCTTTCCTCTTTCTTTACCTTTCAACGTCAGACACCATGTCTGCCTTTGATCCGCACACTCAGAACATCACCTTCTTCGCCGCCGATGGCAAGACTGAGATCAATGTTCCTATACCGGTGATTGATCAGTTGCGTCGCAGAATAGTCAACAGTACCATCAACTATGCGACGCAGCTTGGCGCATGCCTCATCATGTTGATTGTGCTGCTGGTCATGGTCCCCAAAGAGAAGTTCCGAAGGCCTTTCATGGTCCTCCAGCTTCTCAGTCTGTTTATCTGCTCTGTCCGAATGGTTCTGCTCTGTCTCTTCTTCATATCGAGCTTCACCGATTTCTACCCTTACTACTCCGATGACTTCAGTCACATCCCACTCAGCAGCTATGCCCCATCCATCGCCGGAACCACCATGTCGCTCTGTCTCGTCATCTCCACTGAGCTGATGCTCATGAGCCAGGCCTGGACCATGGTCAGACTGTGGCCGAACTTTTGGAAGTACATCATCACTGGAGCATCACTTGTCGTGTCTCTCATGACCATCAGTATTCGAATTGCCTTTACCGTCCTGCAGAACAAGTCAAACCTAGCTGTAGAAGCTACCTGGCATTGGCTCTGGCTGTCGCAGTGGACAGTAATCATGAACGTTGTTTCCATCGCATGGTGGTGCCTGATCTTCAATATCAAGCTCGTCTGGCATCTCATCTCAAACCGCGGCATCCTCCCCTCGTACAAGACATTCACTCCCATGGAAGTGCTCATCATGACCAATGGTATCTTGATGATCATCCCAGGTTCGTACTTTTCACTCTTACTATCAAGCTGTCAGGAACAATCAGCTAACCTCACTAAAGTCATCTTTGCCTCTCTCGAATGGGCTCATTTCGTGGACTTTGAAGTAGCATCCCTGACCCTCACCTCCGTTGCTGTCATCCTCCCTCTCGGCACCCTCGCCGCCCAGCGCATCGCCAGCAGCAACGCCAACACCCCCATCGCCTCCAACGCATCAAGTGGCATCCGCTACGGCGTCAGCGGCCCAACTTCTTTCACGGGCTTCAAGGCTCCCAGCTTCAGCACCCACCGCAGCGGTGCCACCGACAGGCCTGGCGTCTCTGTATACGCTCGCTGCGAGGCCGGCACCTCATCCCGCGATCACATCAACCCTCACGATGTGGAGCTCGGCAAGATCGATGCCGATTGTGATCACGTCCGGGTCGAAAGAGCTTTCCTTCAGCACGAGGAGCGAATCTAGCCTCATCCTTCTGCACATCTCATTCCCTTTTCGTCCCCGTCAGCACAGCACACAGGATACCCCTTCACCAAAATGTCTCATTTTGCAACTCAGCGTTACATGCTTTGCACAAAACCAAAATCTAGCGCGGCGCATCGGCATATCAGCAAGCTCATGTTTCTTCTTTTCCTTTTCACAATGCAAACAGTCTTCATACCCAAATCAGGCTGTTGATGCTCGAGATATCTCGCATCCAACTCTCTTTATTTCGTGTTATTCCTTTGGATCAAATGGCTTTTAATCAGGGATGACATTCCCCTGGGGGTTGCTCTTATTGCGTTCAAGAATAGTCACGCGCTCAAGCGCACAGTAGTGATGAATACACTCAGATTGTCAACCTTTCTTGTGTATACCGGGCTGCGAAATGACGTATCAAGTCTCAAAAAGCTATGTCGTCACTGGTCAGTGGCCTGGTAAGACGGTCGTGAATGCAATGCGATGTAACTGATTGACACTATATACTGTATAACAGCTGCCATCCAAGCCTCAGTCCCACGAGATAACATCCTTAGCCAAGCCCACTTCTCCAGCTCACCTCGTACAACGAGGCATTTACTCACTCACTATGGCCGGCCGAAATCCTTCTGACCTTGTCCTTGCACAGACTGACAAGTCGCCTTACCTTATTCGCACGCACTGGTCTAGGTTGCTCCAACTCACAGCGTGACCTAGAGACAAATGGATTGTTCCTGAGGTTATCCTCGAGAAGCTCGATGAATTCGAGTTCCTTTCCGACGTCGGGCAGAGAAAATCGGTTTGCAACCCGCGAGAGGGCGTGCCTAGTGTAAGAGAATCGTCTTTGAGGTTCTGCGAACAAAGGAGGCGGTGCTCCACTCATCCCAGCCTCACCATCAATATTGAAGCCTGCACGAGCAATGGAGGCTCGGGGTAGAGACAAAGGTTTTTCTAGAGCCAGGGGGGATATTTCGTTTGTGAGAAAGGTTTGGCTAAGAATGGGACGATTGGGGAATGCGTCAAGAGTGAGAGGCGACAGTGGTTCTTTAACTGCAGTTCCCACAACCTGATCCTCGTGTGTCACTGGACTGTTATCAGAGCTTCTGAGTATAGATGTACCAATCTCCCTCGAACTTGTCGTACTCCATTCCGATGATACCCTTCGACAAGATGTAGAAATCTTCCGTAAGGTTCCTTTGAAACTTCTCAAAGGTCCTATGACAGAATCTTGACGCTGGGCGCCCTGTAAAAGAGGTCTTTTCCCCACAGGAGTTGAAACTGGAGAGTCTTGAATAGTATCATGATGATCTAGAGACTTAAAGAGATCGATCTTTTGCTTCAAAGGTGAAACGTGCTTCTCTGTATTTCGCCGGTCGATAGGAGATTGCGGTAGTGATCGGTTGAAGGAAACCTGGCTTCTATAAGGGGCGTAACTCTTGGACCTAAATGCTTGTGTATTTAGAGGTCCCGATTCTGACGAAACAGAAGATTCCAGAAGTGTGCACTTGGATGGCGACTTGAATTTTTCGGTCTTGACGAGGATTGATTCACGGCGCGTTATCTCATGAGGTGCAGTTGATATTGCCGCTTGTTCCTTTGACTGGTCAAACTTCTTTCGAAGATTTGCGATTCTGGACCGTGGCAGCTTCGGGCGACTCACCGTCCCCTCCGTCCCAAACTTAAACGACATGAAACCATTGGTACCACTGGAAGCTTGACTGGAAGCATCTTGAGATTCACGGGACCTGTTTAGAAGGCTTGAGCTTCCCGCAGATACCGTGTTCGACAACGAAGATGCTATCTTGCGAGCGTTTCGTACCCAGCCGTGATGCCGACTTTCATCGATTAAGACGTTTTGCTTATCGTCAGGTACAGCGTCAATCTTGACTTGACTTTTCGTTACTGTATGTACCGAGTGTGGTGACATTCCAGTATATTGAGACTTGGTGTAGCTTGGACTAGTATCGGGCGGAGCCATGATGAGGCTACTACGCTTAAAGGAAGGCCATGAGTCGACAGGTCGGTTCAAAGGAGATCGCCATGTACCTAGAGGTTCACCAGAAGCGAGGGGGGTCCGAGGAGAATGCACAACAGGGGATGACAGAGGGGTTGCTTTCAAGGGGGAGTCCAGATCGTCGCTTGTTAGCTCCTGCAAAATGGGAGCGTTATTGTTATGAGGTTCTCCAGCAGAACGTATAGTCTTGATCGATTGCCAGCTTTTCGAGTGAGCCAGTTTCTGAGTTGAGCGAGAAATTGTAGAGGTGTGAGGAGTTAGACTTTCTACATGGTTGATCAACATTATTTCCAGACAGCTCGGCCGCATACTTACTGTCTCCTTGACTAGCTGTCTCAAACATCATTCTCCTCTCAGCAACAGACATTTGTCTTGTTTTCGATCCCACATTATCGCTCGATGTGATAGGGGCCTTCGCACCAAATGTTTGCGCTCGGCGTAGCTGTTGAGATTTCTGTTTTGGGGGGACATGACCAACAGATGAGAACTGACTGGACTCGGTTGAACTTCTTTCTCGTATCTTGATCGATACTTGGGACGACCGCTTTGGTGACCTAGATAGAGTTTGTCCAACGATAGAAGGAGGTTTGATGGCAGAAGGTTTCACTTTTGGAGAAGCATGAGACGAATTGCTAAGCGACACGGCATCAAGCACTTCGAATTTCGAGAGAAGTTGTGCGAAGTTACTCGATGCTAAGCTGCGAGTATCCGAGATCTCGGATGGAATCTTGCGTGGTGAACTTTTCAATGAAGACGGCGGCGTGGTCATGTTGGCGTAGCGGAAGCAATGGTCTTGGAAGGACGTCTTGAGGCGGTAATACTAATCAAGATCACGTCGTCATGTGCGTATCCCAAGCGAAAGTATCAAATGCTGATGCCGACAAAGTCTGTTCAAAGGATGAGGATGTAGTCTGGGCCTGAAGATGGAATTGTAAAAGCAATAGAAGCCTTGTCAATGTGGTAGCTCGATGCCACAAGGACGTTGGGGCAGACGGAAGGAGCCTTCCCTCGCTGGTTTGAGGTTCCATGAGGAAGGTGTGGTCCTGCAGATGAGCATGTGCCGATGTCGCCTTAAGACATCTGACTGTTTGGTAGTAGAAGGATTAAAAGCAAACATATACAGCTTTGTCCAGATCCAGAAACAGTAAAAAGTGATTGAAGAGACGAGTTCATATCCAAACCCTAGCCGCAGTCGCCATTTCGATTTCTACACAGCCCATATCATAATGCCCTATCTAGGCACAGGCTAACATTGAAATTCCATCTTGTCTAAACGTACACTGACTCCAGCTAATGTACAAGTATGTCGATTAAATAGTACATGGAGGGCGGCCCGTAGACGCTACCCAATTCATGACCGGTATCCTTCTCTCCCATTCGTTTGATCGCGTATCGTTACGGCGTAATTTACTGACTGTTAAATGGTCAGTCCGTGGTTCGTGAAGGTCGAGCGTGGAAGGGTCAACTTACGGAGGTAGAAGGATCTCACCCCAAGAGCTGGAGAGGAATGTCACAGCAGCCTATTTACTTCGTTAGTACCAATTCGTCTCAATAATTCTAGCCAAAAAAGATCAAGCATACACCAAAGATAGCGATACTGCGGACGACAGCGGCGTTCTCGGGGGAGGTAAGAGCGTCATAGGTGGAGCCGATAACACCCTTGGGAGCACGGCGGCCAGAGCCTCCAACATTGATGCGCTTGGGGGGAGCCATTGCGATAATATGAAAATCGGATATTTGAGGTGAAGACGTTCGTATGGGCTCTGCGTGTCAGAGAATCAGCGGGCGTATGGTGACGTGCGTAGTTGTTGATGTGGTCGTCGAATTCGAGGGAAATTTTCGGATACAGCTCCAACTGAAGCTTTCTCATTGATAGCGCGCCCGATAGCGGTTGTGGTCACATGATACGCGCTTAAAGAACTGACGCCATAATGCGAAAAGTACGTACCGACTCCAAGTTACCCCACCATGACTGCTTGAGAGTATCGCCAATAGCTTCGTCATTTCTTTGTCGCGAGCTTATCAAATGTAAATCGAGTTTCTTTGTCAGCGAGTAATCGTTTTTACATAATTTGTCGTTTCTTTCCTGCGAATTGTCAGATTGATCGTTATGCGTTACGGCTGAGAGACTCAAAAGGTCTACAGGAATCTTAATCAATCTCAGAATCCAGTTGGAAACCTTATTAAAGACAACTGTGTAAGGCTCTAAGCCGCACTCGCCTCAAGTTCACTTTCAGGTATCTCTATTGTGTCAACTTACTTCACAACCCATATACTACATCTGACTATCGAACGACGACTATGGATAGCGATATGAGCTCTCCCGGCCCAGGCGGGTTCATACCAACTCACGGTGGTCTTCCATCACCAGCGCCCTCTTCAACTTCATCATTTGCAAACATCCAGGGTCTTCCCGCGCCAAGAAGCAAGTCACTAAAGCCAAACTCCAGCAAAGAATTCATGGTTCGACGATATGCCGAAGAACAACTTTTACTAATTACGCGACGATACGTCAAGAAGTTTGGTAACCCTGAACCAGGTGATTCGGTGGTTGGATATAAGAGATTTGGTGAAGTCTGTCGCGACTTGGATAGTATCATCAACGTCTTATGGCGATCAGGCACTCGTAAGTATTTCTACGCTCAGGATCTCCAGCGCGAGACTAATAGCTATCACAGCGACACTTCAAATTCCCTTCCTACTACGTCTCACCAGTGATTTTACTCGATATGTCCGGTCATTCCCACCTGCACCAAAGGCGTCTTTCTCCGTATTGCGCAAAATGGATCACTGCTTCGCCAGTCTGCTTTCAGGCCAGGATATCGAGACCCATGAGACATTACCGGGCTTTGGGAACGGACTGCGTGGCGGCCTGACGACTACAGAAATGATCCGATGTCGAAGCTTAGTTGATCAATGCCGTGTACTAATGGTCGAGGTAATGAGAGACCCCACTGAGGAAGACGAGGAAGATGAAGAGCCGGTGACGGATACTGATACGGATATGGAGGGACCTGCTATCAGGGGGTGGGGCGGCGTCGAGGACGACGACGAGATGATGCTGCAGATGGATGCGGCACGGGTCTTTGAGAAGACTATTGTGCACCTCAACGAGAGGCTAGGCGATCTCGAGCCATTGCAAATGTCTGCCGATTGAAGTGTTTCTAAATCAGAAACGAAACACTTTGGCAGTTTAGCTGCTATGCCTCTTCGAACGACCACATGGAATAGTTTGGTTTCATGCTGGTTCATGCACTGATAGGGCAACTGGGGAGCACCATTTTGGTCAACCGCCGTGGGTTGTGTGCATGCATTGATGAAGGGCATTCGGCTGCAGAACCAAGACTTTGGGTCGTTTCACACATTCACGAGGTCGGACCTTCGGGTAGAAGAATAACCAAGGCTCAGTCTGAAAACCTGGGGATGGGGTCAACGCTCGACAGGAGATGGTAGATCAGTGGAGTATGAGGATATGATAGGATGGGACGTCTGCCAGAGTAAATCGCTTGGTGTTGCTTCCAATCCTACCTCATCGGCTGAAAAAGATGGTTGGCTGAATTGTGAAACACATGAAGTCGGATATTTAATTAATCACTCCAGAGAACTTCCTGACTACCAAAACAGAGTTATCGCAAAAATAAACGAATACAAGCATTTAATCAATATAAATAAAAGTATAATTATATCCGTAGATTGCTGTGATCTTCGATAGCATGAACTCTATCTACAAGTTCCAGGGTAATCGACACGTCGTAGCGATGGCGCTTTTCTCAATGTGGTCAAGAAGCATCGCGATACGACGACGTGCATGACCCAGCTAAAAATACAACCACTTTAAACCAACCACACGAGACGGTGAAACATTCCGAATCATTTAGCTGTCAAGATTAATAAAGCTATCGATGCACAATGTATCGTATCCTTTTTTCGAGACCACGATATTCTACACCATCAGAAACCCAGCATGTCCCTGCCAGTGGATGCTTCAGATGCTACACCCCTGTCGCCTCCTTTCTTGAGCCGCGTACGATGGCCTTCCTCGTTGGTTAATGATTCTCTTTCCATTTGTTTCATATAATTGCCAAGCTTCAAGCAATAACCATGTTACCTGTTCCCATCACCCATTAAGCGCCCGGCGATGTATTGTGTTTCTTGAACCATAATAAGAAAAAGAAAATAGGAAAGCCGGTTTATTCGTTCATCTCCGAATTGCTGATTAGTGGTTATAGCAGGTGCTTTCCAGGATTAGGATTGGTCACTGGAGAAAATCCATAGTAGAAGCCCCTGTGGTTATATCCGATACACTAGTATACCCCCGGCCCATCTCTTACATGGCCGCGCACGTCTGCTTCTATAATGCTTGGTCAAGATTGCCACTGATGATATCTAGGTCTCCTGGTTGAGAAGTAACTGCGTTATACGGATACAGACCGAGATTGCCACGATGGGTGCTGCAGATAGCAGCATCAGCAGTAGACTGGCTGGCCTCAGTAGACAACATATATATATATATCAAGTTTCTAACAGTGGGAGAACGAATCCAACTCGAACAAGTTCTCTAGCGTCCCTCCCAAGCCCCTCCCGCTGATTAGCTGCAGTCTCACAAACCGATCATGTCGAACCATCCAGTCTAGCCGTCTAGCCTGCTCGCGTACCTGAACATCATCCGTCCTGCCGCCCTGTCTGGCTCGCAGATCCCAGTCTGCTAAGTCTGCTAAGCCTTCACTCATTCATGCGATCTCATGCTGCCCGCCCCATAGTAAACTCGTCTGTCGTCTCCTACCCCATGTTCTCCATAGCCTGTTTGGGGAACTCTGCCCCGAAACGCTCTAAGCACACTTAATGTCCGGTCCTCACATCTCGTTTCCTTCTGTCTCCCAGTAATAACATACTGCGGACTCCACTCGTAAGACCCGGGTCCTTGGCTGCTGTAGAAAAGCATGAAGTAGGGGGTATATATAGATCATTCCACCATGCCAGCGTTCTAAGCTGCTCTCCACCACGTCCAGTCTTTTTCTCACTCACTCACATTCTTTTCTGATATCTTGCTTCGAGATACTAGTTTATCTCAAGCTTTCGTTCTTTTTCGAATTACACTCCTTTTCAGTCTCTCCGGTTTCATTCCTTTAGCCCTGGAGGCATATCATTCCTTATCTACCTTTCTGAGTGACATTTGTTCTTGAAAAGACTCTATCTTAAGGCTTATATCAAAGTATAACTATAACCTTAAAACAAGAAAGCATCGTGTTCATTTCCAAGAACTGGATATTGTTTTAGAAGTCTCCATTCTCAATTCATCTCTCCGTTTCAACCACAAGTTCCACTCCCGACTTACACCATGCGAAACTTCCTCCCCATCATCGCCGGCCTCGCCTCTCTGGCCTCTGCCACCAGTGTACCCAACCGCCCAGATCTCAAGATCGTCTGGAAGGAAGAGTTCACTGGCTGTCAGGGCTGTACCCCCAAGGACGACAACTGGAACACGGCCCTCAACGTCAACTCCAACAACGAACTCCAGGTGTACAGCACCTCCAACAAGAACATCCAGCTCTCGGGCGGTGACACACTCCAGCTCGTCCCCTGGAAGGACGCCAAGGGAGAATGGACCTCTGGACGTCTCGAGTCCAAGAAGGCCTGGCATGCGGACGACAACAAGGTCCTCCGTGTCGAGGCCAGCATCCGAATGGGCGACTCGGCTCGTAAGCAGGGCATCTGGCCTGCCTTTTGGATGCTGGGCGATGCCCTCCGCCACGGTACCGACTGGCCTCGCTGCGGTGAGATCGACATCTTCGAGCGAGTCAACGGTGATATGACTGGCTTTGGTACCGTCCACTGCGGAGAGGTTGGCGGCGGACCATGCAACGAACCCGATGGTCTTGGCCAGCCGATCAGCATTCCCGACAACGAGTTCCACGCTTGGTCTGTGGTTATCGACCGACGTCCTGGAACCTGGCAGGAGGAGACCATCACCTGGCTCTTGGACGGCAAGCCCTTCCACAGCATCTCGGGCAAGACACTCAACGACGAGGGAGCCTGGGGAACCCTTGCCCATTCTCCCATGTACATTCTTCTCAACGTCGCTGTTGGCGGCAACTGGCCTGTAAGTTTATATCCCATTATTTAGAGTGATTCATAAAGGGGTATCAGGATACTAACATGAACTCACAGGGTAACCCCAACAAGGCTACTGAGACCGGTTACAAGAACATGATGGAGGTGGCCTACGTTGCTGTCTACGAAGGCACCAAGTAGTTTCCCTTATGGATGCGGTCTTCTTCCATTCAGCGTTCAACGCTTCTTTCTTCTGCCAGCTTTTTCTCGGCACTCTTCTTCACTTCTCTACCCTTGCTACACGTAGTAAGGGCGCAATTATCGTAGTATATCTCGAGACTGGCTTTTGATTCATGCAATGGTTGTTTCTCCTTCAGATTCTGGTGTACGTACCCAGACTTGTCTTGATTGTTCTTCCTCCCGCTGGTCTCAGAAGTGGCGGATACACAAGGTTAAACACCCGTATGGCGGATCGGTGTCAATAGATATCTGGATACAAAGATAAAAATTCACGACGTTATGACTAAACCTTGACCAAGAAAAATTATGTACAATTCTGTGCAAAAGTTCCGATAACTACCTAGCATAGGTAGCCAACTACATACATAACAGAATAGAGATACTAAATGTGCTGTGCTTAGACGACTTTATATAGTCTTAGGATAAAGTTATACAAGATTATATGAACTAATAATAGCTTAGTATAATTCATATGGTCTCAGCCATAACAGCTGCTGCGTCTTTGGGCCGCATACTAGGAACATTAATCACAGCCAATTTATGATGGGCAAGCAATGCATGATTTCATCGCTAGTAGACAGCAATCTTGGCACCCTATTTCCTCCCAGAGCCGATACTTTGCCAACACCGTCTTGAGCGTAGGGTGAGACTTTATTCTACACTCTGAGAGCGATCGTAGCCACAACCCTAGAGTGATGACGCTAGAGACAGTCGTCAGGGATTAGCGATGAGTAGGCGAGTTGGTAAAGCCACACGTGCATCTAACGCACATGGTTACTAAAGTAAAGAAGTAAGGAAGAAACAGGACCTGTTTTGAGAAATGACAATGGCGTGGTAATACCAGAATAGACTTGGACTACCGTGTTGGACAGCTTTAACTTCCAGTTCGTTCACCCCTTGCGAGTAAAACCCTTCTATAACAGCTTTTACAACTTCACAGCGCGGTATCGCGAAATAAGACAAAGGGACGTTTTATTGCATAATCTTAAAGACAGAACCATCATGTAATGTGTTAATCTTTGACAAATGTCTGTCGATACACCCGTATCAACTCTCGTAAAACAAATCGCAAGTAACCACCAAAAGAGGAGAAATAACATAACCAATGAAAAAGGAAATTTGGGGGATGAATGAGTCCTGTCTTTTGAACATACAAAAAAGAAGAGAGAGCAAGCGTGGTATGTAATTTTTCGCCGTGAACTTAGGGATACACCAGATAAATAAATTCGACACTTTACACAGATGGATATCCGCTCCTACCAACCTCCATCTTAAATACCTCCCACAGCTCGCCAGGATTTCCACCGTGTAGCCATGAGTGAAAGCAGTACCCGAAAGGAGCATAGCAGAAATGCAAGAAAAACAGCAACAACAAAAACAACAGGAGAGAAAGAGACGGGCACGACTGGCGATTTCCGGATAAAAATCCAAGTCAGAGTGCGTGTCGAACCAGCTTCAGTCAAACACCACAACCAGCGTCGGTAACATAAACCAAAACAAATAGTGCTCTTTTCCCCTGAACCACCACATAAGAGGGAAATCACCTCCAAAACCTGATCGCCGAATGACCATGATATAGTTTCCACTCAGAACGCCGTGACAAATGATGCCTGATTAAGTCTGACCCAAGACCGTGTGTGTAATGCCAGCCAACCCATACCTTCTTCTTCTCTCAAGTCATTAATCTGCTCCAATCTCATCGCCCATCGGGAAAGCTTCTGTGAAGTTAAAGGCAGAGTTGTCACCGTCTTGGTCGTGAAGGAACGAATCAAAGTCGAAGTCGTTGAGTACGTCACCCGAGTTAAGGGGGTTAGCCAACTCCATGCCACCACCATCAAACTGCGGTTTTTGTTAGTACTATGTTTGAATTATGTTAGAATTACACATACCAATGGGCCAAAGCTGTTATCCATGCCCATCATTTGATTAGGATCATGCTGAGGAGCAGGCTGTGCGGGAGGCGGAGCAGTCGTTGCAGCTACAGGAGCATTAGCAGCTGCACCAGTCGTAGGTTGACCATTCTGACCAGCATTTCCGGCTTGGCCGTTCTTGTTGAAGTTGGCAGCATTGGCGTTCTGAATAGGCGTGGCAGGAGCAGGCGTATCCTGTGAATCATTGTTGTCGTTGGAAGGGGTTGCACCAGCGTTGTTGAGATTCTGGTTTGCCTTCTTGTTGGCGGCAGCGCGCTTGTATACTGGTCAGTCTCTACCGGGAATAAAAAATCGACAGGAAAATTCACCTTATCCTTAGCGGCCTTGGACTCCTTCTTTTTGGGAGCAGCCTTGTTAGTCTGACTAGGTGTTGGCGGAGCCGCAGCTGCTTGTTGAGGTGATGCTGTCGTCCTGTTGGCTCCGTTTGCGCCAGCAGGTGGTGCCTGAGGAGGAGGCATCGATCGCTGCTGAGGAGTTCCCTGGATTTGAGGACTTTGTTGCTGCATCTGCTGAGGAATCATCTGGCCGTTAGGCCCTTGTTGCCATTGCTGGGGATTTCCCTGTGGCCCTTGGCCTGGTTGTCCTTGCTGCTGTTGCTGCTGTCTTGCGGCGGCCATCATCTGTGGCGTCATCTGTTGTCCGTTAAAGGGCTGACCGGGGTGAGAGCTGGGTGGTCTCATGCCAGCGTTCATCTGAGGCTGGCCACCCATGTTACCTTCCATTCCCTTGAAGAAGTGAGGTGCCATGTTGGGATCCATCTGGTTACCCATGAAGTTCATGGCTGGGTTGGGTGAGCCACGAGATTGGCCACCCTCGGGAACCGGCGAAGGGATACCGGAGTTGTTCATCTGAGGTGTACCGCGCTTCATCTGCTCAGCAGGGTTGGGCGATGCACCTGGGCGCATAGCCTGAGGTGATGTATCCGGGAACTGGCCGTTTGGCCCAGGTGGGCCACCGGGTTGCCCAGGTTGGCCTTCTCGAGGCATGCCGTTGCCGACGGTGTCCTGCTCTTGGCGGGCCATCATGAGTCGCTTCTTGTTCTGCTGCTCTAGAAGCATTAGCTGCATTTGATAGTCTTGGAGGGCATGGTTGCTTCCCCCTCCGTTTTGGGGACCATTAGGTCCTGGCCGAATACCGCCTGGGCCACCCATGTCGCCAGGGTTGTAGAACGCATTGAGAGCAGTTCCATCTGGACCCTGGGCCATCATTGGAGATCCTTGGCCTTGAGGAACATTAGGCATCTGCTTCCCTCCCATTTGCGTACCATGGTGTTGCTGTAGGTTCTGCGAGTAGGTTGCGATCGACTTCTGCTGGGCGGCGGGTGGAGCGTTGGCAAAGTTCTGCAGTTGTTGAGGGTGTAGCGAGTGAGGGTTGATTCCGTTGGCGGTGAGTATTTGCTGAGCGGCGGCGGTGTTAGGTCCTCCAGGCATCTGTTGGCCGGGCATGACCTGGCCAGGACGACCGTTAGGCATCATAGCACTGGGCTGGTTAGGGTTGAAAGGCGCGCCATCGATGCGCTGTCGCTTGGAAGGCGAGGGAGCGTTGTCCCCTGATGATGGTGAAGTTGGCCTGTTCTGGCCATCCATGCCTGAAGGGTCTCGCTGCATCTGGTTCTGCTTGGCCTGCTGTAGCATCATTTGAGGGCTGGATATCACGGTTAGGCGAGGGGCTTATCAATAAGATGAGAAATAAGAAGCTCACTTGTTTTGGTTGTTGGCCATGGCAGCGCGGGCGAGGTTGTTCTGCTTCATGTTCATGGCCATGTTGCCGTTTTGCATGTTTCGCATCATTTGATATTGCTGTTGTTGGGACATGTCTGGTCTCATTTGACGCAGAAGTTCCTGCTGTTGATTTTGCTTTAGCCGGGATTGCTGCTACATTGCCACCAAGGGTCAGCATTGGTCACCAACCCAAGTGGTTACCAAAGGTTAGAGGCAGGAGCAGTTAATCTGACGCCATCTCACATTGACTGAAAGAGGCTCACACAACTGAACGTGCCCGAGGTGGCATTGCGACTTAGATATATGAAAGAAAGGCTTACCTGAGTGTGTTGGACATATTGATTGATGGTATTGTTGCCGCTCTTGGCGCGCTGCGCGTAGTAGATGTCCCAAAAGACGGAGAACCACTCGTAAAGGAAAGAAGTGTCGGAAGCAGGCATAGGGAGCTTCGGCGGAGGCAAGTCTTCGGGTAGCTTGGAATCGATATCGTCTTTAGAGTCGGTGTCCATAGGATCTTCCCCAACACCATTGATGAGATTGCCATTCTCGTCGCGACGGCGGTTCGCGCCATCCTTCAGAACGTTGACCTGCTGATCGCTGGAAAGGAGAGAGCGGGCGCAATCGTACATGCCCATGCGGATAAAGTACTCGTAAATATAGGTGTTGAGAACGCTGCGCTGGTTATCGTTGGCCTGGTGTTGGCGAGACGCGGCGGCGGCAGCAGCCGCAGCCTGGGGGTTCATGGCGCCGTTATTCATCATGGGCATGGGGGCGCCTCCAACAGGGCCGCCCATGGGGTTCATGTTGGCCATGTTCACGTTGGGATTCATGACCGTAACAGTTCAAGGTGACTGGTGAGAAAGCAGAGAGAGGCCTAGAGGCTCTGCCGCAGCGGCAGCAGTCGGGGGCTCGTGTAGCCACGGGGGCGTGCCACCAGGCGGATCGGCGCTGGATAGCCTCCCGACGTAGGCGTGACGGACAGTAAACCCAAAAGGCGCGAGTGAAGTAATCACCAGCGAAGAGATGTGGACGCGGTCCAAGTTGCCAGGCGCGCGGTCGGGTGGGGGGGCGAGGATCGCGAGAACCACGAGACTAGGAGAAGAGGCGAGCCAGAGTAGCGGGAATTGGAAGATCGTGTCAGGCGTCGGCAATGGGCGGAAACGTATGTCGCAGGTAACTATAAGTGAATAAAGAAACACTCAAATAGAAGTGCGATGTGATGCGATGCGATAGCCGACCCAAGGTCGATGTCGCGGTGATGAGCTGAAGACAGCAAAGTAATGGTGGATGAATATGGTGTGGTTGGTGTAGGTTGGATTTGGCGGAGTGTCGAGGTAACTGGGAGTGGAAAGTGGGCGCTGGGCTTGTGCTTTCCTGAGGTGATGGGCCGCTGCCTCAGTTGTTCCCAGCGTAGAAAAAGAGAGTCTGCCCAGACGGAGACTGTCCAGGGTTGGGCAATTTTGCCAGGGGTGGGAGGGTACTTGGGATCCTGCGGTTGGACACGGCAGAACGTAGGTACCTTTTGGTATCCAATCCAACGAAACGACCCAGAGGTTAAAAGGGTACCTCCCTACCGTATACGTGAGGCACCGCAAAAGATTCAAACACCAAATGGAACGGACGGGAACAGTGGAGAGGCCGGGAGCCCCAGTATACTGAGGGTGTTGTCAACGTCAGAGTCCAGTGTCTGCTGAGTTTGTCGAGCGCGACAGTTCAGGCGGTTTGGAGATGGAGATGCAGTTTTGCAAAACCAAGCAGCGTCAAGCCGAGCAATTCGCGAGGTGCTGTTTTTGTTTGATGGAGGAAAAAAGGTGTGAGTGAGAGTGAAAGGGAGCAAGGCAGAGGTTGTGGGTGAAAAACGTGGTCCTTGATTTGGGCGGTGGGTGGCATTGGGAGGACGGGATATCCGTATGTACATTTCTTCTTGTTGCTCTTATTCCCTTCCATTCCCTCCCTAGGTGGAACACTGATACGTTCAATTGAATTCATGAATAACCGTCACATCCATGTAACTCAATAAACTGCATCCTCAACGCAAGCATGTTTGCCAACAGTATCGTGATTTTAATCCTCTCCGCATTTTGGATCTACAGTGATGCACCTCAATGGTTAGACGCATGCAATTTAGGTACAAGTACAGCAAGCCAAACCATGGTCCAAAACGGCAAAAGACAGCATTACTATGTACAAGGCAGCGCCCACCAGTTGCCAAAAGTTTAGGTTTCCCTGGACCTGGGGCGAAGATCCACCAAATGCCTTACCTCTTTGCAGCTAAAAGAACTCTGGACGGTCGATCATGGATGTGGTAGAGAATGAATGCATGTAAGCGAATCTGGCACAGTAGATAAGAATAGAGACGGTGATTGAAGCAAGATACTGTAGAAACCTGCTAATCTAATATCTGGCTGCTCTACGTTATCGTTCAAAGAAATTTTGACCTGGCCCAAACTACCGAGACCGGTTTGATGCACATGGAACATGCACAGAAAGAGGCGGCTTCTTTAACCAGGGCCGGGAGGCTGGATCAACCACAGGGCTGCCAAACTGCCCGGGCCCTATGAGGCTCAGTATTTCAGCGCACCTCAGCACACTTAGCGGCCTGTACCGCGGCTGGTAGTGGATGCTCTTCAGGGGCTCGCACTCAAGGTTTGCACTTGCAACCATGTTAGCTGTTAGCGGACACAAATGATCAAGTCGCGTCACCCCACAGAATTGGAACGGACTGGACCCTGACCCTGATCTCTCAGGCGCGTGCCCTTTCTAGACGGCCATCTACGCGATTGGCGCGCTGATTTTGGCGCGTTGCGCTTGGATGCGTAATTTTCAGACCAAGGTGCGTACTACTGGGAATGATGGATGAAAATCACCAGATTTGAGACCTGAGGCACAACGCTGGAGGCAGAAAAGGAGCAGAGAAAAAGCGATTGCCTCAGGCATGATTGTGACCGTCAATCAGTCTGGGGTCGACTTGTACCTCCACTAACAGATGCGTCTGACATATCGTGGAGAATCTGACGTTATCAATCTACAGTCCCTGTAAGAATTCCGATAACAACCTAGCGAGGAATACAAAGATATATTAATTTGGAATAATTAGAACACTTTATAAGTAATCTTAGGGTAAGCTTATACATAATTATACAAGTAAGACGTTTTATCATAATTTATAATATCTTATATGAAGTTTAGAAAAGAAGAGAAGGAGTTGTCGGAACTATTGCCCTCCTATCCGTACTCTACTCACAATAATGCCTCCTGGCAGTTAGTGCCGATTTCACTGGACGAGAATGCAAAACTGATATATCACGAATACATGTTTTAGGTTTCGTTTGTGATACACAATTCACCAAATGACAAATAAAGAATCATCATCATCGCGCCATCGCCGATGGCTGTGGCGTGAGCTGGATTTGTATTCGTGCGTATCTAGTTTAGCACGTGGCTGATAGCTTTCCTTCACCATGGCTATTTGACATTATGCCACGTTCCCTAGCTAAATCTCATAAGATTGATAGACGGACTTCGTCCCAAGCTTTGGCTTTCATACCAGTTGTTCTGATCGACATCAAATCGTCATGTATGCCACCAGTGAGTGGTGTTTAGGGAGAAGCTCCCTCTCCGTGAATAACTACTAGGTAGATGTCCACTTGGTCATCCGTCAATGTTGGCAATGCCAAATAGTCGTCACGTTCGTAACTGCCTTCCTCAGGTCTCTCAATCGTCCTCAGGTGGCAGTTCATCGTCGAGGTATCGAATTAGCGAAACCCTCATCTCTGTGCTCTCGTTGCCCCGCAAGACATCGCTGACAAAGTGAGCTTCAACTTGCATCTGCACCATTTCTAGTGCACCTCGTAGTACTCCACATAGAATGTTGGAATACCAAAGCTGGTCTTGCGCTCGTCCATCATCAGGAAGCTCGACAAAGTCGGCGAGGGGGTTCTCTTCAAACACTAACGAGAACTGGTCATTCTCACTAGTCCAATTCATAACTTGTGGGGTGATATTGAGAAATATCTTGAATCCGACCTGATCGTTTTGTCAGTCGGTGTCAATGATCGTATAATGAATATCAATACCCGTGAGATCATCTCGGCCGTTTCGCGGAAGTTGGCGCATCGTTTCATGGTGTTCGACTTGGCGAGATAGTCCTCGATAAGTCGCAGGCCAATGTTGTAGCCCATCTTATCAAGCTGTTTGTTCACTTCGGCGTAGTCGCTCTCGTAATCTTTGCATAGTTGTGCGACAATCGTTCCGTAAGTCAAAGTGACCAGCTCGGCGTTGACCTTGTCGATTCGGGTTCTGTCATTCTGTCAGACGGACATTCTGGTTCGGGAGGTAGAAGCAATCGCATACTTCCAGATCCTGGAGTAGAGTTAGCATATATGTGAAACCACCAGTAGATCGTTGTCATGATGAACATACTCTTCCCCTACACGGGTCGCTTTGTTCGCAGCCATGGTTGAGGCTGTAGGAAGAAGATGGCGCGAGACTTGTGGCAATTACTTAGGGACGGTGACCAAGCTTTACAGCCAGGTTCAGTATTTGTAGAAGCTGAGTAGAAGATGTAAGTGCACACAGTCCAATATCATACGTAGGCCGAGCTGTGTCAATGTAGCTATGCCAGGGAGGTCAAGCAAGCGCCAACACCGCCCTAGGAAGTCGGTGGACGGAGCGTTGAACCACCGACATCAGGAACAATTTTCGGCCCGACCACCAATCATTCGCTGAGCTTTGATTTGCTTTGCATGAAGCCCACCACCATCGTCAAAAGTGAAGCAACAGGAAGCTCCAAGCTCACTTGATAGCTCCAGAAATCGACAAAAAGCAGGCGCATTCACATAAACGGCGTCGCGTTAGTTCAATTATTTGTTTAATATCTTCCCAACTTCACAATGACCGAAAAGCGTCCCGCCAGCGACGAGCCCGGCTCGTCTCAGTCGCTTGTAAAGCGACAGAATGTTAACTCTTCTACAGGCGCACTGGCACGCCTTAACGCGTCAAGCAATGCGTTGGTACAGTCTGTGAGTATAACAAACGTTTGTCCCCAGAGACAGTGGACTGACTGGTATAGGCACCGAGAACAAGCGCGCTGCAAGCTCCTGTCATGGAACTTTCAGGGCATTCGGGCGAGATCTTCGCAGCCAAATTCGACCCAACAGGCAACCTGATTGCTTCTGGTGGAATGGACAGATCTTTGAGTAGGTCAAGATCATGACCTTGGTGCGATAGTAGACTGACTTTAGTAGTGCTCTGGAGAACCTACGGCGATTGCGAAAACTACGGCATATTGAATGGCCATCGGGGTGCCATTCTGGACCTGCAATGGTCACGCGACTCAGAAATTCTATACAGTGCCTCCGCTGATATGCATCTTGCGAGTTGGGATTTGACGTCAGGCACGCGAATCCGCAGATATGTTGGACACGAGGAGATTATCAACACAGTGGGCATCAGCAGACGAGGAGAAGAAATACTTGTCAGTGGTAGCGACGACTCGACCATTGGAATCTGGGATCCGCGATCGAAGAATGCTGTCGACTACATTCAGACCGAATTCCCTATTACTGCTATTGCTGTGTCCGAGGCAGGTAACGAGATATATGCGGGAGGTATCGACAACGATATTCGAGTTTGGGACCTGCGAAAGAAGTCGGTGGTATATTCCATGCTAGGCCATTCAGACACCGTCACTTCACTGAGGGTTTCACCAGACTCTCAATCGCTTGTCTCATACGCCATGGACTCTACTGTACGAACATGGGATATCCGACCTTTCGCGCCTACAGAAAGACACATCCGAACATTTGACGGCGCGACAATGGGCATGGAGAAGAACCTGTTGGGAGCAAGCTGGGACTCGGACGGCAAGAGAATTGCTGCAGCGTCGGGCGATGGAACAGTCATGGTCTGGTCAAGCGAGACAGGCAAACTCGCTTACAAGCTGCCTGGTCACAAGGGCACTGTCAACTGTGCTGAGTTTTCGCCTGGAGATGAGCCTATCCGTAAGTGTTGACAGCCGTTTTCGAGTCAGGAAACTAACGAGATGCAGTACTTTCCGCATCGTCGGACCGCACGATGCTTCTTGGCGAGCTAAAATGAGTTGAGTCAGCGACAGCCCCGTATTCTAATTTACTATGGCTCCCTGGCGATATTGAGTCAAGAGAGTTGCGCAACCGAATATCGGAATTGGTTTACTGACAACCTTTCTCCAAGACGGACGTGACAAGGGATCGGCATTATCCTCGTCAAGGCTGAATAGTGTAGCAATTAAGATGAGATGAAAGTAGGGAGTTCTGTTGCGACTTTGTCTATTGCCAGGGAGTAGCAATATTCAAACCGAGGGAGCCGACACCAACGGCTAGAAAAGCGAATTGCGGCATACATGTATTGTACAAATTTCATCAAACTTTGGGAAGGGTGTAGGAGGCGTTATGGCTTGTATCAAAACATGAGACATCAGCTGGGGGCACGCATAGATGTGTTGACTTGCGAGGTGGTCTGTTATCTGCAACTGCAAATAATCGATGAATAGCAGATCTCTATCATGCCCTTGAAGATAGCCACACTCAAACACCAGCAAACTGCAGGGGAGCATCTTCATCCAATTGGGGTTAGAAACCTCTATTTTGTCTGCACCCCTTGTCGCTCTTGTTCAATAGTTGCTCAACTCTGCATTTTGGCCATGCAGTGGTAAACCACAGAGAGTTTCATGTTTTTACTGCAAAACCTGGTTGGCTACGATGCGCTCCAAGCAAAATGGAGACATGCTTCAGCCCGAGACGTCCAAGTTTGATGGCAGAATCAAGGGGACAAGTCGAGATCCGCATCTGGACTAGCTCGAAGCTCTTTTTTTAATTACCCCTGGATAGTGCTCGGACTCCCACGTTTTTTCCTGCACGCGATGTCCAATCCTTTTTCTCATACCAGTTGCTATGTGTAGCGTGTTGATCTCTTGGAAGCCAACCAGAGGAAAAGTCTTCTTCCGCAAACAGCCACACACTGCTGTGAATCACATTTCTCAATGTAAAAGCAAAGAGATCCTTGTTGTTTACTTTGGATGACTTCCTATCGCACTGAACCCACAAACAAGCCCTTGCTTGGCAGGCTCAGGATCTCACGATCCCTGGTACGGTTTGTCCCTTTCGGAGGGTCCGTTCCTTGAACTAGGCAAGGCTAGAGGCTAGGTTGTCGTGACATGGGCCGTGATGTGACGGGTCGTCCGTCAATCAAGGGGTCGAAAGGGATCCTCGTGCGAACTGCAAACACCAGCTGCCCACTAGAGTAGGTAATTTAGATCATAACATCGCCTGGGCTTGCCTCTTGCATCGCTTTATCGACTTTGTCTCCTCTTTTTATTGGTTTCCCTGTCTTCGTCCCTTTGCGTACAGTTCCTGTCTCAAGTCGCGTGTTCAAGACAGGCTCTTGAACTCTTTTCTTTTTCTGTTTTATTAATTCGTCTATCTTTATCTCAAGCTTGTTGTTTATTCCCTCTGCTGATGATGTCCGAGGTGATGCAACAAGAAGTCTTTTCATGTTGAGCGTGTTTAATCGTATGTCTTTTCTTGCTACCTTATTAAAATTTCACGATAGCGCCCACTTAGTCGCTTTCCCTGAGTCGTAACCCGCGGAACGGTCCGGCTCATCTATATACTGCTTCGGTCCCCGCTGAAGACAAGATGCCTATGGAAGGTTCTGACATGGAGAGGCTGCGCGCTGATCTTATACAACGATCACGTATGGAGCGAGGTGGTAGTCCGAATGGAGGCGTCGCCAACGTCGACGTCCATGTTGATATCGAGGCCGGACAGCGTCAGCCCACTATACAAGAGACTCGCCCAAGTGCAGCGCCATTATCACAGCTGTTGAACCGTGGAGAACCTGCTTCAATGACCGGGCAACCTCAGCTCGCCGAAATCGAGAGCATCAAATCCCAAGACTCCAATGCGAATCGGCCTGGTGCTTCTCGACGGTTCGCACTTCCTGGTTTCCTACGAGTATGGGGCCGTAACAACAACACGTCAACAAACGACATTCGCAATGCCACTGCATCTCCTGCGCCGCTGCTGCCCATAACTGAAGCTACACCGACGACGAGGCCGGAGCCTGTGGCTACTCCTTCAGAATCCCATCAATCACGGCGCTCACGTCGCCATCGAACTCCTCATGATCCTCTTGAGGCGCATCTTTCTGAAATTCTTGGCGGGCCCAGTGTTCGACGACAACGGAGGAGGCGGCAACATCATGATGGAGAAAGAGACCAGCAGCGATCGCACAGGAGTCACCAACAACCAAAGTATTTCCTGGGCTGTATACCCTGGGTTCGGTCAAGGCGCATGAGAGCACAGGTCCTGAGATGTATGACTTCGGGTCTCTTTCTGATAATACTGCTCACTGTCTGTAAGTCATGGTCCCAATTGTGATATAGGTTTGAACCCCGATGCTAACCAAATCTCAGACTTCTGCCTCTCACTCACCAGCAAGGTTAATACCCGTGAGATGAACATTATGCTCATCCTCGTAATACTCTTCGCCTCTGCCTTCTTCTTCCACAGTCTCATCCGACTCTGCCTATTGATAATAAGAGGGAACCGGGAAGCAGCTCTGCGAGCAAATCGGCCTCCTCGGTATCGTGCTCCACGATATGCAGTGCCCCCTGTTCCTATCCCCGTTGTTCTTGCGCGAGATGAAGAGGCTGTAGGCATGGAAAGTGAAGCGACAAAGGTGCTACCTCCAGCCTATGGTCGTTGGCGCGAGACAGTGGTATGTGCAGATTTCTTTGTCACTGAATACATGACGCTAACAATCAGCAGCGAGTCGACCCGGACCGTCTATTTTGGCAACGTAACCAGGACGTGGATATTTCTCAGATAAGACCCAATACCCGGTCTGGTCCTCGGCCACCATCGTATGTGTCCGAGGACGGTATATCGTATGTAGTTGAGGCGGAACCTCGGTCTACAGCACCAACGTCTGATGTGCCTCTTCCAATGCATCCTTCGGAGCTTGGTCGCGTGGCTCGGGTACCAACTGAATAGCAAACACCACATATCTCTTGATAGCGTCTCAACCCTGTATCCCGCAGCCAGAAACACCCATCATAATGCGACAGCGAGAACACAGTGACATGACCATGATCTTACTATATAATACTCGCTAGGCTAATGTTCACCATGGATTACAATATCAGCTTATCCTTCTTCTGCGAGCAGGGGATAAATACTAACCACAGTGATTCTTAAAAAAAAGAATCCTGCCTAGACCTGACTGACAGTGATTCACTGCCTTCTTATTTACTAGCAGTGAATCACTGCCTCCTCATTTACTAACAGTAATTCACTACCTCCTTATTTACTGGCAGTGATTCACTCCCTCCTTGTTTGCTGGCAGTGATTCACTGCCTCCTTGTTTGCTGGCAGTGATTCACTGCCTCCTTGTTTGCTGGCAGTGATTTATTGCCTCCCCATTCACTGCCTCCTCATTCACTGCCTCCTCATTCACTGGAGACCTTCGCGGTATATAAACCTCTCCTCTCTCCCCTGAGCCACTTATCTCCCTCTTTCTTCTTTTCAGTCGAAAGGGTTCTCGCCTGGTTTGAAGAACTGCGCCCAATGATGTCGAAGCAGGCTGTCTCTTCTACAACTACTTATCTCCAGAGTACGAAATGGGCCAAGAATGCAGCTACACCCGCTGCCCACGAGCACTACAAAAGAGCGAAAGGAAATGCAAACAGGGGCAAATCCATCCTTTATTTCCCTGGCCTTATTATTATCCTTGCGACATACAAGGGTAATAAGACCGTCGACAAGCTTGTGGATGACTACTCAAGCACTGGGGTTCAAGTTTTCAACAACAGAACCTAGCTATCCTTCAGGTCTTAACCCCGAACAAGAGATGCGTCTCTTTGAGAGGCGGTCCAAAAGCGGCGGAAGTGTTTGCGCCTCTCCACCACATGTTGTTCCAGGGGTAGACAAATCGGCAACCAAGAGGAAGACGGATTATTTATTATCGGAAACCACTTTACGAACTCCAAAGAAACACAAACCCGAGACAACGCCTAAACGAAAACCCAGGGGAAAGTTAACACGAAGGCATGTCTCTCGGCCTGCCGCAAAATCATCTCAGGAGCCTGGGATGTTCAACTTCAATTCTTTCGCTGACACGTCACACAGAACACAATTTCCGTCTCCCCCTCAGGGCACCGATCCTCCGTCTGATGGTTACATTCCTTATATTGCTTCGGCTGACGGTTTCAATTCTGGAGCGAAGCATTCTGAACCCCAGGCGAACATTTCTGGCCTTAAAGTGAAGGCATCTAGTCTCACATCGATGCCTTCTGGCCAATATCCAAAAACTTCCAACCCTCAACCAAAGTCTCCTGAACTCCAAGTGAAGCCACTTGACCCTGTATCGATGCCGCCAGGCCAACATTCAAAGACTCCCGACCCTCAACGAAAGTCTTTGAAGCCACCTGGTACCCAAAACCCAGTACTCGAGGAGGAAAACGACTGGCATCCAACTGCTGCTCAAGTAGAATTGATGAGACAGTGAATCACGCATTAAAAAAGCTGAAGCGGAAAAGACCAAGGCTGAGGACGAAAAAGCCAAGGGTGTTGTCAACTATTTGCCTGGATGTGAACGCAAGTCTCTATTCGGAGACGTGGACAAGATGGCCAAGCCTGTAACGACATCATCAGTGCCTCACCAGTATGGGCTTCCAAGGGACCCAGTAACTGGGCAGTCGTATAATAACAACCAGACTCGAGCACATGGCAACAAGCTTGCACAGAACAACTCCTTTTTTCCGAAGCGCCAGCCTTTGGCCCTTTCAAGTCACCTATCCCCGAAAAAGAACCCATAAGAGCTGACTTCCGCAAATCGCTGAAAAATGGGTCACTGCTAGACAAATCGTTGCCTCCGACTTCTTCAGGATTCTCGCAGCACGGGCTGGCGTATGCTCGGCCTTAGACCAACGAGGACAGAGAGAAAGATGAAACTTTCCAGAGAACAGATTTATCAGACTCAGTATTTATCTGAAAAACTTAAGTCTGCAGAACAGGAGAATAGGTCCATGGGAAAAGAACTTCAGTCCGTGAAGAACGAGAACGGATTCATGAAGAATGAACTTGACACCGTGAAGAATGAACTTGAGGCCCAGAGGAAGGAGAACGCAGAGTTACGACAAACTACCTAGGGAGGATATCATCAAAGAGTTGTCGGATCTATTAAACAAAGCAACTCAATAAGCTGCTACATCGTAATGGCTGTAACACCATTCTGATCGGCTGGCACTGCACCCCGCCCGACTTTACATCGGATCCTCTCTTCTAAATTTATATAAAATAATATAAATTATGATAGAATATTCTATTTTATATAATTTTAAATAATTATAGGATAGGAGTATATATAAAATGATCTAAATTATATTAAAATACACTATTTTATATTATCTTATATAATCATTGGTTAAGATTATTTATAAAATATTCTAATTATTGTCTATTTTATATATCTTAATAGTTGGCTTCCATGCTATCTGAATCTTCCCATGGGATTATTGCGTGTTGGTCTGAATGAGGCCCCAGATTCGATGATACTCGCCTGGTGCATATTTACCATCAATTCCGATATCAGCCCATCTTTCTTTTTCAAGCAGGGGATATCGATCACGAGTCTCGGAAGGCAGAATCCTAGACGTGGATGATATGGCCGGGGGCTTTGGATCACGCGCTTCTGGTCCCTGCCAGTTGCGGCTGCGTTTGAAGTTCTCAACTAGATACTCAAAGTAAGGACCTGAGCTTGGATCTTCATTCAAGCCATCTCAAACTCGGATTGCTTGATAGGCCAGTTCAAGAATTAAACTTATCATGTGCATACTTTAACTTCTTAGTGAGCATTCCTAAAGCTTGTTTGGCAGGTACCACAACCACATAAGACGGCATACTAGCGACGGCTGGAAACATCTTTCCTCTCATTCTTTCCTAAAGAAGCGAGGTCAAGTTCATCATCTTTTGGGTTGTGTAAAGACGTAGACCCTCAGCCAATGGCTTCTGTCGTATGTGGTTTAGTCCCATGGCGCTTGCAAGCGCGTGAGTGTAAGCGAGGTTGAAGAAAAAGGTACGTCCACGAGGATCCGTCAAATTTATGTCGAAATCTATTGTACTTTAATCAGAGTCGGTCAATCAAGTCATTGTTCAACAACTCTGCATCACGCTCAATGCCAACTCTCATTCATTGTCCGTCATGTCGAGTAATTAGTGGTTGCTCAGTTCTCACTTCCCGTTGAAAGTGACATGAGCCATTTCCCCTCCCCCCTACTCCCACTTCAGGTTCAGGGCGTTGCGCCGCTGAGTAGAGTCGCCCCTCCCCACAATCCACACACAATCCACAATCTGCAGTCCAATCATTCAATTCCAATTCGGCTGCTCTTGGTACTCGGGTTTGGGCTTTGGTGGTAAGTTCGGTGCGCTTTCCTAGTGTCGTTTTCCGGGCCTGGGGGTTTGTCCAGTCGTAAGGTGAAGAAAGGCAGGCAGTATGTCATTCGCTCCTTCTGTGTGTGCTCCCCTCATTTTGAAAATTTTTTAATCAAAAAATTATCTCCATTTCATTTTGGGAACAAAGACCAAACAACTCTGAAGAATTCTTGGTGTTGAAGTGCCCATTTTCGGTTTCTCGATACCTCTTTTGTTTGCAAATCCACCTATTGGATCATATTTTTTACTTTCACTTCTCACCTACCCATCAAGCTCCTCAAGGACCCAAAAAGGTACGTCGATACATTGATGCTAAGCTGCTACATTGCGTTTTTGGTTTTTGTGTTGCGCTGTGCTGTGCTTTGTGTTGCTGCCCCTCCATTTGCGCGACAACAACGCCTGCATCCAAACCGCCTCGGCTATCGCAAATATCGAAGACATTTGGCCCCTCGCACTCGAATTTATTGAAAATGGCATCAATATCGATTTTCTATTTCGCCTGCATCGCACCTCCTCGCTGTTGCCATCGCCGATCCAAGAAATCCCGCGTTTGATGCCTCGCTCGTCCATCAACACATTTACAAATACTTTCCGTCTTGTTCTTCCGTGTACGACCCGACATCCCGGCGCAATCTCCGGTCGTCAACGGTTCCGGTCCGAGTGGGAATATCTTCGATGCCGCGATTTCTTCGAGAGCTCTGCTGTTGGCGCTGGCTGCCCCTCGGCAAGACTCAAGTGCGGGGTTTCGCAATCCGGAAATACACCTACCTGTATTATGACGATTGTCAACGATGAATATACCTACGAACTACTCGTCGCAACCTTGGCCAACCAAGAGCAGCTTGAGCAATGTCTTTAGTACCTTCGTCGCTACATTCCCAATCACCGATACTCAAGTATCCGGGATACTCTCCTCGTCGTCGGCCAGCTTGGGTATCCTCGTGTTCACTATACGATGTGATGGACTGAATCAACAACTCAATTATCATTCTATAACCAAATCACGAGCTCGACAATTATGCTACTTGACAACTGGAGACCAACATCGATGACCAGGGGCGACACTTTTGCAACGGCAGCTTCACACTGCACATAGCAATGTTCTTTTAAGAACTGTTACTAACTAGTTCCACCCTAGACTCATCTATTCACAATGTCTTCCCTCTCTCGACGTGCTTGTTACAAGTGTGGCAATGTTGGCCACTACGCTGAGGTCTGCTCTTCTGCTGAGCGCCTCTGCTATAACTGCAAGCAGCCCGGTATGTCAATCTTGTATCAAGCACACAATACATGTCTAACGTTTGCAAGGCCACGAGTCCAACGGATGCCCTCTTCCCCGAACCACCGAGGCCAAGCAGTGCTACCACTGCCAGGGTCTCGGCCACGTTCAGGCTGACTGCCCTACACTCCGCCTGAGCGGTACTGGTACCAGCGGCCGTTGCTACAACTGTGGCCAGCCCGGTCATCTTGCTGTATGGACAAGCCTGTTGTTGATCTTGAAGCATAACTGACTATATGATAGCGCGCTTGCCCCAACCCTGTTGGCCCTGGTCCTATGGGTCGTGGTGCTCCTATGGGCCGTGGCGGCTTCCCCGGTGGCTACGGCCGAGGTGGTTTCGCCGGTGGCCCTCGCCCTGCCACTTGCTACAAGTGCGGTGGCCCCAACCACTTTGCCCGTGATTGCCAGGCTCAGGCTATGAAGTGCTACGCCTGCGGCAAGCTCGGTCACATTTCCCGAGACTGCACCGCTCCCAACGGCGGTCCCCTCAACACTGCTGGCAAGACATGCTACCAGTGCGGCGAGGCTGGACACATCTCTCGCGATTGCCCCCAGAAGAGCGCCCCCGGAGTTGGAGAGATCCCTCCTGAGGTCGATATTAGCAGCGTCCCTGCCCCCCCGGTTGCTTCCATTGCCCCCGTGGCTTAGAGCATACAATGAAGATATCTGTTGGGTTACGCCTTGGATGGTAGTTGACCCAACAGTGGCCGTCCAGAGCTGACAGTTCTTGTGGCTTTGGCCTGGGATGGCCACGAGATTTGTTTTTTGCCGTTCTTTTTTGATGCCGACACGTGAACATATTCACCCTATCCTTACCCTCGTATTATTTCTTTGTTCCGGTTCTTGTTTATTTTGACCCGAAGCATGCAATTGTCAGTATCGTTTGTCTGGCCCTGGCTTCGCGCGACATTTTCGATCCGTTTAAATTCATCTTTGGACCTCTTTTTGTCTTCCCTGAGCAATGTTCGGGCAGTTCTGGCGGGTTTGCATCGTACAGGCAGCACTATTGCTGGCATACAAAATCCGAAGTGAAAGCCCGAAGCTTGACAGGAAAAGACACCTATCAACGAATTTCCTTTTCCAACATTCACCTAGACTTGTTTGCATGGATCCTTGGTTACTAGGGGGTCTCTAGACGGTATCTCCGTATCTGGCACCTTTCCTCAGAAACAACTTGGATCTTTCACCCAAGGACTACTACTACGATTTGAACGACAGACGCTGTCACGTGGCTCTAACGACTTTCGAAAATTCCACGGCACCCTGCGAAGGATATACCCCGCGAGGCGATGTGTTGGTTGTTGAGCTTTGAAAAGAAAAGCGCAGAGACTCAGGCTTTGATCAGTGAAGAAGTCCCTACTAACGAGTGGGTAAGATCAAGCCTCGGGAGAGCTTTTGTTGCCGTCTAGCGGCAGAAAAGACCAGTGGACGCGTGCGTGAGAAGTGGTGGGCTGAAGGCCAGATTGATCGATGATCATAGGGGATAAGATGCTGCTTATTGTGGACGATGGGTTGCTTACTTGCTATGCTGCAAAAAGCGATCTGTTTGATGCGGAGAATGGCGTCCTACAGAACAGCAGACAGACACAGGCAGATGATGCAGTCTACGAGAAGGGAAGCCTTTGCGCATGGAGGCCCTCCTTTCTTCCAAAAGGACTGTTGATTGTGGTTGTGGTTTTGATGTGGATGTGATGGAGGAGGAGGGAGGCTGCAGTGGTGGTTAGTGACAGATGAAAGATGCAGTGAGAAGAGTTGTAAATGATTTGATACGCACCCATAACCCCCCCAAATGAAGCGAAGTGGCATCAGCAAGACAAGATGTGTGGCGAGATGTGTTGATGCATGAGATTGTATTGTACGAGTATGTGTATGAGTATTGAGTTTGACGACTGGCGTTTTCATGGCAATACCTTGGATTGGTACACGGGACAGGAACACAATTGCCCTGGCGTTTTGGATTAAAAACATGGTTGGTGTTCGAGTGGGAATAGCTCAGTCAGTGACTGAGGTATCTCAGACTTGTCCTGGTAGTATGGATTTTGGTTTCTCATCAGGTCTGACTCGACGTTTTGAGGCAATGTGGTAAAGAATAGGATATTTATGCCTAATCTCGTACAAATGACAACTATTGCAACAAAGACTACATATTGTCCCGTATAAAAGTTCTAATGACAAGCTCACTATCTCCATAGTGAGCTTACGTGTAACCTAAGGGCCTGGCAGGTAGGTAGTGATTGAACTGGTTAACTCTCAGCCTTTTCGTCGGATGGTCACTTTCCCTTACCTTTACACAGATGGGGCTGAAGACAATGTGCGTTAATTCAGAACTGCCGAGCAATATGGAAATAGTAATAATCCCAAATCTGACCTTCGTGTCGACTTCTTGCCCAGATCACCATTTGAGTATCAGTAGGCAATTCTTCCCAAACTCCGTTTCCTCAGCAATAAATCTCACGTCTCTGTAACGACACCAGCCTTCCAGAGATCCATAGCCAGAGCTGTGTTTTCGGCATCCTTGAGGGTTTTCTCATCGATATGGTAAACTCGAAGTCGAATGGCATACGAGCTAGAGTCTTTAAGAATTATAATGATTATCAGCCTTGTTTAAATCTTAGAATACCCTATAAGTATGTATCTTATAGATTATTCTTAGATCATACAATATAGGTATTGGAATAATATAGATAATTATATTCTAAAATTATAATAAAATTATTCTGTTTTAAATATTCTTACATAATAATCTTAGAATAACTACGTATATGTATGAGATAGGAGAGTTTGTTATAATTCATGTTACTTTTTATAAACTTTAGAAGAGAGAAAGTATTAGAATTTATATGTGCACTATATCTATATCTACATATACGGCCTAAAAGTCTATAACCATGTCCTACTCGTACTAAGCCTCTTATAACTGCTCGTTTTCGGTTTCTCATACTCCGCCCCCGTACTCAACCCCCCAGGAGTCTCTATCTCTGTCTCCTTGCCCGTGGACGTATCCTGGAAGAAGAAATGGTTCGCGCTCGGCGCATAGGCCACCTTCCAGGGAACAACGAGGTGCCTCTTCTCAGGACCGCCACCGCAGCTGCCGTGAAAGCTGTTGCTGGGCGGGCTGTTGATCGCCAGCGAGAACAGGTTCTGCGGCTCTGTAAAGTCCGTCACTAGGCCGGAGCGCATGATGAAGTAGCCCAGGCAGAAGAGGTTGATGGCGAAGACCAGCACGAGGATGACGTAGAAGATGTTCTGCCAGCCCTGGGTGTGGCCGGACGTGTACTCCTGCGTGATGAGCGATGCGTTGAAGGTCTGGGCGAAACCGGGCGCTTCGGGGATCACGTTGGTGGGGTACTTCTCCGGGTCTTGGTCCCAGTAGTGGCGGAAGGGCGTGTCGATGGCGCTGATCATGATGAGAGAGCTGGAGTACACGGCGAGGGCTTCGGCCATGGAGGGTTGCGAAGCGGGCAACTCAGGTTCGTGCAAGGCGAGCTGTGTAAGGATACGGGCGTTGGAAGCGTTGTTGTTAACGGTGCCTCCGTTGAGATCCATGGACAAGCGCCATTGATCGGCGAGCCACTACTCACGGTTAGATCTGGTCACATATGGGGTATGAGTGAACTTACCTTCCAGTCCAGAGAAGGAAGAGACCAACCCTGGTCAGCAGGGAATGACCTGCGATAGGCATTTTCATCACTGTCGTCCTCGCAGTGGGACTTCAAGGTTGCACCAGCAGTTCCAGAGATGTTGAACTCGGTAGAGCAGTTGGGTGATACCCAGGAGCGAAGCTGGCAGAGAGTGTAGTTTGTGCTGGTGGCTGCTTTGCCAAGGGTGTAGATAGAATCAGCTGCGTAGACAGTGGCGTTGGTGAGAAGATTGAAATCAAAGGGGTACTATGGCATGTTAGACGCAAACTTCCAAGGCATATGGATGACTTACCATCTGGAAAACCGGAGGGCGACGCTCGTACTTGGGCCCCCATTTGAAGATATCATCAACATCAGTTCGGTTGAGGTAGTAATCCTTCCCCTTCTTATCAAGCGGCTGAGGCACCTCGCCAGTCCAACCGGCCCATCCCTTCTTTTGCCCAGGCACATCAGTGTTGCTATTCTTGGAGTGTGGCCACTGGGTGTAAACAAGAGGCGCAAGTTCCTTTTTGTCCATATCGACACACAAGACATTGACAGAAGGCGAAACGACTCCAGCCCGAACGGTGTACTCTCCCACACCGGCGAGATCGTCGGGCTGAAGGATGCCGTTCTGCTTGAGGGTGGAAGCGGCGTAGACGCCAGGATGAGGAAGGGCCAATGTGACATTATTAATGATGCGTCCCAAGTCCTCGAACTGCGCTGCGACATCGCCGTGCTCGGTCTCGATCCAGGAACCATGCATGGTGGTGTTGTCGTGGAGCAGGGTAGTTCCGCCAGGTCGCTTCTTCAAGTCAGTCGAGATTACGGTGCCGTTGCGGTTTATGGCCGTCCACGTATTCATATAGTTAAGCAGGTTTCGGTAAGACTGTCCCGAGAACTGGACGTTCATACAAGACTCGGCGGCGTGGATGTCCTCGGTCGAGTTGAAGAGATACGGGCAATCCTCACGGACGTACGCCGCATTGGCGTACGAGGCGCGCACGTAGCCCGTCAGTTCCTTGCTCTCCCAGCTTCCAGACTTGAGCTTCGGCGAGACCATTGCGTCCGAGGCGGTGGTGTAGAACGACGCAGCGAGGGTGGCAGTGAGAGACAGCATGCCGAGAAGAGTCAGTGACGAGGATGGCAGCGTCTCGAAGTGAGTGATGAGAGATCCGGGCTGGATGACCCAGTTGCGCATCGTCATCTCAGCGAGTGACATTCCGTGGGCTTTGCGGATGAAAGCTCTTCGGGTGAGGACTTGGCCGATACATGAGACGAAGACGGTGACGAAAGACATTTCGATGGTCTTGGCTAAAAGAGCAGCGAGTGTCGTGGCTGTAGAAGGTGAGAGTGAGGCTCCTGAGGCGATCTTGTGGCCCCATCGAGGTTGGAGGATGGCAGTTACTAGCCAGATGCCACTACCGACAGTAGAATAGACAGAGAGAACATAAATTGTGATGGACAGCCAACTCAATCTGGGCTGGTGAATATCTCGGCTTGAAGAGCAACCCTTTGGAGGCTCAGCTGTTCATCTGTAAGCCTAATGAGGATCGACAAGGATAAGGCAACTTACCAAACTTCTTGTAAAAGATCTCATCGTCAAACTCGTCGTCCATCTCATCCTTTCTAGGCTCAACGATCTTGGGAATTGGTGGACCATCGCGACTCGATGAAGAGGGCGTGATCTCGCGTTGCTGTGTCGTGGGCATTTCCTTGATCTTTTCAGAAGCATCAGTGAGATCCGTGTTGGAGTTTCTTGCAGAGCGAGGCATAGAGGGCGCCCAGATCTCAGAGTACGGCTCTGGAGTTCCCTGAGAATTGGCGACCCGCGGACTAAAAGAAGGGTCTGGCTGATGTCTCGGCGACGCATTGGTCGAGTCGCCCAGCAGGTTGTGAAAGGAATGCGGTGTCTCGGGTGGACTCATTCTGGCATGATGAGTCGGATCCGGAGACTGGGAATGGGCATTGGAGGCCGATCCCATATTGGAGATTCCGAGTCCGGGAGTAGAATCGTTGAGATCGGCCATCTCGTGTCCTCCTGACGGCATGAGATGGTAACCACCGCTGCTATTGTTATTACTGAGACCAAAGATGTTTATGCCAGGGGCTCTCCTCTGCTGTGTGTGAGAGTTGTCGTCCTGGTATTCGTAGTCCGAGTAGAGAGGCCTTGAAGAGGGGTCTGCCATTGCAGCGGAGAGCGAGGGGGTTGATCCTTTTTCCCTTTTCCTTTTTTTGTTTTCTTTTTTGCTGATCAGAACCCAACAACGCAATGCAATGCGCCTACAGATTTGATGATGTTGGTGCTGGGATCAATTTGCAAGCCCCATGCCCATGTTCAGTTCCTGTCAGACCTGCGTTGTCATGAAGGATTTCCTAGTTGAACAGGGATAGGGATGATGGGTGGCGCAAGCAAAGCGAAGCACTGATCAAAGAAAAAGAGGAAATACGGATACTCCGTGGAATAGAACAAAGAAAGAACAAAAAGAATAGCTGTTTCACCGTAAGAAAAGGCTTGATCGTACGTGCGCAATTAAGCTTCATACACCAGATGGTCCTTGCATTCAGGGAAAGAAAATAGACTCGATATTTTCATCCTTCACTCTCAACAACAATGCCAAGAGTTCTCGGAAGGATTGCTGAGCTTAGAGGACCCAGTGTCTAGCAAGGATAATAGACTAAATACAAATGCTGAGCCTACAGTAAGGCTGAGTCTTGAGGTGGGTTCTCAAGGGGAGAGGCTGACCGAGTTCTTGGTGGATCAATATACGATGGATTAGCAGATGAGCAGGGCTACTCATTAAGCACTTCTTTCATCTTCTAAGCTTAGGTAAAAATAGTTCTTTGCCTTTACAGTAAAGCATAGCTGTTGTCTCTGGCCAGCCCCTGTAAATCTTATCTTAGTTAGTCTGGATAGTGCCTAGACAAAGCCACATTAAGGAACGCCTCGATGTTTCATGCATCCAACAGCCCGAAGTTTATCACGATCAACCTCCCTTTGCAGTTCACAATATAGTGAGTGTATCACACTCTAATACTGTAACCATTGACGTCTTCTGTGCAACCCTCAAGTGTCTGCACTTCGCCTCTCATTCCCCTAAAGGTGGAACCGTTGCTGACAGATCCACAAAATGGGTTCCTTTACTGGGATGATACTGTCAGCATCCGTTGCCAAGGCTCCACGACACTTGGATCACAACACAGCCTTTCCTTTTTGCGGTGTGTTGAGATCTTCTATCCGTAGCACACACCTCTATTCCAGATTGTATAAAATTATATAATTTAGTATAAGCTTTTCTTTATTTTTATAATTTAATATAATGTATTCAGAAATTATACATACACTCTTCTACCTATAATATATTTAACATACTCTATTCTAATGAACTTTTGCACGGAACTGTATATAAACAACAGCGCTATTTGAAGTCTAGCCCCCAGCGTCATCCCACTATCGTGGCTTAGACGACGATCACACTACATAAGCTGCATAGGAATAGGGCCCGTGCCTACTCGTCCTATATTCCCCCATATCGTGATAAAAAGTCCTAAGAAAATAGAGGTCCATTTTCAATATATATGCAGACTCAATTGATCCATCAATCAGAGAATGTCACCCTCTTCATGCAGGCCAAACGCGCCACTTTCCACTTACATCTGCACAACATACACGCTCGCATCACATCACGATGAAACCTCAAGCAGACCTGAACAAACATTCAATTCGCTAGCTAACTCAATCCTCGCAATGCTGTGATATGCTCCTAAAAGATAGACGTAGCAGTTCGTCTCCTCGCACCATCCCCCTTAATGAACCGAATCTTCTGCTGCGCATCCCCCACGAGCGTAGCATCCTTGGCGCTGTCATCCACGTCGAGGACCTTTGTGCTGCACTTGTTCTCCGGGTCCATCTCGTCATCGTCTTTGCCGAACGGGATTGGCCGGATCGCCTTGAGGTTGATGTCGCTGTCGTCTTCGCCCTCTCCCAGCCCCGTGTGGAAGATGCGGATGCCCGCGACCACGACGGCGTTCCAGGGGTCCTTCTCCGCTTCCGACGCGGCCTCTGAGTCCGACGAGGAATCCTCTTCCGAGTCGGACACGGTGCCGGGGAATTTGTCGACGTGGATCCAGATCTCCCGGTCGGCCAGTTCGGCGAGAGAACCGACGCTCTCGACATATTCGTCTTCACTCACTTCCGTCTCGTCCTCTTCCTCGGAGGAGGAGTCTTCAGCCTTCCCAGTTTCCTCGTTGTCTCCCGCAACTGATTCCTCAGCCTTGGTGGCATCCTTTCCTTCAGCTTTCTCCTCTTCAGCCTTCTCCTCATGGTCTTCATCAGCGGTAGACTCCGGAGTCATAGGCTCCTCCGGCTTGGACTCAACCTTCTCCTTGCTCTCATCAGCACTCTCGTTCTTCGTAACTTCACTCTCCTCTGTCTTAACAACCGGCTCCTCCTCCTTCCGAGCCTTCACTGCCTCAAGCTCTGCCTCAACTTCTGCCTTGGCCTTGGCCTCCGCCTCTGCCCTAGCCAGCGCTTTCTGCGCAGTCTTTTCGGCCTTGATAGCTGCCTTCTCAGCTTTACGAGCCTCAAGCTTTGCCTTGTGCGCAGCCGTCTTCAGCGCCAGCTTCTCCTTGTTCTTAAGTCGCCTGTGTTCACTCCTCTGGAATTGCTGGGTGGCCAGATAATGCTCCTCTTCGCGCTCCTTGATGAGCTTTGTCCTGATCTTATCCTTCTTCTTCTGCTTGAGTTTGTCCTCTTGCTCCTTACGTGCAACCCTCTCCTCGGGAGTCTCGACAAATCGCCCCTTGCAGTGACCTAGATCGTACGCAAGGCCAATTCGCAAGAGCTTCTCGCGACGCGTCTTTGCGTTGTCCTTGATGACCTTCTCAATAGGCAAGATGTCTTGATTACGTGTGGCGTTGATCTTGACACGGACCTCGTAGTCGCCAGCCTCAAGCTCAAGCTCAACGTTGACGGAGCGAGTCATTCGGTAAGGCGTCTGGCTTCGCACAACATAATCCGAGTGGCCAGCCTTGTGAAGACGGAATCCCAACTCAAACCTGTACTGGCCCTCAAGTCCTCGAAAGTAGCGGTCGTCGAGCTGAGCAAGAACAAGAACAATGGGACCAGTCTTGGAAAGGGTGAATGAGAAGTGCGTGTCGTGGTAGTCCAGAGCCCAAGGGACAGCCAGTGTAGTCCACAGCTGGCTGACTCGCCAGTCTGATGTGAAGAGACGGGTTCTCTCGAAGGCCTGATACTTCTTAAGAAGGTCTTCATACAAGATCCAGAAATCTCCATCGTCTCCGAAGCGATGGTCGAGCTTCTGAAGCCACTCGGCCGTCCACTCCTTAGAGCCATCGCCTGGACTGGTCAGCTTCAACTCGGTATCACAAGGTTGGGATCACTTACTCCAAGGGCCAGTCCATTCACCCTTACCCCAGGGATTCTTGAGCTTCAACAAACGCTTGCCATCGATCTCCACCGCCTTCTGGATAGAATAGGCGTGAAGTTCGACAATACCCTTGCGCTCACCCCAGCCACGGCCCCAGATACCGGTATTACAGCCGAAGAGGAATTCCTTGTTGACTTTCATAAGTTCCTCTGTCCAGAAGTATTCCTGCACATGCATGTGTCAGCTGCGGTCACTCCGGACACTGGCAGTGTGCAACGTACCTTGTCGAGGATATCAGAGGTGAGTAGCTCAGATGTCACACCTCCAGTAAGATCCTCGATGCCCTCGCCTCCAAATCCGCCCTCAATGGCACCATAGTCTCCGTGCGCCTTGGCATACGCCTTCTCGAGGAGGGGCAGCCAGGTCTCTTGAGGGTGCTGGCACTGGGCAAAGTAAAGGGCGCTGCTGTTGGATTGAAAGATACGACGATAGGCTTCATCTGCATCGACACGCTCGATGTCATCGAAGAGAATTCTATCGAAGCAGCCCTCATCATAATCAGACTTGATAAGATAAAGCTGAGTTTTGTCAGCACCTGTTGAAATAGGACAAGAGAAATACGTACGAAATCGTCAACAATCTCGGAAATCCACGCGCCATCACGGTAAAAGACAAACCCGTAGACACCCACATCCTGATCATGAGCAACGCAGAGCTTCTCGATCAGGCCAGCCTTTTCACTAAGCGTGCACAAAGCAGCCATGAGCCAGCAGTCTCCGTCACGCCCCTGTCTAACATCATTGGCAGTTGCGCCGTCAATGTAGAAGCGAGGCTTGTCAAATATGTCACCAACACGCTTTACACTCTGAGGCGTAAGGTCTAAACCAGGCTGGTAGCCCTCTACATTGGATAGGGAGTAAAGACAGTCGTTGCAGTTGAGCTTGAGATCAACTTCAATGTCAAAGTGAGGGTCGCGATACTTCTTGTTGATGCGACGGCACTCTTTGACGATCTTTTCAACCTTTGCGCGGCATGTCGCAGCGGCGTCTTCATATGAAGCTTCTGTGGTTGTAGTAGTGACTTGGTTACCTCTCTTGGCCGCAAACTCAGTGTATGTGTTTGAGGGGATCACAGTTGTGGCTGATGTTTGTTAGTCACATCCCCTCGGTGTGTGCGCGTCTTGTAAAGCCTACCCTTTCCTGGCTTCTTTGTAGTAAATTGTTTCCAGAACTTGTCAATCACTTGCTGGGGCGTGACCTTGGATCGATCACCAAGATCAGAGACGCTGGCTGCGATTTCAGCAATCGACCTGCTGGGTGAAGATGAACGAGAGGGTAAAGACATCTTGGTGGTTAGTGTAGTCTTTCTCCCCGGTATATTCAAGACTGTCAGCTCTCTCAGAGCAAGAAGAGCTGGAATTGGTTTACTAGAAGTAAAAGGGAAGAAACACGGGGTAAGCAGACGAGCTCATGGCGACCTTTTATCTTAATGAACCCCCGAACTTCCGATATGCATGCCCAGAAATGAAGCGCTTAACCGTGCTTCAGCTTTCAGCCCTGTCAGCAGCCAACTCATCAAACGGCTGCACTTGTATGGACTAAAGTCCCTGATATTTTACCATCTTAGCACAGCAGTAAGACATTCCCTGGTCTCCCAAGAAAGATGTAACCAACAAGGGTTTCGCTTCCGTAGCCAGAGTGGCATTTGTCCAACGACAAACAAGCTTGGCCCCCAAAAGTACCTCCCCCCGCCCAAAGTGTAACATGTCAGCCCACCTAGGCTTGTAGGGCTGGAGAGGGGAAGGGAAGAGCTAGTTATTTGGTGGAGATTAAAACAAACGCGTTGGTGAAGAGCAGTAATCGCGTTTGAGGATCCTTGTCTGTTGCGGCTGATTATGCATAGACGGGCATCGAGACTGCTGACGGCAGGCTTTTCAGTAATGCCTAGACTATCACATATATCATATGCAAGGGATGTGTTACAAAAACCCTTAAGCGTTCAAAGGAACCATACACACACTAGACACATTAGCTCAGAAGGATGGCGGGCTTATTGCCAAGGACATTTCATATCGGTGTAGGGTAGTGATATTGCCAAGTAGAGCAGATGTGCAAAAGTTCTGACGATTTCCTCTCTAGATTAGATATAAAATTACATAAATTATAGTACACTCTTCCTGACTCATATAATATAATTTGATCTTGGGAGAAGGTGTTATCAAAATCCTCTGACTAATACGGCCACACTACAAGGCACCTCTACTGTCTCATCTAGAACCCATCAAACAACACAGTCCTTGACTCTACAACACCTACTTCTCGCCACATAACTCACTATGATTGAGCTCTGAATCTATCATTTGTAAGCCGGAAACATGCATCGCCCAGCCGTATACCAGCCAGACAGAATCACTACATCATGGAGGCAATATCGCTCAACAAGTGTGGCGCATCAATCCTATCGCGTCCAAGGAGCCGCAGCCTGGTTTTCAGCTAAGGATTCCCTATAACCCCTCCTCGCCATGCATACGCCTCGCAAAACAACCCTCGGAAACTTCTCCGTCAACCTCTCGCTCTTCTCATGGATCCCCTCAGTATCGCCAGCGGCGTGGCTGGTCTTTTGACGGCTACAGCTGCTGTCATCAAAGTCTTCGATACCGTCAAATCCAGCATAGAAAACTGTCCCCGGACGGTCATGTGGGCGCACGCCGAGGCCAAGGAGATAAAGTGGGCTATTGAGAGACTCAAGAGCTTGATCGACGACCCTGATTCAGTGCCCAAAACTGCTCGTATGTCGGTTGGTATTCATGATGCGACTGTTACCATCAGTGAGTTAGTTACAACGTGCGATCGCCTCGTTACTACTCTTAAACCTTTGAACTCTGATGGTTCTTTGGCTCTCACAAAGTGGGATAAGATAAAGTGGTTCCGAGTGCAGGACGATGTGGTGAAGTACATACGGCAATTGCAAGCTCACAAGGGCTCTGTTACTCTCATCTTGAACATACTGCAATGGTACAGTTCAATACCCCTCATATATCTTCACTGCTGACCTCAAGAAGTGAATCAGACGTAGTCATCGCCGAGTCTCAGCATGCACTCGGTCTCAAGATTGATGCCGTCCTAGCCTCCAGCGAAGTAACCCAGAAGCGCATCGATGGTTTGGAAGCGCTCTTCAACAAATTTATCGCCGATAATGCCACTTTGTATCCCTCCAACAGATCCTCCATGGTTCCAACACTGGCTCAGTGGAGAGAAGAAGATGACTCTACAGACATCTCGTCGGTATTCACATCACGAAAAGACCACGACCAAGAGGACTGGAACGGCTTCCACCCAAGCGCAGAGCGATCACTGAGTTTCCCTTCCACGGGAGCAAACGTCCCAGAACTAGGCCTGCCCAAACTCAGGCGTTCAACTTCAGGGGACAATGCCACTGCAAATGGCACCATTCCAAAACCACGCCGTGACTTTGAGGCGGCTCTGGGAGAGACAAGAGTTTACCAGCGCGTCTACAATTCCACAGATGCCTTCTCCATATATTCTTCCCGTACTAGGTCTATCGCAGGCTCTGTGATGACCAGCTTCAGTCTCGCCGACGACTCTTCCATCCTCTCAGCATTCCCCATAATGAGCAGGGCAGAGCTGCAGAATCCTGAGTACTACGCACACATGAGCGGCAACCAACGTATATCAAGAGATCTGATGAGAGCCATCACCACACGAAGCGTCGTCAAATCTCCAATTGAACCCAGCCCAGAGGCGCCCTTCTCCCTGAAGCAGTTCCGATCCCCTCCCAACTGCGGTGAGAATGTCATGGGTCGATGGCATCAGTCACGAACCAAGATCTGGCGGCCCAAAGAATTCCGTACAGAGATTCAATTTGAAGTCCCTGTCATCTTCGTCTCTTCAAGGTCCAGAAACGGACCTATCCCAGAAGCCCAAGTCTACGCAATCGACGGGACTAGGAAGAGTCTCGATGATACTCGAACTGACCTTGAACCACCTCCTGCGAGTACCATGACCAAATCAGGCCGCATGGTAAAGAACGAGCGTGCCACTTGGCTCACCCTCTTGTCTAGTCTACAGAAGATGGAGAACGAGTCACAGAACTGGACAAGGCAGCAGATCATGGGTCTGAGACCTCGTCCAGCCAGCGCGACAGCCATACTTACATCCATCGCCGGAAAACACAGTCTTGGCGTTGCGCTGCAGCGTGAGAGGAAAAGCTGGGATGACATGCCTGCATCTATCAACCGTCCCTACGCAACTACCACTATGAGCGAGTTGATAGAAATGCTTGCCATGCTGGGTATATACTGGCGCGACTTCAACTTCACATACCACGTCTACCAAGCTGAAGGGAACGGCTTCCTTGTCAAGGGTCACAAGATCAGTGGCCTGGGTATCATGTTCCATTTCCAAGCTTTAGAGAAGGCTGTATTCCTGGCTAACCGCCCTGTACCAACTCAAGCAATAAGTCAACTCGCCTTTGGCCGACTTCCAACGGTATTCCCATCTGGGCGTGCTGCAGCCAACGAACAACCCCACGATTCCCAGTCCGTTCGTCTCGGAAGTCGTACAGACATCGCAGATACTTTGGCCACGTTTGGCTGTGACCGCAAATCAGCCAATTACTTCCTACGAGATGGCGCTGTGACTTCCCACATCTTCCCCAGTAAGACTCTCCTCACACAATGCAGACAACCGCTAACAACTCTTCAGTCACGTTCGAGCTTATAGGCATGGTCGGCCAGATTTTCCACATCAAAGATCTTTGCTTCAGATACATTCCGAATCCGTGCTACTGCGTTTGGAGCACGAGAGGTTTCTCCTTACAGAGACTACTTGTTTCGTATCTCAAGTATCTCCAAGAAGATCCGGATATGGCACGCGGACAACTCCCCATCCCTGTAAATACACTCTTATCTCCCAAGACAAGCATACAATCCCAAGTCACAACGTCTCAGAGCTACAGTTGGCAAACCCAAGACGCCCTCCATTCGGTTCTCGATCAACTTGACAACATTCTCGAACCAAACTCTACCATGGGGACTGACACTTCACGCTCGCGTCTTACACAAGACATCCTCGGTGCGCATTTCCAGGAAGTTCTCTCCCAAATGAACACCAAACCCAGTCCTGCGTCCTCTACCACGGCATTCCCCCGCTTTGAAGGCCCAAACACGAATGACAAAGAAGATCTCCTCATGAAGGCCTACTTCCAACAAATCCTCCCCGCAGTGCTTAGGACCATATCAGCAGCATTTTTCGCCGTCAAAACCTCTGACTCGGAATTCCACATTGTCAAAGGGGAAGCAGCCCAGGCAACCGAGTACGCAGCGCATATTTTGACTTCGAAAGAGGTATGGTGTACTCTTGTGCTACGCATGATCTGCTGGCTCATGTTGCACGACTTTGATCGGGATGATGTTCAAATTCCCAAAGGGGATTTGTTTGGCAGTAGGCTGCCTGTTTATATTTCATAGCGTATTGTTGATTTACAGTGGAGGACATACATACGGGTTTGGCTGAATACACACATCTTTTTATAGGGGGCGTGTAAATGTCTAATAGTTTCCTATTTTTTTTGTCCTATACAATCTGACATAATAGTAAAAAACCTTATGTCGAAAATGTCATTATTTATATAATCTGGTATAATATTAGATAACGTTATATTGAAATCTTATAATTTAATATAATATTAAATAACGTTTTATAGAATATATTATAATTTATATAATTTAACAAAATATTTATTAACTTTATATGAAAGTCTTGTAATTTACTTAACATTATACAACTTTATGTAGAACATACTATAATTTATATAATTTAATATAATATTAGATAACTTTATGTTGAAACTCTCATCATTCTCATATTTGATATGTAGTGATTGAGCTGCCTTTCGCCAATATGTAAGGAGCCTAGGCCACATACGCAGTTGGCTCCAGTAGGTCTTCCGGGCCTCTTGCCTCTATATCCTTATAACCTGCCATGGAAGTGTTCAGATAGAATAAACAGTAGGCAACCAACACCACACGACCTAACGCGACTTCAACCTAACACAACTTGAACCTAAAGCGACTTGACATGTTCCATCGTTCCGTAAAACTATCATATTGACCTGACAAAATTCTTTATCGGCAGCAGGTTATTGATTCGGAGTTTAACAAGATTACCCAGACCTCTTGGACAGTGAAGTACTCGCTGGCTCCATCAGTGTAACGCGCGTGCGGCCCAGAACATCTCAGGGCATCACAGACCTGTTGTTGCCTCTAAGGGCCAAATCACAATGGATATTCGTGGTTTGTGGAATCCTGTCTCCCTATTCGATATGTGGTACTGACTAGCATATAGATATGTTCGCACGGCAAGTTGCTGCCAGTTCGGGCAAGTAGTCACCCTTGAACAAAGATCGCCACATTTCAAAAGAGAAAAGCAGTCCCCTGCCTCATCCCTTCTCGGCCGAATCCCCATCGCCGTCAAATGATAATGTTGCACCACTCCGAGGAGAGGTTAAGCAACTTGCAGATCAGTGATAATTTCGGAAGCAACTCGGCAGGAAGCAGGCCGTAAAGAAACGGAATATTCAACTTCTCTACAAAACAACAAAATACGGCTCGACGAGGTGTATGCTAAGTCCAATCGCCTTCGACACCAGCTTTCACATTATCAGAAGTTATTTCCGGAAGAGACACCCGACCCTGGACACCATGCAGTAGGTGAAGAACCTGCAACAGTCGCGAGACCAAAGACTGTAACAAGAAACAAGGGTAAAACTAAGGCACCACTCGAACAACCAGACAAGAGCTGGAGCGAGATGTACCGCGGGGCTCCAGCTGCCAAAAGGCTCAAGCGTAAGTTCGAGTTGTTCTCCAGAAAAATGGAATTAACATTCGACGTAATTGATCCCAATGCATTACCATACGTACATGGCGTGTTCGACAAGCAGTAGTCTACAGGCCCATACGAAAGGCTTGTGGCCGCGCAACTAGAACACATCAAACTGAAACGAAACGTTCTGGCGCCACCGCAAAAGGGTGATAGTTCAGAGTTCGATCCTCATCAAGACTCAATCAGCTTCATCTACAACGACAAAAGACTCCCTGGAGGCCAACTACACGCCAGCTGGTTGCCGCAAGAAGGTTCACAACATTGGATCGCGGCATCTACACGATGGAGAAAGCACGAGGGATATGCCAAAAGTTGACCAACGCATTAAATCGATGGCCTAACGTTGAAGACATCTCATCGGATCCTAACGTCCCTGGGAGCCATACTAGTGGTGTTCTACTGCTTCTTACAAGCTGCGCAAGCCAGTTTGTATCCCGGCGTCCCTATTTAGTCCACTGCACCTCTTTTTTTCGAGCAAAAGAACAAAAGCACGGGGAGAAACTGACCAGACTTAATTATATAGTGATAGTCACATATATAATAGTTTTACGGGCATCAGGCGGGTGATGATATCGGTTTGAATGGCCGCCAGCGGAATCGTCATAACGGCAAGCAGTCAGGGAGATTTAGGGTGCGCTAAGCAAAGATAAAGAGTGACATGAAAGAAAGATTACAAGCTAAAAGGGGATGGACTTGGATACCAGTTAACACGATGAGCAAGTTTGAAACGAAACTCAACTTACTGAAGCAGGTTTTCGTCGGCTGGCCCTGACATCGTTAGAGACCTTGGATCGATTGCTTGATAAACAGAATCTTGGGAGGAAAAGTTGCCTACTCAAATGAGATACCGGGCCATTGTAAATTCTAGAACGATGGTGAATCACTCATGGCCTGATGCGCATCTCTAACAACCACTGCAAATTCTTTTACGCAGCAAAGCGTAACACTTCTCCTACATCGTGCGGAGAAGCACAGTTGAAGAACTTCGTTTCTTTACCCTCTCCTTTCTCTCCTTTCTCTTCTCTACTTCATCCTCTTCGTCCTCTTCACTCTCTTTGAACTTCTCATTCTTCAAACAAGCCAAATCTCATCGGCTGTGCTACACCTCGTCCAACACCTGGAGGTATTGATCTTGAGTTACCTACTCTTCCATTTCCCCTTTATCCTGAACTAGCCATAGACAGCTTGACGACCTTTTCTTCTTTGCGTCGGATATCCATCTTCAGAATTCACCATGGACTTCACCTCCTCGAAATGCATACCCGGTTGCAAACACACCCTTACCCCTTCTCAATTCGAAAATGAGACCGCCATGGGCGATACACACTGGCGCAGAATCCAGGTGGTCAGGGTACTCGAGTCTTTTGAGGCAGCGAAGCGAGTCATGTCACGACAAGGGATTCATCACGTTTGTAGGTTTCTCGAAGCCGGCAGATGGATATCCGAAAGATCGAGCATCAGTGATAGTATCGCATACAGAGCTCTGAAGCAGCAGCGCGGCTACGAAAGATATCCAAGTTTCTACTACCCTCGATTTTTCGTCGTCCAGGCCATCTTCGGGTCTAAAAGTGCTCCCATTCCTGGTTGTTTCATTAAATATTGCCTGGATATGTCGCATCACTGGGGTATCCAAATCAATCCCAGCAAGCCTTTCTACCCTCGTCTTGAAGATTCTGAGAAGGAGCTGGTTTTAATGAGGGGAGTATACCCTGAACCACCGAAGCCGAGGCTACTCCAAGATCCTTACGCACAATCTGCTTCGATCCCAGTTGTCGGCTCCTATGATGACGGTGAGCAATCGTGCAGCATTCAAGAGACTTGTGGTACGACCGGTATCATCAAACCAGAACCTGTCAATGATGACAACCTCCTACACAGAGCCGAAAACCACAATTTCAGTACAAACCATGCCTTTGAGCGTCGTTTTTCTCAACTAGAGAGAAACTTCGAGCGCCGCATGGCTAGAGCCCAGAGAGGTCTCGAACACCGTGTTGGGAACCTCGTCGGGCAACACTTCTCAAAGTATCAAGACCAACTACAGATTAATACCATCAGAGCAGAGGAAGATCCCGAGAGCCGTCTAAGAGAAGCGCGCGAAAAAGCAAAGGACATCCATCAACATGCCCTCCGGGCTCAAAGACATGCAGATACAGCAGTGAAGATGGCAGAAGCCCTTTGCGAGAGTCTGACCACAGCCACCAAGCGTCCTGTCAGCGATGATCACTACGACGATGAGCATTCCAGCAAGAGAGTGCGCGGTGCTTGAGGGTATATGAAAAGCTGGAGAGGAGGCATCTGCTTGAGGGAATAGAGTTGTTGGTGGTTTGAAGCTTGAACATGCGCTGGGAAATACAGAAATGGGACGTGCTGAGACAGTGATATTGGCGGCTATTCGTTGGAAGTCTATGTATCTATATAAAGCTATCAACATTCCTCTCAATGAATTATTAAGATATCAGCTGTGTGCTAATAATCAAGACAGTAAATTGTTTGAATAGTGTGTCTAGTGAGGAGGAAGAACTGTTTGCACCGGTTCACACACAGCCTGTCTCAACTAGATGGGATTAGATAATGAGCAGCATATTCTCCAACTAATTTATCATACTTTAAGTAAAACCTAAGTAGGCTTATCTTAAACTTATGCTAACCTTTAGTATCATTTAGAGCAATATTATCATGTATCTCTATAAAGCCATATTATAAATTTAGCAAGATCCCCCTCTACCTATTACTATAAGTTAAGATATACTAAGGCTTATAACATAATAGAGGACATAAATAGGAGTTGAAAATTAATAGAAACCACCTAGAGTAAGCTATAAAGTACTTACTAAAAGTCATATTACAATCTAGAGAGGCGAAAAGACTAAGGGTCTGGCTTAACATATCATGTCAGATGCTATATGTGTTAAGTGAGTTGGACAGTATATGTATTTTTATTCCCGAGATAAACCAACTGAAAAGTGTAGAGTTATGTTTGTCTTCTAGAGCCAATACTTCGGTTGCTTTTCTGCTAGCTCCTGTTATACATGACTTAAACCAGCATCCAAGGGTAACTGGAGTAAGCTTGATGTGTCACAACTAGCAATAAGTTTCATCTACCACAAGACCCTCAAGCATACAATACATATCATCCTTCATGTCCACATCACTCTCCGAACTTCATGACAGCCTTGTTTACGCTGGTAGGTTGCTCGAACTCACTACTAAGCTTCGTTTTATGGCTTTCAAGTCATACTTGCCGGGTGAGCCGGTATGTGGAACAAACGGTGGGCCTTACGTCGAGGTAAAATAATGCCTCTCTTACACTGGATCTCCCTATATTTCTTTTACAATGGATGTTCTGGTCCCTTCGGCATCTCGGCGTGTCTTATTTTCCCGTGGAATCCATGGCTTTCGCAACACCTAAATTGAGTCTTTAAATGGCGATAACAAGCCCAGATGCAGTAAGACTATCGATATGTTGGGCTGTAACGTTTCAAAGACCCCAATAAAACCCAGGGCGACCTTCTTATTACGATCGAGCATGCGCACCAGGATTGCATACTACGACGGTGTTAGAGACGATTTCGTGGAAAGACAGCACTTAGACCAATAGAAGGATCATGTTGTATACCGGGATGACTTGCTGTAAGACTCACATGCAGCGCGAGGTTGCAGTCGGCACTATTACACCTAACAGGTAAGTTTTAAGCATTCAACGGTCCGACAAAAGAAGCTGAGAGGGTGTTGTACCCCATTCGTCCACCTCCGCAACCATCAGCGATGATCGTCGACCCCGGACTGAGGGCACCAATCGCTGTTTCTTAGGCCCGTCTGCTTGGTCTTTCACAGGATCGCGCCCGTTCAAACGCTGGCTCAATCACCCCAAACGTGCCGATTATCCCTGTCCTAGATGGGGAAACGGAGAGCTCTGCTTACAAGGAGTGGTGAGTGGCATGTCTCTCGATATGCCGATAGCCGTTGGATGAGCCAGGAAACGGTGCAGTTTTCGGTGTTTCCATCGTCGAGACTCAACGCTAGACAAGGGCCTGGAGCGATTGCCGGGCCGACAACGGTGGGATTTTGGAGGCGAAAGGTGTGGAGGTGGACTGAGCTTTTGAGGGTTAACTGGGTTGGGAACTGGGGAAATTGAGTTTTGGTGAGAGCACGACGATCATTAACTGACTGAGCAGAGGATGGTCTCGCTAACATGCGGGGGGTTTCAATACCCATGGGGTTTGACGTCTGGGGGGGATCTGGACCATGGTGGATTGACAAGTCGCCCGCTGATGAGGTGAGTTGAAGCACATCATATCCGTAGATGGCCATGATATACAGATGAGTTAGTCACCACAACACATCTAAGATTGATGTGTTTATGCACTGTGACAGGCAGTCAGTATAAGCTGAGCGGCTCACCATCAACCGCTGTCTCGGTATAGCCACGACAATAAACAACTCTGTGCCTCATATGCACATGCATCTCCAAGCCATAAACACGGCAAAGTTAAGGTTAGAGCCATAGATAGAGGCTCTTTCCACCTCCAAACAAACTTGCCGCACCATCCGCTCAGCCTTGTAACGCCTCATCGCCTGAGGGTGTGGACGAGCCGCTATCTCAACATCAAAGCACCACATCTACATGGACATGGGAGATTAAAGAATATTTGTCTGAACTCAGCTAATGAGGCTATGGAAACTTGTTACTATGTTGAACTTGGGTAAATATCTGGTGATATTGTAACATGTTCAAAGACTCTGCTCTAATTATACATACGAATAACCTGAATGATGTGATGAACTTGAGACTTCTATTACACCGAAGCGAAGTCGAAAGTTGAAACCGCCAACAGACCCAACAACACTCCCACAAAAGGGCCGAAGATGTTGTGGTCTTTGCGCGCGCGCTATAGCGGGACGCCTTCGGAGGGTCACCAGGGCGTAAACGTCAGCTGCTAATACTTTTATAGGTTTGCTGGAGATGTACAACAAGCAGAAAACACCATCAAATCTCAATTGCTTTACTTAAACATTGGCTTCGGTTTGGTTTGGTTTGAACTATCAGATATGACACGCTTGATATGTGGCAAACATTGTTCACTACACAATCGTTTAGTAGACGAGGGTTGAACAGAACTTACCCAATTAGGAAATCAACACCAAAAGATACTTCGGCTTCTGCGTCGCCGAGCCGGCCTGGCCCGGTCTTGGCCTCCGGGGAAGGGGATCCACTTTTCAACTTCCCCCGCCCCCGGTCTATTCTCCAAAATATGTATTTCCTTTCCTTGTAGCTTTTGTGGGGGACTAACTAATCAACTTAACCTGTCAGTTTATGTTGGGGCACGAGGACAAAAGACCTGGGGAAATGGGGGAGGCGTTCGTCTTGGGGAAAGCCTATTTCCTTGTAGAGAATTGCTTGGGCTGGCAAATGTTTGAGCATGCCATGCAAGGGAGATAAAAACATGTGCATACAGTACAGTAGTATACCTGGTTCGTAACGATCACACTCAAAGTATCCGTAGTCATTTTAAACTGCTGCACAACTCACCTCTCAGCTCTCTGCAATGTCATTCTGACGATCCCACTTCACAGTAGGAAAGGACAACGCCATCATCTACCCGTTCTTTTAGCTCTCCCACCTTGAAAGGCTGTCGACAACTCCGCTGTGACGACATGGATTGAGAGTTGCCCTGGGAGGAGACATCTGGTAGTCCTTGTTGAACCAATGGCCGCGTGACCTGATCCCCCCTCACGAGCTCAAGCTTTGAAGCTCAACCTACCAGACCCCCGCAGCTTCAAATCCACCCACCACTTACTACCCTTAGTTCCATATCTGCACCATCGTAAGTTGATGGTGCGGCTGCTCCGCATCTTGGAGCTCTTGTCATTGCTCTTACTCCACATCCTCGGCCAAGCCGTCTTTGGAGATGTGGCATGGGGAGAACGAGAGCTGGGGAAGCATGGCTGGTCACCCCATGTTACCCAAAAGCTTAACGCGTCAAGGATTTGGTGTGAGCAATAAGCGTTTGCATTATACGCCTGGGTTTGAACCTGTGATCAGCCAGTGTTTGTGTTTAAAAGGAGACCACCTCCCGCGTTGATTGAGTTTTGTTCCCAGGTCATCACTCACTCAGAAAGCATTGTCCAGCTTGGCTTTCTAATTCTTCTTTCACTTATATACTTCCCATCTCTCAATCAAACTCGTCTCCGGGAGTGGCCATCTTCAAGATGAATACTCTTCGAAGAGCATCCCTTAGCAAGCCTGAGGAGGCAGGCAAGGCATGGCCTGCCATCGCCATCGGCTGTTTCGTCGCCTTTGGTGGTGTCCTCTACGGGTATGTCGAGCCTCCAGTCTACCGTCTAGACAGGTAACTAACAGCCACCGTCTACAGTTATGATACAGGTACCATCTCTGGTATCCTAGCTATGCCCTACTGGCAGCGCCTTTTCAGCACCGGCTACACAGATGCCAAGGGCAACCCGGCCATTACAACAGCTCAAGAATCGAGTATCGTCTCGATCCTTTCAGCTGGTACTTTCTTCGGCGCTCTGTCCTCCCCGTTCATGACAGATTATATCGGCCGTCGTCCTGGTCTTATGATTGCAACTTGGGTTTTCAACCTGGGTGTCATTCTTCAGACTGCTGCTACTGCCATTCCCATGTTTTTGGCGGGCAGATTCTTTGCAGGATTCGGAGTTGGTCAAATTTCCGCTATCAGTAAGTTACACATCTACCCACACAGCAGCTTAATTCTATGAAACACAAAGAGAGCTATGCTTGGCTCTTCAGATTGTTTATGCCTTCAAATCACCAATTCTCTTGTGGAAACCTCAGGCTAATATCCCCCAGTTCCTCTCTACCAGTCCGAGACAGCCCCCAAATGGATTCGAGGTGCCATCGTCGGTTCATACCAGTGGGCCATTACAATCGGTCTACTACTCGCAGCCATCGTAAACAATTCCACAGGAAAGCGTAACGACACAGGCTCTTACCGCATTCCCATCGCCGTCCAATTCGCCTACTCCCTCTTCCTCTTCTGCGGCATGATCCTCCTCCCCGAGACTCCTCGATTCCTCATCAAGAAAGACCGCCACGAAGACGCAGCTCGCGCTCTTTCAAAGATCCGTCGTCTTAGTCCCGATCATCCTGCCATCCAGGCTGAGATCTCCGAGGTCAGGGCGAACCACGACTACGAAAAGACCCTCGGAAAGGCCTCGTACATCGATTGCTTCAAACCACCTATTCTGAAGCGTCAATTCACAGGCTGTGCACTCCAGGCTTTGCAGCAGCTGACCGGAATCAACTTCATCGCGAGTTCAGCCCTTCTATAGCATTGTGGTGTTGAGAATTGACTAACAATGTGTCCAGTTCTACTACGGAACCAAGTACTTCCAAAATTCGGGTATTTCTAGCGGCTTCACCATCTCCATGATTACATCAGCTATCAATGTTGCTTCTACTCTCCCTGGCATGTGGGCTATCGATAAATGGGGTCGCAGGCCTCTTCTACTCTGGGGTGCTGTCGGCATGTGTGTCTCTCAGTTCATCGTCGCCATGGCCGGTACCTTCTCCACAGGCCAGAACTCTGATGGAACCATCTTTGTTAAGAACCTGGCTGGACAAAAGGCTGCTGTCTCCTTTGTCTGTATCTACATCTTCTTCTTTGCCTCTACCTGGGGACCTTTGGCTTGGGTCGTCACCGGCGAGATCTTCCCCCTCAAGACCCGTGCCAAGTCTCTCAGTATGACCACTGCTACCAACTGGCTTTTCAACTGGGCTATCGGCAAGTTAAATCCCACAGTAGCGTCTTCAATTACAGTTGCTAACTCGACACAGCTTACTCTACTCCCTACCTCGTCGACTACGGCAGCGGAAAGGCCAACCTCCAGTCCAAGATCTTCTTCATCTGGTTCGCGTGCTGTTTCCTGTGCATCGCCTTCGTCTACTTCTTCATCTACGAGACCAAAGGACTCTCCCTCGAGGAGGTTGACCAGCTCTACGATGAAGTTACCGTTGCCAGCAAGTCCAAGCACTGGAAGCCCACCGAGACCTGGGAGCACCGCCAGAGCGTCTCCGGGCCTGGCGGCAAGATGTTCGGAAACGAAGAGGGACAGGTTTCACACAACGAGAAGCACGATGCTTGAAAGGTGTCAGCTTAATTATATCACTACAAAGTACTAGTACCTTGGTTGATGGAATTGCCGGATTGGGAAGTCCTCTAGCTGGCACTCCGCTCCACTTTTAGCGGCTCCGGCTCGGCCCCACAAGGCCGAAGGACTATGATTATCACACGTATCACACGAAACAGCATATATATCCATGAATTCACTATTTTCACATCCATACGCCCTTCTCCATGCATTCTAGAACTCTTCAGAGTGGTTTCATAGTTTAGAGCTAAGCCGTGTACATAGTGAAGGCAGCTCAAAGTCCATGCCACTAAACAAATGAACCACAATCACTGCAAGTCTACTCGCTTAGTACGTATTTGTTCTCTTGGCCATATGGAACCACCTGTGCAAGGTGGGGGCCCTTTACCATTCACGCTGTTGGATTTCTTGACAATAATTGCACTGAAGTATCGCGATTATCGCGATTATCGCAGTGCAACAAGGTTTGCTATGCCCTGCATATCCCTATAGCACCTTGGAACGAGCAAGCATTCTACAGGAAGACAGCTCCTTCGGGGTGATACTCAAGCAACTCTCCTTGGCCTCTTTGATCCCATATAATGGGCTCCCAGTCCACCAGGTATGACAGGTGTGTACGAGTTAGTAGTTTGTTTCCCGTTAATGTTTTATATTCTATTAAAGAAATTATGATAAAATCCACTTATTTTACAAAGTTTTCTAAAATTATATAGTTAGTCTTGTATAAACTTACAATAAGATCTGTCCAATTTATATATTCTTCTATAAATTATTCCAGTAGATTGCCTCCTGAATATTCCATACCTCGCAAGTCTCTATTCTTATATACGTACCCAGTTGGCTTATTTTCGCAACCCTTGCCTGGAGTTATAGGTGCGTGTATACTTCATGCATTACCCATGTCTAGTTCGTTCTTGTTCGTCTCCCAAGAGGCTTCCCACTAGGCCCGGTATATTTGCCTTAAGCCTCGTTCTCACTTTTCCTTCCAGGATTAAGTGTTGGTTCGCCGAGTGTTGAAGTGTTGGTATGTAGGCTCTGATGTCTCTTCTCAGATAGCTAGAGTCTTCAATATTTAGGTCTACGTGAATGATGCAAGTTTCTGAGAGGAAGAATATACGACATCGAAAGTCCATATTTTATTCAGCACCCTAGTAGACGCCAGACGCATTCAAACAAAGTGAAGGGCTATGTCTCTATGGGTCGCTAGCGTCCCATTGGACACTGTAGACTCAGTCGCAGTGGCCTCTAAATAGGCGGTTTGCGTATGATTGAGAAACTCAATTGTCTATTCATGTGCGTTGAACTAATACTTGCTATAATCGGAGGTCACGAAAGACAATACCGAATCGACCCATATCTCACGCATGTATCAGCGAGTCTCTTAACACAGGACTAGTCTTTCACTATCAATCATGTAGCAGACAGGATAAGCTCCATCAGAGGAGAGAAATATTTCATATCTACCGAGGTGGCTTGTTTTGGCATCCAGGTTGACTGCCTAAGGAAGCAACAGTCTCAACTACCAGTGCGCACAACGCTCCTCAGGCCCTTTAACTGCCAAGCCATGACACCAAAGATACGTACTTATCAATATTCTTGCATCGCCTGTCTTCTTGATAACCTTTTTAGAGTTCGTCCTGTAATCCATCACGAATGGTGAATAATCTCAAGTCCCAAACTCCCATATCTTACAATGCACATCCCCGAAATATGTTCGGTGTAACTCATCTTCGTCCATTGGAAGTTTTGGTAAAGTGTTCGTCGCATCTTCCGAGGCCTTTCTTGATGCTTCAACGCCGCTACATCCTCGTCAATTTGCGGGTATGGTATTCGCACTGCTGCATGTGATGCTCAGCTTGACCTTTGTGCCAGGCTATTCTTTGAGCGTGCTGCTGGTTGGCCTTTGCTTCATCCAGCTGCTTCTCAAGATCTCTCACGAGCTGATCGTAGTAGACAACAGCTTGGGGTTCCGGCGAGTTCTGATTCTGTGGCGTATCCATGGGTTCGGCATCCACAACGCTGTTGGAGCTATTTGTATCAGTCAACGAAGCTGAATCTTCGATAATGGGCTCGAAGGTCTCAGTGATCAACTCGGGAGCCATAGCCGAGTAACCAGTAGTTTCATTCCGAGATGCTGGTTGGGAAGAAGGAGCGTCGTTCGTCTTCTCCAGAGAAGGGGTTCCAGGCTCGACTTCGACTTCAGATTTTTGCTGCGTATGAGCTATGAACAAATCGTCCTTGCTCTGGGTGTTCTCCATTTGGTCACCCTCGAACAGTCGCTCATACCTCTCTACACTGTAGTAGCTGGCAGGAGGGTAGAAGAGTCCAGTAGGAGGGAAACTGACTCCCCACCAAACAGACATCATGGGTACAAGAGGTGCCATCAGCTTAAAGCGAGGCCATAGAGTACTAATGACCAGCCACTTTGGAAAAGACGCCGTTTTGGAATCGCGTATCTGTGGCATAAAGGGATGGTCTGTGATCGAACGGGATTTGGGAATCCATGTATCGGCATTCTCGGTCAAGAACTTGTAAGTATATGACTTGCAAGTATCGGGCACAGGGCCCATCAGTAGTTCATTATACTTGTTGACAACTCGAGTGATTTTGTTGCGTGTCCAGGCTCGATGACGATCATTAGTAATCCCATCGATATGTGGCTTATAAAATCGGGCTACGGTCAAAACAATAGCTTTCGGGAACCGAGAAATCACTTCATCCGGCCAGTGATGTTTGATCATCTGTGTAGGTGTTACTTGATCCATGGGTAAGTCGATAGCCTCTTGTCATGAAGAGCGAGGCGAGAACGGGATATAGAGAGGAAAGATGAAAGGAATAAAAGAAAAGGAGAGAAGAGAAGATAGGATGAATAAAGGAAGGAATTAATAGAAAGGAAAGGAGGGAAGGGGGGGAGACGGAAGGAATAGAGAGGGATACTAGAAAGGAAAGAGAAGAGAGCAACACCGGCATAGAAGTGGGGAAGGTACCTAGTGATTCACTGCTAGAGTTGTATTTCTGATTCTGCATCCTGAACACCTAAAGTTATGTTGTATACGCATATATTCTGAGGAATTGGTAAAGCAACTCGGATCAACTTAACTTCGAAGCCTGGTTTCTATACCGATATCACCAGGCTTGCACTGAATTGAGTAGAGCTCACGTGTTATTCAGATGGTTCTAAGCCTCACATTAGCAGAATAGCACCTCTTGCTGGGAACTCCTCATCCAGTCATGAATACAAACACACACGCAAGCATACAAACATATATACCCACAAGACTAACAAGGTTATAGACGTTCCATCTTACAAAATATAATGAAGAAATACTGGGAAGCACTATAAAGTTAACTATAAGACATACTTGTTATACCTCGTCCCTTTCTCAACACCATACTACCTTAGCATTTGGGTATGGTTACAACGACAATCGTTTCTTCTTAGAATGATATTGCCTAGAGTAAGGCCTGATATCTCCTATCCTCTGCACATATAGTTACGTAGGGGTTGGGACGTACAACATAGTCCCTTGGTTCACCTCAGATTAGATAAGGTGTCCTAATTTTAAATTTAATGAGAAGTAAACTTAAATAGAAATAAATACTTATGATCGTTTGTATTAGAAAAGCTATTGATATAAGTTTATTCAAGATCCGTCGTACATTCATCAGGGTGTATAAAAACTACATGCAGTTAGGTGGGGCCTGCCTGCAAGACCCCTATAATTCACTAGAATCCACTGAGTCCACTGATCAACAACCCACGGCATCGCACCTCTCACCAACACGTGTCAACCACCACCCGCGATACCTTCATCCTCACATCATCCTCAAACCTGGCCTCTCTTTCATTCCCCTCAACCCGCCAAAGATGTCTCCCTCTCCCGCAAGCGAGAGTCTTCCAGCTCCCTCCATGATCAAAGGTGCATCCCTCCTCATCATCCTTCAACTCGCCTCGCGCCTCATAACCTTCATCGCCAACCAACTTCTCCTGCGCTACCTCACCGCGCCTCTTCTTGGCCTATCTACGCAACTTGAGGTGTATTATCTCTCTGTCCTGTTCTTCGCGCGCGAAAGTCTCCGCGTGGCGATTCAGCGGAGGGATGCTGGGTCTAAAGCTAAAGAGGAGAGCCAGGCTGTTGTGAACTTGGGATATCTCTCCATCGGACTTGGCACATTTGTCAGTCTTGGTCTGGGATGGATGTATCTTGCGTATGCCACTGAAGCTACGCTCTCAACGCCGTATCTCGTCGAGTCGTTGTACATCTATGGATTTGCGGCTATGGTTGAGTTGCTGTCTGAGCCGTGTTTTGTCCTTATGCAAACGCGATTGCAGTTTGGCACACGGGCTGCCGCGGAGTCTATTGCTACGTTTCTACGCTGTGCTATTGTATTTGGTTCTGCAGTCTGGGCCTCCAAGCACAACGATATCGGAGTCTTACCATTCGCTTTAGGGCAAATTACTTACGGCTCTTCATTACTTCTCGTCTATCTTATCTCAGGATATCGTCTCGCGTCTTCAATTGGCTTCTCCCTTCTACCCAAAACCATCCCTTCAAAGGACAACCGCTTCTGGGGCTCCATGTTCGACAGGCCAACAATAAGCCTCGCAAGAAGTATGATGGCCCAGAGTGTGGTGAAGCATCTCCTTACCCAGGGTGACACCTTTCTCATCTCTTTACTTGCATCCACCAATGTCCAAGGCGCATACGCGCTTGCAAACAACTACGGCAGCTTGCTTGCCCGTCTTCTCTTCCAGCCCGTTGAGGAAAGCAGCCGAAGTTATTTTTCACGATTGCTCTCATCTGTAACACCTACCAAAGAAGGCGGCAAGCCAGCTCCGACTGTGACCGAAGCGAAGCAAAATTTGCAAACTCTTCTTCGACTTTATATCCTTCTATCGTCAATCATCATCAGCTTTGGGCCATTTGCAGCCCCGCCTCTTCTGTCGATTGTGGCAGGCAAACAGTGGGCGGGTTCAGGGGCTGGAGATGTTCTGGCAGCATACTGCTTCTACATTCCCTTCCTTGGACTCAACGGTCTTACAGAATCTTTTGTAGCATCAGTCGCTACGGAGGCTGAGGTTCATAAGCAGTCTGGCTGGATGGGTGCCTTTTCCGTCGTCTTTGCTGCCTCGGCCTACCTCTTTATGAGAGTATATCCCCTCGGTGCCATTGGCCTTGTATTGGCCAATATGATCAACATGGCATGCCGCATTGTGTGGAGTGGAACATTCATCAAGAGCTTCTTCAAAAGGCACGGCACCAACTTTAACATCAAGACTCTGCTTCCTGGGAGCACACTTGGTGTCTCAGTTGCCACAGCCATTCTTCTCAAGCAACTAAAAGTCGTAGACAACACAGATCAACCGATCAAATCTCTCATCAAGATCGCTGGCTCGGCCATCCCATTATTGCTTCTTATGTAAGTCTACCAAATTCAAATTCCAAATGAAAACAGACTTTTGACACATCTAATCATCGCAGCCTGGTCCTCGAGCGCCATTTTATCCTTGAGTGTCTAAACTCGGTCCGCGGTCGCAAAGCCGCCAAACAATAGTGCATTTATAATAGTTCTAATCAAAAGTGATCTTGGTCGACTTCGCATTCATGTCGACATCTTTGAAGAAAGCGCCGTACATGTCGTGAGCCTTCTTCTTGACGGTGGTTCCGAACTTGAGAAGGTCTTCGGGCACGGGCTGGTTGGCACCCCTGAGAATGTTGACGAGACTAGAAGAGAGTAAGTAGATGTTCATTTGCTGGTGCTTGGTACACTTACGAGCCAGAGTGCGACTTGTCCTCAACGGTGAAGAAGGTGATGGCCTCGCCGGTCTTGCCGGCTCGGCCAGTTCGTCCGATACGGTGGACGTAATCTTCGATGGTCAAGGGGAACTACTCATGTTAGCGAATGCTCAAAGGTGATTTGATAGGCACATACTGTGACGTTGATGACAAGCTTGACCTCGGGGATATCCAGACCACGGGCCGCGACATCAGTAGCAACAAGAACAGGGGTGGCTCCAGACTTGAAAGCCTCAAGACTCCTTGTTCGCTGCTCCTGTCGCAGATCACCGTGAATACCACCAACATTAATGCCCTTGCGGTGGAGGAAGTTCTCTATGCGAGTAGCCTCCTTCTTGTACAGGCAAAATACCAGGATACGGTCGTTCTGCTGCTTGCCCTTTCCTTGATGCTCCTTAAGAAGTTGCAGCAGGCGGAACTCCTTGTCTCTAGGCTCAACAACCTCAACTCTTTGCGAGATTCTTTGGTTAGCCTGGAGCTCAAATGCGCCATTTGCCGTCTCCTTGCCGCCGGATCCGATGGTGATCTTGACAGGGCTGACCATGAAGGTGGATGCAATAGACTGCACGGACGGGGGCCATGTAGCTGTGAACATGAGTGTCTGGCGCTGTTCACGGGGAGGGCAAGAGCCCAGAATTTGTTTGATATCCTCCTCGAAACCCTTGTCAAGCATGCGATCAGCCTCATCCAGGACAACAAAAGCTGCTTGGCTGAGGTCGACAGTGTTGTCGGACATGAAGTCCTTAAGACGACCGGGAGTCGCGACAATGATGTCGGCGCCGCGGCGAAGCTGGTTTCGCTGATCGTCCTTGGAAGCGCCACCGTAGAGGCACACGCACTTGAGCTTGTTCAGCGCAGCGACGGAAGCCATCTGCTCGTAGGTTTGCATGGCAAGTTCTCGTGTAGGTGAGACAACGACAGCCTTGGTGTTCCTGTGCTTGAGAGCAGAAACAGCCTCAACACAGGGGAGGGCGAAAGCCATGGTCTTTCCGGATCCTGTCTCAGCGACACCGATCACATCACGACCTGACAAGGTGAATGGCCATGAGGCGGACTGAATAGGCGTGGGCGCCTTGTAGTTGGCAAAGGGTGAAGGCTTCTTCTCGAGGAGGTTTGTAGCGGGAAGTTGGTGGAACTCCAGGACGGGGCGTAGAGTGACGGTCTCGGTCTTGGGGTCGGTGACGGTAATCTGCTCCTTGGCGAGGAAGGCGTCAATCTCGGCTTGAGGAACATTAGAGAGGCTGATGGTCTGGGCGTAAGTGCCGTTAGAGAGAGCCTCGGTGGAAGCAGACTCGGAGGTAGCCTTGGCCTTCTTAGACTTCTTAGACTTCTTCTCCTTGGGGGTCTCTTCGGCGACCTCAGCGACCTGAGCAGGCACCTCGGCCTCAGCAGCCTTTAGCTTCTTCTCCTTCTTCTTTTCCTTCTTGGCCTTCTTGCGCTCCTTCTCAGCAGCGCGCTCGGCCTCAGAATCGTCACCCTTCTCAGCAGGGGTCTCGGTCTCCTCCTCAGTCTTGCTCTTCTTGTCCTTCTTCTTTTCCTTGCGCTCCTTCTTCTCCTTCTTCAAACGAGCCTTCTCATCAAGGTCGGTGACCTTGTTCTTCTTGGAGGGTCGATCGACGGCGACCTCCTCGCTGTCGGCGAGAAGATGCTTTGTAGCAGCCATAGTGATTGATTGCGTGTATTGGAACGACCGGGGATGGGCTGTTCGAAAGGCAGTTGAGGTTATCGCAGAGTGGCTAGGAAACAAATTGCGACGTAAAAATGGGTGGGATGTTTTAGAGACAGCAAAAAAAAGTCTCTTATCGATAAGCCAGAACGCTTCGCCTTCGAGTCTGGACCCACTTTCCGTTGTCCCCGGCTCTTTGGTACATACTCCGCTTCCTTTATCGGAGGACCCTGATATCAACCACTCTTATGAATGCCTTCATCTTTCCCAATTATGTGCTGTGAACACTTCATGTTGCCATATTGAGCTAGTAGCACTATAACTGCAATGCTTGGCTTTAGTTGCGACCGAGATGGGTTCACCGTTGAAGCAGTCAGCGACACGTATGTCCTGTCGTGTCTTGCTTCAAGAAACCATCAACGCCCTAAACGAAAGACTGAACTCTCCAAGCTCTCGAATGCGTAACGATCGTATATGTTTCCCGTTAGCCATAGTACACAATGCACAGGTGTCATACCTGCAAAGCTATCACAAGGCTTTCCTTATGCAACTTGCCGTATGGTTCTGTCAAGTTGGGGATTGAGTTACATGAACGCCTCACTTACCGGGCGATGCATGAAAGTCCAGAATTGGTCTTGATCAGTCTATACTTCGCCATTGTGAATGACCTATACCTTTTATCTAGCTAGGCCTTTTTAGGTCAAAGACGAGCGTTGCAGCTCGCTCGTGTTTCTCTCAATCAAGAGTTTTGGGATTTTGGTGTTGAGCTGCCTCATGATAGTCTCGTCTTTCCGGTTGTGGAATCCCGAACCAGAATATGTATCATGTTCTTTACATCACTGTACTTAGAAGGAAAGTCTCAGGTCTGCTGCCAACACGGCAGATGGTATACAAGTGTACGCCAGACCCCAATAACTGGAATGCGACGCCCTACGTTTTGCATTCATCTTTCCAGTAACTCCCGCCAGTCTCCATCTCATGGGTACGTCAAGTGAGGGTCTTTGTTCCCTTACAGGTCGTCCTGATATCTACGGTGTAGGTATACGCGCCGCCTTCTACGCACAATGGCTTGGAACACTTTTTATTGAGTATATCTCTGAAGATGACCTCTCAGATATGCGCTTCATCAGCATCTTCTCCTCTGCGGCCGCATCGATATCTCTTGTCATAGGAGTAGCTTGCGGAGCACTTCAACCACTTGATATTTACTTCCTTCTCCTATTTTCGATGGGTTTCTTCTTGTTTTTGATGCCATTGCACGTTTGGCGTGTATTAACAAGGTGTCAAAAACATCTAGACCCTTTTCTCCTTACACAAGAGGTTCATGGAACCTTTTACTATCTTATGACTCTTACTATACTCGCGGCCAATGTTTCAATCGGGGCATGGTACCATACAATCTTCCTGCCGCACCTTCATCGAGACTGTCGCGATGTTGTATTCATGCTTGGGAGGACGAATTTGGAGAATAAAGGGTATATCATTATCGGTTCAGTGTTTTACATCGGAGTTCTTATCAGTATTGGAGGGTTCATCTTCCTGAAATCCTGCTGCTCGCCAATCAGTCACTCAGATTCTCGACACAGAAGGAATAGGTAAGGAGGTTGTTTCTGCAACTCCTCGAACGCTACAACTGACCATTTTCAGAGGGAGAACTATCCGGCGGCTCAGAAAGCTTCGCATTCTATCTGGGTCCATAGTATTCACTCTTTTGCTATTGGCTATCGAGCTTCCCATTATTTGGAACCACGTCCAAGGCGTGTACGACTTTGCTACTATCACGCAATTGCTTCCGCTACTTCTCACCGTCGGTATATTTTTGCGATCATTGGCAATTTATGCGAGTGGCACTTACAGTACAGCTGTCGAAGATCAGCCAACGCCTCAATCTTCTTCAACCTCCTTGGATAATGAGATGGTTGATGCTGCGCAGTTTTATCAAGGATATAGTCCTAATGTGTACAACCCGTATGGATACAACGTATATGGATATGATCCTTACGACAATAGGAATGTGTATAATTACAACTACAACTACTATAACCATGCGAATTGGTCGCAGGAGAGTCAAGAACCTCATTGGCCAGAAGGAGTCCATATTTCACGTTGGAGATAAATCATCAAGAATATCATAGCGATAATCAAATTGTTCTTCTACTCATTACAAGGTGAAGCTCGGTGAGCTCGGTGAACCCCGCCGCACAGACCTTGGACCCCTTCCACCCCGCAACCGCAAGTAAACAAAACCGTCAGTTTCCATACCTCAATCCTCCATCGTCATCGCAAAATACCCTTTTGTGCCTGCCGATATCCCAGTTACTGCTGAAATGTCATCAAAAGAGACCTCCAAGAGCAAGGACAAGGATAAGGACAAGTCCAAGGTCCACAAGCTCTCTCTCAAAGGCAGCGCCCGCCTGGTCGCCGAATTCGTACGTCTAGTAGCTGTTATCCACGAGAGTTTGCTAACTGTCCAATTAATGTAGTTCCAATACTCTATCCACAGTATTCTGTACGAATCGAATCTTTCAATATTCTGCGACGTTTGCTGATAGTCTTTTAGCTTTCAACGAGGAGTCTACCCAGCCGAAGACTTTACAGTGTACGTCTCTGCGACCTCCCGCGTCCACTATCCGACTAACAATACCCAGCGTCAAGAAATATGGCCTCAACATGCTCGGTAAATACCCGAATGCTGCGCAATATCACCTAGCGACACTGCTAACACCGTCAAGTCTCGGCCGATGACCAAGTAAAGGCTTACATCAAGAAGATCATGTCGCAGCTCGACAAGTGGATGGTTGGCGGAAAGATCTCCAAGCTCGTCATCGTCATTACAGATAAAGACACAGGGGAGCACGTCGAGCGCTGGCAATTCGACGTATGCGCTTTCTTCTTCCACACCACCTCTACATCAGCTGACAGTCGCAGGTTCAAATCTTCCAACCCGTCAAGAAGTCCAAGTCCTCCAAATCAGCCTCCAAAGACCAAGAAAACTCCGCGTCCGCAGGATCCGCGCCTACAGCGCCCGAGAAAACAGAACCCGAGATCCAAGCCGAAATCGCCGCTATCTTCCGACAGATAACAGCGTCTGTTACATTCCTGCCTCAGCTCAACGGCGACTGCACCTTCAACGTGCTCGTCTACGCCGATGCCGATAGCGAAGTTCCTGTCGAATGGGGTGACTCAGATGCTAAGGAGATCGAGAATGGAGAAAAGGTGCAATTGAGGGGATTCAGCACGGCGAACCACCGTGTCGATACCTTAGTTAGCTATCGATTCTCAGATTAGCCTGAACGGATTTGGGCTCAAGAGCGGGAGATAACAGAGGAAAGAGTTTGTTTTTATGAATTTTCGGCATATCTCAGGAATGACTTATCCTGGAAGGCGTTACAAGGCGCCATGGGGACTTTGTTTGTCTAATTAAATATTCAACGGCCATGATGGATTTGTACAATACGTATCAGGATATCTTGTTATCTAATTCATGCATACATATATATCCACTCGGCTTCGCATGATGTATCTCATGTGCTAATTTCTAATCTCGCGTGCTAGCGGCACGAGTCGAAACCGCAAAATCAACCTCTTCTCATCAACCTCACGCCATACACCATCTTATGCAACCCAATTGCCCTCAAAACCGTCTACGCCTCACCTATTGCTATTCGTCGATGTTCTCATCAGGCGCGCTTGAAAAAGTACACGTACGCAAACTTGCGCATCTCATCAACATCATGTGCCTCCACAACCTTCTCGTCGTTGAACAAAACCCAAGTCGAGGCATTACCATCTCCCAAAGCCTTGCGGATAAAAGCAACATAATGTCTATGATCGATTAGCAAGTCTGAAATCTTCCCATGGTGCTCTTTCTTACCCTGCATGGATACTTGTGCCCTTGTGGCACACGATTGATCTTAGCTGAAAGGTCGCTGGCAGATCGGCGCTTCCAGCTGGTCCCTTGGCAGTGGATGCGGTTGCTTCAGCAGGAGCATCATCATCGAACGTTCCTTGATCATCAGGATGACTAAAGAGCCACTCGACAGCCCGCTCAACATCGCCGTTGGTCTCTTTCAAAGCCTTCTTGGCTTGAGGGGCACCGAAACCCATAGCACCCAGCATCTCGATCTTCTCGGGGTCAGCTGTGTTCCCTCCACCAGTTTGGCCACCTAGATCAAGAGGCGCATCGATATCAGGATCCTCCATGTGTCCAAATAGCCATTCCATCGCGGTGTTGGCGTCGGAGTTACCAGTGGCATGGAGTGCCCGCTCGCAACGGTTGCGGGGGAAGCCCATTGCCTCTAATTGAGCGAGGGCGCTGGCATCAGGTTCAAAAGCGGGTGCTTTTGTCTCGGGCTCATCTGGAAGTTGTTCCTCCCCGGATTGCAGTCCTTTGGAGAGATATACATCCAGATCGAAGGCGTCATCCGGCACAAGAACAGGGACATCCACCTTGATAGGAACCCAGTTGACAACCGTCATCTTGCGCGCGTTGACTACCAGGGTGTCGGGGAACGTCTTGAACAGTGAGCGCTTGGTGAAGCCGTCCTTGCTACCACAAGCAGAACACGTCAGCTCTACCTTCTCCGCCGCTGTAAAATTGTCGAGGCACTGCTTAAGTGACACGGGCTTGTAAGCATCTGGGCCATCTGACCCCTCCTTACGGGGAAGCTTTTCCAGGGGGACATCGATGAAGATGTTATCCTGTTCGTTACTGCTGTACCTCACCTTTTGGCAGCCCAGACACTGGAGTCTTTGCTCGAGGACGAAACGGAACGGCTCCGTAGGGTCCTTGCCTTCGGGGTGTGGGGATCGGGTGATCAGTTTGAACAGATGCTGAAGCAACTCGAGGGCGTCCTGTTGTCGCATCGTAGAGAACTCTTCGTGCCCTCGGCCAATTAGGTGCTTGAGCATAGCTGGTGCAAGACCCTTCTGGTGCGTAATGCCCTCTCCAGAGACATCTGCGTCGGGCTTCGAGTACCGTCCAGAAAGAAGTCCATCTGCTGTCTTTCGTAGCTGTGTCTCAAGATCGGCAGCGGGTTCCTGAACAATAGGAAGGTCGTCGCCGGGTCGGAAATACCTCTCCTGGAACGAAGGCATGTCGAACAAACATTGAATTATGCTGGCGAGGTAGCAACTGTTTCCAAGGTTCTTCAAACCAGTGAGACCAGGGCCGAACAAGGGCTTCAGCTCCTTCCCATCTTCGGTCGTCATGCTAAAGTCCCACTTAAGATTCTGTTCGATTTGCATTTCGGTCAAACTCTTCTCGGTCTTTTGGCGCTCCGCTAGCACAATACCCCAGTGGTTTAAGTGCTCGCCCAGGTTGTCGTCAATTCTCTCATCATCACACTTGTAGCAGTAGACATCAGCGGTCCCCTCAGGCGTGATCGATCCAAGTTTAACGGCGACACCATGGCCGGACTCATTGGCGTGAGCAAGAGCATGCGAATTTCCGTCGACGCCTCCCATCTGCTTGCGACCACATCCCAGATTGCCACACTCGATGCACAGCCAAAGATTCTCAGGCAGATCGCAAGCGTAACAGTGGCTCAAATCGTTTTGTTCGATTTTCTTGGCAGGAGCTTGCTGAAGCATAAGGATGTGCTCGCAGCTCGTCAGCTCCTGTTCCCAAGCCTTAACCTCCTCCTTACGAGAGAATGTGTTGGCCTTGAGAATGCCATCGATCATGGGTGCAAGCTTAGGGTGTGTACGGTCGAGCTCAGTGTTACAATCGAGGCACTTGACTGCCAGTGCTGTATCATATCGATCCTCTTCCGTCTCTGCAGCGATAGCCAGTTTGGACATCTTGGTGGGGGGTTCGTCTCGTTCGATAACCTTTCTCGATCGACGGATGTTGAGAGCGAGAGGATGCTGCGTCAGCGCATAGTGAAGTCGGTCATGGTTTCGGTCGCCAGCGCAACCTCCATTGAAGCACTGGAGGCAAACGTCAAGACCATCAGGATCGTCCTTCACGGTACTGGGTTAGCAAGCTGATTTGCGAATGAGTTGGAATCTTGGGAATCCAACAACTGGCATGTCTTACAATCGAGTCAAAACATTGAGTGCAGTCTTCGCGGTAGACGGACTGAGTGGGATTAGGAGGTGACAGCCCTATGAAAGAGTCAGTCCACGAAATGTTACGCCAATCTTGACCTAAAAGCTTGTCGCAGCCATCATGCCCAGACAGATTGAATGGCGGGGTCGAATTTAGAGGTTCACATACCAATCGAGTCGAGATGGGGACAAGCCATGATGGGCAGTTTTTTTGCTTTCTCTCTTTGTTCGTTATAGAAGTATGGGGTTCTAAAGTATTAGGGACAAGAAAGTGAGTTGTAGATGTAGATGTGGAATCAAAAGTTTAGCTAAAGAATCATCACGGAAGGTGAAAGCTTCAGGTACTTCCAGTGATGGGCAGTAGCTCACGTCACTAGAGCTTATGAAGGCGGCGGGGCATTCCTACTAGCCACACCTAGAACTGGTCGCTGTGGCGTCTTTACTTTATTGATTCCATCACTGACAACTCTTGACTGGCACGGATTCCATATTTCGGTCATGGTTTTTACTGCAAATAAAACTCAATTAAGAAGTTGATGCTATAATTGAACTCGAAAGAGGGGTGGCTTCACTGACAAACTTTCCTCAATCTGGGCTTCAACAATGCATAGATACAACGTCGAGTAAAAGATAATGTCTATAAGAGGCCAACCTAAAGATGATTCCTTATGTTTCTAGTAGAAAGTCTTCAGATGCTTGTATCTATCTGGTCTCGTTTTCGTCAACATAAATCCTAAAACTTTGGTTACAATTAGTGTGAAGCAGGTGATAAATTTCCTTCACTGCATCGTTAAAGCTAACTGCTTACTACCCAACAGGGATCAATACACAACTAGGTAGTCACGATCAAAATTCTTTTCTATAACCACAATGCGACTTTCGAATTTGCTCAGAAGTTACCTATCCTGATAGTCTTTTTCCACGCAGTGCAAGTCCTATAGATAGGGAAAGCTAATATAAGACGAGCCAAACCTCCCATTTCTAATCTTACGACCTACCCGAGAGCTGTTTCAGTGATCAAGCTTTAAGGTTTTTAGTTCTCAATTTTATTCTTCAAAATATTCTGTATTTCATTTCTAATATGCTTTTTGAACTTACCGGAAAATCAAAATGCATCAGTACCTTACCCAACAGGTTTTGTGTATAAGTGCATGCTGTGTGAAGCTCTGGAACAGGGCCAAACTCACTATGCTGTTAGGGATCGAGTAAAAGTTTCTAATATTTCATGATAGTTCATACGAATTTATGAAATCACAATAAAAACAGGATCATTATTCTGATGGGTTCTCCAAGTCTTAGATCATAATGACCATGATCCATGGTAACTGTTGAGCTAATGCCAAATGTCCGGCCCATATCCCCGACTCCGTGTAAACAGCGAGCGGGGATTTCTCTCGACCGAAATTCATGATCCACAAAGTTCCATTGCGCCCGTCATCTGACATCTGACAACTGTTGGCATGCCGTTGCTCAATTGACATGTTATTTTTAACGGGGTAATTGACATCGTCTTACCCGACTGTGTGAGTTATGACCGTGGGATCTCGCTCCATGGATTGTAAACGGAGTGCGTTATCAATCTCTTGGCCTTATCAGATGGATAAAATGCATGCAGGTTGACAAATCATTTCTCTCACTGGGATATCAACGCCGATGTCGCCGGACTTGCACCGAATTTACTGCCTCTCAAGTCTTAATTAACTATCACCCGGCTTTCATTCGGCCAGTCAGAAATCGATCTGCAATACGGCGTTGTACTAGGGCTGAGACTACAGTTCTACAAAAGATTTGGATCTCCCAAATCCTCCTGAAATAATAAGTAGTTAGAGGTATTCGATAAGTCCTGATGGCAAGATTTCGTAAATTGAGCATGCCTTTTATGATTTATTTCTTTTCAATAGCTAACAAAACATAAGAACCGGTCCAACTTTGCACTTCTGTACTGTGTAGTGTAATACGGACGACGGAGTACGGAGTTGAAAGCCGACGCATCGCCTGTGAAAAGACCGGATAAAGTGCTGGTCCATGCATGACGACGGTGATTCGCCTCGGCATGTCATTAGTAATGAGTGTTTGGTGTCCACTCCCATCTTATCAGATGCAGACTAGGTCTGGTCCCCTCACCTGCCACTCTAATCGGAGAACATTGCCCGAGCTTTTGCCTACTACGTTTTGTTGAGAAGAGGGCTGTAACACCTGTAGTATGATCGTTACGGCATTGGATCAGAGAATAACCATAGAAAGAGCATAGTGCAAGAAGAATTTCGAGCTCGATTCGATATCATGTGAAGTCAATCGATAAAACAAAAAAAAAGAAGTGGGCAAACGAGCGGGTCATAACATTTGTCTCTTCTCCGAGGAGTACCGAGCTAATCAAGACGTAATGGCCGAGCAATCCAAGCTAAGCCATTGGTTCAGATAAGACCCACACCACCCCGAGCCGTTGCCCGAAATCGCCATCACTCCTCAAGTCCCGCCCGCTGAAGCAGAAGCATCTTTTTTACCAAAGCCCCAGATTCTTTACTTCATTCCTTCCCTCCGTCATCGCTTTTCGCCCCTCGACAACTAACTTTGATCCTGCATCATCACTCATATCATCGAAAAACGCAACGATCCTGATTCTACGTCCTACACGCAACATATCTCCTGTCTGATATTACCGTTACCGTTGAGCTCGATATAACGAACGCCCTTACACACAATATATATATTCACAATGTTCGCTCGAGGAATCCGCGCTGTCTCCCGGCGAGCCGCTCTCGTCGCTCCCCTCGCCCGCCCTACCATCCTTCCTGGCCGACAGATTGCTCCCGTCGTCTCTGTTAACGCCTCGCGCTCATATCACGAGAAGGTTCTTGACCACTACTCACGACCCCGAAATGTTGGTTCTATGAACAAGAAGGACGCCGATGTTGGAACTGGTCTTGTCGGTGCCCCCGCCTGTGGCGACGTCATGAAGCTCCAGATTCGTGTCGACCCTGAAACTCAGAAGATCTCGGAGGTCAAGTTCAAGACTTTCGGATGTGGTTCCGCCATCGCCTCTAGCAGCTACCTCACTGAGCTTGTACGTGGCATGAGCTTGGATGACGCCGGCAAGGTCAAGAACACCGAAATTGCCAAGGAGCTATGCTTGCCCCCTGTGAAGCGTATGTTACCCTCACTATTGCTCAATTGCGGCATATAGCTTTTCGCACGATACTAATTTGGACATAGTGCACTGCTCCATGCTGGCTGAGGACGCAATCAAGTCAGCTATCTCAGATTACTATACCAAGAACCCTAACGCCAAGGTCAGCAACCTCAGCGGCACAGGCATGAAGCTTCCTGAGGCCGATGCTGTTGCTGCTTAAAGGGCAAGCTTGGTCAGATAATCTTACCACACCAAAAAAAGACGAAAAAGCACACATTGCCATTACGCCATGTCACAACGCCTGGGAAATACGAAATGATACCCTCATTGAGGCAGGATGAAAAGAACGTTCGGCATTGCACGAAGAGGAGTATATTTGGATCTAATCTGGAATCAATTCTGTCAGATAGATGCCATTATTCGCCGCCCCTTCTCTATTTGCACGTTCACAGGGAACAAGTTTTGGGGGAGTTAAGGATTCTACTTTGCATTTTTGCCCGAATCACATCGATTGTGATTGGGCTTACTGGGGAGTGATATCATCAACAGAGGTGCGGGGACCGGTTGAGCGTTGAATGAGACGGACTGTAACAAATAGCTATAAGCATGAAACCTAAGCGCTTCTGGATCATAATGTTTAGGCTGTCGTTTGCTAATGATTAGGTGAGATAAGTTGGTGTTTGAAGACGTCGTGCTTCACAGCCAACTGGTGACTTGAGCAGTTGGTTATCATGAGTTGTGCTAGGCTGCAATAATACTGATTTGAATTCCATGCTTGATACTCAGCCGTCTTGATATTGGTTCTCCATATCATATATCCATTCTGTGCAATCACACTGGGGACAGTAATCCTAGTTCATCCTATTTCCTACCCAAAAGGCATGTTATCAACCACCGCAGAAAGCATGGTGATCAGGAATCTTATAGAACCAACATGTAAAACTGAGCATAAAAGTACCCATGCTTATACCTACTTTTATAAGTAATATGCACATAATTAACACTAAACTTAGACAAGAGATCTGCCGTACCTTGCCGCAACTCATGCAAGGCCCAGTATGTTACCAATTCCCCATAGCGCGTCAGCATCAGGCCATTTTCCACCAAAAGAAGAAAAAGCCACCACGTTGTATTTCCCGGGGTAGCTTTCGATATTTCGGTCCCGGGGATCTGGTAACTAGTTATTAAATGATCATTGTGGGGTTTCTTATCATAATCGTTTTTTTTTTTAAAAAGTGTTGGGTGAGGTTCTTGGGACACCATAGATTCATAATGATCACTTAGACGATGAATTAGCAGCACAACACAATTGAGGTGGACAATATGCGATCAGAAAGCACAACTACTATTAAGCACAGGCCGTTAGTGGGACATATGCCTTATATAAATATCTCAATGATTTGCTAACACCCAACTAGATGCCATGTACTCCATCGTCCCTTTGTAATGTCTATATCCATCTGTACCATGCCATCACGCAATTTATGATATTCTACGCAGCTACAGCTGGTAAATGAAGACCGTGGAATCCCTGACCAATAGTAAACTCAGCCTCTGCCCTCCCCATCTCCTCCATCGTCTTGCCGTCCAGGCACAGGATATATGCTGTCTCGGCCACGCCATCAACAACCAGACTGAAGATAATTCCATCATCTTCATCCTCCGCCCCAGGTCTTGGGACAAACACCGGCTCACCAGGTGTGTGACCCTCAGGCCCTGACCAGATAAGCGCATCACCGGTATCTAGATCTGTCTTGACCAGGGCGTCGACCACGGTTGTTAGGCCGCGCAGTGCGGCACTGTAGACATAGCGATATGGCTTGCCCACACGGAGAGGGTGAATAGATGGAAGTTCGCCGGCATGTGGGCTTGGAATGGCAAAAACTTGTTCGGCGTCGGTCGAGAAAGTCATATCTGGGGTTGGCGTCAAAGGAAGCGTGAAGCGGTATCTCGTGAGAGTTGGTGCGCAATTCTTGTAGCGCTCGTTCTCGAACCAGTATTTCTTAGCAGCATCGTCGCGGTTCATGATGACATCGTAGTAGAACCCCTTTATGATATCCATGGTGTCGTACTTGACAAGATCGAAGAAGAGGTTAGTGCGGAAGAAATCTGTACGCTCAATTCCTTCTTCTACCTTGATGCTCTCCTCAAAAGCGTTGACACTGTGAAAGAAGAATCCAGCCGGTGTTGAAAAGGTTGCAACAAGCCCCTTTCCGTGTTTTCTATCAACCACGAGCCACTTGCATTTTCTGTTCTTATCAAATGGTTTCATCGAGTCAATGATGTTGCCCTCCCATTGCGTTTTCAACCCTCTCCATGCATATTGTGACGCAGGTATGCATATCACCACATGGTTTTCGGTGAGGAAGAAACTGTGCATGTATGCGGGTGGGACATTAAGATCAGAGATGGTAGCGAGGATCTCTGTCTTTCCGGAAGCGGCATCTACACGAAAGATTCGATATGTAGGGACGCGGCCGAAAGCAAGGTTGAAGTTGAACAGGTCTCCTGTGATGGGATCGCGTTGTGCGTGAGCGCAGGAGCAAGGGCCGCTCAGTGAAGGATGAAGATGGCTCTGTGTAGCTTCGCCAAGGGGTTCGAGGGTTGATGGATCGATGCGACGGATCCCTGTGTAGTCGGTAGCAATGAACAAGTTATTGGTATTCACGCGGTGACCTAAAGATCCATTGATGGGTTCTGTCGACTGGCGTTTCTCCCCATCGCTCGGTAGACCAGGCACATTGGCCAAGAGAGCAACGTTGTGGTTCCCCAACTTTGGTTCAAAGATAGTCATGGCTTTTGCAAAGAGTCCAACACAAGGATCAGCCTTTTGTCCAAAGGTCATGCCCGACCGCCACCCTTTCTTCTTGACATCGGCAATCCACTCATCGGCCTGCCGTCTTGATGAGTACCAGACTTGCGTCTCCCCACTCTCTGTGGGAACAATATCGAAGCGATGAGTTTGAGCAAAACCGTCGAACCAGTGTGTTGTGAAATGCGTGCCGCGAGAGGTGTCTTCGACACAACTTTGACCAGGACCAGTGCGGTATAGAGTACCTGCAGCCCAAGAGGGAATGGAGCCTTTGACGGTGAGGAGAAGAGGACCACGATTTTCTTCAAGACGATCGAACTGAAGATATGAGTTTGAGAAGTAATGTGTGCTTTCGAAAGAACTTACAGCGGCTTCGTTCGGCCATGATTTCCACGACTCGGCGAGTAAGTTCTTGGTGACGTTGGAGGAGTCCTCCTCTTCGTGCTCGCGGGTGCGGCGAAAGACACCAGGACCGTTGAGAGCCATAACAGAAACAATTTGATAAGAGCAAGCAGTAGAAAAGTATTTCTCTTTAAAGATTCTGTTTGGTTTGAGACGATTTGTTATACGTGTTAGGGGACAAAGGTGTAACGGTAGGATATTCGTTGCAGAAACATTCCCATGAAGTCAAGTGCAAGGTTAGACCGACTTCATATAGTAAAATGAGACGAAGTGTTGGTCTTATGAAAATTGTGCCTTTTGTTTGCTCTCTTGACAATGCCACCGCAGTGATGAGGCGTGGCCTAGGCTGACGCTATTAACAATAGAGCACTGTAAGTGAAGATGCCAACTAATGCTTCAACGTCGTTATCAAAGAATTCCCAAATAAAGAAATTGAGACCGTTGTAAATCCTCCAATACCATAGGTTGCTTAACCCTGATGGCAATGTTTAAATGCGACGACACAACGGCTCATCCGCTTTGCAAAGTCAATGACGCTAACATGGAGAATGAAACCAGGTTTCGCACCAGAAATCCATAATACTAAGCCCCGGAACTTCCACAACGAAGGATTCTCCCACGAAATAGCTCACATGAGCAATTTCAGAACAAACAAATTTCCCCCAGGGCTGAAGCTAGTGGTCGATATTATTGCGCCTTCGCTTCGGATTCGCATATGTGCTTCGTTCTTTGCGGTCGGTGTATAAGTGCGGCATCTTTCCGCCCCGGTCGCTTCATCTAGCCTATCAGGGGCTGAAGACGGCGAGGGAAAGGTCAAGTGTTCAGGTACGCAATAGGGGACTAATAATCCTTTCATTATTGTGGTATCCATCAGACGGACTATGGGGTGCTGTGCTGGTGCACGTTGAAGAGGCTGATGGTACTGAACTCACACCTCGCGATACCATGTTAGCGAAAGCGAAACGAAACAAGCCCAATGCGGAAGCATGCCATCAGTGACATAGAAGTCTATGGCACTCTGCGGGTGACGGGGCTGCTTAAGACTCGAGTTTCCGGTGTGTTACTGTTGGCTGAATCTTGGCGTCTATTGTGCTACTTTCGAATCACAAAGAATAGGCTATTACAGCCCGAGGTAGTACATGACAATTGACGGTGAAGAGATCTCAGACATCAATATGCGAGCCAGAAGAGTCAGTGTTTATGCATTAGTATTAAGAGTTATTGTGTTTGATACAAACAAGACACTGGCTCTCAATGAATCTGAAGATGGAGCAAATAGTCTCTGGTGACTCACCCAGATATGTACAATAATTGGAGTCATGCTGCTACTCACTGATGAACTTGCTCCAAACAGTTCCTCAAGAGCCAAGCAAATCATCTGTGGTGATGATATTGTGTTCAGATCTGGCCTTACTTATCACTGGATCTTAAGTCGTTTTGATCTCGATAGTCTCTAACATGAGCCATGTTGAGGGTAGATGAATAAACATAACTCGTTTCTCGTTGGTTTCTGGAGGCTGAAATTGAGCAATTGGGTCACCAACTTCCTGTATTTGGCATACAAAAGGCTGAAACTAAAAATCAAGATTTTGTGTTGGATGCTCTGGGTTGAAGTTGTTGATCCAGGCCTGAGCTTCGGACCTCATTCCAGGGCCTTATTCGCTAAAACTTGGCTGTCCTCAGTGGTCAACCCTCTAATTCGACATCCGAGCCTTCACGTGATTCGGTGAGCAACAACACCAAGTTATCCATCACAATATCCAATCTCAAGTAAATGTGATAATTCGACAGGACTTTTCATAATGTCAACTCGTACATCCGCGCCGACGATACCGTCTCTGAAGCAATCATTCCTCATCAACCAAACAACACTTCTTGCCCAGCCCCTTACCCCATCCCACTCATGGCAAGCCACCAACGACGCGTCAGATGAGGCTATCCCCGATCGCGTTGTGCAAGACGTCCTACATAGTCTCAACCATACCATTCAGCAGCATTGCCGGCGCGTTTATGCTCCGCAGGCTAGTCGTAATATCGCCGAGCAGATCGACAGTGTCTACACCCAAGATGCTGAGCGCAAGTTGGGAGGACCCGCCGATACTGAAGGTGGTATTGGCAGAGAGCTTGATTTGAGTGAGTTTCTTTTCTTTTCTGGGTTTCTCTTGGGATTTTAAACTGACTTTGAGCAGCTGGAAGTGAGGCTATCGAATCATTACCCTCATCTTGGTATCTGGAAAAGGATGTCAGCGACCACCCCATGGAGACCAAGCGCTATGCAGACGCCGTCCACCAACTCTCTGAGCTTAACGATCAGCGCAAGCAACTGCGGCAGCAGGTAGCGCGCTTGAAGCGTCTCCAGTCACTTGTCGAGCCGCTTCAGACAGCTGACAACGGCGTCGGCATTCAAGAGAACCTACTGACTCGCAACGGCCCCGTTGAGAAAGAACTCGAGAAGATGCGCTTTCTACTGGCCAGAGTCGGTGGTCGTGTACATGCGCTTCCCGATGAGGCTCCGAATGGTGCTTCCAAGGATGTCGCTTTGGCGGAGACTGGTGCTCGTGGCCAGAAGAGGCGCGTCGATCAGTTTCTTGCTGATAATAAGGTGTTTCCGTCATGAAATTAGAGCCAAAGCAACTGCCGTTTATCACTGAGATATGTGGCATGTAGAAGCTCGAAATTTTCAGAATAGCACCAAGAGTCGCTCACTGTCTTGTAGACATTCCTTTACGACAGGGTGCAAGGGGAACAGCAAACCGGAAGCCCAAAAGAATCGATGCTGTACGCATAAGCTGTCCAAATCTCTATGATCACACACAGTTGACAGGAGGACACAGTTCTACAATGCTGTTTTCCCGAGATGTAGCTGATACAAACGGCGACGAACCCGAGCCTTGTTGCTGAGACGTGCACGGCCTGCGGCTTGCTTCTGGGAGACACGTCTGGCCAGGCTTCAGTACCTAACAGATTGACAAATTTCGCCATCTCATCTGAAAGGAAGAAAGCTGGCTGTAGGAGGACTTCTCTACAATTAGCTACTCTAGGGCAGGTATTGCGTTTGAGGCGGTGATGGGCATGATGGGCATAGGTATTTACAGGCGGTGTAACTTGAACCACCTGAGACAAAAGCCTCCGGCGATAATCCAAGCCTTTGATCTAATTGTACACATATTCAAATCTCGAACAACGGCGGGCATGAACGAATAAGTGTCCGTTATTAGCTTAACAGTGAGCCATCCCCCTTCAGCCATTATGTCAATCTTGAGTTTGTACGCCCCTGAACGGGTTATTTGCCGGGCCTGACCTATGGTTCTTGAGCCTTGTCTGGCTTTTATACATATATTTGGTACGGTATCCGGTGATTAGTCCCAATGAATTGGCTTATGTGCTACCTTCGATTCACATATTAGCCTGCCATTTCATCTCGCGTACGCGTAAATTACCATACCTGAGACTCTGTTTAGCCCTGCTGCATTACTCTCCTTCGTCGGTAGCGAATCATAAGAGCTCTGGATCAATGGTTGTTCACTATTAAGTGACATCATACGCGAAAGGTTGTTTGCCAGACCAGTGTTGTGCCTGCTATCATCTGTTGACCTAGGTTGAATACCCGAAGGCGCACAAGCCCCATGACAGAACCAACACAGAAATTTAAGCCTATTTTTGTGATATATCCAATCAGACTATTGACAGCTCAACGCAAATGTCTGCAACCGTATCGGTGGTTTGGTGGCGAGCTATTGTGCTGCATGTAAATAGCCATCACCAACGCATCACACAATGGCGTTGTCGATCATTCATGATTGAATGAAGTGCTGAAGACTGGGATGAATGTATTAAGCCAATTCGCAGTCGATATTATCAGTGAATGTTTGCACTCTGCGAAGATGCTTAGAAACAATACCTTTCGTGTTTGGTCATAAATAGCAGCGCTGGTTTGTCTTGGACAACCTGCATTTTACTACCATTCCCCGTATCCTTTCCTTTAACTTATATAACATTACAACATGGCAAATAAACGCATTCAATCTTCACCTTACTCTACGCGCATGCAACGAATTTATCGTTCTGTGGGCTTCACGAAGGGCTACAACTTCATTATATGGTTCCTCTTTGGGGGAGCCTTCCTGGGCTTTACTCTTTCTCGCTTTATATACCTTGACTTTGATGGCCGATTATGCCCAAGCGAGCCACCAACCAACAGGATATACGGCTCGAGAGGGGCAGTTCCTGGAGAGTGCTACTACTATAGGCGCGGCATTGGCAAAGCAGGTATCATCATGCATCTAGCTGGTATTCTTCCGGCTGCTGTGTTGGTGGTATTCCAGTTCATGCCTGTAATTCGACACAGGGCTTTGGTTGTCCATCGAATCAATGGCTACATCGTTCTACTCCTCTCAGCAGTTGGAATGATTGGTGTCTTCATGATCGCTAGGCACACTTTCGGTGGGACACTGGAGATGCAGACCGTGAGTGGTGCTGCGAGCATCATGTTCACCGTTTGCATGGTCTTGGCTTACATCAACATCAAGAGGCTGCAGCTTGAGCAACACCGCGCGTGGATGTTGCGAGGATGGATAATAGTAAGTTCCAGACACTGTTACTATAGTAAAAGTGCTCACATATCGCAGGTCGGGCACATCATCACCATGAGAGCCATCTCAGCTATAATGGCCAAGATTACCAGCCACTTGGATCCTTACTACACAATTGCTCCATGCGCAGTTGTCGATTCAATGTTCTACCATAACAAAGCCGCTGTTGAAGCACTGTACCCTGACTGCATCAGTTTCTACACCGGCGAAACCCCCGACCAGCGCGTCATGATCAAGGGAACTGCAGGCGGACGCCCTGATCAGATCGCAGCCAGCCTCAACAGTGCGTTCGGTGCGAGCGCCTGGCTTGCTCTCCTGCTTCACGTCATCGCTGCCGAAGTGTATCTTCGTCTTACGCCTGCTGAAGCTCAGAGGCTGCGCAAAGTGTCGTACAGGAGGCAGCTTGAGGCTGGGATGGGAAGTCCGGGTAATGCTGGATTGACAGCACAGAGATTTGGAGATGCAGAGCCGTGGATATGTCCTGATGATGGGCAGCCGCTTTGTGGTGAGATGGCTAGTTCAAGGCAGCCAAGTGGTAGTCATGATCTTTCGAGAGACAAATAATGAGCATGGGAATAGATAGATAGAGCTTTCGGGTACACGGAAAATAAGAAATAGGAATATTACCACCTTGTTTCACAATATCTGTTTAGATGAAATGACAACGCCGTTTAATGTAAACTAACCAACCGGCTATCAAGCTGAAAACACCAGTCATCTCATATAGCGTGATTCATCATAGCATCGAACCCATAGTCAAAGGTAATTTGCCAGAGGTACAAAGTTCAAAACAATGTATTACATTTATCCTCATACTTAACACTTCTTCATTAAATGCCAGACCACCAGTAAGGCTCTTCAACCTTGAACGATCCCTTAAGAGCCTTGTCGCCCACAGCACTGCTATCGCTTACAATCACTTCATACTCACCAGCCTCAACGCACCACTTATCCTGCTCCTCATCAAAATAAGCAGCAGCATACTTCTCCAACTCGGAAATGGTCACAGTCTTGGACTCGCCCGCATCAAGCTCAACCTTTGCGAAACCCTTGAGCTCCTTGACAGGGCGGTTGACCTTGGCGGCCTGCAGCGGGTGCACGTAAAGCTGCGCAACCTCTGCACCGCGCACAGAGCCTGTGTTGCGAACAGTAACAGTGGCAGTAAGCTTGCCGTCCTTGGAAGAGACGTCAAGGTCTGAGAAGGCGAACGTGGTGTAGGAGAGACCGTGGCCGAAGGGGAAGTTGACTTCTCGGTCGGCAAACTCGTAGTATCGGTATCCCATGTACACATCCTCGCCGTAGAGTGTGCGGCCGGCTTCGGTGCGGAAGTTGAGGAATGCGGGAACGTCGGTCAGGCGTTTGGGGAAGCTAAGCGACAACTTGCCAGATGGATTGGCATCACCGAAGAGGATATCTGCAATGCAGTTACCCGTCTCGTTACCGCCATACCACGCCTGGACCACGGCGGGTACTTCCGCAAGCCAGGGCATCTCTTCTGGTGTACCAGTTTGCATCACAACGGCCGTCTGAGGGTTTGCAGCAGCGATGGCAGAGATGAGCTCGTCAAGCGCACCGGGAAGCTTCATGCTCTCACGGTCAGAACCCTCAGTTTCCCAGTCAGAGTTGAGGCCAGCGCAGATAATGACCTGATCGTGCTCCTTGGCCAGAGCGACAGATCTTTCAATCTCCTGCTTGGCATCGATGACCTTGGAGGCTCCAACGCGAAGAGATCCATGGCCAACGACGGGGTTGTCGAGCTTGAGTGTAAAGCTCGGGGCAGAAGCAAACTCAATCTTAACTTTGTACTTATCACCCTTCTTCAGCTCCTTGTGGCCAAGCTCTTCACGGGTCGCCGTTCCAAAGAAGGCATCGCCGGCAATCTGCTTGGTGGAGTTATCAACAACAAGCTCATCGTTTACATATAGATTGGCAGTTCCGCAAACAATAACTCCAAACTCATATGTAGAATCTTCTTCAACTTCGAGAATACCCTCAAGCTCTGCGTACCAGAGGTCTTCGAGCTTGGGGTTGTAGTAATCAACGAGGTGCATCTCAGACTTGGTCAACCAAAGCTCGTCGACAAGCTCACGAGATGAGTCATTGGGCGGTTTGTTGTAAACCTTCCAGCTCATTCCAGACTTGCCATCAGGGCCCTTGGTCTGGTCGCCCAACAAAGGGTTCAGCTTGTGTGTATACGCGCCGATACTGTAGGCGGGAGGGCTGCCTAGCTTTTTGGCGATGCCGTCGTAAGGAGTAACGGCGTAATATGCAACCAGCGAGGCAGAGCCACCGCCGTGGTAGGTCGCAACCTTGGCGTTTGGTCCGATGACCAAGGTCTTCTTGTCTTTTGCCAGAGGAAGCAGATTCTTCTCGTTCTTGAGAAGAACAATGCTCTCATTTCCAATCTTGCGGAGGAGAGCAGCAGTCTCAGGTGTGTCAAGGGTCTTCTCGGGGCCATTTTCCTTGACACCAGAAGCCGCGCACTTCTTGACAAACTTAAGAACCTCGCGGGCGCGCTCATCGATGACATGTCCCCAGACCTTCTCGCAAGCAGCAGCAAAGTTAAGAACATCACCTCTCCAGCGAGTTGGGCCTGGCATTTCAAGATCAAGGCCTGCCTTGATAGCATCAGTAACACTGTATGTGCCGTACCAATCACTCATGATCAGACCCTCCCAACCCCATTCTCCACGGAGCATATCCTTCAACAGCTTCTTGCTTTCACTGCAAGAGGTTCCGTTGACACCATTGTAAGATGTCATGAAAGCGCCGGGCTTTGCGTCTCGCACAACGAGTTGGAAGGGAAGAGTGTAGATCTCACGGAGGGCACGTTCGGTGATAATGGCCTGAACACTCATGCGCTTGTGTTCTTGATCGTTGCATACAAAGTGCTTGATTGTCGACTGTACACCGGTGCTTTGTATTCCGCGAACGAGGGCAGCGGCACCGAGACCAGCGAGAAAAGGGTCCTCGCCGATGGACTCAAAGCCACGTCCACCGAGAGGTGACCGTTGCATATTGATGGTAGGCCCGAGAATCACATGTGCGCTTTTTCCAATTGCCTCCTCGCCCATCTTCCTTCCTGCTTCCTCAAGGAGCTCCTGGTTAAAGGTAGCACCAAGACCAGTGCCACAGGGGAAGCATGCTGCAGGAATACCGTTGAAGAACCTGGTACCTCTTACACCGTTGGGACCATCCGAGAGACGGAGAGAAGGGACTCCATGCTCAGGAAAAGCCTTTGTGTGCCAGAAGTCAATACCTTCCAGAAGGGTCAGCTTATTTACTGTTGGTGTAAATTGCGATGTCTAGTGTTACTAACCTGCAAGAAGGGATACCTTCTCAGCGAGAGAGAGCTTCTTAAGCACCTCTTCGACGTTAATATCAGCCATTTTTGTCACTTTGTAACTAAATCAATCACGACAAGAACGAAGAGAGTGAAGAGAATGGGGAAATGAGTCAATTGAAGAGAGAACAGACTCTCTGGTCGAAAGATAAATACTTCTTGCTGGTATCAACTAAAGAACCCAAATGGATAAATAAGAACCCCGCAGTCACTTGGCCATCATTTCTGCCTGATAAAGATGCGCCATACGGGTGAAAAAGCAGCCCATTCCGCTCATCATTTGCCAATCGAGCAGTATAAAGTGTTCTCATGATATCAGATGAGCCTCTAGTTGGTGGTGAAGCCCCACGAAGCCGCATATTGGGCAGTTCGGATGATGGATTTGTCCGATTTAGCCACGGTTTAACCGTTAAATCCTCCAATCAAAGCCCATCAACACGATCTCATGTCAAGGTTTGTCGCTTCATCGGCACGAAATTCCGTCTGATGAACCTCGGGCAAGAAACAACAACGAGGCGGGGGATAAGGCAACAATGAATTACGCCTTCAACTATCACGAAACAGGAGAGTGAGTGAAGACAGTGAAGACTACAAGCCGAAGCTTTACCGATCGGTGTTGGGGATCATGTGAGTGTGCACGTGATGTGTGAGCCTGATTGGCAGAGGAAGGTGGAAACAACGCGGAAATGAAATCATCAAGAGTTCGACATCGCAATCCATCCAAACTCGACATCAACATAAAATCTTCGAGTCAAAGACGCCAAGAAAATCAGCAACGATCATTTCATCAGAACGGATCCTATTCTATCCGACCATCCCGTGCTTACTGCCCGTGAAAAAACGGACCGAGACTAAGAATCCTGCAAACATACACAGACCACTACCAGATCTCAACCCAGACGGCCCGCCTGCGATCCATCAAATAAGCCAAAAAGTTCACTCCCTCCCAAGACCATGGTATCGTCGCCGCAAGGACCATGCGCCTGGATCTCACGAACGGAGAGGCAAAAGTTCCGTTGAGCCTAATTTATTGAGGTTCCACACCGCGAACCTACGAGCCTTAGCAAAGGGGCCACGGATGAGACCCGTCTTTTCAGAATAGTTACACTCTAGACTCTGGACATTCTCCGATTCAAGATCCTTTCCGAACCGAAGGCACCGGTTTTCGGTCAGGTACATCGGACTCCCGGAGACGGCCCGGGAACATATCCGGACCCACGGATTTTAGTCCATGGTATTTCTCCGGTGATACCGCTAAAAGTTAATCTCTTTAACGGTGCGAAGACTAGAGCTGAATCACATTTAATAATCATTCCACAGCTTGCTTCATACGAGCACTGTGATTTGATTACTCGACCTCGGATTAGCTTCCCACTCGATGATCGAACAATGGAAGGCAGAGGAGAAATCATTATCAACGCTGATCAGCGAGCATCGAACTTGGATCGAAGCATCATGATCCCTTCTCGATAATCATTTGCATCGTGACGCACTTGACAGTCTATCAAACAGTCATTCATGGGAGTGCCAAGACTGGGCTGTATCCAGACAGGCTTATAGGTTGAACAACGATGTTTCGACTCCGCCAACCGGATTCGACAAGCCGTGGCAGAATTTTAAATCCTGTATAGCGGGACCGAGTTCGAATCGTCCCGCGGCCAGTCCCAATCTGGAACCCAGAACCCTGATTTTGAGTGCCAAGTATCAGAACAGAATACCCTAGATCACATAAGTGCCGGTTACCGTCGATGGTTGGCTTCCGGCATGAAAGCCGGTAATGCATGACGGTTTCAGGGACCTTGAGAAGTTTTGTGCTACAGACAGACGCAAAACTACTCATGAAAGCACCAACCTATGTCTGCCGTGACTACCGCTGACACGACCTGTGCCGCAGAACCTGAATGGTCGAATTATCACCGCCATTTGTGCATCTTCATGGTTGTTGCATGTTGGTAACGCACCAAGTTTTACAGAAGTTCCTATCTTCAACGGCATTGATCTTCATATCAGCTGTCGACTCGTCTATTTACATGAGGCTCGTGCAGAGTCAGATAGCCATAGTAATGGCTGGGCGTGTTTGAAAACACCACTTTACCACGAGTTGCTCACTCGATTCAGTATCGCGTTGACTCCTAGCAAGAGGTCGCGGGGTTCGGTGTCCATGATCATCAACAATCTTGCTGGATGAACCTGGTTTAAAGTGACATGCATAGCTTCGATATCTAGTTCTAGCACCTAGGGTCTGCAACGAAATGACGGCAACGGTCTCTAGGCTCCTGTCCTGCGCTGGAGTTGATAGCTAGACCTGTTGGATCGCCAATGGACTCTGTTTCTACACGCTATCCGATGAAGGTGCCATGCGGTCCGTTGGTTGATCGAAAGTCTGTTTCCATGCACCCGTGGCCCCCGACGTTTCGCACGTTTCTTGGCCTTGTTGACGGTGACTAGTGCGAAACTAAATCATTGAAGGCTGAGAAGGCTTCGAAATTACAGAAAGAAGATGAGGACAAATTCAACACCATGAACGATGAATGGCTAGGGTGAGTCGGGGAACGAAGGATACGGAGCCTGGAGCCCGGCAAGTCTCTTCCCCGAACCAGGCCCCTGGTCAAATCCCATTGAAGGGCCCCATTGATTTGACGCCAGTTGTTAAGACCCATAGAAGGTCCCACATGGCCATCGAGTCCGGTTCTCCTCGCGACCGAGTCCGTCGCATGCCAAGAATTCTGGGCCATGGAGCACGAAGGGACTTGATCGATCACTTTCATATCAGTGACGGTTGGCAACCACAGCTTCATGCTGTGAGCAAAGAGGAGACTACCGGATACACCCTCAGTCACGGCCTAGAGCCGGACCGCGCTTGCCGGGTGCACTCGGTCACTTCGGTCAGGCATTCTACACTACAACCCAATGGTCAATGTGCCCTGAATTTAGAATCGAAACGGCCTGAACGGCCAGCCAACACCACCGGCCCTATCTTTTTACTGTTGATGCCGAGACTACGGAGTACTACGTACGCAGTCTTGTCCTGTCTCCATAAGCCTCACGATAGCCAGGGTTTCAGCCACAGCTGAACATATGAACATATGAACTGTAAGTAGGATTAACTCATTCTGGCACACAACCACTAGGACTTCTTGCCGCAAGTGACGACAGTGTTGAAGACATGCCATCCTCGCTGATCATGGAATATTTACAGACCGCTTCCATAGCCTAGCATGACACACCACACAGCATCGAAGCGCTTTTCTTGTCCAATCCAGAGCCGCCAGAATGAAGCCCTCCAACTCCAAACGATGCTATGTTTATCATTGCACATATTTGAGGGGTACCTTGCGATATCCTCCTGGGAATCACATCCTAACCCCTTGCACTCATCCTTCTGGACAATGTTCACCATTTCCTTACGGCCGAACGAATAATTGAATAATGCCTAAGATCTATCTTGGCGGCACACTCCAAAAGGAAGCATGTCTTGCCAAGACTCGTCCTTGAGGCTGCAAGGTGAGACAGACAGCCTCAATGCCGTTTTCTACAGCCCAAATGGGCACTTGGAACCGCTCCCGCTGCTGAGGAGGACGTCATCAGCCACACGTTCTTCTTTACTCATACTATGTAAGCGCGGTGTGGAAGAGTTAGCATGTGTGTACGCCTCATCCGAGTAGCTCACTGGATGAAGAATAAGATAGAAGTCAAATGGTGTACGGAAATAATGCAGCAGAATGGTCCAGCCCTGCTGTGCACGCGTGTCAAGTCCACATGGTTTCCCGTGGGAGAAGAAGCTACGTACCGTCGAATTGTGTCTAGTCCCGTTCGAAGGGGTTTTGGCGCAAGAGTATTGAGTACTTGAGATACTTCTTGAGGACCCCCTTTTTTGCCTTTGAGCGACTCCTATCAAAACATGGCTTGCCAGCCTCGCCACGTGCCTGAAAGGCAAACGGGAAGGGAGGGGGCGTGTGAGAAGGCTTCAGATGCTGCAAGAGTGAACTCTATTATCTTCTCGAAGAAGTTCACTCTTAGCCACAGCAGATGCCCGTGATGAGAGTTTCACATCAGCTTTGAAGCTTTTACGTATGAGATATTGATCTTCAAGAATGTCCCTGTTCTATGGAACAGACAGATGCAAAAGAGCCCCTCCGTCGCCCGAGCAATGAATATCGATTTCCTTCTCTGCAGCAATGTCTGTGCCACACAGGGACTTCGCACCATTTGTGTGTCCTGTCACTGCAGTATCTTGGAGCATTATCCTTGTTTGCCTCGTGGTTTTTACAAGATGGGGCTAACTTATCTTGCTTCTTACTGATGGAACACCGAGATGAAGCTGCGTGGCCCACTTGGGTTCAAACCCTGGCTCTTGGAGGTCTGGGTACTGGGCTCGACACAAGCCACGCTATCTGTCACGATTCAATTTCATCCCTGGCTTGGAGCCTAACTGACCATGTAGCTGACGATCACCGTACCAATGGGTCAACGGCTCCTACCTCTTGGCATACCAGTGCTCACATGCTCGTTGCTTTTGCTGGCTGCATCGATTCACGTTCACCGTCTCCCAAGCAAAGTAGCCACGCACAAGACGCAAGTTATATACCGAGACGTTATTTGCTGACTGTCTGATTGGAAACTTCTAGGGTCCCCTACTAGCGTCATGATCTCCCGAATCCCTGTGTCAAATCCCTGCAAGCCACTTCCCCTTCTGTGTGAACCGGGTTGAAGGTGAACGGCCCAGGGGTCGCGGCAAAGCCTGTAATTTGCGTCCAGGATTATCCCAAACGGCTTGAGGCGGATCGCCATTATTCAATCCTACGACTAAAACAGTCGAATATCTTTCTCATGATGTGCTGGCAGCAGCGCCGTGTTTCTGCATACAAGAGCATAACGCAGCACTGTGCATTGCTTGATTGACGATCAGGCTGCTCATATCTGTACAGTATGCAATTATCATCGCCATTTCCTCGGGAAGGATGCCATAATTGCGGAACGGCTTCTTCTGGCATTGATTGGGGAGCTATGATGACCAACCCCCTGATGGCGGTTAACTCAGTCAGTCTTGGTCGTCCAACTCACGAGTTTCATTCTTATCCCTAAGCTCTCCACAGCAACACGAAGCGCGGTCACAGCAGAATTGCTTATGGCCACGTCCACTATGAGTACGGTGATTAATCTTGACGAATTGTGGCATCTCCCAGAGTCAGCCCCAAGGCAATTGGGCCAGCATTAGGCCGTATTAGCTATGTGTGTCTGTGTGGTTGCATGGGCGACACGACACGACACGACAGAAACGGCGGCATGATGGTAATCGACGCTGGTGAGTACACGCTACACCCTTACACTGACGAGGAGAAGAAGAGACATGGACGGACATGTTGGGCTGACGCCTCTCTTGCGGAGCGAGTTCTTTCCATCTTCTTTTGACGTAATACCACCATGTCTCATGTCTCGCTGCTCCTGCATAAGCCCCTTGGCTGTCGATGATTCTTCGATCACAGTGGGCTTGGAGTACTTTCCCTATTCCCATCGCATGGAAGCAACAACAGCCTTCTAGCGCAAACTTTACCACCCTCCGAAACCCCTTGATTCTGCAAGTCTAGCTTGCTTGATCGCATTTGAGCCTCTCACAAGTCTTTATCCCGGTTTAATCCCCTCCACCCAGGTTAGCCAGGTAGCCAGGCCGCGCTATTTTGCCCAGTACGGTGGTTCAGCAATCATCTTCAACCGAGGTCAGCAACGGCTGTGCAGTACGGAGACCTACTGTCAACACCCCCAAATTGCTTTTTACTTTTTACTCTTTGCTTTTGCTTTTGCTTATTCTACTGAATCCACACAACACGTGCCGGTGCCATACTACCTGCAGATTCACCTTGCATTGGCTTCGATCAAGCTTCCCAAATTCCTTCCAGGCCTTTTCTAGGTTTTCTAGCCTGTTGTCTGATTCGTCTCTCCTCATCATGCCAGGCGTTGCGGCGTTTGCAGCACATTGGGGGTTCGGGGTCTTCACCGTACCGCAAAGCACCAGCCAGCCAACACGCATGAGTACTGTATGTTGGGGTTGGATGGATCATGGATGGATGCATGTCATCTTTCGGCCGTAAACTGTAACGGGTTCTCAAATGCGAAGGAAAACATGAACGGAATCAGATAACGACAAACGCTGTCGCAGCCACCTAGGCACCAATACAATCAATGCCTGCCGCAGGCATCTGCCCTGTGAATCACTGAATCCTACCCACTGCCCGCCTTGTCGGATATTTCTTTTAGTTACCGTTGTCAATTGTTGATGGTCAATGCTAATTGCTGCATGTTATTTCCTGGACACTGGCGAGGTGCATACTCTGAACGGCAAAGCCGCAAACCTACAACTACCGCCCGGCCCAGTTTAGAAGCATCAGACTGGAGATGCTATAGCTGCCGATCATGTCTGTCGCAGGTTTCACCTGAATGTCGGTGCAGAGTCAGAGTGCGAGTGCAGAGTGCGAGAGCGCAGGGAGACCCATCCAGCGGAGATGGACAAAACAGACAGAGGAGAAGGGACCGCTGATCAGAGGTGGAATTGCGTGATGGATGAGTCGGCTGGTGTCTCGCTTTCTCCGTTCCGATTCCGTTGGATTAATTCCCATGGCCAGTGGCACAAACCGTCTTTAACGAATTGAGGCTCGAGCCGCGAATGTTTTCTTTTTTACCCCCTTTTGTTTCGCTCGTCGTTGATTCAATTCGATACCGAGGTCCGTCGCGAGCCAAATAAGACAAACGTCCGAACGGGCTTATCCTGCAGAACGTTAGGAACTATCTGACGCCTTCTCCGATGGAAACTGCGCGGAACATTCACGGAAGTTCCTCAAGTACAAAACGGCACAGCAAAGTAAGGTTTGGACGTGAGGGAGCCATTACGTAGGGGAAGCTGAGACATCGGTGTCGTTCCGATAGATGGGAATCACCGAATTGGGCTATCAAGGCCGCGCCACCCGGCTTTTGCACAGAAAAAGAGCGGGACGAGCACGGCATATCCATCTCGATTCTTGATGGTAGGTACATCATACACCACCAAGGAATCTATTAGAGTTTATGTCGACTTCAAAGTCAAAATTCCCATGCTGGGATTCGCATTCGGCCGTATGAGAATATGTCAAGCTGTCATTGTAAGACAGGCATCCCTCGGCCACGTGCGCATGCTTTTTCTCGCCACGATCTCCGAGATCCTTTGCAGGATTAAGTCCGTCTTGGATGGGAGGCAAATGCACCTAAAAAGAGAAGAAATAGAAGAAAAAAAGGCTTAGAGGTATTGGAGGTCACTGTACTTTTGATACTTGCGGTTCAAAGTCTCGATCACTGCGGCTCAGGGAACCAACCTGTCGTATTTGAGGCGGTCGGATCTCTAGCAAGGGATGGAATCTGCAAAAGAATGATATCGTCGCAGTCAATGTGGACAACTGACGTCTGTCGGCAGGTGAGGTACGCGGTGAGCATCTCTGTATGAGCGTCAGGTTTGTCGAAGGAGAATAGGTAGGTACTGTATGGATTGCGGATATCTCCCGACTCCATTTTCCAACCGTCTTGTGTGAGATCCAATCTAACAATACCGTGCACTTGTCTCTTGTTGGAAACGCGTTTCTTTCTTCCTTTCCTACCAGGCCCCCTCCTGTTGCATGGGGTAGGGACTATCAACTAAACTATTAGCAGTATAAGCGTTGGACCGATATCAGATATCGCCAGGGACGCAGCAAAAACAACTGAAGTTGTTGACAAGTGGAACCCTGCGGCCTGGGCATCTATCTATGTGTCTTCGACTTGTGCACTCCCCCTCCCTCTCCGTCTCCCTCGCTTCGGGCCATGTGCCTGACGGGAACATGGCGGTGGAGATGCATAGCTACTAAGTATGTTACATGTGTAAAGGCGCATCTGTATTGAGGCAGACAGCAGAAAGAAGCATAGGCGCGAGGCAGACGTGTCGAGGAACGATTCAGCAGCCTGCCACACCCCTCCTTGGCGATGCACTCTTGAAATTGGACAAGGGTCCAGACAGGGTTGCGGAATGTCATCGAACAAGGTGACCAAGGTCAAGTGCGTATGGGGTAAAATGAGTCCTAGAGGATTTTCATATCGGGGCTGACAACTAGTGGGAGTGCTAAGAGCAGTAGTAATAGCAACAGCAATAACAAAAGTCATCATAATCACGATCGAGAGATTGAGAGTAAGTTTGAAGAATCCAATGCATGTATCTTGATTCGTCAGGTGTAAAATGGGTGATGCAATAGTGTCATGCCCATGATGTTCCAGTATGTAATTTGTATAACTCCTCTAAAATGAAGACCCCGTGTCGCCAAATTTCCCTTGAATTCCCAATGCAAAAATAGATGCCTGCGTTCCCAGATTGCACGCCTCCGCCCTCGTGTAGTTTGAGTATCAAGATAAATAATAAAACTCCTCCAAAAAGATTACAATACAATTGTGTGGCCGTTAGATGTGTGTGGAGTATCCTGAATTCCTCCTCTAAAGTTTTATTGCGTCATGTCTTGTTTTTGTTTTTGTGTTGTGTAAGAGAAAACAGGGTGATGTCGTTTCTTCGTATGGTAGTGTAGGTTGTAGGTAGGTATGTTGTTTTGGAAGTGGGATGATCGACGTGGGTGGAAGTGGGATGGAGAGTTGCCGCGGCGGAGAATGCCAGCGGTAAGCATTCTTTTTTTAATTTCAAAAATGGATCGACAATGTGGTGCCGTTTTCACCCACAGAGTCATGCCTCGAGCATATGGTCCGTCATTATCGCATAGGATACAAGTCAAGATCGAATCATGTGAAGAAAAGTTGAAGTATGGTTGAGAGTCAGGAGAGAGGCCCATCAGACAAACTCTACTCCAGAGCCACTAAGCCACAAAGCTCGGGGTACCGCTGCGCAAAGGTCGCACTCAGACGCCAGTTGGATCCGTTCATGGCATGGGCCATGAGAGCATCCGTGAGCCCAACATGGCCCGTCTGCGGATCGGTGACTAGGTCATCTAGCGGCTGACAAGGCCAATTGATAAGGCGCAGCGCGTCGAAGTAGACCCGTTGAAACTCTTCTGTAGCGTAGAGATCCCGTCGCTCGATCGCAGTCTCGCGCAAGTTGCCCCAGAGGAGCAGATCGAGCCATTGCGGGTGGGGGGTTGTCAATTGGCACTCACGCGGCACGTAGTCCTCGCACAGTCGCGCGCGTCTCTCCGGCGTAGGCTGAGCGAGCCAGCAGATTGTAGTCTGTAGAGGCGCAAAGATGGCGATGCGCTCAGTCAGCCTGCTCATGCCTGCCGTGTCAATGAGACTCCGGATGAGATCAGTAATGGGGTAAGGTGAGCAGGCAAGCTGGCCGTGGCTGTCGAGGCTGCGAAACACGGACCGCACATCTATCTGAGGCGGACCCAGTGTGTGAGCAAGCGATTCCACGGTTGTCATGCGGCGACAGTCCTGGAGGAAGCCGACCAGGAGCTCGTCAAAGCGACAGGCCGGCGGAGTAGTTAAAACGGGCCCCGGCCAGGATAAGCCCGGTTGGGGTTGGTCCTTCAGTGGACCGAAGACTGAGCCTGGGGGTAGTAGACGGGATACATGTTCCAAGCGGGCTGCTGCTGCTGAGCCATGTAAGTATGGGGGGACACGGGCTGAAGCGAATGGTTGCTGAGACGGAATCCGGCGTCTAGACACTGAGTGTGATTAGTTTGCTGTCTTGCGAGCGCATTGAGGAGCAATTGCTCCTGGGGTTCCGTACCGTGAGAGTCAACATCTTCGTACTCCATCTTGATAACATCCTTGTGAGCGTGACCGACGGCGCTGATGCTTGAAGAGCTTGTGTTGTTGGAAGGCAGCATTGAGGTAGGCACGCTCGTAGGGATGTAACCGGCGCTATAGTCGTCGGCGGAGGAGGAAGGGCTGGAGACGTTGGAGGGGACGGGGCAAGAAACTGTGCTGGCCCATGACTCGCAGTTGTTAGGGAGGACATACTGCTGTCCATAGTCGGGAAGAGGGCTGTAGTCGCCAGAAGGGTAAGGGGAGCCACGAGGGCTGGGGATGGCACCACTGCCAGTGCTGAGGTTATCATCGTATACTGAGGGAGTAGTCAGTATACTGTGGTGAGGTGGTGATGTTGTTGAGACTGGGATTGTGACTGAGAGAGCCGTACCAGGTGCAGAGTAAGGCGACGAGGTCATTGAGACACCCATGTTCTCCTTGAGTCGCATCAACTCCTCCTCGAGCGCTTGGTTCCGTCGCAGAAGCTCCTGGACGGTCTGATCACGACTCTGCTTGCTCTTGAGGTCCTCCAGCTCGCGCTCCAGACGGTCAATGTGCTCCTTTGTTCGCGCCCGGATAGCCCTTTGAGCTTCTCGGTCGTTGGCTCGCTTGCGCGCAAGTTGTGAAGGTGTGAGAGTGGAAACGCTTCGGGTGCCTGTTGTTGTAGTGTATTAGTGTGTGATTCGGGTCGATTGCTTGCTGCCGGTGTATTTGCTTTTTGTGCCGTGCAGCTGATAGTGACTGTGTAAACATACCCTTTCGCTTGGAGCTCTTTCCGGGCTCTGCTGAAGATGAACGGACCATGTTGTCGGTGTTGTTGATGTGAGAGTGTGAGTATGAGTCGGGTGAAGTAGAGTAAGGCATAGATGATGAGACCGAAGTGATCATGTCAAGTCGGCAAGACAAGCTTGGGAGTGGGTGTGTGAAGTGGGTATATATAAGTGGTCTTGCTAAGACTTATATGTTGTGCAATTGGTATACAAATGATTGATAACTCGAAGGATGAGAAGAAGAGGAACCCCTAAGGCGTGGAGGATGGGTCTTGGGCTGGAGTATTTAGAAGAATTGAGTTGAGATGAGATGATTGTAGTAAAGCTGCTGTTGAAGTCTGTGGAGTCCTTGTCGTCTTTAAGTCCAAGTGTTCGCATAGATCGACCCAGCTACTAGACTTGATCTACGGACCGGGGGGTTGTTTATAACCATTTCCTTCTCGCGCTTCTGGCGTAGAGAAAGAACCCATTTTTCTTTTTTTCTCGCCTTGCCCAAGGTGTGTATCAAGTGAGGTGAGTGGATCTTCAGTACGTACTCTCATGACGGACCCTTTAGGCTGACTAGACGGACTCCCCTAGAGTGCAACTTTGAACACTATTCTTTCCACTCCTTATTGGTATTAGCGTTGGTCCCTTCTGGTGTCCTGGTGCTGATGTTGTGGTCGAAGCGCGGTCCGGCACGCCACGATTGTCGTTAGGTTGGCTGAGTACTTGGTCTTTGTACTGAGAACCTCAACCTTGTACTTTGTATCTTGCTGCCTCCTGTTTCTTTTGCCTTTGAGCCCGGGGTGGCTTGTCTGTGTCTTGCCTCTTGCTTGCTGTGTGTTTCGCCAACCCAACGCTCCAGAGCCCCATACCGAAACCTGGATTGGGATAGAGCAGGAAAAGAGTATATCTCTCGGATAGTACTCCGTAGAGACCTGGAGACAGAGTCACTGAAATGAATAGCCCCTTACCCAACAGCAGAGGTTCGTTATCTTGGACCTTGGCTCTGGTTTAGTCTAGTTTGGCCTGATAACATCCCCCCTCATTCTTTTCCACTTTCTAGGCGTTGGATGCTAAGAATCTCAGCGGGTCTCTCTTCCTCGTGGTTGTGGTTCAAGATTAATTGACGCTCCACAACAAGCTCTCGGACCCTTTCTCCTGCGCTGAGCGAGCTCAGCTGAAGTTCACTGCCACCATTACCTACTGCTCACCTTGTCTGCAGCAGAAATAGGGAACTAAGCACCGCGACCACGGATAGTTAGGAATTCGCTGTGGATATGGCCTCCGGCTGTCGAGCCAAGTATCACAATATGGCCCTCGCTTCAGATACTCTTACGGCACGTTGCTGGTTAGAACCGTCAGACGTCTGTTAGACCCCGATGCATCGAACACGTTTCTTGATTGCACTTGGCCGTCCCAAGTTCGCCGCAGCAGGGCATCGATTTCACAGTAACGTCTCCGATAGCCATGGTCGTATACATAAATCCAATCATCTGTCCTGCAATGCAGTGAAATGTCACTGGCAGTCTAGCGGTGGGGCCTGTTGACGGGCGTTGCTCTTTTGCCATGCCATACAATACCATATCTGATGCTCATGCTCTCGTTGCTCACCTCTATCTAGTGTCATTCGTTGCGACTATGGCTGTCAATCTGTATCTTTGGTGTGTCCTACAAATCAAGGATATGTGGTGTCTCGGATTTCAGAAGCCCGGGGTGAACTTATGATGGGCCCTGAAGTTGAACCTGAACACCCAAAAAGTAGCTAATAGTGCGAAGTATAGCGTGGTCCGTAGGGAGCTCCCCCAGAAGCGCGGGAAAATGGACAAGTCCTAGGGCAGTGAGATGACACTCTCTAACTCGGCAGCACTGAATCGACAGCCAATCCCTATCACCTTCCCCCCACTGTAGCCCCTGCAGGAATAGACTTTCTTTTCCTCTGTACCCTAGCCGATATCCGGCGTAGTTGGGAACGGGGTTTGGGCTTCCATGTTAGCGCGTTCTGCGCTTCTCGGAGCACTGAAGATGGGGACCCATGCTAATTATGTACAAAGGCTGGTGTAGCGGTGGAGCACGTGGAACCAGGGGAGGGGGATCAATCTGAGGAAGCCCAGAGCAAACCACCACGCGCCCGTAATGATCGTTAGTACAGTATCAGAATATGACAAAACGTGGGAGCGTTGCCATCGAGTGGAACGGTACAAGCCATCTATCGCGAGTCGTCTCCTCTCATGCTACTGTGCTCGACGGCGTCGATCCCAACCGCCCCCATATGGCATCATCATGGCTCCTGTGTTGGTCTTCCCACTCTTGCAGTTTACAATAGTAGTTGGCCATCTTGCGGTCAGTTCAACGACCAATCCCCAGATCAGAAGCCTGTGCACATGGCGAGCTCTCTGCCTCTTTCGTAAACCATTCGGATTCCCCGCCAACGTCGAGAAGAAACATTCGAAACCCACACTTTGCAGATCCCCCCGTGGATAGGTACAGTACCATTTAGACAAGAGAAGTACATTGCTGCAGCGCACAAGCAGTCTAGTCATATGGACTGCACAAGCGAACGGCCAGTCTACTTTGATTCGATGCCCTCAAAGTGCAGTGCGCATTTTCAGCGTGGCAAGTTGGAACCTTCACACACGTCCAGACAACCGGACGAAAGGACAGGCGGCCGGCTTCGCAATCTCAAGACACCAAAGAAAAAGCAAGACAGGGCAATAGGAGCTCTAGGGTCAAAAGTCTATGCTGCGGCACAGCAGCCTCAGCAGCCTCAGTGAGGCGCCTCCCCCCATGAGGCATAGCACAGCGGTTTTAAGGGTGTCCCCAAGCACCAAAGGCCGTGTTGAGCCGCTGGTGACAGGTGATTTGTGCCCTTTGAGTTTCGCCATGCAAGTGAGCTCCCTCTTTCAGAAGGAAAAAAGATTCTTCTTTTTTTCCATTCTTTGCTTTTTGGGTTCGCTCCCTGCATGCCTACAGCAAAACATCCCTAATGGCGTCATCTCCGGAAGGCGCGTCAGCTCGTGAGGATCACTGTGCAATGCGCGCGTCGGAGAACGTTCGGAACGACTTCGCCAATTCTGTCTTTTTCTTTTGTTCCTTTTTGCGATAGCAACAACCAGCATGACATGTCTCATACTTCGGCAGTTGGAAGCTGACATGATCTTGATACGCATACCTCAGCTGAAATTCGTCAGTAACCCATTCCTCTGTAACGGTATAACTGGATATTCGCTGCTTCAGTCATGCGTTGCGTCGCATCAATGACGTCGGGTTAAGAGTATTCCTTGTAGGGCCTCCCCGTCAGCGCAAATCCATCTCCCACGGGCTTGAATCTTGCAAAGATCTTGCGCAGCGTCGTATTGAAGAGAAGGATTCGACTTTTAAATTTGTCACGCCAAGCAGAGCCTCCTTACTGCCTTTGGCAAATCAACCGCGAACCCGGTAATACGGTCGTACCGTTGACCAATTTGAATTCATAGGCAAGGGTCAAGAGAACCTGTGGAGAAGGAAAGTAAAAAGCAAATAATTGATAGTCGGGAACGATGATTTTTCTTCCCTTACCCCAGGAAATGAAATGAAAAGCAGGGCTACATGCTGGCTTGCTTGCGTGCTGGAAGATCCATGTTTTTTCAGCCACAATTCCGTTGTTGTGCTAGAGGATGGATCCTCGCCAACGATGGCCAAACCCATGCAGCCGTGGAGCTCTGCTGAATATGATGTGAGCCTCGTGAGGTGATCAACTTGGTCTTTTCTGTTCTAGTCAGTGGATATCAGGGGCCCATGCTGTTTATCTTCAGGCTGGAACCACTCCATTTGACCAGTAAAGCGCTTAGTGAGGCTTCATACGAAGTGCCATGTTGCATGCAATATGTGTAATAAATGCTCGAACCAATATCCTCGTGTTGATCTGCAATAACCCCATGACCCTAACCCCATGCATAGTCCAGGTTCGAAAATTGGTGTTCTATCGTCTCAATCTCGCGGAAGGACGCCTATCAACCAGTGAGACTCCAAGAGTCCGGCCCCCGGAGCGGAACCTCTTAGCTAGGCCCGTCTCATCATCGAAGCTATCCCGAACTATTTTCCAAGTCTCATGGCCAAGACGGCCATGACGGCCTAGGTCCCTGTCTGTCGTCTGTCCACTGGCGCAACTCTTGGCACCGACATCGTGGTTGACAACAGGGTCCATTTCTCTGGGTCCAAACGTCCTGATCTTGGGTTCACTGTGGAATGTGTTGAAAGCCTGTGCCCTGAAAGCCCCAGCTTGGACGGTTCCTTGTCCCATTAAACATTGCGGCACTTAGTTTCAATTCAGCCAATCCTCCGAGATCATTGATATTGAGTCCTTCAGGGAACAATACCTTCCGGGTCGAGGGATACGTCTGCTGGTCAGTGGCTTCGGATCTGGCTGCTTCACAACGCGCCTCTCGCATCAGCCTCTCGCATCAGCCTCTCGCATCAACCAGTGAGCAGCCGCCCGTTAATTGCAATCATCAATCCACTGAGCTGTCTTGGGCCTTTCATTCGTCTCTAAGAATATAGCGGCCCGGGTAGACACACCCAGGCGCCACAAATATTCGGTCGTTTACTCGGGATCATAATATCCAGGTGCCAGGCTTGCCAAATTGATTGCTCGAGGGCAAGCCCTTGAAAGACTCATCTTGGGTCAGCCTCCAGTACAGTCTGGGAAGCTCATGCACAAACCAAATAGTAATAGCTTGCCTGTACGGATACTACTGACGGGGATGTGCTGACCCTGGTTGCTTAAAACAGATCCACAGACAGGATTATTAGCCGGATGTCGGTTCCTGATCACCCTGGACCTAGACTTGAGCTTCCTCTCTGATCCAGTCTGTGATAGGTTCGGCAGCACAGCATCTCTTATCCGAGATGCATAGTGTCGATTATGCGTTCAGCTGTTCATGTCTGTATCTAGGGGTTGCGCTCTCGTTCTATTTTGGCGGCGCTGTGCATGCGATGTTGGTAATAATATGTATGTATGTGAAATGGTCTGGTGTTTGGTGAATGGAATGACAATTCATTCTCATATTATCTCGGGGACTTCATCCTTAACCGCCTCCACCAACTCCTCCAATCCTCCCACAGATGTTGGGCCGCTCATTCCCTTCGGTGGCAGCGCCCATCGAGGCAACGGACTGACATAAGACCAACTACCTCCTGCGTCCTCATACCGAAGACTGTGGAGCCATAGCGACAACTCATGACTGCCAGGGTCTGAGTATAGTGGTGTCGCGCATACGTCGCAGAGGGTGCCAGTCAATTTCTCGGCCCTCTTTTCTTCATACTTATCCACCATAGCATCGTAATAGGCGACAGCTTCGGCCACTTCGTCCTTGCCCATGCGAGACAGTCGGCTAACGATATCTTCGTCTGTGTTTTGAGTCGCATCAGCATCGTTTTGTCCGAGATCCATGCCCCAAACTCGTCTGTTGGCATAAATGGGATCATTTTGAATAGGGTGGCCAAGATGCTGAAGGTGGACACGCAGTTGATGCGTACGACCTGTAACCGGCAGGCATCGAACAATCGAATATCCTTTCGTGTTTACCCAAGGGCGATGTTTCTCATCTTGCATCTGCTCAGGAGTTTTAGGGCGTTCGTCTATATCATCCTCTCCCTCGGCAGGGTAGTAGGCCAGTCTCTTAAACACAGTTCGCGCACTCTTGCCATTGGCGCGCACTCGGTTGAGACCAAGCTTGGGGGATATCTGCAAAATGGGTTGATCGCAGACAACCTCACCCTCAGGAAACTCGCCCATCACTCGAGCGATATATTCCTTTCTCACTGTGCGATCCTTGATCTTGACGCCTAAGGCCTCCGCGGCAACTGGGTTCTTAGCAATGAACATGATACCGCTTGTAAGACGGTCTAGACGGTTACAGAGATATGGCAAGAATGTCGCACCACGGTCTGACTTCATGATCTCAACAACCGAGTTGAAGTTGTATCGACCAGCGGGATGAACGGGAACACCGGCAGGCTTGTTGATAACAATCATGTCTTCGTCCTCGTGGATGATTTGAACCGGGTCCTCTGTAACCGGAGGTTCATGACGATGTAAGGTATGGGAAATGAGGTCACCATTGCGCAGGACATACTCGGGTCCAACACGGCGACCGTTAACGAATATTGTTCCCCGTAACATCGACTGTCGATAGTACTCGACGGGCCGGTCCCTAAACTCAGATTCGTAAATGTCTAGCAGTGGCCTGTTTCGCCATCTCTCCTTACAATGGGTGTTGTAAGTGAAGTGGTACGGGGCCACCCGGCGGAGCCCATCGCCTTCGAAGTGGTAAGGTCTGGGCCACGGATCTCCAACCGGGGTGATGAGGGGCTCGTCCGGCTCCGAGATGGGAGGCGGATCCTGCTTCTTCTTTTGCTTAGGCCGTCTGGGATTTTGTTGTTTATCGGTAGCGATTTGGGGTGAATTGGTGATTGATTGGCTTGGGGCAGGGCTAACCTTCTCACTTTGAAAGTCAAGATCCTGGAAAGCATTCGCAAAGATGTGCTCATCAGAGGGCAAATCCTCCGGCCTAGGGGAGGGCGAGACCATTGCAAAGGGGCGTCTTTCGCGAGGGGTTAACAAAGGCAGGGATTTTGATCTACACAAGATGGAGGAGTGCGGGCCGAGGCGAAGAGCAGCCCTCATTCCTCAGCTGCAGTTGAGGGGGGGGAAATGCGGCGCCTTCAGCGGCGTTTTTTCACGGCAGGCAGCGGAGCAGTGTTTGAAAAGTTAAAAAATAAAGTATGTGTAGTGACACCAATGGTCGGTTTCCCCCTTGATGCATGGGACAAGGGTCAAATTAACAAATGTCTTGGTTGTTAGGTATGAATTCTGGTGATATCTGATGAACAATTTCTGTGGGTTGGCCACGGCAGAAACGAGCGGTGACATGCGGCAGGAATGACCCCTCGGTCATAATTGCCTGAGCGGTCTTGACGCTTTGTGTGTGGACCCTTGAGGTAAAGCCGTCACTTGTCCGGGGTGGCAGGTGCAGGTGGTTTCAAGATCCTCCCGCGCCCAATGAACAGAGAGCTCCGCTAGCGATTGCGATTGGGCCTACGGATAGGGCTATGCCGCTATGGATGGCCTGTGAGTGTCCAGGCTGCCCGCGAATCTCGGGTGCTCCAGGCGACGTGTGCACCCAGACGCAACGGCAACGCCCTAAGATCTTAGAGAAATGTTCAGTAAAGCTCCCGCCCAAACCCCCGGGCCTCCCCCGCAAGCATCCCAAACCTAAAACCGCAGTGCTAAACAAATAAGAACATCAATTCCCGGCCGGGCAAACAAACATTGTAGTGTTCGAGAGTTAAACCTCGGCTTTCCCCTTTTTGGCTGGATCATGCAGAGCCTCGGAACTCGTGCAATTTGAGATACATAGTCTAGGAATTCATGTCTCCCATCTATTCATTCCCCATTCATCTTTATATGCGATCTCCCCCATTCTCTCGATTGTCGAACACAATAGGCCTTTCCGCTCATCCAAGACACATCAGGTCCAGACTGTAAAACACCACATTTCGATCATCTCCGTGACATTTCTTCTGAATGTCATTTTCGCTTTCTTAGCATCGTCAATAAACTTCACGCCTCTGCAAAGGCCAAGACGGCACTACCGTTCAAACCCACCCAGAAGAAGGGACGACGTATCCGTAGAAAGCATACATACGCAAAAGGAGAAAAAGGAAAGGGTCAAGAAAAGGCCACGGTCGAGAACATCTGCCTGCTCTCCACAAAGCGAGAGTCACCCGCTTCCTACCCCAGAAATTGATTCGCGGAATGAGTAACAAGGCATCACCAGCGGAGCTGAAGGCCCGCAAGAGAGAAGACTATCGTTTCTTCCTTGACTACCGCACGCGATGGTGAGTTTACAGTAACGCCCCATTGCCCATTAGTTACTCATTACCGCTTTCGACCTTTGAAACTCCTTATTTCTCATGCCCCCCGCTTCCCTTTGTCCGGGCGATATGCACCTCATCAGATCGGTATTTTCCAATTCTGGAATGCCTCGTCTGCCACAGTGACATCTCGATATTTTAAAAAGGAATGAAGCGTTAACGATCCGATAAACTGACTCCATTTCTACCAATAGGAACGACAATGACATGTATGACCACATGAATAATTCAGTTTATAACTTTCTGTAGGCGACGATCTATCTCTTGACCTTTTGCTCCGGTCTAGCTAATCTGCAATGCATAGATTTGATTCTGTTATCAACGCATACCTCATTGAGAATTGCAGTCTCCATCCTCCCACAGCACCACAGTTTGGCATGTGTGTGCACACCCACACAGACTTCTTCGCGTCTATTGCGTATCCTGCAGTCGCCGAGATTGCCTTGCGCGTCAACAAGCTCGGCCGATCCAGTGTGACGTACGAGACTGCCCTCTTCGAGAAGGGCGTGGATGAGGTAAAGGCTGTAGGAGAGTTTGTGCAGGTTTACGTTGATCGAGCGACGAACAGACCACTAAAGGATGGCATGGGACAATCGCTCCGAGATGAGCTACAGAAGCTGCTTGTTGACCAAGGTGAACCCACAAAGTCCAAGCTATGAGTATATGATACATAGAGTGATTGGGAACCGTGGTATCGATAATAATAGTAGTATTATAGGCGAGGACTACTATTTTTGCTGCCAAGAATGATTAGCATCTACAATCCCGCTACAGGCCAACAACACAAAGCCAAGCCTAGTACGACCACCATTATAGAAGATGTAGTTTATTTCTTAACAAGCACGTTCAATTGAGCTATAGTTATGTGTTAGCCAATACGTCATGTAGTTTAATAGACTTGGGACTCAGATGCTCAACTCGCGTTTCGCTGACACACTACATAGTATTACTCTAGTGATGCAAGAGCTTACAACTGGTGCTCATACTTCTTTGCCTCACCTCCATTAGCTCCACTTTCAAACATCAACTCCAAAAACTCAAGATCTGCCAATGCCTCCTCGGGGCTCTGCTTCTCATTCGGCTTGCCGTCTACCAATGCCTTCGCCCACGCAGCAACCTCCTCCGTCACACCGCTCGTCCTCTCAAACTCCTTGACGCTCTTCTCGCCTTCCCACGGCGTCACGGTGACCTTGTCGCCATCGACTTCAATTGAGCCCTTTTCATACCCAAACTGGAACGTCGACGTGGACATCTTGGCTCCGCATGACTGCTGATATGTGCCGCTCACACCGCTCTTGAGTCGAATGACAGCGTTTACCGTGTCGATGGGGGCGAGGTGAGCCTGCACCTGCGCTGTGAAGGCCGACACGTCGGCCGCAGGCTCAGTGAGCAGCTGTCTTGTCGCTGCAGTGAAATGCACTCCACCGTCGAGCAGGAAACCACCCTGGAACTCGGGCTTTGCGCGCCATGCCGTGCTATACCACTGAGAGTCGGCGCTCATGTAGAAAAAGACACGTGCGCCGAAGTGCTGCAGCTTTCCGAGCTTGTTGGCCTCTGAAGTAGCATACTCGAAAGACGGCTTGAAGCGAAAATTCTCGGCAATGGAAAAGGTAGCTTTACCTCCCAGGCTGCGGTGGTACTCAATGAGCTTCTTACCTTCGGCAACAGTGGGCGCCAGAGGCTTCTCGGCTAATACATGCTTGCCGGCAGCGAGAGCGGCTCTGATATGCTCTGGTTGGCTCGGGATGGGCAGAGCGATGATAACGGCCTCAATGTCGTCACGGGCCAGGAGGTCATCGAAAGACTTGCCGGATCCCGAATCGGCCGAGTACAAGTCCGGGCCCTGGTCAGAGCGGGTATTGAGAGCCGCTGTCTCTTGAGCAGACTTGAGGGATCGGGAGTAGATCGCCTTGAGAGCGAGGTTCTCAGCCTTCATGATGGCAGGCTGGGAAGTCCCTATTCAGCATTTTGCATACGAAACTGGGTCATGATGGAGGGTTTCGCACCATGTGTGCCTGCTTGGCGAATAGGCCGCCGCCGATCAATGCGATGCCGATAGGAGCCATTGTGCTTGGTAGGACTGTTTTGAGGTTGAATCTGTCACTTTAGATGCAAGTAACTTGCTATCATCTGTCGGCAGTTCTTGAGAGAAATGAAGTGATGATGTCTTCAAGGCGGGGTTTCCCCACTATAGATTCCACCTTGTATACACCTCCAAGTTTTACAATTGTTTACAAAAAAGTTAAAAATATGCGTGGTCAGCATACTTGTTCGGCCTCTGTCTGTTTTGTAGTATTCTTTTATTTTGGTATTGGAGGTTTGGTTAAAGTAGTTGACGACTACGCTAACAGTCATAGCTCTCTCTAATATGGTAAATGGGCACATGCCAGAACAGCCCTACGTGTTCCATGTAAACGCTACTCCATGATTTAGTTCCAAAGCACGGAGATAACTCACCCGCGTCAATTAATGATAGATTGTAAACTCTATCCAACGTCGTGTAACACTGCATATGTATTTCTCACCGCCGCTACTATCCTGACGTCATTTCTTCCCGTCCCCGGCGGCTGCTTCGCTTCGGTGCGCGGTGTCCCACCCCCCCGGAGACCTCTCCGCCGTGATACGGACGAGGCCGAACGCCCAACATGCATAGAAGGCTGGAAGGACGCATGAAAGAAGGGCGCATGAGCTGCCAAAAGTAACTCGCGGTGGCGGGGCGTGTGCATCTCTATCCTGCTTCTGCAGGCCTGAACAGGTCTGAACAGGTCAGAAACGAAGAACAACAACTACCATGAAACACATAATTAACAAGATAAGAAAAAGACCCTTGCTCAAGCCTCAACTACCGCGAAACATGTCCCAAAGTGGAAAGTATAAGCTGCGCAGCGCAAAACACAACCAAACAAGTTATAACATGGCTTGGCGCAGTTATACTCCTTTCTGGGGCACCCCTCCGCTCACCTCACCTTGTTCGATATGACTTCCCTTCAGCTGAGTTGGTGATGCGTGTTCGAGTGGCATCTTGCTTTTTAGTCTTCAGAAATGTTCAACGCTTCCCCTTTGCTTTTCCTCGTAACGGCTCCCTGTCGCACATCAATCGATATACGGTGAGCCTCATCCAGGATTGTATGACACCACCCAATGCAATGCAATAATAGAACACGACTCACTATACCAATACCTAATCTACCAATACACGCCCAATAAATGACATTAACCATGGAAAAACTACGGATACTACACTGTTACATTCAAATATTCCCCTGTAGATCCCCCGGTGACCCCACAAAGCTGACATTCGACAACATTTTTCGTCGCCTCGGGCGCCTCACGACCACCTCACCTCACCTGGCTCAACACCAAGCGGCCTCATTTGTATGACATATCACAAAACCTTGGTAAGCGGCCCTTCTTGATCCATAGTTGTCGTGCCGACATGCCACTCATTTCATCCCACGCACTAAGCCTTGAGTATCCCGTTTCTCCAGGGGATGCATGCGTTGGTGGGGGGTCTTACTGGATGCCAATTTGTCGCAATTCACCCCGGACTGACATGGTTATCGACCAACCTCGCGATCGTTGCCAAGTATTGAGGTTAATGACCAGAATTCCAGCTACGGATACGGAGACAACAACAGTAACGAGCAAGGGGAACTCAATTCCAATCTTGCCTTTGCGAGGCCCGCTTCTGGCGCCAGACTTTCGGCCTCCTGGGCTTGGCGGCCGAGACTGACGTGCCGCTACATCGCAATGGAGACTGTTAGTTTGCTGGTAGCTCCTGTACGTCGTAATCTGAAACAGCTGATACTGAATTCAATGGCCTCTTTTCATCCTCTTAACTCTATTTTTCCCGTCTAGTGGTCACTGTATCTAGACTAATCGTGGCATGTCGCTTCTAACGAAACCCACATATCTCATGATACGACTAGATGAACTGCATTAGTTCAGGGTTCTAAAGGGTATATGAACTAAAAAGTGTTCTAAGCAACCTTACAAGTTACCATAAGTATAACGCAATACGATGATGTTGTCCTGGATGTTAGTTGAAGCTTAGAAGTGATCGTGGCACAGTGTAAGGGCCAACTGTGGTGATTGTGAGCATGATGAAACTCAAGTGTACGTCGATGGTTTACGACAACACAGGGTATCCTCTCCACTGACAGATGGATGAAACCGTTTAAACATATGCGATTTCATGAACTCTTAAATACTATATAAACGTCATAAGGTGTACTAATTCGTGTGACCATTTTCCCATATTGGTTGGGGCTTTAGGGTAGTGAGTGAGATAATTGAGTCTTGCTCTCTAAAAGGTTTCATCACTGTAACAAACCCCGTTTGTTTTTGTACTACATGTCACGATGGATGTAGTAGAGGGCTCGGGCCAGTAATCTGATCCCTTACTTGTAATAGGAACTTTGGTGTCAACAGATTTGACGTACTAGCTCAATTAATGGGATGGTTGTACGTCGTTATTGTGTCTTTGACTACGTATATCCGATCTCATGATGCAGGCTCAGCTGCACCCTCGGCGATGCCATGCCACTTATCAAACACATTTTGAGGATCATACTTCTTCTTCAGCTCCCTCAGACGGGGCAAATTGGCTCCCCAGGCATCTTGGGGCGAGATGCTGTCTGCCTCGATGTTGATGTACACGCCAACCGGCCCTTGGCTCCAATGACTACCTGCGGCCTTTTGGTGGCCGTTCGTCTCTCGAATACGCTTGCAAATACGCCTGTTGAATTGCCGAATCTCATCATCGTGACTCGGATCCTCCCATGCAAACGATGTCAAGGCATCGTAGTAGTCTCCTCGGTTGGCGTAGGCTGTTGCCTCTTGAGCGACCTCGCGAATCTTATCTGTGGAGAAAAACTCTATAGCAAGGACGGACTTGCCCATTCCATCGTGCTGTTCGCAGAACTTCCAGAACATGTCTGCGGTTTGTAGCATCGGTTCAGTGTCAAGAGGCATCGTGATGTTACCTGACCCCATCAATCTTCGAACACCGTGGTCCATGACGGAGTTCAAAAGGGTGTTCGTTTTCGCTGTTGTCATCATCCCCGTCTCGTTAGCGATAGAATCTAGCACAAGAAGACCAGAGAAGTATTTTCTAGCTTCCACGTCCGGGCCATGGAATAACGGAATGACAGATACAGCACGAGTCGTCCCATCTGGCCCAAAGCCAATCCCCAAGGTGAGGCAATGCCCTTCAGGATTAGACCTTCCAAACACCTTGTTTGCAAACTGGAGTAAACCAGGGAGCTTGTCTGCCGAGTATGCCAACGTGCCACTCCAGACCTTGCCTTGTCGATGGGCTCGGGATACAAAGCGGGTAACTACCCCGAACTGTGCACCGGCACCTCGGATAGCCCAAAATAGATCCTGGTTTGCGTCTTCAGATACTTCGACTATCTCTCCGTTCGCTAGAACAACTTCTGCCTTCAACAAGTTGTCAATAGTTAGGCCGTAACGGGGGGTTAGAAAGCCATGCCCTCCACCTAATGTCAGCCCCCCAACCCCTGTGTGATTCACAACACCTCCAACTGTCGCTAGGCCATGTCGTTCAAGGGCAGTGTCGACATCTTCCCAGAGGCATCCTCCTTCGAATTCAACTGATAGAGTTTCCGTGTCAACTACAACCTTCCGCATTTTCCTTAAATCGATGACTATGCCTTCGGTTGAAGAGGCACCGCTGGAAGAATGCCCGCCACCACAAACGGCCATGGCTATGTTTTGGGAGACAGCGAATGTGATTGCAGAAGACACCTCTTGGGGGTTCGATGGCATGACAACAATTGCCTATGAGGTATTAGCACTGTCTGAGGATATGACTACCCAACATACCGCTCTCTTCACACAAGCTGCGCTCCATCGCTGCAATTTCTCCTCGTAGCCTGCATCTCCAGGAAGTAAAACCTCACCGTGTGGTATACTCTCACGAAGTCGAGTGAAGTCGTTCATTGTACCGCTTGACGTTGTGCGACCTGAGATGAGAGCCTTCACAAGTAAGGAGTGAGAGGCAGTCAGCTGCCGATGCGAGGGAGAATCGACTCTTTAATAGTCTTATGGTCGCACAAGTTACGGGCGTAGCTCCTGCACGCATTGTTGGTCGATTTGAGACATGTCGTCATTGAATAGCCGAACAGCGACGACCTTCCAAAATTGGAGGCCATCTACATCACTTGTAGTTGAAGGCGACTGGATGGTAACCGTCGTACTGTAACATCCTAGTCCAGCTGTAGGTGAGTGTGTATTCATCATAATTTGCCGTCGATTGGCAAATCAATGGTTGGTAGAACGTCTTTCATCGCAAACCCATACTTGTCTACCACTTTCTCCCCTCCAATGAGATCGCTTGTTCTGCCATGGTCTCCTCCAGCCAGATACCTTTGTAGCCTGAAGGATGTTTTTACTATTAGGGTGAAAGTCTGCCAATCTTCCATCCCGATGGACATCATGGTGGATATTGTTAAGGTTTTGATAAGACGACCTGGCCCAATCTTGTGACAGTTGGAAACAAGTGCGATCATAATCCACACAAAGATACCAAGTACTGATTTCCAAGTGGGCAGGCCGGAACGCCAGATATCATGCCATATTTTCGTAATTTCTTGTTCGGAGCAAGTAGAACTAATTGGGGAACGGGTAAGGATTGCTCGACAATACATCAGAGCAACTTTCCGGATAACATCATACACGATATCTGGAAGATCCTGGGTCTCAGTTGTAGTAGATTCTGGACTCTCAGCTGAGCTTGACCGAGATGAGTTCGACAATGGGGTTCGCAGGGGCGGTTTATCGTCTGGAAGATCCGATATATTCGTATAGACACAGTTGGCGGTGTTCCTAACTTTCTTAACTTCTTCCACAGTTGGAGTTTTTGGCAGCGCCAGAACATCCGCAAGTACTCTTCTCATATCGTCAAGAATCTGAGCGGTGCTAGGATGTAACTGCAAAGAATTCGAACACTCCCTGAAAGATTGCCAGTTACATATCAGTGGTGTGTTGAATGTGGTCTTGAAAGGCATTGCTCGAGAATCATGGAATGTAAAGCCAGGGCGTCCATATATAGAGGGTTTGATCTCATGTGCTAGCGCCATGCCGATATCGTTACTGTTACAGATTAGTCAATTATCTGAGGAGAGTGTGATCCAAGACACTTCGAGCTGTCACCCGGAATGCACCCATCTCTACTGAAGAGTGTCGTGTATAGCTTACATGAGAATCATTTTGGCCAGATGGCCGCGCATACCGAGCTTGTTTAGGCTGCCTCTCTTGGTGATCATCGCCCTTATGCCTCCAAGATGACACTTGAGGTCATGTGTATCACCCCAGTACCAAGAGTCAGCGATCATCTGCACAACACCCAAGATCAAAGGGTCGGTCATTTTGGCGTTTTCGTCCTTGAGCTGAGAGTTGAGCATTGAGATCACCCGCCACTTATGTCCATTTTGCAAGGACTTTGAGATATGCCCAGTCTCGGACAGGAAACATGACGAAGTAAATAGAACAATTTGGAGAAGAAGGGGATCCTGCACAGTAGCGGGAACCCAGGTGTTCATAAAATCATTTCTCGGGTCAGGATCCCCATCTACTGCGCACTTGAAGCGTGACAGCAGTTGTAAGTCTATCAGCAGAGAATTAGTAACTGAAAATCATCGGACGGTGCACAAATACCTACGAATGCGGACTAATTCCTTGTTTAGTTTTGTGAGCCTCATGGGCAGGTACTGCAAATGGGCCGTTGAATTCCCGATTGGTGAAGCAACGAGACGATAGCTTTCATCAGATGTAATGTCTTGATTGACGACCGGCTCCTCTGAAAAGGAGCGTTTGGCTGCCTTGATACCATGTGTTGTAATGGTTTTAATAGCATTTTCGGTGGATGCAACATTGAAGGGTTTCCAGATATTGGTTCGTGGCCTTGAACAGGAAGTTATAACGGAAGAGTCCGCTTCAGAGGACGAACCCGAAGGCTCATCATCTAGACAGGAGAGGGTGTCATGGATGGTGGCAGGGTTCAGATGCGAATATGGTCCTTCTCGTACATCCAGGACTGAGGGCAAAGGAAGACGTGGAGCCACAGGTATATTTCTAAAAGAATGTTAGTCGCGGCAGAGTGGGAAATATTCCATAGAGCGTAGACAAACGGGTCGCTCAAGAGCGGACTACGTGAACTGACCTTTTGGAAGACTTGACTTCATATACGCAGTCAGGTTGGGGAAAGCGACGGTAGCAGTTTGTACACGGTTGACCTTGAGAACACTATGAGGCGGTTAACAATTGTGGTTTGGTGTGAACTTTTATTATGAGAAGGCTTGTGTATGTTGTGTAAGACGAGCAACATTGGGGGCAATGTGGGGTCTTGATGTATAGTCAAGAGAAGAGACCTCATAGACACAGGAGCAGCAAGAAACAGAGGTTTGATAGGCATAAGACTAAGCAAGGGACATTACTCACTTTTTGTTTCCGACGACGGCACTCGTGGCATGATGACGTTTGCCGTTGAGCACGCTTTCGAGGTGCGGCTTGCATCTGCATGGCTTCAGATACCGGCAACATGGTACTCAAGTTACCGTTCCACCGTCGGCCCGGCAGTACCAATTCGCAAGGCCCAAAGTCGGACTGAGTCGACAGGCTATAATAGGGGACTTAACAATAAGTGCCGTCCCCTGAGGTGACTCGAGATGCTGATTGGCTCTGGCAGGGCAAGCACTCCCCAAATGAGCGCCAGCCAGAGACACTGAGTGAGGTTGTTGGTTGACAAAGAGCCAGGGGTTGACAAGGATGGGCGGAAGTTGGTTAACAAAAAGCTGTTGGTTCTGTCCAAATTGGCGGATCTTGTTGTGGAGGGCTGAATGTGAACTGCTTGTCTTAGGCCAAACCAAGCTGTAATAAGGATAGAGATGGATATTCCTGCTCAACGACTAGACTCCAAAGTGACAGGGAAAGTTTAGTAGAAAGCCATGTTGATCGGCAACGAAATGGGAAGAACAGACAGAATATATCTGAATGAAGCGCGAGGACCGAGCAACGTCGCCTGTTGACTAAACGCGGCAAAGGGCGGCAGTCAAGGTTGCTGATGCGAGCTTGTCCCGTTGCAGCACTGTGCTGTACAAATGCGTGGGTATATACGTGCCTATGGCGCGACTTTTGGCAAATGCAGGGAGGGATCTCTCCTCTCCCTTGCTTGAAGTGGTGCTGGGTGCTGAATGCTGGCGTGAAGATGTGCAGTAGGTGCAGCTGTGAGATGCAACTCCGATGTCACCTTACCGTGCGTGTGAGTGAATTCGGAGATCGGTATATTCCACGAACCCGAGTGTTGACAATGAAAACTCTCAGTTCTTCAGCGGCGTTCGGCAATATAAGTCTGATTACTCGAAGTGAACAAAGAAACGTGGTGGCTCAATAGCTTCAGGTCCAGGGTTGGGCGATCCTCCCGTAGGGACGACGACAGGATAGATCCAGTCGTAAGTTAGTGACAGTATATTGCTTTTTCTTCTCGCTTGGCGGGGTCTTGGGGGCACGGAGAACCTTGAATTGCACGAATAATGACGAGACTGTAACAGAGAGAGAGAGAGAGCAGGAGGGAAAATGGTGAAGCAAATCTAGGCCCCGTTCAACAAAGCAATTACGATCTATAGTCTTGATTGTTTGCACCTTCCATGCTAGACTCGGCAATCGACCTAGAACCCTTCTGCTAAGTTAGGCCTCGACTGCCTGGGACAAGGCACTAGCACCTTGCCAGAAACGTTTACAGCAAACTCGCCAATAGGAGCAGGCAAAGTCTAGATCAATCGAAGGTTAATCATCGAAACTACCCTAAAACGGGCAGGCCTTAATCGCGAACGCCGATGGGGAAGTGGGCCAGATCCAGCTCGAGATTCCATCCATCCTTCAGTACTAAGGTAGTCTCAGTAGTCTCAGTGAGGTGAAGGTGACAGTCAATGGAAGGCCATCTCCTTGCATCGACCGCTCTAGAACTAGACCTAGCTACCGAGTCCACGATAGTGCGACATTTCGTATAAAGCCCTATAAGACCCTTAATCACTCCTTACTACCTAAGATAAATGTAGAGAGAAACAGCGCGGACAGGGGTTTGGCACGACCTAGCTTATCATTCGACGCTGGCCTACGCCTCTAGCGGGAGCATCACAGTGGGACCGCGGATCAACAGAGATCTGCTTACCCGTGTGTTGAAACAGGCACTGGAATTTTGATCTCAAAATGCCTAGGAACTGATAAGCAATACCTCCTTGTCATACTGTTAAGTCATCACCCACCTTCATGTCACAACTATCACTCATAAGCGCAGCATTTCTGAGACACAATAAGCTAGATTCTCGGTATAGAAGTACAGCCAGATTGACCATCATCCAATATATACATGTATATTATGAGCCCCAGCATCATCTCATCAATCTCGTAGCGTCCAATCATTCAAAGGTTCGTGTCAAAATAAACCAGGTGGTATCTAGTTGTGCAGAAGCATAAGAAATAAAATCATCACAGCACTAATTCCTCCATTCGCAACGCCAGTCTTGTTTTATACTTATCAGGTGTTGTTTTGGTTGTGGTGGGATCCCTCCACGTCGAATTTCCATCTCCAGACGCACATAAAAGAAAGACGGTTGAAAAATCAAGAAATGGACGGGGTTTTAACGTCCCCTATAATCGGGTTTACGAGCCATGTTCACTGGTGGAGGTTCATCGTCGTCCAACGGGTACGGAGGCGCCGCCGCTGGCACTCTTCGACCACCATGATGTTGCTGGTTCTCGGGGAGAGGCGTCTTGGGTGGTAACGGCGGCGGCTCGATCCGGGTTGGTGGGGGTGCAGCCATGTTTGGAGGTGGCCTAGGATACTCGTCTGGGCTCATGATGGCAATCAAATCCTGGCCAGACACGCCTTCACGGTATTGCGCTGGCGTCGGTGACGACACTGCTAAACGATCCTCCGGGTGTAAAGTCGGGGCACTGGCGCTTGGTCCACGAGGTCCTAGTGGAGGAGAGCCGGGAGTTTCATAATGCATGCGCTCGTTGGAGCTTCGAGGTGAACCATTATGGTTGTTGATGTGCAGGTTATCCGACCCTGATTCGAATGATGACCGACTCGCAGGGCTATGAGGCAGAGGCACAGTAGTTGGAATATCTCCTGCGAGCTCAAATGCCATGGGCGTCTCCCAAGTGCTTGATGTTGACTTGACAAGCTCCGGGATTCCTTCGGGAGCTCGCGCATGGCGGATCTTGGCTCGGTGAATCTTACCCAGCTTTGATGAGATGCCCTGGATCATCTTTTGCTCGGCCTCTCTCGACATGTACCTTCGAGTACCGGTGCTGATCTCGCCTAGTCGGTTCCATTCGTTCATTCCAAACTCCCCAACACCCACTTCAACGTTAAGACGGTAGTAGGCGTCAATACTGACGTTTCGCTTCCCGAGGTGCTCGCGCATCATGTACTCGTGAATCTTCTCGCAACCCTCGATTTTGGAGATCAACTTCCTACGCGCCTCCGCGAAATCGCCCAAGAAGCCTTCGTACCACTGCTGGGAATTCTGATCGCTACCCTTGGGCCGTCTGCCAGTACCAACGCTAACAAACACACCCACTTCACGACCGGGCCACTCGTTGACCACAGCTTCGTCCAGGGCCTCTGGACTAGGGTTGAAGGTGCCTCCGCCGTCATCATGGAAAACCGATTGACCGATAGTAATAGGCTTGAAGGCGAGTCCAATTGAACAAGTAGCTCGACCAGCCTGCCAGATCTTGCAGTCGAACTCGGGAGGGGGTTCTTTTCGAGAGTCGTAGGATCGCAGAAGAGCAGCCGGTGCGCCTCGAGGAGAGCCCTTATACACTGCTGTTATGGCGCTGTAAAATGTGTTAGTGTGCGCTACAGACATTGAAGATGACATTGTAGGCGGATGACTCACGTCTTGGTGCGGTTTTCTCGGTGATCGTACAGACGAGCGTTGGGGTCGCCGTATCTTGAGTTGGTTGTGGGCCGTTGGGCCATCTGGGAGGCAGGACTGCGTGCGCTAAAGCTAACGGTGCTTGCATTGCTCTGGTTTCGACGAGGGCCAGCGCTTGAATAAAGTGCGGCGTTGAGAGGATTGTTGAGGGAAGACTCGACGCTGTCATTACCCTCTCTTTCCTTAACAGTGTGTTCCCGGACAGCTGCCTTGATAGCCTCCTCAAGCTTGCTCGCCTTGAATAGAGTTGATCGATAGGGAATTCCGGCGATGGTCTTGTCTGTTTGGAAAACCATGCGCGTCATGCGAACGTAGAGCTCTTTGCAGGTTTCAAGGTCGAGGCGCAGCCGGCCTAACATTAGAGCTATCAGTCCGCCCGTGCCGGTACCAACGATGAGGTCGAAGTGATCGCATGGTTTGGGAATTTCGTGTCGCTTGGGAGCTCGGCCTTCGATCTCGACGAAAGTTCGGTGCATAAGCTCCTGTACAATAATGAAGATGGAGTAACCTCGGACACCTCCTCCATCTACGGCGGGTATTAGCAGCTGGGTCAAACAAAGCAGACGTCATCCTGGCGGGCGCTTACCGAGTGATAGAACTCGAAGAGGCGGGCCTTTGGTTGTATCCTTCCTCCTGACTCCGCCAGAGTCCATGGGCGCAGAAGACGTGATTCCGATGCGACTTGCGCTTCAATTAATGTTCGGGAGGTAAGGTATGGGAGTTTCTGACGGTTGAAAGGTGGCAGTGTCGCGCAGAAGTTGGAGAGAAGTTGAGGGTCTTGGCTGCTGTCGCTAATCGAGATCAAGTGGGCGGGCGGTGATGTAAACAGGCAGTAGTTCTGATCAAATCGCGTGCGCTAAGATGAGTTGTTCGTGATGTTTTGGAGAAGTAAAGAGCTCAGTTAATCAAGGTAAGGCAGATTTTAGCAGCCCAGGCAGTCATAGTAGTTCTTGGCTGGCAGTAGGTAACTTAAGTGACAATCCAAGATCCCGCACTACCCACTACGTAACACAGGTCCATTTTGGGATCCCTGAAAGCCCTGACGCAACAACGACTGCGCGGGGCCTGTCGGAATTGAGCGCAAGACTTGGGCTCATTAACTAGTGGGTAAATCTTGGCCTCCCGCTGCTGGGAACAGTGAGATTGTGCCTTTCAACCCCTGTAGCCTCGAGTCGAAAGCGCGGGAACTTGCCTGTCCCAGGCCTGGCAGCCTGGGAACTCACGCGCGCCACCGAAGGTCCTGACGGCATGAATGGCGGTTGGGCGGTTGATCATCTACGTCCTGGCTACTGCACGGTTAATGGTCTTGTAGGACATGGGTGATGCAGACCAGATCAGCGATTACCTCTCATGTTCCTACAATGAGATCCAATCGACCACGATGAAAGAGAAGTACGGATTCACTCTAATCATCCATACTCTACGTCCCGTACCTTGTGCTTAGAACACGAGACAACTGGGGAGAGTGGCTGTGTAGGCTTGGCTCTTCTAACCCTTGGCATCAATCCTCGCTCTCGCTCCCTCACTTGTCTTGGCATTTCCAAAAGCTTGGGCTTTTCGCCTCTTAAAGTTGGCTTCTTGGGTTGTGGTTTGCAGATAAGCATCGTCCACGTTTGTGATCTTCGAAACGAACCAACGGGAAGAAACATGTCCGTCGGAAATCCCATTTGCCATTTCTGGGATTTCCTACAAATTGGGATGGGATTTGCTACGTACTGCCGGGCACGGAAATAGAATGACTGAAGGCGAGGTTTTTGTCAGCTCTCTAACGGCTCTTATTGGTTGCACAACGCGGCACTTGTGGCTGTGCTTCGCCACACCTTAACCGAGGGCTCCGTCATTTGTTCAGGGTCGCATGTTAGAACCAGGGCTGCAACATCTCGACGCCTTACTTATGGAGACAGTTGGGCTTCTAGAATACCGATTCTTTGAATCCTCATAAGGGAGCCAAGTGATATTCAGGAGAACCACTCTGCCCATCGACTTGCATGGTTTAACCGGGGACGTCAGGCTTTCACGGAAGTCGGCGGGTTGTTGAACGATCTAGACGCTCAATTCCTCGGCATACGGCACAAACGCTGCGTGTCACCATGCAAGTGTTCGGCCAGACGCGTGGTCTTTTCTTACTACTAGTACCTTACTCGAATATGCTCACTGGGATACGAGACTTGCAGAGTCAATCTCGTAATCAGAACAAGAGCCTAGCAATTTTGCTTACTACCTGAAAAGACCATTGTCATCCAATGGCTTCACTCTAGGAACTTAGCATCGGCTGTTCAGAAGAGGGTTACAATAACAACCAAGCCCACGGAACCCCTTGGTAAGTATTACTTAATTCCCCTGCAATACGTATACCGAAGCTTGTGGAATTTGTTACTGACCCAATCATAGAAATTGAAGAGTTCCAAAGATCCGGCTTAGTAACGCCTTACATTGTGTGCTAACCACCACTCCAGCATAAAGAAAACATCTATCCAAGCTGTTGGCATGCTTCAACTTGAGATAGTGTCAGCCATTTCGAAGACAGTTTTACAAGAACCCAAAAGCATAATTACTAATATCAGAGACAGTTTTGTAAGCCTCGCGTCGTTTCCGTTCCCTAACTAGATAAAAGTTACACGAAGCCTTCTACACTGCAACTCGGGCGGTTAAATTTTGATGAACCGCAAGGATGGATCTTATACGGATACAGTGGGATTCCTTTTCATGTGTCAGCCCTGCCCACACCGAGAAACCTACCTTCACTCCAGTTGGGTGCCACTCTACAGACGCAGCTCAGATTGCCAGGCTGCGACACACTGGACATGATATTCGTCACGTCTGCAGTCCGACTTGGTCTCAGATCAGAGCGACCAATCCACCACGTTTCAAGACATTCTCTTGAGCTCTGTTGTATGGTTCTGGAACGGAGGGCTCAGCCTACCACGACTGGCGACACAGGTTGTGCCTCTAGAATCGGTGTTACCGTGGCGGGTACCTAGGGTAAGGGCGTCCGTTTCTTGCATTCATTCGTCGTCGACCAGGCCTCGTCCAGTCGTCCACAGCCGTGTTGACAAGTTGTCGCCCGCCATGGAGGGGGGTTACTCCACTTTGGAGGCTCACTCCTACATTGCTCTGAATTGGGAATATGCTTAGAGTTGAAATATTGATGGAGAGGTACTTGAAGCCAATAGGAAGTGTTTGGGGGCAGGCAATTGAGAGGCTTACGCCGTTGAAACCTTGAAAGCTCAGCAGTTTGAGCTAACAAAGCTGCATCCACGAAGCAGACCTCAGGGTCTCTGAGAGTGGCCCACAAAGATGCTCTTGTACAGTACATAGTGTTATTTATCGTAGCTAGCGTCCCCATGAATCTGGAGGTGCGATGCGTGTGATGGTGAGGGTTTACTACGAGAGGGGAAGAGCCTTGGATTGGTTGAGAAGCCGTAATCAGCCGGTTGTGTTGTCTTTGTGACAGAGAGAGAGAGAGTGAGCTGTGTGGTTGATGATTTGTGCAGCTCAAAGTACGGTGCTGAATGTAATGCTGATCTAGACTTCTCCTCCTTCTTTATCAGCTGAGAACTTTTGTGAAGCCCTCCTGCCATCTTGGGTTCCAATTGTTCTGTTCTGCTTGTTAAGCCCCTCCTCTCAGTTTCAAGTTTTCAACCCCTCCATACTACTACAGTATACACAGAAAGCTCTCGTCCAGCTACCGTGGCCCGAGGAGTGACTGAGACAGATACGTGGACGGGGTGAGATAAGCCTGATACTGGGTATTGTTCGAGTGAGTACAGGCCCAAACCATTGTATACTCGTTGTACTCTTGTGCTCTTGTGCTCCTGTACGAGGCCAACAGCCCCAACTCAGCCAGCTCACTGCAGTCTGCAGCCTGTAGTCTGCAGCTGACCCCCAGGCTCTATTGAGACGAGACGTATCCATAGAGTCTAACAAGAGAGAAGAGGCTGACAGCGGAGACCGCCCCTCTTTTGAACTCTCAGTCCCGTCTGCATCTGCCCTTCGTCTGTTGCTCTCTTTGGGGACTCGACTCTTAGGCACGTTCGGTTAATAGCCAATGAAAATCCCTCAGGACCCCACACTCTTATCGGATCCCAAAAAAACTCGAGACTCATAAGCAACGTATAGCTTTAGAGACAGAAATACCACGACAGTTTTGTGCTGAATAGTGCGCACTCTCTGTTTGAATGTTTCTCTCACCTTGATCGCAGCATCAAGTCTTTTTTGTTCCCCCCCTGCGTGGGTTCCGGCCACGACAGCCTCGCCCCGAGGCTCAGTCTCCTACTCCAGCCTGCTTCTTTACTTCTTATTCTTGTTACTCATTTTTGTCCTCAAGACTCGACATTCTTGTTTCTTGGTGGCGTGGCTTTGGCTTCACGCAATTTCCTTGCCATTGACTTCTCCCTCCGTCCTTCCTTTAACCTCCGCCGACCGAGTCTACCCACACATCGTTCGATTCAATTCACTTCTGTCGTATACTTCGCCTCGACTTTCGCATCCGCCCCCGCCAGCAATTCTTTCGACGACACGACCAAGACGATTTTTACCAAAATATTAAATAGCCGATATAACTTTACAGCTCAGATATTGATACCTGGCTGATTGTATGCTCGATCGCGCGTTGCCAAAAGTATCCTCGGATCAATGACCTTCGCCGGCTTGTTTTGCTGACGACCGCACTCACCTCGACCAATTTACCTCTCTGTCGATGGAACCCTCGAACAAAAAGCGAAAGTTGGCCCCCAAGGTCAACGCCACAACCCCTAGCAAACCGCCGCCGCCGACACAATTCCCCCACGAATCGGTCAGCTTTTGATTCTTCAGCTTTCTTTGTGCCATTCTTGCTAACCTGAGCTCGGGATATAGCCTCAGCAGCACTATCCAGCACAGGAGACTGCCCCTGCTCCTCTTTCCGAACGACATGACTTTGAGTCCTTTGCGCGGCATCTTCAAGATGCTGCCATGCTCATCCAGAGGCAGACAGAGCGTCACCCATACACTGATGTCTCTGTTTTACTCTTGAGATGGGAGGAGGACGAGTCTGTCGATGGGGATCTTGTTGCCCTTGAGCAGGTTCTGCAAAAGCAGTATAGATATCGGACTGAGAAATGGCATATTCCCACAGTGCCGAACCCCAGCATTAAGCTTGGGGTTCAGATGGCCTCTTTTCTTGACAACGCGAAGGCCAACCATCTTCTCATTATCTACTATGCTGGCCATGGCTACGTAAGCTCTGATGGCCAGCTCTTTTGGGCTTGGTGAGTTGGAAGTTTCTCAGATGTGCTGTTCTCCTGCCTCTGACAGCCCCTATAGCAATGCGCGAGAAGATGCTGCAAAACTAAAATGGGATGGAGTTCGTTGCCTCTTCGAAGATGCTCAATCGGATATCCTCTTATTGCTCGATACATGCGTCGTACCTGATCCTCCTATGGCCGGTAGCCATGGTGTTAAGCAAGCAATTGCTGCCTGCACTTCGGATCGTAGTCCAGAGAGCGCAGAACGATCATTTACGTCTAATCTGGTTGAGGCTCTTCAAAAGCTTAGCAGTGGACGACCATTTACGACACAAAGACTGCACGAGGAAGTCCTATCTTTAAAACAGCAGCAACTGATCCAAACTCCTCGGCAAACCAACGGTAGCACCTCAAACACACATTCTTCTCCGCAGCATCCTGTTTTCATCCCCCTTACTCCAGGAAAAGGTCAAAGTATTGCCCTTGCGCCACTACCTTCGAGATCTCGGACAGATTCTCAGAACGGACTCGACCCAGATGGCCAGAGTAATCGCGAAGAACAAGTCATTGACCCAGAGTCTGTTGTCGATCTTCGATTTGAAGAGCATAGAGTTCTTGTGTGTACTACCTTTGTTGGTGATGCGAGCCCAGATATGTCATTCTTCTCTCAATGGCTGCATAGCACGCCACCCCTTGGGGATAAAATTGCAGTGGAAGGCATGTTTCTTGGCCCTCCCACTATGCTTCTCATTTCCATGCCACATTCTATATGGAACGTGGTACAGCATGACAAAGTCTGCTGCTTCTTAGGATATATAAGCTCCCACAACATGATTCATCTCTACCACCGGCTTGTAGGTTCTTCAGGGATCAAGCCCTCTCCTCGGGAAGTTGAGGATGGCAGGATCCTTCTTGAAGCAAGAGATCATGTGTTCAGCACACCTGCTCGTGTCCGACGAGATGAAGGCCATGATGTCTTTCACTCCCCGGTTGCAAGAGAAGTGCCGAACTCTGCCGAGCGAAAGGAGCATATCTTGCAAACTAGTCCGTCAGCCCCACCATTTGCCAACCCAACAGGGAGTCATGGCAAGCCCAAAGACGAAGTAGAAGACTCTGCGGAAATGCAAGAAGCTGCTGAACAACTGAAAGCCCTGAGCCATGTCCGGCACAGAAGTGACGAAACTCAAAACATCAACCGACCTCGCACGATTCTACCTGATGGGTTGCCTGAAATAAGACCAGAAGAGGAGACCGATGAGCACGGTAACGATGACCCTCTCGCGACGCTGCGCAACGCCAATGCGACGATTAAACCTCCACGACGTTCACTCCCGAAGCAGGATACACGCTGCAATCATTGCAGCCACGCTCCTTTCAAGGATTCGTCTTCATTGAGAAAGCACATTGCCGCAGCTCATACTAGGCCGTTCCCATGCGCTTTCTCGTTTGCCGGCTGCACGAGCACTTTTGGGTCAAAGAACGAATGGAAGCGGCATATCGCGTCACAGCATCTTTGTCTCCAATACTATCGTTGCTCTTCTTGTCCTCAAAACACTGCAGAGGGGAAAGGTAACGAGTTCAATCGCAAAGACTTGTTCACTCAACATTTGCGACGGATGCACGCACCTTTCCAGATTAAGAGGGCAATCGCGAAGGGCGATAGCAAGATTCAGTCTGAGTGGGACACGCATGTCAAAGAAATGCAAATGTCTTGTCTCGTCCAGCGTCGGCTGCCGCCGCAACGTTCAGCATGTCCGAAGCAAGGTTGCCAGAGCATCTTTGAGGGTCCATCATCCTGGGACGAATGGACTGAACATGTCGGCCGACACATGGAGAAGGGTGAAGGCGGCAGACTTGGAGTGGACGGTCTTCTAGCCCAGTGGGCATTGGACGAAGGTATCATTGAGCGTAAGGCAGATGGCGAATACCGACTGTCAGCCAGCAACGGCATGAGTGGAGGCTCGGGGAGCAGTAGCGGAGTTGCCCACCCTGTGTTTGAACAGAAAGAACCAACTCTGATCTCGACGCCGACACTTGAGCCGACACAGCCGGAAGAATCGTTGATCATGGACGCAAAGCCTTCAGAAGACAGGATGGAGGTTGACACTCCTGAGTGAAAACAGGTGTTTGGTTGGTGACTGACTACAGGACCCATGTTACGAAACTTGTGCAATGCACTCCAACGAAATGACGAAACGACGTAAATGACCTGAGATTTCATACAGTTTTCTTTTCTTATTGTAGTGACGGTCGCTACCTTGCCCAGTCACTCGCTTAGATGAATTTCTCAAGACTACACTGACGGACCAAGTCTTGCAAGGCTTTGCCTTGGAACCAAATTCCAACTGGAGTTTACGAGAAACGTGTAAAAGGATATAAAAGCCACTGATCGAACTAAGAAGCAAATAAACCGAGCCTCGCAAGTGTTACTATGATTGTGAATACAAATGAAGTTCTCTTTGGACAGTTGTTGAAGATCCACTGTTGTCGGCAAAACGTTTGCGCCGCTCCGAACGTTGTTCAATATGAGGGGGGTACTGGAGTGGAATGGAATAGGCTAATCCAAATTAAGGAGTTATAGAGTCCACCAGCTCCATCCATCCACAATCAAGCTAAGACACCAACATCACCCCAGCGCTCAGGACCCAGATTCCCGGGTAGACAAGATATGAGCTTTCAGCCAAACCCCCAAGACCCATCTCTCATATCGCCCTCCTCTCCCGCTCCCGCGCCTTCCCCTAACTCAACGGCACGTCACTACCAGCAGCAGCAGTTCCAACAACAGCAGCAGCAACAACAACAGCACCAACAGCAACAGCAACAACATCAGCAGCAGCAGCACCAACAGCAGGTCTCAAACCAATACTCCCCGCAACCGCAGCACCAGTGGCAGCAACAGCAGATCGCTATGATGAACGGCATGAATGGGTCCAATATGGCTGCGGGAATGCCTGTTCCCACGCCTGCGGGCCACCAGGCTGAACTCAATTACATCTATGGCATGGTCGAGGAGCTTAGTCGACAGCTGGCCGAGAATCGCCGAGTTACAGAGGATATTGTCAGCGGACTGGGAAGAGTGAGGAACAGAGCGAGGACACATGGCGCCAACAACCAACAGGTCATTGAAGGTGCCTCAGAAGATATAAATGGTATATGGATTCCCGCCCAGTCCTCGATGAACTGCCACCTAACCAACTTCAGGACAAGTACAAAATATCGATGCTCATATTTCCCTCCTCACCGAATGCCTCGAAAAGGCCAAGTTCAGTCGCGATGCCAACGCCAAGCTCCTCTCCCAGTACGCCAACGCCATGGCCAACCTGCTTCGACAGTTCCACGAGTACAAGACCAAACACGTCAGCGACGTAGCCTCCTGGCACCGTTCGTACCGTAAGCAGCTCGCGGATGCGCGCGACGAGAACGCCCGTTTGCGCGAGCAGATCTGGCAAATGCAGGCACACGCCGGCCGAGCCAACGAGAACTTGCGTGAATACAGACGCAAGTATGACGAGGACGAGGGGCGCTGGAACAGACTGGTCGACGAGAAGGCGCATCGCCAAGAACTGCGTTTCTGGAAGCGCATGGCTATGCCCGAGCTCGATGACGATGATCCCTACTGGAGTGACGATGACGATATTATTGATCCTGCCGAGAAGGTTCGTCTTCACGAACTCGACCTTAAGGCGGCTCAGGAGCAGCTCGACAGCCAGGCTGAGGATAGTGATGGCCAGGGCCCACCACCGCAGCTGCCGCTACCTGGAATGGGAATCGGTATGGGCATGATGGGAGGTATTCCGATGCAGCGAGAGGACTCGGGAGCTTCACATGGTGTCCCTTCACTTCCCCCTCGGCCATCGAGTGCAGCGTCAAGCACAGGGTCGACGGGACAGCAAGGATAAAGTTTGACGGGAGCGCAAGGGGTTTAGAAAAAAGGGAATGTTTTGATTTAGCGATACCCAAGACATGAATGGATATGTAATATAAGAATGAATGGTTAGCATGTGTTACGCTCGTGAGCAGTTTGCTCTTTTGGGTTGAAAGATCTTGAACCGATATTGGGTAAGGTGAGGATGACGACGACGAGTTTGTGCTAGGTATCAATAGAGCTACCTAAGTTATACTTGGTGGATTAGAAGGTAATATTTTGTCCTATCGATCGCACCTAACGTCCATCACCTTCGTACGCCTGTTAGAGATGCGGATTGGAGACATAGGCGTTATATGAACCATAAAGGGATGAATCTTTGGCAAAGCTGTACACAGGTCGATGAACTAGTTTCAAGTGCTATTGTTGGGTATCAAGCGACTGTATGGGCCCGAATTGCTTAAGTTAATAGCCTATGCCGTAATGTGTTCCCAATTTAGCGTCCGTCCATCGCCGAAATATGCTGATATGTAGTATTGTTCCTAGAAGTGTATTAACTATATTCATAGGGATAACGAAGCGAATGTTCTGTGGGATGTAAAGTGTGGATTCGCGTCTCCCGCATTTGGAGTTTGTCTTTGGGACCTAAATTTGAATTGCTATCTCATCATCTCAGTTGTCGGATTAAGGCACAGTCGATATTATACAATATTCTTACATCCCTATAGTCATGCCCCCGTTTGTCCGTCCAATCCTGTGAACACCCCACGTCAATGTAGATCGTGCAGAATCTCCGATTAAAGTCATTAAAAACCACTCTGCTCCTTTCGTTGATCTTTGTCATCACTTCCACCCCCTTCTCCATCTTTGGCACCCGCAGCAGCCTCCTGAATGCCCTTCTCATCACCTCTCAGCTTAGCAAAGTACGCCTTGATGTCTTCAGCGCCAATGGCCTCTCCACTCTCGGCAAACTGCTGGAAGAAGGGCTTGAGTCGCTCCTTGAGATGATTGTAAGCCATTACACCCTCGATGGCTCGCACGCGGTCTACGTTGCGCAGTGCGCTCTCGCCACGTTCCAAAAGACTACCGCTACCGTGAGAGCCACCGCCGTTGCCGCCTGCTTGGGAGCCTGCCTCGGACAAAGGTGGCTCGTAAACTTCCTCCTCTTCGAGGAGCTGGGGATGGGCGTTGAGCTGGGGGAAGCAGGATGAACAGCGGCAGAAGGCTTCGCGGAAGTCTTCCTTCATGAAGAGAGAAAATTGGCCTTGAGGTGCGGGAGGCAGGTTATTTAGTTTGCAAGGGAGTTCTTCTGTTGATTTTGTCTCCATTACTGACTTTTCGTCTTGGTCAGGCAAAGATTCACTCTTTACACGCTTGACTTCTAAGGCTGCCTCGACATCATCGTCGGCCTTGCGCTTTCGTGATTCCGTTGCACCTTCGGAAGTAGTGATTGTTTCGGCTTTAATAGTGGATTCCTCCTTCTCAGAGGTTGCCTCAACCTTTGGTTCAGTATCCGCTTGGTGGAGAGATACTGCTGGGAGGAAGCCCGAAGTTCCAGCGTAGCGCTTGATCCACGGATGCGCCTCAACACACTTATAACAAAGGAAGGCTTCGAAAGCGTCTTCCTCTGGAAATCCTGGGGGCATGGGAACATCTTCCTCGTCCTCCTCTTCCTCGACTACGTTTTCAGTGGTGCTGGGCTTCTCTTGGACAGCGTGTGCCGTAGTATCTTGTTGCTCCTCGTTGCCTTCAGTGATCGTTGTCAACTTGCCCTCCTCGGCGCTCTCTTGGGCTGCCTTTTTAGGCTTATCCATCTTTTCAAACCATTTTGGCCCCATGCCGACGAGACACCCTGGATGATACCAATCTTCGCCGCACCCGCCAGTCTCAGTTGTGCCCAGACCGAGACACTGGAACATTGTGCCCTTTTGCTGGAATGGATCGTAATCACAGTCACAACCGCAGAACCTATTGCGGAAGTTGTGATTGTACTTGTTGTTCACATCGGGTTCTTCGGAGTGAACACTGCCTCTGGTGTTGGTTGTCTCGTTTAAGCGCAGGGTACATGGGCTTGTCGAGGGGATACGCTTGGTACCGCAGTCGCATGTGAAGTTGCGCTTCTGGAAAATCTCGACGAGGTTGTGTTCACCGTGGCATTGAATAGAGCATGCGTAGCAGACGCCGGCAGGTGTCCAATCATCGCCATCTTTAGCGGGAGGTGGGTTGCAGGTCAAACATGCGAAGACAGCCTGTCGCAAAGGTCCGAGGATTTTGGTGCATGTATCGATGCTCTAGGGGAGTCGTAAGCGCATGTCGTGCAAGATAGTTAAGTAGGGGGGAACATACGTAAGGTAACGCCTCGCGGGCATCGGCCTCGAGAGCTTCTTGCGATCGAATGAATCTGAGAAATAATTAGAATGGAATCACGTATTTTTGATTAATCTCGGACCTACTCTGCGGCAGTTTGTGATGTCTCTGAAGTTTGCGATTTTCCAGAAAAGCTGTCTTTGCGCGCTCTAGATTCTTGCTGCGGCGCATCCTGCGAAGGCATCGAAGCTGAGGGAGCGTCTGCCGACATGATTGCGAAAGAGCACGGCTTCTTGTGGTATTAAGGATAGATAGATGGGAAAGAAAATGAGTTGGTACGAAGAGAACAATTAAGGATCGAATGACGAATTTGTCAGAATTGGTGGATGATGGAAATAAAGACACAAGCAAGATGAGGAGAAAGGTCAGCTATGATGATGGTTATGGTGCTGTAACTCTGGTGAAGCTTGGGAGACAGTGAAACAATAACGCGAGCATAAAATGCAATGTTTGCTCTAGGCACTGACTCCAGTATTTCTGTCATAAGTAGGAAGCCACTTTACGCGTGTTAAGTCCCTGCTAATCAATTTACGCGTTGCGTCGCGCTATGACATGCGAAATTACCCCTTGTCGACTGCCTCCACTTGGTAAAGTCGGTTTCCGTCCCAACGGTCACAACGAAATCAGCCCCTCAATCTTGACACTTGCAAAGCAAAGCAAACCAAATTCTGAGTGCTGTTCAGTCACTCTTTCACGATATCCTCATTCAGTTAAAGGTATCATCCAATAGCTAAAGCATGAGGTACATCTCGCCCTAAGTATTCCATACCACTATCTAAGCAACAACTGACCTTTCCAAGTTCCCCACTACATCCATCTTCAGCTCGTCAGGGCCGCAAGCGCTCGCGGACAGGAGGAGATGATGGACTATCACCGGGCATGGTCTCGAGCCCTATGATACCTTCATCACCGCCGGCCGCGTTCAATATGGTACACGGTGTTGAAGACGACGACGACATCGAAGAAGAAGCCCAGATTCAAGACGATATCGATGAGCTAGACGAGATGGCCGAAGACGACGTCGATCTGTTCCGCGAAGGATACGAGGCCGATTACCAGGAGAGAGAAAACGATAGATACGAGGGTATTGACATCGACGACCAGGAATACGCCGATATGGGACCAGATGGGTACCAAAGTGTAAACCGTGTGCTCGATCGAAGAGATCGAGTATCTTCGGCGTATACAAGGTATCTTGAGGAAGACGACGAAGGTGATATCGATTTAACTGCTCAACCCCGTCGTCGCCGCCACAACTACGACGAAGACCCCGACGATGTGATGGACACCGATATCATGAACGAGGAATTGTCACTTGAAGCACTGGGTGATGTCAAAGCATCCAACTTGACCGAATGGGTGTCACAACCTGCTGTCCAGCGAACTATCAGACGCGAGTTCAAGGCTTTCCTCACATCCTATACCGATGCTTCTGGCTCGTCCGTCTACGGCAACCGAATCCGTACACTCGGTGAGATCAATGCCGAGTCTCTTGAGGTCTCATATGAGCATCTCTCCGAAAGTAAGGCCATTCTGGCTTACTTCTTGGCAAACGCGCCTGCTGAGATGCTTAAACTCTTCGACGAGGTTGCCATGGATGTCGTCCTTCTCCATTACCCCGATTACGAGCGTATCCACTCCGAAATTCACGTTCGTATTTTCGACCTGCCTGTGCACTACACTCTTCGTCAACTCCGTCAGTCCCACCTCAACTGTCTTGTTCGAGTAAGCGGTGTTGTTACTCGACGATCGGGTGTCTTCCCTCAGCTCAAATATGTCAAGTTTGACTGTTCTAAGTGCGGAGTGACCCTTGGACCCTTCCAACAGGAATCCAACGTTGAAGTCAAGATCACATATTGCCAAAGTTGCCAGTCAAGAGGCCCATTCACTCTCAACTCGGAAAAGACGGTCTACCGAAACTACCAGAAACTCACTCTCCAGGAGTCTCCCGGTACAGTGCCTGCGGGTCGATTGCCTCGATCTCGTGAGGTTATCCTTCTGTGGGATCTCATTGACAAGGCAAAGCCTGGTGAGGAGATTGAGGTGACTGGTACCTACAGAAATAACTATGACGCCCAACTGAACAATCGCAATGGCTTCCCTGTGTTTGCCACTATCCTTGAAGCCAACAACGTCGTCAAGTCTCACGACCAGCTGGCTGGTTTCCGAATGACTGAAGAGGACGAACATACCATCCGCAAGCTCTCCCGCGACCCTAATATTGTGGACAAGATCATCAACTCGATAGCGCCCAGTATTTACGGACACACTGATATCAAGACTGCTGTTGCTCTGTCGCTCTTCGGCGGTGTTGCAAAGGTGACGAAGGGTGCTCATCATCTTCGAGGTGATATCAATGTGCTCCTCCTAGGTGATCCTGGTACAGCCAAGTCCCAGGTCCTCAAGTATGCCGAGAAGACGGCTCACCGAGCTGTGTTTGCCACAGGTCAAGGTGCTAGTGCTGTTGGTTTAACAGCCAGTGTTCGACGAGACCCCCTTACCAGTGAATGGACTTTGGAGGGTGGTGCTCTTGTGTTGGCTGATCGTGGAACTTGTCTCATCGACGAGTTCGACAAGATGAACGACCAGGATCGAACGTCTATCCACGAAGCCATGGAACAGCAGACCATCTCCATCTCAAAGGCTGGTATTGTGACCACTCTACAAGCCCGCTGCGGTGTCATTGCTGCCGCCAACCCTATTGGTGGACGATACAACTCCACGGCCCCCTTTTCTTCCAACGTCGAATTGACAGAACCCATTTTGTCTCGTTTCGACATCCTGTGTGTGGTGCGTGACACTGTCGAGCCTGAAGAGGATGAACGTTTGGCTCGATTCATCGTGGGATCGCATAGTCGAAGTCACCCCCAAAGCCAGTCTGCTGCGCAGGACTCAATGGAGGTCGAGCATGATACGCAAGCCGAGACTCAAGGCGCTGCCCCATCCCGTAAGCCCGAGGGCGAGATTCCACAAGAGCTGCTAAGGAAATACATCCTCTACGCCCGAGAGCATTGCTCGCCAAAACTCTACCATATCGATGAGGATAAGATTGCACGACTCTTTGCCGACATGAGACGTGAGTCCCTTGCCACTGGCGCTTATCCCATCACAGTAAGTTCACACCCTACTACCAACTTGTAGAAACACAAAAACTAACAAACGCAGGTGCGACATCTTGAGGCCATCATTCGTATTAGTGAGGCATTCTGCCGCATGCGTCTCTCGGAGTACTGCGCGTCCCAGGACATCGATCGCGCCATCGCTGTGACGGTGGATAGCTTCGTGGGCAGCCAGAAGGTTAGTTGCAAGAAGGCCCTCGCAAGAGCATTCGCCAAGTACACGCTGGCGCGTCCTGGCGGCCAAAAGAAGACTGGCGGCAATAGTCAGGGAAGACGGCAGGCCTCTGTCGCGGCGTAGATGAGGACATAGAAATAAGCCTCTTAATGCGGGCTGGTTAGGTGTTTGATTTGGCGAAGAAGGTTTGGGAATGGATATCAGCATTGCGTTGACGGCTTGTATGAATGAGTTGAGAAAACCCTGGGATGTAGATCTAATGTACAATGAAATGAACCTGCATGATATTACCACTGGGATGTATCCATGGCGAAGCTTCTATACTATTAGTGGAATGGCTAACGTGTGATACAGGTTATTGTCCTAAGCTCATATAACTTTATGAATATATATGCATTAGTTTGCCGGAACTCTGGCAAACCTGGCATACCTGGAGTATGCAGTATAGCCTTGCTGAGGTTCAAACTAGTGGTTTAGAGACAACCTCGAATCGCCATTCTCTCCATGATGTAGACTGACTTCGAGATGTCTCGGCGGAAGCTCCGGAAGGCCTGTTCCAACCTTGTAAATTACGACAGGCATTCAGCAGTTCCCGACTCGGTGTTTTCCGCTAAGCGAGGGATAGAGTTCGCAAAGTTCGTAACGGTTCCGAGAAGCCGTCCAGATGTCTATCCACCAAGGAGATGGCGGTATATATACCAGGACATCCTAGGATAGTGCCATATTGTTGGAACTAAGATCCCCTGTCTTTAGAACCTCGTTGGTAAATTTGCTGTTTAAGGTTTATCGGTAGTTGCTTTACCGTACTTTCTCTGTACGTACGTAGGGGCTTTTTGCCTGGCCATAGCTTGACTTGGGCCAGTGAGTAGTCTATATAATGCCTTGCTTGTTCTCTTTCACTGGCTCTCAGATCTTGAATTATCAACAAAGAAGCTCAACATAGAAACTCGATCAACATGTTATTCAAGAACTTCATAGCTTTCGCGAGCTTGGCTCATGGTCTAGCAATCAACGAGAATAAGCCCATTTGGCTAACACTCCCACCAACGCCAGACTTGCCATCGCCCATCAGCACCACAACAAGCCTGATCAATGGGGTCCATCTTTGGATGCAAGAGTACAATAAAGGCGCAGGTGGAATTCCAGTTGTTTTCGACCACGGCGGACTCGGCTACTCAGCATATTTTGGATCTGTCATCTCACGTCTCGTTGATCAAGGCCACTATGTGATTGCCGTTGATCGTCGCGGTCACGGCCGTTCAACCTTCAATCAGGGCGACGTTTTTACTTATGATCAGTTCGCCAAGGATATCAACGATCAGCTCAAGGCCGCTGGCGTGCACGAGTACAACGTCGTGGGATGGTCTGATGGTGCTATAACAACTCTCTCGGCGCTCATCAACCCAGTCACCGCAAAGCCTATCAAGAAAGCCTTCATCTTTGGCGGATCGGCCAATCCGGAACAGACCAACTCTACCTTCTCAGACACAGCCATCTTCTCGGAATTTGTTTCGCGCAGTCGCACCGAGTACGCTCAACTGCAGCCAAACGCCAACTTTACCTTGTTCGGCAGCAAGGTTCTCACTCTGGAGGCTACGCTGCCCCAGTTCACGAGCGAACAGCTTGGATCTATTGACGGAAGCAGAGTCATTATTGTTGGTGCGGAACATGAGGAGGCTGTTAACCGGGATGTGCCCAAGAAGCTGCAGAGTGCTATCAAGGGAAGCCAGTTGAAGATTCTCACTGGTGTGAGTCACTTTGCGCCGCTTCAGGACCCCAAGCAGTTCACTGCTGCTGTCGAGAAGTTCTTTGGGTTCTAGGTCAAGCTAAGGATGGTATGGACTGGTCTTTGGGCGTGTTATAACTATAGACTCTTACACTACTATTATACCCTACAATAGAACGAGGCTCCATATGAGCAATCTTTGTTCCTATCAGATTATCCTCTTCCTCGTTCACTGTATTCTCATACTTTCGGGCTTCAATAGGCCAGCTCATGGCACATCAGATGGCTAGAGTGTGCCATGCCATACGCTTTACAGTTACGGCTTACACCGTGAAACCCCGAGAAATAGTGGGACTTTTATGTCCGCTCCGTATGCCGACCCCGAACTTATTGCAAAGTCGGATATAAAAGTAATTCACAATTGCTAGTTGTCTTTCCTTTACAGGATGTTTGCATATTGCTGTTACTATTGTTACTATTGTTATTATTACTCTAAGTAATTTCGGTGATAAATACTAACACCTACATGATGGAAGCTGTTGCTGTCAGCCAATCTCTACCAGCTGTACACAACGTCAACGGCATAGAGATAAAGACCAGCATCATACACACCCCAAAGAAATCATGTTCCGAGTACATCGAGCTCAGTGAGAATGGAATTGTTGGAAACGCTACAGCGGTCCACGATGGGCCTGTGTATATCTGTCTCGCCGAGAACTACGACTATTGGTGCACAGAGCTGGGACTTGATCGATCCGAGTGGGATTGGTGTCATTGGGGAGAGAATATCACTTTCAAATGCACCGATACAAAGCTGACCGAATCAGACTTTCGGCTCGGCGATGTATGGAGAGTTGGCGATAGTGTTCGTCTGCAGGTCTGTGGATCCCGTATCCCTTGCATGAAGTTGTCCTGGAGATGTGGACAGAAAGACTCTTGGCTCAAGACTTTATCTGATACTGGCCGAGTGGGCATTTACCTGAGAGTTCTCACCTCAGGTCGTATCCATCCTGGGGATGTGGCAGTTCAAGAGTCTTCATCAGGGGACAATATGGATGTAGCCACCATTACACGACTGGCCTTCAGTTCGGACCTGAAGACGCGCGACACTCTCAACTTACTTGCCAACCACGAGGTTCTGCTCAGACTCAACAAACTACTAGTGCTTCGCAAACTTACCAGCATGGATGATAAAGTCAACATGGGTAGAAATGCCTGGAAAGGATGGCGAGACCTGAGAGTTGAGCGAATCATCGACGAAGGCAATGGGGTCAAGTCATTTTGTCTGTATCCAACAGGGGATGAAGAGCTGGCATGGTATCTACCCGGACAGTTTCTAACTGTACGACTCCCGACTGGCGACGTTCGAAGCTGGACCATATCGGACTGGCCTGGTCGTAAACAACCCGAGTACTACCGTCTCACTATCAAGCAAGCGGCCAAAGCTTCATCTTGGATGTGCAACGAGTGCACAGTAGGAACTATCCTTTCAGCACGCTCTCCAGCGGGTCGTTTCTTCTTGGATTGGTCGCAGCCAGTCACTCCTCGCCAGATATATGTATCTGCTGGAATTGGCGTCACACCGATTCTTACCATGATAAAGGCTCACGCAAGCCATCCCAACATGGCCAAGGTGCCAGGCGTTTGGATACATGTGGCCAGGGATGGGAGAAGTCTGCATTTACATGATGAATTCTTTCAAATTAAGAGCAAACCAATCAAGAGGTTTGTGTTTATGACACAGCCTCGAGATGTCGATACTCTTGGGAAAGACTATGATTATATGGGTAGGCCGGACCTGGAGACGTTGACAAAGCTTCTAGGAGGGACATACCAGATCAATCCATTTGGTACAGCAGATATAGACTTGCCAGCCATGTTCTCGGCGGTATACATCTGCGGGCCCCAAGGCTTTGAAAATGACATGAAGGAGATTCTCAAAACCTTCAAGATTCCACCGCCCTTCATCCATAGCGAGAGTTTCTCAGCATCAGGCAAGGTCATCGGCGATCTGAAGAAGTCCAGAGTGCGCTTCACAAAGTCCAACAAGACTGCAGAATGGGATAGAACTAAGCCCATGTCATTGCTGGAACTCGCCGAGTCTGTTGGTATGGCACCGGACTATGGCTGTCGTGTTGGGGCCTGTGGGAGCTGTGCTGCAAAAGTCACCTGTGGTTCAGTTACAGGAGGAGTTCAGATGGACGGGACCGTGTTGACGTGCTCGGCGACGCCTGCATCAGAAGAAATAGATATCGAGCTTTGAGATCCGACGAAGAGTTCCCACATGATTAGCCGATGATAGGGTCTTGTGTATAAGTTGAAGTTGTAGCCCTGAAGGAACATCGTGGGGTTGTTCTAAATTTAATGGTATTTATCACTGGTCAAGATGTGCTTAATCCCTCATCGATTCCTCAACCAATCCCTTGACAGCCTTTTCATTTTGACTTGTAAGAAGAACCTTATCATTAGGGGAGACTCGCGAGGTTCTACTTAGACTAGAAAACTAAAATTAAGCGTTTGGGCGGAAGAAACTGTCCGAACTAGTCTGTCAAAGATTTAAAATTCGGAATCCTTTTTACTGACGTTATTAGTGACATTATCAAGTCTTCATCTCGCAGTTCAACGTCACTGCAGGCTGTAATCTGTAGAGCCAAGAAAAAGCATCATCCGCATTCTTGTGAATACATACATTCCACTTACCAACAACTTCATGTCCGATAGAGCAATTCCTTTACGTGATTGGTTCGGGTATAGTCAGATCGCCTTGTCCCGGTTTAGACCACAGATCTCAATAGATGTTTGACGCTACACTACTCCACGCTATACTACACCAGAAATGAGCCAGCCCTATTGTTTGATCACCGGTAAATACTTATGGCTCGGGGAACTCGACCTGGTTGTTGGGTCTTCACGATCGAGGTTCCACTAGATCTATGTGGCGTTGCTTGGCATTCTATTGTTAACATGTCTAGTTTCTGTGGTGAGGACTCGTTGTCAGTATATGTAGATGTATATAGGTAGACCAAGACAACCAACTGACCATGCATCTTGGCATCTGTACTCGTTTATTCGCTCTCTATTTCCACAATGGATACGGGTCAGTATCAGTACAAAGATGATCACTCGCGCCAACTGCAGCTTTGCATCACATCGTGGGTTCTCACGAGCCTGGCCACCTCGATCGTCATCGCGAAGCTCGTTACAACGGTCTTTGTCAACAAGACGCCGGGCTGGGATGACTTGATGATCTTCGTCGCCATGATTGCAAGCCTTGTTACAACGTCCCTTATTCAGGTTTCTATCAACCTTGGCTTTGGGCGGCCATGGATGGCGGTGGCCGCTGAGGTCGGAGGGGCTCAAAAGTTTGTTCAAATGGTCAAGCTGGACACATATGGATATCGTAAGTTCATGTTTGCTGTGGAAGAGTAACTTGAGACTAACAGACAAAGCCTTTACGGTGATTGCATACAGTCTTCCGAATGTCGCCATCCTGATCCTCATCGAAAGACTGGCCGGTCGAACCAAAACCTTTTCTCGAAACTTTCTACGCATCACAGTAGCCATTCAAATCATCTTGGCTATAGCCTCGGTGATATGCAAGTACGTCCAGTGCCGGGTGATCGAAGCATTGTGGCAGCTTTCCAGCGACGGCGAATGCAATAACAAGATATTCAACTACACCTTTTACGCCGCGAACTGCTTCACCATCTTTACCGACATAGTTCTTGCAATTGTGCCGATCCATGCTTTCTGGAAACTGCAGATGGGATTGCAGAAGAAGCTCGAGGTTACATTCTTGCTGGGCTTGACGTTTCTTTCAGCGATATTCACCACCATGAAAGTTTACTACATATACAAATTCTTTGATGCCCAAGACTTTGGTCCTGGCGGTGTCGACTTGAGTGAGTAAAGACAGCGTGATTCCTGTTTATTTACCAAGTTGACTGACCCTGTTTGCTTGCAGATTACGATGTCGTGCCAGTGATCACCTGGGCTACGTAAGACCCTCAGCCCAGCTCATTCTATAGCGACAGTCACTAACTAAATATCCAGGGTTGAAAAAGATGTCATCATCATCGCAGCCTGTGTCCCAACATTGTGGCCTCTTCTCCACGTTTTCAAAAGGAAGAGCCCGTTTCCAAGAGCACCCGGCATCAACCACAGCGGGTCAACAGGCCAAAGCAGCAGTTCGAGGGGCCCGAAACACTGTCCCTCGATTTCGGAGATCCCGTTGGATGACTTGGAAGCCGGGGCATCCAGAAGAAGTGAGCCAAGTTTTGAAGCGAGTAGCAGCTTGGAGGATTGGGATGGGAGGCCGACTACGGGACGGTATGAATTAGGCTAGACAGGAAGACCGATCTGCGCATTATATGGAAGGACTTGATGATCGGTAAAAGTGAAGCTTGCGCACACATTCGAGTTTGCTTTCTTGTGAGCGCCTTAAACCAGAACTGGGTGCGCCAAGTGCATGTTTGCTCATAGCCTGATCTACGTTTGTCCGTCTAGTCTAGTTAGCACATGTTTGCTTGAACGTGGCAACGCCACTCACGATTAAGTTTGATTTCAATAGCCTAAGCCATTATGTGTATGTGTAGATCTAGTTAGCATGTTTCAATCGCAGGCCACACAATAAACCGAGGATGTAGGGGCATATGTCTCATTAATAATACGATAATTCCTGCGCAAGCCATCCAGTGGCCATCAAGTACGCGCGGAGTCCTTCTCATATTTAATTCCACTTCCACTTCCGGCCCAATCCAAAAGACCATAGTTCATTACAACATCGTAAATCATTGCGAGGGACTTGACCTGAAGTCTACCTCGTCCAATGGGATACCTGCTCCCTCAGTGTGTAGGTTGCCAGCATCCTCACCTTCTGATATTGACAATCGTCTTGTTGATTAGATAACAATAACGTTGGTGACTAAACAGTAATTAGTACTGATTCGGAATACGATTGAGCTAATGACTTACCCTTCTTGGCGATGATGGTAATCTTGGGCTTCAACGCAGCATCAATGAACTTTGTGAGATCAATGGATGCAATGCCATCAATGAGCCCAAGGTTGAGACCACCGAGCTCCAGCCTGGACAGCTCAAACTCGTCAAAGATGCCAGTCTCGGCAATCTTGAGCACGGTTGAGAGCTGCTGAAGTTCCAGGAGCTGCTTGAGGCTGAAGTCCTTGGAGGCGAAGAGGTCGGCGAAGACTGTGATGTCGAAGTTGTTCTCGCCGCTGAGCTGCTTGAGCTTGACTAGGTTGAGCTCGTTGACCTGGAGCAGATAGTTCAGGTCGACTTGGCCAAAGGCAAGGCCGCCACGCTTGTTGTCGTCTTCCTTGCGGTCCTCACGGTCTTCATCGCGGCCATCGTCCTTCTTGTCATCCTGGCCCTCTTCACGGTCATCCTTTCGATCTTCGCGGTCCTCTGCACCATCCTCGCGGCCATCCTTGCCGTCCTCTTCGCGTCCAGGGGCAAGTAGATCTCCCTTGCCGTCCTCACGGTCGGGGCTAGGGGCCGTCTCGTTAAGCGCGGCACGCACTTGAGAGAAGGGATGGACAACACTAGGAGCTGCGGCGACAATGGCCGCAGATGCGACGATTAAAAAGGCTGAGAATCTCATGTTGGTAAAGTAAAAGGAGGTTGGTATCGTTCGTGTGTGGTGAGCGAAGAATGAGTCGTTGGTTGGTTTGTGTTAGTCAATTAGAGACCAGAATAATGAATGGGTATATAAAAGGTATGAGCACAGCTCTGGAGGCGAAATTGTTGAAAGAAGGAAAGCCAAAGAGCACAGCTAGAGATAGATATTAGTTTCAAGACAGTTCGTTGTATGAGAGCAAGACTCACCTCTATAGGAAAGGACTGGAGAATAGAAAGTTGGAAGGAATGTTGAGATTGGATTGGATTGGAGAATGAATGATAGTTTGCCGAGTAGCTGTGCCGTCTTTATACATCCTCTTTAGAGACAGAATTTCCAAGAATATGGCACCATTGCCTTGATGATCCATCTATTCCCCGATTCCGCTCCGTTCCTGAATATCAAACAGCAACGGAGGACCCCCTTCTCATCGGGAAGTTCGGTGCCCGGAGCTAGTGCCGTACGATACTTTGCAGAAATGATATCAGACCCTATGAGCCTATATCTGGGCCCAAGCTTCAGAAGTGACGAGATCTGACAGATGCCGGGAATGTAGGGATGCCAAGCTGGGCTGTTTTTCATCCGGTCGACCCCCCGCATGGACGAAACATTGCAGATCTCATATCGCGACTGCAACGAGACAATTCGTGAAAAAGACGGGACAAACTGTGCGGTTGGCAAGGCTGAGTTTCAGATTCTGGCAGATAAAAAGAAATAACAGCAGCATTAAGAAATGTTGATTCAAGTTAAGCTTGCCGTTATGCTTCTTCAACGGACAGGGGTCTGTCGCAGAAATCCTCTCGTCCTGACAGGTCGCGTCTCAGCTCGTGAGTAGCTCGCCAGGCATTAACGCGGAGTATGGGTAAATGTGTCACGTCTGTAACGGAAGAGTCAGTGCCGGAAACAACAAAGGAAAAAGAATAATGAAGTGAATAGAGATTACAAACAATTACTAGTCGACCCAGACGGATTCATGCTGGACGTTGGCTATTGTTTCATAACAGATACCGTCGACCATTCTTGGTTTGGAGAGCCAAGGCATTTTGCCAAGTCTTTGAAATTCGGTCATGGTGTTGTTGATTTTTTCACGTATATCGAAGGTGAACAGGTTTTGAGGTTTGATGGTTGCTGGGCAGTGTGCTGATGCTGGTGTGAAGTCACAGAGAGTTGCGTGAGGTTTGCAGCAGGCAGTCAGCAGTCGACAGACTATCTCAACTTGGGGAGAATAGAGCCAATTATCATGTAATAAAACTTAAATATGTCGGTTTAGGAAATTTCTAATAGCTTTTATGCTTTTATTGACTAATAATCGTTCTAAGATCTAAAATCATCATATTCTAAGGATTATTCCAAGCATGATATTCTGCCATGTTCTTACCCTGTAGTGATCTCAGTGTACAGAGTAGGAGACCAATAGAAAGCCAAGACAGACATCATCAAAACTTGAGAGGTTGATGTAACGTTATCGTATCCTTGCCTGCTTGGTTATTCCATCCTGCTATCAATACAAAATACATGATATCAATATTAATATGCTACTGCTTTGCTAATGCTTTATCCACCTCTTTTGCCACTTCAATACTCCTGCTGAGTATCCTCCCCTCACTCTCAGATAACCTATTCACCTTGGCCTCTTTCATGCAGCTCATATCAGTCTTCTTGCGTCCCTTGTGCCACTTCCCATCCATCATCCAATAACTCGGTACCTTGTATTTGCTTGTATCCTCGAGTTTGTTCATCAGCAAACCGCCATTGTACCACAGCAACCGATCCTTGGTATCCAGATGCGCAATCACAAAGCTGCAGACTTGTGTGACGTTCTTCACAGCGGGAGAATCTCCCCAGCCTATCATGGAGCCGTAGTGCGCTTCGAACTCGTAACTTGATCCAGCGAGTTCGAGGCCCATCCACCATGACTCTTTATCGCCATGGCCCATCCTGTATGTTGTTTCTTCTCGGACGTCGTACATGTTCTGCCACGCAACGTGTAGTAAGCCGACAAGAACCGGTATTCGCGACTTGTCAACGACCACGACCCCTGAATCGCATTCTTCGGCATAGTCCTCCATCCAAACCTTCGACTTTTCCATCTCTGCTGAAGGCTCCTTGATCTGATCGATCCACCATTGATGTCTCGGCCGGAAAGCATATTGCCACAGTAAGCGGTCGTGGAATAGATATGCGCCTTTGTCGATATAGGGTTTCTGGTTGAATAACTGCTCCGGCTTCTGCATAAAGACTGCATCAGCATCTAGCAAAATCGTCTTCTCAAACTTGGACGCGAGTAGTGCAAAAACTTTGATAGCCCAGCCTCCATCTTTGAGCTTGAGTGTGAAGTCGTCGAACACACTCCAAACATCCAGGAACTCGATGTTACTTGCACCTTTTAGTGCCTGGATTCTCTTTCGACTCTTTTCCGGTAAGTCTTCATCGCCTGCATAGGCAACCTGGATTGGTAACTTGGAACCAAGTACTGTACGGAGAGAAATAATCAAATGGCTCGCAAATCGAATAGACTGTTCACTTCCGCCAACGGGAATGACGATACCGCGTGATCCTTTCTTATAGGATTTTCTCAAATCAGTCAGCGGTGTCTTGGATCCTTGATTCCGTGGAGGGTTTTGAAGAAATGGGAAAAGCTGTTGAGCAACTTGTTCTATAGTAGCATCGAGTTCTCTTCTTTCTTTCGACCTGGGCTTTAAGGTATCTGCTTTCTGTAACCACTGACCAAGCATTTTGGATCTTTGGCCTATCTCCCAGAACTTGTCTGTGTAGGGTGCTTCTATTGGGTTATCGATGTAAAACTTGGCGATCTGTGTAATCGTTTTGGGGTCATCTGCTGGGAGAGCCTTGATATCTAATTGAGAGGGCCGACCCATTTTGAATCCGAAAACAAGACATATTGAAACTGCCACGAAAACTGCCAATAGTTTTAATATTCGTCGTGGATCTCGCAGGGCTTGGTTGTAAAGTGTTACGGGACCCTTCATAATGAGCAGATAAAGATGCTGTAATGGAAGTTCCAGAGGCGTACGTAGTCCAGTGAAAGGGGGATCAATAAACCTTCGTAGATAGAACTTGGTCAGATTTAAGTGGGGCCAGTAGACGACTCGTAGGTATTCTAAGCCGCGTTACAAGCGGGAATAAGCATAGATGCATTATATCCGACTCCCTTCTTTGCCATTACGGCGCAGGAACTTGACTAGGTACACAGTGCAAACCGCTGCGAATCTTCGTTAACTTATTATGGAAGTATAATATGAATGTTTAGAAAAGCCTCCTTGGTTATTTGTGTCTATACAATCTCACCAAGTCAGTACCTATTTCAGGTATGCAAATGCTCCGATAATCTCATGCTATTCTTACAGGGGGTTATACTGAAGAACAATCATAAATTCTAATAAACTTACACGATCCTGGATGATTTCACCCCAAGATTTTATCAAATCCTTCACATTACATATAAGTTCTGCCCTACAATCTTGATCATATGTCACAAGTCAAAAATCTCCCACGTCTTCTAAATGTATACCACGGTCGAGTCTGTGCCCATTCTCTTCATGGCACTCCTCGTTATCAAACCTTCACCACCAAGGCTTAGATGAATGTGCCTTGAGTGTCTAGAAGTATCATGCGCTGTCGACAGTCTGACAGATGATGCATCCGCATTGTGTCGAGTTGAATCTACTCCAACAACACCAGAAATTTGTGTGAGATCTGGCCTTAGCTCTCCCCATTCCTTGAGTTGGCCCCCCATCTGCGCAAGGGCGTCTGCGTCGAGAGTGCCGGTCCATGTAGGAGCATGCAGAATGTACCACATCAGGACACAGAGACCAATGGCTTGCAACCCAATCAGTACCGAGACACATATTATAGCTGCCATGTCCTTCTTGGGTTTAGTGATGGTTGTCCCCGGATTGAAGTAGATGCGCCGAGCGTCCCACTCGCTTGCCGCGGTTGTGAGTAGGGCTTCGTTCGCAAAGAACATGCTTATTTCCAGCATCCTCTCAGTTTGGGCACTGTCTCTGAAACCTTCAAAATAGGAGGCCATAAAGGCCTCAATACTAGGCGTGGTCTCGTAGCTTCCCAAGCTCGCCCTGTTGCACCACCGATGTTGGTATTTTTGGAGCCCAAGTCCTGTCAATGGTAAAGAAGCCTGCTCGCAGATGCTATTGATAGTCTGATTCGATGAGTCGTTGTCAGATATATTGGCGGCATAGAAGAATGATGTATTTCCGAACATCGCCAAGACGGTTGTCATGAGAGGGCCGGGGGTCCGGAAGGTTTCTGTGTTGAAGGGATCGGCCACAAAATCTGAAGCCAAGCTGCGATGGTTCTTCAAGTTTCCATCTGAGACTCTAAAAAAGGGAATTATTAGTTAGTGTAACCTTTGGTAACGAGAAAGAAAGATACAGTTGGATGACTAGTCGCATACTCTACGGCCGGGTACCTGGCCTCTCGGAATGCGCCCTCCGGATAGTAGTCGTTATACTCTAATTCGAGCTTTCGTAGTGAAGGCCATTCGTCCAAAAGGGGTCCCGGCATGGGGTTGACGCTATTCGGTAACTCGAACCAACCTCTTCTTGATACGCTTTCGCACCTCAGCACCCAGTTCTCATCTTTGGCGAATGGGTAGTACTCATCATCCTTCGGAACATCCCACCGCAGAGACAGCCACATCCTCTCAGAATGCTCCTGTTTATCTCTACTTGTGGTCCAAGGAACGGTATCAAAGCTTCCTTCGACACAGATATCGATATTCAACCAGTCAGCAGAAAGAGAGGTTTTGAACGGCTTCTTCCCTTCACACTGTTTCGGGAAGCTCTCCTCCTGGAAGCACTTGGCTGTCGAGTCCATTCTGGCCGCGTGATGACGGTAAACCCCCGTTGAGGTTCCATTTGCGACTGGGGAGGCAAAGTAGAGGCGTTTCGCTTCAGCGTCATCAGCTGACTTTTCGTAGTACCAGCTAAGGGTTCGACTCGTATCCATGTGATAGTTTTGCCGTGAGGAAGAAGCACTATCAGACCACAAGTAGGGTTGAATATCATGCCCTGTGGCGCTGATGAGCTTCTGGCTCGTTCTCTTGACAACCAAGTTCTGCGGCGAGAAGTTGAGTTTGATAGGCTCCGAATCATAAGCAACAACTTGGGTATTGTTATCACCAAAGGGGAGCTGGCAAGCCTTCACGTCAGAATTGCGATGCATACTAGGGTGTCCTTTGCATGTCACAACGTTGATTTTCTCGTCCTGAACAAGTATAGCTTGAATGGGTGGTTGAACAGCGGCTTCCCCAAGAGATTAGCAGGGACTCATGGGATTGGGAAAATACTGTCTAGGGGTTTCCGAACTCACTTATCAATATGAGACCAGCCGCCAGCCAAAGATAGATCGGTGCCCTCTGGCGCTTGGAATTATCTTCGCGTTTCAGAAGAAACGCGGGGTCGAGCCATTGCCTATCTGCCAGCATGAATAGTTGCAAAACACTGAGTTTCTGGCCTGCGCTGCGTCTCTGAGTGTAAAGAACCGCTCCATGGGCAAGCAGGCAAGAAACAATGGGAAGGCCAGTAACACCAGCAATTGAGGTGAGCGTACTAAGGGCAACGCACATCCTACTCCATCCTTCTGCTTCCATTGGTGTGACTGATCCTGACTGATCAATGTACGAATACCTGTCTATTGGTCTGATCATGGAAGCACAGGTCAGGAACCAAGGTACTAGAAGTATCAAAATGTAGAATATGAAGATCCATATCGAACGGGTTCGATATCGGAGAACCTGCGGATCCTTAGCTAGACCTGCTGGTTGTAGAGGTCGCGGAGGGTCGTCGTCGAGATCATTGTTGGTGACAGTCCGTACGGATTGAAGTTCAAAGTCCGTGGGGCCCATCGTCGATTAGGGGTCTCTTAAGAAAGGACAGGGCAGCCAGTCAAGGTTGAAAATCATGGGAAACGCGGTAGCTTATTACCATGAGATACGGTGTCTGCCAAGGACCATCCAACATGGACTTTTAACCCGCCCACCAAGTGTCCTTGGCGTGTGTGGGTCTGATCTGCCTCACCAGCGGCGCAAGCATTGGATGAGTAGACGACAGACATTGTTGACTCTCTCGATTGGCCCGGTATAACTGCGTGAGTAGATGGTTGACAAGGATAGTTGTGATGCTTATCTCGGCTGCTTCCTGATGTGATCGCCTAGAATTAGACCACTTATTCCACATTCTCGACGTCAGGCTTTTGTGTAGATAGACCTGAAGGCTCCTGGATCCAACGAAATTGAAATTCAGACCGACGCTCATAGGATGCTAGATAGGCAAAGTGTCGGACAATGAAGCGTTACCTGTATTTCTCTTGCCTTGTCTTTCGACCAAGCTTAACCTTTGGACATGATGTTTTCTATCGAAGCTCTTGGGTTAATTATTAACAAACTCTAGAGCGTGGCGAAGGATGGTCTTGTGCTGTTTTGTTACTTGGCATGTGGAGCGATTCAGGAACAAAAGTATGTCTTGGCTCGGGTAGCGGCTCATTCTGCAAGGGTGCTGTCATCGGATAACGCTTGGCTTCTGCAGTTGAGATTAGTTATTGTTGATATGTTATACCTATGCGAGGGCTGACAATTCATAGAATGGTAACTTACCTTGCAGCTGACTCTCTTACTTGTTGTCGGCTATTCTGGTTTGTATCTACCTTTGGTCGTTGCCTGTTTTGCTCAAAGGAAACGGCTTGTCGCAAGTTGTATCTCGGCGTAACTTGAGCTGTATTCGATACTATGGTAGATAGCGATGACTGCAGTAACTGGAAGATTTATTGTGTCAGTTGATATTGCCTACAGTTCCTCCCACAGAACTTACCTGAAGTATTCGATCGTCAAGGGCTCTTAGGGGTTGGATTTCAAAAGCAAGTCTGGTGAGAGCACACCATAGTCAGGCGAGAGGGGATCAGGTATATGCCAGTATGAGATCAACCTCTGAGGAAGATGTAGCGGATCAGATTTGATTGAGTGATGCTGAAAATGGCAAGATTGGTCCTGCGGGTTACTTGTATGGCTGTTGGTGCAAGATTCAAGTCAAGCACGCATCCCAATCTGACTCCACAGTCGTGGTACGCTCTACCTTACCAGTCGTCACTGACTCTTGGCTGTAGCCCGCAAGCCCGTAATAGAGCACCGGCCTTTTCATAAGGATTTAGAATTATGGAATTTAGGTCTAGTTAGAAGATTAAAAACGATTTTCAGAAACAAAGTAAATAGGTTTGGTAGTTTATTCAAATATGTTGGAATTGAGCAAGGTAGGAAAGGAAGGAGAGCAAACCACCAGAGCATTTCCATTCCAATAGGCAATGAATAATATTGTAATTGCAATACATGTGATAACTTTTCGGACACTTATATGCTGGAGACCTACGTTCCATAGCTAGGTTAAGGCTCTTTGACACTTTCGTAAGATCCTCTTTCACTAATGGTTGAAGAATATCCTTGATGTTGCATCTCATTCAATTTGTCGTACTCGACCCAAATTCGGCACCATCTGTGACTCCTGTCCATCTGGTGAGATGTTGAGATTACACTGACCAATGGATAAAATACATGGAAATACAACAATAACTAAACATTTATTTATTTAAACCCTCTTTTTGCTGCTGCTTTATAACAGAGTTCACTTACATACCTACGGAGTACAGCATCAAACCTTGCTGTTCCACCAATCACCTGCATCTAACCACGTCAGTGGATCGGATTTCAGTTAGACGAGTCTCGGCAACAGCCTACAGCCTACACCCATTCCGTGTCTAGTTCCAGCACCAACCTCCATCCACAATCCAATTCATACAGGGCATTTCTACCTCAGCGCGCTTCAATGTGTCGCCAACCCGCGAGATCACGATGCCATCGCTAGGCTTGACCATTCTACGGATCTTAGCACTTACTCCCGCATTGACTCAAGCTCAAGCTCAAGCCCAGTCTCATTCTCATGCTCACGACCCCGGCAATGCTGTCCCTACTCTGAACGAGTCCTCCACGACAGTTTCGACCTGCGACGCCCGAACCATCAACTACATCATCCACACCCTGCCTCAATCTTGTCTTACGAGCTCTTGGACAAGCACAACTGCGAGCGCGACCCCCTCGGCGCCCAATTCGACAGCAGACGCCTCCTCTAACACGACACAAAGCGATGCGCCACCCCACAACGCACATAGCGAGTCCCAATCCCAACAACCAGCGTCCACCGCTACCGCCCAAGATGAATCACAAGATGCAGCTGGAGATGGAGCTGCGAAACACTTCATGTCCTTTGAGGACTGGAAGGTAATGATGCTACGAAAGACAGGGCAGGACCCTAAACATCTCAATGCCCGAAACGCAAAACCTCGGGACAGGACACCCCCAGACATGGGACACGCTGGCCTTGGAGAGGAAGAGGAAATATCCCTGAACTTTGACAGTTATTTGGATAACACCGGAGGATCAAAAGACCACCCATCAGACGTTGACAAGGCTTACACAGATGGATCAGGCAAGGCAGTCGTTTATGAGGACGGTCAAGCATCCATCTACAGAAGCAAAGATGCTGGCAAGACGTGCAAGGAACGTTTCAACTACGCTTCGTTCGACGCCGGCGCCACCATTCTCAAAGCAAGCCCCGGTGCCCAGAAAGCAAAAAGCATTCTAGTCGAGAACAAAGATTCTTACATGCTCTTCGAGTGCCGCGCCAAAAGCAAGTTCTTCATCGTCGAATTGAGTGACGACGTCCTCATCGATACTGTCGTCCTTGCCAATTTCGAGTTCTTCTCCAGCATGGTCCGTCGCTTTACTGTTAGTGTTAGTGACCATTATCCAGTTAAGATCGACAAATGGAAAGAAATTGGCACTTTTGAGGCACGAAATACGCGAGATCTCCAACCCTTCTTGGTTGAGAACCCGCAAATCTACTCAAAGTACGTTCGCATCGAATTCCTCAACTTTTCCGGAAAGGAGTTCTGGTGCCCAGTCTCGTTACTTCGAATCCATGGATCGCGCATGATTGAACCGTATCACGAATGGAACGCCGACCCAGCCCGCGACGAAGACTCGAACCCTGATGAGGAGGTTGAAGAACCACTTCCGGAATTGCCCTCAGGAGAAGAGTCCCCCAAGCCACGGCAGATAGAAAAGCCCCCTGAACCTGCCAAGCCGGTATTCATAGAGGAGATGCCATACTGCAAAGTCAATGCCACGTCACAGGTCCTCTTCGTGCCATTGTTCTGTCCCGTGTCACTCGATGAATCACGCACGACATCAAACCACAAGAGTTCGGTAGACGTTACCAGCGCTGCCTCCATGCCCAACTCTCAAGATGAGAGAGAGCTGAAGGGTACTGCAACACCACATATCTCCAGATTTGAACACTCAGCAAGTGAAGAGCTTACATCCTCATTATCCTCTACAACCATTTCCCCAAGCGCAAAACCGGCCATATCACCGACAAGCCCGTCCACCGTGTCATCTTCAAATACCGAACCAACCTCGAAACCAGCATCCCAGGTACCAAGCTCCAAGACAACAGCCACGCCATCTTCTTCAACGGCAGCATCTACCGCGAAATCTTCACCCGCCAATCCGAAACCTTCTCCTGCCAATTCAAAACCCTCTCCTGCCAATACTGCTAATGCCAAGAAGGGCAGCACAGGAACAACCTCTGGATCACCCGCCCCGCCTCCCGTGCAGGAAGGCTTTTTCAAATCTGTATCCAAGCGTCTGATACAAGTCGAGACCAACCTTACCCTCTCTTTGAAATACGTCGAAGAGCAAGCCCGCCATATGTCTGAGACTTTGTACCGTGCAGAGCAGAAGCAAATTTCAAAGGCAACACTGTTCCTCGAGAATCTCAACCAAACCGTTCTAGCCGAGCTACGCTCCGTTCGTGAACAGTACGACCAGATATGGCAGTCGACAGTCATTGCCCTTGAAAGCCAACGTGACCAGTCTAACCGCGAGATCTTTGCTCTCAGCACTCGTCTCAACCTCCTCGCCGACGAGGTAGTCTTTCAGAAACGAATGGCCATAGTACAAGCCGTGCTGCTTCTGTCGTGTCTCCTCCTCGTCATATTCTCCCGCAGCGGATCCCTTCCTTACCTGGCACCTTTCATCGACCAGGCTGGTCTGGCTCCTTACGATGCTGGATCGCCTGCCTCTCGCGTTCGAGCAATGTATGGGGGTGTTTACGACGCACATGGGGGTGCAGATCGCCAAAGAGTTGGATATATGCCTGTGTCCGCAGAAGCGGGAGATGAAAGCTCAACTGAGCTGCATCATCGCGCTTCTTTCATCGACGACTTGCACAATGAGCGAGTTGAACGTGAACAGCTTTCGCCACCACCGACACCAAGATCTGACGGCTATGCCTCATCGTCAGATCTTTCACCACCTCATGAAACCCAGCCGATCACATTACGTCGCTTACCAGCGATGCATGCAGGTAATTCACGTAAACCATTACCAGCGTTGCCTGAGAATCCATCGTCGCCGTGAGCGTCAGGATGATGTACCTAGCTAGGATTAGAAATCAAATTCTTTGAACTTTTTTACCGGGGCTTGCCAAAGTAACGGTAATGAGCCATACGTGATTTGTTTACGAGCATGAAAGTTTCACCTGTGCAGTGCGCCTCAAAGTGTGATAGATGAATTCTATCCCCTGTTTTCATGTATCTAGTATCTACGTGCGTTATAGCTGGTACAACTTGGGACTATTCGAAGGTCCAACCGAGATACTGTAGAGACAAGACCTTTCTAACCACCAAAGGCCTCCGAAGATACGCGCATCGTGCCATAGGCCAAGAAGGCTAACACACCAACCTCAAGATGACTTTTGAAAAAAAATCAAAAATCAAGATGATTTTCGAGGAGTGTCCAACGCTTACTGGCGGTAGTAACGACCGTAGTAGGGACCGAGGGAGGTCTCGTAGGAGAACTCCTCCAGGGCCGCAAGGCGGGTTCCACGATCGTACTGCGAGTGGCGGCGTCGCTGCTCGTCGCGGAATTGCTGACCCGCGGTAGGGGTGAAGAGGCCTACAACATGCTGGTCAGAGCAAGTTCATGATGCTAGTTACAATAGGATACATACCGACATGCTCCGCGTTTTCAACCGATCGCTTCATCTTCGACTGGTTATCAGGGCCTGGGAACGGCTCCTCTTGACCAACGAGATCACTGTCCTCGCAATGAACAGTGAAAAAAAGCTATGCATGTCAGTTGAAGACTGACAAGAGCACACAAAGAGGTACTAACTTTGGGACGGTAATGTTCCGCCTCAAGCATGACAGATGAATTTCGAAACTTCTGGACTAGGCAGTCCTTTCCTTGGATAGCTATTGTTTGTCAGTGGCGACCACTAAGAAAAAGAAGGCTGAACTTACTGGCATAGGAGACCTCAGCGACCTTGTCAGACTTGAAGCAGTTCCTGTTCATGTCAGTCAGAGGAATGAAGACATGTCACTTGCCATGACTAGCTTACCAGCGCTTGTTGGCGCGTGCCTGGACGAACTGGCCAAGAGTTAGTATGTGCAGGAGATCAAACTGAACTGCAGGGAACTCACATCGATGATGTACTCGGCCTTGACAAAGTTGATGAAGGCATAGCCGACGCTAAAGGATGATCAGTGTTGAAGTGATACTTCGGTGTGTCTTGTACTTACTTGCAATCGTTGGCAAAGTCGATGCGAAGGTACATGAAATCGTACTTGCCGAAGGAAGAGGCGTCCACAATGCGTTTGAGGAGGGGCTGGTCCACCTTGTTGGGAATGTTTCGCAGCATGATCTGGAAGTAGGTCAGACGTGACACTAGTAGTGAAAGGTTTCGAGAACTTACAGTGGTGCGCACATCACGTCCGGCAATGAGCTCGTTGAGGTCAACAACATTGTTGAGCCCACGGTTGGGACCGTTACGACCGAAGCGAGAGATTTGGTTGCGGCGAGGATTAAAGGGGCCAAACCCACCCATTCCTCCAAAGGAGAGGCTGGATCCACGCGAGTGCATGAGACTGTTCTGAGCAGTCAAAGCTGGCGAGGGTGGTACAAATTGTTGAAGAAGTGCACTGGGCGGAAACTGGTAAGCACCAGGTGCAGCAAAGGGGTTGCCCTGAGGGGCACGTCCGTTAGCAAACATGCTACCATTGTAGGGAGGGTTGGTGAAAAGAGCCGTCTGCTGGTATCGGTTACCAGCGGCCTGGACAGAGAGTCCCTGCAGACCACCAACGAGATTGTTGAGACCGACAACAGCTCCGGCGTCCTGGGGCTGCTTCAGAGTGATGCTCACGTTCTATCAAAGTGGTCAGAGGGTTGAACCAGACATGAAGCTAGATGAGAGGGCCAAGTGAGGGGATGAAAAGACTTACGCTAGTGGTGAAGCTGTTGAAGGATTGAAAGGCATAGTGGGCATCAGCAGCTTTGCAATACTGCGCAACACCGCGAAAGGAGCCATCGGGAAGGCTGACAACGCGCACCAGGGCGAAAAGCTTGCCATAGCGGTTCAAGGTTTGCTGAACGATCTCGTCGACGTGTCCAGGGTCAATGATTGAGAAGTTGGTAATAGAAACTTCAACGTCGAGCTGTCTAAGCTCGGAGAATCGGACAATCCCCATATCCAGCTTGGAGAGAAAGTCAGTAACAGGAGGCAGCGAGGACTCAAGGTAAGTGACTTACTCTTTCCTTGTTGATCTTCACGTAGGAAGGGAGCCATCCTTTCTTGGCCTGTCGGATTGCACCGAAAGCCCAAATAGCATCCCGGAGATCTTCGAAGCACACATAGATGTGGCCATCAGAGTTCTCCAGGTTACGGCTACCAAAGAGCTCTTGACCCTTGCGAGATAGTTCCTGAGATAATGTCAGTGAGTCACATACATTGATGAACGAGCAGTTTTACTTACAGTGAGGAAGTCACCGACATCCTGAACCGAGGGAATAGGTGTATCACAGACTTCAAGACGGTGAGCGATCTCCATGTCATGGCTCAAAGCACTGGAGACGGTAGGGCTACCCTCAGGGAGCAGAGTAGCGACAGCCTTGCCCTTGGAGTAAGTAGCACCCGGCTGGAAAGAAGTCGCGGCGGCAGAAAGGCCAGGGTTGGAGTCGACAAAGGGATCCTGATCGAAGTGAGAAGCTCCACGGTTCTCTACATGAGCTTGGGGGAAGTAAGATGGCCCAGCGAAGACATCCTGCTGAGGGGTGACCATGGGCATGAAGCCTCCGAGGCCAGGAACGCCATAAGCAGACTCACGCGAGAACGCCGTAAGCTGAGTATCCGGGGTAGTCTGGACAGAGTCAAAGGGAATACCACCTGGAGAGGAAGATGCAGTGCCAAAGGCACGGGGATCACGGCGAGAAGCCATGGTACCAAGTTGAAGGGGGATTTGTGTGAACAAAATGGGAGGTAAAATAGTGAAGGTTCGGGGTATGCGATGCCTCTAGGTAGAAGCTGAAATGAAAGAAGATATGAACAAGATCAAGGTTGCCAAGGTTGAATTCTATGCACAAGATGCAATGGAATTCTGAACGTGGTGATGTTGATGTTCGGTGGGAGAGAGAAAGGAAGAGAGAGGAGAGGGGAGGCAAGATGGGAGGGAGTTGGGATAGAAGGTAAGGAAAAGTGGGGAGGCGTGCGAGAGATATCAAGCCCTGTCTGCCGAGGGGGGGATGCAATGGAAGGTGCGGATGGCCTGCCTGCCTACAAGCTCAGAGGGGTATTTGGTCTCAGGGGCACCAGTTGCTAAGACGTAGTGGGCAAAGTAATTGGATAATAGGGACACGGGGGATGATAGTCAAGTAAAGCTCGGATAACTATCACCTATATATGCTATAGTAAACTCGTCTAATTCGCTACCAAGTTTAATATATATCTGGCTTGGCTTGTCCGTCCCAACAGCGATACGGTCTCGACATCTTGCTACCCAGCCAACAGTTCTGTAACCCTCATGGACTTGCATACTGATTCCTGCATATTTCATTTTTGCACGAAGCTCTCGAATTATTATTTGTGTGCTCAACATCAGACGAATTCGAGTGCCTTCCATGTTGAGGTCACGATGTGGCTTCGGCTGTTGACACCTCCGGTGCCGATGAGGTTGTTTGATATTCCCCACCTCGTAACGTGATATCGTGATCCATAACCGCACTAATGAGTCCCTCTTGCCTCTACCTTTCTATTGATCACAATATCATCATGGTGTTGAGGCTTTTCGTGATAGTGGTCTGCATGTAGTCTTAGACATGCATACCATGTAACTTGGCAGTATTTGCTCCAACTTGCATGCAAATGTAGAATAATATGCACTCGCTCATTCTTAATCATCTAAAGTATATTATGGTTTCTTTTAATACCATTAGGATGCTGTTGTGATGCAGTCGTGGTCGAGTGTCTCCCTAGGCGGGCGAGGGTATTCGCAACGCTTGGCCCCCTGGAAATTACCCACGTCACTGTCACTCCACTATAGACAGGCACATCAGGCACCACAACCCGTACATGCCCACTGTATTGTTTCGTTCGCCCGTTATTCCGATGCCTTCATGCTTTCATATCGCCGAATTCTTTGTTTTGGTCCAAAATGTTTGTCCATTTTTGGTCATCATGTTTCACATATCAATCTCTTCATTGACTCTTAACGCAAACTACCTATGTATCATCATCGTTAAACGCCAAACGTGGCTACCATGTGCTCGGAGGGTAGCTTTCAACTTAGAGTCGTAACGTCCCGCACCCTTGACCGTTGAGATCCTTCAACGTCTTCACAGACTCGATGATGTCCAGTCCGAGAAGGTACACCCAACTAGGTACGTGATGTCAAGCACGATCTCAGAAGTCTTGGACCTGTGACATAGACTGATGGAAAGGGTAGCAGGAGAGTTTAGGTAGTGAGACGTTAACCGAAGAGCAAGACGATATCCTCAACCATACCCAACGCCACCACCCATTCCATCGTCAGTGAGCACTTCAACGTTGTTCGGCATTCCATAGTCAGGAAGAGTCGAGACTTCCCACAAGGCAGATATACAAGTACAACAGGGTCGGTAGTGGCAGTTGTCACCAATAGGTCGCTTACAGGTAGGAAAGAAGATACTAGCTCTCCCCCTTATTCTTGCCGGTGCAGGTTCTTTCTATGTTGGCAGGAGAAGTCTTGGGAGCCTGGCCCCTAGATCAACCGCACTACGATGAGACCATGAAATCATTGGGTTATCATGAAATTACAAACCAAGCTGACAGCTTTGTTTCCAGGGTTGCTAGATTTACACGACCATTGAGCCCTGCTTCCAGGTAACTGGTTCTTCACCTCATCCCCTTTGCCTCTCCAGAACCAAACATCGCGATCACACGCCCAGGAAGGACTAAAGACTGCTACAACATCATCCAGAAGGTTTTCCAAGGCATTTTGAAATCAACTACAGACTTCGTGCTACTCAGTAAAACTGGAAGGGTTTTCGTGCAAGATGAAGATGGAGCCAGGAGCCAGGAGCCAGGAGCCAGGAGCCAGGAGCCAGGAGCCAGGAGCCAGGAGCCAGGATTTACAGTGGCCCAAAGGTAGACCGTCTAAGTATACATGATTTCAAAGACTGGAGCCCACGGTCCAATCATCTTACACCATGGGCTCCGGGTCATCAGCATCCATCCACTTGGCTGTGGTTGTGACGACCAACTAGAGAGTGGGGGTGGCACATACCTCCAGAACTGAGGGCCAAGGGTACAGCCGGGTCAATTCTTATTGAGAATCGACGTTCAAGCTTGAGACTTATTGGGACGAAATACCAGTTGATTTGGGTCCCATTTCATCTGGAGGGCGAGGTTCTGGTCTGGTTCGACTTTCAAATATTCAGGTTTGCATCTCCACTTGTTTGTATTTCCCTTCGGTATTCAGAATCTTATCTACAGCCGTTCAGAGCGTGGGTTGAAGTTAGAACATGTCAAAATGGAGAATAGACTTTGGCTAACACACTTTGGAAACTTACAGGTGATTGTCTTCCGGCCGACCCTCAGAACCCATTTAATGGCAGAAAACGACCACAGCTAGTTCCGTCTTACACTACCGACTTATTCTATAAGAAGAAAATCGATCATGAACACAGAACAGTGCAACCTTCATCAAACAGGGGCTCGCTACTCTGGTCCGTCTACGCGCTCACAGGATATGCAATACCCTCTGGCTCCATCCCAAGGGCTAGTACGCCTACACAAGATAGATTCATCGTCAGGAAGCATGGGTACTTTGGTCAATTCAAGAGTGTGAGCGGTCTGCTTTACTCGGAACGGGAAATAGGGGCACATGTTCCAAAGCCGCTTTACTTGAGCTCTTGGTTGAATTTAACCTACCTTCCTTTCGCGTAGACAGCTTACACGTAGAGGTTGTTGACATAGTAATGATTGGGTTGCGAGATATTAATCTCTAGTAGAGCCTATTGGCCACTGGTGTTGAGACTATTTCAAATGAAGTGGTAGATCTAAACTCGAGGTTTACTCAACCTCTGAATCAATCACCTCCTGAATCACAACCATCCACGGAATCAGCTTCAGACTCCAATGCTCTTGTAAAATATAAAAGATTCTGAGCAACATCATAGCATCACACCACGTTGCCAACCCGCGATATGCCTTGTTGCAAGCGTCCAGGACAACCGAGGCAACATAGGGGCTAACTTAGTTACCACCGAAATTCTAGCTATCTGACTGGTTACCAATTTGCTTGCTGGCAACTTCCAGAAAGAAATCGCGAGAATATTGACGATACTGCCAGAAACGCTCAGGAAGTTGTCGTGGGGTATGCTCATCCACTTGCGATGAGCACATGGGAAACTCGTTTTGAGACGGGAACCAAGCCGTATCCAGGCAATCGTGGTAGACAACAAGTAAGTTTGACTACTATCACCGCACCTCTCAGCTTCACTTCCGGGTTGGCTAACTGTGTGGTGGTCAAACTTGACAAGGGGTTTCCAGGAGGCTGTTTTGTATCGAGAACAAGTGCCGAGCTTAGGACTGGTGAAGTAAAAGCGATATTCGATACAGATAGCCCCTAATTCGTTGGTAGACTGGTGGAGAAGTTGATGGATGTAGGAATATTTAGGGATCTAGGATATGGATGTAGTGATGTAGATCTCGGAACTGGGGTTTTGGTAGGCTTAGTGAGAGCCAAAGGTAATCCGACTATCCGGGCTGCCACTGACTCTTGATCCCCCAAGCTTATGCCAGCATTTATCGTAGCTGAATCCAAGGAGTAGTCGTTTTATGAAATGAGGGATGGGGAGATAGGACGAGTCTTGAGTGCCTGATTTTCTCCAAATGTTAGTGTTGCCATCACGGCTCAGGATAGATAAAGGGGGAGGAGCTGTGTACAAAGGACTTGATTGGTACGATGTTGAGTTCCATAGCAGTGGAGAGGAGAAGAAATTCCTCGACAGTCGTTTCAATTTCGTAGATCTGCTGTTCCTCGTACAGGGGCGCTTTGAAACGAGACTCATGGCTGGACGACGTAGTTAGTGAGCTGGTCGTGACGTGAGCAAGTCATCATTCCTCTGGAAAGCTGAAGAACCCTGTAAATCATATAGAAGTCAGTATCGGTAATGCAAAAGTTCGAGGGGCTTACAACATACTTCTGAGGTTGAGTTGATTTGTAAATACGAAAGTATAGGGGCTGTTGACTTTTGGATGTTATCGAGAACTGCCATTCCTAAAAGGCTATGTAGAAAGTGGAAGGCTATTGGTTGGCTGTCAGCCTTGCCAAATCCAATACCATGGATGTTGGCCACAGATAACTGAAAAACGGTTGTCACATTCTGTAGGCCGCTGCGCCAGCGGCTGGCTGCCTAGGCTAGGTAAGACGAAATCATCTACACCACCAATACAGCGGCTACCAGCCTCGCAATTATTCGTCTGTAATAAGTAAAGATAAATATGGAGTGTTGGATATTTCAAAGCTCTGGGATTTCTCTAAATGATGTCTAAATTAAACAAATATCACTGAATTCGAATAGTTACGCAAACTTGACAGTTGTGTTTCTCAAACACTGTTGAATGATATCGCTATACCTACCCTTTTGTCAATTCTGAATTGTGCCATGAAGATAAGTCTTTGTGTAGGGAAATTTACATGAAACAATGTGCTGTTGTCCTTTTTGCTTGCATCTAATCTACATCAAGCTCTTGATATCGTCATTTCGGTACTGGCCGTAAAGTTGGTGGTGCTACGCCGGAGATATGCAGGCTGCCGAATCAATCGTCGATGATCCATCAACTGGCTCATCAAAGCCTATTTCCTCGCGAGATACTTCTAACAAAACCTGTTCCTACTATATACCCCTTCAAGTTCATTTTCGTCCTCTTCCCTACCCAATGACTATATGTTTTGTATTTACGATCAGAACTAATTCTCAGTTATACCTCGAGGGATACGCCCCCTGAGTCTTTGAAGTCAGGTTAAACAGGGGGCCCGCTCCAATCATACTTTGACCCATTGTAGACAGATTCCATCCTCTTAACTGTAAGAACTTTGTACTAGTGTCATCCCAAAAAACGTGCCTTGTTCTGGTGCTCTCGAATCCCGCCGATTGAGGCCTTCTCCCCGAGCTTTCTTCTAATCGTTATTTCAAAGCGGGTGGTCTGATTTGTAGAAATAATATTCATGGGATCTTGAGTAGGAGCTAGAGCCATAATTTGAAAGGGAGTTGGTGTTCTCAGAATGACCCTGTATCTTTGTTTGTTGACTAACATCGGCATACATGCTGTACTCCATACGAATTGTTTTGTTTGTGGAATCGGAAGGATTGTCTGTAAAAGAATACCAACATGGTTAGCAATAGATTGGATAAGGCCTTAACTCCAGACTGACAGATTCAAATGGGGCCAATCAAAAGGATGGGGCTTGGTATACGAATAACCAGGGGGTTAAAGCACGATCCACCAGACTATTTCCTCTGGGCTTCTTTGCCCATGAGCTGAGAACTTGATGTATCTGTATCGTATAGAATACCCCGTTGCATTGCAATGGCAGCAATTCCATGAAACACTCATCAACATCGTTGGTGCCATGACGTACATCTCGAAAATGGGTTGGTTCCTCGTCATACGTTGTACTGAAGAATCCTCGCCTTCTTTTGGGGTAAAGGCTCTGTGTCAAATTCGATTCAGGGATTTCGTATCTGGTGTGTTCAAAGTGGCCCTGACATTCTTTGGGGTCAAGTCTGTATAGTATTGACAGTCTTACTCTCGATGTAGATTTTGTCTTTTGCCCTCTTTCTAGTTATGGAGATCTTGCCTAGAAATGTGATTTAGCAGAATTATCACAATGTAGGGTGCGATTGAACTTACTCGAGGCCCGCCTCACTGGTCTCATGGCCTAATCTCTGATTATCGACCCGCTGGAATTTTCGTTCACCATGACGTTGTTTCGTTATTTGGTTTGTTCGGATATTGTTCTCAGAAGCAATTGCAGCCCGAATTAGTTCTTGTCACTGTACGAATTGGCGATGAACCGTTACTACGGAGCTGGTCTTGATCCTGTTCTGGCTCTTTAGTCCTGGTGTTATGGTCTCAACACTTCTACTGGAGTCCTTGGTGGGCTTGACTTACTTGCTGATAGTAATAACCCGGTTGGCCTTCTTTGAGGCGTATCTGGCATGATTGTGATCCGTGGCTTATGGTTGAACAAGCCGTTGCAAGATCGGAGATCATGAATATTTGCTGGATGGCCATTGGCTCCAGGGCGAATACTGAAGTAGTTTCGGAAGTCATCCATGGTGAAAAGGAGGCGGTAGGCAGATGAATGACCAGCTAGCATCGGCCTGCTGAAATGTTGGTAAATATCTGGTTTTAGGTGATATACAAGTGGGTCAATGAAAGGGCGGGATAAGAAGGCTGTCTACAGGAGATAGGGGGGCATCTAAAGAAAGAACCCAACAAACAACAATTCCAATTTCTAGGGTCATACATCAGTGGATACAACACGCTACAAACCCTTTGACACGCACATGAGAATATCACCAATCTCTTATCGGCCTCAGATTCAATGCTCGTTCACAATCGTCATTAGGCAACTCAGAGGACAAGCTTTGCTATCGATTTTGAACTGAAAATGCACATGCACAAAGGTAGGAAAGCCATCACATCTTCCAGTTATGGGAAACTCATAGCTCACTATTCCTCCAGTCATCCACACGTTTATCACGACTTCTGCTCGAAAACTCCCGCCACTCCTCACTGTTTTCCACTACTTCAGCAAGCTCGGTGTCCTTCCTTGCTCATCGTCTAGGCCCATCACGGCCTTGCATGATCCGGCAAGAGAACAATTGCTTGGGATTATCCCACTATTGAAGAAGTGGCTGCCACTAATGAAAAGACGAAAATTGCAGGGTCATTTTCCCCAGAGACCTCTACTCACCAACGTCATTCTACCACCTTACGCTAGGGCTTCCTTGTTGAAAATCCCAAAGTCACCATGGAGATTTAACTGCATTCAAATCAGTACAAACCCATCGAGTGGCGAGCTTCGACATCCTCCAGAAGCCCAAACTTGGATCCTGTGGTGCTCTCATCATCAAACACACATGGCCACCACCCTTGATAAGCCCAATTTGGACAGATTCTACCTTGAAAGACCCATCAGGCCGGACCGACAGCCAGGATTCGACACGAACCAGTTTCCGTCCCGAAGTTCTAGGGGCCAAGGTTGAGACCTCGCAGTCATACAGCTGGCAGAGCATTGAACCAAGAATTTAATCTACAACATGCATCGCCTTGAGGATCATACTCGCATGGATCTCAGGCTGGCCACATCGTACTCCTATTCATTCTTCTCGAATCCTAACCAGGTAGTTTGATCAACCTGTAAAGCAATTTGCTACTGGGAGCTTCATATGAGTCAACCTTGTCAGACATGGGGATTGCGTATCTTATCGCCTTGATATTGATTCTGTTTCCCGACTACCTTTCGACAGGCTCGAGAAGAAGTAGCCACGCTCATCTTATTAGGTGACCTTGGGTTCGAATCATTGGCACCCACTTGTCCTACATTGCCATATCTTACTAGGTGTACGACCAACACTCTCATATCTGTCGTGCTTAACTTGGAGACCTGGGTTCTTGCAGACAGTATGCTTCAGTAATACCGTTTCCACATCCCCCGCAATCATTGTCCCGCTCTAACACAGTCAACTTCAAACACAGATATATCAGACCCCTCCAGAGGATGAACACGATCAGCCAAAGCAGCCTCTATTGAGCGTTAAGCTCATCCACAAACGGCGCCATCTCTACTTCCACGATTATCTAAGGCGGCTAGCTAGCCAAGTACGGGATCTTGCAACGTGTCAATGGCCTCAAAAGATAAAGAGATGGAAAAGAACGTGCAGGCATGGCCTCTTTTGCCATCTTAGAGTTCAACGTATTGCGTTCAGGGTCGTCAACGTTATCGTTTTCACTACTACTACTCAGATTTCTGGTATTGACAAGACAAGCCGACCAACTGTGAATCCGTTGCCCATATCTTTCGACAGACTTTCTTTTCCTTTCCCTCTCCATCATCCTTGCTACAGACATTTTCTGATATTTCTTTTTCCTAGCTTCGCTCTCCGACAACATTGCGCCGTGTAGCTGAAGTATCTGCCCCTGAATCTCCCTGTGCCACTGTTCAAATGTTTTTCTACAGATGAGGCTCGAAGTCCGCTATACCCCTGATTGCAATCAGTGCCACGAGTTCCAGAGGGTACGACGAGTAGAAGAGAATAACGGCTTTTGTCTTGACCAACAATAACGACACAAAGATCATTCGGTGGAATTGAGGTGAGGGCGTGAAATGGACTGCGAGGAATATGGTCACCATAATCCACAGACTTTCCGTAAGGCCTTGAACAAGGTCTACTATGGCTTGCTCCAACAGATACGAAACTTGGAAGACTAAGCTACAGATTTCACTTGAGGATATTAATCAACCCGAGTCTCTTATCGGAAGTAAGTTTAGGGAGGCCAACAACATGTAACATTATCCCGGCTTTGCTGTCTCTAACAATATTCAGAATAAATCCTTGGTCATACTGAGTGTGGCCAGTATGGATGCCAGGAGACTGACTTGGACGCAGTGGTATTTCTTTTGCCAGCAAATATGTAACATTGCGATGGCAAAATGTGATACTTATTGTTGTAAGTAGCATTCCACTCGTTCATAACTGTCATTCTAACCCTCTCGGGACTGTGAACCCCTTTAGTATTAAGAGTAATACTTTTATTATCGAATATATTACACGAATTCCCGGAAAGCTTTTACTACAACCTGTTGGAAAGGTAAACCAGCATGAATCATGAATCATGCTTCATAAGGGCAGTTCACAACACTCTCAAAAAATGGAGTTCAGGTTATATCGTTTCCTCTATCTTTTCGGCTTCATTCACTGCCTACCAATACTAGTGTCTACATCACGGATATGAACTTTACAACTACTGAATACGATTTATTTTACAAAACCTCTTCCTCGACCACAAGTCGTTCACTCTTCGAAACCATCTGCAGAGCATTGTCTTCTTTCATACCGCCGACAAACCTCGTCAGTGGCCCAATACGCAATTGCAAGGATCACTCTTTATCGAAAAAGTATCCCTGGCTGTTCGTTTCTAAGTATGATATAGCCGTTGTTTAGTATGGTGCTCCCTCACTTTGCACCAGGAGCTGAATTGGTGGGTTTCGCATGCCTATGTTCGCAATAAGCTTGTCTTTCTATCTACTATATCCCGTCAATAGCTGTTCTATCGAGAATTTTCCAGTTTCTGGAAGGCAAAGTATTTGTCAATAATTAGATCAAAGTATCCATTTGTGGATATGTTGACATGCAAATTCCAGTCCTTTCCTCCTTAGACAATATCGGTCGCACTTTAGAATCCTTTTGTGATATCTCATCACTCTTTGGCAAGCTTATCGTCATATAATGATAGAATATCTTGTCTCGAGCTATCTTGATGCCGGAGCTTCAATATCATATTGCGTATTACCCTAAACTTTCACAGCAAATTTTTATCTTGTGACAGGAATGCAAAATGGCAGAAATCGACGATTATCTCATTCCTGTGGCATAAATCATTCCTGTGGCATAAATCATACCTTGCATAAAACACCACTTATTCACTGGCAGCTGAGGTTGATGTCGTTGCGAGTGGGGCTTCCGCTTAGTCAGGGGTCATGTTCCTGGCTTGGCACTAAGCCAACCTCTTATCTTATCTGAGCTTTCAGGTGGAGCCTAGAGGTATCGTCACTTAGTGGGAGGGAGCATTACGGGTAGCTTGCGACACGCGACGCTCAACACTGAGCAATCAACATTAGCTACTAAATAGCTTCAGTCACTTCAATATAGCAGGCATGCCGCGACGTCCACCAGCTGTGGATGACTATGCATCCGCCGTGCCGCATGTGAGCCCCCAGCAGCATGAACTCTCTCCAAAACAATGCGCTAACCTGCCACCTAGGTCATCCTCGCTTCCTCAGATGCCGAGTTCCTCGACCAGTTGATCCCCGTTCTTAAAGATGCTACCCACTCGAACCGAACCCCTCTTTTGACTCAATGTCTAAGTCGATACTACGAAGACCGAGAAGCCGAGATCGAGCGTATTGGCCTGACCAGGCACGAAGAGTTCCTCGATTCCATCAACCACTTACAGACCGTCCGGGCAGAAACAGTGACTTTGACGCAAGAGATTCTGAGTCTGAATGAGTCGATTGCTGGAAGTACAAAAAAGCTAGCAACACAAAAGGAAGCACTGGTAAACACCTCTTCCGTACGACAAAACATCGCCGATGCCACCGGCGCCCTCAAGGATTCCCTCACCATCCTTCACGCCGTCAACAACGCACACGAACTTGTCCGTCGCAAGAACTATTACGCCGCCCTAAAATCCCTCGACGATCTTCAAAATGAGCATCTCGTACCCATCATCCAGAATCGCTATTCTACGCAACATCGGCTGGCCGATGTCATCCAAAAGTCTATACCCGCGTCTCAGAAGGCGATTTCGGAAGCTGTCATGACGGATTTGAACACATGGCTGTTCCGTATTCGAGAAACGTCGCAGTTCCTAGGCGAGGTAGCATTTTACCACACCGAAATGAGAAGGACGCGACAGAAGAAGAGGGTGGAAGATGATCCGTTTTTGGCTAACTTCAAGCTCAACTCAGCCATTGAGCTTGTCAGCGATGAGAATGAAGATTTCGATGTGTTGAACAACGAAGAACTACAGGTGGATTTTACACCCTTGCTCGAAGCACTTCATATTCATGAAGCTCTTGGTCAATTAGAAAAGTTCCGCTCAGAATATGGTGCGACTCGACGTCAACAGAAAGATTTGTTACTACCGAGCTATATTGAGCTTCTGGCGGAAGATGAACATTCGTTGAGTAGTTTGCTAGAAGGAATAGCAGGGTTTGCCATCATCGAGAGGGCGACCATGCAAAGAATTCCACATTTGCGCTCATCGAACGATGTGAGTAGCGGTACCTGTGTCAACCTGCTTGAACTAACACGATCAAAAGGTGGAAGAACTGTGGGAGTCTATGTGCACGGCTGTGATAAATCTCACCTCGAAGTCGCTGAGTGACGTCGAAGATGCGGAGGCCCTGATCAAGATCAAAACAATTATAGCTCTTTTCATTCAGACAATGGAGGTAAGGCTTGCTTGCATGTTCATTAACCGAACGCACTGACATGGCCTAGGGCTGGGGATATGCTGTTACAATGCTGGACAACTTCCTCCTCAAGTTGTTCGATAAGTATGCTGAGCTATTGAAGAAACGTTTCAGCGTAGACTTCCAAGAGGTAAGTGCTATGCCAACTCCCGTACGCAATTGGCTCACAGGTCGATAGATAGTGTCAACGGATGACTATATGCCAATGGCCATCAATACCCCAGCGGAATACGAAAAGGTCGTCAACGTCAGCTGGTTCGCACAAGAAAAGCCAATGGAAGAACTTACGTAGGTTTCCCCCACCTTGAGCGAAGCCACATCAACTGACAGAACAGGTATCCATGTGTACTTCCCTTCTCACAAATGTACCCCATGTGCTGTATAGATATCCGCAACTTCTTGAACCAGTTCTACTTCTTCTCCGACGATCACTTCCAACATCCCAATGTCATCGATGAAACGCTCAAAAAGGTAAAACACCTCTGGAAATTAGTCGGCATTTTACTCACCACATTTACAGTCTCTGGACGAACTTCTTACAGAAAAGGTCTGCAAGTCGTTGGTAGAGCGATTGAGTTCCCAATATCTGGGTCAAATCGTACAAATTCTCATTAACTTGGAGCACTTCGAGATTGCCTGCCAAGAGCTCGAGCAGCTGCTCATCCGAGCGCGCTCATCGACATCTGCAGGCGGCCCGGTCAAACTTAAGGCTACGGATTTCTTCCGCGACAACAAAAAGACCGCTGAGAAACGAATATTCGAGCTTGTCAATTCGAAGATTGATGATCTGATTGACACGGCAGAATACGAATGGTATGTTCTTGTAATAATGATTCAGCGTGAAGTGTTCGATTGACTGACTCTCTTTCAGGACTGCGTCAACAGTCGAAAAGGAGCCGAGCAACTACATGCAGACTTTGACCCGGTACCTATCCAACATCATGAACTCTACTCTTCTGGGTCTCCCTCGGGAGATCAAGGAACTTATTTACTTTGACGCCCTCAGCCACACATCGGAGAAGATTCTGGTACGCACTTATTTTGACGTCAAACGACATATTACTCACTCAAGCAGGCCCTTCCCCTCTCCTCTGATGTCAAGCACATCAACCCTAATGGCGTAGCAGCCCTTGCGCTAGACGTAGATTATCTTGTACAGTTTGTCAGCAGCCTTGAGAATGGTCAAATGCTCAGAGAGAACCTCGACGAGCTAGCGCAGACCATTGCTCTGCTGCAAACTGACAACCAAGATGAGTTCTTTGACATTTCCACACGTAACAAGAAATACGGGCGTGTAGACGCCCTCAATGGACCGATGTTGTTGGAGAAGTACGTCCAATTACACGATCATCACTGCTTCGGATTACTAACAAGTTACAGGTTGACACCCGTGGCAGCGAGTCCCGCTAGAAGCGCACCGCTAGCTAATTTCTCATCACGGTTCGGCATAAACCGCTAATAGTATAGCACCACGATGATCATCAAGACGACTTGGAAGTTCTTGGGCGTACAAAATACGAGGCACAAAATAACTGAAGTTTAAGAGGAATCCGTCGTTGCGCCAGAAATTTGCCTGGGAATAAACTAGTTCAAAAGAAAGCCTATTGGTCCGCCATCGTGATCCCTCCCTGTATACCCATCATGTTGTTTCCTCTCCTATCTCTAATTGAGACCCGTGACTTCCCTCTCATAAGACAGCTGCGACTGTCACGGTCTTGCGTGAATAAGGACTATCGAAAGGTTCTTGGTATAGGCCGTTGCAAGGTAGCTGTAAAGAAATTGATCTTGACTACTGTTCAAACTCTTCGTTGTTCATGTTGCCCTGAGTAAAAGTCAGCATACATTTTTGGTGTTATGAGTATTCCAAGACACTTACCTGTTGTGGTGGCATGGTAGAATACCCGTACATCTCACCTATGTTTGCATAGGGATTCATGTTAGGCGGCGGTTGGTTCTGTCCATAAGCAGGCCCTGGGTTGGGCACCGACTCTCCTGGATACATGTTGGGCTGGTTCCGGTAATCTTGCTCAGGCGCGAGACCATGGCCGGCCATGTATTCTGCACCCATAGGATGAGCTTGGTTGGGCGCCTGGGCCATGGCGTGCTGTGCTGGCATGGGCTGACCGGCTGGTACTGGTTGTGCAGCGGCAGTTTGAGTCGTGCGCTTGGCATGAGACGAAGCCTCTTCTCGGGGGACAATATCGATGAGGAAATCGAACATGTCGGATTTAGCCAATGCAGAAGCAATGTCGCTGCGTTGCAATGTCCTTCGCTTGTTCTCTTCTGCGTGTATCCAGGCGCGCATGGTCAATTCTGTGATGAAGATGTCACAGCCCTTAGCGAAGAGGATGGGTGCCTCAGCGGAAATCATCTTGACCTCTGGGTCAGCTTTCATGACCTTCTTGATGCGGGCAAGAGGTAGCTGGTGGATTTTGTAGTCATGGGCATCATTTTCAAGGTGTGAGATGGTATGCTGCCAGTAGGTCGTCAAGATGTCCTTGTACTGGCCAGTAAGACCCTGATGAGCCTGATCGTCGCTGCTGTCAGTCATTGCCAGATAACGCGTGGTGATATTTGGATGGTGTTGAGTTTAACATACATTTGCCCAAGGACCGGTGTAAAGTTCGCTGGGGGCGAAGCCTTGAGTAGCAAGCTGGAAGGAACGAGCATAAGCGGAAATTCAAAACGAAAGCAAGAGCAACTGGCTTGAATTATAAAAACAAAATTGCCGAGCTCGGGGAGTCTGTGGGACCTACTGCGGCGCTGGCACCTGGGCGACGCGGGTTAGAATCTGAGACGCGAAAGGTAAGTTGCGATGTGATGCTCACCATAATGACCGCCCAGACTTGGGTCATATACAGGTCTTGATCGACCCTGAGCAGCTTGAGGGTTTTGTGGATCCATTTTAGCAGCGGCTAGCTGAAGCGACAGAAATAGTGAGTGATTTTTTATTCGCGATTAAAAGTGTGAAGATCAATAACTCAGAAACTTGGATATCGTCTTCAGCTCGCGGTGTTGTTATTGACATGAGAAAGTGACGTTGAGTTGGGCTGCTATTGAATTCTCTTGAGGGATTGGACAGCAATGGGGCGCGAGTGGGGGCTGGGACTTGACCACATTAGGGGATATACTTTGTTCCCCTCCAAACCAAGCGGTGATGCTAAGTACCGCGGGAGTCACTAAGTCAGCTCTCACACGACATGGGAGCTCCGGTGGGTGGCAGGGTGGCTGGTAAACTGCGCCACAGCACCCACTTCGGATCAATCTCCACCAACCCTGTCTCCACATCTTTTTTCTGATCTTTTGGAACTATTTCTTTGCGACCGTCTCTCTTTCACTTTTATTCCTCTTCTTTTTTCTTCTTGGTCGACAGCAGACCATGACAGACATCCTAGATGATCAGGTCGAAGAGCTGCTGCGCAAGGCTGAGCAGCGCCTGAAAAATGGCCCTGCTTCAAGCATCGCATCCACAACTTCTACTGCTGTAGTCCCAACCGTTGCTGGTGACCTTGTCGCAGATGCGAAGCAGCAAAAAACTTCCGACAGCAGCAGCAAGAAAGATGGCCTGACTGTTCGAGCACCACCCCAACCGCTCTCGGGACTTAAGGTCAAAGAAAAGGTAAGCGACAATACCCTCCACCAACTCTACTACAACGTTTGCCTTTTGCATGAAGAAAATTTATCCCAATTTTTTGTGACATGGGACAGATCCGTTTTGGATCATAGGACCATGACAACGTGATCTTTTTTTATATCATAGTTACTCTGACTTTTACCTCGCGCAAACACTTTATTACAGTCAATCGAGAAATCTCTTGAAGCATCCTGCTAACAAGTTTGCAATAGTCTACCGCAGGTTCCGACTGGTTCGATCTTCCCAAGACGAACATGACCCCCGAGTTCAAGCGGGAGTGGCAAGCCCTCCGTATGCGAGGCATTCTGGACCCTAAGCACCAGAAGAAGTCCCTCCGCGCGAGCGCCCCCGAATACTCCCAGGTCGGTGAGATCATTGCCGGACCTACAGAATTCTTCAGCGCTAGATTGACGCGCAAGGAGAGGAAGGGAACCATGCTGGAGGAGATCACACGTGGCATTGATAACCACAAGTTCACCGACAAGTACGCTGGTATCCAGAAGCAAAAGACCAGCGGAAAGAAGGCGTTCTATAAGGGCGTAGTCGCGCAACGTCGCAAACGTAATTAAATAATAATTTTCTCCGATCATGTCGCTCTCTACCACTCTACCATGTCCATGTGATGCCTGTCATTAATCATGAACGTAACTCTTGTGTGTCGCATGTTGACAAGAATCTGTATTTGAGCAAAAAAGAAAAGGCTTTCTGTCTACCCAATACAGGCCGGCAAACTTCTCTACACATATTAAACATGCTGAATTCTCTTATCATTGCAACACATTGGCCCATGGCTTAACAGGTACAATCCTCAAGACGGGAAGGATACAGAACACTGACTAAATGATTTCCAAAAAGACTAGTGCTGTGCTCTTTTATCATGATGCTCAACTAGTTCATATCTTTTTCGTTCATCGATCACATCAAGGGTATCGCGAGTTTACTGGGCGCAAAGAGCAGATGCCCAATCAATTAGACATCTTTAAGAATTTAACTATACAATCTTCAGGGTGTCGAGGCCATTTAAAGACTGATCAAACAAAACCTTTACTGAACAGCAGGTTTCACAGATAAAAAGATCGTTTGGCTGAACAGTCCCAGTAGACGCGCGCTTACTGCGGATGCTGGCCGAATCACGTTAGTGGTCCGTGCGTTGAAGTTGAGCCGACGATTTTTGGTTGGCAGCATCTCGAACCAATTTTCGAGCCTCATCGTTGTCGACGCCAAGGGACAGGCAAGATGATGCGCCAAAGTACCAGACCCTTACGGGCTTTCTCAGTATGTTCTCTAATATATGTAAATCATCAATTGACCTGCAGGCTAACACCTAACCAGTCCGAAGTGTCATGGATCGCCCGCCGAACACAGGCCTCTCTGTACGTCTTCCTTAACGAATACCATCTCTACGGCCACGAATGCAACGATCGAGCAAAATTATACTAACTTTTCCAAGGGCTAAACCAGGAGATCTTGTTCCGAATAAGCCAGAGAAGGCCAAAGCCGAGGCCACTCCCGAGCCCCGATACCCTCGAGCCATCCAGGCCCTACATCTCAAGCCTTTAAAGCGTGAGGCAGAGCACGGTATCCCCTCATGCGATCTCCAACTACGATCCTACAGCGTACAACCCCTTGAATTCTTCTCCGACTTCGCCCTGCGAGCCGCCTACTACCTGGGTCTCCCCGCCTACGGCCCCGTACCTTTGCCACGCATCACAGAGCGCTGGACAGTCCCCCGAGACAACTTCATCTTCAAGAAGTCGCAAGAGAACTTCGAGCGAAAGACATTGCGTCGACTTATCCAGATCCGTGACGGAAACCCAGAGACCGTGCAGCTGTGGCTTGCGTACCTGCGCAAACATCAACTCTACGGTGTGGGAATGAAGGCCAACATGTGGGAATTCAGCGAGTTGAGCGTCGGCAAGAAGATGGATGCGCTGCCGGAGGCGGACAAGGGCGAGATCGACGCAAAGTGGTCGCACCTCGGACAGACCAAGACAATTGGTACAGTGGAGAAGGTTGAAGAGCTGCTCAACCAGCGAAGGTTCCAAGAGGCTGCTGGTCTGAAGATGCCGCCTACGACGAGCGTGTAAGAAAAGAAACGGTTTGGCATAGTGGAAGAATAAACTCAGTGCTCTGGCGAGAGTGGCTGCCTTGACCGGAGATGAGATGAGAGGAGTACTGTATCTATCTTGAGTTGTACAATAGGCCATAGAAGGCTTGGGCTTTGTAAAATCAGCATTTCGGAATAACAACAGTCAAACAGTTCATTGATGGTCTACGAGAGAAGTGACGGATTTGTTCAGTGCAAGCACTCTGGAATATGTCAAGGCTTCCAGATGATGCGTTGAATCTTGGATGATATGATGGTCAATGTTTGCTCAATGCAGGACAGTAGCAATCAATTGTCAACCTACCATGACAGTGTTATATAAATTAACTGCACGACACTACATTATAAGTAAGACATAGTCTAGTTGTTGCTATCTGTAATTTGTTCCCTCATTGTCTGGATCGATAATCTCCGCCCCGGTAAATGCATACAAACTTGAACTCTTCACCTCACAACCTCAACTACAGCACATCTCAATCCCCTTCCCACGAAGTCGGTTTAATTTGAAAAACATCGTATCAAAAATGCCCAAGATGAAAATACCCAATCCTCGGATAGTTTTCTCGGGCATCCAGCCCACGGGCGTACCACACCTGGGTAACTATGTCGGAGCACTACGGCAATGGGTGCAGCTTCAGCACAGCGAGCCCGATACGAAACTGATCTACTCCATCGTGGATCTTCACGCCATTACCATGCCTCAGCCGCCGGAACAATTAAGGAAGAGGAAGAGAGAGGCCTTGGCGGCGTTGCTGGCTATTGGTATTGATCCTGAGAGGGCGACGCTGTTTTACCAGTCTTCTGTGAGTGGAGTGTGGTCTTATACTTCCTAGATGATTAAAGGCAGTGTTCATAGCCTGGCGACTTACATAGTTCTCAAACACTCGTATACCACAATTCGTGCTAATAAAGAACAGGTCCCGGCTCATTCAGAACTCATGTGGATTCTCAGCTGCACTGCATCCGTGGGCTATCTCTCGAGGATGACTCAATGGAAGGTTAGTGTTCCCTGACAAGACAAACCAACCTAAACATTAACAGCTATCAAGAGCAAACTTAACCTCGGTGAAAAGTCATCCATTGACGATCGCCAAGCTGGTTCTCGTCTCAAACTTGGTCTCTTCTCGTACCCTGTCCTCCAAGCTGCCGATATTCTTGTCCACAGGTAACATTGCACACTCCAAAGCCATCATAGATGCAGGCTAATATTCACGAGAGCAACACATGTCCCTGTTGGTCATGATCAGCAACAACATCTTGAGTTCGCTCGAGAATGCGTGACGAACTTCAACGCAGCTTACGGCGATCACCTCGTCTCCCCACAAACCCTGATCCGTGAGCCTCACCCTCCCTGACCGTCATCTCATACTCACCCAGTACAGCTCCTGTCCACAGAGTGATGTCACTCAACGACCCAACCTCCAAGATGTCCAAGTCTCACAAATCTGAGAAGTCGCGCATTCTCATCACAGACTCGACTGAGGATATCAAGGCTAAGATCAGCTCCGCAAAGACAGACTCTATACCTGGAATCACTTACGACCAGGCCGAACGGCCAGGTATCTCTAACCTGCTAGACATCCTATCTATCTTCGATCCAGAGGGTAGGAAGGGGGCTGAGCTGGCAGAGCAGTATAGTGATATCAGTCCTAAGCAACTCAAGGACATGGTCACTGACGCCGTTGTTGGCGGCCTAGGAGGTATTCGGGATCGATACCTTGGGTTGTTGAGTAAGGGAGGTGAGTACCTTGACTCAGTGGAGTCGATTGGTGCTCAGAAAGCACGGAAGAGCGCAGATGATACTATGCAGATTGTTCGACATGCTGTCGGGCTTTGAGCATGACCTTTCTCGGCCCCATTGTTCTATATGTGTACTATCATGCATTCTCTAACATTTCCCAAGAAGGAATTGTAATATCGAGATCTGTATAAATAAAATCATATATCATCACATACTCCCGTAACTTTTCTGACGCTATCTAATTTCCCTTCTATCAACATTTCCATACCCCTACTTTTACGACGCATAAGCAAAATTAGAACCTCGTGCTGACTGCCAAAAGTCTCTGACAACCTGATTCGTGGCTCGAGCACCTCTCAAACTGAAAATTATCAGTCTCTATTAGTTCAAGGGAAGGGAGATAACTGACCTGATAACCTTTTTTAAGAATATCAACCTGTCTTGTGGTGTGACCTTGGTGCTGGGGAATGTTTCATGCACAAGCCCATCTTCGAGCCAGCTCTTAGCCATAGGATACCGGACCACAAGCTTTTTAAGGGGCTCGCTCAACTTTTCAAGCTCGCTCCTAGAGGCATTGCCTCCAATATTCCTCGCAAGACTTCTTGCAAGTAGAGGGCCCAGTGTTTGCATGGCCTGTTGAGCCACATCATTAAGCTCCTGGGAGTCAGACTTAATGCTAACAAAAGCGGACTACTTCAACGTCAGATACGCACAGGATAAATCAGCAAATGTGATTTGGACTTACCCAGAATTCTGCTGCACTTGCTTTTGGGAGTGGTTCCTTTCCATCCAATACTTGAAGCGTGAAGAGAAACAAAAACTCTGCAGCAGAAGAAGGCTCTAGCTGAAGTAGAGTGACTGGTCGTTTGTTCAACAAGCGTGTAACAAAGTCGATCCCATTTTGTGAAACTTCTGGATCAGGCTCATCATCTATCACGAATCAGATCCCTGAACATATTATTGCGGAGGCGTCAGAAAACTTACTAGATAGCTGTTTTAGTAGTCCAATAACCCAAAGTAGCACGGAATTGAGCATTCCTTGCTGGTTCGCAAGCCCATCATGCTCGAGCGAACTGACAAAAGAGCAGGCTGTCTTGACTAGTAAGCCAACTCTCGGTGTCTGGAGGCCTTGGTTTGTCAAGTACAGCGCAACGCTATGGGGCGGAAGCACGAAGGGCCCAGGTTCAGACTCGGAGAAGCCACAGCGCAGTACGCTGCAAATGATTTCTACAACCTCTCCGCTAGTGTTGAATGCTTCTTGAATTTGGCTAATGATAGCCATGATGCTTTCCTGAAGCTGCGCGAGCAGTGGGTCCACGGTCTGGGGGATCGGCTTACTGCCGTCCAAATCAACTGACAGCTCAGAGGGGGCTTGGAGACCTCTTCCTATGCTAGCAAGACATCTGAGTGACTTCAGTGCGGTATGAAGAGCAGGATTCTCGTCAGGAGCAGCATATGAGCAAACGGGCGAAACGTGGCAGGGAATAGGGGTACCGCTAGGCGAGTGCAGTAACTCCAGAGCGCGCTGTACGTCGGTCTGGACAAAGGCTAGAAGTCGTGCACAAGCAGAGTACCTTTGGTTCGGATCGGGCATCGCTTGAACCACGGACGCAATACCGCCCAGAACTTTTTCACTAGCTCCGCAGTCAAGCCGTTTACCAGATACTAGATTCTGGTATTCGTTGAGGAAGCCATGAGCTTCAGTATGTAGATAACCTCGGCAGGATCCGCACAATCGGAGTATGGACTTCGCTGCAGCATTCGCCATCGGGTGCTCTCCAACAACAGCAAAGATGAAGTTCAGAGCAGGATGTAACTCTGACACGTTTCGCTCAAAATATTCCGTATAATGCTCGATTAGGGAAACACAAGTCTGCCGCACTTTAGGCGGGATCTCTGAATGCCCAGATCGTAACGTTGGGAACAAGGGTGATTTGAAAACAGTCGCTAGCGCATCATCACATCTGCTGTCCTCGCTGACACAATCAGCAAGTCCACCAAGACAAAAAGCTGCGGCCTCGAGCTGTAGCCACGATGATTCGGACAAAGCCTTGAGCACCTGGCCTGCGAATGTGGCCACGAGTTGCGGTCCCTCCAAGGTAAATACAGATTGGAGGAGGTCAACAACATCTTTCCTAGCATCATGAAAGCTTGTTCGGTCGCTAGAATCCCATTTGGCAAACTCTTCAGTAGGTGGGTAGACGATTTTCTGCCACGCATTGGATACAGCCTGGAGGATATGGGCGCGGGCACGCGGAACCCAAGTATGAGCTGATTCCTGATCCGAAAACATAAGATCAGTCATAGTTTCAGCATAGGTCAACCAGAATTCGAGGGCCGGGACGAAAATGATATCCTCCTCGACAAGATATCCTCGAGCGGCAAGCAGACCACATAGGCTAGAGAGCAGATTCTGGCTCTGAACATCATTACTCTGCATTAGCCTGTCAATCTTGGACTCTCCAAAAGCGAGGAGAAGCTGGCCGAACTGGACAGAGTCAAAGTCGAAGTCCCCTTGGACCAATTCCTGGTATCGTGCATGGGACCAGCCAGAGTCAAAAAGACAAGCAAGATCGTCGAAGTGCTTCTCAGATAGAAACATTGAGCAGTTAGACAGCAAGTCTACCATTAACTCCACAGAAACGCTGTAAAGCTCATCCACTGTCAGGGATGTTATGACAGCCGTGACTAGGGGCCCGATAGGCTCTGAAAGCCTAGTATCTCTAGACGATGTCTTTTGGGCGAACCAAACCCATGACTGTATGTTGGGTCAGTGAATGCCAAAAATTGTAAAGAAGGATTTTACCTGTAGGCACCGTATCGCATCTTCGTGAACCGCTTCCGTAGTTAATTGGGGTGACATGCTGCGGCTCATTAAGTTGACTGCATCGGGGAGGTTCTCCAGTATAGCCTCATATACTCCGATACTGTCAAAAGGTTAGTAACAGAGACACGGTATCATCTTGACAAGGAGACGCACTTTTGAGGAGTGTTCAGGTTGAATTTGGCAACCTCGTCCAGCACATTCCCCAACACCCACAGGACAGCCTGCAATTGCGGGGGACTTGTGCGCTCTAGAAGTGAGGCCATGTCAGGAGCATCGTTCAGGGCGTTCGGTGCATATGGTTGATCTGACACCAAACAGAGTACAAGGTGATGGATGAAGCGTTCCCAGACTTGATTGAAGTTAATGAAAAAGGTCGCAAGGGCCGTGGCTAGCTTCTTGGCAACTAATGATGTGTTTCCATGGCGCAGCGCATCCAAGTATCTCTCTATTAACATCAAAAGGAGGTCGGCTGCATCGTCAGAGGTGAGAGTGGAACTGCAGAAAGTGAGTATTAGCGGCAGAATGGTATACTTTCTGGACAAAGATAGTCATACCTCTCCTTGTTGAGCTTGATGACGATGATCAGAGCACCATGAAACTTGACTAATTCATTGGGTCTCTCCAGCAAGCTGCGAGCGATGCCCCAAGCCTCAGGGGAATCTTGTAGTCGGTACAATATTTTATTTCCGCGATTAATGATCTCTTGCGAGTTTGGTTGATGGATAGCTAGAATGAGCTACGGGAAAGTCAGCACGCTTCAGTCTAGGGCTCAGTTCGTTTGTCTAAACGGGTCCAGCTTCTTGGTTCACGCACATTCTCAATCTCAGCTATTGATGTGGGGATGGGGTCTTCCGACATTGCTAATCAGAATGAAGGGGTGTCTGACAGGTGTATACTTGAGATACACTCGCAAGTAATATGGGCTCCGATGCAGGATCAAGAGTTATGGAGCGTTTGAGGGCTGGAACAATGGCAGTTTGGACTCTTGGGAAGAGGGTGACCTTCCTTCTTGGCAACTGGTCGACAGCTTCGCGTTTGGGTAAGTGAGAACCAGATACATTAATCTGAAGCTTTGCCTCAGAAGTAACAATAGCTGCCTCTAATTGGGATCTTATAGGAGCTACCGGTGTCCTATAAGGGACCAGATAGAGAAGAGCAGTTCCGTATCACGGTCCTTTGCAGCCTTGCAGAAAATCTCTGATATGTGCCTTTGTGCCAGTCAGAATCAATTAGGCGTTACAAGAAGGACGAATAATACTTGAAAGTGAACGGCAGTAGCTTTGGGTCTGCCTGATGTAGTAAAGACTACGGGAAAAGGTTGCTTTGGAGTATTTGATGAGAGCCGACTTTGTTGCTGGGGTTGTTGCTAGGGTGTAATTTGCATGGGAACTCTTTTGAGGGGCAATATTGTGAAAGAGCAAGACAAGAAACTTTGATCAAGGAAACTAAAAAAGAGAAATTGGCTCCGCTGTAAAAGGCTTGAATTAACGCTCTTACAATCTGTTCGTTTAAGTTGCAAATACAACTGGTTTAAGAGCTCAAAGCATCCAAGCGTGGTGAGATATTGGAAACCCAAGGTAAGGCAAGTGATTGAAAGGCACAGTACCGTACCTGTACCTGAAGTGGGGTACATCCATACAAGGCCAATAGCGACTGTGGTAGGCGTACAGAGACGATGCTGATGCCCCCACCATTCACGAACAAATGGAACCTAAGTTTACATTTATCCATCAGATCAGTGCTGATTCATTTAGGGATGGTCGAGTACTATAGACGGTACATGATAGGTAGTAACGCACTGTAGTCCAGCAGGTAAGAGGACCTGACCTGACCTGACCTGACCTGACATGGACCTTCTTCGTCTCCATGGCCCAGCGGCTTCCTTCGGCGCAGCGGCCATTCCAAAGATCCGCTTTTGCTCCTGCCCCGCCACGCCACGATTGCCCGCACTCATGGAGCCTGGGGGGATGGAGGTCTCGTGAGGCTTGATACTCTTTGATCTCATACCTCGATTACGGTTTCACTGAGGTTTTGATGAATTGATCAAGCTATTCTACTCTCTGAGATATTCTTTCTCCCTTTCAGTTCCTTGTGTGTCTCTGATTCAAACTTGTCCCATCAAGGTAAGTAACAGATGATTGCCCAAGCATACAACTTCTGGACCATGCATCCATCCATTCCCATGCCCCTCATTGCCAACTCTACTCATTATTCTCCCGCTGCCTACTTTGTTACCGTTTGACGCCTCGTTATGTTACACAACGCTCACGGTGCCATGTTATGAAAATGGGCCTTTAACAAATTACCTGCATTCCATCCAATTATCTCTTTGGATCAGTCTCATCGTTGAACCTGTACTGACTTTAGTTGTCAAAGTCACTGGTTTTGTGCTATCAACTAGACCATTCATACTATTCGTGCCTTGAGTGTATTTCCCCCTTTCGAGGTGTGCCTGTTGCTTGCGTCTGATTGTCAATGCTTCTCCAGACTGCGACTTCACTCCTTCGTTCAGTTCCACCTCGATTCGCTACACCTTCGCGCCTGTCGTCACGTCGCTGGATATCGTCCGAAACCATGGCCAAGCTTGACACTACTTCTAGGCTCACCCGCCTGAGGGGCTTGATGAAGGAGCGCAATGTGCATATTTATGGTAAAACTGTCATACACTGTTCACTTGAAGCAATGCAGTGCTAACAAGGAATAACAGTCATCCCCTCCGAGGACAGCCACTCTTCTGAATATATCGCAGACTGCGATGCCAGACGTGCTTATATCTCAGGATTCACTGGCTCTGCTGGTTGTGCTGTTGTGACTCTCGACTCTGCTGCCCTTGCCACTGATGGCCGCTACTTCAACCAGGCTACATCCCAGCTCGATGATAACTGGACACTTCTCAAACAAGGCCTTCAAGACGTTCCGACATGGCAGGATTGGTCTGCGGAACAGTCTTCTGATGGTAAGAATGTTGGTGTCGACGCAACCCTTATCTCTGGTTCCACTGCCAAGAATCTCGCCGAGAAGATTCGCAAGAATGGTGGTTCTGAGTTAGTTCCTGTTGATGGAAACCTCGTTGACCTGGTCTGGGGTGATGAACGCCCTGCACGACCTTCAGAAAAAGTCATCATTCAGCCAGACGAGCTTGCCGGTGAGTCTGTCTCCAATAAGCTTGTCAAGCTTCGTCAGGAGTTGGAAAAGAAGCATTCGCCCGGCTTCCTCGTCTCCATGCTAGATGAGATTGCGTGGTTGTTCAACCTGCGTGGTAACGACATTCCTTATAACCCTGTCTTCTTTGCTTATGCTACCGTCACTCCTGACGCCGCCAAGCTTTACATTGACGACTCTAAGCTGGATGATAAGTGTCGTTCCCACCTTGTTTCGAACAAGGTCGAGATCAAGCCATACGACTCGATATTTGATGACGCCAAGGCCCTTCACGCCGCTGTTACCGAAAAGAGCAAGTCCAACGATAAGGCTCCTACTGGAAGCTTCCTCATTTCGAATAAGGGTTCATGGGCGCTCAAACGGTCTCTTGGAGGGGATTCTTCGGTTGACGAAGTCAGGAGTCTAATTGGTGACGCAAAGGCCATCAAGACTGAGGCTGAACTGAATGGTATGAGGGAATGTCATATCAGAGATGGCGCCTCACTCATTCAGTATTTTGCCTGGCTTGAGGACCAGCTGGTAAACAAGAAGACCACCCTTGATGAAGTCCAGGCTGCCGACAAGCTTGAAGAGCTCCGCAAGCAAAAGAAGGATTTTGTTGGTCTTTCATTCCCAACCATCTCCTCCACTGGTGCGAAGTGAGTATTCCAAAACAGAACAAAGACAGACTTGTCATCCTCCAGTCAATGACAATCCAATCCTGCCTGATTCATGCTAACCATGACCTCACAGCGCTGCAATCATTCATTACGGTCCTGAGCGTGGAAATTGCGCTACCATCGACCCTGAGGCTATCTACCTTTGTGATTCCGGCGCTCAATACCGTGACGGTACCACTGACACTACTCGTACCTTGCACTTTGGCACGCCTACCGATGCCGAGAGGGAAGCATACACCTTGGTCCTAAAGGGTCACATCTCGCTGGATCAAGCTATCTTCCCTAAGGGAACCACAGGCTTTGCTCTCGATGCTTTGGCGAGACAACATCTCTGGGTTAGTAATTAGCAAAAGATGTGACTCGCAATATCTAACACATGGCATAGAAAAACGGCTTAGATTACAGACATGGCACTGGACACGGCGTTGGGTCATTCTTGAACGTTCACGAAGGCCCCATCGGAATCGGTACTCGTGTTCAATACGCCGAAGTAGCACTCGCCCCAGGAAACGTATTATCGAACGAGCCAGGGTACTACGAAGATGGAAAGTACGGCATTCGAATAGAGAACATGGTTCTTGTTAAGGAAGTTAAGGCTAAGTATTCCTTTGGTGATAAACCTTTCTTGGGCTTTGAGTATGTCACAATGGTGCCGTACTGCCGGAACCTGATCGATACGAAACTGCTCACATCCGAAGAGAAGGAGTGGCTCAACACTTATAACGAGAAAGTTCTGGAAAAGACACAAGGATACTTTGAGGGCGACGATGTGACGTTGGCCTGGCTTAAGAGGGAGACTGTGCGAATTGACTGAGGACGTGGCGCCAGTCTGGGCAACACTATAGACGCACGAAAGTAGCTAGGATAAATGTTACAAGGAAAGACGCTGTAAATAGCGGCCTGTTCTTGCTCTTGTTCCATATAGAGCTATTCTTCAATAACTTCTCGAGACCAAGAGTTCGAGGAATATCCAAGCCCCAGCGAGAAGCGACCTGGACATGTGAGATGAGAGGTTGAGTGGAATATTTAACAGAGGATGACTTACATGGACGGAAAAAGCAACCAATCCTGCGAGGAATGCAAGGGTTCGCGAAAAAAGGGCGACTACAACGCCGACTCCAAATCCTAGGAACTTCTGTGAGTACGTGATACTGAGAGATCAGGTGAAGACAACAAACCAGCAATGCTTCCACTTGAGAGCTGACGAACAGTATCCGGCGACACATCCAGGGAGCGGCTTCGGCGTGGGGGAGGTCCTGTAGCAAGCGTAGGCGCATCGCAACGGATGACAGGTCGAGTTGCAATGAAAGCTCCAACGCAAGTCGCGGGGGCAATGCCTCGGCTCATGGCCCGGAGGGCTACTCTAGAGTTGAATGCGCGGTACATTATGTTTGACGTAGCTTTCTCTAGCACAATTGAGTTGCTTGGTAGGTTGAGAGATGTAAATTCAAGTGGTGACTCTAGGAACAGAGCTTAACGGAAGCTTAAAGCCATTACGTCAGTGACCTTCTAACCGTCATGAGCTCTCAGCCAATGGCTGATCAGCGTGGGGAGAACAAAGAAATTCCACCTCCCTCGAGACCCTCAGGTCAAAGGGATTGCTTCCGCGAAAAAATGATTGAATTCTTGCAATTGATTGTCCGCAAATACCACACTCGTACATAAAGCTCTTTCTGATAGCTCTAGGAGTGTGAAGCCAATACTCCCTATATATGTCAGAAGCCAAGTAAAACAACAGAAGCAACAAGCCAGCAGGTATATCTTGAAGCGCCCAACGCCCAGCCATACTCCCAAGCCAAAATCACATTTGTACCCATCCAGATTCTTTCAATCTTTTTTCCCAAGCGTCGTCTCTTTAGCCCAGTCCACCCCACATGCCGCGTATCCGCCTTGCCAACTGAATATCCTTCTGCATGATGGTAACGCGTTTGGCGTGGATGGCGCATAGGTTGGTATCCTCAAACAGATGAACCATGAAGGCTTCGGCAGCTTCTTGAAGGGCCATGATGGCTTGGCTCTGCCAGCGCAGACCTTCGTCTCGTGGACGCATCGTCAACGCGATTTCTCGGACCTGATGACCTTCAGTCAGTAACTATTTGCGCGACCCAGGCTATAGGTGACTAACAAGACGAGCGAATGGAAGTTTTCGGAGGAGAAGCTTGGTGCCGCTTTGGTAATGTCGAATTTCGCGAAGAGCGACAGTGCCAGGACGGTAACGGCGCTTTGCGCGAACGGGAACAGGGTCGCCAGCTAAAATTGTTATTAGTCAAACGATTCCCTATTACAAACTTGATTCATCGATGGTTCGTACCCTGAACAGCACTTGGCCGCGCCGAGCGTTTGGCGGCTGTCGCGCCGGAAATTCGCTTCTTCGCAGGCATTGAAAGAGCGTGTTGGACAAACAGGAAGGAGTACACGAAGCTAGTAGCTAGTAGCTAGAGGAGCTTAACATTAAAGGATAATAGCATGCGAAAAGACTGAAGCAAGTATTCTGCACAAAACGCTCGAATTCGATCAATGTAATTCTCGCCAGAGGGGGTTGTGAAAGAGAGAAACGAGAGAAAGGAATCGCCAGGTGGGAAGGGACCACCGCGACTCGACTCGGCATGGGAGCGTGCGAGCGCGCTTTCCCCAGCCCCGCGATTGTTTTAATTGATTCTCAGCCACTACCCGTCTGTGCTCCACAGCCACAGACACGCGCAGCCACCTCAGCGACCACCGGAAGGATTTAGTTTGCCCGCCAGTATCCGTACAGTACCTACTCCGTAGTGGGGGTCTGAGCGGACCTGGACAGGTACCATTCATTTACAACGTGGCCGTCCTATTCCGTCATCTTTCAGTTCAACAACAACTCAACTTAATTTACACTTTATCCAAGCATTCCTTTTCAACGAAGGATTAATGCATTTCTCTTCTTGAGTGCATTTATTCTAGCAAACGTCCCTTTGCTTTCTTCTTCCTTAATAACCCATCGCTATTTCACCGATCATCACTTGGCTCCTTCACTTACTACACACCACCCGAGAGACGACATAACGAGAAGCCGCGGTCTTGAATCCGCTCCGATGGATCAAGTTATGGACGGAGGCCGATTGCCTCTCGAGGCGTGGTTCTGGGAAATGCCCACATGTACTCGTTGGTGGACAGCTGCGACAATCTTTACAAGCGCCTTGGTTCAATGCCAGATGGTGACGCCTTTCCAGTTGTTCTATAGCTTTCGCGCTGTGTTTGTGAAATCACAGGTCAGTATTATTCCCGAACCATCGATCATCTTGTTTGCGCCGCTGCGCAGTTGTGTTGTGAATACTCAAACTGACGTGTGCCCTTCTCACAGTACTGGCGATTATTGACGACGTTCCTATACTTTGGTCCCTTCTCCCTCGATTTACTCTTCCACGTTTACTTCCTTCAACGATATGCTCGATTGCTAGAGGAGTCTTCGGGTCGATCGCCTGCGCATTTCTCGTGGTTACTGCTATACGCAATGGCCAGTTTGATCGCTTTGTCGCCACTTGTTTCGATGCCTTTCCTTGGCCATCCGCTCTCATCGACGCTCGTCTACATATGGTCCCGGCGCAACCCTGAGACTAGACTTAGTTTCTTGGGTCTCTTGGTGTTCACCGCTCCATATCTTCCCTGGGTTTTGATGGGCTTCAGCCTTGTATTACACGGCACTATCCCTAAGGACGAGATCATGGGCGTGGTTATTGGACACGTTTGGTATTTCTTCTCAGATGTATACCCGCCGCTTCACAACGGCTCTCGCCCTCTCGACCCCCCAGGCTGGTGGAGACGCATATTTGAGGCCCGTCCTCGCGGCGATGCGGATGACAGTACAAATGATATTATGGTCGCAGGAGCTAGAGAAGCTGCGCCTCGCGAGCTGTGAAAGTCAAGGTCCATGATGAAGGAAACTAGCTTATTTACAAAGACCGAGCGATATTGTGCCTAAAGCGAATTATCAGGTCATTATGCTTTTTATTTTCTGATGTTTGGCGTTGATGGTAGGTAACCTTGCTAGCATGGTCCTGGACATGGCCCCTGGAATTACGGACGGCGTTAATTATCGTATTCTGGTAAACGGAAATATTAAGTCCTTCCGATGAATCGCTTGCCCAGTGTTGTTCTCTTGTGTATGTGGCTATCATGATGCCGTGTCATGATATGACATTGAGGTGTGCTCGGCGGAGGACTCCCATTATTACCATCGGCATGTCAGGGGCAGAAGCACTAGACCAATTGCGAAGTTCTTCGGAATACAAAGCACTCAGAAAGTTTGGCATTTTCAAGCCGACCCATTGAGGATCTGAGGCTTATGCTCTGATGTCAGTGCAACAGCCGGACCCTTGTACTTTGGTGTAGCGCTGATGCTGACGTCGCTAGCTTTTACCGGACATTCCATAATTGACCCCGCCGCCATGGAACCTTAGGTTGAGATGGATGTGCTGTTACCCATACCGTATATAAAGAGCTATAGACCCCGGCCACTCCAGGCTTCAAAAAAGACCTCTTTTCTACTGACCATTCAGGCTTGTAACACCACTGTACTCTGCTATTCTCATATCCTTTTACTGTTCTACTTATCAAGCATAACTCTACAATCATCATGCGAGCTTACTTCTACGACGGTCTTCCTGTCAGTATACTCATCTCCGCTGCAATATGCCATCGACTAATAAAGAAAATAGGGCGACCAGCGTCTACCTCACAACTCAGGAAAGCCAGTCAGCGTCGACGACCTCATGAACATTGGAGTTTACTACTACCATCTCCCTGAGCTCGAGTCGGTCGATAACCTTGCCCGCGAGCGTGACTACAAGAACCGCGACGAAATCACGGTCTCTCCTCAGGCCATGGGTGACGTCTACGAGACCAAGGTCAGGTCATTCTTCGCCGAGCATCTACACGAGGACGAGGAGATCCGCTACATCCGTGGTGGTCGTGGCTATTTCGATGTCCGAAGCCAGGACGACGACTGGGTGCGCATTCTGCTCGAGAAGGACGATTTGCTCATTCTCCCTCCCGGCATCTACCACCGCTTCACCACCGATGAGAGCAACGTGAGTTACGACCAAGGGTATGCCAGGTTGCGAGATGCTGACTAAATGCAGTTCGTCCAAGCTATGAGGCTGTTCAAGGAGGACCCCAAGTGGACGCCTTTGAACCGTGGCCCCGATGTCGACAAGAACGAGCACCGACAGGAATACGTCAAGCAATTCCTTGCTGAGTCTGCCCAGTAAGAGGCCCACGTGGGAGTCGAGCCAGTTTTGAATGCAGGGGCTAAGTACCAGGAGAACAAGCACATTGCCGGTCCAACTGAAGAACCGCCAACCGTAAATCCCGTTCCTTTGACAGGACTGCGCCGTGAGGGGACAACACAGCGTTGACGTGATCTGGATGCTCCTTTACGTCATTTTTGAGATGTTATGGCTCTTTTGCAGGTCGCCAACATACGATTCTGAATGGGTTTTGCCAGACGGGGAAACAAAGAGCGTCAAACCAGTATAGCCGCCTGAGCAAACCCGAATGTCCATCGCTCCACCTATTTTATGATTTATTTCTGAGCAGATACGAGTTAGCGGGAGTTTGGAGAAATCCGGTTCCATGTACGGAGCAGCAATCTACTAAATATATCATGTCTTTCGTTGGCAATAAATCCTAAATTTGTTACATGTGAGATTTTCTTCAAAATCACATGAAGTATGTTTACAATAAAGAGCGCTATGCAAGTATGATCTCACCATGGTCAGCAGATTCTGGCTCATGGCATTGGCTCTGTGCTCATTAATGAATGTGGAGATGTCCAAGTCAGCGTCACAACCTAAGAGATGCAATACACCGTAAAGGACCGTTTTTGACCGTTTTTTATTATTATTTGAACGTCTCATTTGTAACCGCTCATAAAATTCCTGTCGTATGGCTGCCTTATGTCTCTATTTCTGATCGTGTCTTTAGGATTTTCTAAATGTGCTTCTGACCACCTGACGTAGTGTTTCCAACTTCATACTCACTAACATTAGCACAAAAAGTCGCCCAGCATCGTGGTCACGACTCGGAGCAAGACATGCTGAGACAAGAGACATTACTGCTCTACCTAGTATTGATTTTCACGAGCAATATTGGATTGATCTGAACAAAACTCAATTAACACATCTCGTGTTTTGAGTCGATGTTTACCTGGGGACATGTACACTTCCTCCAAATTGATGCCTTTTAGCAGCGGCACGATACGTCCAGGCTTGGACCCCGCTGGGACCCTGCTGTTTCATGGTTTACAACGCCTATCTTGTCCAAAGTAAATCTTCCTCTAACATCAGCCTAAAACAACAGCGGTGACAAAGCAATTTGCTCAATTGCTCAGTTTCAGCTTCAGTATTGATCATGGATGCACGCACAGAAGTCTCAGATGCTACTGAGACATCTTCACGACCACGAATAGCACAGCTTCCTGCAAGCTGTGACCCTCCACAGCCTAATGCTACAGTAAAGCAACTGGTCTGGGTGGTATGGTTGTCCTCAGCCTTGCCTGTTTATACAAGACACTTACTATGTACAGATCTTTGGAGGCACAGGTCAAATGGGCCACTCTCTTGTTAAATGCGCGCTTGCACATGGAGATTTGGTGACATCGGTTGGTCGCGTGTTTGAGACCAGCCTTCAAGACATGGAGAATATCCATGAGAACTGTCTCGGCGCGTTGTGCGACGTTCGCGCTCGTGAATCTGTGAATCGGGTCATTGAGCGCACACTTCAGCGCTTTGGTCGCATTGACATTGTTGTTAATTGTTCTGGATACGGTGTTATTGGCGCCTGCGAGGATCAGGACGAGCACGATATACGCAACCAGTTCGAGACCAACTTTATGGGCACGCTTCATATCATACACGCTACTCTGCCTTATTTCCGACGACAAGCCGCCGGTCGCTATCTCATCTTCAGCTCAACTTCTGGCGCGTTGGGTGTTCCTGGCTTGGGCCCCTACTGTGCGACCAAGTATGCGGTCGAGGGCTTGATTGAGGCCATGCTCTATGAGACGGACTCATTCAACATCAAAGCCACACTCATTGAACCAGGTCACGTAAGGCCAGAAGGAGAACCTGAGATGCAAGATACAACGCTTCCTACATCCTGGGGTCATTTTCTTGTCAAGCCACCAAGCGAGACATATAGCCATCCGACATCGCCAGCCTTACATGCGCGGCGAATTGTCCAATGGCTCGGCGACAAATACCGACCCACGAGCGCTATCAAATGTGCGGAGCTAGTATGGCAGCTTGGGCACTGCTCGTATCCACCACTACGACTACTATTAGGGAGCTATGCGATTGAAAGCATCCGCGATCGCATGCGATCTGTGACAGAAGAGTTGGAGGATTGGAAACACCTCAATTTTCCGGCTGGACCGGAGGATGAGAGAGAGGCTGGTGATGAGCCTACAGCGCCTGATGCCGCCAATGAGGCCACTTCATGATGTGTAAATGACATTATGAGTCTTGGAAGCGGAGGACTAGCTTATGCGCAGGTACCGTTGATTTCTCGTACTTGACAACACGGCTATCGGAAGACTAATTATTCAATGCACAGATTCTTACGAGCTTCTTTACGAGCTTCTTTACGAGCTTCTATGGCTATTTCTGGACACTAGATCACGGCTATACGAGAGAGCCAAACAGACATCATCAAATAACCCTTGTTCTCGGATGACTCAGCAGGAACGCGCTGGTACCTTAATTAATTAGGTACTCCACGTCTCCCCTTTGAGCCCCTCGACCCTGTGGCTTGTCCTTGGCTTGTCAAAGGGAGAAAAAGATTCCAACGACGGAAAAGCTGAGGGTTTGTGCAACGCGCTGTCTCTCACTCCTTTCCCCAGATTTGCGCCTACAACATCTTCCGAACCGAAAGCTTTTCCCCTTACGAAATCGACTACACAACCTCTCGTTTGCGATATCGATAGCTCGACCTAGTGCTCCCGTTACATCCCAGCGCCGATCCCCGACTTGACTCCCACAATCGTTTCATCGTCCCCTCTACTCACATAATGACCGATAAGAAGAACGAGGACTATGTCGTCCGTATGGGCGACGACAACTATGATAAAAACGAGAAGCCTCTATTCAAGCCTCGAGCATCGCCTCCGGCTGCTTATGGGTCAAGCCCAATCAACGGCATCGAACAGATAGAAAAGAGCCCGCCCTTGTCCATCGCGGCCTATTGCTTGTCTTCGATCAGTATGACCGTTGTGAACAAGTATGTGGTTTCAGGCAGCTTCTGGAACCTCAATTTTTTCTATCTGACTGTTCAGGTATGATCATGTTCGCAAACTCGTCACTATGGGTGGATTTTAACATGGATTTCTACATAGGCTGTTGTGTGTATTGGCACAATTACTCTTTGCAAGCAGCTAGGCATGATCAAGGTTCTTGCTCCCTTCGATATCGACCGCGCAAGAAAATGTACGTTTTCGCAATCCAGCAGACTACGCTCTGGCAACTAACACGATAAAGGGTTCCCTATCTCTCTTCTCCTCGTCGGCATGATCTACACTAGTACAAAGTCGCTGCAGTTCCTTTCGGTCCCCGTTTATACGATCTTCAAGAATTTGACCATTATTGTCATTGCATATGGCGAGGTACTCTGGTTTGGTGGCAGCGTCACCCCACTGGCCTTACTCTCGTTCGGCCTCATGGTTCTGAGCTCGATCGTCGCCGCTTGGGCCGATATCCAGAGCGCAATAAACGGCGATTTCGGCACCGGTGACTCTGCTGCTGCTGTATCTACGCTCAACGCTGGGTACGCATGGATGGGCATGAACGTGTTATGCAGTGCGGCCTACGTGCTCGGCATGCGCAAGGTCATCAAAAAGATGAACTTTAAGGATTGGGACAGTAAGTTATGTTTTGTCGGTGTGATGCGCCCAGCACTAATCTCGTGTAGCCATGTACTACAACAACCTCCTGACGATCCCTGTTCTTGTTATCTGCTCGCTTCTCACCGAAGACTGGTCCGCCTACAACTTCTCTCGCAATTTCCCTGACGATACCCGTAACAAGATCATCATTGGCATGATCTACTCTGGCCTTGCCGCTATCTTCATTTCGTACTGCTCCGCCTGGTGCATTCGCGTCACATCCTCAACCACATATTCGATGGTTGGCGCCCTGAACAAACTTCCTATTGCAATCAGCGGCCTTGTCTTCTTCTCGGCCCCAGTCACTTTCGGCAGCGTGTCTGCCATCTTCATTGGCTTCGTGAGTGGGCTCGTCTACGCTTGGTCTCGCGTGCGACAATCAATGTCGTCTGGAGGCTCACTACCTACCGTACGACCTACAATGAGTGCCAGTGCCAAGAGCAACCGTGATGCCAATTCTTAGACGGCATGCGACAAGGCGCACCCTCCGGATGTTTATTGTCAAAGGCGTTAATGAGGTGGATCAATGCAGCTCTTGTGGGTCAAGAGATCCGGGACATTTTATAGAGCCCAGGTTATACTATTGTAATGAGCACGACAGGGCACCTTGTTTCTAAAAAAATATAGATCAATTAGTTTAGAGAAAGATCAAGTGAATAATGCGAGGAGCTACATGGTTTTGTTAGGTTTAAGCCTCTTGAGAACATTGGTTGGTGGAAGCCTTTCGCTTAGATGCAGAATTTGAAGCTCAACATATTTTAGCCGCATTGGTTGAGATGCAATTCGAACCAGTTGATGCTTCTAATCACTATTGGTTCGGGGCATCTTTCTTCTATGGTCAAGTATCATCTGGCCACGTGAGCAGCCAATAATACAGCCAGAAGAGTCTCACTCTTTTGAAATCGTCTTCCTTTTTGGTACTTGGAAAAGTCACGGTGACTTCAGGGTAAGATTGACAGAGATGTGCAGACACATCGTCCTTCCGCAATTATAGTTGGTTCAAAAGCCAAGCATACCATGTCCGTATAAGTTGAAACACGTTCTCTTCCTATTGGCACATAATATTAAACAAGTAAGATCCTCATGATCACCTTCAAGGTCATGTTCCTGTTTAGAGATCGACACGTGCGAATACGAAAACAACGGCCCCACGTGGGGCAGCACAGGCCAAGCTCAAAGGACGTCACATCCCAGCTCTTTTTCTTTGCTTCTTCTCCAAAAATGTTGGGGGACGGACCTCTTCTTAAACTCAAAAACAAGGGATGCGAATGACGTCTATCACTATCAACCCTTCCATCAATCTTTTTTGTACAGCTGTGTGTCTCACGCCATGATCTAGCGGGGGACTCACACATACAGATCACGCACATTTCTGAATTCTTTTCATACATAACTATCTCTTGTATTATTTATTACCTCCCTTGGATTTAGGTTATTCTTGGCTATACCCCGTTTTGTATGGTACTCAACCACCAACAAGATGTTGTACTTTCTGCATAGGCGTAAGTTTTCGAGCTTCAACCATCCTGCCATAGCTCCTTTTCTTTAACTAACGTGTTCGTACAGCTTTTGTGGCCTTGGCAAACACCCTTGGTGCCGCCCCAGATGATCGTGAGTCCTCCCACAGCTCTCTTCCTACAGCTCAAACCAAGCTCTAACACCATTCCAGTCAAGCTCGTTACCTCGTTCTTAATATCTTTCCCGCTCGCCGCTCTTCTCAAACGAATCCCCGACTCAAGACCAGAAGTCAAGAACCTCTTTGCCATTGGGTACGCCAACAGCCTTCTCTCAACCCATGGATAGTCCTACTAACCTGCCCATCAAGCGTGTCCCTCTTCTACCTCGTCGGGCTGTTTGACCTGTGGGATGGCATTCGAACCCTACTTATCAGTGCAGGCGGCACGTACTGCATCGCCAAATTCCTCCGAACGAGTCCCTATATGCCATGGATAGGCTTCGCTTTCACAATGGGCCACATGTCCATTAGCCATATCGCCAGGCAGGCCAATAACGACCCATCAACTGCCGATGTCACAGGTGCCCAGATGGTGCTTCTCATGAAGTTGAGTGCCTTTTGCTGGAACGTCGCCGACGGCCAACTTCCTGAGGAGCAGCTGTCTGACTTCCAGAAGAGGAACATGCTTAAGGAGGTGCCTTCTCTGCTTGACTACACCGGCTGGGTCTTCTTCTTCCCTGCGCTCTTCGCCGGCCCATCTTTCGACTTCGCCGACTATCGTCGATGGCTCGACACCACTATGTTCGATGTCTCCAACGTCGACCCAGCAAAGAAGCCCCCTACGAGGAAGAAGCGAAAGATCCCTCGGAGCGGCGGTCCCGCAGCTTGGAAAGCAGCCAGCGGTCTCTTCTGTATCGCAATGTTCATGGGTCTGGGAGGCTCATACTACCCTAGCTTGCTAACATCTGACATCTATGTCAAGTATGGTTTCCTCCGCCGTGTCTGGGTCATGCACATGGTTAGTTTCACTGCACGACTCAAGTACTATGGCGTATGGTATCTCACCGAGGGCTCTTGCATCCTCGCAGGCATGGGCTACAATGGCGTGGATCCTGTTACAGGCAAGGTCTTCTGGAACAGGCTGCAGAACATTGACCCGTGGGCTGTCGAGACTGCGCAGAACCCGCGAGGTTATCTTGGAGGTTGGAATATCAACACGAGCAACTGGTTGAGGAATTATATTTACCTTCGTGTGACGCCTCGGGGCAAGAAGCCTGGTTTCCGTGCCAGTCTTATGACCTTTGGCACGAGTGCTCTCTGGCACGGATTCTACCCTGGATACTACCTAAGCTTTGTCCTTGCGAGCTTGATTCAGACTGTCGCAAAAAGTGAGTTTCCCTGGTTCAGGATCTGTATAATACTAACGGTGACAGATTTCCGCCGCAATGTCCGTCCTTTCTTCCTCAATCCTGTCACCAGTAAACCTACCACAAAGAAGAGATACTACGACATCGCATCCTACCTCGCTACGCAACTGACATTCACCTTCGCAACAACGCCCTTCCTCATTCTCGAGTTTCAGGGTTCACTGCTTGCTTGGTCCCGTGTTTATTTCTACGCTGTTATCTGGACCGTCTTATCTCTCATCTTTTTCAACTCTCCTGGTAAATCTATCCTCAAAAAGCAGCTGGAGGAGCGTCAAGGCCGTGCTAGTGTCAAGCTTGAGCACTCCATCTCTACTGATAGCTTGTCCGGCAAGGAGCCTATTCTAGGTATCTCCAAGGATCCTGAGAGTGATATTAGCGAAGCTGTCGAAGAGATCAGGGCCGAGATGCTGATGAGACAGAGAAAGGCCAAGGTGAACATTGAATCGCATTAGGCAGATGTTCAGGCATGCCAAGATGACAAAGAATACGAGTTTGAGTCCATCATTAGCAATGGCATATACCATCTCAAATTCTAAATGTCGACAAGCGCGTCCTGGAATACGGAGCGGTTCTAGGTGCTGGGGGCTTACGAGCTGACAAAGGAAACGGCCGCGAATCAGTTGATGAAAACACATATCAATATTAGCAGAATTATACTCCATTTCATTAGTCTATGTATATCTGGGTTAATGTGTAATAGTATCCTTGTACAGCCTGTTTCTCTGTGCTGTTGAATTACATGGTATCGTGAAATGAGTGTCTATGCTGTAAGCTGTCCATCTCATATCAGCATCGCTATCAATTCCAAACATAGTTGTACATGTGTATATGTCGTGCATATGATGAGTTGCTTGATTAGGTATATAAATGGCCCATTAAGGGCGTTCAAAAAAGGTCGTTTTGTCCAGGTCTTCATCAGAACAAAATATCCAGGAAAGCGGCGTACCGCAACGTAGATAAGACGTCTGAATGAAGAGCCGTACGCCGTCGGAACGTCGAGACAAAAACAAAGTGTAAAATACCCGCGCCCCTCGTAATGGTGTTCCTGGGAAGAAATCGTTGGTCGTTGGTCTTTCGACACAAAATGCATAAAGATCGTGAGTCTTGAAAAATATCAAAATGGCTCGAGCAAAATAGAAAATGAATCGTAATGCGTCGTCAATCGTTGAGATGCCGTGAAGCGTCATGGTGGAGTTTAGGATCATGCCGGTCTTTCTGATCCAAATCATCGAAACGGGATATCTTTTTGGTGAAAGAAATCAATGTCCCCAGCGTTGTTGGACGCCAATCACAATGAGTGCGATGACGGCACCAAGGATGAGCAAGCCAATGATGGACATGCCTCGGTTGACCTTCCTCCACCAGATAGCACTTGTGAAAACAGCATCATCTTGGCTGTTTTGTTTGTCCAGCTTGGTCGAGCTATCGTTCCGCTCAATATCGTTGGATGGAGTAGCCGGCTTGATGGGAATGAATGCGGCAAACATCCAAGCTAAGTTGCATTAGAAAAGGTTTCCTTCACTGTTGTCTTGAAACATACCTAATGGGAAAATGAATCCCACAACAAACATAGTAACCTGAGCGTTGCGTCGCCCTGTCAATTCGCTCTGTGCTTCCCACTCGGCTGCCGGAGGCTCCCAAATACTATGCTCAACAGGTCGCCGGTCTCGAGCCAGATGAGGTGACCAGATGCTGGAGGTTTGCTTCTTGATGTTGCGTACAACTGCCATGACAGGATGAGCTGGTGTTGAGCTGATATCCATAGAGCCTGCATTTGAAGGTTGTCGGGGGAAATGGTCGCGGGGTCGTCGTCTAGGGACGCGTATGTTCGTAACGTTTGCATCCTGGCTAGGCGACCGACTGAGTTGTGCCTCTAGTGGCTGGCCGTCACTGTAGTCAGAGTACATGGAGTCCATAGAAGGTTGGGCAGCCAGCCATTTGCGCTCGCCACTGCCATAGTAAACCCTATGATCGGTCAGTTTGAGGTCGTATTGTGTCGTGCCTTGTCGTGAAACTTACCTAGCCCAGGCAGGGACAGCAGCATTGAAGCTGGCAGATGATCTAAGACTACGATCCGAGGCATAACTTGACAAAAATCTTCCCATCCGGGTTCGCGATGAACGATGGTGAAGACCTAAATCAGCGAGACCATCGCCGTCTTCATCATGATCGCGGACCAAACGAATAGTACCAGTTACTGGATCGCGTGGTGTGTTTCGAGCGTACGTTGCAGCGGGGGATTCCATCGAATTACTTCTTGAATGGGAAGGGCTTTCGACGTGCTCTTCGAGGCCGAAAAGTGAAGAAGTCATGCTTAGGACATGTCTGCTGTCTCTGCTTCCTACGCCACTGCCACGTCGGCCAGGAGCAGAAGAAAGTGACAGAGCCCGGGAGGCAGGCTCGCTACCCCCCTCACTTTCTGACATCACTGTCGACAGCTGGCCACTCCATTGGTGACCACGAGATTGCGACCGGTTCTGCAGGTCCTGCCAGGATGGACCCACCTGTTGCAGAATTGTTGGTGGTCCGACGAATAAGGCGCGCGTAGCCTCTTGAGTGAAGATGGTCGACAATGAGGTTATCGAAGCGGATCGTGATCGGAGGGTTTCACGGGATCGACGCGCAGCAAGAGCAAAGCTTTCCGAAGAGCTCCTCTTTCGTGGACGCAGAGGAGGAACAACCAAGCTTTCTTGAGAAAATTCCGGGGCCACACGTTGTCTGACAGCAACGATAGAGGAGGAAGCTGAGTGGCCGCCGTGGGTTACGAAGTTGGCGTTGCTGTCTTCGGTTTGCGGACGAGTACTGGCATACAGAGAGGCCTCTGCTGAGGAAGGGTAACCGATCAGTTCGACGTTGGAACGAATTGACGAAGGCGGCAGGCTAGTTAGGTCTGCAATGTTAGCAGGAGAGCTGTGCCCGTAGGTTTTGATGTTGGTTCTCTCAGATAAAGTTGATCTGGTTTGTGATGACAACGAGGATTGATACGATTTTTGATTGAGCCACTGAGAGGACGAACCGGTCTCAGGATTGGGAAGATCAACCTCAGGCAGGGTAGGTAGAGGCAGCTCAGGTGGGTAGTCTTGTGTCTGGGGCTGCTTTTGCTTCACATCGGGAGTTTTAGGCACTTTACGCAGACCTCCAAACAAGCGGTAGTTCCATGGTGATGAGTTATCAGGGGTAGACGGAGCTTGAAGGCGAGACGAAACAACTGGAGAACTGGGGTCTCGTTCCGTAAGAGGAGTCAAAGGTGATGTTGGACGGCTGTGGCGATCATCACCGATTGTGCCCATTGATCCTCGACCATAAGAAGTGTTGCCAGTGGTGAATGATGGAGGTAGAGACCAGAGAGATTCGACTCTTGACGACATCGAAGCATGTTGAGGCTGTATGGAAAAGGTTTTATCGGCGTTAACATGGATAACCTTCTTACGAGAGGCAGGCCTTGGTGATGCTGAGGGCCCACGGGAAGGTGGGCGTGAAGCATAAGAAGTATGATCATCAGCATCGGTATCATAATGCGGCGCCCAGGGGGAAGATCCATGTTCGAACTCTGAGGACGGATATCGAGAAGGACGCTTCAATGGTGATGGAGAATGCACTGTATTAGTTCGAGTCCGGGTTCTCTGCAGGGATGGTGTTGGTGTTTCAGAGTAAGAACTTGAGGAATGCGCCGTCGAGGAACGTGTCTGATCGAGCTCTCCATCGGTCTCGGTACTCGCACCAGCATGTGTAACAGTCTTGGACGTGATGGTACCATCCGAAGCAACGCGAGGGGGGCTGTAAGGAACTACTCGAATTGCGAGACGGTTATTTTGAGAGTTGCTACGCTCATGTAATGCCTTGCGCGGCGAAGAGCTGGACGGTGAGACCGACATGCTCTACGCACAAGGCGACAATGATTGTGCTTTCCAGGACATGGGAAGACCAAAAACAACTTTCAAAACGCTTGCCCTCGTAATTGGCAAGACAATTGACTCAAGACCGAGATCCGGATTATGAATCCTATCAAGTTGTCGACGGTGATGCTGAACTGGATCGGGGCCGGAGGTGGGTCGAGAAATTCGGAGGTCGACTAGAGGACCACGGCCGAGATATCGGACAAGACGAGGAGGCAATTGAGAACCACAGAAGTTGAATCGTATTAATGGATCTCCGAATGTTCCGAAGAAAGATGTTGAGCAAATATCAAGGTTTTTCAATGCGAAACAAGCTGGGGTTTGTCGAATTATCGCGATGTGGATCGTGGTGTTTGGGCGCCAGAAAATTAAAAAACGACTCGATCTTGGTTGATTAAGTGAGGAATTGGATCGCCAAAAATGGAAATTACCAAGAAGAATGAGAACGAAGAACAAGAGCAAGAGCAAGCAATAACTAATTAGTGTAAAGAGTGTGTGGAATACCAAAAGGCTGAATGAGTGACTGGCCTGCGGCCGATTATAGTGAGTGTATGTAGGTTGGTTGGAAAAGACGAAACGACAGTCAGAAAGAGAGAGACGAGAGATCCATGAATGGGATCATGGGGAAGCGGCGGGCGGGTAAGGTAGCTAAAAGAGCAACAACGGGCCTCCACATGCGACCATTGGCCATTAGCGGCCGAAGGAGCGACCTGCCTTGTGTCTGGCCAGTCTGCCAGTCTGGGTAAGCCTGGCAAAGCTAGATGAGCAAAACCAGCAAGAGCAAGCTGCATCCGTATTGCGGGTATAATTCCAGCCTTCCTTGTTCCAGGTCGTGCGGTACCTAGTTAGTACTGACTAAAGGCGCAGACGAAGGGAAACGACGAGGGTATGGAACGACCCGAACACACAGGCCCTTCCTGCCTCCCCTTACAGAGTCGAGCCTAATTACCTAGGTACCTCCTAGAGAGTCTACCGACCTTCAGGCCTGGAGACACAGCCTACAACAAGCTGGAATGGAATTGGATCAGTGACGTGGAGTGGGTAAACATGCCCGGAGCCAGTGGTTTGCAAGCGCCATTGCACCCAGTTCTGCAGCTAGCGGTCCTGGGATATTACCTTGCTGCAACAGGGTTACTCCTGCAGACGCGATGGGGACGGAGATGGGACCGTTGGAGAGGAGAGTAGTAGAGACAGGGGGTTTGACCAAGTCATCAAGCTAGGAGACCTGAGGGAGATAGGGGCGCTCTGACACTGAGGATTGAGCAAAAGACAGGGCAGGGCAGGACATGGGCAAGACATTGACTTTGACATCGACACCGCAACTTTGACGAAGCAGGGTGAATTGGTTAATTATCTCTGTTAACACAGAGTTTTCCACGCGTTTTGCAAGATACTCGAGTGTGAAAGGACATGGCGAATCAACTTGGCGAGTTCCGAATAGGGGATCTACAGACTCTCTTTCAAGACCAGCTACGAGCTCTGATTTGTCCCTCAAAAACACCTTTACAATAACGTTCAAGAACTGCACTTGAAGGTTGTGCCGTTGTGGATCGGATCTGTCCGAGCTGGTTGGACCATCGACGCTATTACGGAGACAAGGGTTCTTTGGTGTGCCAACCAACAACCCCCCAGCTAGGTACCGTATCATACTGTCGCAAGTTGCCAATAGCCTCTGTCTCTTTTGTGCGATGCAAACAGGAGCTGGATAACGTAGGCAAGTGTCAAGGCCTGGAGAAATTACTGGGACCACCTATGCCAAGTGGCAGGTCATCAATGGGTGCTTATTTACGGAACATGGATGCAGCCAAGCACACATTTATGAAGATCACGGCAGAGTTGAACGCATCCGTATCCGCATCCTCAGCTATTGCCGGCTATTCGAACGACTGAAATCCTGAGAAAGGTTCGACATGTGGTCTAGAAAACCCCAATTTTCAGGTACAGCTGGCCTCGATGACCGCAAACTGGCCACCTCTGTGTTACTTCTTCCAGGCGCTTGTTTTACCTAAAGTGCTCCAGCTGTTCTGAGCTGGCAAGATACATCTCTCATCTAGCAAACCCAGCCTATCTGCAAGTACCTCCGAGCCAAGTGCTCTGTCTCGGCGCCCGTTCCGCTGAGGGGAGCAGCGCCTCTCGAAACAAAGACCTGCAGAAAGGTCAAGACATGCAAATCCTCTCCACCAGGTCGCCGCAAGGGCTGCGAGATGCATTCTTTGACTCTGTCTTAGAAACATTGATGGCCATTCCTCGACGGCAATCGATGGTTTAGCCACACATCTTTTTAAGCTTTGGAGCCGTTGCAGTGACTTTGCCGCGCGCAATCTAATATTAACATCCGTTCGTCTACCACTATCCGTAAACGTGTCGAGCTCGCGTTGATTCTGTCGCGTCTCTCTTGGATCTAGCGTCCGTCATGGATGGGTCTCAGTCTCTCAGAGCCTCGATCTGTTCCGGGCTCCGGAACAAGGGGGTAGTATTCCGTAACGTTAGATGATTGTTAACAACTTTCTGGGTCGTCTCCTCCAGGAGTCCAGCTGTGTGGAGTACAAAGTAGAACACTGCGACTTTGCGTTTCTCTCAGCATCAGAGATAAGAAGTAAAGAACTTGATACCATTATCTACCACTAACCCAGCTCCAAGGTTCCAATGGAACCCTCTGTAACCACAACATTGTCTCATGTTCACACCGTCATGTATTCGACTTAGTCGTGGTTTTCCCGGGTCGATACCGTCATGTTAGCTCTGATCATCGTCGCACCCTTATCCAAGACGGTCATCTTCACTTAGGGGTCTACGGATAGCCAGTACATCATGGGCTCTGTCCTTGCGAAACTCGTCTCCCTTAGCACTGGTATCCCGTTGGACCTCACTAATGCAGGTACCGTCTGGGCTGGGATCTCTTGATTCGTGACCTTGCCCTCGCTAGCCAAGGGGCACGGGGGATATCGTGGCTGAGCATGAGGAACATCCATGATGTCCCGTTGCTCAATCATGAGTACAGATATTTGATGAATATTTGTGCTTTTTCATAAAGACATTTATGTGATAATTCAGCTAATAACCGTGTCTTGTCTGGCTTATCCATGACCATGGTGTTATACCAACTCCACATAATTTCGCTTCTTTCGATAGCTCTTGTGCCACGCAGCTCACCGCATACAACAGTGCATTACCCCCATGAAGCGATATGCAGAGTAAAATGAAGAGCAGCAGGACCCAGTGGAGGAGAAAATGCCCTGACGATCTTTCACTAGTTCCCGTAGATACCTGCACAACTTTCGTTTTTTCCATGTCAGCGAGTCAGAAGTCTAGATATTATTGGAACGGGTGCTTGGGTAAGCAGATTTGAGGACACACACACGACAGGAACAATAGTTCTGAGAACAATAGGAATAGCCCAATATGTGGCTGGTGAGGGCCTCTCTTTGATTAAGGCACGGTTTCTTTTCCTCCTTAGTAGTAGTTTTGGTTGGTTTCTATATAAGTCTCGTCTGTTTGACAAACAAGAAAAAACACTTCTAATGCTGACTTCGTTGTTTGCCCCATGGAACAAACAGTCCCGCAAACGTCCTTTCGGCCCCAGCCTCTTTGAACCCAACTTCCTCCACTTCTTCATATAAGACATTTCATATCGCTGAACGAAACCTCTAAACTACGGATACGGATATCTAATATCTAATATCGCTTTCGACGTTGCAATGTCTATCATGAGCCTGTCGGGGTTCGCACCGCCTCAGGCCGCAGCCTTGCTGGTGAGCCTCACTCAAAACCAATCCACAGCAGAATATCCAACCCTGACTCAGTCGACTCTTTTGACTATACTAACTCATACCTGAAGGTCGTCTACTGCCTCGTCTACGTCATCCCTCTCTACTTCTCAGCTGCAACTAGGCCTTCACCTACACGCTCTAGAGATGCTCCTGAGGCTATCCGCGCCCGCATCTTTGTCGTCTCGCTCTCGACGGCCATTTGCTCGCTCGTGACGCTGTATCTGCTCTCTGCCCATGGCGCTGTAGCCGTCCGCGAGCCCTTGCACTTCATGGGCTACTGGCCACTAGGACTTGTCGATGCTGCTCGGGCTCTGGGACTCACTGCCCTGCTGTTCGCAGGTCCCCTGTATGAGTCTCTCGTCATTGATGGCGCGGCTCATCAATGGCTTCGTCTTGAGCCCTTGAGGGATCTGTGGACTGACTGGCCCACTTGGAGAAATCTGGTAGCGGTACGTGCAATCTGAAACTTCTGATATCGCTATTGAGATCCTGTCGTATTTCCCTTGTCAATCTTCAGCTGTCCATCCCCACAGTCTTTTCCTTTTGGGCCACTTCTTTAATTATATCGCTTCTCAATCCATGTGCTAATTGCTTCTAAGGGTCCCATCACCGAAGAATGTCTCTTCCGCTCTGCTAGTGTTCCTCTTCTCCTCCGCTCCGGAGCCAGCCTCACTGGTACCATCTTCATGTCGCCGCTCATCTTCGGTCTAGCTCACCTTCACCATTTCTACGAGTTCCGCATCACGCATCCTCGTACACCCCTGCCCGTTGCTATTGCACGGTCTTTGCTCCAGCTGTCGTATACTTCGCTATTTGGTGCATATGCCACGTTCCTGTTCTTACGAACTGGTAGCTTGTTGGGTGTTGTCCTCGTGCACACTTTCTGCAATTGCATGGGTCTCCCACGTCTCTGGGGACAGCTTGATCCGTATTGGCTACCAGAGGGTGATCCGTCCGTCGCATCTTCGAGAAAGATTTGGACTGGCGTTTATTACGTGCTCCTAGTGGGCGGCCTAGTAGCTTGGTGGCAGAACCTATATTCATTGACCGAGACATCCATGTCGCTGGCCGAGTTCTAAAATTGTTTAACTTATGCATTTTATCGGAAACTTATCTTAACATGTTATGTTGCATGAAAAAGAAATAGAAATCCCCCACGGGCCACATTTTGGCCCCTCCAACATATTTGACTAAGTGCTTGCAGGACCGGAGTACCCAAAAGGCCGGTTCTGCTTCGTGTCTGTGCGTGAGATGAGCTTCCAATTGCTACGAACGTCAAAACAACTAGTCCATCGCATCCTCCGGATCATCAAGATGGAGATCGAGCAATCGTTTCAGGGTTCGAGTAGAGATTGTATTTTGTTGGAGGCATCCATCCACCTATTACGCTGCTATCTGAAACCCCGGGAGAGATCCTGGCATCGAGAAGTCATCTCCGTCACTACTTCTCGTTCCTCGCCTTTGCCGAATCGTTCCTCGATCCCTAATTTCTGCATCTCCTCCCCGTGTCTCCTCCCTCGGGTCCCTACCGCTATCCTTACCCTTTGACCGGCCAACGGGAACACTTCCTTCGGCGAGGCCGTCATCCGGCCCTCGCGTGTTCTTCTTTCTCGGCCATAGGCTTGGAAGGGCAATTTCCTGGAATCGCGGCTCAACAGCTCGCTCATCAAACCAACGGTGCAGACGAGCTTCTATCAGTTGGGCAATCTTGGGGACGTCCTGCAATCTAGAACGACTGCCGAGAAGACTTCGAATAGAGAAGTCTAATCTATAATCGTCCAGGAAGTTGAAGATCATTCTTGTGGGGGTGGACTGAGAGGGATTGCTTGGTATAAAAGAGATTGAAAGAGTGCCGCTGAACCTGACCACAGAGACAGCCAATGCGACAGGAAGTACTGCGGAGAGTTTCTTCGGATAGTTGAGGAGAAGCTTTGTTTCCACAGCCAAGGTAAGCATGTCGCTTAAATCAACGTCCATCCGCGCCTGCAGACGCGTACCATCTCTTGCTGCAGTGTCCGGGTCGAACTTCTTTCCAGGACCCAGGCTCACACCATCCTCATCAACAGGAATGATTCGACAATTGCTCAGGATTGGGAAGTCCTCGCCAAGACTTAACTCTGTGACCCTGATCTCGTCGATAAAGTCCGGCCTTGATCCCCCGTTCATGGCCTTACTAAGAGAGTCTAGGATTGCATCATCATGCTGGGCATCGCTGCGGAACTGAGCAATAGTCTGTCCAATAAGAACATTGAACCAGTCCAAACTCTCAGGCTGGTGGCTGTCGACATTGTAGTACGTCTTGCTTAGGATTGACCCAATGGTAAGTGCAGGAGGGCTCCTAAGGACAGTTGACTTCTTGCGGCTGAGTTCTCTATCTTGACGGTTCCCAGAGCTTCTTAGACTTAGCAGCGAGCGCTTATGAGCAAGTGTCCTTGACCGTCTTTCAGTAGCTCGTAGAGAAGCTGTAACATCTGGTGACGGAGGGTCACCAAAGATGAAGAATTTGATGAAGGCAGCCAACACCAGAACCACTGAGATTTGCCCAACTATCAGACCCTGTGTAAAAGACAAACTATGCAAGGTATTATGTCAGCCTTGTTGAGCACTTCCCATGATGCAAGGTTCCCAGGTTCACTTACGTCGGTTCAGTTGACTGGGGACAGATATCGTCAGCCATGACTGTGGGTTGAGAAACAGACAGGCTACTCAGAGCTATTATCGTCTATTTTGTGTTATTTTGGTGCATTGAGCTCCAAGTAATCAAGAGAAGAAAGGCATCGTTTCGATGCTTTGTATTCAATATTGCTCTGATGTCACTGGTGATGAAGGAAGTTGTGGCCATTGAGCAGCTAGCTTTTGTATTATGTAATGTGTCAGGGCGGCAGGACGTTGTGGGGCCTACCTCTCACCTCCAGAGGTGTCCTTCGAGGTTGGCAACAACAGCTATCACCGACAAGCGCAACAGAGAATCACAGCCTAATTACGATTTCAAATTCAAGAAATATTGTCGTTTGTTAGTTCTGCTACCGACATATCGTATAGTTGCGAGCAAAGAGTATTACGCTACGCGGCCTCGGTGAGCTGCTAAACCATCACCATGGACGTCGCTCAAGCAGTCTCGGGGTACATCAACAAGGTGGTTGCGACAAGCGATACGTCGTCCTCCAAGATGAAAATCCTTCTGCTCGACAAAGAAACTGTCTCTATCGTTTCAACTGCGGTCACACAGTCAGCCCTCCTCAACCATGAGGTCTATCTCATCGACCGCCTTGACAATACAGCTCGCGAGAAGATGCGACACCTGAGATGTCTGTCTTTCGTTCGGCCATCACCTGAATCAATCCAACTACTTATAGATGAGCTGCGAGACCCAAAGTATGGCGAGTATCATTTGTACTTCACAAATGTTGTCAAAAAGTCGTCTTTGGAACGCTTGGCTGAGGCTGATGATCATGAGGTGGTCAAGCTGGTACAAGAGCATTTCGCCGACTATAATGTTATCAACCCGGACCTATTCTCCTTTGGTTTTACTCTTCCTCAACAACGCATCTGGGCTGGGGGTCCAGATACATGGAACCCCGACTCACTGCAGCGGTGCTCAGAGGGTCTTGTTGCTGTGCTGCTCTCACTGAAGAAGAAGCCCCTTATCAGATATCAAAAAACGAGTCCCTTGGCGAAGAAACTTGCGACAGAGGTTCGATATCTGATGACACAAGAGAACTCCCTATTTGACTTTCGAAAAGTCGACACCCCTCCCATTCTTCTTGTACTGGATCGCCGCGAAGATCCGGTAACACCGCTGCTTACGCAATGGACATATCAGGCTATGGTTCATCACCTATTGGGCATCCAGAACGGGCGCGTTGATCTGAGTGATGTTCCGGACATCAGTCCAGAGCAAAAGGAAATTGTCTTATCCCAGGATCAAGATCCGTTCTTCAAGAAGAACATGTTCCTTAATTTCGGTGATCTCGGAGGTAACATCAAGGAATACGTTGGTCAGTTTCAATCCAAGACAAAGAATAATGAGAACATTGATTCAATATCCGATATGAAGAGATTTATCGAGGAATATCCAGAGTTTCGCAAGCTCTCTGGCAATGTCAGCAAGCACGTTACTCTGGTGTCGGAGCTCAGCAGACGTGTGGCAGCCGATAACCTGCTAGAAGTGAGCGAGCTGGAGCAAAGCCTAGCTTGCAATGAGAACCATGGAACAGATGTAAAGGTATTGTCTCTCTCACATGAAAACTGACCGCATGCTAACTCAGTACCAGAATATTCAACGTCTCATCCAATCACCAAACGTCACACCAGAGAACAAAATGAGCCTTGTTGCCTTGTACGCTCTTCGCTATCATAGACACCCCTCCAACTCTTTGGCTATGCTCACAGATCTTCTTGTTGCTGCTGGAAATGTGTCCCCACGAGAAGCAGATCTGGTCGGCAAGCTGACGGCGTATCACACATCCCTCCAGGCGTCACAGTCTCAGGGTGGAATTTCAGAAATCTTTGAGTCGGCAGGCATCTTCTCTGCTACTTCAAACCGCTTCAAGGGACTCAAGGGAGTAGAGAATGTCTACACACAACACAGTCCGCTCTTAGAGACCACTTTACAGAACTTGATCAAGGGAAGATTGAAGGATCAACAATATCCCTTTGTGGAGGGCGGTGGCTCTACTAAAGATAAACCTCAAGATGTTATTGTATTCATCGTTGGCGGTGCCACTTATGAAGAGGCCAAGATGATTGCAGAATTAAATGCGTCAAGCCCGGGCGTACGGGTTGTTTTAGGCGGTACAACGATTCATAACTCGGCGACGTTTCTGGAAGAGGTGGATGATGCTGTGAGTTCATGGCCCGAGAGTCGAGGCAGAAGGTAAACACCATAAATAGATGAGAGCTTGTTTCAGTTGCAGCGATAATTTTGAGCAATTCTACGTTAATGACATCTAATTGATATGGCGAGATCTAAGATTGTATTCTGTGCTGATAGAATGATACCTTCATCCTTCATCATAGCAAAGTCCAATCATACAGAAGGGACAGCATGTTAATTCTGCATTTTGATTGGATAAAATTTCAGCGCACGCTCTAGCGACGTACTTTGAGCACCCCGAAACTCGAACTTCAGTCGTCATGAAGGCAAATTTTACAACTTTCACTATAATGAAATGCGTTTATTATTGAGACCTAGGGCGGCCGTGATACGGCATCAATGGTCAGTCACGAGACGACGATATCTTGCAACTGTTTCTGGCGATTCAAAGTACGTGCAGAGAGTCCTAGCCACCCATCATGGCGTCGCAAATAATTACTAACAGTCCACCGTAGACCTTATGATGTCGTGGTTATCGGAGGTGGTCATGCTGGCGCCGAGGCATGTGCTGCTGCTGCGAGAGCTGGCGCGCGAACAGCCTTGATTACGCCCAAGATGGATAATCTGGGAACGTGTTCCTGCAATCCGAGTTTCGGCGGTATCGGCAAGGGCACAATTATCCGAGAGATCGATGCGCTTGATGGTCTAGCGGGGAGAATTATCGACAAGTCGGGCGTGCAATTTCACGTCTTGAATCGAAGGAAGGGCGCTGCTGTCTGGGTTTGTCAACATATTCGAGTGCTACAAGAGTTGATGGCTAATCAGATTCGCAATAGGGACCCCGCGCACAAATCGATCGCGACCTCTACAAGAAGCACATGAAGGCCGAGCTCTCCTCCTATCCGAACCTTTCGATCGTACTTGACAGCGTGTCCGATATCGTTCTTACCCCTCAAGATTCGACAGATGGCGCATCGAGTCGCATTGCTGGAGTCCGTCTCGAATCAGGTCAGGTTCTCCCAACAAGCAAAGTCATCATAACCACTGGAACCTTCCTCGGAGGCGAGATACACATAGGCCTAAATGCGTATCCGGCCGGCCGTCTTGGCGAGGCGGCCACATTCGGGCTGAGCAAATCGCTGCGTGATGCAGGCTTTCAACTCGGACGACTCAAGACAGGCACACCTCCGCGAATCGACCGAGATAGCATAAACTTTGACGTTCTGGAGAAGCAGTATGGCGACGACCCACCATCTCCATTCAGCTACCTCAACGAGACAGTGGCAGTCCAGGAGCAGCTCACATGTAGTGTGACGTACACAAACGAAGAAACCCACAAGGTCGTACGTGACAACCTCGACAAGACGATCCACATTCGAGAGACCGTAAGAGGCCCGCGATATTGCCCCTCTCTCGAATCCAAAATCATCCGTTTCGCAGGCAAGACACGACACATCGTCTGGCTTGAACCCGAAGGTTTTGAGAGTCCTGTCATCTACCCCAACGGGCTGTCAATGACTATCCCTGAGGAGGCGCAGCAAGAGGTCTTGCGCACAATTCCAGGGCTCGAGAACTCCAAAATGCTTCAACCCGGATACGGGGTTGAATACGACTACATAGACCCCCGTGGCCTCAAGTCGACATTAGAGACAAAGGCCATTAGCGGCCTCTACCTCGCGGGCCAAATCAATGGTACAACAGGGTATGAGGAGGCAGCTGGCCAGGGTGTTCTCGCGGGTATCAATGCAGGACGTACCTCAAAGGGTCTTCCTGGTGTTTCTCTTGCACGAGGTGATGGATACATCGGTATCATGGTGGATGACCTTATCACGAAAGGTGTCACAGAACCCTACCGAATGTTTACCTCTCGTAGCGAATTCCGCATGGCAGCACGTGCCGATAATGCTGATTTCCGCCTAACGTCAAAGGGCCATGAATGGGGTGTCATATCCGACAAGCGTTGGAGTAGCTATCGTCATGAACGAGAGCAGATGGATGGCCTCACAAAAGCCCTGCAGTCAGTATCCCTTAGTCCAACCCAGTGGATAGAAAAGGGTTTTTATCTCAAACGCAACACTACCCGTCGAGATGGCATCGACATGCTGCGTCTTTCAAGCACAACTACCCGCATTGAGCTTGAGCAGCTTGCATCAGTCGTGCCGAGTATTATGGACTATTCGCCGCGTGTACGGAACCGTGTTGCAATCGAGGCCTTTTACGCCCCGTACATCAAAATCGCCGAGACGGAGCGCAAACAGTTCACAAACGACGAGCGTGTGCGTATCCCCCTCAGCCTCGACTACGACGATATCCCTGGTCTTGCACTGTCAGAGAAAGAGGCGCTTAAAATTGCAAAGCCGGAGAATCTAGCACAGGCAAGACGTGTTGAGGGTGTGACTCCTTCGGGAAGTCTGCGTCTACTCGCATACGTTCGACGGAAGCCTGCTCGAAATGTATTGTCAGAGGTGACAGAGGTTATATGAATTCAAAGCTTACATGTAACGAAATTCATGTGATAAGAATATTCAGTGTACGATCATTAGGGACGAATGCATGGGCACGGCGTTTATCTGCTAGAAGCGGAACAGAGGGGTTTTAAACAGGATGCAAAGTATATATATGTATGGGTCATAAGCTCAACATACTCAAATTAAGGTTAACTTATACATGCAGAGACTATGTTTGAGTTTGGATTTGTTATTATTGACTCATCAGGTGTTGCTACCCAACAGGGGTATATGTAAGACACAACAAGCTCAAAGTTACGGGCCGTAGCCGTGGATCATTATCCTTAGACTATCTTCCCCTTTTTGCCTTTCCCCTAAACTCGACTCAGGGTTAAGCCGTATGTAACTGAGCCAGATCGTATCGTCATACCGTTTCCATCGTGGTTTTTCCATCGTTCGTCACTAGCTTCGCATGCACAATAAACTCTAAGGCTTTTTAGGAGTTTGCTTATTAAGGATCTTGACCGCATCCTTTGTATAGATATAGCTTGCGCCGCTCCAGATAGTGGTGCCAGAGACAACATATCTGATCAACATTAGCGAAAGTCCAGCTTAAAGAGAAAGAGAACTTAGTGGAACTTACTGCATGACTGTCAGTGCAGATGCCAGGTCATATGTCAAGATAGGCGCAGCAGTGGTGATTCCGACGAGGGCAAGCTGTAGGAAGGTGTTGTATTTGCTGATTGTCGTGGGACGCACTTCAGCTGACGGAAGTGAAAAGTCCCAGTAGCGAGCAAATGTTTTTGGCGGCGGGAGGGAGATCCAGCGGTAATATATGGCAGAGATAGCAAGGCCAACGTCACGGCCAAGGATGATGCCCGCACACCAGACTTCATGCACGTTAGCTTTGAGTTGTTATGATGGGCCAGAATAGAGAGAGCACGTACTTGGCAAGGCACCCTTCACAGCAAGACAGACTGTAAGGATGGTCATGAGTGTCTTATCGGCCATGGGGTCAATAACGGTACCCACAACAGTCTTGCTGTCCCATCGCCTCGCAATCCATCCATCTAGCAAGTCGGTTATACCTGCGTAGGCGAAGAGGCCAACGGCCCATGCGTGCTGATCATGCAAGACGAGATAGCCTATCACGGGGGCGGCAGCGAGACGTGTGAAGGTCAGGATGTTGGGCAGCGTATAGATATCTTCGTGGAGGACGGCGGCAGGGCGGGATGGTTTGGCATCAAGTTGCGTCACAGACGGTGGTCTGTATGTTGGGTCAGCGCAGTCAATTGAATCCAACAATCCAGACTCACACAGCACGCTTTTCCTCTGGCACTTTCGGCTGGGTCTTATGATCTAGCTGTGACTGCGCTTTCGTGAAGAAGAGGCATCGTGACGATGCAGCTATGGTCGCTCTCGGCGCAAACCCTGTGGCAGCAGGTCTTGCAATCGCAGCACACCTCGTCGTCGCCCGCCAAGCCAGTCTCGCGGAGAGACTCATCACTGCACTCGACTTGTTCTTTTCGATGATCGGGCGCTGCCCAAACCCTCTCGTCAATCGCTCGGAATCGCCTGCAAGGATACGTTCTTTAGCTTGGATATGTGTTGATGGAGTTGAAGCATGGTTTGGGGAATCCGACAAAACCCGTTAACGATCCCAGGCCCCGTTTGGTTGAATAAGGTGTCAGTCACCCACGACCATCACATAAATTCTACGCAAATACGAGCACTGCCTTTCATCTCTTGGTGACCATTCAGTTGGGTAACATAGATAATAATAGATAAACTATCTCCAGCACTTGTTTTTACTGTAGATAGTGTGTGTTCTGATTATTTCATCGATGTCAAATTGGCAAAGTGCTTGTCTCGATCCCCACTATTTGACCTATGTAATCATTTAACATTTGGCTCTTAAATTGAACCATGAGTATTAACTCGGAAGAAAGACCATAATTTGTTTCAAGCCGATCATATACATAACACCACAGAGTTACAAATAACTAGCATCGAACAACAGAGCTTCTTGGCATGACTGTTAGCGAGGGATGTCGATTGAACAGAGAGTATTTGACGAAAAGGTGGTGGTCTACCTACCCTAAGCCTGTTGCTCGTGCACCTCAAATATCAGCACATCTACGTAGTACTTGCATCGTGTCAACCAGATTGTGCCCTTGATACTCGTGATTATTCTTGGGCTCCCTCCATGGTAAAGCTGTCATTCAATTGACTTTCTCTTGCATGGGGGCGTTGCAATTCCCCGAAAAGAACCGCCTTGGACCTCATTATCGGCGTTCGCAAGACGATGGGGCTTCCATGTGAAGCGGAGATAGACGGTGTCTACGTGCAGGTGGCTGTACGACACAGAAAACGACATGGCTACTACTACGTAAGTACTCTAGGTACATTGCAGCTTGTTACTGCGCAGTACAGACACGCTCTGCTTTTTCGCGGGGTCACTGGTAATTCTCGTATCACTCCGCAGTCTAAGGCGCTGTCATGCCTTGTAAGCGATTGTTACTGACTGGCTGATACACTAGCTGTGGCTGTTACAAAGACGTCATCATTTTGCATTTCACACTTTGCATGAAATATCGGACCATAAACGGGTCATTAACGTCCTGCAACATGGAGTAGGTACAGTACTTAGGATACAAAGGACACTGGCATGGATCGCCTTGGAAACAACGCTGTTGGTGTGGGAAAATGGCCATACTATGGCGAAAGAGGTGTCAGCCACTTCTTCATTATCGGTTCTTTGGAGCCGTGTCTTCAGGGTAGGCGTGATGCCGCTTGCTTGACGCGGCCACACGTGACCCCGCGTTACCATGCAGTCTTAGCAATCACTGACAAGGATTCTCGACAGGGATATCAACTACCTTAACGACATACAAAGAAACAGTTGTCTAATCTTTAATCTTGAACCCTTCAGAATAAAAAAAAACACTTTCCAAACCGTCACCCGAAACTCAGTTGAACATACCAAAATCATTTCCTGGGAACCGCTGGAGTCAAACCACAAAAAGATGGCTGGATCCCGCCATGATCCCGTCGAATTGGGGAGTGACATGGACGAGGATGAGGCGTTAAGCTATGCTATTGCCCTCTCTCTTCAGGAACAAGAGGTCCAGGACGAGCAAAGTTCGCAGATCCCGAGCGCCCCAATCTTGAATTCGCGCCGGAATGGGACTGGTTCGAGCGGGGCAGGCCTCAGTTTGCTCTCGTTTGATCGCAAGAAAATGGAAGAGGAAAGGCTACAGAGGTTAGCCAAGCGGCGCCGCTCGCCTACAGACGACGAAGATATGGCCCAAGTCCCGCCTGCAAAGAGGATGACACCCTCCGAGCCGTCAAGAACTGTAGCAGGATTCTCGCCTCCCAGTTTACTGCCTTACCCTAACGGTGCTATCAAACGAACATGGGCAAAAGGTTATCCGCGGACTTCAGAGGATATCAAAATCGAAGAGGTACTTCAGAAGGATAAGCTAGAGCTTGCTCTTCTCAGCTCGTATCAATGGGACGATGAATGGCTCATGTCAAAACTCGACTTGAGAAAGACCAAGCTGCTGCTCCTGGCATTCGCCGACAACGAAGCCCAGGTGTGTGTCAATCAGCAACCCTGACTCGTTCGGGATATCCCTCGCTGGATACCTCAAACTGGACAGGACCCATATGCTGACGACGAACTCTTCCATAGAAATCCGAGATGCGATCCAACGCGCCACCGGGCATCAAGTTCGTCTTTCCGGCGATGAATGGGCCTGGGGCGATGCATTCCAAGCTCCAATTGCTAAAGTACCCCGACTATCTTCGAGTTGTGGTCCCAACAGCCAATCTTGTCCCTTATGACTGGGGCGAAACTGGCGTCATGGAGAATGTCGGTAGCTGAGCCGAGGCGCTTTTCATGGCGTTCGAGACAACGAATTGCTAACGCATTCTCCAGATGGTCTTCCTCATCGACCTCCCTCGATTAAAGGACTCCGCGCTTTATCGGCCAACCACATTCAGCACCGAGCTCGGCCGATTTCTGTCAGCAACTGGCGTTGGTGAGAGCATGATAAACAGCCTTGGTAATTACGATTTCTCGCGAACTAAGCACCTTCGGTTTGTGTACACCATGTAAGCCAATCAGTACTTGTGACATGAGCCCATGGCCTGATGATCATGTCTGGGCCCGCACGAGCTATGCGCTGATACAAATTCTAGCCCTGGAGGACATCAAGGAGATTCCTTGAAGCGAATAGGTCAGTGGACGTGCTTGGTTTCGACGATTCCTGGGCATTAATGACTTATGTTGTCCAGGATACAGCGGGCTGGGTACCAGCGTGGCTTCTCTCGGACTAGCCACCGACGACCTAATCGATGTAGATTTTGTTGTGGGTGCCCTTAAAGTCCCATACCAGCCTATGGAGCATTGATACTAACGATGAGTGATTGCCTCAGTGCGCCTCGCTTGGATCACTCAACTACGACTTGGTGGGCGCGATATACAATGCATGTCAAGGTAAAGAGATTTTGATACTGTGCACCCCCCTTGATTGTTTACCCCACACATGATAATGACCTGCTGTGATGTGTACTGTGACGACTCTGACGGTTCGCAGGAGACGACGGCTTGGATGAATACAAGTCAAGGACCGGCCGAGCGGGCACGACCAAGAACAAGGTGACGAACCCGTGGAAAGACAAGCTAAAGGACCGTTTCCGAATATATTTTCCGACGGATGAGACAGTCGGCAGGAGTAGAGGCGGGCGTAATGTGAGTGTGCAATGCTGATGTTGAAACAACTGGACAGTCCTCACATGCGAGGAAACCAGCCCAAAATGATAAGCCAACGCTAACTCTTGAGCGCGCTGCTGCAGGCTGCGGGCACCATCTGCGTCCAGCCCAAATGGTGGCGCTCGCCCACTTTCCCCACCGAACTGGTGCGGGACTGTGTTAACACCAGAGGCGGACTCTTGATGCATAGCAAGATGATCTTGGTGTCACATACCCAGATACAGATGCAAGCGGGAAGTCAATTGCAAACGCGTCCGCAGACGCGAGCGGAGCCGCGGCGACGCGACCAAGAGCCGACCAGGATTTCAGGGGAGCCGAAAGCGGCAGAGACATCTCTTGGCTGGGTTTACGTCGGCAGCGCAAATCTGTCAGAGAGCGCATGGTATGTGAGAGACCCTTTACCGAACCCCCTCCCCCCTCTTTTCTGTAAGACATGGGGAAACTTGAGACAGCAAGGCAAGAAGCGAGCACCAACGGCCAGTGCGATGGTGCGGTTGTGTAGTGCGCTACTAGCTACCTCTTCAGGATATTTTGAGAATGACTGGGACGCAATTGTGATGATCTTTTCGAATCTAATGCTGACGGTTGCGGCTATGGTGCGCCGAACAGGGGCCGCATTGTCAAGGACCGAGCGACAGGACAGCCTAAAATGAGTTGTCGCAATTGGGAGAGTGGTGTTGTAGTGCAAATTGCCAACCGCAAAAGCAGTAGCACCGTACCCGCCAGCTTCAGTGGCAGCACCAGCGCCAGCACCAGCACCAACGCCAGAACCAGTACCAGTACCAAGGTCAAGGCGGAAGAGGTCCAGGCACGGTCATCGCTGCAGGCGGGGAAGATATCGGGGGAGCCGGACAAGGGATATGATACGAGCCAGCATATTGACGACCACAATCACAGCCAAATACAGAGTCAGAAACAGAAACAGAAACACAAGCAGGAAGATGGGGAGGAAGCCACAGGCATAGACGCAGACGCAGACACTGACACTGACATTGCATTTGAGGGCACAGTCCCAATACCAATGCAACGACCAGGACGACGCTACCGCGCGGGCGAAGAGCCCTGGTTTTACAGTGTCCAGGGTTGATCGACAAGGGCGCTTTGGTTGACCATTTTTGGGGTACTAAGCGATCAAGATGAGTAAGAAGGCAGTGGGATGGACGAGGCTTGAGAACGGCAGTTGACAATTGCTGAAGATAACCCTGCAGTCTCAGTTTAATATGGCAAGATATTGTATGATCGTTGGTGGCCTCTGCGTAAGCACATGTTCGTGTTTCGACATGAACTTGGAGGCATAGGAATGGCTGTTAACCGACAATGCTACTGTACCATGTAGTCTAGATCATTGTCGAGATGCTACTAGAGAGGATGAAGACGTAATCGCGAAATGGTACCATGGCGATGTGATGCGATGCGATAGGATGCGATAGGATAGGTAGAGTGCCAAGAATAAGATGGGGACATTGGTACGTTGGGGAGTCTGGTCATTGCAAGCCGGAGCGAGAATCGGGCATCTCAAAAGCCTTGTCGCTTGGAGATGGGAACTGGAACTAGGTAGAGTTGGGGGTTTGGGGTTCTGTTTGCAAATCAAATCAAATCAAATCACGACTCCTAGGACCAGGTATTTCGGTACTTGGCGGGCGACAATAAAACCCATGTAAATAGGCCTCAATTATGACACATGATTACAGAGGCATATTGGAGAATCCCACCCAATGGGAAGCTGAAGTACCGCCTTGTCGGCTCTCCCACTTTTGCTGTCCTCCCTTCCTCGACATGAAGCACAAAAGGGAAAGGGCAGGCAGGGGTGTGTGTGTTGCAGACCAGAAGAGAAAGAGAACTGGAGTTAGCAGCCAATCACGGTAGACGGCAGAGATGGTCTGCAGAACGGCAGGTGCATGAGCCAATGAGAGCCTGGCAAAAGGTACCTGGGAGAAGGAACGGGTGGAGAACACTAAGAGCGCCACAGAGACCCACGAGACAGGCACCAAAGCCAATGCCGGAGGTCGCTGCATACCATGACCATGACCATGTCCAAAGAGAAGAGTGAGAATCCTTGACCATGCATATTCGTTTTTATTTTCATCATTTTTCAGGTCCATCCCCCATGTCCATGCCCATGCCCGCGAACTTCGCTGCCGTTATTGTTCTTCTGCTGGCAAGGGAGGAGAACCAGGTAATGCTAATGAGGTACCTTTAAAAACTGGTCTGAGCTGTCGGTCCGGGGACATACATAACCCACCGACATGGATGGAATCATTTCAACAACGCTGCAACGGGCATCTCGTACACTGAGACGTCTACTCATGGGGTAATTAGTGTAACAGTTCTCAGGGTAGTGCAGTGACATGACATGACATGACATGGAATATGCCACCCATGATGCAGGCAGTGCATCCATGATCTGAACTCAATTGACGCGCGGCAGGATAAGGCACGCCTGGCACGGTAAGCTAAGGCAAGGCGAGCAAGACGAGCAGAAGATAGAGACAGCCTAGACAGCCTAGACAGCTCGCCTAGGATGAGACGAGAAACGGCCCAAGAGACGACAGGGATCAGCCAGGCACTGACACCCCAAGAACCAGAAAGAAGGACTACAACAAGGATACAGTAGAGGATCGGAGGTATCCCATCCATCTCAGCCTCCTTAGTTGAACTACTGTGACGACGGCATCTTCCTTTGCCCGTTTCCAGAAGAGATAGGATAGGAAATATTGGAGCCCCATCCAAACCGATACAAGCCAATACGATGCAAATCGAATCAAATGAACCAGAAAATGTCAAGGACCTTTTGTTACCGAACCCCCCTCCTTAACTAATGTAGTTGCACTGACATTGTCTTGGCTTCTTTCTAGACCAGATTCTGGCATCCGTATCCGCAGACTAATCACCAAGTTACCAGATTACCAGATTACCAGATTGCCTACCGACCTTGATCTGCATCCTGTGCCGTACTGTATCATAATCTGCATTGTCTGTATCATGATATTATATTGGGTTGCGCTGAGCTGAATCATGGATGGTAGACGATAGATTTAGTACGGTACCCAACGTACATACTTTCTGTACCTGTATGTACGTGACTGTGATTAGGTACGTAAGACGGGAGACCCTTAAATGATCTTCACTAAGGTTTGGGCATCTTGGCTGTCGTCTCAGGCTCGCAGGCACGTGCTTGGGGCCTGCTGCGCTCGTCCTTTTGAACAGTTTTTTCTTTTTTTTGCGTTGCGAAACCGAATCACAATTGCAAACCCCCAAGAATGCGCACGAACCAACATGATCCTTTCTCTTGTCTCGTCTTGTCTTTTTTGGTAACAAGGCTAGCAACATAGGCTAGTAACGTAGAGGCTAGCAGTACGTAGACGACTGGAGTCTTGACGATGACATGAAGTTGGACCATGGAGATGTGTAATTATCCGTAGGAGACGGTAATATCAATTATCGCAAATACTACAATGCACGCACTAGCTAATTACTGGCAAAAACCGGGAGGAGGTAGTAGTGTAGTAGGTAGATCCTGCAATAAAGAGAAATGATTGGAATAGGAATAATGAAATGAATAATAACGGTTGCGTCGGAGAAAACACTAGTCTACTGCATGCGATCTTGTCTCTGACGCCCGTCTGACTCTCTTGTTGCTCATTCTCTCGCATGGATGGATTGTTTTAGTATGAGTAGATGGGATGCAACATCATCGAGGCTGCATTCACACTACGACTACTGTACGTTGTGTTGCTGCGGCCGGAAACAAGAAGTGACAGAAAAAAAAACACCACCAAAGCACTCTCTTTGCAGAGTAGTGCCATCTACTATCTACTAACCCGAGACAGCGTTGCCGTCGGGGGCTTGGTGCCGGCGTCGGAAGACTCGGCCGCCTCCGGGGTTCCGGGCAGGGTAGGATACCATTGCTATCCATGCGATGCGATGCAGTGCCATTACTCTCTCTACCTTAGTGCAGGGCACATACATAGCCATGTTGACCGTGCTCATGACAGCCTGTTCCTTACTAGAACTATTTTCATTTATTGTTGCCAACTTCAAACATGGCTTGCGAGCTGCGAACTAAAAACCTGCAAATTGCGACGCAGCGCAGCACTGCGCTGCGCATCGCAATCGCAGTCGTGCTAAGGCAGCATTTCTAAATTCTGCCGGCATTTGCAGTACATACGGCACGGTGCGGGGTTATACACACAGCACACTGGAAGCCAGCCATGATGGCGTGCCTTGTTTGGAATGTGGACTCGTAGTCTCGTGGCGTTCAGGGCCCCCAGTAGAGAAGAGCCGACCAAGAGTTGACAGTGCTGTGATGGTTGTCACTATGGAGGCTGTGGTGGTGCTTTGGCCTTCTTTTTTCTTCCTCCTCTGATGTCGGGTGGATGTGGATATCAGAGCACATGGAAAGAAAGAGGGGTTTGTCTGTCATCGCGCCGAACCAGACAAAGAAAGCAGATGCTCAACCCCATGATAGGACGCCTCAAACATTGTTTATCTGCAGTGACTCAAGCTAAAGAAGGACACATTGTTCCAAAGGATTCTGCAGCGCCAAATAAGACACATCACATACATGACAGGCCTGATATCGAGATAGACGAAAATCATAACTAAGGGCATTGTGATGGCATATCCTCGAGAAAGAACGGTATGGTGCGTCACAGATGCATATTACGGAAGGAGACGAGGGAAGAAGGAGGGGCGTGTCTGAGTGCAGCCCCAGGCGTGTTTCTATTAAACAGGGCTCACTTTTGACGGCACGGATACCTCCAAGCAACCAGAAGGGAGCGAAACTTGGGAGTGATTAAGGGTGGGAAGGGTTGGGTTGAGTAAGGTCCCGTCTAGTTGGAGAAAAGGTGGGCAGGTCGATCTAGTAACTGCCAGCTTGGGTGTCTTTTGAATTTCGTAGTGAAGAGCTTCTTTTAATTGAACGTTAAAAAACTGTAAAACTACGATTCGCTAGAGATTCGATATCAATTAGACAAGGTATATATTGAATTCTTCTAGAGTGAGACAAAAAATATAGCCTTGAATTCAGGCACAGTAACCTTTCTGCTGGGCCCTGACTGCAGATTGAATTTTGAAGATTGCAGATTGCAGACCACAGACTGTCTCTCCCACTTTGGCGTGGTCTCTCCTCCCCCTCCGCTCCTTCTCCTCTCTTCTCGGCCGCATAGCAGATCCATCATCCAGCCACCACCATCCATGAGAGGTGAGAGCCTGAGAGGTGTGGAGTGGAGTTGGGAAATTTGAGAGACACCTGCCGTCGGTACTGTAGGTACCTTCCATACATACACCTGGAGACGTGGACAGGACAAGGCTTGGAAGGAGAGCCCGGCATGTCCAGTCCCGTCATGGCCCAGTCGCAGTCGTCCCTTCGTTCCCTTAGACCTGGAAGGAGGGGGGTACGTACTTTGTACCGTACCTGGCTTCATCTTCGCTTCTGCCCTACCAATACCAACGTACCAACGCAATGCACCGACCACTGCCGTATCCCTGAGGATGATGGCCGCGGGTACCGTGAAGTAAGGTAGGTACGGTCGGTAAGTATGGTGCTGAAGGTACCTACCTTGTCTGCTTGCCTGTCTTACCTAGTACCTTAAGCTGAGAAAGGCCGGATACAGACACTACTAGTAGTAGTGAGTAGACGGAGACGGGAGCCAACGAAAGCCTGGCCCCAAGTCCAAGCAAGTGCAAGTGCAATTGCAAGTGCAAGCCTAGCTTGGCCCTTGCCTGTACTCCGTACGGTACCTAGTGCATGTAAGTCTAGTCGGGTCAGGTCGACTTGTTGAACTACTCGGGTACATTAAATCCAAGCCATCCACTTACCACTTACACTTGACTTCATTACATTTCATTATCCCATCCCCATTACTTGCTTGCCCTTTTCCCCCTCTCCATGTTCCGTCAGATTGAGCAGACTATCACTCAGTCAACATCAAGAGGAGGCGCTCGCCGTGCTGCAAATCAAACTGGTGGAATAACATCCACAAACTCAAAGCCCATACAGGAAAACCTTCATCCAAGTGAAGCCGCGCTCGGTGCATCACTCTGCCAAATCTCACACATATATAAAGGACCCTTCACTTCCTCACTCAAGAAACGAAACTTCCCCTTCTACCAAGAATCCCAAAGTTGAAAGACTTGACAACAGTCATTCATTGATTAACCACCCACACGTACAAGCTTGAGGTTGAGCACCAGCACCATCACAAGCCATGTCGTCGTCAACCCCACCGCTACAACCTACCTATCATGGCTTCATTAATACCACCCTTGATGCAAGTATTATCTTCGAAAACACCTTTACAGGTCGTTGCAATCATGTCCCCCGACGGCCACATGACCGCGAACGTCAAGATCTAATCAAAAGCGGTAACGTCTTCATCTATGAAGAGCACGCGTCTGGTATCAAGCGCTGGACAGATAGTCTCTCCTGGAGTCCCAGTCGCATTCTTGGTAACTTTCTAATTTACCGAGAGCTGGAGAGGCCTTTCCCACCTGGCGAGAAAAAGCGTGCCCTGAAGAAGGGTAAAAAGCCTTCGTCAACGGGTATCAACAAGCCACAAGATCAACACCCACGAACAAGTACCTCACTGCCTACTGGTATGGAGGTAAGGCGGAACAACACCCCAATTGACGAGATTGAACGTTCTTTAGTCGGCTCGCTTGTCGACTCCTACGACTTCAAGCCGGGTGGTCTTATCAAGAAAACCATCAGCATCACCTATCAAGGAGTGCCTCACCACCTTGTAAGCTATTACAGCGTGGAAGATGTCAGGTCCGGACGTCTTCTGGCACCCTCCATGCACCCAGTGCTCAAAGGAACAATTCCTCGCACAGAGCTCCTCACACAGCAGAACTTCCGTTCACCGGTCGAAAACTCGGATCAGTTCTATTCTCTCCATGGCAACGTCAATGGCCATTTTCACAGCCAGGGTCCCATGCACGGCCATGACCAGCGCATGAGTTTATACCAACAACACTTGAACCCTTCCCCGGACTACGCTATTGGAACATACAACAATCTACCACCACCAAGCCGTAGCCTATCAATGGCTAACCCGGCCGGCCACTATCCTATAGTCCAACCACCATACGTGCCTGCCAATTTCTCGCCGTATTCTCAACCACCACCACCCCAGCCAACTCAAACGAGCCATATGCAAAACTGGGGGGTGGAATACGAGGTTGAGGACCCAAACCGGAGCGCAAACAACTACTACTACGAAACTGAGATGCAGTAAAATCGACTATGTTTTGTTCAGGGTCACTGTTGTTAGTCATCCTGAATAGTGTGAGTATAAGACTGAGATCTCTGGACGTTTAGTTTTGAACAGAGGGACTGTTTTGAAGTAATTGCCAGCTCAGTCTTTTATGGGTTGGTTTGTTTAGTTTTGGAGTTCGGCGCGGATGATTATTGGGGAACAGATGCAATCGGACTGTCTTTCATTCAACAAACACAGAGTCTGCCGATTATTCTTCAATTATAGGGCCGTTTGGACGATAGAGTTTGTTTTTTCTACTTTGTTTAGCTTTGGAGTTTGGCGCCAATTGAAGGAGGATACTACCCCCAGATAGTAACCCTACAGAAACTTCAAAATACAGTTTTATGAACGTTCGTTAATGCACAAGCATGTACGTGTTAGAATTCGTATACACCCGATATGTTGCTAGTACCATGCCGTTGAATAAAATCGTAAAGTAATATTTTTATAAGACGGCTTCCCAAAGGGCGCTGATTCCCTCGATCTTTTAGAAACGCTAATTAAGCACTTTTGATCATTGCCTTGATATCATGCCGTTTGAAGGCTAATATTCCTACAGCTCACAGGTACAGTCCCGTGCGAAAATTCCGACAACGAGTTGACTGAATACACATAAGAATGTAGAAGATAAATAAAAGACTTTATTATAGTTCACGTTATCTTACATACAATTTAAAAGAGAGGAAGCTATTGGAGCTTTTGCACACCCACTAACATTGCACGCTTCCGCGCTTTCAAGAGTTGTTGCTTTCTATACCTACGGTTGGATTACTACGGCCTTGTTTGAGATCAAATAAGCACGATCATACCGTTTGGTAGGCCATGAGTGATACTTTACGTGAGATGAATCTAGCATTGTAAACGATTCTTAAATGTTCCATAAAAATAGAATGAGCCCTGATGCAAACATCTTTTCTTCACTCCAGATATAGACTAAACCACGGTAATTCGTCTGGTGAGCAGTCGTCACACTTGCCATGACACATACTGGTCTCGCGAAACAAGCAATGAAGGTTATATTTAATGAGCGTAGTGATCGCTACCTAGATGCTTCCGAAACCAAGACATCACAACCGCCACCGCGTCTATCATCCCCAAACCGCTTTGCTTTCATCAAGACCGAAAAGAGAGACAGAAAAAGCTCTTGGGTATCATCAAAAACCAGTCGGAAAAAGAAGATGATATGCCGTGATACGAGCCAGAAACCCTAACGTACATCCGCTCCATTCCGTTCGCTCCTCTGTCACTCTGGAAATAAACATTTCCATGATCGTGACCTAACTCCTATGCAAGGCAAAGAGTCCGAAGGTGCAGATAAAAATCAAATAGATGACTCCGAGGTACCCCATAACTGAATCACAAAAACCTGACCCAATCAATAATCCTTCCGATATGTCTTCGATTCTCTGATAACGCCAAAGTTCAGAGACAAGGCCGCTTCATCAATGAACATTGAAAACCGTCCCGCAAAATGTCACGTTCCGTTGATGCCGTATGTAGACTGCCGGCAGTCGAAAAGATATGCAGAAGAGGAGCAATGAAAACGCTGAAATACGAATCGCTCAGAGACGTCAACTCCTTAGTAGAACAAACGACGCTCCGTGCTGGGAGAACCGGTGCTCAAATCCAACTTGAGAATACGTCGAAGGTCATTTTCCATGGCTTCAAGGTTGTTTGAACGGCCTTCATAAGGAGCCGGTACAACATGATCAGCCCTAGAATAGTTGTAATGCGGAGCCTGGGGTGCTGGTGCTGGCGCAAACCCGTTGGAAGCAGGACGAGATGCAGTTGTGCCATTTCCGTTGAATAGGAATTTCTTCAGAGCCTCGGTGGGATCGTCAGGCTCAGTGTTGTTCCTTGGCTGATCGGCAGATAGCTCGGCGGGTGACCGTGCAGAGTTAGAGCGGGCAGCTCTGATACGCTCTTGATAAGGTGTCGAAAATGCCGGTCCCATAGGCCGGCCAGGAGTTCCGTCCAGCTCCGTGCTGTCGAAACCACCAGATTGAAAGCGGGCTTGGGTACGAGCCGTCTGGGGAAGAGTTGCTGGCTTGGGGACACTGCCGGGTCCAAAGGGAGATTGTCCAGAGGGTGATTCGTTGACGAGGCCCAAGGGGCGGAAGCTGCTGGTGCTTTCGCTGCGTTGACGTTCCTTCTCCTGACGATGGGCGCGGAACATAAAGTCAAGTGGAGATTCCTGAACAGCCGAGACACTCTGACGCAGAGGAGTTGGTGCCTCGGAATCGGTAGGGGGCGAGGGCTCCTGCACAACATCTCGTGAGGTCCTGCTGACGCTAGGCGATTCAGTAGCTGGCCGAGAGACAAAACTAGGAAGAGGCAACGCAGATGGCGCAGGAGACGCATGGAAAGTGGCACCGGCGAAAGCAGAAATCGACTTCATGGAGGTAGACTGCTGCGGAGGAGTATGACGACCAGGGCGAGCAGACTCGGGCGAATGGGGCACAGTTTTGCCCCGATGTTTGTTATTGTTGTTGTTGTTATTGGTGTTGTTATTATTGCTCCCGTTCCGAGACCGTTGCTTCGAATTGGTATGGCTCAGCTGCGCATGAGGTGAATCGGTACCAGCTCCCTTTTGAGGAGTTCGTGGAGCCCGGTCGTAGCGAGCGGGATCAATGGTGGCAACATCATTCTCGGAAGCGTAGGCCTTCTGGGCAGTAGGGCGACCGTTCCCCCGACCGTTTCGACGGCGGGCGGGAGTGGTTGTAGGCTGAGATGGTGTTTCACTCATATCGTCGGAGGCGACAGGTTATGTCGATTAAACACGAGGGAGGAGATGAGACTGAGGGTCGAGTGAGACTAGACTGGTCGTTTGTTGTGGTTTGCGATTGTGCGTGCCTGCGACAGTCGCGAAGGGAAACTCAAAGGCCCTGATGAATTAAGACTCTGGTGGGTCGTATGAAAGTGAAGATAACAGCGATGCAGGAGTGACGATTGAGTACAAAGCAACTATTCTTGTGGAGAGAGAGTCGACTAATCTGACCATGGTTGTAGGAGGAAGTGAGATGGATGATTCAAGGAATGAGTAACTAATGCGGACAAGAAAGAGGAGGGAAGCCCGAGTTAATAAGAGTCGCCGGTCTAGTCCAGTGCAATCCAGTGCAAGCTTGGAGGAGCCCAGTGCCCAGACTTCAGTGTAACTGGTCCAACACATCTGGCTAGTGGATATTGGGCGCGAGCGCATTGATGTCACACCTGGTTACCTCTACTTTCTTGTTTCTTAAGGCGGTTGTGTCAGATATCTACAGTTGAAGGTAGCTAGCTATGTAAGGGTAAAGGTCTTCCTGGGCTGGTTGGCAATGACATTGTAGACCTTACGTAGTATAAATGTTGCTCACTTTTATTTGCGAAACTTTCCATTTATTAAGCCATTTCTATGTTGTCTTGGTTATCTCCTATCGAACTGATAGCGATTGGAGTGTTTCGCCATCAACCCCGCCGTTGCCCCGCTGTAAGTGACCTCCGCTGCTCGCTGGGCTTCTATTAGGTTACCTCCAGGTGTGTTGTGGCCAGGCTTACAGCGCAAGGTGGTCTGCAACGAGTTAGCCGCCCACCTCCACTCAGACTGAGAGCAGACCTGAGGCTGATCTATATTGCATCCCACTACTACTGGAGCCTACAGCTCGTGCTTTCAGAGCCGCATCATCACCTCACTCAGCCAGCACCCAGAATCACCGGTAAGTTCCTTCTGCTTTCTGCACCATCAAGGTGCGTCTCCAACAAACAAACCGTGCTTTTCTTCCTGCTGACAGCGACAGGCTTTCACTGCAGCATATAAAACAGTCCGACATTCCGTTCGTATGTCTTTCACCTCCACCTTCGATTGCAACCCACGCATACACAGCTCCGTCCGCATCCATCCGCAGCGCTTAAATACCACTTACGAACCAATCTAACCGTTGCTAGTGAGCTAGTGCGCGTCTTCGTATAAAACGAGCCCAATATTGTCACCGAACCTCAAATCCAGCATTCATCATGGCCGACGTGGAGATGAGTGATGCGCCTGTCGCCAAAAAGGCCGAGGGCTCTAGCAGCAAGAGTGTTGAAGGCAAGAAGAAGTTTGAGGTCAAGAAGGTACACGCTTCCAGGTCCTGAGCTTCCCGAAGCCATGCTGACCGGAAACGAACAGTGGAATGCAGTAGCTCTATGGGCTTGGGATATTGTTGTCGACAACTGTGCGATTTGTCGAAACCACATCATGGATCTCTGTATGTTTACTCAGGGCTTTCACGGCATCCTGTCAAAATACTGACAGTTTCCATCAGGTATTGAGTGCCAGGCCAACCAGGCTTCCGCTACCAGCGAAGAGTGCACCGTGGCTTGGGGTATCTGCAATGTAAGTCACACTTGACCCTGATCTCACGGCTATCGACTGATAAGAACACAGCATGCTTTCCATTTCCATTGTATTTCGAGATGGCTGAAGGCTCGATCCGTCTGTCCTCTGGACAACCGCGACTGGGAGTTCCAGAAGTACGGACGATAAAGGAAATGCGAACGACGTATCCGAGCATCATGTTTTATGAGGAAAAGAACCAAGTATCAACAAAAGGGGATTATTTAGGTGTTACAAGCAGCTTCGATAGTTGCAGAAGTTATGACACGGCCTAGTCAAAGGCAGGCCATACAATTTATTGATTTCCCTTGCTTGCAAGATCGTATGCGTAACCCGCCGGCAACCACTTGACGGGATGTTTCTTGTAAAAGGGCCACGCCGGTACCACAACGAGGAAGGTCAACGCGGTACCTCCGAGACCTAGGTAGACAGCGAGCTTGATATCTTGTAGGATGTAACCGACGACGAACGAGATCAGCTAGATTACGATCAGTCAGCGGATTCGAAGAAGCTAGATGATAAAGCCGGAGGTAGAGAACGTACACCAGAAACGACGAGGAGAACTGTCGCGAGGAGCTCAGCAAGCTTCTGGCCTTCGAAGTCCTATAGTGGAGCCTGGTCAGATGTCGATCAGGAAAATGGAGGAGTAGGATCATGTACAATTTGGCCATCGACGATGTCTCGTATCTGATCGAGTGCTTGGTCAGCCATAATGAATGACAATTGGGTGAATGAATGCGACGTGAAGTTGTGGCCGGAGGACGTTCTGATGCAATGCGGTCGCTAATAGTGTTAAGTCGGAATTGGTGTCGACACCTGGCTGTTAGAGAGCCCGGTTCGAGGACTATGCCGTTTCCGGTAACCAAGGCTTCGGTATTGGTAGGCTGGGGGCGAACGAGCTTGACTTTATCGAGAATGATGGCGATGTGACAAATGGGACATAAGGTAACAAACAGGTGAAATGTATGATATGATTCTGATATTCCAAAATTGATCATGAAATGACCACACTATACTTGCAAGACTAATCCAGGTATCTATCATTTGAATCAATGCAGTGTTTCGGCGTATCAGTCATTCCGCAAATCCATCATCTGTGGCGTAGGCGTAGACATGTTTTCTTACTGTGGCGCATATCAACAAAGACACCCAGGCCACCTTGGAACCTTGGAACTTAAGTTACCTAGACCATGAACCGGATATCGAGCACGGGGAAGGGGCCGATGGCCAAGCTCTTCCTGCAGGACAAGTGCGTGGAAGTCAGGCGAGTAGCGGCCTCTCCCCCCTGTAAAAACTAATATGAATATCATCCAGCTACCTATTTTTGCTTGTGATACGCGGCGATTCGGTACCCGACACCACCAAGACGAGATTTTTTTAGCCCTTCCCACTTCTTCTACTAAAGTCCTCAACTCCTCTTTAATCAACTTAACCCTGACAACGTCGCTCCCCGACAACCTACAACCTCCTTTTTGTACCCAACTAATCTCTCTTTTTTTAACACCTGCCCGTGCACATTAAATAACCGGGTTCTAAATCAACCACGAGAGATATCTCGTCTGGTTGTCCGTGCCAGTATCGAAATTGGCCCCTCGACCTTGTTATAACCCGTCATACGAGAGGCCCCCAGCATCGCACCCTGCCTTTATTCCCTGCTCAGGCCCCAAACATATACCGGTTACTTTACTACGCCTGACTCCTGAAGTCCATCTGCATCTACTTTATCGCCGCTCATCATCCTCTTATCGATTCATAACGAACTCCCACTTCAATTGGCTTTGATATCGAAAGCGTTCCCGAGAACCCTTTTTTACCTCGCGACTACTCAACAACGGCGTCTTGCCTTTGTCCATACAAGTTTTCAAGTTGGCTCAACTCGCTTTTTCAAACGTTTCCCTTCCTTCGCTCTTCGGTCCCAGCTTCTGGGTCTACAGCGGAGTAAACAAGAAACCCCCGTAACTGGTCTTTAGATCACGCTCTTCGCCCTTTGTCTTGCGCCAGTATATATCTCCTCTTCGAATCAACATCTGCCGTAGGCGACCATCGCCGAGTAGCGATCAATTTTGAACAAACACCAACTCGGCGCGCCAATGCCGCGCCGGGTGCGACGTCTATAATTGCCTACAGCAGACAACACCAGCAATTGGAACAATAAGCTATGGGATTATAATACCGAGATCAAAATTCACCTTTCGCCCTCTCCGATAGACTCAGATCCATCTCCTATACCCGGCCGTTGTCAGAATTAGTAAACTTCAGGTCGAGCTACCAATCAACCAAAGATGTCTGACCACGAAGAATATGTCCCCCAGACTGGGTACGATACTCCTGTCCCGGAGCTCGACGACCACCGTCACCGGTCTGCTTCAACCAGGGTTGAGCGTCCTCGTCGCGGCACCTTTGACAGCCTGTACGGTGCCCGTCAAATCGAACCTGAAGCCGTCTCGCCTCCTGCCATCCGAGTTCGCGACTTTGAGGAGGCCATCATTGACGAAGAAGGCGGTGATCTTTCTCCCAGCGCTCGTCGCAGCCGCCGACCTACCGTGGACTCTACGGACCGCTCTATCTCGCCACCTAACTCGGTCAAGGCTTTTGCCCAGGCTCGCCGCCGAGAACGGGACATGTCAGTCTCTGAAGCCAACAGGCCTGACATTGAGGATGTAGTCAGCCGAGCTATGTCTGTGTCAAGCAAGCGCAGTTACCGAAGCAAGCCCCATACCATTGATAACGATGGTGCTAGCTTCTCGACCAACAAAACTGCAGAGGAAGATGTCTGCTTCCCCGTCAAGGAGAGCTACCACAAGGATCACTTGTACATCGATTTCGATTACCTCGAGAACTTCATCAACGAGCAGGCGACGGAACGTGCGGCAGAGCGTACGGCCGAGCGCAATGCTGCCGCTGCCGTCAAGCAGAGCTTTGAGGATATGCAAGCTCAGCAGAATGAATCACGTCTTCAGCGGATGGTAACCGTTGATGGTGATATTCTCGAGCCCGTTTCGGATGATTCTATGACACGGGAGAAGACGAACCAGACAGCGCAGACACATACGGAAGGGTCGATTGCTGAAAAGCAACCTGCGCCCATTGATCCGAATCGGTTCAGTTTCTTCTCCTCTGCATGGGAGTCGACTATCCATGCTGCCGATTTCGGTGACCTTGTGCTTCCAGGGGAGGACCTTCGAGGTCTTTTCGAGCTTCCTGATGAAGAGGAAGATGGTGTCTGGTGGCTCAATGTCAACGCAGCTTCCAAGGAAGAGGTCCAAAGCATTTGCAAGGCCTTTGGTATTCACCCTTTGACAATTGAGGATATCATCACCCAAGAAGCTCGCGAGAAGATTGAACTTTTCCCTTCTTACTATTTTGCCTGTTTCCGTTCCTTCTCAGTTGTTGAGGAGCCTGATGGCATCGAGTATGAGGCTTTTAACACATATGTCATTGTGTTTAGAGAGGGTACTCTGAGTTTCAGCTTTGAGCCGAACTCGCATGCTGCTCAGGTTCGCAAGCGAATCACTGCCCTTAAGGACTACGTCTCTCTCAGCAGCGACTGGATCTGTTATGCTTTGATGTGAGTAAATTGATTGATTCATCATGTGACTTATGGACTTGTTCTAACTATTGATAGTGACGACATTGTCGATTCTTTCGGCCCTGTCATCCGACAAATTGAGCTTGAAGCGGATGCTATCGAGGACGAGGTGTTTGTCATGCGTGAGGATGACTCGAACTCGTTTCTGCGTCGTATTGGCCGAGTTCGCAAGAATTGTTTGGCTCTGCTTCGTCTTCTCGGTGGAAAAGCAGATGTCCTCCGTGGTTTCACAAAGCGATGCAACGAGAACTACAAAGTCACACCACGCATGGACATCGGAATGTACCTGGGCGATATCCAGGATCACGTTGTGACCATGGCCACCAACTTGGGTCATTTCGAGAAGATTCTGTCCCGAGCGCACAGTAACTACCTCGCGACAGTTTCTATCAACAGCATCGCGCAGGGAACGCACACCAATGAGGTTCTTAGCAAGATCACCTTCTTGGCTTCGATCCTGGTTCCTCTGAACCTGGTCAGCGGTGTCTTTGGAATGAACGTGCCCGTTCCGTTTGCGACCGTTTCCCCAGCCAACCTGGCTCCGTTTTTCAGTATCATAGGGTTCATGGCCTTTTTATGTATCTTGTTTATGGCATTGGCACGTTGGAAGCGTTACATCTAGTGGGAGCGCTGCATGTAACTCTGCATGTTCAGATTGGTTACGAGAACCTAGCCAGTCCTTACATCAGGTTTTCCTTTTTCAATAGATTCGAGGGGCTACATGCATATTTGGCGAGGTGTTCTTTATAGAGATGGGACAGACGTGTAGCGGCATGTAGCGGTGGCATTGCGAATGTTTGATACTTGGTAATTAGATCCTGTTTATAGAAGCATATGGCGTCTGAGTATCTTGAAATGTTGGTGATGGAGTTGGATCGGTACATTTATGGTAGTCTCTTCGACGGTATACAGAACATATAATAGCAGGAAAATCATTGCGTATTGCGCTTGTTCTTAACTGATGATGTTACAAAGACCTCAATCAAAACTGTCAACACTGTGTTAGGTATTGGACATAGGAAAGTAGACAACTTCGACTTAGCTAACACTGCGGGCGGGGCAATTATTGGCTTATCATTGGTCAATTTTCTGAACAGTTGCGCATCATCAAAAATCTTGAACTCCAAGCCAGAATGCAAAACTGCAACAAACTAGCTTCACTCCACGCCCAACACTTCCAGCCCCTTCGCAACCGTCACAATGAGCGCACAACAGCTTAACATCGATAACGCCGACCTCGAAAAGCTCAACGACAAGGATCGCAGCGAGCTTCGCCAGTTCCTTGCCAACGAGCAGCAGCGCTCTCAGATCCAAGCCCGTACGTCCAGCTACAAGAGATGCATACCGAGAGACCGTAGAGCTGACCGATGTCTCTAGAAACCCACAGCTTGACCCAAATGTGCTGGAACAAGTGTGTTCCTGGCAACATCAAGAACCCTAAGCTCGATAAGTCCGAGGAAACATGTCTCGCCAACTGCGTCGAGCGATTTCTTGACGTCAACTACCTGACGATGAAGCATCTCAACAACATGCGAAACTAAACAACCGGTCTTACGAATGGGATAAGAATTATCACAACCATGTGTTACGAACTTTTTGTATAAATAGACGGGTCATGGGCTGATGAGGAAAATTCAGTCTGTAACTGGGACCGGTTCGGCATTGTCAATTGAAGATTTTGACAACGTAGCCGTGTATAATATAAGAGAAAAGGAACTCGCGACTTTTCGCCTCCTCAAAAGAAACGAAATGGTTATATAATAGCACACAGCACATCTACTTGTGACCGTAGGTATGGATAATTACAACGAGTGTATGTTAAAGGTTGAGAGTGCAATGTGCACAGCATCGGCATTTCAATGGCTGTCACGAAATTGACTCATGTTCACTTGTACTACTTCAACAGAGACATCACTTAAATCTTGCAATATGTTGTACTCGACGAAGAGGCACAGACAGTGTACTGGGCGGTTTTGAATTCATGATCATTTGCACTCTAATCGAGAAGCACTTTGTACGCCTTTTCCTATGCCCATGTCTTGCATTTTCAGCAGACCAGAAACCAACCCAATGACACGCCAGAAACCCACAAGCCCAAGAGTGTTTTTAAACGAGGGAGAGCTTGTTGGCAGCGATGTCGAGAGCATCGACATCGGGAGTGAGACGGGCGTAGGCCTTCTTGGAACCGTCAGGTCGGATCAGGGTGTTGATCTTGATGGTGTCGATATCGTAAAGCTTCTTAAGAGCAAGCTTGATCTGGTTCTTGTTGGCCTCTGTTGGGTGGGTTAGTAAAAACGTAGATTGTGGGGAAAGAGTAAGCGAGGTTAGACGTACTGATATCGCAGATGAAGACGAGGGTGTTGTTCTCCTCCATCTTCTTCATGGCGCTCTCAGTGTTGAGAGGGTGGATGATGACCTTGTGCTCATCGAGACGGGGCTGGCGAGCAATGGAGTGACGGGGGTACTTGGGCTGACGAGCAGTGATCAGGGCTGTAGCAGTGTTAGTTTGTAGCTTTCAAGATTGCGGACTTGAGACACATACTCTTAGGGCGATGGAAGGAGGTGCTGAAGCGAGCCTTGACCTTCTTGTGGGAGTTGGTCTATTCACATGTTAGTTATTGACGCTGGGTTGAAGGAGCAAGTCTGAGGCACAGGAAAAAGAACGATTGTGATTTCGTGTGAAAATGCAATCAAGTCCAGTTCTTTTCCAGACCCAGACAAGCTGAAGGGAAAGATTATTCGTAACGTACACCCTTAAGAGCAGCCTTAGCGGCAGCGTTGGCCTGCTTTGACCCCTTGGGGGCGGCTATATCACACAAAAAGCATCAGCAATCGCCCTTAATAAAGAACTCGCAAAATCTGCTGCTGCATGATGCGGTGGGGAGGAGTTTCGAAGAGTAAGAGGCGAGAGGAAATATCGGAAGACGGATCGGGTCGGAATCCCATCGACGGTATGATGGTATCGAAGCAAGAGCAAGAGCAAGAAACATCGGTCGAGTCGTGTAGTCGTCAACTGCAATCGTTCTTTTCTTGTTCGATTTCGCTTCAAAGAATATTCCGTCCGTCTGCCATTTCCCTTATTTCCCCTCACTCCTCTTTCCCTTGTCGACTCCTGATCATGTCGTACCTTTCTTTCCCTTGGTGTCCTTTCCGGCCATTGTGTCGATTGTTGTCGCGGGCACGAAGTTGTCGAGTTGTGCTGGTTGTCGTCGGGTCGAAAGGTTTGAAAAAAGTTTGGGCCTTTTTCAGAATATTTATTATCTGTGGATTCACTGGTTTTTCGATTAGGGTTGAGTGACCACTTAGCTAATCGAGACCCCGCTTTTGATCTGCTGCGAGCTGTGATTGGCGAAAGCTCTTATGCCACTTCAATTAGGTAAGCCAATTTCTGAGAAAGTTATTGAGGATGGGTGATACATGCAGTTTAGAAGCACTTTGAGTCGTTCAATTTATTCAAGTGATGATAAAGATGCATCTTCAAGGACCATAGTGTCTCTTATTATGTTCTGATACTCTGACTGAACGATACTGTGGTGGGTTGAAGCGGTGAGTCTGGATACCGCGCTCTTCATTACCGAGACTAAGATGAAATTTATTTCAGATTGCTACGCATCAAGGGGTTCAAAGGTCAACAACACAAGCAATCAACCTTCAGAGATTTTTACCATGGTAGCTAAGAAGCAAGCAAGGCTAAAAAGCCTTTCAGCTGGTCGTCCGCCAACCGTCAAATCTTCGCGGTCCATGTCCCGGAAAGCTAGTAGAAGTCTCATCAACACGCATCATCAGCTGGAGAAGCAGCGACGGCAAGCCGAGGCCAATGGTGACAAGGTCACTGAAAATCGTCTTGCTTCAGAACTATCCAAACTAGGCGGGCTTGATCACTACCAGAAGGCGAGTCTGCAAGGACAGAGCCTCGATAGAGGAGGCGACACCTCGAGGGTGCTCCTTGAATGGCTTCCAGTGGCAGACCTCAAGAAGCGCTCTCAGCCGCTTCGTATGCTGGAGGTTGGAGCACTAAGTACTCGAAACGCATGCTCAACAAGTGGTATATTTACAATGCAGCACATCGACCTCAACAGCCAGGAACCAGGAATCACAAAGCAAGATTTCATGGAGCGGCCTCTGCCCAAGGACGACACCGAGGTTTTCGACATCATTTCATTGAGTCTAGTGCTCAACTTCGTGCCCGAGGCGGAAGGGCGTGGCCAGATGCTCCTTCGGACGCTATCTTTTCTTCGAGCTGCAAGCGAGCCTTCAACTACTTCTGACGAGCTGTTCCCCTGCCTTTTTGTGGTTCTCCCTCGCAGCTGCGTGGACAACTCACGATACTTTACGCATGCCCGGCTTGAAGAGTTGATGACGATCCTTGGCTACGCATGCACCAAGACCAAGATGACACAGAAACTGACATATTCCCTATGGAAGAGAATTGGCACCGTCCCCGACAAACGACCGAACTTTACCAAGAAGGAAGTAAACCCAGGACGTACACGGAATAACTTTGTCATGACGCTCAAGGCTTCGACGAGTCATTCAAACTGAAACGATGAGAGGAAGCACGACAAAGCGTGGGGCCTTGACGATCTGCTTATAATATGCGCAACTACCTAACTAACCAACAGCATCGCAAAACGCTTGACGTTATGAACACGCGACCATGAGCTGGCACGATACGGGTGTTTACAGATACCATCGATAACGATGTTTTTATCGACACGGTCTTGGCGAGCATCTACTGTGCAGTATGGATCGACTATCTGCAACTTGGTACGTCGCACGACTGATAAGGAGCATGGTAGCACTCATGCAGTTGGGGACGCCAGATCACCAGTGGACAAGATCAGCTGGACGATGGTCTCGGATTTTTGAGGGACTAGAAATGCCTAGCGAGTCGCTACTCTTGCATCTCCGCACGAACATGCGACGCTATTCGACGACTATCATTTCCCCACCCTTTCAAGGACCTTTGCCTGCAGCTGTCTATCATACTCCCAAAGAAGCGACCTCGGAGTGTTTGAACTCGTTAATGGCGAGCTTGGAGAGAGGATCGTCTGGCGGCAAGGGCGCGTTTCCAGGACGAACAACGGGCAGGCTGCGCATACCCGCCCCAACAGCGGCTTTGACCTCGTCGATGTTGTCGCTCAGGAAGAGCCATCTGTTGAGGTCTTTGTGCTCCGGATGTTTAGAAATGATCTTCGTGTAGCTATCGACCTCGGTCTTGGGCCCCGCATTCGTGGTATCGAAGTAGTCGGCGATGAGAGGCGTCATGTCTGGCTTCTCGGAGTTTGTGTGAGAGAATAGCAGTTTCTGCGCAGGAACTGAGCCGGAAGAGTAGATGATAATCTTCTTTCCATCTCGGACGGCCTCGTTGAAGAAGGACTCAACATCAGAGAAGAGGGGAGCTACGATGTTGCCCGACTTGTAGCCTTGCAGCCAGAGATATCCTTGGAGCGACTTGAGGTAGGCTATCTTGACATCACGCCTCACGAGATCGCGGACATGCGCTTCAAAGTCTGAGCGAGAGTTGCGGTACTCTTCCGGAAAGGCATCGCGGTACTTTGCAAACTCTGGGCTATCCCACTCTTGGTCAAGGACATTGGGAAGTGCATCGAGTGCATATGGGAACTGGGAACAACAAACAGACCTTGGTCAGCAGGCTGCAATGCTGTCGACGTTGGACACGCTACCGCAAAACGGGGCAAAGTCGGTGAAGAGGGTCGAGGGGCTGGGAGAAAAGGTGCATGGCCCGAGAAGCCAGCTGCACACGCCCGAGACCTGCGCGACTTGGCAGGAGTTGGTTCGGCAACGTAGACACCCGGGAGATGAGTACCAAGGCCGAGAGATGGACGGACGAGGCCCGGAAGAGGAGGCTGGGACGAATTTCGGCGGTATCCATACGGAGGTCCGGACCCGGGTGCGGCAGGGAGGGAGGGACGGAGGTCATGCAAGGGTAAGGGGAGTAAAAAAAGACGGAAGAGTTGCGAAGTAAGACAAGACGGTATGACAGGACAACTCACCAAAACGTCCTTGACAAAGGAGATGGGACAGACGGTTCCTTCTGTGGTATGGGTTATTATGGCTATTCTGTGTATTGGTATTCAAAAAACGAGAAAGTAGAATATAAACATTGGATATACAAATATCATAACAATAAACTCAGTCCAAAAACAGTCCTTGCGGTCGTCAAAGCACGCAGCCACTAAACAACAACTGCGGAGCTAGCTTAATCTTACCAATATCAAACACCAGGACGTCAAAGTCTTTGAGGTTGAGCGTCATTGTGAAAATGAGTCTTTTTTCGTAAGGAAGCGGTCAGGCCTGATAGCAACACGTGCTGAGAAGTAAGAGGAATGAAACAGGTAAAACAGACCGACAGGAGCAGCTGAGAGGAAAACTCTGCAATACTTGGATGCAATATCGATATGGGATCCCTGCTACGATCTTGATGTGAGTAAGGGAAGGGAAGGGAAGGGATGGGAAAAAGTCAGTATCGGCGGTGGCAGCAAAAGGTCCTTGTTCCTGGATTGAGCGGGCCGCTATCTAGCTTGGCGCCTTTTTCTGGAAGATAATTTCCTTGGAGTTTCGAGATCCTTGAGTTGGGAGGAATTGAATCAACCCCGTTTGAGCTCGATTCAGCCGGGAACTTGAGTTGAGGTGCAACAGTAGATCGAATCTAGACAGGATTGGGACTGGGGAATCGTGGAAATGGAGGATTGTTTGTTGGTTGTTAGTTGTTGGCGGCCATGTGAACAATTAGAGGAAAGGCGGTCAAGATGTGAGGTTGGTTTTAGCAGGTTGGCTAAGAGGATCTGGCCAATAGCGTGTGAATGTTTTTTGGTTGACTGCAGGGTAAGGGGGACAACGAATTTGTACAGCGAGCAGTGAATAAAGATCAGAAGGAACTGAGAATAATGAATTGGCTCTTGGGACAGGGGTTACGGGGCGTGGCTGGCGGTCAGCTTGAAGATGGTTTAATGGATCTCTAATTAGAAACCTGTTCGAAGTGACAAGTGGCAGTTAGAATCATCAGTCACAGGTTGTCAACATGAGGACAGGTTGGGTTTTTTCGTATTCGAGGTGTAGTCCAAGGTGTACGGAGTACGAACGCTACAATTTTAACACACGCCTAAGCTGTACTGTAGCCTGTAGTTCCGAGGCAAAGTAACCCAAGCTGCAGCTCACTATGGAGCTGTTCTAACAAACCCCCCTGTTGTTCCCGAGCTGAAGTGGTCAGTTCATGCACCTTAGCTTCCGGACTGCAGCGCAGCGAGTACAACCCCTAGCAACAGCAGCAAAGAGGAAAAGAAAGAGAAAAACAGCTGTTGTCAACATTCGCAGAGCAAGCAAAGAGGACCCTTTCACCGGACTTGAGTGGAGGTATTACGGAGTAGACGGGCAGAATGGGGTACCTAGAACCAGGCGGCCCCTCCACCCGCTGCACATGTCACTTTGTCGTCTAGTCACTCTGAGATGAAAGAAGGGTCCCCGTCCCAATGTTCTAGGGCCATCACCTCACAGACCAGATGATGGATGGGTCACAATTTAGCTTAATCCCATGACCGCAGATTGCAGCTACCCTGGACAAAACTTGTCAGGCCTGCGACTATCGGGCGATATGTAAATCTCCAAATCTGTTGAGTCAGGAGATTCTATCTGGGTATGAGCCGGAGTTTGAGATCTTCAACTCCATCTCCCTCTTCCCCTCGATATCCCCTGTTGACGTATTCGGTCCCCGCCCTTGACGAGTTGTACGTGTACTGCAGTGTAATTGCGTGTGGTGTCGCAAAGTGAAGTAAATATTATGTTTCCAATATAGCGACGAATCAGATCCGAAAACGACGTGACGTGAGACAAACGGGGTCTGGGTCCGCCTCAACAGGGAGTCTTATTAGGTCTAGACATGCACTGTATGTCTAACAATTGCGCAAGACGTTGGTTGAACTTTGACACCAAGCGGTCGGGATAAAAACGAGATGAGCACTTGATCATCGTGATCACGACATGACCACGACCACGTCAGGTCAAGTCAGAATGACCAAGATCTCAATTCAATCCAGCTCATCAATTCCAATTGAGTCACAGTCCTTGGGAATGCCGATATCGTGTCCAAAGTCTCCATATTTGTTGCCGTCTCCATAATGTGACAGCAAACACCAGATCTCATGAGGATACCGAGGATACCGAGGACCCGCACGGTACGTACAGCCCAAGTTTCTGCATGTATGCATGTACTGACTGAAACAATGGAGCAGGTCAATTATCAACCGTCAGCGAGAGTGAGTAATCTCGAAGAATTCCATAGCGAGATTCGTAATCTGATATTCCTGTAGTATTGCCGGTATCGTAATATCTCCTGTTGTCCACCTTCCACGTATTGGGAAAAAACCCGCCCTGATGGAGATGAGATGCCGTCATTTCGTGTCTCGAATTTCCATTGACGTTGCTTTGTTGTTTTTCTTCCCAAAAGGGACCAAGTTACGAAATACAGTGTCCTGATCAGCAAACCAGAACCAGGCCAGCCAGGTTATCTGTGCACAAGTCCCTGGTCACTATCAAGAATTGCACAGGCTTTGTGCATACCCTTGGAAAATTATCCAGTCACGTTTAATAAAGTCTGACGACAGGTACGTTTATTTACTCCGTACAGAGTGCATAGCCTTGGATAGCCAGGAAGCATAGCCTGCTCTAACTGACGCACGCCCCTTTTCTATTTACGGCGCCAACGTCAACACAGTACGGCCCGTAAGATCTCCAAGAATAATTCCAACCCTTGAATTGATTGTCATGGAACGTTCCGCGCGGCTGTTGAAGGCACAGAAAACGTATGTAAACATACGGTTTTTACAACCGCCAATGTCTTGGGTCTGATGGTTTAGCTTATCTGGTTCCTGAGACGAAAGGGTTCTTGAGCCGTCTGGGGCATGCCCACTGGAATGCAGGACTCAGGAGTGCATAACCAGTAACCGCGCCGGACCAATTCGCCGATAACCTTGATTAGCAACTGCAAGGGTACAAGCCTTACTGTACTTGTACTGTACGGCGTCAAGATGGGTGATCGACAAGAAATGGCGGCAAAAGCTGGAGACTTGAACTGATAACAGTTGATAGCAAGGGTCTTGTGCAATCGAAGAATTGGCTGGGCTTCTAATCTCCATTCTACAGCCCAGGAACCAAGAGAAACGTGGCAGAGACCAAAACAACCCGTGTGGGTAGTGCAATTGAGTCTAAATTGCGTAGTCGGAGACGAAGATGGCTTTGATTATCGACTCGACTGCAATGATGGCTGAGAACCATAACTGACTATTGTTCACCTAAAAAGCCGACGGACCAAAACCATGAACCGAGACGGTGTCAAAACAAAGCAAACAAATCAAATTAAGACCCTGATTTCTTTCGGATTCGGGATGCCAAGAATGGGCACACTTTCCGGTCCACGAGACGGACAGACAGACAGAGAAGGACATCAGAAGCTACATTTCCTTGTTGAAATCCGTTGGGGGAGAGGACCCTTGCCTCTTGTTTTGCCTCTCTGATGTTACGGAGCCAAGCCAGTAAAACCTGGGGATGGCATCGCTGTTGCATCCGTAAGCTCACTGGTGCCACGCGCAATATGCGCACTATGTACGCTGCTACGCTCCGTTTCTGCAGCCAGTGCTAGTAACCCATTCACACCTCGAGGCAGTACACCATCTTGCCTACGCCCAGCGGTAGTAGTCTGTTGTGATCGGCATCAAGCTATACTCATGAGGCCAGTCTCTGTAACAGCACTCAAGATGCAGAAACTACCTCTGAGACGAGTATCGGGCGGTGATGGCGCTATCAGCGTCGCATCCACGAAGGCCCAGAAGCGCAAATCCCATTTCCAGTGTCTAAGCCCGTCTCTGTGAGCGTACGGTTCAATGCCATGGGCGCACACTGTAGAATCACGCTGACCAACATGTCATTTCCCGCCGACCACCGACCACCCACCGCGGAGTGGGAAAATAGGAACGAGTCGGCAGCGGGACGGTGGTAGAAGCTACTCGAAGCGCCACCTGTATTCGGCGCTGGGGCCCCGTACTCGTCCGTATGACTGATGCTGAAGCCCGGCACCGGCCCCTTGATGACTCCCGTCAAGAATCGAATTGATGAGTGATCTGGCCAAAGCAAAGACGACATAGACACTCCACTCTCAGTGCGCGTGAGTTCTTGCTTGCACTGCGCTAACCAGCGCCGTCTCGCTGATAGCACAGTGTTCAATCTATGCCAAGAGAGGTTAAACTGGATATTCCGTCATATCTCGTTATCCGGGGGAGGCTGCGTCGGGTTGAATCGAATGGATAACTAACTTTGATAACGCGGCATAAACTGCTACGTAGTGAGTTATCCCCAGTTATACGGGTTATGCAACCACCCACAACACTGTATGTACAGTACCTATATGGACAACTCGATAACTGATAACGCGTCTTTGGTCTTTACTTGTTATGTTTTGATTGTCTGGTGTTGCAATGCTTCATAACTCTGAGACGACTAGGTGTCAGCGTCACCAATCCCGGGCCATCAATGTTTCTGATCACTGCAACTGTTTGATTGACTTCTTCATGCCGCCATTCCATTCCCTTGCCTGTCGTAGTATCGTCCCACGGTAGCGCCATTCCTTCTTTGCTCGCGGTTCGTCCACGATGCAAGTTGGCAAGCGTTGGGCTTGCAGTCCCCAGAGCCATCTGGCACCTGGCACCTGAGTGGAGGAGAAAAGGGACGGGAAACACAGGGTCACAGTGCGTCTCGCTACGTACCGTACCTGCCTCTTGCCATAGTTGTCGTAGTCCTGCCATGTGTGTGCATAACTTGTACGTACTTGTCTTTGCCTTTGCCTTAGTACCTCTAGCTTCGCCTCCCCCCCTGTCCTTCTTGTCTTGTCTTGTTCACTTTGTGCCTGCCTCTCCAGCACCCTGGCTAGTCCGGTACAAACAACAACGCAGCACGCAAGGTACGACAGCATGTCGTTTATAGCAGTGGAGTCACTGAGTTGCTTTCCTCCCGGGCCTGGGCTGCTTGGTAAAGTGCAGGTGCAAGGTGAAATGGTGGAGCATTGCAACGCAACAGAAGGGAAGCTAGGCTCGAGCCACACCCCCCGTTCATTCTAGGCCCAGTCACCCAGCTACTACTCGCTGTCGCACCTGCCTTGGAAGGGGGCCGTGTCTTTGACTGGGTGTACCAAACAGCCTGAACACTCACTTGGCTCGCCCATTCACTCATTCACTCACTCACATCACTAATCCAGCCTACCTATCCCATGGCCATCCATCCCCGTCCATCCCTCTCCACCTAGTTCCATCACCGCCTTTCCCTCTAACTCACTCTCTTCTCTTGTCTTCTTTCCCCTGCTTTCTTATCATCGTCTCTCCACCTCTCTTTCCCTTCATTTGTACGCTTTCCTCATCTTCAAAGGCCTTCTTTCTTCTCGAGCTTGCCACTCTTCTCTCACTATCTCAATCTCTTCTGTCTATTCCTATCTAATCCCAACCCAATCACAAACTCATCCATCCATCTCCGTTCTTGACATCGAACGATACCGCCTCGCCACCTCATCCGAACCAAGCAAGCAAGCAACCAAACAAACGCTTATCGCTGTGATCAAACAACAACCAACCATCCATCGATCACCTAGCTTGGGCTATACAATCCATCACGAGAAGAAGAAGTGTCCTTGACTTTTGTTGTTTGTCGTCGTATTAGACCTCAAGTCGTTCGCCTAGATCTCCTATTACATCGATCCGTTACCGCATATCTTCAAAGTTGACCATTACGAGCCGTGATCATCAACAAGAGCTCTATCTACCGTCCGACACGTCGCATAGATTGTCTTGTGCAACTTTGAGTCGACGAGGTTTTCCTCATTGATTTGCGTTTAACTTTCGGTCTCAATCGTTCGCAGCTCGGCCGATCAGGCCCGCGTGACTCAACCGTCCCCGACCGAGCGTTAGGAACTTTATCCCGGGCAAGCTCCGCTCTCTATCTTCCGGTGCCAGTCTGACTGGTCCGACACGTCGATTCATCGGCATCGTCGACTCCGGATACCCCTATTACTCCGCCTTCACTTGGTGTTGACCAGCATCCAAGTCTCCGGTCGACCTCGTCCCAAGTCGGCCTCACCCTCTCACCGTCAGAGTCATTCTTTTTCAAAGCTCCAAAAAACGTACCCATGTCATTATAACGAATTTCATTTTCCTTGTCTTCAACCGCCTTCGGCCGCGTCGGTCTCCGCAACTCACCATCACGACCATTCGATAACCATTTCTTTTGTCAAACCTATCGAATACCCTCAAATGAGCCTCTGAATACCAACGACCCATCAACAACATCAACAAATCGAACCTGCTCTTTGCTTTTTCTTCATCGAGATACTGTACATTGCTCACATACTGCGAAACATTCATATCTTTTCCAATCAACTCTAGCGTTTTCAGCAACTTCATCGTACCCCGGAACCTCTTATATCACCGGCTCTTCGCAAACATCAAAAAATCGTTTGTCTGACTATTCCCCCCTTTTTTCTGTTTATTCTATTCTTTTTGAAAACATTATTATTCCCCTTTATTCACAATGGAATGCCTCAAGAATAAGTTTGTTGGCGGCGCCCTTCTCAAGGGACGTTATCAAACCATCTCCCCTCTCAACCATGGATCTTTTGGTATGGTCTTCAAGGCGCAGGATCTTATCACCAACGAACCTGTTGCTATTAAGTGTCTCACCAAGAGAACTGCCTGTTCCGAAGCTTACTCCGATTTCGCCATTGACGACAAGTCGGAGGAAGAGGCGCTTCACACCCGTCTAGGAGCTCACGAAAACATTGTCAATCTCGTTGACTCTTTTGAGACCGAATCGCACACTTACTTGGTTCTCGAGTATTGTGGCCAGGGTGATCTTTACGAAGCAATCCGAAAAGGCCATGGTCCTCTTGAGACCGAGCATGTTCGCCAATTTATGCTCGAGCTTATCGATGCCGTTGATTACATGCACTCTAAAGGAGTGCACCATCGCGATATCAAGCCCGAGAACATCTTCCTGACCCAGGATGGTGCCATGAAGCTCGGCGACTTTGGTTTGGCAACTACAGAGAAGTGGTCCTACGAGATGACTGTTGGCAGCGATCGCTACATGGCTCCCGAACAGTTCGACTCGGCCGGCGCCGGTTACTCGCCTGCCGAGGCAGATATTTGGGCCATCGGCATCTGTCTGCTCAACATCCTCTTCTCCCGCAACCCTTTCACCACACCAACTGAGGCTGATCCTTTGTTCCTTGACTACTCTCGGGACAAGCAGTCCCTTTTCGATGTCTTTCCTTCCATGTCTCAGGATACTTATGAGGTGCTCGTGCAGTGCATGAACCTTGACCCCAGGCGACGTTCGTTGGAAGGTGCTCGTGATGCTTTACTCCGCGTTATCACTTTCACCACCGACGATGAGGAAGATGATGAGTACTGCGGTGCCGAGTCTCCCAATGTGGCTACTGCCAACCGCGAGCCTCTCCGCACCCCATCAATCCAGTCTCCTGCCGTCGATACCGGTGCCTTCCCCTGGGCTAAGGCTCTTCATGGTACTACTCACCTTGGCCGGCAACTCAGTGTCATTCCCGATGACGAGAGCTACACTGAGGAGCTGTTCCCCAAGTCAGAGGCTACTACTGACTGGTGCTCCGGTAACATGCAAACTCCTATGTCGTCTCTTTATGACTCGCACTTGGGTGCTTCCATCAAGTCGCTTGCCATCAAGCCAACAGCTCGCTTCAACCGTGTAGCGGCTACTGCTGGCTCTCTCCCAATCAATATGGCCAAGCCCATGCCAGCTATGTCTATGGTCTTTGGCCGTCGTCAAGATGCTGTGTCTAAGAGCTGGAGCGACATGTGGGATGAGGATGAGGAAGAGGAGGAAATGGAACAGCAGCGACAGGTTCTCCAGGAGCTCAACGCTAGAACCTGGAGCCAGGAAAGCAAGGAGGAGAAGAAGGAAGAGGAGGAGGTCAAGCAGATCGAGCTGCTCAAGCCTGAACCTGAGCAGGCGTTGCATACCCATGACATCAAGGGTGATATCGATGATGATTTGGTTGCTGATGGTTTCTTCTTTCAAGAAGCCCCGGCATCCAAGCCTCAACAAATCACTATTACCCCACACTATTCGCATTCTCCCATGTCCAAATCGAGTAATTCTATGGACAAGTGGGCGGCTTTGGGCCAGCGGCGTCGTGGACAAACTGCGACTTTGGATTCTATCAAGTCGGTGGACTTTGCTAAGCCCCGACGACACAATTTTGGTTTTGGATACAACAAATCTTACGAAGCGGGCGTTTTGGATCATTCTAATTATCATCATAAATTTGGGGCCGCTAAAGAACGGTCTGGGAGTAAGGAACACTGTCCCTGGAACAAGGGCAGAGATTGGAACTGGCGTCGGGATAGACGCGCCGATCTTGGTGACGTTGAGTGGGTTGGAGGTTGGTAAATGGGATTGATTCTCCACAACCTTCAAATGTAGTTTGGCCGTCTTGAGTCCCTGGCGCGATACTCGAAGATATTTCGGGCGTTGCTTGGATTATGACGAGAGCCTTACTCGCTTTCTGTGTATAGGATATTCTAGAAATAATGCAAATACCAGAAGTACCTACTCAAACCATTATTCCCCATCTCATCATTGTGAAGTTACCTGTTGCTAATTATCAACCAGCTATTGATTGCTATCTGATGCTGTCGAAGCTTGGCACCGTCTCTAGGTCTACCAGAAAAGGGTTGGCTCAATTCGCAACCATGATAACGTCATGTCTAGTACTAAACCGCAAATCCCACCTTCTCCGTCAACAGTACAGCAGTAGTACAGTGGGCGTGCAAAAGTTCCGACAATTTCCTATACTCTAAATTATTTTTATAATTATAGAAACCACCGTTACCTTTTTTTCAATTAATATAGTTTTATATAACATTATGTTCAGATTATATATGAAGCCCTCTAATTACAGTATATATCATATAGTTTATTTCAATATACGTATTTCCTGTGGCTTATTGTCGAAACTTTTACACGGAACTGTAGAACAGCATGGCGCGACGTCAGACTCGCGGCAGACTTTACAAGATCGTTTACTCTTAGTCTTCTCAGCGATACTTACCTAAACTCAAATAGGCACATGACTCGCTGCTCGCCCGAACGTCCCGAATGAGCAGTTGCTTCGGAGACTCAAAAGAACCATGAAATCTGACCGTGGTTACCATTCCCCCATGTGTTGGAATGTTGGATTGGACAGGAGTAGACGAGGTCATGGTAGTATGGCGTGACGCAACAAGGCGAGAGGGGCTGAGGCTGAAGGAGCGGCAGTTGGGGGATCAGCAGCGAAGTGAGGGCGAGCGACACGGGAGGGAAACTGGTTTGTGAGATATAGAATCAACGGGATATATGATGATACATGGTAGTAATACCATATTAGTGTCTTTCATAGAAATATCGCGTACTACGTAAGTGACTTTGTGCCTATTGATAACTTCTTTGAAGTCCTGGTTCGGGGGTCTTGTCTATTCGTTCATTGAATTTGAAATAGCAAGTTCAAAAGGATGCTTGGCTTTCATCACAGGCCAAGGCACGGATAAATGGGAAGCCAATGGTATAATCTTGCACTGTGGTGCCGTCATGAGGTTGCAAACTGATGCAAGTGTGCCAACTTAGCAACGGTGAAACACTCCCTAGTGATCTCACAAAGAGTTAGGGATCGACATTGAACTATCCGGACATGAATTCAAGAAATATTGCAAGCATATTATTTTCGTCATATCTCTGTCGTCCCAAGTCTGACACTTTCAGTACAACGCACCACTAATGCTAAGCAACTCCGATAAATGCCTACAGAACCAAATAGAAACATGATCTAATCAGCGCCAATGAGATGCTTGGGCAAGAATGTCCAAATTGTTCCAAGCGTACCCAAGATGGCAAACACGACCAGCAGTATAGCCGAAACAACCTTTTCCCGCCAGGATACATCCTTCCAGTACAACTTCAGATAGAAGGAGATGGGCAGGATGATGGAGATGAGTGTGCAAAGAGCTGCACCAAGGAACGCACACACCGAGTCGAAGGCCGGGAAGACAATGGAGATGAACAGCAAGAGGACCACCACAAAGACGCGCACAAGACCTCTAACTGACTTGGTAACAATAAGAGAGTATCGAGAGGGCTGGCTGTGCGATTGCTCGTGATGGTGATGCTGCTCATGAACACCACAAATAACATCCAAAGTTGTGATGATAGGGCGGGCATTGAGGGGAATCTTGGTCAAAGGAATAATGGCAATGAAAATGCACATGATAATCTTCAAGGCATCCGGATAGCCAGTCGACTTGAGAATGTTGGAGGTGATAGCATCTTTGATACCATCACCAAACATTAGCAGGCCAATTACAGCCAAGCAAGTGTCTACCACGTACTGAGCAAGTTAGAAGAGCCATGACAAGTTCCAAACCATGTCAAGACTTACAGAGAAAGAGAAGGTGATGTTAACAGCTTTGCCCCATTTGTAAGGGTGGCGCATATCACGATAGATCTTGAATGTGTTAGTCTCGAGCTCAAAAATAAGGACAGTGTTCATACCGATGGAAAGACGGAATGGGCTCCCCAGGGGCTGGCAAGGAGACCATATGCAAGAGGCAGAACGAGCCAGTTCTTTGGGAAAAGGTACGTCGTCGCCGGTTCTCGTAATGAACCAGGATAATTAGGTTTGTAGAAACCATCAATAATCACAATCACAACAACTATGATATGTAAGTAAGGGAATAAAATATGAGGATGCGATGATATACTCACTGCAGAATGTCGAAAAGATACCAACCACACTGGTATAACTCAACAAACGTAAAGGCAACGAGTTCAATACCAGTACCAGACCAGAAGCCACAACCTTCCAAGTGTTGACAGTTGCAAGACCCGGAAGCAGCAGACTGAGCGAGTCGGCAAAGAGAATGACCAAGGCGACACAAGCCGCTATCAACTCGAGACTGAAAAGGGCTGACACAATGACTCGAGCGCGAGTGCCAAATGATACGTACGCCAGGTCAGAATATGTGATGAGGCTAGGATCGAAGTTCATGCACTTGGCCAGCAGTTTGCCCGTGTAAGATGTAACCGCGGCAGTGAGAGAGAGGATAAACAGACCAGGTATCCAACCGGTCATTTGGAGAGCCAGAGGAAGACTGAGCAGTCCTACACCGATAAGAGCATTGATGGAGTTAAAAACAGACTGGGGAAGAGTGCTCTGGCCCTCGACGGCGAGCACAACTTTGTTCCCCTGCTTTACCTCCTTAACAAGAATGGGCTGGTGTTCGCCATGCGCAGCATCCTCCCCTTCGCCTTCGTCCTCATCAGCAACGCCCCAGCCGCTCCCTTCACTGAAAGAAATGCGATGTCGCGTGCTTCTTTCCAGAGTCCCAAAGGGAGAAGAGTCTCGGAATGAACCATAGCTGCCAACAATATCGGGGGCCGCGAGGTGAGGTGGGACGGCGAAGATGCTTGACCGGGGCGACCCAAATGGTGATGCGCCAGCGGCCTCAACATCAAGCAGAGGTTTTGTCTCGCCGTCGCGGTGAGAGGTTCTCATCGCCCTCGGAGACGAATCAATGGCCGAGCTAGACTCGCCATTTGCCTGTGAGGACGAGGCTTCGAGATGTTGGCGCAAAAGGCCTGATTGGGGTAGCGGCGATCCCTGGAACTGGCTGCGGCTGTACTGGAGGTTTTCTGCCTCTTGATCAGGCGCAAGAACAAAACTCGGTCGACGGGGAATGACCTCGTGGAATCCTGCGGCTCGCTGCCAACTACGAGCAAAAGAACGGAAGCTGTTCACGCCGCCGATGTCTGCAATTGCTGCCAACTGGTTGGTAATAGAGGATCTAATTCGATTAGCTACAAAGACCAATTGATGGTTCGTTCCATTCAAACATACCGACGTCGTCGCCTCATCAATCCTCCTTCGTTGTCGTGTTCGCCCGCATCGTCGTCGTCGTCAACAAGAGCTTGCTCGCGTTCAAGCATGCTGTCGGTCACGCTTCCCCGAGGTGACGGGCCACCCTCATAATCATCCCAACCCGTAGGGTTCCGCGCCGGAGACATTATAGCTGTGTAACGTCGCCAACTTCACGTTTGTTTTTTTGGTAGTGATAGTAGTCCGTATTATCCAATTAGGCCCGAGTTTCGATGTTTTCACGGCCGGTATTGTCTGTTGCCAGGCTGGGCTGGGTGGCGGAGGCTGGAGATTGGAGAAAACTCTGGAAAGTTGGAAGGATGGTTGCGAACAAGGTCAAGGTCGGCGATGCAGTGACGGACAGGGTCTGTAGACTCGGTCAAAATGAGGTTTCACCAGCCCTTGACAATGATCTGAATAGTCAGTTGTAGAGGAAGAAGAGACAAAAAGCCTGACTATTGTACGGATACTAGTAATAGGGCAGATTCGGCTCAGGGTCATATGGCACGCGGCTCAACAAGGAAGTGGGCGCGGGCGCGCCAACAGAACAGAGCGAAGGACATGACGCTTATCGCAGCCAAGGATAGCTTGCTTTGTGCCCTGTGCACACGATACGATAGCCGATGGTCAGCGGCCTGCGGCTCCTCCTCTGGGGCCTTGAGGTTTTGCTCTTGGGCTTGTAATTGGGTTGGCTGGGTTGGTCCAGCAGAAGCAGGGGGTTACTGATAATACCAAGAACCCGTTCGTGAGTATGATAAGACGTTTGACTAAACATGCAAGTAAGTCGTCTCAATCTCCAGGACCTGGGTAGGGACCCAGGGACCCTACTCCGTACGATACCTTAGTACATTCGATAGCTGCAGTAGAGGGCTACCTAGCACACTAACGTTAGTAGTCTCTTCTCGTGGTTGTTAAGGAGGGTGGTATCAGATCAGCAGCACGAGCTGCGAATTGCGAACTGCGAACTGCGAACTGCCGGAGAATACTAATGATAGGACAGATGACGGACCTGGTCCAAGCGACCAATAAGTGACTGGAATGTCAGACCTTAAGTCAACACCAAAGGAATGTCTCGCGGTTCTGTATGACAATAACGTCCTCAATCTCAATCTCAATCTCCATGTACTTGTCTAGACTGGTCAGGGTTTTGCGGTTGTACCCGCTTCAATGCATCTCAAGCATTCTTTTGTCGCACTAACCCCACCTGCAATTCAACTTTTGTGCAGTCTGCAGTCTGCAGTCGCGCCTCGACAACTCTATAACAGGCTTGACGGTTCATGGCCTTGTTTTGGGTATGGGGGGGGGGGGATGATGGACGGTGGAGACACGACTGGGGGGCTTTTGCGCTCACGAGACCAGCTTGGAGGAGGTACGGAGCATGTACTGCAATGAATAACTAATGGGAATGTGAGACTGAAACCGACTGGAGGAATCGTGCGGGCGCAATTGCTGAGGTAGATGATGATTGTCATGAAATTTGAAAGAAGAATTAGACATACGCATGTAGTAATTATCATTGCATGCAGTTGTGGTTGTGTTACACATACGCACCTTCCAGACACCTAACCCACCAACGAGTGGCCTTATAGGCACGCGGCAATACGGAGTAAATTCTGATACAATTCGAAAATAAGGATATATCCACATATCTGAGAGGGAAGAATACCTAACTAGATTCCGATCACGAATGGGATATGTTCATTTTCCCTCGATTCACTGGCAACTGGTGACTTTTCTTTCCCAAGCTCAAGGCACAGAGATATCCCTTATCTTATCGTAACTAAAAACTTCCACAGTCATGATGATCCATATCACAACTTCAACATCACTGCAACCACAAAACGACACTAATATTTCCCTCGGCCGAATTTCGGACCTAAGCCATTGACTAGGTGAACAACTTCTATTATCAATTATGGGCATCATCCACCTTCAGTCATGGCAACTCCCACAGACACCGCCCTCTTAACCACCAACAGCGAAACGCTTGCGCCGCTCCTCCCAATCCTCAACGCCTTTGCCCATCGCCACAAGAACCAGCACTCTTCTACACATTGGTGGTCTTCATTTTCTGTACTGCGCCGCGCAGTCCGGAACCTGGCCGGCGACCTTGTCTTGCGTCCCAAGAAGACCAAACCTAGCAATGCTAAGCGGGAAAGCCATCCGGCTCTCGTGCGCGCAAAATGGATGATGCGCCATGTTGTTCCTGACGCATTCGTGTAAGTCAATGTTTGGCTCGAGATGCGCCTCAAAGTGTTCAACATAACTAATCGCATGCTTCGTGCAGTGCCTTCTCACAATTAGCTGCCGATAACCAGCATGCGCCTCTGGGCCTACTCCTGCTATCGATCCTCGCTCGCGTCAACACTATAATATCCCACCTTGTTCCCACCGGTCACAACCACGAGCCTTCGGCCTCTGCTATCACGAAACCAATACTCACGAATTCAAAAAGATCTATCCCATCAGATTCAGCAGTACAAGAGGCTCCAAGTCCCACACTAGATATGGGTGTAGCCATTTCGCGTGACGAGCTGCTTCTGTCTCGGAGGACAATGCCAGAATCAGATACACGCTTGAAGGATCAGAAACCCAAGGAACGCAAGTCCAAGATTGTGCATACAGAGACCCATACACACTCATCAAGAGGCGATGTCAAAGATAGGCCGAAGAAGAAGAAGAAGAAGGGTGGCGACGCACTGTCTAGTCTATTCGGCTCACTTTAGGATCATTACAGTACACGGCCTTTGGCTTGCCATGTAATAAACCACAGATGCAGTGACTACTACCAAATATCATTGGAAAATTGGTCATCTTACATTATAGGACTCTGCGCAAGAAATAAATAAAAAAACGTTGAGCTAGCGAGTATCCTTACACGACTTCCCTGCATATTGCATTCATCTTGACCAATGCAAGAGATGTCCTCCCCAGGTTCCCCTATCCATTTGCGCCTCTTTGCATTGCAGGACCTTCCATCGCGCCCCAAAAGTTGAGGGTATGGAGAGCCCTTGCCATGTCCGGTTCCCAAGAAACAAGAATATATGTCGCTCCCTCGCGTTGGCCACCACCTAGACAATGTCTCCCTTGGATAACGTCCCAGCACAGCTCCCACTAATGACCATTGTCTCCGTCGTGTGCATCAGTTCGCTTTTGTTCATAACCATGTCGTTCTCCAGGTGAGATTTCTAAAAAGCGACCCATTGAGCTGGTTCCTTACTTAGTCAAGGGTAAGGACGGTAAGACCAGATTCGAGCCTTCATGTCACCAGAGCCGGTGGCAAAGAACCTGCCCTGAGGACTTGGCGCAACAGAAATGACGGAATTCTTGTGTCCTTGCAGCATGAGCTGTGTGGTTCCTGTCCTGGGATCCCAGAACTGTACACCGCGATCCTTAGAACCAGAAAGCACCCAGTTAGCTTCAGGAGTAAGAGCAACTGATAGAACAAAGTCTCGGTGTCCCTCAAATGTCTTGACACATTTGCCACCCTTGGGACCAGGCTGGTTTCCTTGACGGGGTGCGCTGAGCTCCCACATCTTGATTGTCCTGTCCAGACTACCAGAAACGAGATCCTTTCCGCTGGGTGAGAAAGCAACAGAATAGACACTGTCCTTGTGTCCATCGGGTCCCTCAAGGCGCTCAACAAGGAAGCCAGAGTGGATGTCCCAAACCCGCACGCTCTTGTCTAGGGAGCCTGCAGCGACGAACTGGGTATCGGGAGAGATGGCAACAGTTGTCACACCATCCTCTATCGTGAGTGTGAGGGTATTTGTGCCTTGTTCGATATCCCACAAGCGGACGGTCCTATCACCACTACCGGATGCGATGGTTCGGCCATCACGAGCAAAGTCCAACGAATAAATGTCCTGTTCGTGACCAGAAAAGTGATTTCGGATGGTCCTGGTTTGAATATCCCAGACCTGTCATCCTTTAGCAATTTCACTCTTGAAATAAAACAAATAAAACACTTACTCGAATCAACTTGTCTTCGGCACCTGTGGCTAGGTAGCGGCCATCAGGACTGAAACAAACGCTGCGAATGTAGAGATCGGCGCTCATATCAGAGGCGTTGTGATCTTCAAGCACGCAAACCTTTTCACCGGTTTGAACATCGAAAATCTGAGCGGATCTGTTGCAGCCAGTTGCAACATATTTGCCGTCGTGACTAAATCTAACACAGCAAACGACACTTTCGTGGTTGAGAGAGTGGACGAGGTCGACATCAAGGACTCGCTGCACCTGAGGATTGAAGATGGCGTACCAATCCTGGCCAGTCTTCTTGTTGTGGGGAGCCACAGCATCAACCTCAAGGTCGCCAAGTGCGTTTCCCACAGCAGGTGCATGAGGCCCGCCCATTCGACCGTGGTCGGGAGTCGGGTGGCTAACCTGAGGCGAAGCCGCACTTCCAGGGTAAGGAACGGGAGTATTAATCTGGGGGGTTGCAGGACCGCCGACAGTACCTGGAGGACGACCAACACCCCTTCTACCTGGACCGGGTGAGGCAGTGCTCTGCGGCTGAGGCCCCATTCCATTAGAGACAGGACCTGGAGGGTAGGTTTGAGAGTAAGGAGCTTGCTGTGCATTAGGGTGAGGAGGAGGGACAGGAAGGCCAGGAGGACCTTGGCCCATCTGGTGCTGAGGTCCCAGGGGCTGCTCTTGAGGAGGGGCGTGGCCCTGCTGCGATTGTTGCTGCTGCTGAGCACCTTGGGGTTGGCCCTGCTGGCTCTGCTGTTGGCCCTGTTGAGGGGGGGCAAGACCTCCCTGACTGCCACCAGCCATGATGCCGCTGAAAAGACCATTGCCGGGGGCAATGGATGGAGGCTGCTGTGAGGGAGCAGCATGTTGAGGTGGGCCCGGGATACCAGGCTGGAGGCCGTTCTTTCTGGCCGTATCGATCTGATGTCGCAGACCGGCAATCTCTTCTTCGTATCTACGGTTGACTGGTTAATGTATATCCGAATTGGCTAACAGCACACCACTAGCTTACTTCTGCTTTAGAGCGAGGTGAGTCTGTTCCATCTGATAGACCTTCTCACGGACCATTTGCATTTCGCTGACTTGCGCGGCAACTAAAGATACACATGTGTTAGCTTGGAGGAAGGAGATGACGCGATATAAACCATCAACGTTGGAGTAGTAGACATACTCTGATGCTCATAGTTTTCAGTCGTACGCATTTGAGTATCAAACTCAACCCTAATTTGCTCGAGCAACTCATTCAGGCGAGTAGAATTACCCTGGGGGCCGCCCCCCATGGCGCGATGCGGATACATCGACATGGCGCAAAACAGATCTGAACGACGGGGAGTTCAGTGTAATTCGAAAGGAGGAGGGTAGGTGTTCGGCGAAATCGATAATAAGATAGTAATCGCGTTTGATGCTCCGTATATCGGGCGCAACCAGGTGTAGGCGCGTGTCAGTAAGTCGGTGACAGCGCGAGGCTGGGTGCCAAGGCAAGCTGATGACAACGACAGCTAACGCGATCGCGAACCGGGTGTGTTGACGAAAAGAGTAGCGATGTGTAATGGAAAAAGCCCCTGATAGACAAAGGCTAGTTAGTGGTTGAGGTCGCGGATTACTTGCGACAGTGAGATGCGTGGCCGCTACTTGACGATTCCAGTGATAGTGGATTAGGCGCGATGATGGTTTTGATGGAAGGGGAGGAGGGAAGAAAAAAAGAGAGGCCCAGCCGAGGAGGAAGCGGAAGCAGAAGCGGGCTAAGACGCTAGGTGTAGCTCTTGCTCTTCAAATGAGTGGGGTTAAAAAGTAGGAAAGACTGGACACCTAGATCAGCCTCGACAGGGGAGTTAGACCTCAAAACGGGCGGTCCGGGGGCAATCACCAGGGGTTTACAGGTGGGTCCATGCTAAAGAGGGGTGAGTTCAGCATTGTGCACGCCACTGATCTGGGCTTTTTGCTGGTTCGCCCGATGCTGTGACACCCTCCATTCTCCCATTTTCGACGACGGCATGGGCACTAAGACGGGTAGTTAGCGCACGCCCCTTTTCTTCCTCTCCCTGTCACAAACCCAACCTTGGTCGCTTGGCGCGCCGCAACAGATCCTGGAGTGTTTATTGGGAAGCATCATATCCACATCTATTATCAACGTTCAGTCTTGAATGATGAGTTTCCTCATGAACCGTCAACCGAAACTCTAGGCCAGAGGCCAAAGGCTTTTGCCACCACCAAGCACTAGGTACATCTCATACTTTCTGGCGCAGCTGTTGAGCCGCATGTTTCCTGAACAAAATGCTGATATTCCGATGCCATGAAAAACACGATGTCTTACCATCATCATCACCACACCTGGTTTAACTGCATGTGAACTCTAATTCGTGGCCCCTACTGGACACATACTCACACTGAAATAAACCGCAAACCATTAAAGCTATAATACACTGCGAACATCAGGTACCTACCTAGGTACCTTAGGTATCAAGATTGACGGAGTACGTAGTAGCTTCAACCGACAACATACCCTGTACCTAAGAAATGGAGAAACACGCGGGTTTTTAAGTTTATTATTAGCTCTCCAGCTCACAACAACCCTTTCCCACAGCCGATTGCCACTGTCTCCGTTAGCCCAAAACTGTACCTCCGAACCAACTGGGGTTGAATCATATGTGGTCAGCCTTTCTTGCATGACAACAGAGCCGCGTTACCACCCACCAAGTAACGCTCCTAGTTGGATTGAACAGTTTTGTGCAACATCTGTGCGAGGTTTGATCACAGGTGACTGACTGGTGCCTCACACACTAACCAATCCCTCGCCGACACAAAAAGTCAGCAAATGTGGTGATTGCCAAAATCAGTGTTGAGGTTGGATGATAGCAGATAGTGGATTATGAGTAGTGTTGCAAATAAACGTAGACGCGCATTTCATATGGTTGATGTCTAAGTCGGGTTCAACAAATCAAAAGATTGGGGCTGTCATGGTTCAAATTGACAGCGTCCTTCTACTCGACCACTTCAGTATCCGTAGTACGCCCAAGGTTGATCGAGAGCCACTGACAGAAAACAACCGTCCGTATGATGTCAGCCCTTTAATGCGTAGAGGGTGCAGAACATGGGATACATGCCCATAACTCTGAATACGACCTAATTGAACTAGAATTAGACAACTTTTTTTTAGTACCAATAATGAGAACACATCAGGTTCTAGACCGCGTGGGAATATTGTTTGGATCAAAGGTGAAGAGGCGGGGAGCTACAGATACACAGGGTTTAAATACTGTGTTGTACTCAGTAGGGAGAGAAGTTGACGGACGTCACCTCTTATACCCGAAAGACATGAGTGATAAACCCGTCTTGAGGCCGTGGGTTAGGTGAGTTTTTGTTTAGTGTGAGACTCTGGTTTGGCGTGGAAAATGGATAACCCCAACTTCCAAGGTTTCCCCGACGTATTCGTTTCCGTATTTCCGCACCATCTAACCGTATCTCAACAGGCTCAGCTATCGATCAAGCACTTTGCCTTGATGTTTATTTCCAAGGGACAATTCCCCCATATACATATATACTGATGGGTTATGACTTTAAAAAGAAAATATCTATTCAACGGCCACTGCATAGTGCACTACCTACGGATACATGGCAGACTACCGAATACACCTCAATATGAGTGAACCAAATATCTTGGGCGTGGTTGTTGCGGTGAGGATCTACACAGATTAAAAGGCTGAATGATCAAAGCACGAATCGTTCGATATATCGTCTTCGTCATGTCGGAAAATAAATGGTCCCTGATGCAAAGCGGATCACCAATTCCAATTGTCAATTACCATTGGTTGACAAGCTCTCGGGCCCTGAGCAGCCGGAACAGACCACTTCAATCAACAAGAGCATCTATCATTGTCGACCCTTGTTTTTGTTTCCCCTTGATCCAGACCCATACGTATACCCATAGTGAATCTGGAGCTAGAAACCAAGTAGAACACAGTAATTAGTCCCAGTAGATCGTCGTCCGGACCACTTCGGAGCTCATCATGCGATTATTGATCAGAGACGACTGTTACTGGCATCGTTCCTTGACGAATTCCACCACTCTCACATGCCATTGAGAGAGACTAATCATATCAATGGGAGGTTTAAGTGATCTGTATTCGTATTCTCATTCTAATTCTCGTTCTCAAATCGAATGCAGTGTTTTGGGCATTGCTTCATGTATAAACCACACATTATATCAATTGAGTGGCCGAGACCGTGCTTCTGAGGGTTCCTCTTCTCGTACGTTTCTCATCATGAGATCAACTAAAAGCTTTCCTTCCCAAGCTCCCAATTGGATCAAGCGAGTTCCAAAGACCCCTTCTTCTGTGCACAGGCATCCCTGACAAAAACAGCCGCCCCGCGCCGCAACCCGCCGACGAGCCCCGGTAGTATCAGACAATGTGATTTCTTTCCCTTGGTCGATTCATTGATAAAAGAAGGCGAATGCCGTATTTCTTGGTGAGTCGGATTTCTCAACCATTCAGCTTTGGAGAGGGTTTGCCGTCATTATATGCCTTGCGTGCTTGTCCCTTGAGGTGGTGTTGCATCTTTGCTGTTGTTTACTTACACCAGCCTTCCACAACACGCATATAAGAATCAACACTCGTTCATTTACTTAGGTCCTCACAACTTTTGAGTAAGCTCGAATCGCCCATCATGGATGTCGTCCTTGAGGTCGTCGATTATTTCGTCGCCGATCACGCCTACGCCTACTTTCACCCAAAACCTCCGACCCCTTATGACTTTCCAACACCCTCCAACTCAACCAATACCTCGGCCAAAGCCTTCTCTACATGGACTTATAAGCCGGCCACTCAGTTTATTACGCTTGATCCTCCAGAGGAAGCCTACATGAGCGCCTGGGACCGTGATAATCCTCTTCGCCAGGCTCTTACTTTATATCTCATCACCTGGTATGTGTTGATGGTCGCATACACATACTCAGCTAACATGTCCTAGGATATTTGGCCTTCTTGTCTACTTCATTGTCGCATCGCTTTCATACATCTTCATCTTCGACAAGAGAACGTTTAACCACCCGCGTTTTATCAAGAACCAGGTCCGCCTTGAGATCATCGCAGCCAACAAGGCCATGCCTGTCATGGCTATCATCACAGCACCTTTCTTCCTTCTCGAAGTTCGTGGCTACGGCAAGCTCTATGATACCACTGAAGATGGGCCTGGACTCTGGTACAACTTCTTCCAGTTCCCGCTGTTTCTCCTGTTTACCGACTTCTGCATCTACTGGGCTCATCGCTGGCTTCACCACCGCCTGGTTTACAAGTATCTGCACAAGCTTCACCACAAGTGGATTATGCCTACTCCCTTTGCCAGCCACGCTTTTCACCCCCTTGACGGCTTCACCCAGTCGTTACCCTACCATATCTTCCCCTTCATCTTCCCACTTCAGAAGATGGCCTATGTTGCGCTCTTTGTGTTTGTCAACCTCTGGTCTGTCATGATTCACGACGGCGAGTACCTCACCGACAACCCTGTCGTCAACGGGGCCGCATGTCACTCGCTGCATCATTCTCGCTTCGAGGTCAACTATGGCCAGTTTTTCACTGCCTTTGATCGTATGGGTGGCACATACCGCATGCCTGAAAAGTGGATGTTCGAGCGTGACATGAAGATGTCGGAGGGCCGATGGAAGAAGGAGATTGAGAAGGTGGATGAGCTCATTGAAGAGATCGAAGGTTCTGACAACCGCACCTATGGCTCGTCCAGCACAAAGAAGACGCAGTGAAAGTGCTGGGGATTAATCCTAAGTCTTTGCCAATATTACCGTGTATCGGTTTTGTCTAAGGCCTGTGGTCTTGATCAAGCCTTTGAAGTTCTCAGGCACATAACTTACACCTATAAGCCTCGACATGTTTGGTCGTTCCGCTTCAACAACTTACTAGCTTACCTGCCTAAAGTTGATGGTTTTTTTGTACATATATTCACAGCTTTGTAATGGTCTACACTCTGATGGCGTTTGACGGAGATTGCGATGATTATGAATAATTCATCGATTGAACATTTAGTTTTGAACGTTTGGAGAAACTGTAATAACCGCATGGGAATATAAGAGCCGTTCCCAATGAACAATAATAACCATTTCGCATCCCAGCCAGACTCCTTGCCGTGCAGGTCAAAACTGACTACAGGCCACTGATAAGAATCGCATTTTGTGGCAAACCAAACACACGCTATCCGGACATATGAGAGCAAAGGAGAATATGATAGATCAAATGAAAGCAAGAATAACTCAGGAGGTATAGGAAATTGCATCTGGTGTGCCAATGTAAAAGTGTATCGGAAGTCAAGCAATGTAAGCTCTGGCGAGTAACAAGGTGTTAAAGATGATGTTATTGGTGACACGAATCATCGTAGAGTAGTAGTAATAGGAGAATCGAATTCGAATTCGGATATCATCGTAGTGCGCTTGGAATAATGTCGATAGTTCGTGACCCTGTGAGCAGCTCTTTATGAGAAGCTCACAAACTTCGGATCTCTCGGTAGTCCATCAGCGCCAATACCGTTGGCCTTGAATCGGTTCTCCATGTAGACCTTTCTCGCCTGGTCAAAGTTCATCCTCCTCTTCTTCATGATGGCCAGAACCTCCTTCTTGGCTGTATCATCGAGACCTGCGCGAGAGTCACCTGACTCGACATTTCCAGACAGATCGAAAGTGCTGCTGGATAGACCGGCTTCGATATCGTTCGCGAAACTATTCGGAAGCCGCGAGTAGATGTAGTCTGCGCCTGGGAGCCGGGGTCGCATATGTTGGACGTGGGGGAGCCAGTGGGCTCGGGTGAAGAAGAGGACCGTGGCGAGAACGATGGTGAAGAGCGAGACGGAGTAGAGAAGATACGACATGGTGGGCGGCTTTTGTATTAAGTGAATACTTGTATGGAATGCGTCGAGCGAATGAATTTGGTGCAAAGAAGGAGAAGAGGCTGAAGCGATCGGGTACAAATGAGAGAAGCAGTCAAGTTGCAGGCGTGCAGAAGGGTTCGAGGACGGGACGTCAAAGTCGCATGATAAGACGCCTCTGGTCCTATTCAGACGGGACTATCGAGAGTTCAGAGTCGCGAGTCGCAAAGCGCAGAGTTTAAATGTCGTTGGATGTCAGTATTTGCCCTCCGCAAGATCCGGATTTGAACAAGGCCAGTCTTGTTCCCTTTGTCTCAGGAATGTTAATGGGGGACGTGGTGCTGACGTGACTTTTGATTGCGAAGCCTCGGGCTCCCTCTCCCAATCAATTAAGCCACGCGTAATTGGCTTGGCACAGCCGCAACTGGACACTGGGACACGCAAGTTCGAGACTGAAAGATGGTAGGTTTTCTAACAAGAGGATTCTATTATCACAAATAGTTATAGTTGGTCATATTAAGGAAGATTATACTTAGCACATGAGCCTTCTAATGTTGGGCTCGGATGACATCAGGGATTACTCCCGTCCATTCGTCTCCAAACTCTCACGTTGCACTGTTAAATGCTGCAATCCACTGGCCCAGTATTCTAAGGGGCACCACTCGGCCCCTTTGGTAAGCCATGTCTAGCCCTGTTTGGCATGCTAGGCGAGCCCCACCTTTTCGCCGCGCACACAATTTCCATTCAAACTGGTGAATAGAGAGTCCTTTGGAAGTTGGAACTGGATATCACGACGACAACCTTAAGCTTCACTCTCCCCGGTCAATTTTCACGCCAAAACCTCAGTCACAATGTCTACCGCTCAGGAGCTCTCCAACATTTCCTCGGACTTGATCTGGGAGATCGTCCGTGAGTTTCCCTCCGACGAATTTTGAATTGAAGTCATAGGGCCTTGCGATATGCGCCTGGTATTGGAACCAATTACTGAAACGTTTTTGCGATTGCGCAGGTGACAACAACTGCTTCTCTGCCAAGAGCAAGAAGAACGGCGGTGTTCAGTTCTCCCGAGACCCCCTCAACTTGACCAACAAGACCTCCCGCAAGGTATGATCCTATTGTCGACTCTTGATCCTTTTTGAGTATTCGAGGGACTGTAGTGGGACGTGTGGGCTAACTCGCTTTACAGCACGCCGGTTTCGTCAACGACAAGGTACGATCACGAATATAGCGATGAAACAGACCATCTCGATGAATGAACGTACGAAGCTAAACGATTGGTATTAACAGGCCCTCGGTATCTCCTCCGGCGAGAAGGGTGCTGTTGTTGTCACCTCCAAGAAGGCCCAGCCCAACAAGCCCGCCCAGAACCTTGTCAACACCACCTACAGCGGCTCCAAGAGCAACCGCAAGTGAGTACAAGACTGATCACAACTATCTGCGAACCTGGGCTGACCATGAACTCCTCTCCAGGACCTTCCAGGCTGTTGCCAACCAGACCGCCAAGAACGGCTACCGTGCTGACCTCCGCTCCGCTGCTGTCGAGCGTGTTTCCGCTATCAAGCGAACCAACAAGCCCGTCAAGCCCGAGCCTGAGCAGAAGCTCCGTGGCAACAAGGCCAAGAAGGCCGCTGCTGCCACCGAGGAGAACTAAGCTGTCTGTTGTCAAGATAGAAAGGAATTGTGAAGAAGGCTGGGGTATGGAGCTAGGGAGGTAAGCTGCATAGCCCATATCTGATGAAAATAGGATCAGAGTGGGCAAAGCACATGAACCGAGGTCCTCTGGGTCATTCACGGCTGGAGTTATTGAGCTCAAAATGAATGAATATTCCGTCGGCCACATGGTCGGCAACCCAAAAAATTGTGTCACTGAACATTAAGGTGCATATTTATGATCATTTGAACAAACCCATATCAACTTATGCCAATGTCGCCTGTGACACTCGCCATTGTTCTTGGAGCGCATATGGCCACGGAGTAATTAATAGTCCTAGCCAAGCACTGACAAACAAGCCGGAACGAAACCTCTACTAACATACATGTGCGTCTTTGAACGAGCACTCATGATGCTGCTTGGGTCTACAAGTGCGAAGCGGCAGATATCGGGTCATGACTTCGGTACCACAAGATACCGAGGATCATGCCGAGCGTAAGGTCGCCGAGGATGCTCATGATGCGAAGTAAGACGTCACCATGCCGGTCGACCCCGGAACAACATATTGAATTGTTAAGTTCATCAAAATATCGGGACGACGTGGTGCTCTAATAGCCGTAAGTCGGAGTTTGTTCTGTTGACGCTGCCGCAGATCAATCTCCAGACGCAGCAGGTCAAGACATAGAACTCGATTTGATTGGCACAGTAGACGCAATCCATTCGCCGAAGCTAGTAATTGTATAACGATAACTCGATGGAAACGATCAAGATCCAAAGGCTGGAAGCTTTAATGCACCAGAATTAGCAGGACAGACAAACTTGTGTTTGATATGTGTAGAGCAATATCTGTGAGCTATGGTTCTTTTTAGCCTGGTGGTGATTACTTGTGAAAACAGAAAACATGAAGCGCACATAGTCTTAGTGAAGTTGGAGCTTTGAGACAAATGCAGGGTGTTGGGTGACATTCCTGCAAGTACAATGATATAGACGAATAAAGGATGGACACATAGAGTTTCGAACCAAAGAATGAGAAGTGTAGGATTTACACGACTCAATTACCAATGTTTTCACATGAGCGACTTGTTTCAACGCCACCGCGGAACTTGGTCGGAGAATTAAGTTTGGATATGGCGTTCTCACCGGAGTTGGGTCGGGGTAAAGACCGCTCCGGACTCGGGATTGCGACAAATGGGCGGCCTGGTGAGCCCAGGTGCTCAATTTCAGGGGAGCTTTTGGTCTGTTTGGTCCCTGGAAATACTGCAAGCTTTCCCCACGGGCCGTCAAACGCAAGGTCGGGTTTCAGAAGCGAACCAGATCCAAGCCCAAGGCAAACAATCTGGGCATATGGAACTCCTCCTCAAGTTATATTGGCGGCTCTAAGGGCCGGCTGAATCCAATTGGCAACGGGTCCTCAAAAGCATAAGAGGGCTAGGACTCGGGGCCCATTACTATTATGTGTCTCCATCAGGAGCTGTAGTTGATGAGAGCGCTTGCGCACCAGTCCCCTAACAAGGCCTTGCGCCAAGTGATGTGCCAGGTCTCCCACAACTGGAGCGGATCGCCATTGCGTATAGTTAGAGTGGGCGGGCGAGAGGGAGATGTTGATGGGTGAATGGAAGGAAGAAAGTCCATGATGGTGGAGGTCTAGGGGATAGTCCGTGAGGCGATATCATGAGAATTGTTCAAGGTCCCCTGCCGTGATGAGGAGTTTTCCAAAAACAGTGAATTCTGTTGAGATCGTAACGTAATTATTCGAAATGGAAACTCATGATAGCTGGTAATAAGCAATCCGAAGCTGGCGAAAGAGAGGCGAGATAATAATGCCGCGCCGTTTGGTTCGCCTGTTCAACAGGTCTGGCAGTGGGCAGTGGGTTCTAGATTGTGGATGGTGCCCCTCAATTGTTGTTGATTGTCATTGATCCTTAGACCCTTGCGAACAAACCCCTCCTTACCCCCACTAGAGCTTCCATACCCAGAGTTGTACGGATACCGCGACAGCTCTGTTGCTTTCCCCGCTCGCCATCCATAGCCTGGCTGTCGCACATGTTTGTATTTGCGACGATGGTCTCGGACATGTAAATGCCCCAAGAGTCTCCGTTAGTTCCGTCAATTCGCAGGTTCCCGGTTAGATTAGATGAAGCGAGATTATGTCGGACACAGTAGGAGAAGTGATGGTGATGTAGTACCAATAGTGATTGAGGCTGTATTATAGAGGTAGGTAAGGTTAGGAGGTCTAACGTTAGGTCAGTACCCAAGACCCAATACCCAAGACCCAAGACGCAGTGTCTCAGAAAAGTATCGGCATGACGGACTAGTAGAGTGCGGCAGGTATCGCCGTGGTGGTTGCCGCAGTACTGTACCAGTCATCGCTGCCTCGAGCTCTGCTTCCTACATTACTTATTTTAACCCTCTGCCCACCTCTTTTCTAACCCAGGTTCTGCCCTCTCCATTCTTCCATCAACTTGTCTCTTCCTTCCTACTTATTCTTTATTCACTCTCATCCTTACAGAGTAACTGCTCCTTACAAAACTTTACGCCCACTTACACACACTCGTCAAGATGGTTAAGGCTGGTACGTATGAGCGAGCACTGTCTCACCCACCCCGCTTCACCTTGATGTCTGCCATCTCCGTGAAGACTGCGCTGTATGCGCCTCGATATTTCTTTCGAGAGCTTTTTGTAACAAACAATTGACACATCTCCTAGTTGTTGCTGGCGCCTCTGGTGGCATTGGTCAGGTATGTGCAAATTGCTCACTCAAACGTTGATATTGCGCAAGCTAACATTTGCCGATTCACAGCCTCTTTCTCTGCTCCTCAAGACCTCTCCTCACATCGACGAGCTCGCCCTTTACGATGTTGTCAACACCCCAGGTGTTGCCACCGACCTTTCCCACATCTCATCCCGCGCCGTGAGTCAACCCCAGCTTCTCCCCGGACAAGCTTTCGCAATTCCCTTCTACCGAAACCACTACTTGCTCACACCCTTTACAGAAGACCACTGGCTACCTTCCTGCCAACGATGGCGCTAAGGCCGCCTTCAAGGACGCTGACATTGTTGTCATCCCCGCTGGCATTCCCCGTATGTGAAGGCCCTACCCCGGACATCCGGCGTTGGTTCCCGCGTGTCCGATCGACCCCAGAGCCACTCCCCAGTTTTACTATACTGACCAGTCTCCCCGCACAGGCAAGCCTGGTATGACTCGTGATGACCTCTTCAACATCAATGCTGGCATTGTGAAGGGACTCATCGAGGTTATTGCTGAAGTCGCCCCCAAGGCCTTCATCCTCGTCATCTCCAACCCAGTCAACTCTACTGTTCCTATCGCTGCAGAGGTTCTTAAGGCCAAGAACGTGTTCAACCCCCAGCGTCTCTTTGGTGTCACCACTCTCGACATTGTCCGTGCCGAGACCTTCGTTGCTGAGGTCACTGGCAGGTCTAACCCCCAGGAACTGACCATTCCTGTCATCGGTGGTCACTCTGGCGAGACCATTGTTCCTCTCTTCAGCAAGGCCTCTCCCTCCGTTGAGATCCCTGACGACAAGTACGATGCTCTCGTGAACCGTATCCAGTTTGGAGGTGATGAGGTCGTCAAGGCCAAGGATGGTGCCGGTTCCGCTACTCTGTCCATGGCATATGCTGGCTTCCGGTATGTTGTAGCTTGAGTTCCTCTTTTTTAACCAGTTGCTAATATGGCTCTAGGTTCGCCGAGAAGGTCCTTCGTGCTGTCAACGGCGAGAAGGGTCTCGTTGAGCCTAGCTACGTCTACCTCCCTGGTGTTCCTGGAGGTGAGGGCATTGCCAAGGAGACTGGCAACGACTTTTTCTCTGTCCCTATTGAGCTTGGCGTAAGTTCGGATTCGTTCCTTTCCAACTATACTAATTTGCTAACGCAACATAGCCCAATGGTGCCGAGAAGGCCATCAACCCCTTGGAGGGTATTACCGAGAAGGAGAAGGCTCTCTTGGCCAAGGCCACCGACGGCCTGAAGGGCAACATCAGCAAGGGTGTCAGCTTTGTCCACAACCCTCCCCAAAAGTGAATACCCCAAGTTTAATACCTTTCCTAATACCCAGTAAGAGGCTTCCGGAGGAGGCCAGGATACTCTTAAGGAGGCCAGGATACTCTTAAGGAGGCCAGGATACTCTTAAGGAGGCCAGGATACTCTTAAGGAGGCCCATAGCTATGGCGTTAGACATAGTAATATGAGTCATGAGCACGATTGCTGATGATATGATTTCCACAGGCTGTGAAATGCTCCGGGCGATTGTTCACGATCGATGCCTTTTAGGGTCCCGATGTTGAATCTCAGGGACTGCTGCAGGTATGATTGGAGTTTTGGTCAAGGGTTGGTCTAAGCATGGCGATATTTAGCTCTTGCGTTTACGACAATTGATGGTTGGAAACTGGCATGCTGTGCCCGGACTTTGTGTGAAAGGGTATCATGTTATTATAACTAGGCGGACAATTCTCTTAGGATTTGTTTGATATGGTTTTAATCTGAAAGACGGCTCCCGGCAACTCGTTGATCTCAGCTTGGACACTGGTATTGATTCCAAGGGCAGCTAATGCGCCCCGAACGACACCACATGGGAACCATAGAAACTAAAAGTCACAGACGGTCAGTGTGAGAAATGCAAACATGAGGACATCCATGTGATCATACCGGTTGTGCGCGAACAATAGCTTGGCCCCCAGCTTCTGTGCTCATGCGAGAGAAGGGTCGGAAGACGTTATCGGTCAATACATATACTCCCTGGATTAACATTAGCGCAATACTCCACGAACCGTTGGTGCCAGGAGATGTACTCTATGGTTTGTCTTAAGGTTGTCAATATTCTTGCCAAACACCAATGTCCAGAGATCTTTGCACAGGAACTTAATGACGTCGAGTGTATCGTTGAATCGTGGCCGGTCTCTCGAGAATCTGTTGTAGTATAAGTCATCAGGCGCAATGTATCTCGAAAGACTGATACGCACCTCTCTACAAGACCCTGTCCAACTCTGTAGCCCAGCATCTCAAGTCGATAATGCACCGCATCCATATCTTCCTCCTCATCCTTCCGTGTCGCCGTGCCGGCCATTATGCCAGCAGCGTTGGAGCTGACTGCGTGGCTGGTAGAGGCAACATCGGTAGGTGTGCTATTTGAGTCTGACGCGACAGCATCCCTCTCGTGAGTGACGCGGTAGGCCATAGGAACGAGTTCGATGAGGAGAAAGTCAAGACAGGAGGAGCTGAGGAAGTTCGCGGATGGATCGCTCGAGTTATAGGGAGGCATGACGGGCTCGAAAGACATGATGGGCGAGTTGTAGGATTCCTGTTATTAATTGAGAGGTCAAGATATGGGAGAGAAGTGCGCGTAATACGAGAACAACAGTTTGCGAGAATGAAGGCTTTGCAGTTTCTGAAGTAGTTGGTAGCAGACGATGTTGATTTAGCCAAGCTCTAAGGGATATGCTTCCTGAGCTCTCCCCAGACGGCCCCAGAGGTTCAGAGGGAGCTTCTTGTGAATGAGTCAGCAGATCACTGATAACGATAACTGATAAGGCTGGGGACCCTCTTTGTACGTAGTACAACGCGGGGTTTGTTTTTCTTGGAGGGGCAGAGAAAAGTAAAAAAAAAGTTTCAATGGTCAGTCTAGGTACAGAGTTAGTTCCAGCCCACCACCAACATTCTGTCTCTTCCAAGAGCTGGTTTCTCTCAAGGGTGAACCAATTGAAGTAAGTATCACATCAAATACATATGCACACATCTCTAACATTGATTACTCACAGCAGTACTTGCCCTTTTGTCGAGACCTAACTGGACCGATTCCTCCGCCGAACTCGGAATCGCATTCATTCGATTCCTTTTTCTCTCGCATATTTTCACAAACGGACATGGCAGACCTTCGAATCTTGCTCATCGGCAACGGCGGCCGTGAGCACGCTCTGGCTTGGAAGCTTAGTCAATCTTCCCGAGTTGAGCAAATCTTTGCTGTCCCCGGTAACGGAGGTACTGCTGGATGCCCCAAGACGTCCAATATCACCTCAGTCAAGGCCGAGGACTTCGCCAGCCTTGTTAAGTTCTCTCAAGAGAATGGCGTGAACCTGGTTGTTCCTGGTCCTGAGGCTCCTCTTGTCGACGGAGTCGAGGAATGGTTCCGAAAGGCTGGCATTCCCTGCTTCGGCCCCTCCAAGGAGGCTGCACGACTTGAGGGCAGCAAGACCTACTCCAAGGATTTCATGAAGAAGTACAACGTTCCCACAGCCGCTTACGAGAACTTTTCCGACTACAACAAGGCTGTTGCCTACGTCGATAATGTCGACCATGACGTTGTTATCAAGGCCACTGGTCTCGCTGCTGGCAAGGGTGTTATCCTTCCCCAGACCAAGGAGGAGGCCAAGGCTGCTCTGAAGCAGATCATGGTTGACAAGGAGTTTGGCGACGCTGGAGATGAGGTTGTCATCGAGGAGCTTCTCATTGGTGATGAGCTCAGTGTTCTTACCTTCTGCGACGGATACACTATTAGATCCCTTCCCCTTGCCCAGGACCACAAGCGCATCTTCGACGGAGACTTAGGCCCTAACACTGGTGGCATGGGCTGCTACGCACCTACAAACATTGCGACCAAGGAGCTCACGGAGCTCATCGACCGCGAGATTCTCGAGCCCACTATTTCCGGTATGCGACGAGAGCAGCAGCCTTTCCGTGGTGTTCTCTTCACTGGTCTCATGATCACCAGCAAGGGCCCCAAGGTTCTCGAGTACAACGTCCGATTCGGCGACCCCGAGACACAGACTGTCCTCCCTCTTCTCTCTGCTGATACCGATTTGGCCGATATCATGCTCGCTTGCGCCAATGGCTACCTTGACAACTGCAAGTTGACCGTTGAGAACAAATTCAGCGCCACGGTTGTCCTTGCTTCTGGTGGTTACCCCGGCTCTTACCCCAAGGGCAAGGCCATGTCTGTTCAGACACCGCCTCCCGGTTGCACCATCTTCCACGCTGGTACCACACTCGACAGCACTGGCCTTAAGACATCTGGTGGTCGTGTTATTGCTATCAACGCTGTTGGTGATTCTCTCCGAGCCGCTGTTGATGCTGCTTATGCCGCTCTGGACAACAAGGCTATTGAATTCGAGGGCGCGTTCTATCGCAAGGATATTGCCCACCGAGCGTTCCGCTCTACCGCTCAGGCTTCCATGACTTATGCCCAGGCCGGAGTTGACATCCAAGCCGGTAACGACTTTGTCGAGAAGATCAAGAAGGCTGTTGCCAGCACCAAGCGACCTGGTGCTGATGCTGAGATTGGCGGCTTCGGTGGTGAGGTTGACCTCTCCCAGGCTGGCTACCCCCAGGCTCCCATCATCGTTGGCGCTATCGACGGTGTTGGCACCAAGCTCATGATTGCGCAGGAGATGAAGAAGCACGACACCGTTGGTATTGATCTGGTTGCGATGAACGTCAATGATCTTGTCGTCCAGGGTGCTACTCCTGTCATGTTTCTTGACTACTATGGTTGCAGCAAGCTGGATCTCTCCACGGCTGCTGATTTCGTCCAGGGCGTTGCTGATGGCTGCCGTCAAGCTGGCTGTGCCCTTGTTGGTGGCGAGACCGCCGAGATGCCCGGCATGTACCAGAAGGATGACTACGATGCTGCTGGCTGCGCTGTCGGCACTGTCACTGCTGATGCCAAGCTCCCTCGAAAGGACGACATGGCCCAGGACGATGTTCTCCTCGGTCTAGGTTCAGTTGGTGTGCACTCTAACGGTTTCTCCCTCGCTCGCCACATTGTGTCTCGTGCTGGTCTCAGCTACACTGACCCTGCTCCTTGGGACCAGTCAACCACCGTTGGCGAGTCTCTCCTCACCCCTACCCGAATCTACGTCAAGTCTCTCCTCCCTGTTCTCCCCCACGTCAAGGGTCTTGCTCACATAACTGGCGGTGGTCTCGTCGAGAACGTGCCTCGCATGATTCCCGACTCACTCGCTGCCGAGATTGAGTTCGGCTCATGGGAGATCCCTCCTGTCTTCAAGTGGCTCCGTGATGCTGGTAACGTTGAGCCCATCGAGATGTGCCGCACCTTCAACTCTGGTGTCGGCATGGTCATTGCCGTCGATGCCGCCAAGGCCGACACAGTTGCACAGGCTCTTACCGATGCTGGTGAGAAGGTGTACCGCATCGGACGTCTCACTCGCCGTGACCAAGGCGAAGCTTGCTTGATCCACAATGTCGACTCGTGGAAAGCCGAGACCGCGGTGCCTAGCAAGCGCAAGGATATTGGAGCGTAATTGGATAAAGGAATAAAAACGGAATGTGCAATTTTTGGAGTCTACTGGGTGTCATGATGGAATAGGAATATAGTTTAAAACTGGGGTCAGATTTTGATGTTTTGAGGATGAGATAGAAGGCGTGCTTGAGATGATATTTCGCAAAGCCAACCCACGCAACATGAATTAAAAAATATTATCTGCTTTTTTGACGCCTAAGTTTCCCGGTGTGAACATGATGAATAAAGGCATATTTTATCATGCCGTCTTCGTTCTGACGTGAGAAGGGAGTGAAATATGCTGCCTATCCTGTTCTATGTGCCCCTTGATGCGATAGAGGCCGATCCCCTCATGCCGCACCCTTCTCAGCGGAAGTAAAATTGTCCCCATAAAGATTAATCCCTCTTCGTTTTGTTTACTCCCTTACACCTCGCGAAAACAACCGTGATAGCAATGCTAGTAATGCGAGTCACCGCAACCTTTGGTAACAGGGGAATCTTTTTCCGTCTCCTCCAACGCCAGATCGTACATGCCAAAAAAAAGAGAAATTATCAACCAACACCCCCAATACTAAGCAGTCTAATAAACTACCTCTTGTAATGTGCTGTAACGTTCGCGTTATGAAGTCTTGCGCCTCCGTCCCTTTTGTTTCTTTCGTCCTCGAGGACGGGCATCATCCTACAGATACCCAACTCCGTTTGACGAGATCGGGGATGTACTGGACATGGTGTACCCGTTCGTTGAGGTGTTTTGCCTTTTGGGAGGTGGAGGCGGATCATCATCGTCATCATCAGAGAGTGTCAAGTCGATGATAGCGGCCATTGGGCGTTTGGAACTGGTAGATGCTATGCCCCTGGGTCCCGCCGAAGAGCTATCACGACCTGCTGTGATAGGCGTACTGATGCTTGGTGTGGCATTCTTGGGCGTCTCTATACGGCGAGCACTGACAGGGTTGACCTCTGATATCACCAAGTCATCATCTTCGTCATCTTCGTACTTATCGCGATAAGACGCGTTGCCGTTTGTCTGCCCTTGATTACTATCATCGGAATTCTTGAGGTGCCATTCACCATTGGGTTCGATAGTAACGGTTTCTTGGCTTTTCGATGTCCTTGTCAGGATGTCTTTAACATACCTATACAGGGTTAGCAGGAGCGTCATTAACCTGATGTATGTTTGAGACTTACGCATCGACAGCCAATTGTTCAAAAGTCGCGGACTTGTAACATATGGGGCACTGCCACTGCGGGCCCTGCTCTTGGAGTTGAAGATAGGACGTAGCATCAAAGCATTGCAAATGTGTGCAACTAAGACCGCGACATGGGAGAGACAGGCGCATGTACGACAACGGACACTTGAGAGAGAGCACTTGAGAAGTAGCAACCACATCGGGATCCTGTGCTTTGGCATTTACTGTACCATGTTAGAGGTGTTGTCCCTGATCGTTGTATGAGCAGTACTTACGTTCTTGCTTCACGGATTCGATCGATATCCTCTTCCCATTAGCAATGCGATCCACGAGGTCTTCGACTGACGTTGTCTTGCAAATGTTGACTACGAGATAGAATTTCTATGACGTGTTAGATTTGATTATGAGAAGCATGCGCCAAGATTGACGGGGAATCCTGACTTGACTGGGACCTGCCTTGGAAGTCAACGCATATGTAAAATCAACGTTGTTGGTATATTTCGGACGAAGCCGAAGCGCTTTAGTGATGTCAACCGGTCTCGTAGAGCCAGGTTTGTTCTTCAAACCACGCAAATTGGCCTTGATCTCACCACCATTGACCTTAAGCTCTGACTGATGAGGAAATGCAATCTCTTGCGTACCTAGACAATCTCCAGCGCAAAACACCATCACACGATATGAAGTGTCATTAACGCACTTCTGTAATGCGGGATGGTCTTCGAGTCTTATGGGATAAGTCACTGTGTTACGATGTGATTGCATAACTTGACAGTGATGTTAGTATACAAATCCGCACAGGCAGAGGAAGAACATAGGCACAGGACTTACCATCGCAAGCCTTCACATCGCCAGCTTGCGCCTCGATCTGGTAAAACGGGCTCGGTTTGAAGGAGATGACCAATGATTGTGACCCCCCGAAACCAGTGCTGGACCGCTGGCCATTAGACAGGCTGCCGTGTGTACTCGGGAATGACATGCTGGATAGACCAAATGGCGTCGACGGACCATGACCATGCGATAGTGGGAGACTCGATCGAGAAGGTGAAGATCCGCTTTGAGAGTTGGAAATAGTATTCTGGACGCTCTGGTGAATTTGCCGCAGGCGCACGAGATCGTTGGCGTTGACGGCTCCTTGGATGACTAAACGATGAAGCGGTCATGGTAAGCTACAGTGCAAGCAGTTTGAGAGAGTGAATCAGAGTGAAAGAAACGGGGGAGCGTGTACAACCCCCTATCGCGAGGTATAGGAGCTAGCGAGAACGAAACCGTGTATAAATTGACCGTAAACTTACGGTTGTGTATGCGCCCCTGTAACTCGGCCTTGATTCCAGTGCTCTTAACGCCGTTGATCTGGCATACGGACGAGAGTTGGCGGTTCAACAGACGGTTTACTTGTCGCACAAGCGCGCCAGCTTCGGATCTCAAATTTCCAGTTCCTTGGGTAGAGGATGGATTTGCGGCCGAAGCCGACCCATAGGTCGAGGAAGCCATATTGAGGGTGTCACCTGCCGCTTATCGATCGGTGTTCGTAATTCAAGATCGGAGCTTGTCGGTATCGGTATTGTTATCGGAGTCGGTGTTGATCCGGAGCACAGTTATGAGCAGTGTTGAGGCAGGTGCAGCCAGGTTCCAGGTTCAGGCGCGAAGAGTGAATTTGTAGTGGTCGCGCAACTACATCCAAGGCAGATGCGCAGGCAAAGTGCAGCCAGTGTTGGAAAGAGACTCCGTGGGCGAGTGACGGAAGATGGAGTGGAAAGAAAAGAGAACTATAGCCAGTTGCACCACAAGCGAAAGAGAAGGCGCGTAACCAGACGATAGGTAGAGTTATCACTGTCCCGCGATAGACACAAGAATGCCTAAGTACTAACGTAGGTAAATATTCAACTTCCTCTACCACCACGCGTGCTCTAACGTTAAAAGGTTGTCGTCGCCTTCTCACGCTACCCTATGTCATGTTTGCCTGGGCAGACCATAACTTGGCTTAGCCCTGAAAATAGAAGGCGGTGGTCACTGGCACATGCAGGTCAGGGGCCTACCTACCTCCTAGTACCTGGGTACGGAGTAAAAGCACCTAAAGTTCCAGCTGTCTCAGTGGAGGTAGCTTAGCCACGCACCGCCACACCTTCCGCCCCTCGCGCGCATCCCGTCCCGTCCCAACTTTTTTTTTCTCAGTAGCAAAGACTGGCTCTGAGAAAGACTTTCTTCCTATTATCCATCTACAACCATATATCGACAAAATGGCAAAGAGCGCACGAGCAAGCACCAGAAAGGTCAACAACAGGCGCCTTGTAAAGAACGTTTTCGGACCCGCAGAGGCTGCCCGAAATGAGCGTCTCTCCGCCAAACTCCTTGAGGTGGCCAAGCAGCCCAAGCCTGAATCCTCAGATGTGAACATGAACAGTGAGTGAGATCAGAAAAAATTAAAATTCTTGAGGCAACGATTCTAATATAGACTCAGCTCAAGATGAGGAAATCAAAGACGATGCCAATGAAAGCGCCCAGGAGGTTGAGGAGACAAGTAAGTTCAGCTGAAGATGCACATCTCGGCCATAGTCACTAACATATGTATCTAGCAATGGATGTGGACTCAGTGAAGAAGCCTTCAAGTGGACGAATTGAGAAGAAGCGACCCGACAAGCGCAAGCAAAAGTCGTCCAAGATCGTTTTCAAGCCTTACGGTACTCGATCAAAGGGCAAGAAGAAGAGCGCTTAAACTGGAGTAAATTGTTTAGACTGGTTATGGTTCTGGTTCTTTATCGTCGGCGTTTAGCAGCAAAATCCAAGTCAATCTGAATCTGTGATACCCGAAATTTGCATCTTGACTTGGCCCTCAGCCTTGTGTGGCTCAACATTTAATACCAACTGATCTAGCCAATCATACTTCTTATTGTGACCATCACCTCTTTGGTTTGTCTTGGCAAGGCTATCAGACTAGGAATACGGAGTAGTTAGCAGCTACCTACCTTAACATGGATGGTCGAACCGCGCTCATGTCGACACGTCCATCTCTTTTGCGGCTGACTCCATTTCATTAATTATTATCCATGGCGCATCAATAATCAATTCCTATCTGCTCAAGCCTTTCTCTCTTCAGAGCTCGTCTCAGTCACTCCTTTGTTTATCTTTTATCTTAGAATTGGCTGTAATAATGGTGTCCTCTAATAACGGCTCGCTGTTGCGTACTCTACTGCTTGTCGCAGCCAATCTTCTAATTCCCGCCTCAATTGTCGTCTTCGCACTGGGATTTTTCCCTTATAAACCATTTTTGCCTGGACTTGCAGAGTTCGAACCTCTCGACTTTGGGTCGCCTCCCGATGCGCCATTCGATCGTTTAATTTTCATGGTTGTTGATGCCTTGAGAAGGTATAGCCTCGATCCATCCCGGATTATCTCACTTTAAACACTCAATTGACCCCCTACTCATAGCGATTTTGTGTACTCGGACCTCTCGGGTTTTGAATATGTTCAAAAGTATTGCAAGCCAATCAAATCCCCTTCTGTTGGCATCTGTACTCACATAATCCTAGCCTCATCCGAGATGGCAGCGCAATGCCCTTCACGGCCAACGCCCGGTCACCCACGGTTACTATGCCGAGAATAAAGTCTATGACTACTGGCTCAATTCCTTCCTTTGTTGATCTGATATTGAACTTTGATGAAGCGGACACTTCGTCGACCCTCGCTTCTCAGGACACTTGGTTAGCCCAGATCAAAGCAAAGGAGATGGGGAAGCTTCTCATGTATGGCGATGACACCTGGCTGAAGCTGTTTCCCAACACCTTTGATCGCGAGGATGGAACTTCTAGTTTCTTTGTAGCGGTTTGTTACTCACAATTTGTTTACTCATCCACCATAGCTAACTTCTGGTTTAGGATTTCACCGAGGTAGACAATAATGTTACCAGGAACGTTGCTCCTGAGTTGGAGAATAGCGACTGGGGTCTCATGGTTCTTCATTACCTTGGCTTAGATCATATTGGGCACAAGGCTGGGCCCAAAAGGTTTGTATTCCCCATAGAACCCTTGGTAGATGTGTGAAAGCTGACACCATGAAGCTCAAACATGGTTCCTAAGCAGCGTGAAATGGATAGTATCGTCCAAACTCTGTTCGAAGCCATCGAGTCCAAGCCTCATTTGGGTTCGACATTGCTCGTTCTCTGCGGTGATCATGGCATGAATGATGCTGGAAACCATGGCGCTTCTTCGCCTGGTGAAACATCGCCCGCCTTGGTTTTTATGTCCCCAAAACTAAAGACAATCGCCTCAAAACTTCCCGCGCCAGCTCAGCCAAAGGATGAGTTCGACTACTACTCTATGGTTGAGCAATCCGACTTGGCACCAACAATTGCTGCCCTCTTGGGCTTCCCAGTGTCCAAGAACAATTTGGGGGCTTTCATTCCGGATTTCCTCCCATTCTGGCACAAAACCAGCGATCAGATCCAGATTCTGGTTCGCAATGCTCGCCAAATTCTTAACATTGTCACTGCTGCTTTCGGCAATGAGTTATTCGACGCACAGAGTGGTACTGACCCATGTGCTTTGGAGCAAACTGAAATCAACGAATTGGCCTGTCAATGGCAAAGAATAAACAAGGAGGCCCACGTCCTCGCAGCTGGCGACAAATTGGATCAACAATGGCTTGATGATATGTCACAGTGGCTCCGTCGCGCACAAGATTTGATGAGCAGTATGGCTTCGAACTACGACATGCCCAAACTGTTCATCGGCCAGGGAGTTGCTGCTGCTGCTGCCATTGCGAGTGCGATTGCCCTTGTACGTCTAGGGGCTCACTGGGACGGACAAGTTCTGCCGTTCGCTCTCCTTACTCTATCCTACGGCGTCATGATGTACGCAAGTAGCTATGTCGAGGAGGAACAGCACTTTTGGTACTGGGCCTCGAGCATCTGGCTTGTGATCCAGGGTGTACTCCATGTCCGCAGGTGCGTAACCGTTATCCATGTCGTCGATGGCCCATGCATTATACTGACTGAGTCATAGAAGAAATAGTCTGGCGGACATTGCTTGGGTCTTTGTTGCTCTTGTAGTATTGAGACTGACCAGAGGCTGGAACCAAACTGGCCAAAAGTTTGCAGGAAGCCCAGACATTGTCAAAAGCTTTATCGTCACACACCCTCAACTCCTCTGGAGCATTCTTACCCTTGGGTATATGATCATGTCCTTCCGCTTTCTCGCGTGTCTAAAGAGCCTCCCCTCAATGGCTAGTACTAGTATCACTTCGGTTCTGCTCATGTCTGCTTATAGCTTCAAACTTGACTTTACCAGCGAGGATGCCCCAGAGCTAGTCGTTGGCTTCGCCAGAACCTTGAACGACCTATTCGTAGGACAGTCACTGCTCTGGAGGGCTCGAACAGCCTTCATCCTCCTCGGTGTCTTATTCGGTTATGGCATCTATCGCTCATTCACTGGCGGCCGAAACGGCCAGCGGCAGTCAGGTAACTCCTCATTTGCAGTACATCTTATGGCGATCACTAACCTCGAAATAGCATACCTCTTTCACCATCTCTACACCATCTTTGGCATGACCCAATCTCGTGCTACCAACATTCCCCTCTTCTTCCTCTCCGATATTCTCTTCCATTCACTCCAGGCCACTGACCTCTCTGTGACCGGAATTGCCATCACAGCCATTCTTCTTCAGTACACAACATTCTTCGCTTTTGGCGGCTCGAACGCCATCTCCTCCGTCGACCTTTCCAGTGCGTACAATGGCATTGGCGGCTTTAACTTCTTTGCCGTGGGCTTCCTCACCCTTGTTAGCAACTGGGCTGGTCCGATTTTCTGGACCTCTGCTGCTAATATCCTCCTGCTGCGCAAGTATCATGAGGGTCAACGTAATGCCTTTTGGCAATATATTACCTTGCAGACTCTCTTTGTCTCTGCTGCAGTTACGTTAGTTATGGCAGCTTGTACCTCCTTGAGGACACATCTTTTTATCTGGACCGTCTTCTCGCCTAAGTATCTTTACTGTATGGCTTGGAGTCTCGGACAACATTTGCTGATCAACATTGGTTTTGGGGGCATGCTGTTCTGGTTGGGGACACTCAACTAGCATGAATGTGAATGATACAGATGATGGGTATCTTTATGTATAGATACTTGAGAGCTAGACAAGGACTCGCTGGCCCTGCCAATGTGTCAATGAGACAGACACGCCATAATCAGAGCAAATAGTAAACCAGAAATACACCGCCAACCCCAAAGAACCTTCCCCTTGAGCCCACCAGGTATCCGCCCAAATATCATGATATACCAAATCGTTTAAGCCCTAGATCGTTACTTCATCATTTCTTTATACTTTAGACCCCCGACATCTCTACGTCCTCATCAGATAAGAGGTCGTCTACCAGTGATTCTCTATCATCCTTGGCAATTACGGTGTCATCGCTCTCTTCATCTTCCTCCTTGATGCTTGGCTCCTCTGTAGTCGTTGTTCTGTCTTCCTCGGGTGATTGCTGATCTAGAGTCGTGGACATGCTCCTGCTGCTACGTCGGTAGGCTGGTTGTTGCTCATCAAGAGCGTTCACAATCTTGCCCAAGCTAACATGAATCTTGTAGAGCGCGTTACGGCTAGTAGTATCAGATAGCAGGCCGTCCTGAACAGCGACGCTGACCTCGTTATAGGCCTCGCGAAGCTTCTCCTCGCTTGATCCAGGAGAAACGTGAAGCTTTCCAAGAAGCGTGGCGATAAGCTTCTTTTCCTCCTCTGCAGATCGATTAGCATTTGCCTTTTTTCAGACCAATATGTCAACTTACTTGTAATATTGCCTGACAACTTGTCTATGATATCCATAGCAAACTCTAAATGCACATCTCCATTGACAAGCTTCTTGTCGGTATCCAGTAGACTCGTGGGGCTATAACACTTTCGTGGATCGGTCCAGTCCACGAGGCAAGCTCCGATGGCAGTCATGCTGACCATGTCTTCTCCAACATCCACGTCGTCGTCCTCCAAACTTTCGCGAAGATTGAACAAGGAGTGAATTGCGTCAAGTGCGATGGACCGCATAAGATCTTGGTTTTCTGGTCGAGAAAAGCAAAATACAGGCAGAAAATAGTTCAGCGCCTGTCGGACAGTTTGATTGGATGCGGACGAGGGGTCAAAGTAGGCGACAACGAGTGATTTGAGGAGGTCCTGGCATGCAGCTTCTTCACTGACAACACGGCCTAGCAAGAGTTTTGAAGCTGCGACAGTAGCGACAGCTTGAACTTCAGGTGCTTTGGCGCCACCCTTGACGGCCTTGACATAGACCTTCAACAGCCCAGGCGTGGACGAAAGGAGCTGCGCGCCGTGCACATTGAGGATATCTGTTAGAATGTGCAGGGCTGTGATCTGAAGTGCGCTGTGACCCTTGCTGAAAAAGTGCATGAATAAACTCATGTTCTCCTCGGCAAGCGAGCGATCCAAAAGAGCGCAAAGACCAAGGCATAGTAGGCCTCGTTCACGGACGGGTGCCTCATGACTGCGGACTGCTGGGACGACAAGATTGTTAAGCATTGCCACAAGATCGGTATTGTCCTGAAGGTTGCTCGAAACATGAGTGAGCATGCATTGAACGATATGCAAACACTTCATGTTAACAACAATCTCCTTAACAGCCTTATCGCGCACTTCTTCCTCGCTCAATTCAGGGGTACCGCCTCGCCTACTTCCCTTAGTTGGCGTGCTCTGGCCGCTGACCTCTGATCTGGCTGAATGGAAGCTGTCTTCGGCCTCGTCTGCCGGAGGGTCATCAATAATCGTGTCGTGGACATCTGCCACAGACTCGAGAACAATGCTAATGAACTCTCGCTCCCCGGCAGCATCCGGAGAACATATGCCTTGGAGAGCTTCGACGGCAAGTTTGGTGACTTCGTCTGGCAGATCGGGGATTGAAATGGCTTGCCGAAGCAAGGTAAACATCTTGCGTCGTCCTACTTCGTCGGAATAGTCGAGAGTCAAGGCGATTTGGAGCATTTGCTCAACAATAAACTCCTGCTCTACAGTGTCTTCCTCCTCGTCCTCTTCGTCTGCCTCAGCTACTCTCTTAACAGCCGTAATCAGAACGTGAAGGTATCGTTCTAAGTAGAAAGCCAGCTTAGTGACCTCAGGCAGTTTCTCTTCTAAGAGGTTCAGATATTTGCCGTCGCTCTCGAGACGACAGAACTCGTTGAAGCTCCTTGCCATGAAGACGGACTCGGCAGACAGGGTCTCCCAGAAGTTATCATCGAACTCTACCGTTTCACGGTAATCTGGACGTCCCTCCCAGAAACCTTTCATTGCCTCCAGGGCAACACCGTTCTCAACTCCAGTGTTGACCACATCGATTCGCTCCAGCAACTCAAAAAGGCCGTCAAAGTTGGGAGGCGCTGGCTCTGCAGGCACACCGTCCTCTTGGGGCGGTGCACCAGCGCAATCCTCGATCCACCGCTCGCGGAATAGTCTGCTTGCAGCTTTTCGAACGTTCTCGTCCCTGTCGCGAATACCCCATCGGAGAAGCTTCTCTCGCATCTTGACAGACAAGTGACGGAAATCACCTAGAGCGGGAAGTAACCGGGAATAGACGGCCCTACGCGTTGCTGCATCCTGATCTCGTGCGCGCTCAAGAAGGACTGACAATGTCTCCGGCAAGATAGGGAGGTTGACCAGGAGTGACCTTCGCACGTCAGCGTTAGGGTCATTCTGAAGGACTTCCAACAGCTTTTCAAGCAGCCCAGTATCATTGTCGTCGCTATCATCCGAGTTGGTGCAGCCTTCTGTCTGATTTCCTGCAAGGCGGCCAAGACCCAGCACCGCCTGAGAGCGGACCATAGCCTCCTTGTCTCGAATCCTCTTAAGCAATCCATGACGTAGTTTCTGGAAAAGATCATCGTCTATCGCATCGAGCGAGTTGATGATGTGGGAGATGAGCTGAGTTGACCTGAAACGGACAACCTTGTCCTTGGCGGTCTGCAGAGGTAGAGTGGCCTCAAGAAGTTGCGAGGTAAGGCGGGTGCTAGGAGTCTCTGGCATGACGCTTGCCTCTTGATCAATCTCTCCCAAGAGCTCATTGTCCTTCGCACTCGCATGCTGTAGGAACAGGCCTGTAAAGCGGATTGACTTCTCCCCCACGTTCTCCGATTTCTTGATTGGCATTATCTTGCTCACGCAGCGTATAAATTCGTGATTGAAGGCATCTTCATCAAACTCGTTGGCTTGGGATTCATCGGGGTTCGTCGGCTCATAAGCGCAAGATTCTTGGATCTTTCGTAGGTTCACAACAAGCTTTCGGTGTGTTGCTGTTGTTCTCTGTGCATCCCGAAAGATGGCACAAACTTTGCTCCGTAAAGCATTATCGGGGGTGTCTGCTACTTCGACAGCTGGCGATGATTTCGCAGCAGTAGTTCTGCTCGAACGGGCGGTAGTTCGTGCGGGCATCTTGTTGTGTTATTATGGTCCATCAACAGTCGTAGTGAAGGAAGAAACAGTGTTGACTGATAGTCTCACTAAAGGAGGTTGCGCATTGTTTGTTTACCAACGCTCCTTTTACGGCTTAGTCCCAAGTTGAGCGGCGGGGCTGAAGTGGCGCACCGTGGAGGGAAAGCCTGGCCTATCTTAGCCAAACGAGAAGGAGCTAAGTTAATCGATAAGGCCTTATCTAATTTTTTTTTTCCTTTGGTCGCAATTGTCTGTAGCAGGATCTACACATTGTCCCTAAAATTGCACACTCTCTACTGTACGTACAGCAAAATGGGTGAAGCAAAGAACGACCGTAAGCGCTCCCACACCGAAGCCGAGGCGCTCGATCCCGCTTCCTTCGAAGACCGCGACAATGGCGATGTGAAATCGAAAACCGCAAAGAGAGCCCGAACCGAGGACCGACGTTCGCTCTTTGTTCGCTCGCTGCCTCCTGGCGCCACAAGTGAAAGCCTGACCGACTTCTTCTCTCAGCATTACCCGGTCAAGCACGCTACCGTTGTTGTCGATCAAAAAACCAAGGAATCGAGAGGTTACGGTTTCGTAACGCTCGCCGACGCAGAGGACGCTGCTGAGGCTAAGAAGTCTTTGAACAACCAAGACTGGAACGGACGACGAATCCGCATCGATGTTGCTGAGCCAAGACAAAGAAACAATACTACTGGCGAGATCCCTGCCCATAAGGCTCGCAAGGAGGAAATCCAAAGGCCCAACAAGCTGATTGTGCGCAATTTGCCTTGGAGTATCAAAACTTCGGAACAACTGAACCATCTCTTCCGAAGCTTTGGAAAGGTTAAATTTGCCGATCTTCCCCAAGACAAGGGTAAGCTCAAGGGCTTTGGTTTTGTTACCCTCCGTGGAAGGCCGAACGCCGAACGCGCACTGGAAGCCATCAACGGCAAGGAAATCGACGGAAGAACTCTGGCTGTCGATTGGGCTGTTGATAAGGATACTTGGGATAAGCAGCAGCCAGAGGAGGAGAAGAATACAAAGGCCAAGAAAGAACAAGCAAAGAAAGACGAGGAGGAAGATGAGGACGACCTGACATCTTCAGATGGAAGCGAGGATGAGGATGAGGATGATGACGAAGAGGACAAGGAGGGCGGTGCCGAGGTTAATCGAGACGATCAGTTGGACGCCGATCTGAAGAACTTTTTCAAGAACCATATGGAGAATCTCGAGGATGAGGACGATGAGAACGAAGATGAGGACAACGAAGACGAGGACGACGAGGAGATTGAGAAAGAGCTACAAGTCCTGGCCCCCAAAAGGATGACAGACAATACGTCGACTGTCTTCATTCGCAATCTGCCGTTCACTACTACGGACGAACAGCTTAAGGACTTTTTCGGTCACTTCGGTAAAATTCGATATGCCCGAGTGGTCATGGACAAGGTTACTGAAAAACCTGCCGGTACCGGATTCGTTTGCTTCTTCGATGCCGACGAAGCCAAGAGCTGTATCAAGAACGCTCCTCGCCCGCAAGCACCTGTGGCTGTCAGCGGTGCCAAGACTTCGATCCTCCAAGACGAGAGTGCTGATCCTGATGGAAAGTATACGCTCGATGGACGTCTACTCCAGATTGCACAGGCGGTGAACAAGCAAGAAGCCACCAACCTTGCCGACAACTCCCTCGCTAAGCGCAACGAAAAGGACAAGCGGAAGCTTTTCCTGTTGAGCGAGGGTGTCATCGACCGAAGCTCACCTCTCTTCAACCTCCTTACAGCTCCAGAGATGCAGCTGCGGGAAGCCAGTGCAGCTCAGCGCAAGAAGCTTGTCCAGGGTAACCCGAGTCTGCACTTGAGTCTGACTCGATTGGCCTTACGTAACATCCCCCGCAACATGGACTCAAAGGATCTCAAGGAACTTGGACGAAAGGCTGTTGTCGAGTTTGCCAGGGATGTCAGAGCCGGCCGCCGACAACCGCTATCGAAGGAGGAGAATGCACGAGATGGCAAGGACGCCAAGGAGAAGGAGCATGAACGCAAGGCCAAGGGCAAGGGTATCATTCGTCAAGCAAAGATTGTCTTCGAAAGTGGTCAAGGACAGAAGATGTCAGAGAAGGACGGCGGTAAGAGTCGTGGCTATGGTTTCATCGAGTACACTTCGCATCATTGGGCACTAATGGGACTTCGATACCTCAACGCTCATCAGCTCGAGAATGAAGTTGGCAAGAAGCAGAGGCTGATTGCTGAGTTCGCTATCGAGAACGCTCAGGTCATCCAGCGACGACGTGCCAATGAGGAGAGGTCTCGGCAGCTGAATCCAGAGCACAACAAGGGTGCAAAGACTGAGGGCCAGTTCAAGACAAATGCCCAATATACGAAGGACGACAAGAAGCGTGCTCGCCAAGGTGACAGAGCTGACAGGGGTGGCAAAGGCGATAGGGGAGGCAGGGGCGGTAAGGGCGACAGAGGTGACAGAGGTGACAGAGGCAGCAAGGGTGATAGGGGTCGTAAGGGTGATACAGCTGTCAAGAAGGTAGACAGCAAGCCGGTTGAGAAAGAGGCTGGTCAAAAGACCGACTCACAGGAGGACAAGGATTTGAAGCACAGGATGATCCAACGGTCAAGAGTCATGCGGAAGAAGAAGGCTTTGGGCCGGGCTGGAAAATAGGTGCTCGTATTCTAATACCTCCTCACGTCCTTAAAAGTGTTTAGACATTCCATTACTGGGGATGTGTTGCAATAGATATCAGCTGTTCATTTTACGGTAATCTGAAGCCTTCCAGAACTTGCAAACTCATCATAACATTACATTTCAATATCATACAGTCGTTGAGTTGAGATCAAACCTAGAGTCGACTTCCCAGTCTCGTTAAATCATATGGATGGAAGGATAATTTATTTCCAAAACCAGCCCTTCTTTATGTCCAGGTTTCCGGTTGCCTTGAACCCTGATTCTTGGCCTTCTTTGTCTTGTTCTCCAATCCGCGCATTTTCGCTGTTCCTTTGAGCTGGTCGAACCGTATAATGGCTGTGACTTCCAATCTCGTCGCCGTTTTCATCCAGCGTCTTGACCAGTGTCTTCGTATGTAGGTAGCCGAACCGATCCACGTATTCATCCTTGGAGACTACCTGTTTCTCATCGCTTTCAGGTTCCTGTAATTGTTGATGTTCCCTCTTCGAAGGCGCGGGGCGATCCTCATTGATCAACTTGATAAAAGAGTCCCATGCTGAGTGTCCATTGGCAAAGGACGACTGAATAGCAGAGAACAAGTCGTCAAAGTCGTTGGCTTGTCGTTGGCGATTCTGATTTCCGTGAAGCTCATCGCGAAGTTCGTCCATCTCATACGAAGCTGAATTATGTTCGTTGTGGCGATATCTCTCCTCATTTCGTTGGTGGCTGCTCACTGTATTACCTCGCTTGCTCCTGTCATATTGTTCATGGTTGCCAAATGTGCCTCCTGACTCCTCTTCGTCGTTGTCGTCGTTTAATACATTGCGCCAGACCGCTTGAGCACTGCGATCGAGTTCTTGGTGGAATTGGTCCCAATTTTGGTTCGCAGCCGATTTTAATAACTTGGCAGGTCCCGATTCCTCCACAAGGCCTTGTGACCTCAACCGTCGTAACCAGAAGTATCCTGGCTCTCCATTTGGAAACATGGATCGCAAAAGCTTTCTTTGCTCATATCGTGACTTGATATCAGGGAGTGGTTGTCCTTGCGATACAGTAAGAAGGTCCTCGAAAGCGTCTTCAAATGTAAATATGGAAGTGTCTAGGTCGGATGGGGCGTCGTTTGGCCTAGGCTGGGGCAAATCGCGGAGAGCTAGGGGAGAATAAGAGGATTGGGTGACTGCATTCATGCCCTCTTCGGCTGGCCAACTGAAGCCAAGATCTAAAGGGCCAAGCATGGTGGATATGCTGCAGTTGCAGTTGAAGGCAGTTCAATTCAAGTTAGATAGAGTTCAGAACTGTTTGGTACAATTGCCGGTTTCCCTATTGCAAGTACTCAAAGTGGTTGCGATAGAAGAAGGAAGGTTGATTTCGATTAAATAAATACAATGGATGCAACTGATCATTTAGAAAATGCCAGAAAAGTTACGAGATTCGTTATGATTCCAACATGGAGAAGCCATGTGACAATGAGGTGATCATGACCTAAGCTGGTAAGGACGCCCCAAGACCCTGAGCTCTAGCCTATTTGCCCCACTGTACTCTGTAGGTAGGTTGACACCTCACTTGCTGCCTTATCCTGCAAGATGACATGGATGGTTGTAATGGAGCTCGCTTTTGTCGCTTCTACCACGGCACCTCTTTTGGGCGACATCATTCTTTTTCTTTTCTGATGACTCGCTCCTAGAAATCGTTATCACCGTTTTATCTGCTCCTCCGTCGGCGACGGCTGGCCATGTCCTTTTTCACGCCGCTGTGTAATGACGATTTGCTGCTCCCATGCGACAACCGATATTATCGATTCCTCCACGACGCCAATCCAGATTTATCCGTGCAAGCTCGGCCATCATATCCTCCGCTCCGGTAATCGATTTTCGGCCTTTCTGGCGTCCGACGCCCTCGAATTATATTAACCGCCGCAACCTTTCTTCCTACACTGTTGCGCAATATTTCTATCTTGTTTCCCAGTCCGCCAGTGCCCAACGATGCGGCAGGCCAATGCCGAACCGCCATGGCCTTTGATGGTAGTCGGGATATTGGCGCAAACTTCCTCCAACAGCTCTTCCCATCATGACGATCCCGGCAAACCCGGTGATAAGCTACAGGAATGGTCTTCACTTATTGGCATCGTCACTGCCATTGTAGGCAATGTACTCATCGCCCTTGCGCTCAATGTCCAAAGATACGCCCATATTCGGCTTCATAAGCAACGGAATAGGAACCGAAGGAGAGCAAAGGAGGCTCTAAAACACAGCCACCTCGGAGACCACGGTGGTTCATACGGTACTATCGGGGGGGGCGGCAATGGGCCTGTATGCCACAATGGCCATGAGACCGTTATAAATGAGGAAAATGGCGTCGACGAGAGCTGCGAAACCGACCCTCTCAACGGATCTTTACATTCAGAGCCATCAGGGAGAAATGGTAGCAAACAGGATGCCGACGATGAAACCTCATCCTCGTATCTCAAATCTCCCTACTGGTGGCTGGGCCAAGTCCTCATCACGCTTGGTGAGATGGGTAACTTCCTCGCATACGGATTTGCCCCAGCTTCAATCGTCTCTCCGCTTGGCGTTGTGGCCTTGATCTCGAACTGCATCATTGCGCCGGCCATGTTTAATGAAAAGTTCCGCCATCGCGACTTTTGGGGGGTCGTTATTGCTGTGGGTGGTGTTGTAACTGTTGTTCTAAGTGCGAAGCAGGAGGAGACCAAGCTGAACCCTCATGACGTATGGGACGCCATCACGACATTGGCTTTTGAGATTTACCTTGCCGTGACCATATCTCTTATAATCTGCCTCATGTGGGCAAGCCCTAGATATGGTAAACACACCATTCTCATCGATTTGGGACTTGTCGGCTTGTTCGGTATGTAACTTGATGGAGTGTGTCTGACAATCACTGACCCAAGAAATAGGCGGCTACACTGCCCTTGCAACCAAAGGTGTCTCTTCAATGCTATCATCTACTCTGTGGGGCGCTTTTGCAACTCCTGTTACGTATGTTCTTATTGTCATTCTTCTTGGTACGGCTGTCATGCAGATACGCTACGTCAACAAGGCTTTACAGCGGTTCGACTCCACACAGGTTATTCCAATTCAGTTCGTCATGTTTACTCTATGTGTGATTATTGGCAGCGCCGTTCTTTACCGCGATTTTGAACGAACGAATGCCGAGCAAGCAACCAAATTTGTTGGCGGATGTCTCCTTACCTTTTTTGGTGTCTTCCTCATCACTAGTGGTCGTGAGCAGAGCCATGACGATGACGAGGTTCTATCTGAAGATGGCGATTTTGAGGACACTATTGGTCTCGCAGATCACGATGGCAACGCTACGTCAACTATTCCAGAGGGTCAGGGATTTCCCACCTCGAAATCACGATCACGAAGGTCTAGTCATATATCATCTCTCAATTATTCCGATGCATACAGAGTATCAGTCGCAGCCGCCACGCCGCAACATGATAACAACTTCCTATCAGCCAAGGTTTTAAGCTCGCAAATGTCTCCGGGTCAGGAGACATCGGCTTCTGGTTTCCCCTGGGACGATTTTGGAGGCCCATCAACACCGCCGGGAAGAGGCGTTAGAACATACTCTACCGATTCGGTTCTTGCAGCACCAGGTGCTACTGTTTCAACAGCTTTCGCTTCCCAGCCAACGACGCCGCTGAGAGAGCCTCTCGCTAGCGATGGGTCACTTCTTCCCCGTGCGCTGGCTAGTCCTACGAGGCCAGCTGGTTCCGGAACCCGATCCAGGACTTTCATATCCCCATCTCCCCTCTCTTCGACAGTCACAGCTGTTGTCAAGGACGCCTTTCTGCGCGCCTCTGACGATCCACGTGTGCGCCAATCCTCAATGCGTCGCATACGTTCAACCATTCGCGCCGGACTGTTCTTCAATGAACATGACGAGGACGCTGACGTCGACAATAACAATAGCCGGCCCAACGCCTTGCACACACGTTCAGCAGTTCCCATTTCAGTAGAAAACCTCCCAGCTGTATTGGACGAGGCTGAGGAGCCTACAGACGAGAATGATCAAACGCGACGGAGGTCAAGGAGTGTTAGTGATACCTTGGGCGACTTTTTTGGTGTCAAGCGCAAGAAGCGCCATAATAGCTATTTCGCGAGCGATGTCGAAGACGACACAATAGGAGGGGCCACTGCGGGTCGCGATCAGATAGATCGACAAAGGGGATACCGAGAAGTATAATGAGGGCAACAAACATTTGATAACCAAGTTTACACGCGTTACAAGCCGGCGTTTGCTAGCATATTACAGTTGGTGCTGGCGCCGGGGTTATTTCGTTATCCAGGCTTCTAGCGTTGGCGTTTGGGGTCTTAGAGTAGGGGGAAGAAATTAGCTCGGTTTCTGGGTACGACAAGTGTTTAGTAGTATTGCATCGCTTCCGTGTTTATGAAACAATGGTTATTCCACCACCTTGCGAGTGAGTATGTACTGTACCTTGACAGGGGTTGTGGGTGTAACCTCAAGATGTTGACTGGTAGGGATTGTTCTATGAGAAGTTCCTAATCTTGAACTATAACGATTGCTTAACTTAATATCCTGAGGTTGGTGTTGACCGTAAAACGCGGCTGGAAAGCTACCAGGTAGGGTAGGCCTGAAACGAAACAGTCGGACGTTGTCGATGTCGATCATGAAGATGTCACAAGTGCCGTAATTGGTTGGAATAGGACAGAGGAGTGGTCGCTCGCTTCCGCGTAGGACTACTAGGTAGTAGGTCGCATTCTAAACCCGATATCGTGAGACCCTACCTAGGTAGGTACTACTAAGGTCCATGGCTACCACCCGACCTATCTCCCTGTAGGCAAGGCACTGTGGACAGTGGACGCCTTGCCTGCCTCAGCTTTCATTCGCTTAGGGGTTGACTCTTGAGGACAGCGGCAGTGGAGGAACGGAGCAAAGCCGAAGAACGACATATACTCAGCGCATCTATGCATATCATCGTAACATACCACTAATACACAACTGAGGTATAGGTATAATCGCTTGACTCCAGCATATGTTGTGCTACTGTGTCGTAGTAGCACCAACAAGTGGATGTTGTACATTCACTCAATGCTTTCTCTGCCAGCCTACTAAGGTACTAAGTCCAAGCCACGAGAAGGAAAAAGGCCCCCTTCCCCGTTTAGCCTGACAGGGAGCCGTTGTATTCTCCGAGGTTATATCACCTTAATTTGGATACGATCGGCTCTCGTGGCCCTGGGCCAGGCCAACGAACTACTGTACTACTGTACGGTACTACAGTACTCCGTAGGCTAGGTCCTGATGTTTCCGAGCATGCGAGCGCTGCGTCTGCGTGTGAACCGTGAGCCGACCGACCATGCTCCATAGATGGGGACCTCCGCGTGCGTGATCCGTCTCACACAGGGATCATCCACGGAGTCGCTGCTTTTGAGTTCACTGGCCGATAAGTAGCCTCTATTCGTCAGAAGCTCCAAGCCACTACATTCATTAGTAGAATAGTAGGGACAGGCCGAGTCAATTCGCAAGCATTAGCTACCCACCGAGTATAGGACGAATGCTAAGTAGTACTCATCGTAAAATGACCCAAGAGTTAAATCTTGTGCCATATCACCTCGGTAAAGTATACGTGATGATACTGCAATCCAAGTCAAGCAATATCAGTGTGAAGGTATTCCGTACCATCTAAAATAATGACGGTTCATTTACCGACAGCCAGGTAGCTCTGATGCCAAGCGACACTGAAAATGCAAAGGCAGTTAGGCCGGCCAGTTTGCAAGACCCAGCCAGATGCCAGCCCGATCCATCATCCAGGTGCCAGGAACTGAAAGGCCAGGGAAGTAATGCAGATCCCTGTCCTTGATTCCTGGGGACATTGTTCTGCTGTCAGTGCAAAGGTTAAATGAAGCAGGTACGGATACAGAGGGTTACAATTGATTATTAGATGGTTGTAAAAGGTTGACGAGATCACCTGCCTGTAAAAGACTGACGGTGCATAGCAAGGTAGAGTCCCCGAGATGGATTGAGGCGCGGCAATCGAAATGGCAAACATAAATATGTAGAAAAACAATGAGGCCGAGAAGCCCAGCAACGGAAGACGATAAATAGTTCCCCGGCGCTAAACCTCCAGCAACTGACAGGCTATTTAGCGGCGGGAAGGGAGGGAGAGAGGGCCGAAATCCACTGCAGTTGCTGTGCCCAAGCCTATGCCGCAGGGGTCCAGAGAGGCTCAACATCCGATGAAGAGAATGGATCCATGGGTGCTTGTGTTTGGGGCTGCTGTTTTTGACAGGACCTAACTCGGTTCTGGGATCTGGGTTCTGGGTTCTTGATCCCCAGGAAGACACGAGGCAGATCGGTGATGATACTGTATGAACTCATCCACACTGTACCAAGCCTGGTCAATTGAGCCTCTGAGGGCGATGAGCCATCCTGCCTGTTTCATCCCGAGGCCTGCGTCGGCCTGTCGTAATCACCCGCTTACCTACACATACCTTACCTACGTATGTACGTCGTGTCGCGTCGTATTCTTCACGTCGCACGTACCGATATAGTCGACTATCGGCATGTATCCATGGCTAATAAAGAGAAGAGGGAGAAAAACCATAAGCCGCTTTTACCTGCAAGACCCGAGGGATTCACACGCATGTGCATGCGCATGGCAACTCGGGATAGTCACACCGACTTATTTTGCAGTCCAGGGTTCGCATGAATTTCGACGTCGTACAGTCCGTGGTCGCATATGTAGTATGGATGCTTAGTGCATTGTGAGTTGGCTGCTGGTGTGGTTGTTGATACGAATGGACATTGGAAACTAATAAGAAAAATAAAAAGCAGGTACGGATGAATACAAGTAACAAATCTGCCACATGCGCATATCATACCCGTGCTGATGTGCCGTATTATGGCGTATGCTCGTGGGCGGAACGGTGCGATATCATTCATCAAACCGAAACCGAAACCCAAGCCCAAGCCCAAGCCTAAGCCTAAGCTTGAGCCCAAGTCTGTGGGTGGCCGTTGCAACTTTACCTTGACCTGTCCTATCTGTAATGGAGGGTATCCGCAATGTGCCATGGGTTGATTGACCTCGCCTCGCGGCGCGCACCCACGCAGGGGTTGATGAGTGCAGGATTGCGGAAGAAGAAGGATAATAAAGAATGAGGACGAGAGTGCATATGCATTCGGTGATCCATCAACCATCCATTTCCATTTCCAGTTCCATTCACAGCCAAGTCTGCGCCGATTGGCTCAACTGTCCCAAATGAATTTTGACAGGAGCACAGTCAGCTCGCAAGCAAGTATTACCCTTTTGGATCATGATGAAGCAGTACCCATACACTCAAAAGCAAAGATCCCTAGATAGATTATTATGCATCAACTGTTACTATTCCAGAGATTCAGCATCAGGCGAGGGACATGCTACTACGGAAAACAACCCATCATGGATGCACTCCCGGTAGTAGCAGGTTTCCACATCGGTCTGTATTCAAGTAACGGTGATTGAGCAGACAGCTATCAGTATGTTTTTAATATCCTCAACGAATGACACTCTAAACTCACTAGACTGTTCCCCGCTATATTGTTGACTCAGAAGGGAACGGAGTATGAAGTATCGACTCGCGGAATACTCCGTAAGGCGCAGATAAATGATCGTCAAGGACCTCAATCCCCAAGCTCCCCCGCGTGCAGATTTTGTAATTGTACGGAGTAAGCTTTGCATTCATCCGCCGTGGATCCTGAATGCCAGGTACGCCAGGCACGCCAGATCCCCTGTCTGGCCTGTCTACCAGGTCATGATGCAAGTATCAGCCAAAGCAGTCAAGCTCCCGCCTGCCTGTGAGCGAATTCGACAATCTCAGCACAGATCGTTGGAACAACCTACCCGTTAGGTCAGGCATCGAAATGATTGTTGGTGGTATAAGGTACATTGTCCCTGTCCCTGTTCCTGTTCCTGGTCCTGCTGTCAACTGAGTAACTAACGGTTAAAGTGAAGTGGTAGTTCATGTCAAACCGTTGCAGGTGGCGTTTCTTTGCCCCGATTAATACCCGCTGCAAGTCAAACCGAAATCCTAGAGCCTTCGTCGGATATCAGACTCGGTATAGTCTCGCGGTGTGGTTTGATTGCATGCCATTCGGGATTACGCATCTTGGCTGTGAAGGGGTTGGTTTCTGTGCTCATACCCAATCATCAGACAGGTACTGATATGAGAGCTTACCCTATGCTGGGATGCAGAATTTCCGCAGTTCATATGATGATTAAATCGCCTAATTAACAATAGGTACGGAGGGAACTTTTGGCAGATGAGGAAAATCAACATTTGGGAGAATGTACGGAGTACTTACCCGGAACCCAGTAAATCGGGACCGAACGCATGTGGTAAGACGTGACCACCCAACAAATGTCTACTACTGGGATCTTGATGGAAGGCGAAGCTCGTCTACGTACTGCGTACGTCGTACCTTCCTTGATGGTTAGAAGATATGGGGTAGTTAGGTACTACCTCCCTACCTGCCTGCCTACCTAGGAGGTAGTAATGGAAGGAATGAATACCTTGATGCATCCATCGTAATGACTGAACCTTGAATGGGAACCAATATCCCTATTCAAAATCATCTTTTTCAACTGATCACCGCGTCATGTTGACCGCAGCCACTGCACCAATATTCGTAGGAAACTATTACGACAAGTGAGAATCGAAGGTTCCATCGCGGCTTCTGGCGTCACCTGGCCTTGCTTAGTAGGCCAAGTTCAACTTTAGTGTCTCGGGTTCTTCAAGCCACAAAACACCTCATGCAGCTTCTGGGTCAATGGCGGCAAACATCCGCAGGCCGTTGCTAATCTAGCCAGTCGTTGAGCTAGCAGAGACTGGTGCAGCGTCTTGTGGAGTATCGGACAGGAACTAGAAGCCACTTGGTCATCGGTTCCTGGATCCAAGATGAGTTTATCGCGAGAGGAAGAGGGGGCTCTTCCGTGCGCTTGTGTACGACTCGAACCAAAGAGACCAAAGCTCGACCGAGAGGACACTTGCAGAATCCCAAATTGAGTTCTGTTACACACACGTTTTTGATGGCCTCAGTGAATCCGTAGGGCCGGCATCCCTACCCCTGACTGCCATCCTCTTACGAGCATGATATTCTGGCCCTTGCACTACTGCACGTCGCTGCAGGGCCCGGGTTCAGTGTGTCGTTGACCCTCTCAAACTGGAACACTAACTAACTCAGGATGCAAGCAGTTGGAGAGCCAACAAGATCGCGGCAATGTCCCAGAAAAAAACGGCACACCGCGTCTGTTTTGTCGCATCGGCATCAAGCTTTCTGCCTCATATTCGCTCATCAGGCTGATTCTCCACGTCATCCACGCGGCGATCCTCTCTTTCACCCGAGTTTCGGGGACTCACCACGCACACGTCGTCGTCCCACAGCTTGGGGCCCGGCCCATTGCAGCGGGTCAGGTCTCGAATTTCTGAGCAACTGCTTAGTTTTTCCTCAGAATGAAATTCGAAGTTGTTTTTGTTGTTTGAGGTGTTGGTCCTGACTGTGCAAGCTCACCTGAACGCACAGGCCGAGTGCCGTGCCGTCTGTGTGTTGCAACAGAGACAGTCTAGCTGAGGCCCTAGGCTAGCCCAGCAGGCCAGCTGCTGTAGTCCGGTTTCTCTCCCCATGCTCAGGCCTTGTCCCCTTATCTCTCGTGGGCTTGGTTTGTCGACTTCTAACTAACTTTAGATGAGAAATCTCGTCCCCCTGGGCCACAATCCAGAAACAGTCCATGATTGTTCTCCCGCCTGTTTCAAAAATGGAAACAACCCCTACTCCATCAATATCAGTACGTGTCTTGGCAAGAACGCCAGTTGATAGAATGAATAATCTCCCCATATTAATAGTCTGGGACTCATTCACCTGAGTCAAGTTGATCTCGTTACTGAAAAATTCCCAGGCTGAAATGACGTTTGTCTGAGTTGTCCTAACGGGCTCGGATGAAGAAGTCTACAGATCGTGTCGAGAAGCACACTTATTCACCAGATCATGCGCATTTCCCGAGCAAATTGTGACAGCTGTGGTTGAGCTTTGTCTTCGACTGACTCTCTTGAAACCACTGTAGTCTTGATTCGGTGCAACGACAGAATTTCCCCTTGAACTAGGAAAAGATGAAGCAATCTGAAGATGTGCTTAAAATTAGCTACGGCCTGTCCATTGTCGCCATCCCCGACGCTAAAACGAATCACAGTCCATAACTCCACAGATGATTAGCGGCTTTCCCAGAGCTTGCAACACCAGACGCGTTTCTCTAATGACCCATAAAAATAGTCTTGAGCTAGGTAACTCGTCATCTTCTGCACCTGAGCTCAGCTTGTTCGTTCATTCAAGGTACTAACACGCAAGACAAAAGGACGTTACGTGAACGGCAGCTGTTGTGGTAACATAGATATCAGAAGTCTTGTACCCGATTAACGCGCTGAAGGCATGTGAATGGCACAGCATATCAGGATTAAAAGAATCACACCGGTATGCCTGGGGCAGCACCAAGGGAGTGCGTACCAAGGCTCCAAGCATACGGATGGAAATACAGTGGGGACGAACTGCTTGAGAAGACCCTGGCAGCTTTGACAGATCTGTTCTCTTCTGGCCCCATTGCATTGGCTTTACCACACAGATGGATGTTGCCATGTGAGCGAGGTTACGGAGTAGGTCTTGGTACGTAATTTCAACCTCTTGTTAGATCTCTCCTCTTGCGATTGAAAGAATTCCCCAGCTGCTTAGACTGCCCTACTGCCAGTTATGCACCCGCCGCCATACTGTATTTATTCTTGCCGGGTTCATGTCTCAATCTTTAGGCTTTGTACGGAATATTCTAACATCGACTGGACCGGTTTACGATGTACGTACATACACGACCTTGAAAGTTCCCACGACGTCAATGGTAAAGAAAGTACGCAGCCTACTCCGTACTTGTGGGTTCATTCGTCACCCAACCTGAGTGGAGTGGTTATGGACGACTTCGTTCCTGCATGGCTCTAGGGGAGCTGGTTCCTCCTAAAACTACAGACTAACAGAGAACAGTTAGTCAGGCGTTGGTGCTCTCTCCATCATTGCACTGAGGCCAGCGGGCTTGACACGGTCTGTGAGTTGTGTATCACCATGAAGTCCTGTTATCAACCAAACTGCAAATCGAAAAGTCTACAGTGTTAGACCAACAGCGTGACGGGTTTCGTCAGTTAATCCGTATAGTGACCGATTGTTCTCTCTGTGTTGGATTGGACTAGACCTAGGAATACGCAGGTCACCACATTATTATCGTGGATCCCAATCGAGAACTAGCCAGAGTTCAGGAACAGTCCGAACAGATGTGCTGTCATTGCTGTCCTAGCCCTAGTATCTACTTACAGACACCTTTCTTTTTGGGTCATGGCCTCGAAGTTTGCATCTCGTTTCCAAGTCGCCGGCAAAGCAAACCTGGCCTGTCTATCCGTATTGACGCAACCCATTGCATTTATGCATTGAGCATCCACTTGTTCCTCGTTGCTTCTGCAGGTTGGAATACTTTTCATGGCACAGTTGACGAGACGAGACGAGACGAGCTGGGCCTCTTCTTTCTCTGTCGTAAGTTATCGTGTGCAACGAAACGGCTTGGCTTGGCCTAGCCTGTGTTGTTTCTTGTTGTCTTAACCTGACATTGACATGTTTGTCACCTGGACACTGATGGTCAAACAAGTTGCACCCACTCTGTCGCTGAAGGTTCTGTAGTCAAGGCGTCCAATCGCACCACCACGGACCTCATGTTGCCTTACGACGAGTGTAGCGAGCCCCAGCATCGTCTGAGGTTACGGAAAGGCACTCGCACAGTACGCATTGCGATACCAACACTCCAATGCACCCTTGCAAGGGACTGGCGTCTGGCGACTGGGTCTTGCAGTGAAGGGAACCCCCCCCAGATTCCCGGGGCTTGTGCCCGCCGAGACGGGCCAGGGACAGTCTCCAGGGACAGCCCAAGGCAACCTGGTCAACCCACTCCAAGCCCTGTCGAGGGTCCCCCCTTACCACCGCCCTAGTCTTCCTTAGCCCCAGTCCCTAGGGCCTGTCTAATCTTTGGGAGGGTACAAAGTTGCCTTGCCCCAAGATTGCATCAATCTCTTGCTCCCGGGCAATTTTGTTATATCATACATTGCTTCCTCGTTATTGTTACCGTCTTGCTCCTTGATTCGATACAAATTTGAAACTTTGTGGCATTTGGTCTGCCCTGTCCCGTGTCTCTCCTTAAGTCTTACATACCACTCCAACGTCATTCATTACTTGCTGCCTGCGTACAGCATACAGATACGGATTATATCAGCAACAATTGTGGAATAGCTCAGCCTAGTCAACCATTGTTTACATCCAGGGCACACTTCGACGTCGCCCTCCTCTCGGAGGCTCTGTGCCAGCCATCATGTGGGCCGCCACGATGCCTTACTATTCAGAATATAAGTCGGATCGTTCTAGGCACGATACCAACCAGAATGCCCAGTCCAATGCCAGTCTCAGTGTTAACGACATGCCTGGCTATCACGATGTATCTCCTGCCAATCATCATGCACCTCTCGACTTGGACGAATACTTGGTACCAGCCGTTGAAGGCCCCCCATCTCCCGAAAGAATCCGCCAATTGAGCAAGCAGATGAAACATGCGTCTCACTTAAATAGAAGCCATCGTACTACATCTGGGTCTTCGTCAATACTGAATGGTGAGCGAGGATGGGAGCAAACATTCGACAACATGAGCATTACTCGGCGTTCCTCACAACGATCAACAACAAGTGGCAATTCGTCTCGAGACCGACCCGACAGTGTGCAAGTGCTGGGCAAGAACATCTTCCATCGTCGTGCAAAGTCGAGCAAGTCAGGTCGATCCAAACGCGAGAGTAGTGCCCAGAGCTCGTCAGGAAGCTCGCTCTACTCTACTGAATTAAACAGTGAAACTTCTCTGAACACTTTCAAGGACACCATCATGCCTACCATCTTCGCCCGTCGGAAATCATCTCGCGATGAGACAGTTCTTCAGAAAAAGCTTCAAATATCTGGACCTTTCAACTTCCAACATGTGACGCATACTCCACGGGAACAGCTAACCAACCCAATGCCGCGCACTTCTGGACAAGAGGTGCACTTCACAAACACATTCTCCAACTCCTCGTCAGAACATGTCACCGAACATGAAATATCACCACGTAGCTCGAGAGCCTCCCTCCGTCCCCGCCGCTTGATAAAGCACGCTCGGTCCCAGGAGCAACTTCGTACCAGCCCGCCTCGGCCAGTCCGACCCCCGAGATCACCTCCAATGGAACCATTGCACTCTCCAACCTTGGGTGCCCCGATACCACCTCCAAGAGGGTCAAGTCGACAACCAGCTCTACGCGATGATGACTCGGTTACAATGCCAAGTTGGGATCGTCCCCAGACCAGCGGAGGCTTCCGCCATCCTCAACCCTTTAGTCCCAAAGAGATCATGGAGCCAGCGTCTAATGGATATGGCATTGCGTTGGAACAGCAAGTAATGCCCGTGGCCGAACATCGGTTTTCACATGCGATAACTACTCCTGACGATGCAGCCTGGCCGCTACCAGCCACAGCAAACTATGAGCCACCGTTGCCAGATGTGCCAGAGGAGGAGGAGCATGTGATTCACATGGGACGCTCACCCAAGAAAACCGCCAGTACCAGGTCTTCGCTCCGTGCTAGCCAATCGGTCCCTCTTCTTCGAAGATCCCAGACTAATGAGAATGCTGCTGCCCAACGTAGTGCTGGACATTACAACGGCAGTGCCGCTCATAGCCATTCCATCAGGGAGAGTTGGGAAGATGACATCGATTACTGTTACGAGCACGAAGCCGACGCCAACTTCGAATATGAATGGGAGAGGCCGTCGATGGACGTTGGCCAAGAGGCTCCTCCTGGGGTTCAGGTGGCTTTCTTCGATGACGAAGAGCTGAGAGAGGTACCAACGGTTGGTACCGCCGAGTCCTCCCCCGGTATGCTTTCCGCATCCCAGTTTGACATGCCGGCTCTAAGTCCCGCCAGCCAGGCTTCGCCAGAAAGCACCTTCGAGATCGTTACTCCGAGTACGGGAGTCGCAGTGACCAGCAACTTCTCATTCCCACGTGGCGAGAAGGGTCGCCGACCACCCAATCTCACCCATTGTCGAAACGATTCTAGAGCCTCCAGTTTCAAAGAGTCATACGGGTTTACCCTATCGCCCTCGCTGCTCATTCCTGGCGACTACCACCAGCAAATGCTCCTCAATGAGGCCGAAAAGCAGGGTTGTTCAGGCGAGTATGACGTTGTCCATGGTATCGTTAACTCCAACCGTCCCTACGAGAATCCTAGCAACGCTGCAAGCCATACCTCTCTTACCATGTGTCACCAACGCGCAAGCACTTCTACCACCGCTACCAACTTTACGTCCTTGTCCGACTCCACTGGAGAGCGTCACGTCTCTACCAACTCCACCTGGACCAACCTGACGCGTCTTACAAGCAGCACGTCTTTGAACAAGTGGGTCGAGGCCAACGACACATCTCGCGAGTCTCAAATCATCAAGCTTCACGACGATAGTGAGGAAGAAGAGACCACTCCCCCTGCCTCCGTCGAGAAGGATACCGTACCCGAGCTTACACCATTCCCCTCTTTGCCTGTTATCAAGAGATCTTCTCACAAGAGCCATGCAAGCGAGTCCATTGCTAGGGATGAGATGCCTCCCAACAAGTCGGTCGATGCTACCAAGACCCGACGCTCTCGCGCTAGGACAACGAGCCTCAGCACACAGATGCCTCCTGTTGGACAATATGCTCTATTTCCCCGAGCTTATGCCAAGGGCAATGGTGAACGCATTTAAAGCGATCCAACCGCCCCCCTTGTTCTCTATTTGTTTCTTACATGTTTTCACACCGACCTCTAAAAGGTAGCGTTTCCTTTTTCGTTTTGTATATCTCTTGCACGCGGTTTCGATGCCGCTTTCACTGTTTCTATACTAGACCCATGGGGCTGTCAACCCTGATCGCATTTCTTTTGTATGGCTTTCGAACTTCAATGAAAAAGACATCCTGTACTTGGGCTTCAAGTCCTAAGGTCTGGTTTTAGACCTGGGCCCCGGTCTTCTGTTTCTGGTAAACAGGTCGTTGAAGGCGTACTGTTGTTTCTGTAGAAGGCAGTCCTGGGCATTGGGGTGGTACTCAAAAGCTGAGCAAGGCATGGGTGCATTGCTACCATTTTTTTATTTTTTTTTATCATGTTGGTCATTTGGTGTCGACCAAGGAGGGGTTGGGCAATTTCGAACTCGAGGATCAAGTTCCGAGAGTCCTGGGGATAAACCTGGATAGTTTCCAGTTATGATGAGTGACGGATTTATGAACTTTAGACAAAACCAGCGACAGTAGCAGCGCGCTATCTTGTACAATAAACCGGCATCATAGCCGATCTGCATTTCTGCAAAGGATGTTAGAACTAGGATATTTACTTTTTTGTATATGCACTAAAAATGACTAAACAATTACAAAGTGTCCGATGCCTACCTAGCTACTTCTACTACTACTACTACTCATGGATGACCTACACTTGTAGGATTAATACTTTTATTTCCAGATTATATAAACATATGACACCCTCCAACAATGGTGGGAGTCGACTGGGGTTGGTACCAGAACGACATGATCGGAGCTAGAGCCGCTGCGTGAATGCTTTCGTAGCATTATCAAACATGACCATACAAAACATGAGCTTGATTTTGTTCTATCTCATTCAAGGTACATGTTCCAACAACATTGACCTTTAAACCCAATACCAAGATGTGTGGCTTACATAACCGTGGAATGAATTTCAAAGTGCTACTAAGGGGTCTTGCTTAACGAGTTTGATCAATCACAGGAATGCTTTTCCATAATCAATGGCCTATAACCTAGTTCAAAACACAGTGTCTATATGTTCCTCCCATTATTCAAGTCTTTCCCGTCTTTACCGAGGCCGTTACTCGTTTCAGAGTCCTAAACCACCGAAACCTCTTATCAAATACTGATGCCCAATCGTGACTGTAGTTGAGGAAGAGGGAAATTAAAGCAGCGTGACAGCATAGTACATGGATGCAACACCCTTCCAGCCCATCTAGGGTCTCTTGACTTCTCCCTGTGCTGGAGCCCGATGTCGTATGAGTTGAGTGATGGACGTGGCAAAAAGTGATGAAGAGTAAGGAGATGTTTGAGTGAAAGCATGAGACTGCAACAGCAAAGCAAACACACAACAGCAAAAAGATAAAACATGTTTCTATGAAAGACCAAAGCATTTCCGACCATGAAAGTGTCTGAGAGAATGATGGAAGGACAAGGAGAGTGAGGAGTCGGAAGAGAGATGGATACAACGTTGTAAAGAAGAAATCTATACCCCCAAATGCATCGCAATAAACAGCATGGGACCTCGGGGCCTGTGCTATGTCCTTTTCACACCCTACTTGCACATTCTCGCTCCTTTATGGCTTTTCGTTCCGATCGTTTCCATCATCAGCCTGCTTTTGATCTTTGTTCGTGTCGGGCTCGGCAGAGCTTCCTGGGCCTAACGAGGACTCTGTGCTTTCGGAATTTGATCCTTTGAGTCGTCGTATATTCCCATGAAGCTCGAGATTCTCCATTTCGAGTTGACTCCTTTCGCGTTCTAGTGCTTCAATGTGCTTGCGAGCCATCTCAAGCACCTCACCCTTACTAACACGTCGGTCAGGATCGTTGGCTTGATCGGACTCGTTGTCTCCATTTCCGTTTCCGTTTCCGTTTTCACTACCACCATTACCGTGTCGAACTTGCTCGGGAAGTGCACTGAGTAGTGATTCGAACTGAGCGTTGAGTCGATTTCGATATTGTTTTTCAACAAGGTTATGAGAAGCTCGGGTTCGACGATCTTCGGGGGTATCGTTGGGTTTATCTCGACTGTTCTTGGATGTTCGAGAGGCACTTCTAAGTTTGCTCTGGCGGCTAGAAACTGCTGAAGCGGTCGATACGGAAACCGTGGAAGCCATAGATACAGATTTGGAGCCAACACTGGTGCGGCTATTCTGTGACGCGGTACTAGGGCTGGCAGCGTCAGATACCGAGTGTGCAGTTCCACCGGTACTACTGCTTCTGGCCCCTTGAGAATCCTCCGATAGCTTCCGAGCTTCTTTCTTCTGTCTTCTCGGTCGAGGAGTCTTTCGTGGACGGGAAGCAGCGGTTGACTTGTTGTCTCCCGGGGGCTCCTCTATTTCGGCCCAAGGATTGCTGGCCATCTGCTGAGCAGGGGTACGCACTTTCGGGGTGCTCGAATCATGGCCCAGAGAATCATCCCATTGGGTTGAAGCGCTGGTATCGAAATGGGCATTGTTTGGATGAATTGACGACGGCGAAACAAGATTGCTTCCGTATGCGTATGCCGTTGGATCTGTAGATGCGTGTGCCAGATGGCTCGAATGACCAACTACACCCATATGTCCTGGAACCTCAAAATTAAAGTGAGACGGATTCAGCTGTAAATTTGGAGGAACATTGTAAATATTCCAATCCAACGTCATGGGGCTAGTTGAGGCGGGAGGGAGGTGACTTGCAAACCCAGCGGACGGTAGGCCCGCTGAACTGTGGGCTGGATGAGTCGCATGTCCATGTTCGTGGCTTTGAATTCCATGGGCGCCATGAGAAAGATGCGGCCCGTGAGAGTGAGAGTGAGGGTGCGCGTGTAAGTCGAGGTTAAGGTCGAGGTGAGCTCGTGACTGAGCACGTGACGAGTCAGGTAGTGTTCCCGGCAGTTGCATTCCGAGTACCGGTAAGGTTGCCGGGTGATTCGCGTGGTGGTGGGTCTCGATCTCGGTCGGTTCTGTCCGTGGCGGCGCATCGCGGCTGGTTCGATTCGGCGACGAAATGGGCTGTTGATGTGGGAAATGGCCGGGTGGCGCCGGCGCTATCATCTGCTCCAACGGAAACACCAAACGTTAGACTCGATTCCAGCTTCATTTTTCTCTTTAGTTTCTTGTTCTTGTCCACAAACCGCTATTCTTCCGTCTTCTTTCGGGCTGGGCCTTGTTCTGTCTCTCTCGCTTCGCTCTGCTTTCGCTTCGCTTCGCCTTCCTTCATCTCCCTTTTTCTTTAGTCCCTAGGCTTCTCAATCGCCACACAGCACCTTTTCTGTGGTACCATACCATAACACCATGCCATGACATGTCACAACACAACGACAAGCCATGATGCCATGGTTCGAGTCATTGCTCAGGGGACATGGTATAGGGACGGACCCCAGAGGGTCGAGATTCAGCCACTGGCCCGATGCTTGGTGTTGACATGTCTCAGTTGCTTTACAGCAACGCAACCATGCCATTACGCATTGACCTTTACGTGATGGCAACATCTCGTACTGACGAAACCCACTGCTTCAGAAGACCTTGGATTCACTTCGCACAAAGGGATGGACAAGAACGAACAAACTCCTCCTCGCTACTGTCATCACCGGTTGACATACCTCTGGTTCTTCTATGAGAAAGTCATAGAACGACTGGTCCCCAGTATGATCCCCCGCCATGGTAGGGATTGTGGATTGAGGGCTGCAGCAGATCGGGGATCTCGGTTGCCCCTTGGGTGTTCGTCCGGCTCCCGCGTTAGATGCCTTGAAGGGTGGATCGGGTATCGTTTGTGTCTGCAACCAGGCGTGTCTGGCTGCCACTATGATAGCAACTGCTCGTCGCTGGGGGTGGGACTTCGGATGGGATATCGATGGGAGGACACTTGAGTTTCGATCTGTGAACGTCTTGATAAACAACTTCTTCTAAATCAATCGGCCTGGGCCTGTGGCCGGCGCCGGTTCTCGCCACGAGGATTTGTGGTTTGAGGGACCTCGAGTGCTTATACGACAATTCGAAGCCGCAGATTTCGACGTCACCAGAGTCTGCTTCAACGTTCTAGCGCCACCGCGCCGATTCGCATCGAACAAACCGTCAAGAGAATCGCAGGCACGGTTCTCGTTCAAGAGGGGCAATGCTGGGTGGTGGTCTCGTGCTCCCACCAAACACAAGACAAAATGTCACCCCACTGAAGAGATTTCTCGGCACCACGAGACTATCGGTCAACTTTCAATCGGCGGATCGAATGTCTTTCCAGCCCTTGCTTCGTTCTCACTTGATGGACGAATGAATGGCTGTGCCTTTGTTTCCACCTACGGCAATCAAGGACTCCCTCACTGCCGCTCAGCCTACCTCCTGCGCGCCATTGTTAACGCCATACCACATGCTGGGTAGGGTGACTTTTCTTCAGATCGTCACATCTTTACTCACAAAGTTCTTTTTCAGCCGCACTATCGACTGCCTGGTCCTCCCCACGGTCTTGACCTCTCTCGTACTTCGGTCAACGACCCTCTTTCCTTCTTTTCTCCGTTTGCTGCCTCTTCCCCTGAGGCTGTTAGAGTCGAGTGACTAGTCACGGGGATATCCAATGTTATCCCGAGGCACGAACAAAATGTGGTTCGAGGCCCTTGATGACTACACTCTGGTGTGTTCTCGCATCTGCTTTTGGTATCGAATGAGGTGAGTTCCGTTTTGTTAAAAATAACATAGGGCTCCTTGGTAGTGTCGTGTCAATACAAGACAAGCTTCTCGTCCCTTCCCCACGTGAACTATTAGGCTTCCAATGGGAGAATGTGGCTGGGTTGAATCCGTGGCCGTGGGAAAGCCAATGCTGGGTGATGGAGGAGCCATGTGTGGATTCAAGTCAACGCCTTGATTGTATTTGCAATGACTCGACTATCAAATTGGCCAGTGTCCCCGCCTTTACCGCTCGGAGGGGACTTGGGAACAGATTCTGGGAAATATGAGCTGGAATTTGACCTGGGAAGCAAGTGGGCTTCTTTGGGGGGAGGAGACAGGAAACCGGGGCTGGGATTAGGTCCGGGACGGGGACGGGGACGGGGACTGCAAGTGGTATGTACTTGTGATCGGCATATCCAGTCCTTGCCAGTCCAACCTTTATTGGACATCTTGTCATGACAAGCCCTACCGCTCACATGTCAAGCGCAGAAAGGTGCATGGAGAGGCGTATATATCTTCCTTGCCAACCCTAGTCTCTGCGCCTTGTTGGGTTGGAGCAATGCTGAATCATATGGATGGAGCAATTGTGGACGATTAGATCTAGGTTCTCAAGGAACGGTTTGTTCTTAAACCCTCCTCTAAACCCTTGCTCATAAAGAGGGACATAATTATCCATCATCTTGTAAAAGATAAGAGCTCACTAGCTCTGTCAAGTTCCCAGCACAAACTAGCCCGGGTGCTCAGGTATCCCATAAGGGGATATAGCACCTGTGACTCGGGAACGCAACTGGTAATACTAGGTACAACAACCTTGGTAAGGGAGGCACGGCCATGAAGATACTAGATGACACCACAAGCTTCTTTTTAGACATGCCTCTGTGTCGTGAACCGGTTGTTTCGGATCCAGCTGGACGGAGATGATACTGTAACTAGACAGCATCATTGCTTTGACATTTGTGACAGGAACCACTCCGCCAGACACACATGGCTTCTGGCTCAAGTCAGACCGCGTAATGGCCACTTATTTCTGTATGAATATGTCTGTGTTATGGTGGTCTGATCCTAAGTTCGCAACCGAGGAGCGGGGGGGTGGCTGGCTACAACCAGGGGGAGGGGGGGCCGCAAGCCTGCCACCCAACCAACGAAAATGTATGCCGTGCCTGGGAAAAGAGGACCCTAGGCTAAAGGAACTCATGTTGGACACTGAAGCTAAGACTTTTCGAGGTGAGTTGGGGACTAATGGAACCAAATGTGGTTGTTGGCCGTTGAGCTGATATGTCGTTTTAGGGGGCGGCGTTAGCCAACATGAAAGGCAACGGTTTTTTGTGGGCTTTGGCTATGCCCTTGCTCATCCAACTGTCTGTTACAGTAGGGTTTTCTCTCTTGTTCAACGTCACTGTATCCGTATCCGGGCCTTGTTTCCTCTTTTCGGTAGTGGTCTGTTGTTGATCCATTACTGACAGTGATATTTGCTGTTTGTGAATCCTGTGAAGTGATATGTTGCCGAGAAAGAACCAAGGAACTCCCAATTAGAAAAGAAGGGAATACCTGGCGTTGCCTGCTCACTTGATAGAAAGGGTCGTTCGTTCGGAGTTGGTTCTCCTATGGGTGCATGATGCGCCCTGCGTGGCTTTGCCCAGCCCTGGCATCCAATATTGACATGTTGGATATCTCACATTCAGCCCTCTCCTCCATGTAGTCACCTACTAAGAGAAGTGGTTGATGTGAGTATGATGCCGCGGTTGTTGGAGAGAAGATGGTGCCATTCATCCAAGTTAGTACCTACCTTGGGTAGTACTTACCGACACATGGGAAGCCATTTAGAAGGAGCAGAAGGATGTTAATTTCGGAAGAGAGCCGCACTTTCCCAAAACCAAGACATAGGTACGGAACACTATTAGGTAGTACCTACTAAGGTAGTGGGATACGGATAGGTTAATAGGTACTGGTAGTTTGGCGTCGTTTGAGGTAACCCTGCGCTTGCCATGCCATGCCCTGTAGGTACTAAGGTACTATGTGGTATGAGGAGTATAATGTTTGGGAAGGTGCGACACAAGTCGGATACCCTTCTTGCCTACTACCTACCTATGCCAGGTACTACACGATGTACGCATAGGTAGGTGCGCATCTGTATGTGGATCAGTTTGTTCAAGCAGGAAGGATGTAATAGGTAGTGGTTGGTGAGGCGTAAGGAAGGAAAAGAGTCTACGCGTGCACCTACTTGAGGTGGGTAGAGCTTGACAGGACGGGCGATTTATAGATTTATTAGATTCGACCATACGTCAACTTCCTTGCCACTTACATCTCCCACTCCGTGAGACCCTTAGTAGTTACAGTTTGATTCGCACAAGAAAATACCGACACAGCTCAAACTCTGTTCGTCCTCAATACAACAAACAAACTGAGGGTCCAGTTCTCGCGGAATGCCCCAAGCCATCAGATCATGCCTGAGCTGAGGGGACTGTCGTAACAGGACCCAGGTATTTGTACTACCGTACATACCCCTGACGATATGCCGCAGGGCCGAATAGCCACACTTGCTGCAAGAGGCGCATTATCGCTGTCACCACTGCATATAAAGTGACGAGTGAGAGCGGATCGCTGGTTTCGACTCGGATCAATCTCCGGGCCTGACTCGAATCCACGCCGGAGCCGTCGTGCGTGAGTTGTCGTAAACACGTTCGGAAAATATTGAAAATATCTTACCTTTCAGTCTCTTTGTCCCTTTGGGCTTCGGCAAAAGTAAAACTTCGCTTACATCCCGGCTGATCTGATCTTTGTACAAACCTTAATCGACAAGGTATAGTGCTTCAGGAGGCAGATTTCTTGCCCACCAAGCTCCAATGCGGAAAGAGATAAGTTTCGACCTTGGAACTCGTTACCTTTACCATAATCAGAATGGTCAATCTGGATCAGTCATCGCCCCATGGTCAGCGAACATGATCAGAATCACGGCGAGACTTCAGCCAATATCATATCACTCTTCAACATACCACTAATAACAATCCTGCACAATTGGCTTGCAAGTACTCATCTTCTCGAATACCTGTCCTAGCTACCATCGCCGATCAAGGGCCCCCTGATCGGCGAATCCAAGCCGAGAATGAACTGTCAGTATCCACCTGTAAGAACAGAAAGGGTTTTTTTAATTTTTTTACATACATGCCTATGTAAGTATGCATGTATGGAATATGCGCAGGTGAAAACACAGGTACATACATGAAAGAATGATCTACAGCAGCCTTCCTGAGAATACCCATCAGTGTTTCTTTTTCACCAGCCAGGATTGGCTATGTATCCCTCTTGGCATTCGCATATTTTTATACCACATTCACCCAGAACAAACACTGAGATAGTGACGTTGACAGTAGAACTGACAGCACGAGAACAAAACATGGGGCACTCTCCTACCTAGTCCTTTGCGGCTGATAGCAATGGACGATCAAAATATTGCCGTTCTGTTACCCCCTCGGTAGCGGTCTGAAACAAGGACCACCAGGTATAATATGATCAGTTACGTGTGGCTTAATACCTACCTACAGGCTCTGAGGCTACTGCGTATACAGGCTAAACGACATCCGAGGCTATTCAACTCGAATTTTTGCAATGCAATGGCATACTACGTACATGTTTAAACTCATGTGTCAAAATGCTTTTCCTAGCCTAAATTGACCTAGTGCTATGTTATGACCAATGTTCACCGCACAGCCATATCGAACATGAGTCGTGTAAGCAGTGGGCCAAGAACCTGGGAATACGAGAATGATTGTATATTGCAAAAAGTTACTACTGCATGAACCCAGAAGGAAGTGTTTAACCGTCTTTCTAGCCCGAACGCCTTTGATATCTCGTGATCTTTCAGACCAAGAGCTTTTTCCCAGTCCTGCCCGCTCCCATTAAACTGCCCATATACCTCACTTTGACAGCACATAAGGCCCACGATTCAAAGCTGACACTACGTTCAGCCTGTCTTCTTCTTCTTCTTGGGACGTTCCTCTTGGTCTCCGTCGCCACCATCCTTTTCCTCATCTTCGTCCACGTTGCTCTCATCGCTACCTGAGCCAGAACTCTCGTGGTCACTATCGTATTCCTCAGCGACATCACTTTCGCTGTCGGTGCGGAAGTCCTCATCGACACTCTCTTCATCTTCATCGGCCGAGCCTCGATCGGCCTTTGCGACGACTTCATCCTCAGAATCATCCATTTGCTGGTCGAGCGCAGCAGCGAGGAGGTTGGCATCCTCATCGATCTCGTTCTTCACCCGTAGACCCTTCAACTTGAAGAAGCTTTCAAGAGCCTTAAGATCTTCACGACTGATGTTGCTGAATTGGGATGACCCGGCACCGTTCTTGAGTAGGACAGTAATGTCGAATGTGGAAAGTGCTGAGACAGCTCCACTGACACGCGAGAAAGTGACAGATTGGGTCTGTTCGTAGGCAATGTACGTAGCGGGCTTGGGCACAAACATGAAGGCCTTCTCCAGGCAGTAGAGGAAACCCTCGCTTGCCTTAATGGAGCACTTGATACCGTATTGGCTGCGATGTCTAGACACACAAGTTAGAAGTTTTACGAACCAACATAATAAGGGAAACGTACGTGATGAAGTCTTTGGCAGGAGATGAAATCTTCCTGTTGCCTAGACCACGGAAAATCTTGGCAACAACCTGGTGGAGAGGCTCCTCGTAATGAGGCTCCAGCTTATCTTGGTACTTGCTCTTGAGCTCATCCTCATTGAGGTTCAGATCAATCGTCACCTCCTCGTCCTTCTTAAATTGCATCACAACGAAGGGGTAACGTGTTTGTCCTTGACGCAGAGGGGGGTCGAGGCCCATGACAAGCATGTAGTGCACTTCATCTGGCTTGGGAAGTACCATAAACTTCTTGATAGCCTCATACTGAATCTTATAGTCGTAAGTTTTGCCCCGGAGTCGGAAGGAGGCTTCGTACATGTCGATGTCGAAACGGCCTCTGTTAGGGGCATATTAGTACACGCACGAAGCTGTAGAAGTTGATATTTGGATTTCGGGACGTACCTGGGAGTAAGATGTAGGACATCCAGGAAAGTGGCAATAGTATCGCCAGCAGTCTCGCCAATCTCAGCCTTGTCGATCAAAGTCTCATAAAACAAAGTCGCGGCATTCTTTTCTTGCTCATCATTGCCAGCGTCGCTGCCAGCATCCTCCCCTTCGGCCTCTTTTCGGGTGGTAACGCCTGGGATATAGAAGCGCATCTCGACAAGCTGGTCTCGACCAGCAGCAGCCTTTGACCCCTTGGACCGGGCACCACCTAGCTGGGCATTGGCACCTGACTCGGGAAGGGCCATCTCTACAGCCACTTCGTTTCGACCCGCAAGGTTGGTGTTTCCGATTTCTGAGTAGGGCAGCTCGAATGCCGGTCGGTTTTGAACGCTGAAGGTGAGCTCGGATTTGGAAAATTCTGCCTTGCCCCAATTCCAACCGCGCAGGGCGTGTTCCTTGTTCTCAAGGACTGTGCTGTACCAGTTCTTGAAGACTTTGGCCAGTCGATCATAGTCCTCTTGCAGGAATCCATCGAGTTGGATTATGCCGGATTTCGCACGTTGGACAATCTTGATCTCGTAGCCCTTCGCAGCGCGACTCCATTGCGCCGAGGCAATGTTGTTATGGTCGAGGGTGAAGGTCTCGCCGCCGCCGACAGGCTTCCATCCGAAACCGGTTTCGGCGAATCTGCACTTGCCGCTCTCCTTGGAAAGATCCAGGTAGATATTATCGAAGCTCTCGCTGTAGATTGATGACTTGATTAGCTGTTGCTGCGGCAATGTTTGCGAGACCATGCGCAAGTCAAGAAAACTCTAGCTCTGCTTGGCCGGTAGGAAAAGGGGATGTTTTGGTAGGAAGCGTACATAGCAGTCATTGCGCCGACTGAGAGAAATCTCGAGATTCGGAAGATATGCTGTGTTATAAAATGTCGTATTTGTCCTGCAGTTGAGGTGACGATGTATTGCGATGAAAAGCACAGTGAGGTTGTCTGTAACTGGAAATTTAAGAACACCCGCTCAACCCAAAGGTTAGTTTGCGCTCACCGCGGCGCGTCTTTACGCGGCAACCTATCTAGGTACAATCACCACTATAAAAGCCCCACTTTTGTAGAGCTTCAATGCAGGTTACAGAACAGAATCCGCACTGCCTACCTCTACCCTCTAGGTGGTAGGTACCTGTTTGAGCTCCTTATGAGAATCTGAGATGCAACCTGACAGAATTCATCAGGGCTGGTCCAGTCAATGACCTACCAATAAACATGTTCTATTGCGGTCCTTTCATCTATCTTTTATGTTCCATTTTCGCTAGTTATAGCCAGTGTATCTAGTCAACACAGTCCATGACAATGTACACAGACGTGTGCATCTTACAGCAACCCACCTGTCGTGGCATGTGCCAAGGGACGTAAACAGCACGAGCTTTGTGTTGATGAATGGCTTCTTGTGCCACACACTCCAAGAATTTGATAAACAACCCGTTTAGAAATTCACTGTTACTTTTTATCATCAGGCAACTTCCATAGCAACTTCTCCGTATTGATCAGACAGTTATTCTAGACAAGTCATGGGCGTGCTTGGACCCCGTGCACGACTTGGCTTTCCCAACAGGTCTACGTCGCCCCCATGTGACCGTTTCGGCGTTTACCCACCAGCGATAGCGTGCATAACATCATAGGCTTGATTAGTACCTACGGTATCAGTCGCCTTCTCAACCTCGCCTTTTCATCTCCATTATCATCATTTTCCTATCACCAACAATCGCAATCACAGTCGTGCATGAATCTTGGTCCCTACCTACGGGGATGGTTCATACCGTCATGACAGCAAATCACCACTTCCGCCCATGGGGCTTTCGATGCGCCTCGACTGCCCGCGTAACCGCTTCGTTATTGTTATCCTTCCTTGCCTTTTCGCCATCTTCTGCGTCCAGCAACCTCGGCAGTCGATTCCAAGACGACGTACTATTACCTCCTGGACCCCTTCTTCCATCACCTCCAGAAGTCCCTTCACCCGCCGAGCATACGTTCAGTTTGCGACACATATACCATCATGGCACCCACCTTCACCCCAGCCTTCACAGAAGACGAGATGTTATTCATGATCAGTCGAGAGTTTACCTGGCTGCCGAAGATGAATATGGCGAATATGAGGTCTCCCGGTTGAAAGCCAAGAGTCGCCCTGACACAATCCAGAGGCTCGTCGACCGAAGACCATCAGTTGTCGATCCCATGGTCGCCGAGTCTCGGCAGAGAGGCTACGCTGCTGTTCTTGATGCATCGGCATGGACCATGGATCAAGTCTCTTCTCCGGATATTAGGGATAAGGACACTGTTTTGGCCTTGGCTATCATGACAGCCAACGCATATGTTGAGCATGAAACCGATGCCGACTGGGAGGATGTTGGAGAACGCTGGAACCGAAGCGCCGATTTCGGATGGGAGTCTGACGGCCTCCGCGGACATGTTTTTGTTGACGATACGAACTCAACTATCATCATCGGCTTGAAAGGCACCACGACTGCTGTTTTCGATGGAGAAGGCACCACTACTAACGACAAGGTCAACGACAATCTTTTTTTTAGCTGCTGCTGCGCCCAGCAAGGCCAGTGGACTTGGCACCAGGTTTGCGACTGTGCTACAGGCACATACTCTTGTAACAACACTTGCGTTGTTCAAGCACTGAGGGAAGAAAATCGGTACTACGGCGCAGCCCGCGAACTCTACTCAAATGTGACGGAGCTCTATCCTGATGCTCAAGTTTGGCTAACAGGTCACTCGCTTGGTGGTGCTGTGACGTCGATGCTGGGTATGACATACGGCCTGCCTGTTGTTACGTTTGAAGCTGTTCCTGAGGCTCTCCCGGCTTCCAGGCTGGGCTTGCCTGTTCCTCCCGGCGCTAGTGCCGATTATCCCCAAATGCGAGAGAACACAGGCACATTCCACTTCGGCCACAATGCAGACCCCGTTTATATCGGCACATGCAATGGCGCAACAGCTTCTTGCACCTATGGCGGCTATGCCATGGAGAGTACTTGCCATGCCGGTTATGAATGTATGTACGACGTCGTCACTGATAAGGGATGGAGGGTTGGAATCGGTACACATCGCATCCGCTCCGTCATTGACGACGTCATCAAGAAGTACGACAATGTTCCCGAATGTAGACGGACCCCTGAGTGCCGAGACTGTGCGCAGTGGAAAATGTACGAGAGCAACGGAACTGAAACCACCACAACAACATCATCGCCCTCTACCTCCACGAGTACTCGGACTAGGACCCGTACGTCAACTTGCGAGACGCCAGGGTGGTGGGGTTGCCTTGACAAGACCACACCGGTCACGACCACAACATCGACCACTTCTTCGTCGACATCAACATGCAAAACTCCAGGGTGGTTCGGGTGCAAGGACAAGACAACAAGTGAGAGTATCACTACAACAACTACTGAGGCTTCGACGACAACGACCTGTCATACCCCTGGTCGATTCTGGGGGTGTCGCGACGATGTGGACGCAACGACAACTGCCGAGCCTGGTCAGATTACAAACATGCCCGTTACTGCTGCGCCCACAGGTGCAGTGGATGATGCTCCAAGTACGGCGGTACCAGAAACTCAGAGATGTGTTGCCCGTAACTGGCTTGGGCTGTGCAAAGGATGGACTGTCGAGGATCTGGAATTCACGCCAAATGAGATGTAGAGTTTGGCCACCAGATAATCGATCTCCTATATCTACTTCAGGTTCCCAATAGCAATTTGGCCCTGTTTTGCCTCCAGGCATGTTTGATTGTGAGATAAGATTTCTACCCCGGCGATTACGTTTTGTTGAGCATTTCATATGGCACTCATGAGGATCATGAGGAAGGAGTTATTGACTTGGGTATTTGGAGAACACGGCGTTTGATTGAAGATTGGCGAATAGGGCTATACGCATAAGAAATCTACATCTAAGAGGTCGTATCGTATATTTAGATAATTCTTCAACTTTTGAACACTAGCACGAATATTACACATTATCTGCATTCTTTTTGTTTCAATAAGTCGAGGTAAAAATACCATAGAAGGTAGCACCATTGTTTGTATCCATGTCAATCGTTGGTGCTCTTTAAAATGCACCTATCATATTACACTGTCTGCTGTGATGTCAGCAACGAAAAAAAAAACAATCCACCTTCTCCCCACCAAACGCGTCTGCCTTATCCGTACATCTCTAACTAAATTCCAGTACGCAAAGCTGTGACACTACAACAACCCCCTGCTTCTTTTTAAATATCGTGTGAAAGACGCCATGTGATATATACAGACTCGATTCGTTTCGATATTCCACTATCCGTCATGGGACCGATATCAAAACGTTCCGAAATGGGAACCCCCTTGTCCTCCGCTTTGTCCAGCCTCAGCGATAGTGACAGCGATACCGAAGCTCCGAAGGATAATGTCACCAGCAACGACATAAACAACCAAGCCAACAATGTAGAAGAGATAGAATGGCTGGCTACGACCCGAGAGCGGCGCTCGACTGCCGGGAACCGAATGAAGTCGATGCTCGCCAATGAGGAGCCTGATTCAGACCTCGAGCTGCTTTTCGCCGAAGACGAGAACGACCAGGGCTTCTCCGACCCCGAAGTAAATGGTTCAGATGTTCAGATGGATTCTTCAGACGATGAAGATGATAACAACAATAACGACGATGATCTCGAGGGCGAGAAGGAGTTGGAGAAGCAGGCCAAGGAGCGTCGCGCCGCTCAACGCAAGCGAAAGGCTCAAGAAGCGATCCCCGCCAAGTTCCGCAAGAAAGTCCGCATCGATCCAACAACGAGGACTCCATCTGCACTCACAAGACCCGAACCGCGACCTAAGAAGAAATCCGAGCGCACTTCATGGCTGCCCTCGGTCGCCGATCTACCGACTCGAGCCTCCTCCCGTCAAACGACTCGACTTTCCAAGGAGCAACTGCATCAGCAAATGGTGGAGCGGGAGGCACGTCGAATCAAACAGCTTGCGCAGATGCAGAAGAAGGCTGCTAAGTTGGAGGCGATGAAGAAGCCACCCATGACACAGGAGGAGCGATTACGGGAGGCGGGCATTGTCGAAAAGCGTAACAGCAAGAGTTTGAACCGTTGGGAAGAGGCTGAGAAGCAGCGCGAGGAGGAACGCCGGGCTAAACTGGCGGCTCTTCACAACAGGACGCTAAAGGGACCTGTAATCACATTCTGGAGTGGCATTGGAGAGTGGATGGGAAGGCATATGGTGATCGAGGAGCCTGCAAAGGAAAAAAGGAAGAGGGGTGAGAAGGCAAAAGGAAAGGACAAAGGCCAAGACGTGGACAAGGTTCCTACGACAGAGGATAAGAAAGAGGATGGGCAAGGTGATGCGACTATTGCAGGCGAAGCTGCTTCCAAGGCCAAGCACGAACAGCAACCATCGCAAAGTCAACCACCGACCACAACGACAACAGACCCGGCTGTGCTATCAGAACCCAGAGTCGCCCACGAAGTTACTCCGTCAGAAACCAACAAGGATGGTTCAAAACCTGCAGGCACACTTTCAGTTGCTAGGAATGGTGCTCCTCCCGCTGTTCTCAAAGCCGAGGATGCCCGTCCTTCAACGGCAATACCACCACCATCCAATCCACCGCCTACGGTTTCTAATGGGCTGGCCGCACCAGCTCCCCCGCCTCCAAGTTCTGTCACATCGCCAAACCCACCTTCATCTATCAGTGCTCCGGGTGGTCTCACAGCACCATCTCCATCTTCGCCTACTCCTAACCCTACCCCCACGGGCCCAGCATCAACAACTTCCTTTATGGCCGCTCCGCCAGGGCTGTCCCGCCCTTCGGATTCGAAACCGTCTGGTGTGCTTGCAGCGCCTATTCTTGCTCCTCCTCCAGGCATTGGCATCGACGGAGCTGCACCATCGATGATGGGCTTTGGTAACCCCAAATCTAACGTCCTCGCGCCCCCGAATACTTCTCAAGGTGTTATGCCCCCTACACTATCTACTACTACCCCTCTCCATAACACTCCATCAGCTCCCTCTACCTCTACCTCTCAACTAGACCCTTCAACATTGGCTATGCCCGCTTCCTCTACGGCGAAGCTTCAGCTCGTTTCTAACCCACCTGCCCCTCCGGCCAGCTCCATAATTCCTGGTACTCTTGCTGTATCCCAAGCTCTCAATACCCAACCCCAGCCTTCAACCGGAGCCCGCAATGCTATCATATTCCAGGCCTTCGATGACAACGCCCTGAAGGACCGCACCGTTCAAACACAAATCATTTTTGGCCGCAAAATGAGCAGGCTATCCAGTAAGTTTTCGGTGATCGCAGAACGTGATCTCATACTAACCTTCTCCAGAACCTTCTCCTGCGCCTCTTTGCGTAATCACAAACCATCCTGCTCGATATCGTGATCCACGCACTGGTCTCCCTTACTACAATGCCTACGCGTACCGCGAGATACAACGCCTTACTCGTGGCGAGTATCGGTGGAGTCACATCATCGGTGCTTGGGTCGGCAGCGGCACATTTGCTGCGAGGGGCGTCCCCGAGCGCTTCCTGAACCCAGATAAGAAGGGCCCAGAGAAAAAGGCTATACCCAGCGAACCTGACAATGGTAAAGAAGCTAATAAGCCCCCGGAGCAAATCCATGGATCAAAACCAGAGATCTCTGGTGACTCAACTCACAGTGAAAAACCAGCGGGGGCGAAACCAGGATTCCTTGCAACGCCAAAGTCCGAATCAAACAAAGCGGCACAGCCCAATGTAGTTCCGCCAGTAGTCGTCGAGCCTACAAATACCGCAAATACAGTGGTAATGGCTCCGGTTTCTACGCCTACTCCAGAGCCTAAGTCCCAAGCTGCGGCGGATCTTGTGCCAACTACAACAGGAAATCCCACTACACAAATACAACCAACCCAGTAGTGTTCTTGACGACTAGAATAGGATCTCACTTTTGTATAATATTTCTTCTGCATAAACAGAGTAGATGATCCCCAAGAGGATGGTTGCTATGATAAACACGACAGCGATTGCAGCAACATGTATATACGTACCATTAAATATCAAATCAAGACACAAAATGTATAAACTAAAGATGAAAAGAATGGCGAGCACCCATATAATAGCATCGTATCACGAATGGGAATGTGTGTAACTGATTCATCAATATTGTAGTTCTTCTTGTGTTTTGTTTCAAGTTATAACGATTGTACCACTTGCTAACTGATATGTAAGTATTGCAATCCGTAGCAGATCGGACCTGACTATAGGCCTCGTCTATGACCATGAGAATAGTGTCACGATGGCTACCATGTCGTTCGTCTCATGAACCATACCATCCTTCCTTCAAATGCTCCTTAAAAATCTCTTGTTACACACCCATCTAAGTCCTGCACTCAGATCCTTTCCATATTATCACTGATATATACACAGGCCTCGATCAGTTACCTATGCTTGTGCAATCCCCTTTTGTTTCGTCCTGAAAACGCCAAAATGCAAACCCGCTGTGTCTAAGTTGCTCAGATTTGAACCCAAAATTTCAAATAAAAAGCACAATGTAAAACGCTGTCGAAATGATGTTGATTATGGTAGATGTTGCATGGTGATTCGTAGATGAGTTTGGTGTGCTTCGTCGAGCCAAAACGTGAGTTCAATTGGGACCACTTAGTTGGTGCTGGAGCCGATGATGTCGGCCATCCAACCTAACTCAGCTGCAAAATTGTCCAGTCCTGTATCGATATGAGCTCCGAGGAAGTTGCTTTCGGTCACTGCAAACGCGGAGTCGCTTCGAGGCATCAAGGCTGGGGAGTCAGTCTTGGCGAAGGTCGATTGGGATTCCGTAATCTTAGATCCGTGCTCGTGCGACTCAGGAAGACTGTAACACTCGAAAGAGTCGATGGTAGAAGGCATCCCAGAAGCAGGTTGAAATGAGAGGATCTCACTGTTAGTGTTTGACACTACATCGTCCTCGTCATCGGTGAGATCGAAGAAGTTGATCCCATCATCTTCGGGAAAGTTTGGTGTGGCCGGTGATAGGAAGAAGCTGGTGGCAGGGTTGATTCGAGTGTGGGGTGCTCGAAGCATGATAGGTCTAGGACGGGGGGGTGCTACGGCCGACGCACGTACGTCGGTGTTGTTTCGTAGAGACTGTTTGGATGGCTTCGTAGAGACAAGTGGCCGTGAACTCGAATCGATGGTAGTTGCCAAAACAGATTCAGAGGAAACAGATCGCTTGAAGGGAGGCGGAGAAAGGCCAGTAACGTAAGCCTGGCCCTCAGATACTGCTGAAGTCGCGAAGTTGTCGTCGTCGTCGTTTTCGTTTTCGTTATCCTCGACAACATCTTCGGGGATGATTAATGATGGTCTCTCGCTTAGGTTAGAGCCAGGGCGGGGAACATCATCAGATAGGAACCGTCGAAGAGACTCAGGCGAGATGTCTCTTGTGCGGGTACCGTCTGATGGTGTGGTACAGCGGTAATCCGTGTCCTCAACGAAGCCAGACATCTCGTTGCGAACAGGAGATCGACCGCGCTCACCCTCCGAACCATTTGTCTTACGACCAAAAAAGCGTTTCCATGCCGCCGGGGCCGGTGATAACGATCGAGAAGACGCTTTTTGGTGTAGTGAAGGAGAAGAACCCACCCGATAAGGGATGTGGTTGGCTGGTGCTGAGGGAGCGGGTCGAGGTGTGTTGTACTTGGACTCGGGATTCATGGTCTTGAGATCGCTCTCACACATAGAGTTGAGGGAAGCACTGCGCTGCCGGAGAGCCTGCTCGACAGGGACAATTAAAGTATTGACTGTTTGGCCCGGTAGATATGGACATGCTGTGGTTGAAGGCAAAGCTGGGTCGTGTGTCTCGACGGAGCCATCCAGCTCATACTGAAAGCCCATTGTTAGAATGAATGAATGACTGAATTAAGTAAAGATGTATTAAGGGGAGACTGGAGAAGTGAATGAAGTGACAGCGAGGAGGTTGATTAAATGTGTTTAGGTGGTTGGGTAAAAGAGAGTAGATGAAAGAATGTATGAGTATTTGGGTTGATTAGTTTGACGCAAGGGAGAGGAATGGTTTTGTTGTGAAATGATGTGCGATGCAATACGAATAGCATGTACTAAAACGGCTGGGAGACATACGTAGTAATAATAGGTATGGCCCATCTTAAGACCACCGTGCCTCTTAACGGGATGCGAAGGTCGAGTGCCTGAGCTTGAGCTTGTTCCAGCGCCTAAGCCTACGCCAGCGCACGTCGCAGAAGCCGAGACGGAAACGTCGTCACAGACAATGTCACGAAAAGAATAGCAACCTCTCCACTGATCACGGCCCCGCCGGATGTCTCGTTGCATGGGGTGAGATTGGCTGAAATTGTCCCACGACCCAATAAGCTGCACGGACTGTATCGAGGGGGGAGTTTGACTGGGGATGCTTGTCAGTGGTTGTTCAGAGCTATCGGGTGACGGCATAGAAGGGGATTAGAAGCAAAGAAAAAGGGCAGGGAAATTGCAACAGACAGCCAGCCACGCCCGCTGGGGCCAAGGGGTAGTGGGTAGCAGGTACTAGGTAGGGTAACAGCTGAGAAACAATTTTGGAGTTGTGTACGAAATGATGGAGCTGAGCAATCGTGGGGAGACAAGGGAACCCATGGATCGATCACAGGGCTTGCTGGCTTTCTTTCTTGCTTTCCGGCAGATAGAAGCTTGCAATAAACCCAGCATCGGTAATTGCAACTGAAGGCTGGCTGAGATACAGGAGGCCCGACGCTGACTTCAGCTCAGCCTTTTGCGCGCCCGCAATAGAAGAAGAAAACATGCGACTCAAACTTTTTGGCTCTCCTCAGGCAAAGTGTCTTAAGCACTAGGGGGCTGGTCGGGGGCAAAGCCAGATTCGGATTATTTTCATGCGAGGGTGATTGAGAATAAGACAATTGGAGCATACCACGGCTAATAAGACACTTCTAGGTAACGAGTACCGATCCGGGGTACAGAGTGGAATGATAGCGTTCGATAATTGAAACACAAAGGGAATGCTGGGAGATTGATGCTCCAATGCGTGAATAGAAGAATAATTGATGGATGAATCCGATATAAACCGACTCAGTGGTTCCGTATAAGGCGATCCGCAGTAGGTAACTGGTGGATCAAGGGTCGACCGGCGAGATGGAGGCGAAGGAAGGGAGCAAACAGGCAAACAAACCAAAGAAATGAAATAAAATGAAATAACAAAAGAAAGAAGAAATGGCCCAAACTCACAGTAAAAAGGTGAACAGAGTCGTTGATGGGTCCATGACAGGCGAACGGGTAACGGGTCCTCACTTCAGTTAATATGTAGGAGCCCGCGGGTCGCTGTAGGGATTATTGGAGAGCTTGGGACTAATATGGCAAAGCTGCCAAAGATCCACGATAGCGCCTATGGAATTAGGTGCCAGGAACTCGGACAATTCGAGATTAAGCAATGATAGGAGACTGATGAAACACCATGAGGCGTTTGTCGCATGTTCAGACAGGCGCAAGGTAGCGTTAGACGTTAGAGACTCGACACTGGTTGTCAATGATTGGATGTGAGACTTCCAGATTACAGTGAATTTGGTTGTAGATTGATGACAGCCAATGACCTGGGGAGAAACCCTGAGATACGATGTCCTGTAAGCGCCTCGACGGAGTCTTGGAATTACCGCCTTAAACCAGGCGATCAACGTCGGGCGCTTAAGCGTAAAGTGTCAAAGGGCAGCGCGCGCTGGCAAGGCGAGGGACGAGGGTATTCGGCTTCGAGGCGAAGCAGCGGTAACAGTCGGGCACACAGCGACAACGAATTGAGGGCGGCTACTGGGGCTGCTTGCTCTGCTTGCTTGCTTGCTTTACCTTTGCCGTCGCCTGCAACGCTCGAGTAGCAGTCGTGATCAAAGGGTGGTCGATGCTGCCGAAGGTACGCAGAAGCTGGTCCCACTAATAGAAACGAGACACAAGAGATGAGAGACGGGCTCGCGTTAGTTTGCTTTTTGGCGGTCCAGGTCTCGGAAAAGAGATGGGGAAAAGAAAACAAGGGAGTCGAGATGGAGGCGTAGGCGACGTAGAGAGATGCAAGTGGAAGTTTGAGGAAGGGCAGAAAACCGAAACGAAAGGTGAGACTCTTGATGGGGGAGAATATTGGATATGAGATTACGGAAAGAGCGGGCAGACCCAGTTACAGATGGGGAAAGAAGCCTGCCTTCCTCTCTTCACATTAATTAGGTATGCCTGACGTACTATCCGTAAGCTAATGGGACTCGCCAATCTAACAGAAGAAGAAAATCCCTTCAGCCCACCCATTGGAAGAGGGCGAGAGACCCCCAGGTCGCATCAATATCGACCTTTCCAGTTGTGATTTGGCTCACCAGTAAGACCAGCTGAGAGGTGATCGTGAGAGGTTAAGAGGCTCCTAAACCTTGCACAAGGCGTCCAGGAGCAGCATTGGGCTGTTTTATCATTGGCCTATTGGCCTACTGGCTTGCTGGGCTTGCGCTATGGAATATTTATTGCCTTTGATCATCACCAATGGAATAGCACAGACGCATGCGGCTTTGTGGAAGATCGGCACCGAAGGGGTTTGTCTCGTTGGAAGTTGTTGATCAACAACGAACACAGATCCATACAAAAAGTCAGAGACAAAGGTTGTGCTACAGACAACCAAAGACACTGCAATAAAGACCTCAGGGGAACAAAGGCGATCCCTATGCACGGGCATCGCACATAACAAGGGTTCCTAGTATTCTCAGTGATTATCAGACGCGATTGGCTGATACATAACTGCCCACATCGAAGTTCGAACCGCACCTGATCCGCTTTGCCTATATAGGCTCTAGCTCTCAGCCTGAGGCAGAGTGGATCTCCAACCGACAGGGTTCTGCATGGAGCTTGACCGGGGTTCTGGAACTCCCTAGCTCTAGAGAGGGCGTCTTAAAAGATAGAACATCTTCGTCAGTTAAGAAGCAGGCGATTCGCTCGAGTTATTGACGACATCATGTCGCCAATTGCCATGCCTTGGCAAATCACCAAAGAGTAGGGACGGATGCCGTTGAGATTGATCAGACATATCTGCAATCCAACTCGGCAAGTTATCAATAGTCAGCTGTGAGAGGCGCCAGCCTGCTTGTGTAAACAACATCATGCAGTATTCTCTTGCATTGCGAAATCAACTCAATCTAGGCAGTCTATTCCTCCCCCAGAGCACGGAGTATCATCAATTTAGCACGGTCTAAAACACATGATTGTTCCATACTCACCTGCTACCTCTGGCTAACCTCCACCCGTGGATAGGCTTGGGCGCCTCTGCAATCAAACATTCAGGGTCCTGTTAGTGTGCACTAATAGCTACGGACAATGGAAAGGATCCGTCTGAAACTCGCCTGGACTGACCTGAGAAGCGGCCTGAATTAATCTAGCGGAGGGCGCCTCCAGGGAGGGAGAAGAGGGAGACAGTGGGTTTCTATGGAAAAAACAGGCCAGAAGCGGACAGAATGGGCCGAGTGCATCGACGCTGGAAAACAAGAAATGAGCTGGAGAGCTGAGAATAGGTAGCTTACAGCCGCATATGCATTGTCATTGGTGTCTATCGCAACCACGTCAGTCATCACCGCTGACAACCGCTGCAAGATACTCTTCTTAAGCGCCTTCTCTTCTTCCTTGACCTTGTTGAGACCTGCATTATGCACAGCTAATTGATTACACAACTGAAGATATGCATGCTATCAACTGTATTGCTTTTTTTCCTGTTTTGTCTCGGATGCATCAGGCCTAACCCGCTCTACATCGCATCTCATCGTCCCTCCAACGTTTGTTTTTCTCGTGCCTGTGGTGAATCACGTCACAACTGTTCCAATATCTCAGTCTTGCCAATAAATTGGCATCGCCAAGTCAAGCATTTCTTGCTTTTCCTGCTTTTCTATCCAAGTTTTTATGTCTCAGCCCGGTTTGTAGTGGAGATTTTGCTTCTCCCTCTCGAGCCTCTCTCCCTGTATGTGGATACAAGGGGATCGATAAACAATCGAGAAAAAAATGTTCGACAATTAATTAGCTGATCCATTTGACAGGCCGCCAAGACGGAAGGCAAGCAGCCATCTTCCTGGTTCGAACTTTTTTACCGTAGTGTTGTGAAACAATCTCTTCTATCTGAAGCACAGTTTGTGCGTACGACGATTGTACAAATTCTTTAAGTCTGAGACAAGCATCAATACAATGATAATGGTTCCCCTATTATGCCATGTCGCCCCGCCTGTTGGTTGAGTGAAGCGTAACACAAAAGACATATATGCTCAACTAGGTACGCACGACTATCATCATCCTTATGTTTAATTTCCAGCTTCATAAGCCGAACCATTCGGCCCGGTACTTGATCGCGTACTCTCACCAAAGAAGAAACAGCCACATGATGATTTTTTATTGCAGATTACTGGACTAGGTACCTACTTACCGTACTTTCAATCTCTATCTGCCCCATGGATTCAATTTCAAGGCTGGCCAGACTCCATCGTTTCCCCCGCGTGAAAAGCCTTCAACTGATCAAAGCTTTTGTTTCACCGTTTCGCACACCGCGGCAATAGGAGCATTGTTTCTCGGCATATCTTCCTGACTGGGTATTAGTGTATTGCTATTTTCCATCTGCTATCTTAACGCTCGTGTGAGTCAAGAAGATTGTCCAGGGAGCTGAGATGTGGAGTGCACGATGCGGAAGTGAGTGATGTCTATGATATCCGATAGCTCAGGGGATGCTAGATGCAATGCTCAGATGTTTACTTGTCACATCGACTCACAATCAATCTCCCACGGGCACAGTCAGATAAAAATAAAGAAGTTAATACTTTAGTTTCCGCCGTAGACAAATTATTGACCAATTTTATCAACGACCTCTTATGACGATGTTAAAGAACATTGCCCTTAGTACACTGCAACTACAGGGTAAGTGTATCGAAACTGCAAGAAATCATCCATACAGTTCCCATCCCCCTTCATAGTATGTTGTTAATATAACATTTCCTCCCTGTAACCATTGAATGTTCAGCTGTTGAACTGTAGCTGTTTTGGGTAATTTGATTCCAACGATAGCATATACTCAGGGATGACGGTGACAGTCTGTACGTATGTGCTTCAGACGATGGAAGAAAGCTTATAGGTCGATTTATAGGGCATTTAACATGGGATTCTCTTTTGTATGAAAAGCATTCTCGATGCTCCAATCTTTACTGGATGCACACAATATACAATGAGATTGGCTGCTTCCCAATACCCCTTAGAAAGCCCACACTCCTTGACTCTATCAATCAGGTAAGATCCTCATTCACCGATATATATCACGATCCAACTAGCCGGGCGAGACAAACATCACACGACGGTAAGCATACTGCGGCGATATGTAACGATAATAAATAGCAATAGTTTGCATCATAAGGCTGCTATGGAATTTGAATTGATACAGGGTCATATACATATGCACAAATATGCATCCATCGCGTTTCGTTTCCCCCTAACCGTACTCATTATTGGTTGCAAAGAACTGACGTTCAAGGTCGAGATTCTCACAGATACGTGTGCTCTGCTGTCAAGACCAGCTTCCGCGTTTCATCCCAAATACAATGCAAATCCAAGTGTGTAAAGCTCGCATATGATAGCCCTCCAGACTCGATGTCACAGTTTTTGGAAGACCAGCCTTTGTCACCGTTCCACCAACCACTCCACCGAGTGATAGGGCGCTTGCTGGTGGCAGAATAAGAATGATAGTTCGAACATAAACGAATGTAGGAAGTAGGTATTATGCCCAGGGAGTTGGTCCATCAGGCGCCTCATTAGATCCGTGAATTTAAGGTGACAGTATTTCTGTAAGCTTTGAGCGGTGATGATAAGTGTCGATGTTGAAAATGCTGTCATGTCCCAACCTATCCAATCCGAAAAGAAAACCTGAACAAAAAGCGCCTCTTGTTAAGTGCTGACAACCGATCGCATACCGGCGATTCCCGAATAACTGAACAGTATTGTTTTTAGTTTGTTGTCTTGAAATGTGTAATTATATGCTTCTTATGCCGAAATAAGATAATTCATGTTGAACCCGAAAGGATTTTACAGAGCCTTTGCTTGAATCGCTGCCTTCTTCTGACCGGGCTTGTTAGTCCTTGAGCCCTTGTACTTGGTGTCGAGAAGGGTATCCCAGAAAGTAAAGAAAGGCTGGGCAAAGTTGGTCTTGATGCCGTAGTGTTGGTGGTGGATGTCGTGGTAGGCAGCGTTGTTACTGGTAACCAGTTGAAGAGGGTCCCAGGGGAATGAGTAGCCGCAGTGGTCATCAACAGTCTTGATTGTGGACATGGAGAAGAATAGAATACCCTGGCGCAATGTCATTCGTGTGACCTTGAAAGCAACAGCGGCGCCAAGGGTGTCGAGCAGGAATCCCTCAACAGGGTGGTTGTAGAGAGCACCGTAGGCGTAAGGCACATAAAGACGGTGATGGCGGGAGTGGAAGTGGGCTATCAAACAACAGTTAGAGATCGCGAAACTCAATTAAGGGCGGGGTTGTCAAGCAAGTTGGCAACGCCTGGCCGGTACGGAACTTACTGTACATCCACTTGTTGACGTGCATCAATCGGTGGAGGAAGTACTGCCAAGTGTCGATGATGGCAGCTCCAATGAAGTATTGAACAGCAGGGATCGCAAAGTAGTAGATAGCCTTGGCCAATGTCATCTCCCACGAGGCGAAAGCAGGCTCGGAGTTCGCGTTGATGAGCGAGGGATAGTAGCCACCAGCGACAGCCCCGGCCAGCAGGGGGTGTGAGTCGAGCAGACTCTTTGAGATGGCAGTAGCATTGAAACCGACGAGACCAAGGACAGTTGGGAGTGCTCTTTGGGCGACACGAATGCGAGTAGCCCAGATGGCAACGTCATGTTCGGCCTTGCCCATCATCTCGGCAGGCTCGGACAAGGCGAGAAGAGCGCCAGTGACGACCTGGATGACCTGCTGCAGGATAACATCGCGGGCGACTTCATAACGGGAGACGTGGTTGCGCTTGGTGATCTCGTCGGGCGTGTGAAGTCGATACTGAGGGAACCAGTCGAAGACATCAATGGCGTGGAAGGTCAGAGACAGCGCCCAGTAAACGAAAACGGGCAGTAGAAGGTTAAGCCAGAAGTCGGACACCCACGACAATAGGTCGGGCTGGAGCTCAAGACTGAATACAGGCAGCGGTGGTAGAGCTGTTTCGAAGAGCGTGTGGTTGAATGACGTGCCGGGCGCGGCCATGGCGGAACCGTCGGCGAGGATGGAGCTGTCGTTGCCCATGACGGGTTGATATTAAGTTAAGGTAAAGTACTTTGCTAGGTGTCGATGCGTCGCTTTTGGTAGGTGATTGATGCGGGCGAAGGAGTGTGAGGTGACGGCTGAGCGAGAATGGCGAGCGCAGCAGAGTCAGTATGAGCGACAAAACGAAGAAAACAATTAACTGGAGATGGTTTTACAAAATGAAGGTAGAGAGGCTGGAGGATACAAGGAATTTAAGAAAAGGGAGTGTCAATGTCGATGGCAAGTTAATAAAAGTCGACTAACGTAAACCTGAATTGGGGCGGAAGCTTAGATTAAGGCGTGTCTATCCAATCGCTCGCGCCGCTGGGGCCTCTAAAGTGGCAACCCACCTCAGGTACAAGCGAAAAAAGACTGATGATAGTGGTGCCTACAGTACAGACACGGAGGCAGCCCTGTGGTGCGCCCTGCGTTGTTCGGGAGCTTCGGAGGTGATCAAACTGTGCGACTTTTGAGCGTACATACGTATTTCGGTCCCGCGCCAAGAGACTGTAATCAATCTCTTTATTGTACATGCTACCTGATTAAACATGATGTTCAACGCGTCTCTGCAGGTAGACAGACGTGCCCCTTCATAGGTAATCATCATTCTCGACTCCTGAAAAGCAGTTTCCTTGTCCGAGGTCGCATCATGATCGGGAGTGGCGGATCAGCCCACGCGTTAACAATATACAGGCATTGGTCAAATCACATGTGTTAATATAAGATCAGACACTTTACTGCCATGTTCAAAGGGGGTCGGGGGGTTCACTATCTGCCATTGCTCAATAAACTCGAGAAAACGTACGAATATCTTATGCTACCATTCCTGCCAATTCACGTTAGCTCTTTATCACCTGTTTATGCCTTCAGTGCAGGCCAAGCCTTGCGAGGCTTCTTGCAGCTCATGCCACTGAAGCGTCACCAACAGGTCATATGTCTACTGGCGTTGGTTGTTTCAAGACATTGAGCATGGTCTAAATATTGAAATGAATTTAATCGGGCGCCTCTAAAAATTATGCCAGTCATGGTCGGCTAGATTCGCTGTCTCTGGATTTGAGGCATCTCAATCCGCGTATAAATCCGGGGCAAACTTGACCCCTGACTGACCTTGTCAGGCCTTGAAGATCATACAGTGGCTTTCCTAGGCTTCTGAGGCCACCGCGGGTTCCGGATGTTATGCCCTGGTTTTGAGTATGTGTTTGAATGGGCGGCCAGGCTCTAACAAAGACATGATCTTGTTATTGAAAAATACTACTACAAAGCACATGGAAGATACATAGGTAAGCTTGTCAAACGATACATGCAAGGCAGCGTGTTTAGATGACGGGTGGGATAATCAGCCTTAGACTTCAGTTCCGTCATGTAATTCTATCGGACCATAGCTGGCCTATTATATCCCATTGGTATGTGTAGGTCGTCGTCCGCTATAACCACTCGTCAACTTGTACACAGCCAGGTCAGCTTTGGTGGTCAGCTTTGGTAGTTTTCGCTCACTAGCCAGGGGGATCAATCACTAAAGACACCAGACGATACTTTGAACTGACAAATACAGCTGTGACTAAGTATCTTTCTTTCTGATCCGAGATGAACCTCCAAGAAGCAGTGGTCCATCTCTCCACTTGCGTCTAGTGAACTTTATATCACCTACACTTACACTCACACTCATCACGAGGTGATTCTGCAGATATTGAAGTTACACAAATTGCTGTTTTCTCTGGCCTAGGTAGGTATCTATTGGCTGACAAGTTACGGCAGCGGAAAAATGTTATGGCGCGGAGCAATGTCTTTTTTCAGTTTGCATGCCGCTAATGTACTCGAAGCCCCCACTACCCCGCCACTGGCCTTAGATTTTTATTATCATCAGGCTCTGTTCTATTTCTCCCTTTGGCTTTGCTCCTCTCTGTCAGTCCCATCAGCTTCTTTTTTCCTCTCCTCTATCCCATCCCATTTCCAAAGGTCTAATCGACTCAAATTGCCATCATGCTTATCTTCAAGGTACGAATCACGACGAGCTCACTGCTTCATCCTCACTACCCCGCGCACCCTTACCCCGCCCTCGAATTTTGCCTTATTCGCATGATCTGTCGCTGATCTCTGGTACTATAGGATATCCTCACCGGTGACGAGCTCCTCTCCGACTCCTACGATCTCAAGGAGGTCGATGGCATCGTCTACGAGGCCGACTGTGCCATGATCGAGGAGGGTGCTGTCAGCATTAGTACGTGGTGGCATATGCGCCCGAGGGCCCTGCAGTCCGAGTTCTCTCATTCTAACACGGCATTTTCTAGACACTGGTGCCAACGCTTCCGCCGAGGAGGCCGCCGAGGATCTTGATGACCAGGCCGTCAAGGTCAACAACATCGTCAACTCTTTCCGTCTCCAGAGCACCTCTTTCGACAAGAAGAGCTTCCTCACCTACCTCAAGGGTAAGAAGAAGCCTCGGGCGATCGCTACTAGACCGCATGTTGCTAACATACCTTTCAGGTTACATGAAGGCTGTCAAGGCTGCTCTTAGTGAGAAGAACGCCGATGCCGAGACCATCACCGCCTTCGAGAAGGGTGCCCAGGCCTACGTCAAGAACACCCTCCTACCCAAGTTCAAGGACTTCGAGTTCTACACCGGCGAGTCCATGAACCCCGACGGAATGTATGCTCTTTCTAAACACCCAAAAATTACCATGATTTCCAGAGTGCTGACCATTAATCTACAGGGTTGTCCTCCTCAACTACCGTGAGGACGGTGTTACTCCTTATGTCACCATCTGGAAGCACGGTGTCACCGAGATGAAGGTCTAAGATGTTTTTTTTTTTGCTGCGGTGATGTTTAGGATCTGCTCTCTTTGTGACAGCAGATAGACGGACGTGCAGTTATCTAGATTACGAGCCACATGAACCTCGTTCTCGGCACTTGGTATACTTCCGAGATGCAGCGATGAGATGAAACAAAAAAGAAGAAGAAGGAGTCATGAGTTCCATCCAATCTGTATTCCCGCTTTTTGTGGAGTGATGGACAAGGTTGCCTGGACCGTGATAGTAATGACAAAAACTCCATGCGCGCCTAACAATGCTTATTTGTCTAACTTGTGTCCTGAAAACTCAAAATTGAGGCCTGGTTGCCATGGGGATAGGTGGTGGTTCATCGCCGGCAGGAGGAGCTGCACTTATGAGAGCCGGCTTCTTCTTGGGTGGAGGTGGAGGTGGCTTCTTTTTGCCTGCCACGCCGGCCAAACCTGGGGATGCAGCTCCGGTAACAGCGTCGTTGTTCTGGTCCTGGCCCTGTGTACCCTGAAGACGAGAGTAGGAACTCTGTGCCTTCTCCATAAGACCGTACTTCTGGTTGAGGTTGTTTGCCGTCTTTGCGCCAGCTGCAACCTGCTCACCGTGACGTTGGCGGAAATTGTTGGCTGTCCCAGCCGCTGCTCGGGCATCTGAGAACGAAACCGATGAGGGATCCTTCTGGAAGGACGAGGCCGTCTTAAGAGCAGCCTGTTTCTGTGCCCATGTAGTTCCCTCATTAGGAGGTGGAGGTGCTGATGCGTTGTTGTTTGAAGATGTGCCAAGTTTGGAGAATCGGTTCTGTAGTTCACCCATGTGTGACCGGGCGGGGGCCGGAGGAGGGGCAGCAACGCCCGGGCGTGGAGGCGGAGGCGGGCTTGGAGAAGAAGCAGCGGCCGGGCTGGAGCGGCCAATACCGAAGCCAGGGACGGATATACCTGCGGCGCCGAGGCGGCTGACTGCTCCTTGATTTATCAGGCCGTTGCCGGTGGGAGTAGGACTAGCAGCGGGCGAGCTCGATACTGTGTTTGCCGAGTTAGTCCTTGGGGGTAGACGTGGCGGTAAGCTGGGAGGTGCAGGTCTTCCTCCTCCAGCTCCTACACCAGCCATGGCAGACTGATATGATGGAGGCTGACCCGTCCGCCCATCAGCACCATCTCTCCTTCCAGGTGGCTTGGGTAGGCTATCCGTCGACAAACCAGTAGTATTCACACGATACGGGCCCCGTGGTTGAGGTTGGTCCTCTATCTCCTCCTGAGGCTCAGCATAAATGGGCTCCTGAGAGACCGGTGAGCGCGGATCCTGATATTTCGACGGAGAAGTAATGACCTTTCGGGGTGTCGACTCTGGCTTTGGTGCCGCTGGGATAAGGCCGGAACCGGTACGCTTGGGAGGTGGTGCGAAGCTTGAAGGATCCTTGAGCTGTGACAGAGGAACAGAGACATGGTCACCTCGATCACTATCGTCAGACTTTCCTCTCCTAACAAGACCTTTCTGCAGTGGTGTTAGCCATTGATAGTCGGTAAGAAGAGGGAATTGCTTACAACTTGGCCCCTCAAACCTCCGCCGGACTTTTCAGGGTGCCAACCATTTTTCACAAGGTCTTTGTATTTGTTTCCTGACATTGCGGCGGCTTGAGGATCCTGTTGTTGGTATTGAAGCAATGAGGATGGAACCGCCAAGTCCGGTCGTTCAAGGTTGACTTTACATTGGGCCTAGATTCACTGGGCACGGGAGTGAGTGACGTACAGCCGAGCCACTGAAGGTGAGCCACAAGTTGGCGGGGTCTATCACTGACAGCTGGTAGTGCTGACACCTTGCGATTCAGGTGTCAATTATTTGAACATCATACAGTTCATATAGGAAACTCAAGAACCGGTCAACGATAATTGACGTTCCTCAAACCCCATAAATATTAATGAATGCTCTCTTTCAACTTCTTATGTCTAGCCAATCAATACATAAGAGTTCTACGCACCTCAGCAGCCAAAACTCCATTAGCGCTTGAATTTAGAGATTCTCGCAATACGCGACTAGACGCGTCAATCCATTAAACACTTCTTTACCACTCCATCCCACCTCGATCTATAAGGTACAATGGCAGCGCAACAGAATTCAGACTATGAGCTCTTGACGGAGCACTTTGGATATCCTCCAGTTGTATGCTTGTTCACCTAAATCAAAGCTTTACATCGCCAGCTAACCCTTTCACAGTCCCTCCTCGACGACATCATCAATACCGTCAACGTCCTTGCCGACCGCGCTCTCGAATCAGTCGAACGTCTTCTCCTCTCCATCCCACCACAATCTCTTGGCTTCTCTAATAAACACGCTCCAAAAGATGGCACACCCGCCCTACCGCCAGACGAAGCAGCGAAGCTTGAGATCGAACATGGCACGCATCAGCTCGAGACATTGCTCAACGCCTCCATCGACAAGAACTTTGATTTGTTTGAGTTATATGCTATGCGCAATATCCTGACTGTCAAGCCAGATGATCAGCCTTATATGCGACTGGCACATTACGAAGGCTTGGATTTCGCAGGATTGGAAGGCCCAGATCGCCCAACAACAGAGTCGGTGACTGCGCTACGGAGGAGATTGCAAGCTAGTCAGCGATTGCACATTGCACTCGAGGCTGAGCGCACACGAAACGATGCTCTTCTCGGCAAGTTACGTTCTGTGTTGGGTGTTGTACCCGGTGACGTGAAAGCAGAAGAGGGACAGGCCACAACAGCAGCCGATGGCTCATCCTTTGGGTTTCTGCGTGATAAGGCGAGTCTCCAAGACGCCGGAGCCGACAAACCTATTGCGACGACAACCGAATTTACACTTTCTCAACTGCAGGCCCTCCGCGCCCTATCGACATCACTACGCACACTGCTTCCTGATCTTGGTCCAGCAGATACAGACACCTCCATGGAAGACGCTGGAAGTGGCTCGCGCACATGGAGACGTGAACGTGTGGAATATGTTGAGGGCGCATCACGGAAGTATCTCGAGACAGCAAGAGGTCTGGAGCTTGGCGAGCAGGGTGAGGTGCGCGATGGTGAGTGGCAGGGTGAAGGACGTAAAATAACAAGGGGCGACGTTGAGGGGTTGGAGCAAGTAGTTGGTATGTTAGGACAAAAGTCAGCGACAACAGGCGAAGCCGGTGGTGAGGGAGAACCAATGGATGAATCATAAATGAACAACACAAACTTAACATGGCAGGTTGGGCTGCTATCATAAAAGGCTACTCAGCGAAAGAGGACACGATTTAAATACAGGCGGTGATAGTTCTGCCAGGTTTCTACTATACAAAGCATGTGCTTCGGAGCACAGAAAGTACATAATCTATATTGTGAAGAAATCACCTCTGATAATCACCTCTACTGTTCGTACATTTTTCATTGCAGAGTTCTGTAACCGGCTGCTTCCTCATGTCTCCCTTATGTTTCATCTATGCACGCGCGTATTGTCTCAGCTTCTGACTGTCTATCAAGCCATTATGCTGAGCCAGATACCAAAAGTGATGCTTCCAATACCTCTCGTTCGCCTCCTTATCCTCCCTATCGTGCAGCTTGTGCTTCAACACAACACTAACAACTCTCTTGGCAGAGTCTATATCCCCTTCCCCAAGGAGTGCATGCATCAGGTCATTGAGACACGAGAGTGATGTGACAGGGCGACCTGAAGCAGCGAGATCGTCAAAGATAGACATCGCTTCTTTGGTTCCACCACTGATGGCGTGGGCGGTCATGACACGCTCCCAAAGCGTCTGGTCGCCGGTCGACACCTTTGTAAGTTTGTTATCCCTGAGCAAGGAGCGGATCTTGTTGATATCTGGAGGATCGCGACGGAGCGCACGCTCGATCAGAATCGTAATCATGTGTGGGGTGAGAACAGAGCCAAAGCCGTTGCTGCGCATATGCTGTTGCAAAGCTGCAATAACATCGTCAGAGCAGTTAGGGAGCCCATCAAGGGCATACAGCATCTTGCCATATGTTTCAAGGTTGGGCTTGAGTCCTGCCTTTTCAATATCACCAAAGACACTCTTGATAGCAGTAACCTGCTCATCAGCGCTGGCATCCTCCATACGGCCTATAACAGCCTCTAGAAGAATGGTAAATGTGGCAGAGTCAGGGTCGACGCCCTCTTTCTGCATGGAACGCAAGAGTTCGTTGACGTCATCGTTGTGACCCATGCGAAGAGTCTCGCGTATAAGGATGTTGTAGGTTCGAGTGTTAGGTGAAAGACCCTGTTGGCCAGCCCAAGCCAGAAGTTGGTGAGCAGCAGTCGGGTCTTTATGCAGTAAGCCTTTGAAGGCAGCGTTGATAGCCTCTATACTAGGTTCCACAGCCTGTGCTTGGGTTCCTTTCCTGACCGCTTCTTGCCATTTTCCTACCAGCTCTGTAAGTGCCTCGAGACCCTTTTGATGTTGTCCAAGCTCAATGAGAGCCGATACGCGTTCAGTCCAAATAACGGCATCAAGTTTTATTCCAGCTTTTACAAGCTGACTCCACAAAGCCTCAATCTTGCCAATGTCCTTACACATCTTCCATCCGTGCATCATGCTTGTGTAGGTTTTGACTGTTGGCTCGACCTCGAGCGACCGCATCAGATCAACAGTTTCCTGCACCCTTGCCGGTCGACGAATCGCACACCACACGAATATCCAAAAGTCGAGGAAGTCCGAGTCTTTAGCCAGCTGCGTTTGGAGGCCTGGGTTGTCCTGCAACTTGTTCGTCATTGCGTGCCAGATGGCGCCGACAGCACCTGGGTTGCGTGCTCTGTAGGCTTCTCGCAGCTGTCTATGGAAGTGAGTGAGCGTGTTTTTGGCCTCGGGATCCCTGCCCTGAAATGTTCCTTTCGCCCAAGGGGTGACTTCGCCGGCTATCAAGGTTTCTGCAAGTGACCATTGCTTCATGACATACTCCCTAAGCTTGCTGAGTCTCGCAGGAGGGACGGTGGACGACTTTGACACAATGGCGTCGATGTCAGCCCCAGTGACCCTGTACTTGGACACAAATCGGACAAGATTTAAGAGAGGCGAGATCTGCTGTGCGTAATCCAGGCCTGAAAATCTTTGGTCCGACGTGATGGCGAGAGTCGCCAAAAGTGAGGGAACAATCTCTTGGGCTTGAGGGGGCGGGTATTGGAGAAACATAGAGGCCAGCGCACGGGTTGCCTGTGTCTCTTTGAGTGCAGGCAAATCATCCCTGACGTACTTGATATCCTTGTCGACGTCTGCAATGGAAGGCAGCGCGAATCGCAGCGGTTTGTTGAATTCGCTGGGTCGTTTAAGTTGAGAGATATGCTGCCACATCTTGAGGATTTCCTCTTTCAACGCACCGCGTTGAAACGATGTGTTCTTTTGTTGAGTAATCCTGGCGCACATATTGAGAACCAGGTCGTTCCGAATGCTGAGGTCAAAGATCCCAAGAGCACTGCACTTCTGTGCTATCTCTACACTGTTTTGATAGAGGCCATTCTGAATCATGTAGTCGCGCTCACTGCGGAGCAGTTGGGTTGCGGCTATATATATAGGCTTTGGGACTGGGCCAGTGAGTTCTCGGATACTTGGCCAGATCTCTTCTTGGAATTTCTTGAAGCGCGTTTCCGGATCGACACCTTTCACCATGAGTTCATTGAGTTGTGCAACAATCTCTAGCTCGTTTAAAACGGGGATGGGAACACCAGCAGAATGTGTTGTGGCAGCTGTGTCTGCACTCTTGGGGCTCACGATCTCTCTGAAGAGCGCTAATGCTGGGTCCGTACTGGAATTCTTTCCATGTTTGAAGGCATTGACTCCTTTTCTAGGTCCATTCTGTCGTGCCTTTGGTTTCTTGCCTGTATTTCCTGAGTGCGAGCCTGATATTGTTCCCACTATATCCGGAACCTCAGCTGCAGTGGAATAAGAAGACACAGCCCCGAGCCGCTTGGCTGAGGCCGAGGCTGATCGCATCTGCGACGAGCATCTTGAACAGGCTGTCCTAGATGTGTACATGTCGAAGGGCCGCGGGGGCTTTGGTGGGTGATTGTATTTCGTAGCCACATTAACGTGTTGAGCTTCTTTAGGTATTTTCAAGGTGAGCTCAACGCCAAGGTGTGCAGCCAATCAAGTCTCGGGTAGCATACCGCCTCGGTAAAGTTCGGTGTGCTTTGTACCGGGTAAGTTGATACGCAGAACTGGTGTCCATTCATGTCAACATTTTAATAATAAAGTACAAGTCGTAAAGCAATCATTATTTAAGCTAGCTATGTGTCACTATTTGGTATCAACACAATTAATCCTGCATAAGATGTCCCACCATTACAAAGAAGCCTTGAACTTGCCATCAATCTCGATGATCTTCTCAACACTCTTCTTGTAGCCCGGCTCATTCTGAATCATCTCGACATACGCCGCAACCTTGGGGAACTCCTCCTTCCACGAGCCGCCCTCAAAGGTACCAAAGTTGTCCAGGGCTGGCTCAGCTGCAATCAATGGGAAGCTCACAAGGATATCCGCCGACGTTAGCTTGGGGCCACAGATGTAAGAACCGCCTGAGGTGGCCAGGTGGCCCTCAATCATCTTGAGGTTGACCTTCAGGTTGGGGAAGATGAACGTGGAGAAGACGCGGTTGGCGAGTAGCGTCGAGATGGGCCGGATGAAGAAGGGAACCCTTGGCGACTTGAGAGCTGTGGTGAGTGAGTCAGTAAGTGTCAATTTAGTGAGCATTGGGTCAACGTACCGCCAACAACAAGTCCCATGACTAGAGGAGGCATGAGAGTACCCTCGCAGTAATGCAGATAGTATTGGTATCTCATCCACGCCTCGGTCTCGCCTCCAAGCTTGCCCTCCATGCCCTCCTTCCATCGCTCAGGCATCAGCTTCTTACCCTCAGGCACATTCTCCGTAAGATACTGTGTGATGAAGCCGCTCTCAGCCAAAGTGACGGGCTCTGCGTCTGCCTTGGCACCCGCAGGCTTGATCTGAATCACTGGCGACTTGCCCAGAGGATGAATCTTTTGCAGCTCTGGAGGCGCCATCATCGACTCCTTGTCGCGGTGAAAGATCTCCAGCTCATAGGGGAGCTGAAGTTCCTGGAGTAGCCAGAGAATGCGCTGAGATCGCGACTTTTCAAGCCTGAATTGGTTAGTAACATGGCAAGTGTGAGTGACGGTGAGTATGCAAGACAGTACCAGAAGAGTTTGACATTGGGGAGTTCGTTTGAAGCCATTGTGAAGTATTTACAGTGATGCTAATATATACGCACAATATATGTAGCTGTAAAATGGGAGAAATGGTACAGTGACTATTCGCGACAAAAGTCTGGGGGTCTGGGAGATAGTCAAATTTATGCAACTTATTAACCAGTAGCGGCCGAGGTTCCAAATATGCATGGCGAGCCGAGACACGGCATACGACATCATAACGAATTGGCTGTTGCTGTTGGCTGGTCGATGTCGATCATGATCCACATCAACATCACATGTGCCGAGTATGTAATTAGGTATCTATCAGATTCCCAACTTCAATTGCTTTGCTTGACCTGACCAGGTCTTAAATGATATGTAACAAACATTTTCTGATTCGTCATACAAACAAAAAAGGCTTTAGCTATATTCAAGCCTTATCTTGAGTCTATGTGCTAGCTCTATGCCGCTCCTTCATGCTGCCTGCCAGTCGCCTTGTAGTGTAATGTGATGTGTTTGCCTCCCTCGAAACCCTCTCGCAAAAGCAAAGATATCCATATGGCAACCAAACGCCGTATGCTCTGTCGTACTCCTCCAATCCATGCTTTACGCCAAATCAACATGCCAAGGTACCACCACCTAGTCTGTCGCGAAAAAAAAATCATCGGTATCCTTTTGGATGTCTCTCTCCATCATGTCTTTTGTTAAGCAGTAAATCCATACACAAATAGAGCAACATCTTTTCCCCGTAAGTAGTAGAACCCGAATAACGCTTTACAAAAGACACATGGATTCTCTTCATCGTTTTCTGGACTTTGCTGCTGGGGCGGGCGCATCATTAGTAGCCTCCCGCTTTCTAGTTTGCTTTCGAGATCTTGGTGGTGGCGGGGGATCGCTGTGCAGGTGACCTAATTCCTCCAGAGCAGTCGTGTTCTCCCACTCGAGACTGCGATAGTTGGGTGTCTCAGGTGTCTTATCCCGAATACGTGTGCTCATTCGCTTCTGGTTTTCCTCCTTCTTATCTGCCTCTTCCTCATTAGAGATAGAGAGGTAGGTCTTGCGACTCTCCATATGTTTGGCAATTTTGTCTCTGAATGCCAAGAGCTCTTTTCGGAGCTTGAGTTCGTTAAACCCACGAGGATCCAGCCATTTGATAAGCTCGTCAACGTGTTCAGGCTCCGATATGTAGCCCCATTGATGTGCATTGAATACGCTGGTGTTGGCCTCCTCCATAGCCTTTCGCTCAGGAACTGTCATGTTGAATTTTGCCTTGTACTCGTCCTGGAGCTCGGCAGGAAGATCGATGTATCCCTCTCGCTCAAGCTCGTCAGGACCTTGAACCCAAATGAGACCGTTGGCATAATCCGCCGACGCAGTCGAGCTATCGGGAAGGCCACCATACGGCATGCCATTCCGCTCAAACCAATAGTACCGATTCCAGAAGCGATCCTTTCCAAGCACTCGAGTTCGGGGGCAGTCGGCTTCGCGCAGGTCGTTCTCGATGACAGCAATCTCATCTTCGCACTTCTTGATGACATCTTCCTTCTTCTGAATATCTTTCAATAGCTTGGTGAACTGCTTTGATTGAGCTGGAGCTTTGGGAGTCTTGGCGGCCTTAGCAGCCTTCTCCTTCTCCTTCTTGCGAGCCTGCTCTTCCTCTTGCTTGCGCTGCTTAGCTGTTAGAGGTCGGCGACGCTTACGTGCCGATGGATCATCCTCAGTTTCTTCGCCATCTGCTTCCCGGGACATGATCGAATCGTCAGGTTCAGTCATTTTCACGTCTTCTTCATCTTCCTTAGGCGGCGAAGGAGGCATGTTATCCGGTAACAGAATCCTCCTCTGTTCATTGAGTTGACGCAGGTCTTCAGTGCTGTAAAAGTTATTAGCATGGAACAAATACTTGTTCTCAGAAACATTCTCAACTTACGCTTGCTTACGTTGCCGCTGCCATTCGATCCTCTCCTTGCGGTAAGTGGTCATGGTTTCGCTGCAATCCTCCATATAACCTCGCATGGCCTTAGTCTCGGTGATCAACATGCAAAGAATCTGTAACACTTTGACACGCTGGTTAATGTCGAGCTGAGAATATCGCTGCTTGACTGTTTCCTGGGTAGCATCGACTCCAGCAGGGGCCAACAGGTGTAAGAGCTCATCGCAAACGTCGTGTTGCCGTTCGTTCTTTGACAACTGATGAAGAAGGCCAACCAGGATTCGCTCCCAGCCTCCATTGGGAAAATCTCGCTTTCGAAGATGCTCAATCCAGTCATAATCCTTTAGAAGCTGCTCGGCGCGATGCTTCGTCTCTTCCTCTGTTTCCTTCTCGGCTGCAGCTGCCTCAGCAGCGATTCTCTCAGCCTCCGCTTTGGCAAGACTGCTACGGGTGGCTCGTCTTCCGGGCTTGACTTCTGGTTCAGGGGCCGGCGACTCGCTGCCATCGTCGCTGTCTTCTTCGTCACTGTCCTCTTCATCAACCTCGGGTAGGTTGATTCGCACCTTGCCACCGTCGGTTTCAGAGTCGACCAGGATTTTTAATACGGAGCAGTGAATCTCGTCAAGCAGTTGGATTGGTACCTGCTCTGAAGCAACACAGAGGGCCTCAACATAATCATCGAAAGTGAAAGAGTCCAGTTTGAAAACCTCGCAGTACACATTGAGGGTATCCCACGTCTCGAGTAACGGGCCGATCGATTCCATGTTGATCTTGTCGCAGAACTCGCTCTGTGGCATGTTGTCGTTTTCAACTTTGGCAGGAGGGTTTCTGCAAAGAAACTTCAGCGGCGGGCGCTTGCGATCTTCACGGGGCTCCAGCTGCAAATCTTCAATGGGGTACTTCGGAGGAGGGGGAGGGGGTGGTGGCGGCGTAGGTTCACGCTGCACAGGTGTCTGAATGCCATAATCCGATGGTGAACTGAATGGGTTTCCGCCATGAACAGGCATGTTGAGAGGCCATTTGATACCCTTGGATCCTGCTCCCTGCTGTCCCGGCTTTGCCTTGCTCTTGGGAGCAGGCTTGAGTTCCGGCAGACGTACTGGCCCAGAATGAAGCGCGTTAGTCAAGTCATGACCGTTCGTTTCATGATGCACGTGGGCTCTCTTCTGGGCCTGGAGCTGTTTGCGCTCCATGACCTTGGTATCATATCTAAGGTGAGGAGGAACGCGCGTATCAATATGATACTGGCTCGCATAATCGTGCTTTACCAACCACGGCGCGCCGTTCCATGCATCGCGAGTGACTGTCTTTTTGATGAAGGATCTGAGCATTGCCTTGGTAAAGATACCTCGGTCTCGGCAGATGTGTTCGTCTGTCACTATGGTCTCTTCTTCCGAATCCTTGAGATCCACGAGATAACGGGTCGTCGGCAAAGAATGGCTTCCGTCAGGGAGAGCGCGGGGCCCGAAAGTTGTCTTGTCGCGGACCAATCCGTGAGCGCGATCGCCTCCTTTCATGGTGACTGTGACTTCTTCACCAGGGTAATAGTCATGCTTGAACTCGTCGTAAATTTGGTCAACGAGGTTATCGAGCCGTGAAACAATCTGAAACTGCACCTTACGCAGTATAGGACCTTTCAAGGCTTCGGGAAACGAAGCTTCAACCTCTTTGCCACCTGCGAGCTGAACCTAAGTGTAAGCCGTTGAACCCCAATTAAGGCTTGCGAAACTAACCTCGCTTTTCAAAGCTTCAAAAAAGGTCAAACCTGAGTGACCAGTGATTTGATCATTGAAGCGACGCTGTGAGATGGGTAAGTAAGAGATCCTGATGTACATATCCAGATATCATGGCTAACCTGTTTGTAGAAATCCATGCTAAGGAATATGTGAGCAAAATGTATCTAAAGTTGGCAATGTATTGCACTTACCGGTCGAGATAATCCTCGTACGAAGTAAAGACCTCTCCCGTTTGAGGAATATGCCAGACCTAGCATTGTTAGTTATTGTGCCAAGACTGCAGCTCTGTGAGCGTAGCCATACCTCAACGTTCTCATCCTCAATATCCACCGCCGGCAGGAAGCGGACGGGTTTACGTTTAAAGAGGACCTGGTGATGATGGTTTAGTAGAGATGTTGTGGCCGGGAGACAAGCTGTGGAAGCGCGTACCATGATCTAGTGATCTAGGCGCAAGCGGCCGATTCGGAAGTGCAAGAGAGACCAGCTACAAGGCTGAGATATAGCCTCCCCCCACTAACAAGAATGTCGTTTGAGTATGCCGGTATATCGCAGCATGAGCACGAGCAGGATTGTGGTGGAAGACACGACGGTGACGAATCGTGCAAAGGCGGAATTTGGGGTCGTTTCGTTTTCGTGGGCGGATCGAGAAGAACGCGGGCGCGCAGGTGGGAAGTCGGGGGGTGGTGGTGGGTTTGTCGCGAGTGCTTGTGCTGGTGCTTAAACCCCGATGAACGACTTACACGACGGAGGCGGATGTAGGTATAAGACGCGAAAAAGATGATATTTCAGTTCCTCTGTCTAATGCGCACGAGCAGTCGGGAGGAGTGACAACTGGCGGACGTGACAAAAGTGAGGAGAAGGATGTAGGAGAAGAAAAAGAAGACGCAAAGGAAGCAAGGACTGGAAGGAAAGAAGCGGGCTACCCGTAGACGCGATGGGAGTTTAACGGCGGTGCCAGCCTGCCAGGTGCCCAGGCTAGTAGCCAGGGTCGGGGCGGTGGGGTCACTGGGAGCTGAGAGATACCCGGGCCGCCACTAGGCCTCAGGCGCATGATTCAGTAACTCTGGTGTACCTGTACTTTTAGCCAATGCCGTACCTGGTTGCATTAGTGCACCAGGTTCGCGGGCTTCTTCTCTATGCCATGGGCAAAGAGTGTGGCTGCAGATACCCGAGAAAGGATGATATGAGAGAGGTCTGCAAAAATGGAATCATCAAAATTGCTGTAATATATATGTATTATAATATTTGGTACATGTGCAACCCGCATTATCAAAAGTTAATCGACTCAGCGCGTCCGAATGTCATGTTCCAGCCCGGTTTTCTTTTTTAGCTTAGCTCCCACCTCATGGAGCCGTTCCTCTCAACCCCTGCTGGCCCGCCGGCTCTCCTCCTCGTAGCCCGAGATCCATCATTCAACTTTGTCCGCCTATAAAACAAGCGCAACTTGATGTTTTGCCAACGTTCTTGGACTCTTTATAATCCTCATATAATTTTGCACCCAACGAGTACTAATTGAGGTGTAGAAGAAGTAGTACTACGGAGCTATCAGTAGTATATCTATTTCTTGAAATCCTTCCGGAGACACGGCAGACCGTCATCTTGGGCCGCAGAGTAAGCTTCTTATACAACCACCACTGACCTTTTGCAACAACGAACGGCGAATAATAGCAGCAGAACTTTTGAATATTATGTGATTAGATCAATGTCAAATTATTGCATTAGAATCTTGCTATATCAGTCCATCATGACATAGGGTTATGCAGTACACCAACCTTTAGCTCAGATATGCCGTGTAAGCCATATTACAATTAGATAGAAAGCTTTCACTTCCATATTGTATTTTTTGGTATGTTATAGTTATTTTGTAGGATTGTATCATCGTGGAATGTCTCATCATCACACCAGAATTTGTTACGCCATTTCTGAGCCGAACCTGGAGTATCCTCCACGAGCAGCCTCATATCCATATCAGGAAGCTCCACATTTTGGATCGCCATTACCGCTGCCTGCCACAGTACTCTTTTGATAATTGAGATGTCGATGAAATCTCCATACTTGAATCAGTGTAACGCTTTGACAATGTCAGAGATCATGAAGCAGATGTTTCCCCTTGCATAAACATGGCTCTTCATACTACAGATCTTATAATTCATTAACATCTAGTATATAGATATAAAGCTCCATTAACTCCAATGACGACACCAGGATATTGCTTCAGCGGATTTTGAACGATATGGAAAATCTATTATGGGTATCCTAACTTCTGCTACCTTCACGCTGTGAAATACACCACCCCGTAGCCTATCCAGCTTCCAACCACACCAATGGCAGAGTACGAGCTTGTGAACATTAACGGGATGAACTCGTAGCGTTTTCCAAATATCACCTGATGTAGGAGCGAGCAGTAGAGAATGAGTGGGATGCTTATAGCAATGTACAGCGTGCTGAATCGGTCCAGTAGGAAGATCCTGGACTTGTTGGAAGCGGGGGCGAGGCGATCAAACGCCATGAGGAATACCACCAGCCACATAATAGTGTAGACGGTCTTGATGGGAAACTCTGCCGGCGTGAATAGCAGCGGGAAGAGTGACACGTAGCCAGCAACAACCAACGGACGGAAGGCTCCTAGATGCCGTCTGTCTCGAAGGGCGATCAGACTGAAGGGAATGATGACCAGAAGAATAGCCTTCTCGTGAACATGCCATCCGAAGAGGAAAGAGGCGTAACCACAAAGAGTGACTGCACCAATAAAGGTCTCCCAGGTTGGTTGGAAGAAGAGCTTGATAAGAGGCACGATCTGAAAGAACAATGTGGTGAAGAAACAGATTGATGTACCGATTTCAGGTAGTACGGCGAATGCTGTGTCTCCGACCAAACCGCGGGTGACACTTTGCAACGCGCTCTTATTGACGGCCCAACCAAGTCTTGGAGCAACTGCATGATGTTAAACACCAACGTTGGGTTTGCTTGAGATGAGACTTACCGTGAATCAGGATTCGGTCCGCAAAGGAGTAAAGAGCCCAGAAGTTAGGCGCCCAGTAGGCATGGCAAAGGCCACGGGAGAAAGGAAAGAGTCGTTCCTTGAGCTGAGGGAGCTGATTCATGGCAGCGAACGGGCCCAAAGCAGCTCCAAAGATCGTTAAAATTCCCAAGCCCAACTTGATAGAGTTCAGAAATCGAATGCGGAAGATAGACTTGGATGATAGGCAGTAGGCCCGCAGGAGGTAGACGAAGTAGGCGGGTGCCAGGTACAAGTAGATATGCTTGAAGCATAGCAGAGTAGCAAAGATCAGACCACTGGACAACAGCTCGTTTTTATGGCGCGCAAGGACAAGGGACATGACAAGAATACCGTACATGAAGCCATTGTACTGGAAGTGAATGTGATCAATGATGAGCAGCCCAGGAGAAAGAATGATGGACAGTGCAACGACCTGAGCTGCACGTCGCGACTTCAGGGGGGCTGTGTCTATAAACGTCTGAAGAGCCCAGACCAAAACAAGTTCCGTGATGATAACGGTGGTGCGCTGAAAGTAAACTGTCTGCCAGCTCTGGTAGTCGAGGTTGTAGACCTTGACCATGAGGGGATCGACGAGGCGGGCGACGTGGGCCATCACCCATTCGAAATAGGCGAAGAAAGGGGGGTAATCCAGGGTCCATTCTGAGGTACTCTCCGTGTACCATTTCTCCAGAGGAAGACTGTTTGTGATGGCAAGCCAGTTGCGGTGAACCTCAAAGTCGGTTGATTTGCTGCGTTGACGGTGATCAGCGACGCGACAGATATGATGGAACAAGGTCAAATTGAGCTCACTATGCGGGGAACAGGAGAACTTTGAAGGCGGCAGCGACAAGCGCGGTCTGCGTTAGAGTTGGGTAATTCTCACTCATGATGTGCGTTGAGTATTGTTGTTGTCGCTGAAATTGAGAGAGGGCCTCATGACCTTCGTTCAGTAAGATTTGTTACAAGTCATGACGAGAAGCTCCAGGGAGATTGGCTCGTGTTCTTTTTGGATGGTGGACTGTGGTTGACCAGGTCCCCACTAAAATTTACCCTTGTTCGATTTGATTGACAGCTCATATGTCAGGGTTTAAAAAGACGATAGAGTAACTTTACAAAGTGGCCTATAACAGAGATGTCGAATAAAAGCACAAATTTGTTGAGTGATGGGGTCAACTATCATACAGTGCTTCAACCGATCGAGGTCTTGTTCATTATTCAGCAAACTTCATTGTCTTCAATGATGCACCAGCTGTATGAGCTATAACTTGCAGGGATTAGATAAAGATTGAGTTTCAGCAGCTAGTCCGTCAGAAGCCAACCGATCCAGGGAGTATCCGTAGGTTCCAGGATCAATACAATATCAATTGAATAGAACAATCAATTTTGTAACTCGTTCTGCCTCTTAATTACCGGCCAATTGCCCGATATGAAAGGGGCTCTCGTCTACGAATACAAACCCAGCCAAAGCCACATACCGATGGCCCGAGCTTGTCTTTCCCCAGCTTCTACTTCTTGATGATAAATCAAATCCACCAATCATTCTCTGGTAGCCAACTGCAAGTCACTACTTACGCCACAAAACCCCTTCAAGGCTGAGCTGAATGGCTCACATGTGGCTTCACCAACCCCCATTGTCCATTCTCCATTCTCCAGTTTCTCATGAGATTCTTTTCCTCTCCCACTTCCCGACTTTCCAAGTCTTGACGGTCAATTGCTGAGTTTCTTGTTTCTTTTTTGAATAGACTCGTTGTACCTCGTGGCTCGTTGTTTGTATCTTTTTCTGCAATTGTTCATTCTCAGCTCTTTTCCCCAATTATCTATCACTAGCTCCCCGCTCTCCAACCTCTACCTAACCTCCAACCTCTATTTCTGAGCTGCACGCTTGTTCCAGGGGCTGCATAGTGCAAAGTGTCCTCAGCCTTGCCTCCACCAACTTGGCTCACACCACTCGCTTTTCAAGCTCTTTTTCAACGACATAGTTTTGTTGAAAGAGTGCTTCTGCAGGTGTCAGTTCTGCGGTTGATCTTTTGGTCTATTCTTGTTCTTCTTCGTCTTTCATCCATTGAAGCCACCTACAACTTCAGCCATGAAGGTGTCATTCTCTATGGCTGCGCTGCTGGCAGCAAGCCTGTCCCAGGCCCAGTATCTTATCAGTGAGCTTAGTTTTGGCCATGCTGGAAGGTTTGTCCTACACTCTGTACCTGTGCAATACTGTACCGTCCAGGAACGTTGCTAATCCGCACTGCCTCTTCAGAATAAGCCCTCCCGAAGCTCGTGGGCAGATCCCCAACTTTGCAATCCAAGGCAACCCGAACCCTCCCGAGGTTCTTTCAAACCGAATCATCCTGACTCCTATCGCTCCTGGTAACCAGCGCGGTTCCGTTTGGGGCCAGCAGCCTCTGCTCCGTACCCAATGGATCGCCGACGTCGACTTCCGAGCCAACGGCCCCGATCGCGGCCGTGGTAACCTCAACATCTGGCTTGTTCGCAACGGCCCTGCTACGATCGGTTCTGGAAGCATCTACACTGTTGGAAAGTTTGACGGTCTGGCTCTGGTTATCGATACCTCTGGTGGTTCAAGCGGTATGGTTCGAGGTTTTCTTAACGATGGAAACACCGATTATGCTAGAAAGAGCAACGTCGATGAGCTCTCGTTCGGACATTGTCCTTACAACTACCGCAACCTCGGTCGACCTTCGCAGATCAAGCTCCGACAGAACGCCAAGACATTCAGTGTTGAGGTGGATGGCAAGCTGTGCTTTGAGTCGGATAAGATCAGTATTCCTTCTGGCTACCAATTCGGTGTCACCGCTGCAACCCCCGATAACCCCGACTCCTTCGAGGTCTTTAAGATGGTTGTCATGGCCGATAACAGCGATAGCGGTGCTGTTCCTCCCAAGCAGCAGAACCAGAACCAGAACCAGGCCCGCGGCCAACCTGCCAAGGACAACTCAAACAACAACAATAACAAGAGGAACGACGGCGAGTATGTAGACGAGGACCCCGATATCTTCCAGAGCTCCAAGTCTCAGTTCATGGACCTACACAACCGTCTACAAAACACCAACCACCAACTCGCCTCCCTGCAGCGCACCTCCTCCCGCCACCAGCAGCAAGACGAGAAGCGCCACGACGACCTGACTTCTCTTATCGGCCAGCTCCGTGGCGATATGCGCAAGCTTGACGACATTACCGCTTTGCAGAGCCGTATCATGGAGCTTGAGAAGGATGTCCAGGGCCTTCGAAAGGAGCTCACCCGCAAGCTTCAGTCCACTGAGCGCACCTTCAAGGACACCCTCAATGACCACCACTCCTCTCTGTCAGAAACGGTTATGGCCAAGACCCCTGGCCATCGTTTCCTCATATTCTCCATCATCGGCACTCAGTGCCTTCTTGTTGCTGCCTACGTTATCTATAAGAGACGGCGCGCATCCATGCCCAAGAAGTACCTGTAAACAATATAGAAAAAAGTCAAGAGGAGGAAGATTTTGATCTTGCGGGAACTTTTGTATGTAGCAGAGTGAGGTTTCATGACTTCACGCCTTTTTCATTAGTGTCATTGTGTTTTGTAGATTAGGTGCATAAGCCATGCGTACATGGGAGAGACTTTATGTTGGCGCAAAAAGCCGATGAGCAAGATAGTTTGAAGATGTTGTAATTCAAAAATCGTAAAGCTGAATGCCTATATATCCCACGTTCATTCTCGTTACCAGGCCCAGAAGCTCGACGTTATCAAGCCTATTCAAGAAAGGCGATAGAAAGAAAAGACCCTACATCTATACCGTTGCACATACCGGGCTCGCTAGCTCATATTATTACCAGTGCCACAGCGAATATCCAAAACCCTCGCAGACTCATTAAATCTTCTCAAAGCTGCCGTTGACCACGTCAAGCATCTCATCGCCCTTGGGCGCGCCAGAAGTCAAGTTCTCATAACCATTGTGTGTGACTAGGATGTCGTCCTCGATGCGCACGCCGCCAACGGGGTAGTACGTCTCGAGGAGCTCCCTGTTAATGAATTTGGCATGTGTGGAGTTGTTCAGGAAATAACCGTCAATGAAAGGGCGGCAGAAATAACTTGGACAGATTAGCATGTGTCCACGGATGCAAATGTTGAACGAATACTTACATTCCTGGCTCGATAGTCACAATCATGTTGGGCTGGAGAGCTTGTCTTGGCTTTGTAGGCACCGAAGCCGAAGCCATGCGATGCATGGCCACCAAAGCCGTGGCTGTCACCATCTCACGCTTTCCGCCTTCGACGTGGAAGTTATCCCTCATCAAGAGACGCTCGGAGCCAGTAACATCGTGGACCTCGAGACCGATATGATGGCCCAAGCCATGAGGGAAGAAGGCAGCGACAGTGCCCGCCTTCTGGATCTCTTCAAAACTACCTTTTAAGAGACCCAACTTGCGCAAGCCCTGAAGAGCCACGTCGCTGGCATGAAGCTGGAGCTCATAGTAGACCGTTCCAGGTCGGACGCGCGCTATGCACTCCTCCTGCATGCGCTGCACAATAGAGTAGATCGCAGCGGCTTCCTTGGAGAAGCTTCCGTTGACGGGAAGGGTGCGAGTGATATCGCTGGCGTAGCATTGGTATTCGCAGCCAGCGTCGACAACAATCAATTGCCTCCCCTCAAGGGATTGGTTATTGGCTCCATAGTGGAGGATAGAAGCGTTAATGCCGGCGCCAGCAATGATAGGATACGCTTGAGCATGCGCACCGCGTGAAGTACAAGCTGCGAGGAGAACTGCCTCAACGTCTTGCTCATTGCGCATGGTGAGTAGACGTTCAGCAACAGCACGATGAGCCGCAGAAGAGATGCGTGAGGCACGGCGGATCAGCGCAACTTCATACTCCGTCTTGATCACACGAGCCTGATCCATGGCAGGACGTAGCTTGGAGCAGTTGATTTGGGTCTGTCCTCGAGGCCGATCGTTCAATTTGGGAGCCTGATCCGAGTGAAGGACGTAGAGAGTCTTTTCAGGGCGAAGGTGGCCGTGCAAGAACTTGGACAACTGAGCTGTGTACCGAACATCGTCAACGTCGTATTTGCGCATAGCCTCTGCGGCGTCTGGAGTTGGGCCATGATACAAGACCTGACGCGGCTCAGAGTAGGGGATCCAGAGGGTGAGACGGTCAGTAGCAATCTCGTAAGTGACGGCACAGTCGGGAAAGTCAGCACCACTCAGATAATAGAAGCTGAGATATTGTTAGCAAAAGCTTTCCATTGAGGTTGAGATACATACTATCTACGTTGCTTGAAAGGAGGTGATTGGTCCGAGTCCTCATAGAGCCGCGTAGGCTCACCAGGAAGATAGATGAGGCCATCAGTAACGCCAAGCTCTTTGACAACCTTGCGCGCATGTAGTTTTGCTACAGAAATAGTCAGTATTTTGTATTTTGTCAGGCTTTCGGGTCACAAGAGACAGAGTCTCTTGTCTTTACATACCAGGATACTTGTTACCGCTGCTGCTTTTACCGCTAGAGTCATCATCACTCGTCTTCACCTCAACGCAGCTATTCCATGATCTTGTCAGCAATGTGAATGTCGTTTTGAATCACATATATGTAGCAGTGCTTATGCCGACTCACAGCGCGTCAAACTCATCCTCAAGTACAAACTCGTAACTCAGCGATCTCTCGCGTGACTGCGGCCTTTCTTCCCCACAGACAGGCCTCGGAAGCATTATCGGCGGTGCCATTTGAGTGCACTGAGAGTATATAGGATCCGGCACGCGGAAACACAAAAACAAGCGAGCGTGTTATAAAAAAGTCAGAATAACAAAAAGAGTTGGCTGCAGGCGCAAGGTCAGGAATATGCGTTGCTTTTGAGAGTCGGTTTCCATGTGATAACACAATTAACAGATACGGGTAGTGTTACACTACCTCTACTAGGTAAGTTTGTACCTAGGCTTATCCGCTACGGTACACATCGGGCTTGTCCCAACGTATCGCAGCGCCACGATAACGCCCTATAACCCTGAATGTACCAATCCATCAGCTTCATGACGCAACCAGACGAACAAAGAAACGGTTTGGTCTATGCTATAACTCCCGGGAACCACTTGAATGGTGTCAATTTGAGCCTCAAGTTAAGCAGTTCTTGATTGTGGCAAACGTGTCTTCTAATCGCTTTGAGATTTATAACTCTCCATATTACCTCACGACGAGTCTCACTACATCAAAACTAGAACTGTGTAGTACTTATAAGAAGTCTCTTTTCCGTGTTTCTACACTTCTTCAGACTCTCCCTCCACCGAAGTCACAGTCATGAGCTGACTGTCTGATCACAGTCCACTGATATGTACAGCACCAAATCAAGCCGCCGTCTAATGTGCGTTGACAGTTTCTAAAAACGCAGGCATTCCTTTGCCATCATCTTCATCCCATGGTATCCTAGAGTCCTTGACAATCCGAGCACTCCATCCAAAATCACAATCGCTCGTCCCATAAAATAAAATATAAAACACTAGCCGACGCCTCGCGCGCTTCCCTCCTTCTCTTATCATAAATGGGTATCAAATGTAGCGACCGTTACATTCCTTGGAATCCTCCTCTGCCTGAGCCAAAAAAGCCTCCCCAATCCGCCTGCATTCCCTGTTCTGTAAACATCTGTTGTATTTGCCTTTCTTGGTGCCGCTGTGTGTTCGCTCGTCGACTTGACATCGAGTGTCCTTGATGGATCGCATGCGTTTGTGACACTGGCCGCCTTTGTTGCATCATCGGTTGGCTGGGCGGCATTCCCATTATCGCAGATGGATTGGCGTACATGGGTTGTCCCGCAGGGTTGATCATGGCCTGGCCCTGTTGATGCACCATATAAGGTGGCGGCTGTCCGAAGATTTGGCTCTCTACATCATCAAAGGTTCCAGTCAGGAAGAGCTGCATATCCTGGTTTGAATCGTTCATGTTGGTAGGCTGGTCTGTCTTGCTGGGATATCCCAGTTCCATCATAGGCTGGTTGGGATAAGCAAAAGGGTCTTCAGAAGGAAACATAAGTGAGTCGAGCTTGTTGACAGGATTGTGCATGCCCATTTGCTGTCCGGCATAGGGAAATCGTTGAGTACTTGTCGCAGCACTGCTAGTGGATTCTGGTGTGCTCCGTTGCATCTCAGGAGACATGAACCCGCCAAAGTCGACAGAGAAAGTATTGTCGTTGAATGCTGCCATACCTCCTGCCTGCATATCCATTGTGCCTTGGGACAAAGTGGTGGGGTACGAACTCGTCGACATTTGGCTGGTGCGCGTGAAGTCGGCTGTTCCAATCGACGACATACTTGCAGGAATAGGGGTGTGGTGAGATGAGACGGATGAGGGTCGTCCTGTAGGAGCGGATCTCTTCTTCGACGGCACTTGTCGCACGGCTCCAGCATCCAGCTGCTCCGGTAGTTGATCAAAGAGAGCCTGTTTCAACCAAATTAGTAACTGGAATTTTTTAAAATCCTCGAGTGCTTTGGTACATACTTTGAGAGCACCTGTGACGCGTTCAGCCGACATGCTTTTCTCCGCTAGTGCTGCTATCATTTGCCTTCCTGCTCGAGCATCTGCTAGAACCTCTCCAGAACCTGGCTTCTCGGGATTTTCTGTGGCGTAAAACACGAGAGAAAGGACCGCAAAAAACTCGGTGTACAACATAAACCAATACGGTCCACTAAGCACCCGCTGTTTGCGTATCTCGAGACCAATATGCACAATGTTACGAGAAACGCTGATAGCAGCTGCAGCACAAGCATACGAGAGCTCATCAACTTTCGTTCCTTGACTCAAACGAGGAGAAACGTAATGCAGAAATGGTCGGTATAGCACAAGCTGGACATGGGCGTAGGCAAATCTCAACAAATGGCGAATCCTAAGCACGATATTAGCACTGTCTCACTGGGTATCAGGGGGATTCTCTCTTTACTTACCTGACCGTCTCAATTGGGCCCTCCCCACTGGGGCGCCAGTGCTGGGGCAGCCTTTCGAACCAAGAATGGAGCTCTGCTTCAATTTCCTTGATGCGGCCGTAACTGATGAGATAGGTGGAGGCCGGCTTATTATCCTTGGTAACAGTTTGCCCCAATCCCTTGGTTGGATATACGTATTTCGTGACCTTCGACAGTATTTCCATCAATTCTGAGTGGGCGTTAAACGCTTGAAAAAATGATGGCGATCCAGGAGGCGGTCTCAAAATACCACCGCGTGTGATGAACTCGTCGTCAATTTCTAACGGAAACGGTTGGTCGATATCATCCACATTGAGGAGGAGAGGAAAGCCGAGCAACGTGGACACATAAATATCCATCTGTCGAACCACATAAAATACGCGTTTCCGGACTTCCTGCTCGATAGGGTCCATCTTTTCGTGCTGCAGATGTCGATGAAGACCTATTCGAAGTGACGAGCGTAGGGCTATACCAACGAAGGAATAGCAGCTGCTGAGATTCGAGGTGGCTTGGAGAAAAAGAATAATAAACAATAGAGCTTGTAATGATATCAGATCACGGCAATCTGTCATATCGTGTAATACGGATCGCGCTGCATTATAATATTTCAACCCTTCCTCGGTTGCGTCTTGATATGCCATACTTCCGGGGCCGCTGTCGTCAAGATTGTTGTACATGCAGCCAAGAGCCATAACAGAGAAGAGGAGTCCAAGATATTGCGTTTCTTCCTTCGATAGGTTGTCCAAGGGTAGTTCATAGATTTTGTCCATCTGCTCGTAAAAAGTAGGAACGTGCACGATGCGGACGAGGCATGTCGCGCAGCTGAGAGAATAATAACAGAGCTTTCGGGTAACATCCTTAGGTGGAAGTTCGGGGTAACTTGGAACAGCTGAGAAGGGTGTTCCGACAGAAGATAGCGAAGGTGACTCGAGGCCAGCAGGTCGTTCAGCGCGAGGTAAAAAGGGAGTTTTTGATGTTGGACCGAGCATGCCTCGAAAGTGTTCCTTCATGCGTTTCAAAAACACAGCGCCAGAGGAGATTCCATGGAAGTCCCAGCTTCCTTTTTCGTCGAGATCGAGTTGGCCCACTGAATCTATCATGGAAGTCAAATGAGCGTCGTTTGGGTCGGGTTGACTTGGTGGAGGCTGTCGAGACTTGGAAGATTGAGAACGTGCAGTTTCGCGATTACGGAATTCCTGTTGAATGGCTGGATCGAGATTCGGGTCGGCCAAGTCGACATCGGGCATAAATTTAGACAGGAGAGATTCCGCACGTTGCAGTCGACTCTCTAGGGCTTCGATATATTGTGGCGCTGGGTTTCTTCTCCGATTTGAAGGTTTATCGTATGTGCATTCTGCAATAACAGTCAGCCACCTCAACTTTTACGATGCGAGTCTTAGGGGACGTTGAATCTAGGTGATTAAGCGCTGAATCACGGCAGTCACATACCATAGCTATAAACAGAGCAATGTGTACATGGCTGCTTGCCGTCACATTTGATTTTTTTCCGTCGGCATTCGTCGCAGGCGCGTGTTACTCGTCGTCGCTTTTGAATCGGTTGTGATGACGCGCCGGGCTGCCCGCTACCATCATCGTCCATTTCGTTGTCGGACTTGATGCTCGCTGAAGGCGAATGAGTATCATCTTGCCAGTCATGGGACGACTGGCCGCCGTCATGGTCAGCGGCGTCGGGTGGCATGGCGAACTTAATTGAGTCAGCAAAGAACGATGAATTAAATTGCCTCCTTCATCGAGTTTTGAAGATGACAAGGTAATGAAGTTAAAAGGCTTGAGAGTTTTGGCAAAGTCTAGTGCCCCATCGGCGATTCAACTCGCTAACAAAGCAATTCGCAAAAAGACTACAGCGCAAAAGACGACGAATATTATCGAAGCAAGTGTAATGATTAGAGGGGAGTTCGGGTGTGCGATTCGAAGCGCCAGAACGACGAATGCGACTCGAGGGTGATGTTGTAGAGTTCCACTCACTGGTTGATAGGCCTGTCGGCCGCGATCAAATCGTAAATAGCGGGTTGTGTATTATTGTGAGCGAAAAAGGAGAAAAGGGAGTGTCTTGGTGGTGGCCGCCGCCGTGCGGCAGAAATTGAGGTTGAGGCGGGTGGTCGAGGTGATTAGAGTCGAGTTGAGTTGAGTTGAGTCGAGTCGAAGGGTCTACAGATTGAATGAGTAGCAGGGTCGTCGTAGGCGTAAGTAGTGAGGCCTGTGGCAGCCCATATCCAATCGCCCCCAAAACTCACGACCTAGGCCATTAGCGATCGAGAGGCGTCACTTTAGATCCCCACGGAGAAATGTCAAGGGTCAAGAATAGAAATAGAGTCGGGGTAGAATAATACAAAACTGAAATGAAATGAAATGGTGATGATGGACAAAGCGCCCAGGTGTTGGGTGATGGTACCAAGTACCGTAGCGTCCTGTCCTGTCCTGTATGTACGGGCAGGAGCGCACTAAAGAGGACTAGACGGCACCAGACTAAACCGTTTCCAAGTGGTAGCAAAAGGGATAGGGAAAGGATGGAGGAAGCCCAGAAACCAGAAGCCAGAAGCCGGCGGGCAAAGTTGACTTGGGCGAGTAAGTGAGAGGGGACGAGCGATGAGTGGCAGCGCGACGGGTTGTGGAGACGGTACATGAATGGACTGGCTTGGGCTTTGGCTCTTCAAAAGGACCAGCCAGGGCTTTTGGAGGCTTCTTTTTTAGAAGCCTGGGCTTGACAAAGCGAGGCCGGTCGGCACCGTACTATCGGCACAGTACGGCTTGTCCCTCGCTCTTTTCTTTTAGCGCTCAAATGGACAGTGGCAGATGCTAAGAGTTGTCCAAGACTCGGGGCTAGTAAACCAAAGAACATCAAAGGGACGATGAGACACAAAAGGCTTGAAAATTCAACTGCCAAGCAATACCAAGACACAAAATATGGCGAGCCAAGATTTAAAGCCAAGGGGAATCAAGCACCAGTGGATAACTTGTGTGGTATGGACCTAAGGGCCAGCTGAGAGAGACATATGGAGAACCTAGGAGAGAGACGCGCAATATACTCGATCGTAATGTTAACTACGGATATTCAAGGAGGATCATAGGGTTTGCGAATGGCTATTTCCGCGATACCACGATACTGTAACTGGCTAGTACAAGAGAACATCATTTTGACTACGGCGTCTCCAGAGCGAGGAACAATTGAATTGAGTTGATAAGGTTGTAGGTGTAGCGATCGGTGAACAAAACGTTTCGTTTGGAATTTAGAAGGAGGAATTTAAGATATATTTGAGAATTAACTTAAATACCACTGTAATTGCGATATAATTACATGTAATTATCTATAAGAATGATGTTCTGCTTCTCGGCTCTCAGAAACGAAAACCACTCATGGAAATGAAGAAATGAACAGCTATAATGTTCGCACTGTACTTCACAAGTCAATCTGTTACTGCAGGGGGATTGGCCTTCCACTATACCAGGACAGGGAGGTAATGTAACATTGAATTGAATTGGGCCCAGTGTACTCCGTGCTCTGCAGTCCATACCTCGCCATGGAGACGTTTGATCACTTACAAAAGAACCCCTCGTTATGTCAAGATAAGTAATGGTCAAGCCTCATCACGAGGTTCAAAAACAACTCATCAACAACTTTCTGTTCCATTGCTGGAAACCGATACTCTTTATATGACCAGTTTACAGCAATCACTTACTCAGAACCAACTCTTGGCACCTCGTTTGAATGAGTCACGTTCCAAGTACAGCTACACTACCGACTCGTAACGCGTCGGTGGCTGGCTTGAAGCCCTTCCTTCACCAGATGGCTCTATTCGTCCAACAAATACGAATAATATATTGCAGTACCAACTCACGCGTAATGCAATTCCAACCGGATCACGGCTATGACGGGACGGCGACCTTACTATCTGAGCAAAGAGAAGGCATCTTCACTGGCCAGAGCCCTGCGAGTGGACGGGTACATCCATGAACCAAGCCGCGCGGCCGCAAAATAAACTCGCAGTCTCAGGTACCGGCCCCCTTAGGAAGAACAACCGCTCGACGCCGTCCTATGCACAAGTTAGAGGCTCAAGCTGTAACACCAGACTCAAGATGGGTGGGTATTTCATGGTGGTTCAACTTGGGAGTTTCTGGTGAATTTTTATCCAGGCCAAAGACAGACATATCACCACGTACTACGTATCAATTGCTGTTGCTCACCTCATAGTACATGGAACATGACAGGCTTGCTCACGTCTCAAGTGTCAATGGAAGTATCTTCCTCAGAGGTACCTACTAATTTTAAGCACCCGCTATTAAACGAGGGTTGCAGCGAACGGACGGGCAAAACGCAAAACGCTCTAGACCAACCTTGCCCGACTTGCCGTTAGCCAGATCGCACCCACTCTGACGAAACTCGCATGGGAACGCTGGCGGGCGTATAAATGGCTGCACTAGAGCAAATCTGAGTCTCAGCCGTACAATATTGTGGGTACCGGCTTTTGTTGCCGTGTTATCTGCGTGGATCAAGTCAAGTCTGTGGTGGGAAAGTCGAAAGAGAACGAGGTCAAAGAGGTGCCAGAGTTGCGAGATATCAAAGTGGTGATGATGACGATATCAATGGTAGCCGTTATTATTTTGCGTGCGGAGGTAACGTAGGAAGATCACAGAATTTTAGACTAAGTATATGAGTTGTCTAAAACCAATATTTCTGTACTGTAAAACAGATATTTCTGAAACTACAGAGTACTTGGTAGCTAAGCCAAAAAGACACGCAAGGGCATGGTGGTCGAGATTGCTTTACTACCCAGTAGCTGTGGAATATCTCATATTGACAATAAACATCCTTCTTGCGAACCAACTCACACGTAACGGCGAATCTTCTTTCTTAACTTGTGTGTACGGCAATATCTTTTATTAGACATAAACCCAAGATCCATGCAATTCCCACCCAGTTGTCAACTTTATTCGCAGCAGCCATAGACGGACCTAACTTTGTTCATACCTTATCCTACAGCTTAAATTGCTTGATACATTGGTTAAAATGTGACCCAAGCTGCAGAAGCGCAAACAAGCTCGATTGTCAAGATACTAGAAGATTTATTAGCTAGTGTCTGGTCGCCTTGAAAAGCAGGGTCCTCCTCCGTCGAGTTGACAAAACAGCTTGTCTCATCATTACCTAGCTGGCTTTAGAAACCACCATTGCATCGGCTCCGGATGTCACGGAAGCTGGAGGTTCGAGGCTCGAGACTCTTGTCCGCATCCACTGCCACAACGCCAAAGACTGAAGCGCCACACGCATAATGGCAGCATGTCTCCCAGATGGGAAAAAGAACTTGAGCGCATGACATCATTTAAACAAAACTGCCGCATTAGCCATTATAGCAGCATCTTGAGCGGAACGATAGAGGAAGCATGGATCCAAATCTCCGGTTCTCGCCCGGGTTTCCTCCGCCAGGGCTGCTACTAGATAAGGTTAGTAGGAAGTTCCAAACGGCAGACGGCACACCCGAATTGCAACGCCCTCTCGCGTCTTCGGGGCTGAGAATCCATTCGGACCCGAGGAGATAGATAGTTTGTACTGTATACTAGACCGAGTTATGCCAGCAAGAGCCATAGTATCAAAAGATACATATATCCCACCGAGGGCCCACTGAAGATGAAGGTACTGCTGATAACTCACTCCATTGATCGGTACCTCCATCGTCACTAGAGGGCGTTGAAGTCGACATTCAGTGGATCAAACAAAACTAGAGCCAACGGCCTAAAAATACAGGCCATCTGGCATCTGCCTCCCCCGGCTCGGATCCATCAGACAAAGGCTGTGAATTTATTGGTGGGAAAGGTGCCGGCCGTTCTAAGTCTCCCTACGGGGTGAATTCCCATCACTCAGCTGAATCTGTCGTCACTCCTTGATTCAAATATTCGGCCGATAAGGTCGGGTCAGAAGCACTTTTTTTTTTATCTGCCATGGATTTGTTTTCTGATAGATCTTGGCGTTGGTCTTGGCGCGAAAGCTTTGTTTTAACCTCTTCAACCAGGATTGTCTGAAGGGTCCAGCAGACATTAGACCATCGATGATGTCTAAATTTTACACAAACTAAATACTGAGGAAGTCCCTGTTTCTCTGCGAAGGCTATAATACATAGTCTTGGTTTTTTGACAAGAATTCCTCCCTCCCTTCCATTCAGATACGTCCTCTACTCCCGCATAGGTCAATTCATAGGATAGCAGTGGTGTTACGTAGTAAAGATATAATGTTCAGAATTCATGCAAGTAGATATAGAAATCCTGCTCAAAACCCTATTAGCGTTCCCAACGTTCAACATGCGTCTGTATCTCGGTCATGGTACAAAGAATGTACGTAAAGCACACATCTTGACGTCGCATTATTTTTATTCGATTTTATTCGATGGAAAGTCATGGTGGATGTCATCAGTAATCATAACATCCTGGCTCAGTCTTCGCTCACTCTGCCTACTAAGCCAGAAACGATATTATTCGGTATTGGCAGAACAACGAAGTGATGCTGACAGAGTGGGTGATGGATGACTGAGAACTTAGAAGGAAGGCTCGGGAGTCGGGACCAAATCGGCCATCCACCAAAACCACACCTTGCTTCACCGAGGTTTCTCACCGAAACTCACCGAGCGTGTCCCCACCCCCACTTCAGCCTAGAGGTAGAGGTACTGTACCTGAGGTAGCAGCAACTCATTGCTATCCACCAAACCACACGTCGAGGTACAGCTCTTTGCATCCTTCCCGCATCGATCTCGAAATAGCTACGCTTTGTGTTTTTCAGATAAGCCATTACCGCAGTTATGTCTGAATCAAGCTCCTTGCTGGCGTTTTTTAGCCAGATGAGTAACTCGGGTGGCATCGTTGTCCCAGGTTCGTTATACTCATGTCGTCAGAGTCGTGATCACGGTTCAAAGCGGCTTCGGATACCAATCTAACCTGTGTCTTCTAGATCAACCCAAGCTCGACCTCGATCTATATATTCAGAACTACGCCGGTTCGTCACACCTATCCTGTCAATAAACACAAAAGAGCTTGCTAACAGCTCTGTAGGTCGAACGAGAATCGATCGTCTCATCCAAATAGGAAAGTCTTCGGTGCCACTATGTGTCGATGCGCTCAAGGCTGCTATTGTCGAAGCTAAGGCAGGCTCTGATATAACACTCTACCTCGAAGCTTGGAACTGCATTCGCATTGCTGCCCCTCAAGAGCCCGAATCCCAGAAAGACCAAGCATGGATCGAGAAAGTCGAGCGCGAAAACAAAGCCGAGAGAGCACGACTTGAATCTCAGCTCAAACAATACCGTCATAATCTGATTAAGGAGAGCATACGAGTACGTGCAAAAATTAATCATATCTTCTCCTGATTTATCTAACCTAGCTTTAGATGGGTAATGAGGACATGGGACAGCATTACGAGAAAACCGGATACCTAGATGGAGCACTTGAGGCATACAACCGCATGCGCCAGGACGTGACAACCACGAAGCACATCATCGACTGCGGAGTACACCTCGTCAATGTCTATATTGCCAAACGCGATTGGACCATGGTTCTCAACAACCTGGGAAAGATTATTGGCGTCCAGAGTGGTGATGAGGAGCGAACCTACCAGACATACACCAAGTTGGTATCTGGAATTGCGCTCCTGGGTCTTAAGCACTACAAAGATGCTGCCAATAGCTTCCTTCAAATCGATTTTACTTTGCCTCCCGCTCAATACAACCACATCGCAAGTCCCAACGATATCGCCGTCTATGGAGGCTTGCTTGCGCTGGCCACTATGGAAAGAAAGGAATTACAGGCTCGAGTTTTAGAAAATCAGTCCTTCCGCTCATTCCTGGAAAACGAATCACATGTCCGTAAGGCCATCAGTCTCTTCGTCAATGGCAGATACTCGAACTGCCTATCTATTCTTGAGTCCGTTCGAAACGACTATCTACTGGATGTGTATTTGCAGCGCCACATCTCCACGCTATACTCGCAAATTAGGAACAAGTGTATTGTACAATACTTTGTCCCATTCTCGTGTGTCACTCTGGAGACCTTGAACAAAGCATTTGCACCAGAGGGGGGGTCTGTCGAGGCAGAGTTGGTCTCCATGATTCGTGAAGGAATACTCAAAGCCCGCCTGGACGCAAAGAACAAAGTAAGTACAACCCTTTTCCTTTCTTTGTGCAATGTACTAATCCTTCGAAGCTTCTGATTGCCGTCCAACCCAATCCTCGTTTCGAGATGCAGAAGCAAGCTCTGAATGTCGCCCAGGAGTACGAACGGGAGGCCAAGGAAAGGCTTCGTAGAATGAATATCATTGCCGCCGGTCTAGAAGTAGTGGGTAAGAGGCAACCGAACCCTGGCCACGCTGGCCGGGGGATCGATGAGCAGTGGTATGATGATGCAAAGGGGCCTGGCCAAGCTGAAGCTTCGAGAACTTTGACAACTTAAGCACCTGCAAAATCCGTAAGAATGGGGTTGAAGGCTTCTTACTTTGAGGCCAAGTTGAGAGACTTGGCTTGAATCATGAGCAAATCGACTGCACGTCGACATCAAGGCCTAGGCGTTATGGGTTTGTTAATTATGACCGTTCACTTGAGAACGCTGAAGTATGGTATGCTAGAGTAGAGTATGCATGTGCATGTCTCTGGTATTCAAGGGGTATCATTATTAAACCTCGAGTTCTTGGCTCCGTCTCATGAGTATTCCTGAAAGTAGATACTTCCCTAGCCCATCAACTGTTGCAAGTCTGTAGGTGGCCATCGGACTTGCGCAAAGGTGAGACAACGCTTGATGCTCTGCAGATACTTGCGTGTAACCTCATCACCCATAACATGGCCTTTCTCTCCATTGTGAAGCTTCTCGCGAGCACTGCGCTCGTGGATACCAACCATGGTAACACCAATGGGCCATGCTGCCTTGCCAATACTCAAACGCAGGTATCCATCGTTGGCATCGACGTAACGACGCTCCTGAAGAGCTTGGACAATCTCTATGACAGGCTTGAGAATATCGTCGTCGAGCTCACCCTGTTCAAATTTGCGGAAAAGCTTTGAAGGGATATGTCAGTTACTATGTTCCAATATGCAGTGAGATGGAACTTACCGGTTTCATGTTCTCTCGTGTCTGCACCATCGCATTGTATGCTATTTTACTGGCGCTTGTATCTCGTCTCTCGGCCTCCATAGCACGTTCATATTCTGTGAGAACCATCGTAAAGTAGCTCGCCAGCTGTCTAAACAGCCACTTCCTGCCTTCTTTATCCTTCGGCAGCTCGCTGTCGACCTTCATATCTTTTTCGTCCACAAGTTCTAGCGTTGTCGGAATAGGTCCCTTCGAGACCACTGTCGTCAATCTGCGGTATCTTCTAACCCTCGCAGCGTGGCTCTCACCGAACAAGACAACCGGTTCGCCCAATCCTCTCAGCTTTTCCACAAGTTCTTCTTCAGGAACGTCGTCGCTCGCGTGAACGCCATCCTCAGCATCTTCACTCTTAGCCTTGACCATTTCGGGTAAACCAAGTCGCTTCCTTCGGGCGCGCTCTTCTTCGGCATCTTGCTCTTCGCGCCTCCTGCGCATATCTTCAGCTAGTTTGCGACGCTTCTCCTCGCGTGCGGCGTTCTCAGTGGCGGCATCTTCTTCTCGTTTGCGTTTGGCGGCGGCTTTAGCTTGGCGTTCGGCCTCAATGGCTTTTTGTTCGGCAAGGTAGGCTTCTTTTCTTTGCGCTTCGATTTCCGATCGTTTTAGGTACTTCTTTTCGTCATTGCCTGAGCCCTTCTTGCTCTTTGAGAGCTCCTTGTTCATCAAAGCCGCGAAATCCATGATGGAGATAAATGGGGGTTATCGGGGAGGTGTCGTTCTTCTTTCGGCGCTGAGAGACTAGTTTCGATTTTGGGTCTGGTTTTGTATTTGCGCGTCTTGTTTCGAAAGACTTCTGTTTCTCGGTTGGGAATAAGTCGCTGTCGCAAGTTGTAAGTTGATGAATTTTGAGTTGACTGGGTTGGGAAGTCATGATGGTTTACGGCTATAGCGATATCGGCTAATTCGGATACAGTCAAGTCCTCGATGCCGCTTCTATCACTTGCGACTTTGGCAACCAGGCTTCATTTCAAGATATAATATCAAGGATACTCTCCGCATTTTGTACCTTTCATTCACAAAATGGCTTCTCCTCCGCCCAAATCCCTCCGCGAAGATACTACCCCGTTCTTACTTCAGCTCTTTTACCGTACAGGAGCACTTCATAGGTAAGTAGGTACACAAGTAGTTGCCCATTGCCATATCGCTTACGTGCTACAATATTGACATTGATTCTCTGTATCAGACCGGATGAGTTTGAGTTCAACGGACTTCCTCCACACATTTCGGTGTACACATGGTCAGACTGTACTCTAAATGAACTCGCTCTAGATCTTGTAGCTACTAAGCCTTCGGCTTTTCCGTCACCTTCTGTAGGGTGTCGCCTGGTATTCCAGCTGGTGTTTCCTGATCTCCGCAACACTACCGCAGTCGCAAACGCTCCTCCTCGATATGGGGTTAAGGATCTCGGCAGCCTTGTGATGGGCGGCGACCCTGGAATAGACGCGTCGGGGGATGTGTCCATGGATGCCACAGTAAAAGGCACCGACGATAGATGTAAGACCCTCAGCGAAGCGCGATTTGTTGTCGGCGATTACATCACTTGCGCAATACTACCACCACTTTCGGACGGCTCAGTGGCACCAGCCTCAAGCGTGCGTAGGGAGCAGGCTTCAAGTTCACATGATGCTCGAGCGAGTCATCGAGGAGGACGAGAGAATGGCTTCGACCGCGGAACCTCTAGGGGAGGCCGTGGCGGCTGGAGAGATGACGTTGGGGGAGATTTCCCTATGGGAGAGTGGAGGCGAGGTGAGAGATTACCAGATGCTCCTGGTGGGCGACCTAGGGGTAGAGGGAGGCGGTAGGAGGACATACAGTGCTCATTTTGATGGCTTCACTCTCGATTATACCCATTTCTCCTTGAGACCATGAGATATTTCACAAATTCAACAATTGTTCGTTCATGCTTGACATTGGTCCAATTGAATGCCTACCATAGGCTCTATCCCAGGCAGGACGCTTCATAAGTACACATCCCACATCTCCTATTCTTGGTCGACCTATTTCTCGTAAACGAGATCGCCCTTTCGCTTCGCTCGGAAATCCCAAAGTCCCTTCACTTGTCAGCCCTTGTATTGTCGGAATTTCTAGATACAGACTTACGTCGGTCTTGTAGGCGATGTAGCCCATCATGGCGGGGATCAGGGCAACGTAGATGAAGGTGATTCTGGCAGTTCGGGGCGTCCATCGGAAATAATGATGGCGCTTCTTCATCATAGCTGTTCAGTATGTCAGAATAGGCTCGAGTCGCAGGTGATCGCCGTCGTGGTTAGGGAGAAGTCACGCACCCTCATATTTCAGGTAGGCCGGGTCCGGCTTGACGTCTGTAAGTCAGCGATTAGCAGGCTTCAATAGCTAGATCTCTGACGCGACTTACTGAGGTGTGCCATTTTGATTGATGGCAGTTGGAGTCTTGCTAAAGTGATTGGCGTGACGAATTGGCTGTCGTGATGATCGCGTTGAATGATGGTTCACATTGCACGACGATTGAAGCTGGTGCTTACATAATGTAGTAACTCTATTATAGTGACTATGATTGGACAGGTGTGTGGTATTCGAATCCAGACTAACTACCCTGTATCACCATTCGTTGCCTCGGTCCTCACGTTTAAAAGCGTTACACTTCTGGGTTGTTGTTGTATTATTGAAGAAAAATGGCATTTCCATTGTATTCTAAGTGCAATACCATTGGCATCTACACTATTTATTCAGCTTCAGTCATACGTGGTATGTGAATGATCCTCAGCCTCTCTCGAAATCCTGCAAAGACAACAAATATTACCAAAATATGGTGCTCTGTAGTTTGTCATAAGAGTATAAAAACGCATGTGATATTTTCGTAGCCTTTAATAAATCCGAGACTGGATGCGTAGTTGTTAAAATACTTTTTTGGTAATAAAAGAGTATGCCGTATTGTGATCAAAGAGTAAGTCCTTGACTCGTTGTCGTGGAAATGGAACGGAAAACTCCTTACACGCAAAAAGGTTAATAACAAATATGAGTAAGATGATAGTCACGTACGCAACAAGGGACTTGTAATACCAACGTAGGGAACTAGTTATTCATATTTACATACTCAAAAGCAGCAAGTTGTTCGATTCCATTGCACATACTCCGTACTCCGTAGACTAGGTACCTATGTCCATCCATCGGCCCATTCCATGGACACTGTTGTTCAAGCATCACGTGCGAGGATCCACTACCTTCATCCTAGCGCGTTTCCCGAAATTTGTCGTGACGATTGAAGGCGACTTTCTCAAGAGCTCCTTACTATCATCCCCCTGGTCGTTGCGCGCAGATTTTGCGCGACTCCAGCATCAATTCCATCTTCAATAGTCCGCGACGAAGAGTTTACTACAATAATTAATACATATAGCGTGTCGCAATCGGAAGCGCGCCTAATTTCGCGCGACGGCGTCAAGCCTCCATATAGCGACAACTACACGATCTTTTCATCGAGCGCATCGGCAAACAATCATGTCGCAGCTCCCTCCACCTCCTCCCCCCGGCTGGGGACCACCACCACCACCTCCTCCTCCTTCATCATCACTCCCTCCTCCACCGTCGACACCAGCTCCGCCTCCTCCTGGTTATCGCCCACCGACCGATCCCCAAGTTGCCAAGTTCGCCCAGAAGAAGAAAGAATGGGTGAAGTCTCAACGCAATCGCTTTGGGGAGAAGCGCAAGGGAGGTTTTGTTCAGACACAGAAGGCAGATATGCCCCCGGAACATCTTCGAAAGATTGTGAAGGATATTGGCGATGTCTCGCAAAAGAAATATACAAATGATAAGCGAAGTTATCTTGGAGCCTTGAAGTTCATGCCGCACGCGGTCTTGAAGCTGCTTGAGAATATGCCAATGCCGTGGGAATCGGCGCGCGAGGTCAAAGTACTTTACCACGTCAATGGTTGTTTGACTCTGGTCAACGAAATCCCCCGAGTTATCGAGCCTGTCTTCTTTGCGCAGTGGGCAATGATGTGGACATTCATGCGAAAGGAAAAGGCCGACAGACGACTATTCAAGCGTATGCGATTCCCACCCTTTGACGACGAAGAGCCCCCTCTGTCATGGGCCGAGAACTTGGAGGATGTTGAACCCCTTGAGCCCATCCAGATGGAGCTTGATGAGGACGATGATGAAGCTGTGTACGAATGGTTTTATGACCACAGGCCCCTTCTGGATACACCTCACGTGAATGGACCCAGTTACAAAGCATGGAACCTCACACTACCTCAGATGGCGACTCTGTTCCGTCTTAGTCGACCGCTTGTTTCTGATGTTATCGACAAGAACTACTTCTACCTTTTCGACCTCAAGAGCTTGTTAACAGCCAAGGCTCTTAATGTTGCTCTTCCAGGTGGACCTCGCTTCGAGCCTTTGTATAAGGATATCGACCCCAACGACGAGGATTTTGGCGAGTTCAATGCCATTGACCGCATTATCTTCCGAAACCCTATTCGAACCGAGTTCCGCGTGGCATTCCCGTTCCTTTATAATTCTCTGCCAAGGAGTGTCCTCCACTCATGGCACTCGCACCCCCAAGTTGTTTTCAACCGAGCGGACGACCCAGATCTCCCGACGTTTCATTTTGATCGTCGCATTAACCCTATTTCCTCGCGAACCGTCGCCCCCAAGAACGTTGAAGTTCCTCACGAGGATGAAATATTCGGGGTGGGTAACGTTGAAGAGCCTGAAGAGGATGCGTTTGAACTACCGGCTGGGGTTGAGCCGTTCCTCGCTGATGAGGATATCGAGAATGAGGAGACATCGTCTGCTGTCGACCTCTGGTGGGCACCATACCCATTCGACCGACGATCCGGACGCATGGTTCGAGCACAAGATGTGCCCCTAGTCAAACAGTTCTACCTTGAACATCCTCCCTCTGATCGACCTCCTGTCAAGGTCCGAGTATCATACCAGAAGCTTCTTAAGAACTTCGTCCTGAACGAGCTTCACAAGAAGAAGCCTAAGGCGCAGAACAAGCAAAATCTGATGCGATCTCTTAAGCAAACCAAGTTCTTCCAGCAGACTACCATTGATTGGGTCGAGGCTGGTCTGCAGGTCTGCCGCCAGGGTTTCAACATGCTCAACCTTCTCATCCATCGCAAGAACTTGACATATCTTCACCTGGATTACAACTTTAATTTGAAACCTGTCAAGACTCTAACCACCAAGGAGCGAAAGAAGTCCCGTTTCGGAAACGCTTTCCATTTGATGCGAGAAATCTTGAGACTCACAAAGCTTATTGTTGATGCCCAAGTTCAGTACAGACTTGGAAACATCGACGCCTTCCAGCTTGCAGACGGTATCCTGTATGCCTTCAACCATGTCGGTCAGCTTACGGGTATGTACCGATACAAGTACAAACTGATGCACCAGATTCGAACTTGCAAGGACTTGAAGCATCTTATTTACTACCGATTTAATTCCGGTCCTGTTGGTAAGGGTCCAGGTTGTGGTTTCTGGGCTCCTGCCTGGAGGGTTTGGCTCTTCTTTATGCGAGGTATCATTCCTTTACTTGAGAGATGGCTAGGAAATCTTCTGTCCCGTCAATTCGAAGGTCGACACAGCAAGGGAGTTGCCAAGACTGTCACAAAGCAGCGTGTGGAGTCTCACTTTGATCTCGAGCTCCGAGCATCTGTTATGGCTGATCTGATGGACATGATGCCCGAGGGTATCAAGCAAAACAAGGTTAATACCGTGCTACAACATCTGTCTGAGGCCTGGAGATGTTGGAAGAGTAACATCCCCTGGAAGGTTCCTGGCCTGCCTGCTCCTATCGAGAACATCATTCTTCGATATGTCAAGTCCAAGGCCGACTGGTGGATCTCGGTCGCTCACTACAACCGTGAGCGTATTCGACGAGGAGCTACGGTTGATAAGACTGTAGCAAAGAAGAACGTTGGTCGTTTGACTCGACTCTGGCTCAAGGCTGAGCAGGAACGCCAGCACAACCACATGAAGGATGGTCCTTACGTGTCTTCAGAAGAGGCTGTTGCCATCTACACAACTACTGTGCATTGGCTTGAGTCTCGTAAATTTTCTCCTATCCCCTTCCCCAGTGTTTCCTACAAGCACGACACCAAGATCCTCATTCTCGCACTTGAGCGGTTGAGGGAGGCTTACTCTGTTAAGGGTCGTCTTAACCAAAGTCAGCGAGAGGAGTTGGCTTTGATTGAGCAAGCTTACGACAGCCCTGGCACTACACTGGAGCGTATCAAGCGTTTCTTGCTGACCCAGCGAGCTTTCAAGGAGGTGAACATCGACATGAACGACAACTATAGCACTATCAACCCTGTTTATGATATTGAGCCTATCGAGAAGATCAGCGATGCCTATCTTGACCAGTACCTGTGGTATCAAGCGGACCAACGACATCTTTTCCCTGCCTGGATTAAGCCCTCTGACTCCGAGGTTCCGCCACTGCTGGTTTACAAGTGGGCTCAGGGCATCAACAACCTTGACGGAGTGTGGCAATCTGAAAATGGCGAATGCAATGTCATGATCGAGACAGAGCTTTCTAAGGTTTACGAGAAGATGGAGCTTACACTCTTGAACTCTCTTCTCAGGTTGATTATGGACCACAACTTGGCGGATTACATCACGGCAAAGAACAACGTCCAGCTGACATACAAAGACATGAACCATGTCAACAGTTATGGTATGATTCGTGGTCTGCAGTTCTCTGCGTTCGTCTTCCAGTTTTACGGTCTTGTTCTGGATCTTCTTCTTCTGGGCCCTCAGCGAGCCAGTGAGATTGCTGGTCCTCCTCAGAGCCCGAACGACTTCTTGCAGTTCCGTGATCGCGAGACTGAGTCTAGCCACCCGATCCGACTTTACACCCGATACATTGACAAGATTTGGATCTTCCTCCGATTTACTGCCGAGGAATCTCGAGACCTCATCCAACGGTTCCTCACTGAGCAACCTGATCCCAACTTCGAAAACGTCATCGGCTACAAGAGCAAGAAGTGTTGGCCTAGAGATTCTCGCATGCGGTTGATGCGTCATGACGTGAACCTTGGCCGAGCTGTCTTCTGGGACATGAAGAACCGCCTTCCTCGATCTGTGACAACGATAGACTGGGATGACAGTTTCGTTAGTGTTTACAGTCGTGATAACCCCAACTTGTTGTTCTCTATGTGCGGTTTTGAGGTTCGCATTCTTCCCAAGATTCGCAACCAGAACGAAGAATTCCCGGTCAAGGACAGTGTTTGGTCCCTTGTCGACAACACCTCCAAGGAGAGGACTGCCCACGCTTTCCTTCAAGTTACCGAGGATGACATCCAGAAATTCAATAACCGTATTCGTCAAATTCTCATGTCGTCGGGTAGTACCACCTTCACCAAAATTGCGAACAAGTGGAACACTGCATTGATTGCCCTCTTCACGTACTACCGCGAGGCCGCTGTTTCAACTGTCGACCTGCTTGATACTATTGTCAAGTGCGAGACCAAGATTCAGACCCGTGTCAAGATTGGGTTGAACTCCAAAATGCCTTCTCGTTTCCCTCCTGCAGTTTTCTACACCCCCAAAGAGCTTGGTGGTCTTGGTATGATTTCGGGCTCCCACATCCTTATTCCTGCCAGTGATAAGCGTTGGTCGAAGCAGACCGATACCGGCGTTACTCACTACAGGGCAGGAATGACCCACGATGAGGAAACCCTCATCCCCAACATCTTCCGATACATTATCCCTTGGGAGGCTGAGTTCATTGACTCTCAACGAGTTTGGACTGAATATTCTCAGAAACGACTTGAAGCCAATCAACAGAATCGTCGTCTTACTCTTGAGGACCTCGAGGATAGTTGGGACCGCGGTCTGCCCCGTATCAACACTCTGTTCCAAAAGGACCGAAGCACCCTGAGTTTCGACAAGGGTTTCCGCGCACGAGCTGAATTTAAGATCTACCAACTGATGAAGAACAATCCTTTCTGGTGGACTAGTCAACGTCATGACGGAAAGTTGTGGAACCTGAACGCCTACCGAACCGATGTGATCCAGGCTTTGGGTGGTGTTGAGACCATTCTTGAACACACCCTCTTCAAGGCAACCGGATTTCCATCTTGGGAAGGCCTCTTTTGGGAAAGAGCCAGTGGGTTTGAGGACAGTATGAAGTTCAAGAAGTTGACAAACGCTCAACGTTCGGGTCTGAACCAAATTCCGAACCGTCGATTCACACTTTGGTGGTCACCCACCATCAACAGAGCCAACGTCTACGTGGGTTTCCAAGTCCAGCTTGATTTGACTGGTATCTTCTTGCACGGAAAGATTCCTACTCTGAAAATTTCATTGATTCAGATCTTCCGAGCCCATTTGTGGCAGAAGATCCACGAGTCGGTCGTTATGGATCTGTGCCAAGTTTTCGATCAGGAACTAGAATCTCTGGGCATTGAGACAGTTCAGAAGGAGACAATCCATCCCCGAAAGTCGTACAAGATGAACAGTTCTTGTGCTGACATCCTGCTGTTCTCCAATCACAAGTGGAATGTTACTCGGCCATCACTCCTTTATGACACCAAGGACGTGATCGAGCAGACCACTACCAACAAATTCTGGATCGATGTCCAGCTCCGATATGGCGATTACGACTCACATGATATTGAACGATACACACGTGCCAAGTATCTCGACTACACTACTGACAGTGCCAGTATCTATCCTTCAGCTACTGGTCTCATGGTTGGCATTGATCTTGCCTACAACCTGTACTCTGCTTACGGAATGTACTTCCCTGGCCTGAAGGTTCTGGTTCAACAGGCTATGGCCAAGATCATGAAGGCGAACCCTGCTTTGTATGTTTTGCGTGAACGTATTCGCAAGGGTCTGCAACTTTACGCTTCAGAGAGTTCCCAGGAGTTCCTGAACTCTCAGAACTACTCGGAACTGTTCAGCAACCAGACTCAATTGTTCATTGACGATACGAACGTTTACCGTGTCACCATCCACAAGACCTTTGAGGGTAACTTGACAACCAAGCCCATCAATGGTGCTATTTTCATCTTCAACCCGCGAACCGGTCAGCTGTTCCTCAAGGTCATTCACACAAGTGTCTGGGCGGGACAGAAGCGTCTAGGCCAGCTCGCCAAATGGAAGACAGCCGAAGAAGTTGCTGCTCTGATTCGTTCATTGCCTGTGGAAGAACAGCCAAAGCAGTTGATTGTCACAAGAAAGGGTCTTTTGGACCCTCTCGAAGTCCACCTGCTCGACTTTCCCAACATTTCCATTCGAGCATCCGAGCTTCAGCTTCCCTTCCAGGCCGCCATGAAGGTTGAGAAGCTTGGTGATATGATTCTGCGTGCTACGGAGCCTCAGATGGTTCTTTTCAATCTGTATGACGAGTGGCTCAAGAGTATCTCATCTTACACTGCCTTCTCTCGTCTTGTGCTCATCCTACGTGCGCTCCACGTCAACCCAGATAAGACAAAGCTCATTCTTCGACCTGACAAGACCGTCATCACACATGAGCATCATATCTGGCCATCACTGTCAGATGAGGACTGGATCAAGGTTGAAACGCAGCTCCGAGATCTTATCCTGAATGACTACGGCAAGAAGAACAATGTCAACGTCTCTAGTCTGACGACCAGTGAAGTGCGAGACATCATCCTGGGTATGGAGATTTCAGCACCATCGATGCAGCGTCAACAGGCCGCCGAGATTGAGAAGCAGCAGCAGGAGCAGGCACAGCTCACGGCTGTGACTACGAAGACCCAGAACGTTCATGGTGAGGAGATTATCGTGACAACAACGTCGCAGTTCGAGCAGCAGACATTTGCATCCAAGACTGAGTGGCGAACACGAGCCATCGCAACATCCAACTTGCGCACTCGAGCCAAGAACATCTACGTGTCGTCAGTTGACAACGATCTTGACGATGTCACATATGTCATGCCCAACAACATTCTGAAGCGTTTCATCACAATTGCAGACCTCAGAGTGCAGGTGGCTGGCTACTTGTACGGTTCTTCGGCACCAGACAACGACCAGGTCAAGGAGGTCAAATGTATCGTCATGATCCCCCAGATCGGAGGACTCCGCAATGTTCAACTGCCACAGCAACTTCCCCAGAGCGAGTTCCTCGAGGGTATGGAGCCTCTGGGTGTGATCCACACCGTGTCTGGAAGTGAGCTTCCTTACATGTCGGCTATGGATGTGACCGAACACTCAAAGCTTCTTGACGCGCACAATGAATGGGACAAGACCAACACTGTGACGGTCTCAGTGGCCTTCACACCTGGTAGTGTATCTCTGTCAGCTTGGGGTCTTACCCCAGCTGGTTACAAGTGGGGAGCTGAAAACAAGGACACACAGAGTGATCAGCCCCAGGGTTTTACTACGACAATGGGTGAGAAGCGCAAGCTTCTGCTGAGCCCACGGTTCAGAGGTTTCTTCTTGGTGCCGGATGACGGCAAGTGGAACTACAGTTTTATGGGAAGCGCATTTGCTGGCATGGAGAAGAAGTCTGTCCACGTCAAGCTGGATACGCCGCTACCATTCTACAGCGACCAGCACAGACCTGTGCACTTCCACAGTTTTGCGGAACTGGAGGATATCTGGGTGGATCGATCAGATAACTTTGCTTAAGAAGTGGGTAAAAGGGCGTTGTTTTATTAAAGATGGAAGCAACTTTTTGTAATTGATTGGTAACCCAGGCGGACTGGGTGTATTTTTTGAACCTGTTGTAAAATAGCTACGCTAAAATATGAGAAAGAAATGTTTGTTAATGCCGACGCAATGGATCAAGTGATGCAATAACGGATTGACTTCCTGATGTGGTGATGACGGCTTCTACAATTGGCTGACGCAATGAGGTCAAAAAAAGAAGATATCGACAGACGGAAAAATAGTGGGATGACGGATGATTTGCAAGGGTTGGCATGGATGGCCCACATCGATAGCCGGGCGCTTGACCGCCTTGTTGGGTCAGAAAGAGAGGAAACGGAAAGAGAATATCCCTATATGGAGATGGAAGATGGGAATGGAGTCAATGGTCAAAGTGCTAGTGATAGAATTGGGAATAGACTGATTATAATTTATTGGCATTGGCATTGGCACTGGCAGCGGCTTCACCGAGGGCGTGGAACCGCGCCGTGAGCTGCATGTGCGAGGGGGAGAGTAAAATTGGCGGTTTATGCATTCATGCAAAAGAGTGGAAGCGAGGTTATGAAGAGTTTAGGTTATGTTAGTATGCGGCGTAGAAATTTTAGGTTAGTTAGATCAGGTCAGATAAAAAACTTCAAAGTTTATAAAAGATTTCTAATTTAGGATAATTTAGTCCAGAGAGTAACTTGTGTTGTAGCTATATTTCACGTACTATAAACCGACCTATGACGATAAACTGGAGTGTGTTCTCTGTAGTAGGAAATACATATCGAAGATCTTTCATCTTTTGTGCTGTGGGGCAATTGGCATTAGAACGGGCATGCTGGGCAAATCTCTGATTATTTTTGGACTTGGGTCTTCATTCTTCAGGGGTTATCTCAGATCTACAGTGAACGTTGCTGACGTCGATTTCTATTCTTATCATGCCAACCCAGCCCATGTCATGGATGTCATGACCCTCCCTGACAGTGACCCGCATGGATAAGACGTCTGTACCTGCACCTAGACACTACGGAGTACGGAGTACGTACTACGTAGTGCTCATTAAAGCTAAGAGTCACCAGGCTACCAGGCTACCAGGCCAGGCGGTGGCAAGCGAAAGATGGCGTCAAAAAGGGCCTGTTCAAACTCGGCAAGATGGACGATCCCCCCCAGAATTGGGTCCTGGTGTTTTGCGGTTTGTGAGAGGGAGCCCAGCTAGCCCCCCCCCCAGCCTCCTTTGCCCCTAACACTACTCCTAGCCCACTAATTATGACCTGTCTACAGTACCTTAGTTTTGCTCAGGGGAGGGTCCCAAGGGGCACGGCACTTTTAGCTTCCGGGCCGTTGAGCTATCATCTGGTAGAGGCAATGCACGCTTTGACTCCGGCTCCGGGCCCGGCTCCCGCTCCGGACTCAACGGCGGTCGTAAAGAGGCCCTTAACAAATGTCGATGGCGTGTGCATCGTGCGTGCATCGTGCATCGTGCATCACGCAGTGGTAGCCTTATGGTACTTAGGGTAGCTGTCCTAACGCGCTTGTGCATAATGTGTTGTTGTAGTAATAGTTCAATCCGATTCGTTTTTAAACTTTAGTCTTATGGCTGCAGTGCGTGCTGCAAGTCAAGCACACGGAACCCGATTAGATGACCAATTGAGAAACAAAAGACAAACAGTTCATATCTGAGTCATATTCAAGTTAAGGTTTATTATGTTTCTGTAATAGATATAGTAAGAGTTCTATAGATCGTCCAGTCTATATCAACCAGTAATCTAAATCATGGATCCAGTATATTTGCTGTTTCACACAAAAAAAGAACAAACAGGTGAAAGACAAACCCTTGGGCACTGACCACACACCTCGCAATAGGTTAAAATATGACAATATAGGTAGGTAGCGATAGATCTACGATCTAGCTTGGTTTTGGTAGCACTGTTGTTTTGCAACGGCCTATTGAAAATGGTAAACACTAACTAATAGTATCGCGGGATATAGCTCAGATTTCCTAGGTTGCTGTTATCGCGGGGAAACGAAGGCCTACTGTCGCATTCCAATTGCTACCTACCTTATCACTTCCATGCCTGGCTTGCAACGACAAGACAGTCTTAGTGTCTTAGTATTTAGTTACTCAGCAAGCTAAAATATGCAAGATATCTATCTACTCTCTAATTAGTAGGTACTCTAATTAGGTACCTGACAGATGAATTGAAGCCAGTCCCGGAGCCGAAGGTGGCAACCTTCCATGGCTCCTTCTTTGTGATCTTTGGTTTCGGCTTGGGCCTGGGCTTGGGCTGGTGGTTCTTTCCCTTCCAAACTCTCACTCAAAAGTTAAAACCGGTCATATCATCATCCGATACTCTTTCCCCCTTCGTCCCCACTACTCTACCTATCAGCCAAGCCTCCAGTTTCCATACTCTTGACTCCAAACCTCACATTCATCTCGTGTCACCAGTTATCACCACCATCACCACTCAAAGTTCAGCCCATTCATCGCCGGAAACCCCTAAGGAGTCACCGACCGACGTCTCCCACCCACCTGTGCCCATATGTAATCACACTCGGCGCGGCGCCTGCTCTCTCCGCTCCACCCACGGTCTCACAGACAGATGGACCTGACAGGGTCCCTACGCTAGCCCGGGACGCCCAGGCCCCAGGCCCCAGGCCCAGGGCGCCCTGTACGCGCTAGAAGGTTCTTCTAGAAGGCCACCCCCGACACTTTGTGCCTGTCCTGTTCCTGAACCAGGGTCCTGGAATCCGATCCCTTTCTCCCCATCCCCCCCGTTGACGTTCATGACGACAATAACCGTAACCGTTTCGCTTGACTTGTCACAAACACGACAGGAGATTCCCTTCAATGCGCTGCTGCCACCGGAACACCGTATTGCCGGATCTTAGGGCCATTTTTGGCTTCGAGATCATGCGTGTTTCGATTTCAAAACGTCTGGAACCTGACGTGATGCACCTCTCCTGAGCATATCTGGCTGGCCGGCATTAGGCATTGACGCGTGCAATCTTGGACACTCCGAACATAAACCACGAACTGCTGGCCTTTCACGATAGGGCTGCTCAAACAACCCAGCCACAGGCGATAACGACGTTAAGATATTGTCGAGTTTCAAGCCAAGACACATGCCATTTGGGTTTGGCTCACGCCCTGTTTGGTTATGGTTTTGGCTCAGCCTGGTACAGTCTTGTATACAGCTCCGTGACTCTCAGACAATCCAGCATATGCGCATATGTCTGAGCTTCCTTGTTTTTCGGAGTTCGTGACCTTTACCAGCAGTTCCTTTCCGCAATTACTCTCTGTGCCAAGGGAATCGCCAGTAGATTCATCTCGGTCTCCATATCTGATATGGATGTAGCTAACGCTACTCTGAGCAGATAATCAATTTGCAGGGTCGATTCTCCCGCTGGTTGGCTCATACTCACGCGCCCATCTGCGCCCTGTCTATGCCCCCCGAGACTACTTCTGGCTCTAGGCCAATGATTGACTGATGGTTGCACGCTCTTGGTCCCTGACTCCCTGGGTTTAGTACGGGAGCTTGTAGAGTTCATCCACTGTTGACCGGGGATGTCGATCTAGATTAAGAGAGCAACATCATGCCGTGCGTGCTCGCTATGATCAAATCTGGACCTGCCCCGACTACCCGGCACGCACACACTCTCCCATCATGGGCTTCTCCCTGCTCTTCCATCCAGATTTGCCAGACGGAGGTTCCCGGGATGTGGGGATGATTCTGATTGCGATCTAGTCTAATTGTTAGACATGATTTTGACTGAGCCAGCTAATATATCAAACCCTGGATGTGTTATAACCCTCTGCTCCACACTGGTACATCCTGTCCTGCAACAAGAACCAGAGCTGTTTTCTCGCTTGTTGCCACGCCATCAGCTCGGCACCCACTACCTGTGGCTCTTTTACCTGCAAAGGCGGCGAAAAACCTGGCACTGGCCATTTTGTTGCTGTGTTTCTAAAGTCGCTCTTGGCCAGCTCAGTCTGGTCTAGTCCCGTGCTCTTCAAGCGAAGCGCGTTTCATGTTCGACTCGTGCCCCAATAAGCACCACCACCCAGCGCCCTCTCACCTCGTCTACTCAGAGAAGACACATTCACAATTCTCTGTACGTGTGCAGGGGCGCTGCAATGGCAAATTACCATCTAGGCAGTATGCCCTTAAAGCTTTGCTATTGCATTGTGCCTTTATCCTTGCTAGTCATGATGGATGCCAGGGGTGGCGCTTGTTTCTATATCAGGCACCCTGGGGACCTTGCCATGGGCATAAGATCGTCAAATTGACCACCCTCTATACCCTGGCCTTGGTTAACGGGGTGGTCTCCGCAGCCCAGCACTTGTCTGACGGGGATCATTCTCATACCGGACTGGGCAAAATCTCCAAGTGCTTTAACCTGCAGCATGAACACAGCAATACCAGTGATCCACTCCCTCTGCTACCCTGCTCTAGCTACTCCGTCATCAGACGATATAGGCCGGCCCTGGTGCTGGAAACGCTTGCCAGGTTACTAGGTCTTGTCTTAAATACGTTTAGTAACCCCAGGCCGGGAGCTAAAAAAGATCTTGTGAAGGGACCTATCCTATTATACAAAGTCTGGCATCACCGCATCAACTAACCCTCCTTCTCGTCAACAGTCTGACTTGGTTCTTGTGGCGGCATGAAATAATACTTCTTTTCTTAATTAACTCCTTCTCTTTACCCTCGCCGAGGACAGCAACCTGGAATTGTATTCGCATTCAACACTCTCCTTTGGACATCTCACCACCACCACTACGACATTACAACTCCGGCCTGAGCTCACCCCCTCCAGCCCAGCCTTCCCGCGCCCAGCACCAACGTCTTACTCGTACGGAAACGGGAAAGCTTCTGACCCGGCGTACCAATCATTGAAATTTCAGACATTATATGTGGCAAGCTGCTTAGTAGCTAACAACGCTATCGACTTACACACCATACTCCTTATAAGGCCAGAAGTCTAACTTGACGCACACAAATTCACACCGTCGTGTACATTACTAGATAATTTCTTCTCTCTCACGCCGTAGCCCGCAAGGGCTTCATCTTATCAAATTCTTTCCATTCAGAGCCCAGCGGCCGTCCAGAGCGGTTCGCTCTGGAGGACCTCATGCGTCGGAGGCACGCTGGCGGGCACCTATCGAGTGGGGGATTATACCGTGGATTATTCAGGCCAGGCATCCGGACAACAAAATCAACATCAACAAGCATATGATACATCACTCCATCAGCGTTCACGACACCAGCAGCCTCGGGCCTCCATTCACCAGACTGGAGGCTCGGCTGCTGGTATTCATGGCACCCCCGACCCGCATCACGGAAACCCTCATGTTCAGCACACCGCTATGTCCCAGCACCATCAACATCCATCACCACAGATGGTGATGGATACATCCCATCTAGGCCACCATAGACTCGGGCCGCCCCAGTTTGGAGCTCAAGGTCAAGTTATGGGGCCCATGTACCAGACTCTCTCGACTCCAACGCCACCGAATCATCCTCAACATTCGGTTCCCGGCTCTAGCAACAAAAGGCCGCGGCCAAGTGACCTCGATCTATCAGTTGCCGGTATGGCTGAATTAGAACACTCGGATCTTAGTGGCATGCAGCAAACACCACTGGGTGCTGCTTATGCTCACGCTGCCGCTGTGGCCGTGTCGCAGTCTCAACACCAACCTATACATCACCACCACCATCTTCCCGATTCGGAGCCACCTTCCAAGATGATGCGCCGCGACGAAGGCTTAGGAGGCGCCCCAAGTGTTGTGGGACAAGTTGGAATGCCAGATCCAGCACCACGACCACGGGGACCAAAGCTGAAGTTCACACCAGAAGACGACCAGCTCTTGATCGAACTTAAGGAGAACAAGAATTTGACATGGAAGCAAATTGCAGACTTCTTCCCCGGACGATCGTCAGGCACATTACAAGTCCGATACTGTACGAAGCTAAAAGCAAAGACTACAAATTGGACTGATGAGACAGTACGTAACTCTTTGTATCAACAGCAAAGGAAATCTTCTAACTTTTCACACTAGGACCAAAAGCTTCGAACCGCACTTCAGGACTACGAGAACGAGAAATGGAGAATTGTCGCCAATAAAGTTGGGACTGGCTTCACTCCCGCAGCGTGTCGAGAACGGGCTGAGCAACTAATAGTTGAGGATCCAGCAACTTTGGCGGCTTTGTCACAGTCATTATCACCGGCCATGGCCTCGAACGCGGATTCCGATGAACATTTATATTCACATCATCAGCTTCAATAATAAAGAGAGATATTCAAGACAGCGGAGGGTTTATAAAATAATATCGACACATCAGACACATCACATTCTCCTTTCAGCGCGTTTCTTATTCTTTCACGATCTTTCGGCCCACATCAAACACATTCGCTTGCACTCAGCTGCTCTCAGCCAACATAATTCACGCAACGACAAGTATTATCATCGTCTCAACCGACACTTCTTCTAGAGTTATCAATCCTATCACACCAATCCCAGCCCCAGTAGGGCACATCACCCACGACTTTGTTTACCTTACCCGCCCCCTGTATTAATTTCTTTTGTTCAGTGCTTACAGGCCGTTTCATTTTGTTTCGTATTCGATACTGGCCTTTTTTGTCACAACTTCTTTTTCAACATTAATCATACTTCTCTTCCCCATTCTTTTTCTATTATTTGAGAAATGTCTTGTATTACATGTTTGTCTCCGAATGTCTATGATCTCCTATGTCGCTTCATGAAAAAAACTTTAGACTTGGGAACCCCGGAAAAGGAGAAAGAATTATCTACATGCACCTAATATTCCCCATCCTTCAGCCAGGGGAAACTGTCCAATCGCTTGGGATATGTGGCTGATCACATTTTCTTGTCACTTATAACCCTTATCTTATTACTATATCCAACCTCTTAATTGTCGATACCTGTAGGAGAGCAAAAGCAGGATCATCAGCGGAGCAGGTTTCCTTTTCTGGCGCAGCGTATTCTCGGCTTTGTGTAGGTGAAATGAAGGGCAGACACATGAGCATAATTTGGTGTTTGTTAATACCACAGGAGGATACAGAAGAGCGGGAGTGTATGGAGCGTGCGACAGATATTGTTAAGGTGTTTAAAAGAAAACCTTGGGAATGGATAAAATTCAGTCGGCCTTGGAAGAAGACCGCACTAGATAATGAAAGAGAAAGATCTGCTTGATCATCATCAAAATCACGCCATGAAGCTCCTCTCGAGCTTCAGACTAGTAACACTAGAGTAGTGAGAGAATGGAGTCTTTGTTACTTCAACGCCATACTGCAAATCCTGAAGCCTATAATTGAAGCCTTGAAACAAGATATAACGCCCAAACTGCAAAGGTTCCCTCGGATCTGGCTCATAGCCCCTGTCCGCTTTGTCTCACCGGAATCGATCTCCACAGTTGAGCTAGACGAAACGAAAACGTTTATGCTCTATATCCCTGTCACCCTCTGCGTCCCATCCCCTTGAGATATAGAGGGGTGGCTGCGATCCGTCATGATATAGGTAAGGGACAGCAGAACCTTGCCACGTAGCTGTATGTACCGCACAATTGCCATGGTTGCCGACTGGCGGGCGCCCAGGAGCCGTACTTGAGAGGGCTGCCAGCGAGCGGATGGAGCCGATGAAACGGAAGTGTGAAGCGCATAGTTCTAACCGTTAGGTGTCATGTCACCCGTTTTAAGGCGGCCGGGCCCATCCCATCGGTGCCCTCATGATCCCAATACTTTGTCGGCAGGCTATATGACCAGAAGAGTAGAGCAGGCCCGCCCTTGGCAGTGATGAGCTGCTGGCGCTTCCTGTTTGCCCGACAGCCCTGACTTGACAAGACCCGCATCGCGGTGGTTATCTCGTTCCATTACACCGCATAGCACGCGAGTCACGGCGCTAAACTGCAGCGGTTCTGAGCCTGAGGTCATAGAGAATGGTGGGCTACCCGAGTGCAGTACCGGAAGGGTGCACTCTAACTCTGTGGTGAGATAGGTGGTGCCTCATTGTGACGTGGTGAGTGAGCAGACGTGAGAGTTCGGATGTGTGTACGCGGTTAGAAGAGACGCGGAGGATGGTCACAAGACATCAAGAACAACTGCCTGAAGGTTCCGAGGTAACACAAGGTAGGCACCGCGTATTTTGCTCGGTTTGGGCAATTTTAAGCCCTGTAGTTGACTGCGTGTCGGCTCCGGCTATCGAAGTCATCTCAGAGCTGAGGAGGAGAAGCTGCTTTGCCGCATGTAGAGGTAGCTGACTGCCCGGACAACAGCACAGGCCGCACAGTACAGTGTATGCTGGAAAGCCGGGGAACAGAGAAGGTTACCGCCGCTGAAACATGTCGTGGGAAATCTCCGAGATGTAGTCTCTAAGCGAGGCATTATGGCTGGCTGAGATTGTTTGATTCGATGTAGGTACTGTATAGAACGGTGCATGCGCATATCTCCATGAATCAAACTTTCCCGATCGGTGCAAAAGGAGGTCTGAAACTGGATTCAAGTCCCGGCTGCTACGTTGACGATGCGTGATAGAGTTAGGGCACAACACCCCCTTCAGTCTTGGTCATGAATTTGTCACACCGTGAACCGAAAGCTTCATTCATCCTAGGGCTATAATGGCCTGGGCTTTGGAGGTGGCATTGGTCGGCGATGGTGCAGAGGTTGGGTCGATAACGGCGCGTTTTGGTGGTGATGCATTGTAACGCTGTACTTGGTTAGAATGCCTGCATGTTTTCCTTTGCCCCACGAGAGAAATGGCCCTCAAAAGGTTTGTTTCATCTGGTTGGCAGAGAAGTTGTCGAGCCCGCTAGCGCACGCAATAGTCACCTGTGTTATGGCCTATATCGCTCAGATATTATAAGTTGGGTTAAGGTGATACCCCTGGTATTCGAGACCAAGCAAGAAACGAACATGGACCAAACAAAACGAAACGAAACACGCCACTTCCGGAATTTCCCAAGCGCGTTGCTTAAATGCGAAAGGACATATCCCCCAATGCGGATAAGGACCTTGCTGGTATATTATCTTGTGCTCTTTTCCCTGCCAAGTTGACGACGTTGGCCCGGAGCCGATCCCTAACCCTGGTCAACCAGACTGGCAGGTGTGTCTTTGCACAGCACTTATGGCCCATGCTTGTCCCATCATGCGGAGGACGAGTTGGATTGACCACACTACCATAACCGATGGCAGGGCACGTCCCCAGATCTCCGCCAGAGCCACAGCCATGACTCTGTCATCATTTCCTTGCATCTGTCCCGGAACAGTTGAAGCATCTTCCGAGCTGATCCACATCTAGGTTCCTACCATCCTCTACCAGCTCAATCAAGATGCTGTGGCCTGTTACCTCTAGTTCAGGGTCTAGAAAAGCTGCCATCTCGACTAGCCAGCCGTTGAAGTCCCTGATCTCGGTTGATCTGCCGGCGCGCACGTCTTGCAGCATGGAGCTTGTGTTTTCCCCAACCTTGTGACCCACTTGATAGATCATGTCTTTTAGCCGCAAGTAAGAGAATCTTTCGTGCATATTCTGAGGAGAGAAGTCGATGGTTGTCTCAGGCCGTGCCGATGGCCGGTTTTCCTGTTGTCCAATGATGTCGGAACTGCTCTCATGAGCTACGAGAAGTTGCAGCACTTGGCTTGCCTCGACCAGAAGCTGGTCAATGACTTGAGCAAGCACTCCATTGGGCTCGACAAAAAGTGCACCATTCTTGCAGTCCAGGATAGCTGTCAATGGATTGATCACCGAGTTCACAACTAGTTTCTCTAGTTGCAATATCCAGAGCTCTCCTCTAGATGCTGATCTGGCATCCAAATGAGGCGCTTCGAGCAACTGCTTCGTTAAATAGGCTGTTTTCTGAACAGATAAGGCATTTGGAAGAACAGATCCCACGACTGCATCTGCCTGAGAAGCATGTAGGCTCTTGAATGTTCCTTGAGATGTCACACCATGTGTGGCCACACAAGCTAGGAAGTTAGGCTCATGGCTGCTGTGATAGCGATGAGAAACATAGGCTTGTCCATGAGGGGGCCACAGTTTGGACATTCCGTTCTGCGCAAACATAACAGTACTGTCTCGATCCAGATACCCCCGGACTCGGTCCACTTGTGGCAGCGCAGCTGAAGCCTTGGTCGTGATGATGAGGTTCTTCAGCCTATCTCCCTCGGCGACTTCTCGCACAGGACCAACATCTGGCTCGGTTTCCGTCCACCACTCAATATCGAAGTTCTTACTTCTCTCAAGCTTGCCTTGGCGCAGAATTTCGATACCCTGGCCCTCGATCCACTGCTCCAACAGCTCCTTCCTGTGAACAACCAGCGTGATAGGAGGGTTGCCAGGAGCCTGAGCCAGTGAACTTGCGAAGAGACGGCCCAGGTTGCCAACTCCTAGGACGTATATACGCTTGTCGGAGTTGCCGGAAGCACGAGATGTTGAAGTGTCAGAACCATGAGAGGAAGGGATGTTGGATAGATTCCAAGCAAACAGTGTCGGCGTCGGTCTTGTATCATTACAGCATACTTCTAGCCATGAGGGTCTTTGAGAGTACATTCTAGCTGAAACCCTGGCCCAGCTTAATTGTTGGTGAGCTGTAAGTCTGAAACAAGATGAGGAATTCAGTTTGAATAAGATAGATCTCATCGCTGGAGTGGCAGTTCGGGAGAGCTAGTTTTATAGTATACCCAGTTATAATGGCAACTCCAGGGGACAGCTTTCTGATCAGATCTGATGCTGTCAGGCGATGCAATGGTGTCGTATGTTTTTGGGCTGGATAACAATTAATTGCTCAGAAAGGTCCAGTTCAATGGAAATCATCGGACCGATAGGGGCCAAAGAGTGGTGATTCAGTACCATTGGGTGTAATGTTTAAAGAACAATGGCGTGTCATGCATGGTCCGATTTTACTTTGGATGAAGTTGAGAATGAGGCTGGTGATCTGAGTTCAATGCTGGGGCGGTGGAGTTGGTATTACAGTGTGAGGTATAGACTCGCAACTACACACTGTGCACATAGAGGATGGAAGGTAGGTAGGTAGGTATGTCCTGCTGTGCATTTACCTTTTCAACGGCTGGTATGAAAGTCAAATCTTGCAGGCCAACAAGGAAGCAAGAATGGAAGCACTACCTACCTAGGTACCTAATTACTAACTTTAGTGCTTGCCTACAAGCAATTCCAAGTGCCAGTGAGGGAATCGATTATCTGGTTTGAAGAACTGGAGAATGCATGCAAGGATCACAAACCCGTCTACAAATGCGGGCATGGGATAAAACGTGGATTACAAAGTAATAGTTTAGGTCATTTAAACCTTTTATTCAAAATAGTTACCACTCACCTTTATAGTTATCTAATTTTTGCTTCTCTAGGTTAAGTAGGTTTCTACCTAATATTCTCACGAGCCAAGGACCCGCTTGGTGCCTGGATTCCTGTGCGCACCAATAAAAGGCATGTAAGTCATTTTTAGCTCCTCTGTCCTTTCCTTCCAGCTTCGCCTTCACTTCTTCTACGTCATTATACTTAATTAATTCTATCTACTCCGTACCAACACGCGCAACCGTTCAACTTCTCGCATCTTGATTACCTAGTTATAGTCGTCTCTCTTCCAGAATCTCGGATCCATAAGCAGGACCTTCAGGTCCGTTATCAAAGTTTAGCGTCGCTCGTAGAGTGCAACCACCGTGTGATGAAGTAATCACTGCAAGTCCGGGTTTTCCTCATTCACGCACGTTTCCAACACCGAGACGATTCCCAGCACTTCATCATTCTACACACTCTCTAAAGATCACGGCGACGATGAGTCACTGGCGGTAACTCTCCAAAGAACCGCTATTTTTCTTTATTTGACAAAGCCTTTGGTCCAACACACACTCATCCTAGCCCAGGGCACATTAGGCAGCTCCTGTGAACTGTTCCTCAAACCTATCGCTCACTATGGCATCGGAGGATGCAGATTCCGAAAACCGAAAGGTCGACAAGGCGGCGCTTCTTGATCGAATGGTCGCTGCTGCACAAGAAAGTGCTTCGCAAGACGATGGCCAAGAAGAACAACCGAGTACTGAAGGACTTAACGAAGAAGATGCACTAAGGAATTTGACTGGTACTGTCAGGGACCAAAATGAGTTGGAGCGCGATATCACGCTCCAAGCCAATGTTGCACTGAACGAAGCCGAGGACAAAAAGGATCAGAACCGTATTGAAAAATTGCAAGCGACCAAGCATCGGCTTCAACTTCAACTAGACAAGGAGAAGAAGAGGCTCGAAAGGGTCGCTTCCAGCAATGTCTACCAATCTAGAAGCGTCCAGAAGGCGATTGCTAAATTGGACGACGAGATTCGGCAAGTTAGTAACGACATTACGGATTTTCAAACCCGCATAGACAAGCGTCATGAAGAAAATTTGGTTGAAGATCCCAAAAAGTCCAAGTCGTCCAAACTTCCGGGCGAAAGCAATCGCGAATACTTAATTCGAACTGGAAAAATCACTCCATTTGCAAAAATTGGAGGACCAAGGCCTGCCGAAATTCAGGGTCAGCTTGCTGACACAATCCTGGATGCTGAAGAGGAGGCGGCAGCAGAACAGCTCGAGGGAGAACTTGAGGGGCCAGCATCTCATCAACGACTTCGACGACCCGGTTTCGCCGATGAACTCGACTCTGAGCCTGAGCCAGCCCGTCCGGTCCCAATTGCTGAGAGTGAATTTTCACTGCGGCCGAGGAAGAAACAGCGTGTTGAAAGAGAGCGCAGCCCATCTGCCGATTTTGAGCCTGAAGCATCTGGCTCTGAGTCTCATGATGATGACGTCTGGCAACAAGGAAATGAAGACGATCTCATCAGAGAGCAACGCCGTCAGGCCAAAGCTAAAGCCAAGGTTGCTGATCAGGAGCAGATTGACCTTAGTAAGATCGATGATGGCAACGAGGCACATTTCAAGGTGAGACTGAACGATTGGGTGACTCGTAGAAGCCGCGCGAGAAGGGCCCGAAGACAGACAGCTGAGGTTTCTGTCGATGCTGACGAGAGTGACGACAATGAAGAAGAGTGGTTCAAGCCTGCGCCTGATTTCCCAGATTACGATTTCGGCGATGGCTTGAAACTCCCTGGAGATATCCACCCTTCACTTTTTGGATACCAGAAAACAGGCGTGCAATGGCTTGCTGAACTCTACAAGCAGAATGTTGGAGGCATTATTGGCGATGAAATGGGTTTGGGCAAGACCGTACAACTAATAGCCTTCGTTGCAGCACTTCACTACAGTAAGAAGCTACGCCGTCCTGTCATTGTCGTTGCTCCAGCTACCCTGCTTCGGCAATGGGTAAGCGAATTCCATCGATGGTGGCCACCACTTCGTGTATCCATCTTACATGCCTCGGGAAGCGGCATGATGAACCCCAAGTTCGAAGATGAATATGATCTTGACCATTTCCAGCCTCTTGCCACCAAGTCAGAAAAGGCTGCCAGAAAAATCGTCAACGGAGTAGTCAAAAGCGGACACGTTTTAGTCACGACATACACTGGCCTTCAAACATACGCAGAAACTCTGCTACCAGTTCAGTGGGATTACGCTGTTTTGGATGAAGGACACAAGATCCGAAATCCAAATGCTGAGATTACTGTCACTTGCAAGGAACTTAACACGCCGAACCGCGTGATTCTCTCAGGAACACCCGTTCAAAACAATCTCACAGAGTTGTGGTCACTTTTCGATTTCATCTACCCTATGCGACTGGGTACTCTTGTGAACTTCAGAGCCCAATTTGAGATACCCATTCGTCAGGGTGGATATGCAAACGCTTCCAACCTACAGGTTATGACAGCAGAGAAATGCGCAGAAGCTTTGAAGGAAACCATTGGAGAATACCTGCTACAGCGTCTCAAGGTCGATGTTGCTGCCGATCTTCCTGAAAAAACCGAGCAAGTTCTATTCTGCAAGTTGACTGATGGCCAACGTAAGGCGTATGAGACCTTTATCAGATCGGATGAGGTCTCGGCTATTTTGAACAAAAGACGGCAATCACTCTACGGCATTGACATCCTCCGCAAGATTTGCAATCACCCCGATCTGCTGGATAAGACTTTAGGGAAAAAGGCCGGATATGACTTTGGCAACCCCAAATTGTCTGCAAAGCTTCAGCTTACAAAAGACTTGCTGCAGAAGGTCATGATCCCTAACGACCACAAAACACTGCTCTTTTCGCAAGGCAAACAGATGCTCAACATTATTGAAAAGTGCATCGGTGAATGCGGGATCTCGTATGTTCGCATGGACGGAGAGACCCCTGTGGACCATCGTCAGCCAATGATTGACAAATTCAACGAAACTCCTGGTATACATGTGTTTCTCATGACGACTCGAACCGGAGGATTGGGAACAAATCTTACGGGTGCCGATCGAATCATCATCTTTGACCCTGACTGGAATCCCTCAACTGATTTACAAGCCAGAGAAAGAGCATGGAGACTAGGCCAGAAGAAGCCAGTAAAGATCTACCGACTCATGACTGAGGGGACTATTGAGGAAAAGATATACCATCGCCAGATTTTCAAGCAGTTCATGACGAACAAAGTCCTGAAGGATCCAAAGCAGCGCAGCAGTTATGATCTGTCAGACCTGTATGATCTCTTCAGCTTCAATACGGGTGAAAACGCAAGTGCTAGCAGGAGCGAAGTTTTCAAAAAAGCCGAAGTGGCTTTGGTCAATGGTGATGGGGGCGTACGACCAAACTTGCAAGCCGCTGGCGGTGTAAAACACGACGACGACGTAGAAGGCCAAGAGCTCCAACATATGGGCATTGTGGCTGCTGTGGAGGAATTCAAAGAAGACAAGTCTGTTAATGACGAGAAGCGCATGTTGGAAGGTATTTTTGCCAAATCAGTCAACAACGCTTACGACCATGAAGCCATTGTCAATGGGCCACAAAAAGCAAAGGCAGACATTTCTGTACTTCAACACGAGGCAAATCAGGTAGCTCGTGAAGCTGCAGCACACCTTCGTCAAGCCGGCGCAGAAGCGCGAAGAGTTCCCATAGGCACTGTGACTTGGACTGGTGAGGTTGGACAGGCTGGTCGGCCTGGAGCGAATCGTCGCCGGGGAGGACCAAGCTCAGCAGGTATCATGAGCAACCTGGCAGATCGTCAAGGCCTTGACCCTGGAAGTGGGAGGAGCTCCCGCTCAGGAACGCCCGGCGCAAACAATAACCTGAAGTCCAAGGACTTTGTGGCCATGATCAAGACGTTTATTAATCGTCACAATGGTCGAGTCCCTAGCAAGATGTTGGTGGACCACTTTAACCCCCACTGCCCTGGAAAGAAGCAAAGCGATGAGTTCAAAGCAGCGTTGGACAAGGTTGCAGTATTGAACAAGACGGGAGGTGCGGGGAGAGGAATCTGGACATTGAAACCCGGAGTAAAATAAACAGGTACCTAACAGGGACTACTTGGCGAGGAGTTAGGAGAGCGTTCTTATTACTTATACTACGCCATAACTTACGAATGCACAAATTGCTTAGTATCGTTTACTTCACTGTAAAACTGCGAGAGATCACAAAAAGAAACAAGTCTGGGGCAGGATGATTCATAGGCCTTCTTCGGGCGAATTCATAACTGTCTACTGCTTCCTAACACATAGCAAGACCAGGCTCTGCAGTGTAGACTGGAGACCAGGCGAAAAAGCCGTTCTCCTCGTGATTCTCAACGCCAGAGAGAAACCAGATAGCGAAACTCCTGTTCGATCCAAGCCACCCAAGAGTGAGCAGCTCAGAGACGACGACCACGGCGACCACCCTTTCTGCGGGTAGAGTCGGAAGGAGTAGGGGTAACGTCCTCAATTCGGCCAATCTTCATGCCAGCACGGGCAAGGGCACGGAGAGCGGATTGGGCACCGGGACCGGGGGTCTTGGTACCATTACCTATATATGAATTAGCATGACTGTTATAGTGAGTGGAACTCAATTGAACATACCACCGGTGGCACGGATCTTGATGTGAAGAGCGTTGATGCCAAGCTCCTTGCAGCGGGCAGCGACGTCCTGGGCAGCCAACATGGCAGCGTAGGGGGAGGACTCGTCACGGTCGGCCTTGACCTTCATACCACCAGTAACACGGGTGATAGTCTCACGGCCACTGGAATCACCCAAATTAGCCTCGTTGGTCCATAGAAAAATTCTCCAAGCTCCTGCTGCCTCTGTTTCACGGGTTGACGAACCTGAGATCGGTGACGTGGACGAAGGTATCGTTGAAAGAGGCGAAGATACGGGCAACGCCGAAGACCAGCTCGCCTATAGTAACATTCTTGTTAGTTTTCGATTCTTTTTTCTTTCTGGTTTTTGTTTTCGCATCTCGTCGAGGGGTCGCATACCATCGCGAACGGAAGGTCCGAGGGAGATGTTCTCCTGGGGAGCGCGGGTGGTGGTCTTCTTGGGAGCCATTTTGAGAATCGGGCGACAGCTGGTTATTTCGTCACTTGGCGGAGAGAATGAAGCAAAAAAGTAGGGGAAGTCTGTGGGATGCGATAATAGTTTGGGCGATGCTGGGCGACCATTTAGGCAGGCGGTGGGACTCGGCAGTGGGTCGCTCCTTCCGAAAACCCTACGGCCCACAGTTCCTGCCGTAAAAATTTTCTTACCTACCTAGCTGAAGCTTCCTTTCTCTTCTTTTTCTTATCCCACGCTTCTTCGACAACACTAACAGCCTTCCAACAGCCAGCCGACAAAATGGGTGCTACGTACGTTAATCCTCCCTGAGGACGTGGACGATATGGCCAGTCGCCCTGGTTCCCGAGATTTCTTTTGCAGATTGCCGTGGTCCTCTCGCTGGAAAGTCGCGATCTCTTAAATGAGATTGTTGATCTGCCAGCTCGATCTTTCTCGAGCCTCTCCCTCAATTGCTTCGGCTTGGAATACAGTTTGGGCATTGAGAGACGTTGCTTGGGGTGTTGGAGATGAAGATGAAAACTCTTCTCTCTTAAAATCATTATCGTTGAATTACGCATGGTCGCTGGAATGCACTTTGCAATAATTTCTCGAGTATCTTTCTTGAACTTCACGTTTGAGGTCTTGTCGGATGAGCGGTCAATGGAATACGCCAAGGCACTTGTGTCATGGTCTCCTTGGCTCACCGATCAAAATCATCTTTCGAGTTAGCCAAGCAGAGAATGCTGCATCGCAACAGTTCTCGCACCGGCGCTCTGTTCCATACCACGCCTGTGGTACTGTGGACTGCGAGCTAATCTGATATACAGCGTTCCTACCAACGACCAGATCTTGGTCCCTGAGACCCTTCTCAAGAAGCGCAAGTCTCAGGAGAAGGCTCGCGCTGAGCGCACCGACGCCGTCGAGAAGAAGAAGGCCGTGAGTAGTTATCCCTCTTTTACCCTGGCACTATGATGGAAAACACACACATTCTTCAACTAGACTTCGGTCGATGCTGTTGAAAGTTAACCTTCTTTCGGGTCTGACATTGCCTGACTGATTACAATCATTTCTTCATCAACTTGAATGACATGGACTAACCAGTTTCAAATAGTCCAACAAGGAGAAGCGTCAGGTCATCTTCAAGCGTGCTGAGAAGTACGTCCAGGAGTACCGCTCCGCTGAGCGTGAGAAGATTCGTCTTCACCGCGTTGCCAAGAGCGAGGACTCTGCCTTCGTCCCCGCTGAGGCCAACCTGATCTTTGTCGTCCGTATCAAGGGTATCAACAAGATGCCCCCTAAGCCCCGCAAGATCCTCCAGCTTCTCCGTCTCCTCCAGATCAACAACGGTGTCTTCGTCAAGGTCACCAAGGCCATCACTGAGATGCTCAAGGTTGTTGAGCCCTGGATCGCCTACGGTTACCCCAACCTGAAGACCGTCAAGGAGCTCGTCTACAAGCGTGGTTACGGAAAGGTCAACAAGCAGCGCGTTGCCCTTACCGACAACTCCATTGTTGAGGAGAACCTCGGCAAGTACGGCATTGTCTGTGTTGAGGATCTCATCCACGAGATCTTCACCGTCGGCCCCAACTTCAAGCAGGCCGCCAACTTCCTCTGGCCCTTCAAGCTCTCCAACCCCACTGGTGGTTTCCGCACCCGCAAGTTCAAGCACTACATCGAGGGTGGTGACCTTGGTAACCGCGAGGAGGCTATCAACGCTCTCGTCCGCCAGATGAACTAAAAGGGTTGTTTTTAAAAAAGGCTTTTGAGGGATCGGTCAATAGGACCTTATGGATTCAAAAAAGATTTGCATTGGCTGCTCGGCGTTCTTATTCATGACAGGGAAAAGGCAATTGATACCGTGATTAATGACACCCGAGCTTTCAAATTTATCCGTCTGTGACCGTTCATGTGCAAATTTGCGAAGAAAATATCACACGTGCCTCTGGTAACACCCAGTCGAGGAATTAATAATGTGATTTGTACTTGTGGAGGGACCACTTTTAAAATCTATGCGTGCTATCGACTCTTACATATTGTTTGGTGTACCCGTTATATTACATCTTGATATCGAAGCTTGTGCCGCATCCACAACTGCTCGTAGCAAGCGGGTTGTCGACAATCTTGAACTGCGAGCCGATCAACTCCATTGTAAAGTCCACTTTGCTACCTTTGAGTAGATCGAGAGATGGCTCATCGAGGATAATCTTCGGTCCATCTTCCGAGGCAATAGCCGGATCAGCGTCGTCTGGGACATATTGGAAAATCGTGTCGTCTTCGTTAACAATCGATGACCATTCGGCAGTCTCTTTGGCTGGTAGGGTAATAAGGCTCATGAGATATTGGAAGCCATGGCAACCGCCACTCTCAACTTGAATCCTCAAGGCAAGATTTGGGTTGCCATCCTTATCCATGATCTTGTTGAGACGCTTTCAAACGTCAGTAGTGCCCTGAAGTGCAGTAATCGGGTCGAAATACCTTTGCAGCTCGGTCGGTGATCTCTAGCAGCATCTCATTTCCATCCTCATCTTGCTGGGGATTCAGTATAGCCTGTGTCTTTTGTCGGACAGCGGAAGTCGAGAATTGCCGTGTCGATATCTCGTGTGATCTGGAACCCAACGACCGTCTTGGATGGGCATATGCTCTAGAGTGTGTGACGTATAATTGAGGAGCTCGGAGGCCAAATGGCGGAGTGCATCGCGGGACAAGGAACTCGAGAGGTGCCGAAGCCTGGGCAGCTTTTGTTGAGTAGCTTCGTTGTGCAAGCTGTATGAAGGATGCGACGGTGGATTGCGCATTTGCGCAGTGAATTCGGGCCATTGTGGAAGTAAATGCTGGACTGAATCGGTGCTGTAACGATGATGGATGAGGATGGTGGTGAGTGGAATTACGTAGTGAATGCTGAGAAATCCATACCAAAGCCGAATTCATCCACCTACCTCCCGGACCTCGAAATTCTTCTGCGGACCGGAGACCGAACGAACCTGGAGGGAAAACCCGGCTCAGAAGGCAAATGGTACGTACCGACAGACCTTTGATGTCCTCCACCTTGCGGGACAGAAAACACGAGAACAGTAGGAATGATCATACAATATTAATAACAGGTAGGAGGCGTTGACTCATCTGCCATATGAATCATTCAAATTTGATTTATTCATTCTATTTCACACAGTTTAAGTGAGATCATAATGTAAACTATCAGGCATTAGTATCTACATCCAGGCAATGTTCATTTTTGTCCCCCACTTAGCAGAGAGGGCACAGTGAAAAGGCAACCTTTCTATCCAAAGCGGAGGCCAGTAGCTGTATGTCTACAATACTCGAGCTACAACAAATCAAGCAATAATATGATTAGGCAGTAATGGAAATGAATAAGGTATGTCCTCCCAGAATTGACGTAAAAGCCATACTCAACTGTATAAGTTGTGACTCATTTTTGACTGAGATACTTTGACGTATAGTTTTCAGCCACTCGTGGCCGTGCAAAAAGTGTCTTTCTGCTCGTTAACCTAGCCCCACTCCCACAATCTAGGGAATTTTCCTTCTGAACAACCCCGCGCACTCACTCGCGAACTTGATTTGAGCCAGCAGACAAGTTTTAGTGTCAAAGAAATCGCCCAACATGTCTCGATTTTTCCGCGGCGGCGACGACAGCTCTACCGACAGCTCCAGCGACGAGGAGGAGCTCTACTCCGAGGAGGAGGAGGAGGAGCAGAAGCAGGACTCCCAGGAGGAATCTTCCGAGGCCGATAGCGACGACTCGAGCAGCGACGAGGAGGGTGGAAAGGGAATCAACAAGTTCTTGAAAGATGCATCCTCCGATAGCGAAGACAGCGACGATGATGTACGAGCCAAAGTCAGGAGCGCAAAGGACAAGCGCCTAGACGAGTTGGAGTCGTCCATCAAGCAAATCGAGAACGGCCAAAAGAACGGAGACTGGACACTCATCTCTGCCGGTATGATACAATTTATCTATGGATTCTTTTTGTAGAAACTAACAACAGCACCAGAATATGAGAAGCTCAACCGTCAGGTCGCCAAGCTGCCTGGCAGCAGACCCCCCAAGCCATACATCCGCATCCTTGCCGAGCTTGAGGACTTCATGAACGAGTCCCTCGCCAAGCAGAAGGTCACCCCCAAGAAGATGAACGCTATCCAAGCCCGATCCCTCAACGCCGTCAAGCAAAAGGTCAAGAAGACCAACAAGGAGTACCAGAGCCAGATTGATGCCTACCGAGCCGACAAGGATGGGTTCATGGAGTCCTCAGACAACGAGCCTGTTGCTCCTGCCCCTACCAAGTCCAAGAAGGTCTCTCTCCAGGTCGATGCTGCTCCTGCTGAGGATGAGGATGATGACGGTTTCGCTACTGTTGGTAAGGGTGGCCGCACACTCCAGTACACCCCTGAGAGCATTTTCAAGAACCTGCGAACCATCATGGAGTCTCGTGGAAAGAAGAACACCGACCGAACAGAGCAGATCAAGGTTATGGAGAAGCTGAACGAGATTGCCAACACCCCTTACCAGAAGATCCGCGTTCTCCTTACTCTTGTCTCTACCCGCTTCGATGTTGGCTCTGGTGGCGCTTCTGCCATGACCGTTGAGAACTGGAAGGCCGCCGAGAAGGAGCTTTCAAGCCTTCTTCAAGTTCTTGAGGAGAACCACGACTACGTTGTTGTTGAGAACGCCGAGGAGTGGGACGACGACGAGAAGCCTCCTACCCTGCAGGATGGTGAGAAGCACATCAAGGTTCCTGGCAGCATTGTCTCATACATCGAGCGCCTTGACGACGAGCTCGTCCGCTCTCTCCAGAGTATTGACCCCCACACCTCCGAGTACATCGAGAGATTGCAAGACGAGGGTTCTCTTTACAACATCATCTTCCGTGGCCTTCTCTATTACGAGTACCTCCGAAAGGACGACTCACTTGAGATTCCTCAAGATAGCGTCAACCGAATTGTTATGCGCCGTTTGGAACACGTCTACTTCAAGGTAAGTTTCGTTTTTGCCACATATCTATCAGTGACTAACATGTTTCCAGCCCGCCCAGGTTGTCAAGACCTTCGAGGAGAACTGCTGGAAGACCGTCGGCGAGTCTATCGAGTCCGTCATCACCCCCCGTGACCAGGCTCAGAACGCTGGCAACCTCGTCAACGTTCTTTGCAACTACCTTTTCAGCAACAGCGACGGCATTATTCGTGCCCGAGCTATGCTGTGCCAGGTTTACTTCCTCGCTCTCCACGGCGAGTACTACAAGGCTCGTGACATGATGTTGATGTCGCATCTTCAGGAGAACATCCCCAACTTCGACGTCCAGAGTCAGATCCTCTACAACCGAACTCTAGTCCAAGTTGGTCTCTGTGCTTTCCGCCAGGGTCTCGTCTACGAGGCTCAGAACACCCTCCAGGAGATTTGCGGCAGTGGCCGCCAGAAGGAGCTGCTCGCCCAGGGCGTCATGATGCAGCGATACAACCAGGTGTCTCCCGAGCAGGAGCGCCTCGAGAAGCAGCGACAACTGCCTTTCCACATGCACATCAACCTCGAGCTCCTCGAGTGTGTGTACTTGACATGCAGCATGCTCCTCGAGATCCCTCTGCTGGCCCAGACTGGCTCTTCCCCCGATGTCAAGAAGAGAGTTATCAGCAAGACCTACCGACGCATGCTCGAGTACCACGAGAGACAAATCTTCACTGGTCCTCCTGAGAACACCCGAGACCACGTGATGCAAGCATCCAAGGCCTTGGCCGCTGGTGAGTGGAAGAAGTCGATTGACTTCATCCACAGCATTAAGATCTGGGACCTCATGCCTAGTGCTGAAGAGATTAAGACCATGCTCTCCAAGCAGATCCAGGAGGAGGGTCTGCGCACCTACCTCTTCACCTACGCCCCCTTCTACGACACCCTCTCCACCGAGACCCTCAGCGCCATGTTCGAGCTTGACTCGACCAAGGTTGCGGCTGTTATCAGCAAGATGATCAGCCACGAGGAGCTTGCTGCTTCTCTGGACCAAGTCACATCCACCGTTATCTTCCGCAAGGGTGTCGAGCTCAGCCGTCTTCAGTCCCTTGCTCTGGCCCTATCAGACAAGGCCAGTGCGCTCATTGAGAGCAACGAGCGAACTCTGGAGCAGAAGACACAGGGAACTTCAAATGCCTTTGAGCGACAAGGCGGCCGAGGCCGAGGAGGAAGAGGGCGAGGTGGTGGCCAGCGAGGAGGAGCTCGCACAGGCGGTAACACACAGCGACAAGCTGGTGGAACACAGTTCACGGGTGGCGCGCTGGGTGCGGCTGTCCGAGGTTAGGAATCGGGACAGGAGAATGAACGAGATGAGGCGTCTTAGTCGTTTGCATTTTGCATGGGATGGTTTCTTTTAATGAAAAGGGGCGATGATGCGGAAGCAGTCGCTACGTGTCACTAGGTCGAAACGGAATCAGGAAACATAGAACTCGTCAACATTGTGCTTGTGCTATTCTATAAGAGGTGACAGGTTTGCATTAAAGTATTGCAGGTAGAAGAAGAGGGAAAAGTATGTAAAAAGTACTTAAGCACGCAAAATCTATGAGACCAAAAATCTTTAGACCAAGCTATTGTGATGGGTGTCCCGCGAAATGTTGGGGAGGCATACTGCAAACCACTATATTCGCCTACCAAGGTACATGTGAATACCAAAGGAATTTGTCAAGGCAGGATATGTAATTTCGCAAGATGATAGGCAATAGGTAGTAGGTAACATTCGGCCTCTGAGAAATTACTCCTTTGGGCGAGTATGGTAAGAGTTGCATCGAGGTCGGCTTTCTTACCGGTCATATACTCGGAGCACGAAGCCGCTGAGCACGTACCCATCATTACAAGCGACAACGTCCTTTAAGACACGAAAGATGTAAACGAGTATCAACCTTTCAATAGATGTTATTCATGAAACTTGCAACTCTGGACATTACCCTCGGACTTTGTACTTCAACCAACGAAACACGAGCGATGACTAAGTTGGCGCGCGCTCCAGGCGGACTCAATCAGTCAGCGATTTCCAATCTGGTCGACTTTTTCATGGTGGAAATGGATGGCTTCTGAGTGGTCGAAAGGGCCGAAAACCTGGGGACATCATGAGGCAGACTCCCTCCTTTTCTATTTATTTAGAGACATTTCTCAAGTGTAGTTTTCTGGAGTTATTTTTCTTTCTTTAATAATGAGAGCGGTTTTGCGGTTACGCCTTTATAATAACGCTACACTTAAATCTCGAACTTTGCCACTTGGACTATTTGCGACACCCTCTTTTCATCAGGCGATATCTGCAAAACCTTATACTTCGAATAGAATTTTGTTATCGAGGACTTTTCACCAAAAACCAGCCATGTCTGAGTCAAAACTCGAAGAGGCCGTAAAGCCTGTCGAGGATGTTAAGGCAGAAGTGGAGGAGCTTCCTCCGTTATCCGACCATGACTTCAAGGCTTATAACCGGATGGCCGAACATATGAACTATTTTGTAAGATCCGCTTACTGTATGTCATATGAGAAGCACTAACCAATGCGCTCCAGCACGAGAATTTCAGGAGGTCATGGAATCTTATGTGGAATGCCTGCGCAGATAACCGCCGACCTCAGGGTATGTCGCTCAAGCAGTTCATCATGCAAGGCCTGCAATTCGCCGAACATCTCACTGTACACCACAACATCGAGGAGTCGTACATCTTCCCCGTGCTGGCTAAGAAGATGCCCGAGTTCCGTGGAGGACGCGCTGAGTTGCTGCGCCAGCACAGACAGATCCACGCAGGCCTGGACCATTTCGAGGAGTACCTCAAGAAGTGCAGGACTGGCGACGAGGAGTTCGAGTTGAGTGTGCTCAAGACCAAGATGGAGCCTTGGGGCGAGGTGTTGTGGAAGCATCTGGACCAAGAGGTTGAGACGCTGGGAGCGAACAATATGAGGAAATATTGGACCAAGGAAGAGATTTCGAGGATGCCCATGTGAGGTAATGAGACCGATGGAATGGTTATGAAAGCGCCTGTATGACATTTTATTTAGCTCTTAATCTACGTACATCATAAATCGCAGGTTTCCGAGCGCCCGTGTATAATTCCCTGTATGGTATCACGCCTTGACGACGGGATGGTATCACTATTCTAAATGCGAAAGCTACTAAATCAGTCTGATGAACTGCAATGCAATTCGCGATTCCAGCAAATTTATCTCCGACCCTTGTTTATCTCATGCGCCGTGGTATACAAGAGCACGAACCCATTTCTCAAAAGTGCGCCAGGTGTCAGGCTCTTGGTCAGGCGCGCACAGTCTCACACATCACTCTAAGCTGTCCGACGCCACACGCTCTTCATCGCCTTGGAAGCCGGCCATGTAGCGATAGCCGCGACCACAATCTCAGGCAAGAAGCCAGTCTCGGTGCCCCAGTGCGCCGACAGAGGCATCCAGGGAAGCGTGCCAAGGAAGGCAGCGTTCCAGTTCGTCTTCCACTCCTCCTCGACAGCGATATCACCACTTGACGTCCTGCGCACACGTTCAACCAGCAAACGTACGAGTTCAAGGGCGACCCAGGCGGCCCATGAGCGAGCTGCCCAAAGACCGAGTTTGTTGCTGACGCTTTGCGACAGGTTGATTGCGCCCTTACAGGTCAACCAACAAGCACCCTCACCGATGGCGTATGTGAAGTTGAAAAGGATCTGCACAACAGCAAAGGCAGTGTTGACCCGGTCCGGAGGAGGTACCCTTTGGCCATTTTCATCCAGCTGTTGACCGCGCAAACGCATGACGAGATCCCTAGCCTCGAGATATGTGCCGATGATGCCCCACAGACGGTTCATGGTGCGCCACTCGCCCATCATGGAGGTGAAGCCCTGGATATTCCTGGACAAGGCGAGAGCCTTGGTAGCGAGCGGCGGTGCAGTCGCAGTGGACAGGACGACGGAGGTTGAAGGCGGCAGCTTAAAGGCCATCTCGACGACCTTGCGGGCCGAGTGGCGCAGACTAGTTCGGCCGAGGATATCGAGAATAGCACCGATCAAACGAGCGGAATATGTGGTGAAGAGGAGGACGGTGTCTGTGCCTCCACGCGTCTTGATGACACGGTTGAGGTGCAGGATGAAGGCATCGATGGCAGAGGGCGACTTGAGGAGTCGCGCAAGAGGAGAAGATTTAGGTGTAACATTATTTTTATTACTGTTGCTGTTGTTGGTGTTGTTGATCTCGCGGCTCTTTTCAAAGGTCTCGGGGGCCGGAGGTGTGTCGGCGAGAACGGGCTCCGCCGAGGGAATGACGATGGCCTCGGCGGGAGATTCTACAGCGGTCTCGCTCATGGCGGAGGATGATTCGGGAAGGAGAAGCTCACGGTGAGCATTTGGGGGGGAAGTTAAGGTGTGGAAGGAAGAGAAAATGTCAGAGAATCAGATGATCAAGTGAGAAATAAAATAAAATTAAGCAAAGCCGCGAAATATCAACGGAGACCCAAGTCAGAGAGTGTGTACCTTGGTTATTAGCGGATGGACGTGGGGAACTGTGGGAATTTTGGGGGGCCTGGGGGGATGATTTTTTTTATCAATCAGTAGAGAAGCCCACTAAAGATTAAAAAGATCGCAGTGTTGGCCGAGGCCGCAGGTGAAAGCTCCGTAACGACGGGCTTTGGCTAGCTCGTGCCTCGGTAGTTTGACGGATGTGATTCGTTGCTAAGGCCCGAAAGAAGGGCCAGGGACAGGGTCACAGGGTTAATAAACGTTCGATGGAGTTTTGTAGTCAGGACAAAGACGAGAGTTTGGTAACAGATGAGGGATTTCGTAGTTGTTTGTCGAGAAGAGGTATCAATATCCTATTTATAGAGAGTAAATACTATATATCCCATTGGATCTCTCATCGCTTTCTTCTTTGACTGACAAGCAACGGAATATGCCATCTCTGTGGGCCAAAATAGGCAATTCTCTCCTGAAGCCAGATTCACCCCATGCAGAGAATGACATTTCCTATTTGACTGTGAGTCTGTGACTGGATCAATGAGCTACGGGCCACCAGCCGACGTCTAAAACTGCGCCTACGCTTACCTCGTCTGAGGCTCGTCATCAGGGCTGAGACTGAACTGGAAGGACTAGGTAACAATCACATGTCATTGTCATTGTCCTTGTTAGCGGTCAAGAGTAACGTGACTTCGTGTTCTACCCGCGTTAACTAACAAATGCATTCCTGTTAATTTCTTCACTATCGCTTCGCTATCCCGACTTTTACTTTTTACTTTGACAATAGCCCTTTATGCTGCCTCAAGCTGGTGCTGTCTTGAATGAAAGCTCCACGTGGGCCTGGCTGCATCCACTTCTACGATGCTGGATAAGGCAATCGTGCTTTCTCTCAGACTGCCCTGAAATTACCCATCAGTATCTCAGTAAGGCTCATTCTCGAAGAAGATTAGGATGAATAAATTTAGGGACGAACGCAACTATGCCATGACTTCTTAGGTTATGATCATTTCCAATAGAGAAGTTCAACAATTTGGCGACAACGCTTGAACTGTACTCTTGTCCTATTTCGGCAAGTCTCAACTTCTCAAGTGGAGGCTGTTGCCTTGCTCTGCTGGCTTAACAAGGGTCGATGTTCAGCTTACTCCAACATCTTTCCATTGATCGAGATATATAAACTTCCCTTCATGCTCCTTTGATCTTGGCATTTTTCCTGCTCAAAGTTTCCATTTGCAAGTATAAAAAACATGGCCAGCACCAGAACAAAACTTCCAGGTTTCGGCCTGCCTCTCAACTATCACGTTGCTAGAAAGCCGTTTCCTGTCATACTCTCTGACTCTAACCCGGACAACACAAATGTCTGGGGGGCTACAACTTTGACCATTCGAGAGATCTGCATGCTCAAAGTCATAGAGGAACTCACTAATAAGCCTGAATGGTGGCGCAAAGTGAACGACCCAGATATTGCGGCCAAATGGGTGAAAGAGGCTATGGCGATGCCTTGGGCAGACTATCGCCGAAACGGTGATTTTACTCAGCTTATGGCTAATGCTGTAAGTATAATCTATATGCGTGCACGGCTATCTTCCATCTGATGATTGAAAACACCGGTTTCGCCCAAATAATAGGCTACTTTATACTAACAGCTCTGTCAGTGTATCGATGAGCTACGCAAAAAGGCAGAAATTTACGAAAAAACAGGCCTCATTCCTGTCATGGACTACGATACCGCTGCTATCAAGTCAGACAAACTAGTTCCCCAAGAACTTCGCGAAGCCCTCAAAGCTGCCGTCGCTCCTCTGGAGAACGTCCCTGAGGATCTGAAAGACTGGCATCCTGGTAGCGATGGAAAAGTTCTCGACATTGTGCATCCGTCTCTTTGGCCTTTAGTCTATGGACGCTCTCGCATCCTCACAGATAAGCGTATTAGTGCTGAAGAAGCTCTGACATATAGCGGAGCCAGCACTGTCATACCCGGAGACCCTCCAACCGACTTTGAGGGCGAAAAGACCCAAGAAGACTACGACTTCCATATGTTTCACGTCAGTGCCTTCTCCAAGCGCTTCCAGTGGCTCCCTTGCGACGTTGATCTGGCCGGTGAGCAGCCTCGTATTGACAGCTACATCAACAATGTACACCCCATAAAACAAGCTGAGCTGTACCCCATCATCGAGAAGTTCATCGGATTATCACTCCCTGCTTGGGACCTCATCCTCAGATGGCATCAGGACTTTAAAATTCAGCGAGTCTTCACTGACAATGTCAGATATGTGTGTAGAGTTCCACACGTATGTGAACCGCACAAATATTGCTGTGAGGATAACCGCCCTGTGGATGAAGACGAGCCTCCTCGTGAAGAGGATGAGAACATGTCTGAATGGTACACTCAATCCGGACGCGAAGAGCGGGATGGGGAATGGTTCAGGAAGTACCATACCCCAAACCGTCCAGACCCCAAGACAGACTTGGAAGAACCTGTCAAGCTCAACTCCAGCGACGTGAAAACCACTGGGTTCTTCAACAATGCTCCTCGTGCGCAGGTCATCGTCAAGCTTGCCAACATTCATCTCACCCCAGAGAAGCCGTCCTACGGCGGCGGCTCTTGGCATATCGAGGGCCAGCTGAACGAGCACATCTGCGCGACTGCACTCTATTACTACGACTGCGAGAATATCACTGACTCTCATCTCGATTTCCGCACAGTTGCAGACCCACAACTACTCACGGATGACCTGTCATATGACCAAGGCGACTTCAGCAGTATCGAGGACGTCTTTGCAATCGAATCGTACGGTGACACCGTACAAGACATCGGCAGTGTCCTCACGCGCCAGGATAGGATGCTCTTCTTCCCCAACGTGTACCAGCACCATGTCAGCCCCTTCGAGCTCGTCGACAAGTCGCGACCGGGCCACCGCAAGATTCTAGCTCTTTTCCTAGTTGACCCTCTGTTGCCCGTTATCTCGACCGCCAATGTGCCGCCTCAGCAGCGCCATTGGTTTGCCGAGGAAGTGCTCCAGGACAACAACCGTTTGGGAAAGTTGCCGCCAGAGCTGGCGAATATGGTAGTTGACAATCTGGACTTCCCCATCAGTTTGGAGGATGCTAAGAAGATCCGGGAAGAGCTCATGGAGGAAAGGTCGGCACAGCAGAAGGACACAGACAGCAACATTAGATCACATGAATGGAACTTCTGTGAGCATTGAGATTGATCAAGTAGGGCATCACGAAGGCTGGAGCAGGGTATGACTGGAATAAGAGGAAGGGAGGACAGCCAGAACTACAGTGAGAAAGCGTACCGAGATGGACACTTTACTCCAAGGTACGCAAAGTCTACAAGTACATTGCATAGCAAATCCTTTATCTTTGATTTGTCCTCATAAAAATTTAGTTTAAGACTCTTTGCTTATAGACAGCTGATATAGAATTTGAAATTTGCACTTGTACTTTGATGAATCATTCACCCAGATAACCCTTGACTAACTAGTACAGAACTCCTTGTGCTCCAAAAGCTGTCAGAATTTAGACTTTCTTGTGTCTAGACAAACAAGATGTTTCAATGTTCATAAATTCCTAGTGATACAAGACTGTTGGTGTTTGATTTGGACTCTCTTGTCGTCAGTGTAGAACAGGATCCACTATCAGGGCTGAGTCTAATCACGAGCCTCACCTCAATTCTTTCAGAAGTTCATGATGATCAATTACTGGCTTTGGTTAGAATTACTCTGCACTTACTTACTGCTTGCAAAAACAAACATAATTTTTTTCCCTGCGTTTATACTCCCGCTATATGCTTAGCCTTTGTCTTAAATCGCAGTATGTGCGGTTCTCGTTTGTGTTACTGCATATACAACAAACGTCGTGATACAAACCAGCTATAAAATAGTTACTGATCATACAAACAACTACATTACAAATGATATAGCAGTTAGTTTCCCCATAATAATTTGTGCAATTTTTCTTTCTTTTACGAGTGGACTTGCCTACGTCGTGACTCCCCGATATTGACGGCGATGCCCCATATCTCTGCCAACTACGTCATTGGCTCAAACCTCGTACTTACCTACTAGGGTTGGTTGTCTTCTCATGATCAGTCACTTCAGCAGAACTTTTGCAGCCCAGAAACACTCAGCACATACATACGGAATCACGCTATACCATTTTTCGCAGATCATCACATTTCATCGAGTATCGTTATTACAACGTCTATTATACCCTTGTCTGACGGTTGAGAACTTCTACGAACTCCTTGGACTGCACGCGCGATCACCGACCTTTTCAAGATATTTCTGTGCCACAAAGCCATCACGCAATGGCCGACAGATGGATATTCAAGGCTCAGCCAGGTGTCTTTGTTGAGCTCACCGACATCGCTCATGAGTACCCTGGAGAAAAGGTCACCACACAACCCAACCTGGGCCTCATCCCAGGCCAAACATACCCCTCGGATGATCCAAACGCCCCAGATAAGCGTGATTGGGCTCGTCTAGCGGCCTACGTAAAATGGCTTAACGAGAATAGTTCCCATAATGTCTGTTATAAAGTCTTATACTTGACTCGACATGGTCTCGGTGTGCATAACAAGATGCACGCTCAAGTGGGCTCAGAAGCATGGAATGTATGTAATCATTACCAGTCACTTTCGAGTAAGATGCTAATCCCAACAGACAAGAATATCGTTCGAAAACGGAGACGGGAAGGAAACCTGGTTTGACGCCTTTCTCACTGAAGTGGGCGAAAAGCAAGCTCAAGAGCTCAAAGCCTTCTGGACCGATCTCATCAATGTTCAGGGCGCACCACTTCCCAAAGTCTTCTACACCAGCCCTCTAGCGCGCTGTCTGCAAACCACAGATCTCGTCTTCTCCTCACTCATGACCTCGCAGACACCTCCCCTTCAACCTATTGTCAAAGAGCTACTCAGAGAGAGAATTACTCGACACACTTGTGATTATAGAAGGAGTCGTACATGGATAGCTGAGAACTATCCGAGCTACAGGATTGAAGACGGTTTTGAGGAGGAGGATCAGTTTACGAATAGAACCGAGCCAGAGGAGGATGAGGAGCACGTGGTACGGAAACACCAGGCTCTAGAAGACATTTTCAACGAGTCAAGGGACAGCGAATTCATATCCCTGACGGTTCACTCATATGCCATCCGGGCCATTCAGGGTGCTGTGGGAGCGGGCGTTTGTCGTACGCGAGAAGGCACGAGTATTGCGTTACTTGTGAGGGGAGAGAAGGTCAGCGAAGGAGACGGTAGCGCTGCTTTGGACCTGGACGCTTATGTATCGGCTGATCCCGCGGGTGTGAGCTCACTCAGGAGGTTCTCTATGTAATGAAAGATGGTTGGCTGCAACAACAAAAAACAATAGAATTATCATAGCGCATTCCAGATAGCGAAAAAGAAAGTCAAAAACTTCGTGGTCACTATTGTCCTTCCCATATGTAAAGATAACTTACCATGTGGCTAATCATAAAAACATGGTATTGGCCGTGGTAAGGATTCACGTGTATAATAAGGTTATATAGGGAGGCAGATATGAACACGACGAGGTTGATAGTTTCAGGGGAGTGAAGGAACATGAAGGAGTGTTCTATAATTGTCTGAATCCTGTCAAATTTAACTCAGGGCATTCTTACTTGTCATATGAGATACAGTAAGAGCGGTCAGAGTTGTGTTCAACTGAGTCCGAAAGGGAAGGTCAACAAAAGTACTCCATAAGTGACTCAGCTATAGCGGCGGTCAGCCGAGCTACATGTCATATTATGACTTTATCGCGGGTCTTGAATTGTGAGGAAGATACGAGTTTTTTGTTTCAAGTTCAGTTGTATCCGTAAGTGCGAGGGGAACGGCGGCGCAGTTGACAGTAGTAGCACCTCACGAGCTGCAGAAAAAGGTCTTCAGCTGGGTAAGGAGCAGTAGCTGACTTATTCACCGTTCAACTACGGTAGGTGAAGAGCTGTAGGTGCAACGGAGAATGGAGCTATCCCAACAAAGGAAGAGCTCGTTTCATTCTGGTTTGCCACAACTGCGTTTTAGCGCCAGGGGTAAATTTCCGAATTGCTTCACTAGTCAGTTTATTACTTTCAGGATATCGTGATTGGGTGTTCCTTGGGTTTTCGCTCCGCTACTCTGGCCCGTCGGTTTGTGGGTGAAGAGTGACGAGTTCTCGACTCTGGGATTTGTAATTGTTCGTCGGTTCAAGAGAAGAGTATTCACCGAACGTCTAAGAAGTAGAGTTAATTGCGAAGGTAATTAAGCATAATGAGCCTGCAAGCCACTGTATCTCAGGCCAAAGTGGCCGTAAGTCAGTCATGTGACGGGTGGCCGAGCTAGGTAGGTAAGGAAGGCACTGTATAACATAACCCCCTTCCTGTTTCCTTCAATACTGGACCGACCACTTAACGACAACATACTCTGTACAAGTGAGGCCTCTACCAACCAGAAAAACATCACGGTCCAAAAAGAAGAGGCAAAGAGCACTTATTGAGCAATGCTTCAGGCTCTTGGCATGACTAGCGAGAGTCTTCAACTTCCCCGTCTATCGGACTCGTATCCACCTGAGCAAGGATCATTTCCGTGATCCTCGATCCACCGCAATTCGAGACTTGCCGTCTCGCGCTTGTCTTTGTGAGGAAAAGGAAACAATATTGCTCTCGCTCTCTTTCCACTCCACAGCCAATAAGAAGAATGTGATTCTCAGCTGAGAAACCCTCCAGCCCAATCGCGCCGTTGTGCCCAGGTCTTCAAAAGGGGAATGCTACAGCATGTGTGGTGATGAGATCGGCATGTGGGTACTCACGGACGTATCATCTTACACGCTGCAGGTACTGTGCCCCTGGAGATAAACAACATATGAGGAAACAGATATAGGCTTTCTCTCGAGATTGCGACTTAAACATATCAACTAATTGCCATACCAAGGATCAAGTACACGACGTCGACAACATGTACACAGCATATCCCATCGGGCGAAGCTCAAAGTACACCAATTCCCAACCGTATCCGCTCTAAACCCGCTCCCAAGAGATTCGGCCCATCGAGCTCCGTAGCCTCTTTCACAAGATCAACCGGCTCAGCCGACATCAAAAACCTTGGACCATTGCTTAACAGGAAGAGGCGTCATGCGCGAACGCCTCAACGCTCCCTGTGTAACCGAGGGATCCACTTTCTACCACTTAAACGTCTCTGCTGAACCTGCAACGATATTTTCTCTAATTAGCAACAAACAAGAAAGCAAATCTCTTGCTTTCGTCACTTCCGTGGAGGAGATTGCAACGTCGCGTGGCGGGTAAGTTGATACTACGCACTGATGGTTATAGCCCTGTGGGTCCCATATCGACGGGGTTCTAGACAACAGGCCGCTCCCGATGATGGGGTGCAGGGTTCTTCTAAGCGTCTGTTCTTGGGTTGTTTCTTGATCGAGCTTTTGATAGTCGCAAAGCTAGAACCAAGGCTAGATGCAGAGGCCAGGGGTCAGGAACTGACGTGCCGAGAGTCCTCGGCGGCTTCTCAAGAGCAACTCGACTAAACACCTGGTGGGTCTCTGGCATATATATACAGTATGCTTCTCTCTCGTCCTCTTCAAGTCCGCCAAGCAGTGAGCTCCCTATCACTCTGACATTCGCTTGTCCTCTCGTTCTTTTCAGCAGTCACTCTTTTATCTGCTTTATACAATCTTTACTACAAAGCCACTAGGCATAATACTCTCTCTCTTTTACAAGTCTTCATTCTTTTACTAATAGTCCACCCATAATTCTACCACTCTCTTTATACTGCAACTATGAAGTTTACCGTCCTCATCGCGGCCGCCCTGGCTGCTGCGCCTATCCCGGAGGCTGCTGCTCACCCTGGAATGGGAGACACCATCAAGGAAATCGAACGAATCGCTGCCCGAAGCTGGGGTAACGGCTGGGGCAGTGGAAACAAATCGCCGGCCTCAGGTTGGAATAGCGGAGGTGGTTCAAGCTCTTGGCCTGGACAGGACAATGGCGGTAGCGGAGGTGACTCATCTTCATGGCCCGGCCAGAGCAGCCCCAGTGACAACTGGAGTAACGGCGCAGGCCAGGGCGGAAGCCAAGGTGGAGGTCAGGGTGGCTGGACTGGCGACAGCTTTGACGCTCACTCCCTTCTTGGTGATCTTAAAACCGTCCCCGACAAGTCTCTCACTACAGTTGGAAGTGATATCAAGAAGATCCTCCAAGGAAGCGCTAACCCCACAAGCCGTGAGCGTTACCTTGGCTGCCCTTCCATGAACTCTCAGCGATGCAAGCGTGATACCTGCTGTGTGTGGCAGTACATCTCTAACGAGCTTGAAGACCAATTCAGGGGTGAGGCTGGCCGCTGCACAAGATGGGCCCGCTATGCCGTGCGCATCGGGTTCCATGATGCCGGTACCTGGTCCCTCAAGACCGCTTCTCAGGGTGGCGGTGCTGATGGCTCTATCGTTCTTTCTGACGAGCTGACCCGCGGCGAGAACCTGGGTCTTCAGCAGATTGGAGAGTACTACCAGACCATCTACGACAAGTACCGCAACCAGTATGGATTCTCCCAGGTCACCATGGCTGATCTGATCCAAATGGGCTCCAACATTGCCGCTGTTACATGCCCCCTCGGTCCCCGAGTGCGCTCTTTCGTCGGCCGCAAGGACACCACCAAGGCCAACTTGGGAGGTCTCTTGCCCAAAGTCAGCTCAGATGCCCTTACTCTCATCAACCTTTTCAAGGACAAGACCATCGGCCCTGATGATCTCGTTGCCCTTATCGGTGCCCACACTACTTCCCAGCAGCACCACACCAACATTGACCGTGATGGTGATCCCCAGGACAGCACCCCTGGTGTCTGGGATATCCTCTTTTACCAGCAGACCATCGACCAGAACTCCCCCAAGCGCGTGTACAAGTTCCAGAGTGATGTGGCCCTTGCCGCGCATCCTCTCACCAAGCCTGCCTTTGAAGCATTCGCCAGTGGCAGCACTGGCCAGGCAGCCTGGAACCAGGACTACGCCCGTGCCTACGTCCGTCTCAGTCTCCTGGGTGTTAACAACATCAACAGCCTCACTGAGTGCACCAAGGTCCTCCCCCAGCCCGTCGATTCCTACCGCCACAAGGATAAGGGTCGATTCAACAAGTGGCTCCAGAGCGACGACAACTCTTACACATCCAAGACTGTTTCCAAGGATATCGATGATGGTTACGAGATCTCTACTCCCGAGAACAAGATTCCTACCCGACGTGGCCCTTGGAAGACCTGGAACACCATCTTCAACTGGTGGTAAACCATGATTTCCCACTAACCTCAGGTATCTCTTATTTGAACAGCTGCTTGGCTACAGTAGGGACGGCGTTTTGGATCTATGAGTTAGCATTAGGGAGATGGGACTTTTGTATACCAGTATATGCCACTAGAGTGGTGTGATTTAATTCTTAAATCTTAATTCTTTGACAACGCTATTTGTACTCCTGCTTTGAATCCCTACCTTGTATATCTTCTGTCCAACTCGTCGCATAATTGGTGTCGACATGGAGCGCTAGTCTAGTCATCCTAAGACAACGATCTTGCCTGGTGTCGGCCAAAATAGATAAGTCTTCCTGACTCTTCAACCCGCTTGTTTGTATAACTCACTGAATCAATCGCTTTACCCTTCGAATCCTGCAAGAATATCATGCCACCGTCCTTGGAGAACATGTCCTCTGGAACTCTGAACTTTAAGCGGCCCCCCTTCCGATGCATCTGCGCTTCTTTGATTTCATAGCCAACCTTGAATCTATTGGTTATCCTCAACCCAGAAGTAGATACCTCCTTGTTAGTCATGTTTCGCAGGCTGATCTCATGCAGTGGCGCTTTCCCGTTGTCGACGTGGCCTGGGCTGAGTAGCAGCGCAATGATGGCAATGGCTGGGTATTTCGTGCGAGGTGTTTCTTCTTTGGCGGATTGGTTACTTGAGCTGCTTGAACTGCTTGAGGCACCTGCTTTAGACTCTCGATGCTCAAGAACATCCCCCAAAGTCGGCCCGTCGGCCCGGCCATTTAAGTCGGTTTTCGAAGCCTGTGATGCGAAAGCCAAGAACAGAATTTCCATATGCCCATCAGGAAACTCAAGCATTATGCCACCATCTTGTCGAATTGTGTTCTCTTTCTAGAATTCGTCGCAACTCCCTTGATTCATGTGAACATCGTGGATCAGCTTCCGCTTGCGATCGAGTTGGCCGAAGATATGAGCAACTGCGTCCTTTTCAATGGCGTTATTGATAAGATGCTCCAGATAATCGCCGATATCATCCGCTCTACGGAGCATTTCCGCGCTTTCTAAATGGCTACCTTTGTCAAGCCGGAGATAGTCGAGACTGGTCTCGCGGTGATTTAGACAAGCCAGCTGGATAACCTCATGCCAGCCCCGTTCCAGAAAAGACGCGTCGTCTGGTTTTTGGAACCCTTGAAAAAGCCAGTAAACGAGCCGAGATTTTTCGATAAAGAGTTTGGAGCGAATGTTGATGGAAGCATGGGTGGCCTCTTGACCGGTTGAAGTGTCCAACTCGATGAGAGCGTGGAGATCTGTGGCATTATCGGGGAGCTCGACGCCCTTGAGCTTGCCCGACCAGTATCCGTAGGTTTTCAAAGACATTGGTATTGATTTTGTAGGGATATTAAAAGATAGCGACAGTCATTGTTGTAGTTTTAGTATGTAGTTGGCGAGTCCAGGAGGAGACATCCATGGATGGTAGAAGACTTGCTTAAAGGTGGTTGTGGCTCTTGCCATGTTGTGGTCTGGACCTGCACTTTCACTTTTACTTTTACACACCACGTAGTTGGACTTGCTCTGGGTTATTGGGAAACGCCTATACTTCACATTTAGGAACAATCACAGTTTAGAACGGTCAATATCAAATCAAGACAAGTAACATTGTTGAAGACTTGGTCGAACAGCTCGATCGGCCAAATCCGGATATACATTAATTAATAAACGCCAAAGATCAATCCTAGACGCCTGCCTACCTTCCAGTCCCTCCCAATTCAGTTTTCCAGCGCCCTCGACCCCTTTATGCACGTCCCCTATTATCCTAGGGCAAGCAAGCTGCCTATGTCACCAGGCCTCCCTCCTTAAAGAAAAGGCTGTATGTGTACAGTGCCCGTCTCGAACATAGAATAAAAAACAAAAAAGAATACAGGAATTCCTGGCGTTGGGCCGGGCGAGATGTAGCGCAAATAGTCGGGGTAAAGACGAGAAAGAGAGAGAAAAGGTGAAAAGTGAAGGGTAAAAAAGAATGAAAAAAGAAAAACTTGCTGGCAAAACATGTCCAAAGGAAGTGGAAGTATGAAGACTCCTTACTGTCTGGCATTATCATGGAGACATTCAGTCATGCATAGGTATTGCTACCAGACAGGCTTAATTATGCGACGCTCTGCTGTTGGCTCACTCAAGGGTCGCGAGATGCCTGCATCATCAAAGACTTGCGTGAATCCATCATTGTTCAGAACGGTATGATTGCTTTGTTTTGACATCATTCGTGGACAAAATGCTGGATGTGGGAAGATCAAGAATGCTGCCGACTAGGGCTTAGTAGCCATCCTCGTCAGTCCACTCACTGCCAGAGATGATGCGGTTACCGTCCTGGTCAATCATGACTGGCCCGTTGTACGACCCTGTTGGAGGTATCCCGCGTATGCGCTTGGACTGGCTGCTCGCAGGCCGAAGACTTTGCTCTGGCGAGAACCGCTTGGTTTGCGTAGCTCTTAGCTTAGCATAGTAGGCATCAGAAGCGTCAAGCTCAGGCTCGCTGTTGTCGTCGTCATACGTCTCCCAGTTCTCAGATCCAGAGATATTGGTTGATGCCATTGATTCACCAGAGATCTGTCGCGGAGGTGGAGCAACCTTACGAAAGCTTTGAGAACGGATGCTAGCATATGGATCATGATAACTCTCGTCACTATAGCTTGTTTGGCTGAGCTGTGAGTTGTTGCTGGGGTGACTGAATTGGGAAGTGTTGCTTGGGTAGCTGTATTGAGAGTTGTTGGAGTTGGATCGAGCCGTTCTTGGACGGTCATCGTAAACATCTTCAGGTTCAACTTGACGAACGATGCTGGAACCAAGGCCAGCTCCTTTGTAAGGGTTTGGGGGGGCTTCAAACTCGGCGCGGGCCATCAACTCACGCATCTTGGGAGGGGGAGCTCTCATCAACGGCGGACCCGGTCGGAAGACGTCGGCACAAGACTCAGCCCGAGGTCGCTCGGGAGAATTGTTGCCATGCTTCATGTTGGAGAGAGGAACTCGGGCAGGGATTCGCGATGGGCTCCTCAAAGGGCTTTGTGGGATGCTAGATGTGGATGCGGTGGTTTGGTGTCCAGGTCGTCTAGGAGGAGGTGCACCGGCTGTAGGTGTCTTACTCATAGAGCGAGGGGGGATGGATCTGGTTGTAGCCCGGAGGTTTGGCACTGACTTGGGCGCCTTGACAGTCGAAGGAGGTAGGCCAGCGGGTGTCTTGGAACGCGGTGGTAGCACGTTCTTTCTTGATCCCTCCGCGGCTTCAAGCTCTTCCAAGTAGCTCTCGCCGAACACGAGGAATGGTCGTCCATACTCGTCTTCCCAGTTAGAGAGCAACTTGCGCAACTCTGCAATGATCTTGGGCAATTCTTTGGTAATGCGCTTTCGCATCTTCTCCTCGCGAAGAAGCTTTCCGGGGTCTCGCTTCTCTCCCTTCTGGCCACGACCCATGAGTCGCGACGCATCCTGGCTGGATGCTGCAAGGTCGTCGCGCTCCTTGATCAGGCTCTTGTGTCTGTCGATCAGGGCGAGTGTAGGTGCGCGCTGCTCCTGGAGGGCCTCTAGACGGACAATTTCGCGCTCATGAGCCTCAAGGAGAGCATCACTATAAACATCGGAGAAGGCAGGTGTGAACTCGAGCATTTCATCCTCGCAGAAGTATAGCGCATCCCAGAGTTCTTGAAGCTTGATGCGGGAATCTTCGACGAAGAGATGGAGGTTCTGGCGCTTGAGCTCGTTCAGGCGAGCAAGCTCATCTTCAAACTCGTTGATTTGGCGGACACCGCAGCCGCGGTTCGCGTTTAGGAAGGGCTTGGTCTCACTCTCATCGACGCCGAGCTTGATCCAAAGAGCTTCAACCGCGACCCTAAGCTCCTTGAGCTTCTTCTCTCGGTTCTTCTTCTCGTCTGAGAGTCTGTCGCGCTTGGCGCGCAGTCGGTTGATGTCCTCCTCGTGCAGACCAAGCTGCTCGGGGGAATCACGGTAGTACTTAACAATGGCACCGTCTTGTTGCGCTTGGGGGATACCAAGTTCCGCCCAGAGACCGATAGTCTGGTCGGCGAGGGCTTGTACAGTGGCGATGCGACGAGAATACTCCTCATAAACTCGCGTGAACTCGCTGTCGAGCTTGTCAACGTATGTGGAGGAGAGATCAAAGTTGGCGGGGATAGATTGATTCGGTCCTGTAGGCGGCAAAGGGATCTGGACAAATGTGGGTTCCAGGTGGGAAGAGTAGGACTCCAGGGCCACTACGAGCTCTGTATGGTGTCAGTAAACGAAGATATATATACGATGATGCAATAGATACGCACTCTTTACTTGATCAAAGCGCTCCTTGTGGAGACGGCTGATCTGGGTGTGCTTCTCCTTGAGGCGTTGAAGGCATCGTGACAAGGGATATGTGATGGTCAATTCATCGTCGCCCTCGTAGTCACGGCGACGATTTGAGTCGTCCAGTGATGCTTCCATTTGGTGGATGATGGTGATGATCTTCTTGGCCTCGTCGACCATCTCCTTCTTTTCTGAATTGACGAGTCGCACTTGGCTGTTGAGTGCCTCGGACAGTGCTGAGAAGAGCTGTTGGAGTTAGCGGACGACAGTCTGCTATCGCGATCGAAATAAACATACCTCAGACTCGCGAGCTTCGCGCTCATGATCAGGGACGCCGATCTCGTCAAAGAGGCCGTGCAGCTGGCCGATACTGCTGTTGACCTGCTGCGCAAGATAACTTGTGTCCACCATTTTGTCTAGGCCGTGAACGCCGTCGCCGAGGAGCAATAACGTGGATCAGACGATGGTGGTATAGGAAAGCAGGGCAGGGAAGAAATGCGCTAGCCTGTAAATGAATGCGCGGAACGTATGAGAAGTGTTGTTCTTGAAAAATGCGATGCGTGAAGCGTGAATCGTGGTCTCGGGTATAATGCAATCGTGTCTGTGTCTGTTTACTTTCTCTCGCTAGCGGTCATCGAGCAGTGGAGTGAAGTCGTCGAGGCGGAGTTTAGCATCCTATGCGCAAAGCGAAAACTAAAAGGATGTTGTGTTAACTGCCATGCACCGCAAAAGCGGGTTCGTGATGAAGGGTTTTTTGGAGGTGAGGTAAGGGGAAAAAAAGAGAGACGTGAAAGCGGCTGAGACAACTGGAAAATAGTCAAAGTCTGGCGATCGGGCCATGGAAGTATTCACACAAAGGGCTTTTGGCTTTTGGGGCGCAAGTAAACGATGTGAAGTCGCGAGTTGCCACAGCAACCTCCCTTCAAGTAAGGCGATTCACAATTGGCGGGCTATTTCGGGTGCCCCAGTGTTTCACCACTATTACCCCGCTGTAGCTCACTTTTGGCAGGGATATTCCAGGGCTTTGAGGCCACTGAAGGGATTGCTGGAGCGCGGCTGATCAACTAATGCAGCAGGGCTCCAGTAATTAAAGTCCATGATTGGCCTGAAGTGGGCATCTTATCTTGTTATCCTTGAATGCGCTCGCTTCCAAGGGGGACAATTTCTGGCCCGTCCACGATGCGAACCTGGAAGAGATGGAATTCGATGATGCTGTTTCCCACTTGTCGCCTTATTACGATCGAATGATTAAAGTGATCTTTGGTGTAGGTACGTACCTGGATATTCGTTTAACTAATAGCTCAACTACCGAGGCCTAAGCTTCACCGTAAAATGCAAAATGCACCTAAATTCCTTGTTTTACCACGTCCCATGTTCCCATGTTCCTCAAAACTCAAAACTCAAGTCAAAGCCAAGACAAGCATAAGCATACCTTACCTGCCTATGTGAGGTAAACGCAAGTAAGTGTGTCTGGCGTCTTGCTCCAGCTCCTTGCATTGTTGATCGATCATCGTTCGTTGACTTGCATGTGCAGAAGCGGAACACGATCATCTAGTCTTTTAGTCTAAGAGGACAGACAAGCTTAAGCGAAGCGAATCGAATCGAATCGAGAACTCCGCAAACAGCAGGAACAAAAAGTAAAAAAACAAACCAGTCATGTTTTGTATCACAAGGAACGATTGCACTGCACTACACTGCACTAAGCTGCAGCTGCAGCTGCAAACAGAGATTTACTTTTACACCACTATACGAATTAGATAGTATAGTCTTTTGTTTTTCTTCCCCTGCTCCGATCCGATCAGAGTAAGGAAAGAGAAAAAAGTCTGTGTGCCCGTAGTTACCGGGTATCCATCACAGCCATCGTCCGACGCCATCCATATCCATCCATGGCTTTGCTGGCTTTACTGGCCTTAAATCATGGTTCTTATAAACAACTGTTTCAGAGCTTAGCCTTTTATTGGCGAGAAATCCCGCAGCTGCAGCTATAGTACAGCTCTTGTAAGCCAATATCTTGGTTTTTTCCCCTCCTCTTCTTATTTCTTACTGCGGCGCATGTAAACAATGTAACATAACAACGGTTCCCTGGGATTGCCATGGCTACCCCTCAGCTCGTCAATCCTCCGAAGCCCCTTGAACCCTACCCGTGATCGATTTCCGAGAGACAATAATTGAGTGCCTTTTTTTTAATGATTAATTAATTGATTGATTGTGTCCAAGGCCCAAGCTTTAACGGTGTTTGTCGTTATCACAACTGTCATTACCGTCTTTCCTGCACGAGTTCCCTGCTAGCACCTAACTACCTGGTAACAAACCTGTGCGTGCTCGACGCCTGGCACTCATATGATCAGTGCTAACTATGGCAATTAAACCCCCCGTAACACTCAGTTGAGCCGCCGTTTGTTCGATGACGTGTTGCCCTGATCCTTCCATATACTTCCACTAATCTCCTTCTGTCGCTGTCCGTTAACTATCGCACGATTCCTTGTAACAGGATGGTCAGTTGACTGCTGGAGTGCTTCTAGACCTTAAAGACCGTGTAGCTCCTTCACCTCAAGGTCGATCGATCATGTACCAGAGCTTCACTAGTACCTCACCAAAGCCATAAGTTTGGTTGAACTGCCCGGGGGTTCCTAGTGCAATATTGTTGATATTTGAAGGGAGAAGTTGTAGCCCTCTAGTGAAACAAGCAGCGCCTAACCGAAGTCCACGGGCATCAACGCCAGTTCTCAATGTTCATCGGGTATCCAAGTAAATAAAAAAAGAATATTGGACTCGAGGCTGATTATGTCCAAATTGTTGGCGCCCAAAAAGTTTCCATCGGAGTCGCCGCTCTTAGCACCAAGTGTCCCGTAAGTATGAAATTATAGGTCCAAACGTTGACATGAAGTTAATATGGGACAAATCCCCGTGACATCTGTCACTTTAATGCACGGCCGCTCGTTCCGTGATAGCCGTGGAGCTCTTCAGTCGTAATCATCCTGACAGTATCCCAAGTCCATAGGCCGAAATGTCCTGAGAAGGCCTCCTCCATATCCTTATACGCCGAAACCCAATATTCGAAGCATCAGATAGTCTCCGCTAATAGGCTGTACCTCAAAAACACAAATCAAGGGTTTTCTGAATCACATCGCGCTCCAGGAGGGCACCCCGTTGCCTTCTATACCAGCCTTCAGACCGTTGTCGCTCATCTCCATAATGCCGTACATGTCCCAGGTCAAATAGTTCTGTAGATCGCTCAGATCTACTGCCTTATGGTTCATGTAAGAAGTGGTAGCTCCGGGAGGTGTTCGCTGAGATACTGGTTGCTCGTGCTGTAGTTTGGATCGCGCCGGTGTCTCTTCAGGTTGGCTGTTTGGCCGGGCCCCTGATGTAGATCCGGCTCCGACTTTGCTCGCGCTCGAGGAGCCACTTCCAACCTTATTCCAAGCATCGTGGTCTATGTGCTTGATTTCACTGTTTTCGCCTTGGGCGAGCCGTGCTAAACCGAGTGCTCCTAGAGCCTCATCGGGGCTGCTGGTAATCGGACTTCCAGAGAGTGGTGATCTAATTTATAATGTCAGCACACAAAATAATGCGAAAGGTGGATGTTATTTACCTCTCCTCATCGCCATGTAAGGGCCGGTCACTCATATGCTCATCCTGGGCAAATGTCTTGCGGATCTTGGCTAACCATCTTTCTGTGGTAGTTGCCTAATATCCCAATCAGCAAAGTTATCCCAATTATTATTCTTCAAATGGTTCCACATACCAGAGAATCAGCAAGCGGAAATAGGGCAGCCATGGTTCGTAGGATTTTGCTGTTGCTCTCCACGGCATTGATGGCATCCACAACAATGGTCTCAGCGTCAGGTCTACTAAGATCAAGCAGCCTTGCAATGTAGTACAGCATCACCCGACTGCTATCATAAGCAAAGCATGGTAATAGACTGTCAGCCAAGTACCGTGCGCCATGCTGAACAGCTTCGGCCAAGATGGTAGCAATCTGCTGCGCGTGGTAGAAGCAATCGGCCTGCAAAGACTGCAGAAACTCCTCTTGGTTCGGAGGGAAGTAAAAAGGTTTGATCAGCTTGAACAGATCCGGCATGGATATTCTATACAGATCTAAGAGGTTGTGGTGGTATGTGCAATGGAGTAGGACAAGTGAGCCAAGTTGATCGGATTCAAGACGGGCGTAGATGGTATCAGTGGAGTATGAGATGAACTCGGGGAGGTGTCGGCCCCATGACCGCAAATCAGCATCAAGAGCAGCAAAGTCGGACTCAGGAAGCCATGGAGGTGGGCTCGTGTTCAGATGCTTGACATATCTGTCTTCGGGTTAGATGTTTGAGTCTATCAAAGGGAACTTCCGCACTCCAAACGAACCTGACTACTCGCTTCCAAAGGGTAACGATTCGTATGTAGTAAGCCATGATACCCATGTTGGCAGCCGGTCTCCGTGGAACAATCGCCGGCGGTAGAAACTGAAGAACGTGTCCTACGCCAAGTGTTTCAGTCACACAAGGAATACGAAGCCGGAAGTTACGCTCATTGCACGGCAATTGGATCTTGATATCGGCCTCGCGGAGGAGTGTCAGTTGGTCGACACCGCTACCCGTCCAGGCGTCCAGGATGTAGCAAGCCCACATAAGTCTCCGGCGGCTCTCCTTTTCCACAGCTGGTGGAGAAGACTCGTTGGCTTCGGCACAGAGAATGTCTGGTGAGAATTCAACGTTGAGTTGTAAAGCGTGAGCCATGCGGACGGCAAGTCCACTCAACATGAGAGCTTGAGTGTATTCGCCTAGTCTAAAATGAAAATCGTAAAGCAATATGCATGTCTGAGCAATGTTGGTCAGTTGTTATTATGAGCTTTGTTGTTTGAAACATACCATTAGTCTCTGGACTGAGATCTTGCCAAAGTTGGTAAGTACCAGCAGCTCAGCTTTTTGTGCCCAGCCGTTGCCCGCAGCTCGGATCAAGCTCGCCTTGGCATCTTGGTCCTCCACATTGATGGATAGAGCGTAGAACCTGGACAATTAGTATCATGTTCACTTAAGACGAGAGGGAAATCATACTTGGCACCCTGGGCGCAAATGATATGTAGCAATGCTCTTTCATCTTCGGATTCGAAGCCCTTATCTAACTGTCGAGTGAACGACGGTCTATGTACAAACGCAAAGCATCGGAGGGGGTGGATGTTTGCAAAGTAGTGGTCAACTGCAGTACGGATGTTGTTTCCAGATGGGAGATCTGGTGATACGAGCCTACGAGGATGTGTTAGTAAGATTAAATCAGAGTTCCGTGCTTTGTTCCTAAGCTCACCAAGAATGAATTGACAACTCGGTATCGTCAGAAAAGTCTATGGGTAGGTCAAGGATACTGGTATCTTTGGTGTTTGACCGTTGAGATGCTGCGACATCAGTTTCCCGGGATTGGATGAGACTAGGGGATCTCAAACTATCCCCAGCGATTGAAGAAGTACCCAAGGAAGACTCCAAATCCTCCTCGGTTGAGCCTGATGTCGGTGCCTTGCTGAGGTTACGCGCCCAGCGAGGAGCCGAGCCTCCGTCATACTGGCACTCGAGATTACGGGCGCAGCATCGTGAACACCTCGGGCGGTCGCCGTCGCATTTTGTCTTTGAGACGCGACAGCCGGTACATGAGCGGTAGGTCCGGATCTTTCTCAGAGAGACAGGAGCTGATCCGCGCCGACTGCCAGACTTTGATCCGTCGTCATCAACACACTCGAGTTGGAGACGTTCACAGTTGCGACAACCGTTGGGACGGCCATCGCATTTTACCTGTGGGTTATCGCATGTCAGTAGCTGGCTGCAGAATAAATACACCACTTACTTTTCTTGCGCGACAGACTCGGCAGCCCATGACGATGCGGTTGAGACTGGAGAGGCTCTCGCTATCGGTATCAGCAAGACTTTGCGAGGTCTTTGGTCGAGGAATGAGGCCGCGATCTTCTTCCATCGTTAACTAGGTACTGTATAATCTGCCTACGGTAGACAATTCCCTGCCCTGCTCATGGCGAGCTGGCGAGCAGCCGATTGCGTGCGAGGGCCCTTTGCAATCAGAGGACGGATCGGTGGACAAGGTATAGCCGGTGGATTCACGCCACACTCAGTCTTCGGGGAGATTGATTTAGGTGCCCCAATGAAGTCTAGAGCACGCATGAGCCACCGTCAATCAAGCACTATGTGGGCTTCAAACCCTTGTAACCGCTGTCAGCCATATCACGACATTGGCATTAGAGATGACGAGGATACTCTTTGGAGAAGCATCCCACGCTCAACGACGGGGACTTCGGATGTCGGAATTTTGAACCACTATCAAGTCTCCCCAGGCCCAGGGTAATGTTCTGGCCAACCAATGCCCCTGTAAATCGATACGTAAAGCTGCAAATCTCTATATCTTCTTAGGAGCCTCTAGGGGGTGACCCCCACTCATATTGTAACAATGTTCACCATTGTCAATTCTTCATCTGACGACAGACACCAGCCACTTTTCGTCTTACTACCTAGAGCTGGGATCCGTAGGAAAATGAGACACATTCGTCTTAGCCTCAATAGTCACACCGTTGCAAGCTCCCCGCAATCACAATGCGCCTGGTGATTATTACAGGCGAAGTATGTTCAATGTTTAACAAGACGCCCACTTCCCGACAGGAGTGTAACCCATTGAATTTGATCCCTTGGCAGTGACGTCAAATCCATCGAACGTTGGCCAAATTAAGATAACTGTCAAGTCTGCGCGGCTTAGCATTGGCTTTGGTGTATATGACCAGCCAACTTATTTACACTCCCAACTTTGTTGGTTTTGATACTCAAGGAGTGAATCATTCCGTGTTAGAAAGTGCAATCTTCCTTTTTAATATGTAGACCTAAACCCTAATATTGAGCTATTCATAGTCCAGTTTTGACTATTCGACAGGGACAGATAAGTCCATCTAAATGATCTAGGGTAGCTGACTCACAAGCAATCCAACATCAATGGTAGACAATATGAATGTTGGACATCACTTAACCATTGGATGAAGTATGTCCCTATGTAGCCAATACATAGATATCAATGAATTGAGAGGGATTGCAGGTTGATTTATGTAGAACTTGGACTTTTAACGATTGCGGATAAAAGCTCGAATTTATACCTTCCAATCAGCGCACAACTGTCTGTGTTGACATCTCCTTTGTATTCCCAAAGGACAGTTCATTTGGCAGTAAATATTAATGATTTTGAAGGGCAGGATGCGAAAAGATTGGTGAGGCACAAGTGATAGCAATAGTATCTGGTATTGTGTATTACAATGGCGGGCAGCATTGCTATGTTACTATGAGTCAATCGTTATGGGTCTCAATTGCATCTTGAATCATATCTTGCTGAGCAATTGGAACTTAACGATACTTGATCTACCGATCTATTCAGTTAAATAGATCGTCAAGCTGATGCTTGTTTCTTTGGTGTACGATGTTTCTTGTCTTATCTTTTATCTTTCCCCTTATGACTCAATGCTGTCCAATTGCGGTCTCGGAAACGACCCCTCCACCCCTCCCCCACCAACATCTCTCGATGATAACTTTCCACCGCCAAAAATAACCCCACCACAAGCTTCGAACATCGAACAAAGCTAAACGTCTTTCAAGCCAAACAAATCATCGTAAAACATATCAAACAAAACCGAATAGCGACCCCACGCCGACCGATATCATGTCCGACCCCGTCGCAGAGGTCACCGAGGCCACTGTCAAGCTCGTACTTGACGAGGTGACCGGGGAGCAGGTCACGCGCAACGAGCTGAAGAAGCGAACCCAGAAGCGAGCCAAGAAGGCTGCTGCCCAGGCCTCACGAGAGGAGAAGGCAAAGAACCAGGAGGCCAACCCTAAGCCTGCTGCTGCGCCTAAGCCCAAGGCCCAGGAACCTACCCAGCTCGATCCCGATGCCATGTTCAAGCAGGGTTTCCTTGCCGATGTTTACAAGGAGAGACCTGTGACGCCTGTCGTTACGCGATTCCCTCCCGAGCCGAACGGATATCTTCACTTGGGTCACGCCAAGGCTATTGCCATTGATTTTGGCTTTGCCCGCTTCCACGGTGGCAAGACGGTAAGCTAGAATATCATGGGAAGTTATTAAAGAAGATGCTAATATGTGATAGATCCTACGGTATGGTGCCATTGAAAATATCTAATACTGTAGCTAACCAGAGACAGATTCGACGACACAAACCCTGACGAAGAGGAGGAAGTATACTTCGAATGGATTCTCAAGATCATTAGGTGGCTCGGTAGGAATTTCCATGTCCATAATATGCGAACCGTCCGCTCTAACGTCAAATGCGCGTAGGATTCGAGCCCAGCGCCATCACACACTCAAGCGACAACTTCCAGAAGCTCTTCGACCTTGCAAAGGAGCTGATCAAGAAGGAGAAGGCATACGTCTGCCATTGTAACGAGGCCGAGATCAAGCTCCAGCGCGGTGGAAAGGAAGGAAAGGAGGGCCCCCGTTACCGATGCAAGCATGCTGAGCAGGACGTTGAGACAAACCTCCAGAAGTTCCAGGATATGCACGACGGCAAATACGAGCCCCAGACTGCTTTTCTTCGCATGAAGCAGGATATCACAAATGGTAACCCCCAGATGTGGGATCTTGCCGCCTACAGAATACCCAAGAAGCAGAAGCCTCACCACCGAGCCCCTGAGTGGAAGATCTTCCCTACATACGACTTTACACACTGTCTCTGCGATAGCTTTGAGGGCATTACACACAGTTTGTGTACTACCGAGTTCATCCTGTCCCGCGAAAGCTACGAGTGGTTGAACAAGTCCTTAGAGGTCTACGAGCCAATGCAGCGAGAGTTTGGTGAGAAGTTTCCCTGACTGCTTCAAGATTTCGCACTAATACTTTATAGGTCGTCTCAACGTCAGTGGAACAATCATGAGTAAGCGAGCCCTCAAGAAGCTCGTTGAGGGTGGGATTGTTCGAGGCTGGGATGACCCCCGTCTCTACACACTGATCGCTATCAAGCGACGAGGTATCCCCCCTGGCGCTCTTCTGGCTTTCATCAACGAGCTTGGTGTTACCACAGCCAAGACAATCATCCAGATCGCCAGATTTGAGCAGACTGTTCGTCGTTACCTCGAGAACACAGTCCCACGTCTTATGCTTGTGTTGGATCCGGTTCCTATTGTCATCGAGGATCTTGAGGAAACCCAGGAACTCGAGGTTCCATACTCTCCCAAGGACCCTAAGTTTGGTACTCACAAGGTCCGTCTAACCAAGACCGTTTACATTGACCGATCCGATTTCCGTGAGGAGGATATCAAGGGATACTTCCGACTTGCTCCTGGCAAGACCGTTGGTCTCCTTAATGCCCCTCACCCTATCAAGGCAACTTCGTTCGAGAAGGACGACTCTGGCAAGGTTACCAGCATCAAGGCCATATTTGACAAGGAGAGTAAACCCAAGACTTACATCCAGTGGGTTCCCGAAGGCTCTATCAAGGTCGAGGCCCGAATCCACAGCGCTCTATTCAAGTCCGACGACCCCACAGCCGTTGAGGGAGGATTCTTGAACGACGTCAACCCCGACAGTGAGGTCGTTTACCCCGAGGCTTTGGTCGAGGAGGGCTTCAAGGAGGTGCGCGAGAAGGCTCCTTGGCCCGTTACGGCTGGTGAGACAAGTGAGGTCAGCGGCCCTGAGAGTGTTCGATTCCAGGCCATGCGTGTTGCCTACTTTGTGAGTATCTATCGCACCGATTCAAGAACAGTGACTAACGATCGTACAGGCTATGGATTTGGATACCACAGACGACAAGATTGTGCTTAACCGTATTGTCTCTCTGAAGGAGGACCGTGAAAAGAACTAGAACAGGGATCTGGTAACTAAAGGATGAAAAGAAAGAAAAAAAGACAAATTTAACAATATCTTAGTTCCATTCTGACGAATGGCATGTAGCTTGTGACAATGTAAGTTGTATCATAAAGGGCGAAGGGAGAGTTACTCAGTGGTGGCTGGCAGCATCGCAGCTCTGGACATAAACCTCCGAAGAGAGGATTTGCATGACTGCGTTACAATACCTAAAACAGGAATGGTGATTCCACTAGCAGCTGGATTCGATCAGAATATGCAAGACAGTGTTCAGCAAGGAGGAGAACAAGCGGATGCCGTAGTGTGTCGACAAGACAACTCGGGTATTTACAACAACAACTTGAGGATTTGGCAAAGTCCATATTTGCTACACTGATATTGTTTATCACTCGGGTGTTGATCTGTGACTTGTTGACCAAGTATATCTACGGTCATGATACTGTCTCATATGGTCCCTTGAGTAACATAATGTAGTGCGAGCACCATCAGCTGATACTCTCTTGATATCCCAAAGACGAGACTAGACTCTGGATGTTCTTAGTCATTTTCCAAATTAACCAATTGATTCTATTGAAATCTCAATCCTCACTGAGTAGGAGGACTGCCGATTGTTGCATTCCCTATCCAGCCAACATAAACACCCCCGCAAGCCTCTTTACGCCAACACAGCCATGAAAAATCATGGGATGACTCAAATCCCTCGATCAGATCTCTTCTCGTTCAGCCTTAGAAGGGTGGTTACATACAACGTGGTATCCTAGTCGTTATGCTCAAAACGTACGAGGTGAGCAGCCTCAAGACGACCAACACGGCCATACGGTACTCACACGATCAACGTAAGGTTAAGATTTGGCTTTTGGGCTATTGATTAGGAAATGATGCAAGCCCGGTTCAGCTCGATGGCGCTAGTAAGTGCTTATTCTTAATTTCTGGGTCTTGGCTCTTCAGCCGTTCGCATTTCTGATGTGGTCAAGGGCGCAGGCTATGTCTTGACGAGATGAACTTGTTGGTTATTTTGCATGCGAGAGGGAAATGGTGGCGATGGCTTTGCTCAGCCAGGGCTGATTCCTGGACAGCTGAAATATCAATGTCTTGTCGAGATTGTCCTTTGAATTTACCCTCATATCCTCCCAACTTGTCTCTGTTCTCGCGCACTCTCAGTCTTCGATTATCCATACCCTTGCTGAGATATGGCTTCCTCAATGAGATGCCTCGCTGTAGCAGCTCTTGTGTTTTGCTCTTTCATCGACAGAACGAATGCCGTTGATGTGCCCCCTCAAGCACCAGAACCAACCTCACCAGCAAGAATCCGAGCTCTTCGTTCTTTGTACGAACGTGCAGACGGCTCAACCACCGAAACCCTTAGTATCACGGTAGCTCCGGACAATATTTGTGGTTTCTACACCCCAAATACTGAGCACTCCTTCACTTGCACCCCCGGTACGAAGTGTATGTGGGAGAACGTCAAGTACAATGTTGCCTTTTGCGGTGAGAGGGACTTTAAGACGGGTTGCATGAACAGTGTCGATGCCCTGAACATTGATAAGTGTGACGAGGACTGCAGACGAAACACCAATATCGAGAAATGGTAGGTTATGTACGCAAAAGAATTGGAAAGCCACTCACTTACACATATCGTGAACAGTACCGCAAATACCAGGACGGAATGCTACATCATCAACTTCCCCAACAACATCGAAAAGCATGCTTGTCACACGAAATCTGGATATACCAGCATGATGTTCCCTTCTGGTATCGACACTTACGAGAAATCATCCCTCCAAGTAGCCATCTTCCCGGCGGCTGCCACTTCGGTAATCGTCGAGGCATCAAGCATAGGAGAACCCAGCTCCAAGGATACAGCCCAGTCAGAAACTGCCAGACCAACCACAACTGTTACCGGTGTGCCACAGGGCGAAGCGGGTGAGGATAGCAACACAGGCGACGGGAAGAAGAGCAACGTCGGCGCCATCGCAGGCGGTGTCGTCGGAGGCGTTGCTCTTATCGTTGGTGCAGGACTCGCCATCTTCTTCATCCTTCGCCGAGACCGCAAGAAGAAACAAGCTCCTCAGGCGCAAATGGTTGATCAGACACATACCCAGCCGCAAACACCTTACGGAATGGCACCGCAGCAACAACAGCAGCAAATGTATCCTCAAGCCTATCAAGACTGGCCCCCAGCGTCACCCCCTCCAGGTTGGCAACAATCCCCCTCTCCGCCCACCCTCCAGCACCCATCAGCTCCCGTTCTGGTCGAGGCTCCTGGTGAGAAAGTGGTCCAGATCCACGAGATTGGTAGTGGAAAGGGCGATACTTAGTATGAAATAAGCAATAAGCGTACGGGTATGCGAAAAGACAAGAGAGGGCCTGACGGGTTGAGGATGAGGATGAGGATTGGTAGGTTCGCAAGAAAAGGCGTTTTAAGTGCTTACTTGAATGGCTGCAGCTACTATTAGTTTTACTTATACTTTTTATATGCTTCCAGTTCTGTCTATCCGCGTGACTCGACCTGCGGAGTTGGAACCCAACAAACAAGCTTTCTGTTTGGAATGGATAAAGGGTTGGCGCAGGTTTTCTAGGTTTCCAGAAACAGATATCCCGAGAGACATAGCCGCTAATCATTTGTTTGTGGTGGTAGTGTTACATACAAGACACCTGTGAGACAAGTTGATATCGTGTTCATGTACTCGGTGCATGAGCAGTCTAACCAATAGTTGCTTCCTATCGACTAAAGTGTTTATGACGACTTGTTCATGGAAAAGATCGGGACGAAGAGTAAACCAGTTATACTGACTTGTCTACCGATACTATGAACATTGTGCCATTGACTTCCCTTCTCGTGGCTAGTAGAGCTGATTGTACTACTTAACGTCCAGCATTATCTATGATAGGAGTTAGTCTATGCTGACTTTATCTGGCGTGCGGTATTCTTTGAGAGACCCCAAGTTCAGGTTAGGCTGGTTCATCGTGCAAGCCAGTGAACAAATAGTCTGTACTTCTAGATTCAAGGCTAGATAGATGAGGTTGGTTGAGTGGCCATAGCTCTAAACCAACCTCCAAAACCAACCTCCTGGTCATATCTCGGCTACAGTATGATTTTCTGGAGACTCGCGTCTTCAACTACGGATATCAGATTAAGAGATGACTTGTAATTTGATATCTTAAACGGCTCTATAGTCTGCATAGCGAACACATGACAGTAGTTGAAGCTGATTGGCAAAGGGACTTAAATATAGTAGCTGAGTGTGGAACAGAAGCAGAGATTCTCAGTAAATTTACAGAACGAACAAGACTCTTCTTTACCACAGTAACCAAGAGCGTAATATCATAAACTCGCGAATCTTAAGAGTAAATTACTCGCAGCTTTCCCGTCCCCTTGGTAACCTTTTGGTTCCAAAAATACCTAGTCAGGGGTTTTTCCCTCGCACTGAGCTACCGTTTACGTCCGCTAAGCCAATAGAGGCTCTAGTGCTCTCACTGGCCCGAGACTTGGGTCACTAGGTGTGACAAAGTGGAACATCCAGCTAAAAGGTCCCTGGAATTCGTGGCATCCTTCAATGGAACTTCCGTTGCACCCGCGAACATGACTTGACGTGAACCCTGCAGACCCTCCTCTTCCTCCTCCTCCTCGATCTTGATAATCTCTCGTCCAATCTCACCTCTTCTCTACCATCACTCGACAACCTCTGAACTGCTTTCTTCGACCTTCACCTGACACGACATCATCAACAAAGCTCCCCTACACGCATGCTTTGAATGACCTCATATCGCATTCCTTAACTTACCTTAATCCAATGTCAATGTCGCCTTGACGGTGATGCCTCCCGTCGCTGCCCATACGACGGGCTCTTCCGATGCTGCCGCAGCCCTCAGAGGCGCAACCCTCGCTTTCAACAAGAAAAAACCTGCACCTCCACCTCCACCAAAGGACAATGGCGCGCTGACAGCTGCGACGTCAGCTGGACGTCCCCGAAGCCCTACAAAGCGGCTCGGAGCACAGAGCACAGGCGGAAGTACAATCGACAACGAGCAATACACCCAAGGTCAGAATGGGGCCTCAATAGCGGCGCGACTGAGACAGCTGGGCTCTAGTCCGGGTCAGCTTCATCCAAGTGTAGCCGCCGGGAGGGCAGATCCTAAGAGCGCAAGCTTCATCGCTGCGACACTGGCGGCCAGTCGAAGTGCTAGTCCAAGTCCCAAAGCTCGAACACCGCGGAGGAAGACTAGCATTGGAGGTTCGACAAGCAGCGGTGAAATAGTTGATTCGGGGTCTATTCCACCAACTGGGTCACTTATCTCGATGTTTGAGCAGAGTCGTACAGGCGATCCTGTGAAACGAAGCACCCCCAAGAGAACCCCTGTCAAAGCGCCCAAGGAACAGGTCGATAGCATCTCAGAAGGACGGATATCATACTCGCAAGACATTCCTTCATTGGAATTGAAGCCAAAACCAAAACCAAAACCAAAACCCCGTCCATTGACACCAGGGCCGCAAACGCCCAGCAAACCACCTCCGGAGTTATTATCACCCAAGCCAACACGCCCCCCCAAACCTGTCTTGAGGCCACAAACACCACCTCAGATCATCACACGCCATGCAACTCACTACCTCTCAACTCCATCTCCGGATCCTCAAAAGCGCAGTCCAAAGCCTATAGTGCAAGAGAAGCAACGGCCTCCAACCCCACCACAACCCAGAGGAGCAAGCAAACCAAAAGTCGAGTCTAAGAGTGTCTTACAGGATAGACCAATGGCTATTACACAAAAACGCGTTGCTCCCCAACTGGAACCCCGTTTATCTCGTCGAAGGCCTAGTCCGCCTACTCCCACAGAGGCAAGGCCAACCTCGGCGCTTACAATGTCTTCAGACGATACTTTCGTGTCTGCGTCATCTGTGCAGTCGCCTGTAAGGGAGTCGCCTCCGCCATTGCTGAGACGACATTTTACAGGTAGCAACCCACCTTCACCGACGAGAGATTTCAGACGCGGCCATATCAAGAGCTCATCGGTCTCAAGCCTCCCACTCGAGTCTCTCACAAGTGCTATTGTGGCGGGCTCACTTGCATCAGCTCGTCTGACACCTCATAATACTGGAGGCAGCCTTGCTCCACCATTGCCTCGGCGACAAAAATCACCTCGCTTGATGCAAACTTTACGGCAGCCGCCCAAAACTACGGAAGAAGATGCTGATCGTCACAAAAAGAAGGGTCTAAAGCTCCATAAAGGAAAGCATGCACATCATGAAGGCTCGCGGAAGAAGTGGCGAGAAGAGGTGACGCCCCGTGAGCGGAAGCGTTATGAGGCAGTATGGGCCTCGAACCGCGGCCTATTGCTGGATACGCCTAACGCGCCCTACGAAGCTATGGACGGGGACTCTTCAGAGTACGTCCTTAACACAGTCGTTCGCGAGATCTGGAAACGCTCTCGCCTACCAGCAGACGAGTTGGCCGAAGTCTGGGACTTGGTTGACCGCAAGGGACAAGGCGTTCTGGGACGCGCAGACTTCGTCGTTGGTATGTGGTTGATCGACCAGAGACTTCGTGGACGCAAGATTCCAACCAAAGTAAGCGCCAGTGTCTGGGGCAGCGCCAATGGCTTGAAGGTGGATAATAAGAGACATGGACATAAACATTAGGGAGATTAAATCAAGTTCGTCCTTTTGCCATAGAGTGATACCCTAGTTAGAACATCCCATCTCGCATAATTCAAGCTGTGAGAAGGGCCATAGGCATCCTTGTAAATAAATATACAGGTCCTATACACTCGAGAATACTCAAAGATGAGTGGCAACAGCACAAAATAGCTATGCATGTTTTGTTGTAAGACTCGTACCGTATATTCAAGTGCGCTCATACAAGCATAATCTATATATTTTAATCCGTAAAATAAATATCAAGAAGGTTCAAACGGCTCATGCATGCTATGTGGGATAGGAGAACCTGTCCAGGTCCCCATCAAGTCTCCATTTCAAACACAACGTCGGGGTTCCACCATCAGAACCTTAGCAGTTGTGGCAATCAAACTCTAATGATTTAGTAGTTTGATAGGGATCCCTTGCTCTCAACGTAGTCCTTGCTGGTCTTGTCTCCAAAAGTGACAGTGACGTTGTACTGGGTGATGGTTGGGCTTCCAGAAGCACCGTAGATGCTCAGCAGAGCAGCGGTGACGAGACCCTTGCCCTTGGTGGCTTCCGCGGGGATGGTGAGAGTCTCCTTGAGAGGCTCGATCTTGTTTGACTCTTCTGTTTTTCTTGTTAGTCATATATTTAGGAGGATGTAGTAAGAGAGAAAGGAAACCTACTCTTTCCGAGGTTGAAGGAATCGGCAACTTGGCCGATGGTGCCAGGGTAGGCGCCCTCAGGGGCGTATCCGAAGACAATGGAGGAGTCGTAGACGCTCTGGATGTAGTTCTCACGAACGATGATAGCCTCGAAGGCCTCACCGACCTTGATCTCCTTGGGGACCTTGATACCGGTGATGCGGGCCTCAGTAAGGGCGAGGAGGGCGGTGGAAGCGGCGGCGATAGAGAAACGCATATTGGCGGTTTTGTGAAGTGTTTGTGAGTTGGATTGGGTAAGGAGGAGTTTGGATGATGTCTTTATGAGTTGAGCTGAGAGTTGTAGGATGATGAGGCTGTTGAAGAGCCGCTGCTTTACCCTTATATATACCCAACCTCGCCTTGATGGTTAATATCATGTCATTAATACAGTCTCATCACCAGGGAAAAAACATAGACAACCCTGCGCCAAGATCTATTTACAGATCGTGACCCGTCATAACTTGTGCAATGCCGATCACTTTTTACCTCATCGATCCAAGCCGCCTCTTCAGCCCGGCACTTGACTGCAGCGCCGGATAATTCGGGGTACACATGGCGCTGCAAGGGCCAAATTTGGCAGCTATTCAATCTGACTGCCGTTTACTGTACTAGGTACTTAGTGAGACCTAACATTAGCATAGCTTACGGCTTCTTTGTGGCTGCGCCAGAATGTTCTTTTTACGCAGGAGGCGCTATGAGGACCTCACATCTAGCGGTCTTCACCGTTGGAATCAAAGCAACGTTGCTGGTGTTCTTGCCGTGGCCAATACGAGCGATCAGCAGTGAGCATGGCAGGGCAGAACCTCCGCTTATTCAACGGGGGTTTTATGCGGGAAACTTTTCAGCGATTGGTAGATCGATAAGTGGGAGAGAGACAGTGTATAACTCGCTCTCAGCATAGGCCGTATTCCCGCCATGTCACCTCAGCATGACGCACTATTCCCCAGTCAGACTGAAGTGGACATGTTAGCGCTGGTACTTATTTTCAGGGCGGGTTGATAGGGTATAATCAAGTACTACACTACAGTGCCACATTTTTGTGCATGTATAATATGAGGCTACTACAAGTTTATTAGTGCTAGCCTAGTTTGCCAAGCGTTGTTACATAGCCCAACTCCCCTATACCACTAGTATATATAGCATATAACTTCGTCATTCCATTGTCAACATGTGCCGAGACCCGCTGCATCAGGAATATCATCTCGTGTTGATGCTTGGCTGACGCTCGTGATATCCAAAGCTAACATTCACTTCTGTCACAAGAGGCCAATGATTGATAATTGTATACTGAATCAGATTCTATGCTTAGTAGTAACTTTTGACTGCCCCATAGTATGGTATCCCAAATTAAAATACAGATGAGAGAGTATTCTACTCCTCCATCTCATCCGCCTCCGCTGCCGCAGCAGCAGCCTCGGCCTCCTTTCTCGCCTTGAACTTGACCGTCCATTCCTGAGCCTTGGCGATCACCTTGTCCTTGCCCTTGCCCTTGCCCTTAGGATCCAGCTTCTCCTCCCATTCGGCCCAGCGTCTGAACCACTTCTCTGCCTGCAGAGGCTTGAGACCCTTGACACGTGTCCGGCTCTCGAAAACGTCGCGGATAGCGGTAGGATCGGACTCGGGAAGGCCAATCTCGAGATCGAGGCGTTGACTCCAGAGATCACCCTGCTTGGGGTAGACACTGAAGAGACCCTCGAACATGGTGCGGCCACGCTCAGGCTCCCCGTTGGGAGATCGGAACTCCAGAGCAGCGAAGCGACTCACTAAGTTCTTGCTGTGCTGTTTACCGAGTTGCTGAGTGGCTCGCGGTAGTAGAGCACGAGCTCGTGAAGGATCCTTGCGGGTAACGTGCAAAAAGTGGGCATAGTTGAGCCAGACGTTGGGAGACTTGGCGCCAAACTTCTTGACCATTGCCTCGAAGAGGGCGTCGGCATCCTGTGAATAAGTTAGCAACTGATGTTCTGCGGGGTGCAACATGAGGGAGCTTACCTTGAGCCTTCCAGACTGAATGTAGATACTGGCCAATCTCTCGTAGACCTCCTGCTCCTCGCTGTATTGACAAGCTCTCTTGAACACATCCTCCACTGTTTGCTTGGTTCCGTAAGCAACCTCCAAGTTGAGGTAAGCCACCCAGACGTTGAGCTTCTCTGTCTCTTCCCGGATGTTGATGGACTTGATAGCTCGCTCGGCAACCTCTCGTGCCTTGGAAAGCTCTGCGACCTGCATTTGGAAAGCCATGTAAGCAATCCACAGCTCTGACGAGTCGGGCTGTCCGAGGAGTAATCGCTCGTAATCGCTAGAGGTTTGGGGACCGTTGGCATCTAGCTCGGCAGTTCGGTCGATCTGGATCTCGTCTCTGCTTCGCTTCTTCTTCTTGGGCTTCTCGACGTTCTTCGATTGCTCTTCAGACTCGGACTCTGGCTCATCGAAGGGATCGGCAGACCACTCAGATTTCTTTCCAGCACCAAGACCCTTTGACTTCTTGACAGGCGCATCCTCCATCTCTTCATCCTCATCAGAGTCTCCATCCTCATCAGAGTCTCCATCCTCATCAGAGTCTCCATCCTCATCAGAGTCTCCATCCTCATCCTCATCGTCTTCGTCGTCTTCGTCCTCGTCGTCATCCTCGTCATCGTCTGAATCTCCAGCATTGTCTGTGCCAAGGATCTGGAGTAGGGCATCGGTGTCATCCATATCCACATCGTCATCACTGACCTCAGCATTGAGGTCAGCACCCGCATCAGAGTCGCTCATGTCAGTATCAGCATCCTCGAAAAGTGAAGGCTTGAGGCCAAATGTGACACGACGCTTGTTGGCATCAACTTCAAGAACACGAGCCTTGACAGCGTCACCCTCCTTGTAAAGCTTGGTGGCATCCTTGACAGGGTTCTCGGCCATCTGGCTGCGATGGCAAAGACCACTGACGTTGTCAGAGCCATCGACCAAGATGAAAGCGCCAAACTCCTCAACCTTGCGAACCTTTCCGGTCACGGTTTGGCCCTCCTTGATGTCGCTGTAGTTGAGAGGAGGCGTGTAGTCTTCGTCGACAACAGAAGACTTCAAGCTCAGCTCCACATGACGAGTCAACTTGTCAACAGCAATAACTCGGCCCTTGACAAGCTGGTCGACCTGGAAGTGATCCTTCCACTCCTTCAGGTAGCGATCTGACAAGTTGGAAATCTTGACCAGCGCAGTCACCTGTCCACCGAGGAGAACGAAAAGTCCCTTATCCGAGACATTCTTGACAAAGCCTCGAACAATTTCACCAGCGTCCAGCTGAGAAACGTCGTTGATCTCCTTATCCTTCACAGGAAGGGTAGAGCTCATGATACGAGAAGGACGGATTGATAGTCGAAGTCTCTTGTTGCTCGAATCCAGCTCCACAATGGCAACACGAACGATATCGCCTTTCTTATGCTTGAGAGTGTTGACAGTGTCAAAATCATCAGACATATCAGGGAGATATACAGGACCTGAAACAGCCTCGCTAAGCTTAACCAGAACTTGACGTTCGTTGACCTTGGTGATTCGTCCAGGGAGAACCATGTTCTGCTTCAGAGCGCTCCATGTAACAGTCTCGGATGAACTAGAAGAACGAGCCGAGAGATCGAGGCGGTTGTTGCGAAGATCCACGCCAGTCACTCTGACCTTCAGAGCCGATCCCACAGGGAAGTTTGCCTCAAGGTCGTTGAGCTGTGAGAGATCATCTGATGCTTCCATGGCAGATATTCTACCACGGACAGAAGGGGAAAGGTTGACCCATAGGTGCTGAGGGCTGGAGTTGTTGACAAAGGCAGTATAGGTTTCACCGACAACGAGGCTTTCGAGGCTGAGGGGTTCGAGCTTCTTGGCCTTGATATCGCTGGGCTTTGCAGTAAGTTCAAGCACAGAGTGTAGCGATCGATGAGAGAAGGGCAAGAATCGGTGATCCTTGGCACTGTGGACTCCCATCACGCGTACAGAGATGGCCTGCTTCTTGTGGTATTTGTCGAGAGGATCCTTGGGATCGGTGATGTCTTCCCACTTGTCGAAAATTTGAGACACATCAATTCGGCCCTGAACCTTGCTGTCGGCGATTTGAACGTTGAGCTGTGTATCCTTGATAGAAGTAATCTTGGCCTTGGTCACGGTTCCAAACTCGATGTCATCAGCAGCCGCAGGCTTATCGTTGGCCTTGCTCTTCCTGTCCAGTTCGGCGGATTCGTCAAAGTCGGCCGGGGCCACCACAATGCGGCGGTGGTCGGGAATGACAGAGACGATCTTGACCTCGATTGACTGGTGCTTGTGCATGCCGAAACCAGGCTGCTCCTGAATATCAGCAGCAAGTCGGGACTTGGGAAGAAGAGCAGTCAGGTTTCCAGCGAACTGGACGAACACAGCCGTAACAGTAATATTTCTGACAAAGGCAGCAACAATCTTGCCTTCCTTAGCGTCCTCGAAGCTAGTGAGAAGAGTCTTCTCCTTTCCAGCACTGACGAGACTGGGCTTGTGGCTGAGGATAACTGCACGTCGGTTCTCGTTCTTCTCAATAATCACAAGATCGGAAAGAGTCTGACCAACAGCAATACGCTTGAAGGCATATTGGTTCTTGGATGTTGACTTATCAGTAAGGTGTCCAACAGGAAGAATAGCCTTGAGCTGGGAGTCAGCAAGTTCAACCAAGACTTGATCCTCGGTCTTCTGCGTGACCTTGGCGGTGACAACGTCACCAAGCTGGAGTTTCTTGAGAGCGTTCTGCTTGTCAAGGCCAAAGGCAGAAGGATCCTTGCAAGACACAACAAGTCTTCTGGTCTCGGGCTCAACATCTAGGACGTGAATGCTAACAACTTGACCAGTTCGGAAGTGCTCATGAGGATCCTTGATATAAGCTTCACTCATCTCGGAGATGGGCAAAAATCCCTGAACGGTGCCAAAGAACTGGATGATGGCTCCTGATGACTGAATCTTGATAATGGTACCAGGGATCTGCATACCAACACTGGCCTCATCGTAGGACTTGATGACAGGGGCCTCCGAGTTAACAATGGTCTTCTTCAAGGTGAGGCGCATCTGCTTCTTGGCCAAGTTGGTTGAGAGAACTCGGGCCTTGACCTTCATGTTCTGGCGGAACTTCTTTTCCGGGTGCTGCAGTCGGACATCGGAAAGATGCTGCTCAGGAACGAAACCAGTAATGCCTTCAGCTACCTTGACAATGAGACCGCTGACTCCCTTCTCGTCAATAACAACCTTTTCAATGTTGCATGTCACAACAGCGCCGACGGGAACATCCTCTAGTCTGAGGTATTCTTGCTCGAGCACTGATTTCTCGAAGGATATTTGGAAAAGACCGTCAATCTCGTTATAACCAACAACACGACCCTTGTGCTCAGAGCCAACCTTGTAGGGGCCGCTAGATTCATAGAGCGCATCTACCTTGCCATCCTTGACTCGAGAAATATGGACGAATCCGCTCAGGCCAGGAATACCAATATCGACGAATAGACCGATCTCGGCTTCAACATGACGGACTGTGCAGGTTTCCACCAAAGATGAGATAGGGAGCACCTGAGTAGGGTTCTTCTTGGAGTCGGTCGACTTGGTAGGGCGCTTCTTCTCGAGGGTGGCAATATGAGGAAGAAGGGAGATTCCAAGCTTGGGCTCCCTAGCACCTGGGAAGTTGCAGATAACTCGGGCCTTGACCCTTGAGCCAATCTTGTAAGCTGTGTCCAGGCTCACACCAGCTGGACCAACACCGGAATGGATGATGTCCGCAGTAACATCGAGGTGACCCATAATCTTTCCAGAAAGACCTCGTCGATCAGTATTGTTGACAAGGACATCGGCCATGGTACCAGGGAGGAAAGTGTTGATGGTAGTCGCATCGGCCGGGACGCTCTTGGGGTTGCCGATCTTCTTCTCCTGGAGGGTGAGCTGCGCAATCTTTCCATTGGCACCCTTGCTGATGACCTGGCACAGGAATACAGAGCCTGGCTGCAATCTTTGCTCATCAATGCTCTTGTCGACTTCGCTTCGGGCGAGGAAAGCACCGAGTTTTTCGATACCGGTATCCATCACAAAACCGCGGTCCTCGACACTGGCAATCGAGGCCATCACCATACTGTTTACAACAACATCGTCTTTCTCCAGACCAGTGTTGGCCTCACTGGGTCGCAGGGACAATTCAATGCGTCGCTTGCCTTTTCCGGCGGTATTCTCTTCGACAGTAGATATCACGTACGCCCTCAAGTATTCGCCAATGGCGAAGATAGACTTGAGGTCGATACCGTCATCGTCAGCATCGTCTTCATCCTCGTTGTCCTTCTCCGCAGTCTCGTTCTCAAGACGCTCTGTCAACTGTTGAGAAACGGCGACGATGGAGATGTGTCCAGTAAGGTTGTTAGGTAGTGCGACTTCGATATCGAGGTTGTTGATTCGTGTGACCTGTACGAGGACGAGAGAGCCCTTGACCAAGTTCTAGACCATGTCAGTTACCGACGCAAATTTGCTATCGAACTCAGAGCCTACCTTGAAGCTGAGACTCTCAACTCTGACTGCCTGTTCCTCCTCTCCGGTCTTTTTATCTGTCTTCTTGTCACCCTTCAGCGCCGTCTTCCGCTTCTTCTTCTGTAGGACTTTGCCGCCAGTGTTGAACTCTTCGTCGCGCATAGCATCAGCCTTAGCCTCAAGCTGAATCTTCTTGTGCTCCAGAGGAGTGAGAATACTGGCGCCGCCTCGAGGCATCATAGCTCCCTCCTCCTTCAACAGCGACACGACAGGAGCCTTCTCAGGTACCTCGGCGCTCTTCTTGGGAGCGGGCTTCGCATCTTTGCCGGCATTTTCTTTTGTTGTAGTTCGAGCTTCCTTTGTGTTCTTAGCCAATTTGGCGGGCGGATTGCCGCCAGGGGCGTCTTTTCGTTTGAGGTTGCTCATTGTGAAAGAGGTTGGCGCATCACCAACTGCTCTGTCTCTTACAAACTTTCTTAGAAGCTGGGTCGAAATAAATTTTCGAGTCTTTCTTTTCCCGATAAGATAAGAGAACAGCCCCACTTGTTAACAGTTTCCCTTCCTGGTGGGGCCGGGTGGAGGGCCCTTCTCACGTTATGGAAGGCCTAGGCAGTCCCCGGCACGTTAATTCAGCACATGACAAGAGCCTCGAAATTAGCACTTTGATAACTCAACAACCACAAACATGCGGGCATATTCTGTTTAATTCTTCAAATCAATGTTGCATCAACGCGACTCTTGATTCGAAATGCTTCCACGTAAAAAGCACCGTCCGAATCCGGCGGGTATGGCCGCGAACAACGACTCTCAGACCCTGGTCAGCGACTCAACAACAGAGGCCCCTACGTCACAATCACAGGCATCAAAGGCGTCACCTGCAGTAGGAGCAGATCAAAACAGCAACCCACAGGCCCCATCAAGACAGCAAACCATGGCTGAATCCGATGTCGCGGCGCAGAGAAATAACAAGGACGTAAGAATATTCTTATCTATACCCAAAGCTTGCTTTCTGTTCTAACAACAACATCTAGACTCGCAGACCAAAGAGTTGGTATGGTTCTTGGCCACGAGCTCCTAAAGCCTCGGCATCAACCTCGGTTGCAAAGGAAAACATATTTGGAGGAAGTGTCAAGTCAAATAAATCATCAGATCTAAGTCGATACGAATCCAGGAAAAGCGACGACAACACCAGTATTCGAAGTACGGCTGGGACGATTAAGACGATGCCAAAGATTTCCGACAACAAATCCGATATGACGATGACGGAAGAAGACGCGCAAAACGATGCGCAAAGCCAAAAGAAAGTGGACATCAAATCTTCGCGAGAGTCAACTACGGTTGCGGAAGCTCCCGAGACACCAAAAGATTTGGGAACTACAGGGTCGACAACGCCCAAAGCGCCAGACTCCAAGACTACCAATGCTCACGCTCAGGCTGACGTCCAACCAAACACATCCGCACCAAGAATAGAGCCTCAACAACAGGCACCCTCTTCAGGATGGCTCGGATGGTGGTCTAAAACACCTTTCACTGAAATACAGACCGCTCCAGTTACAGAAGCGGACAAGACACCAACGGCCGATATTGAAGCTACCAAGGAAGTTGACGAGCCTCGACCTGCCACTCCACCAGCTGAAGCAATACCTGAAGATCAACTATCACCACCATCGAGCGTCAAGGATTCCCGGCCCACGTCCTGGCTCAGGTATTGGTACCCTCCAGCCCAACCCACCAATACCTCGGATGATAAGCCGGATGTTCAGCCACCGCAAGAGATTGAAACGACCTCACAAGATGTCACTATGGAAGATGCACCACCTCCCCCACCTCAGAACGAACCCCCGCCTAAGTCTGGCTCAACCTGGGCCTTTTGGTCAAGGGAATCGCCAAAGTCGAAAGACAATACACCTTCGCTACAGTCTGGAGAAGTGGCAGTAATCGGTCAAGTGTCAGAAGCTCATCCTCAGCCTGTAGCAGAATGCGATGTCTCACCAGCACAAGACAGTGCAAAGGAGGTGCCAAAGGCGAAAGACGCACAAACGCCCGCCAAGACAGGATGGATGAAGAAGAAGCGCATTAGACCTCAGTCGATGGATTTAGATCCCCCATCTCCTTCAGTATCTGGCGCTTCAACACCAACAAGGACGTCAACCCCGAACCAAGATAGTGATAAGGCGGTGTCTAAGGCCGCTTCTTCGGGCCTTTCAATTGCCGAATCGGAATCATCAACTAAACTATCAAGCAATCTACTCTTACCATCCTTCTCGAGTACTTACCATATGAAGGAGAACCCGTCCATTATTAAGCAACTCACACAATTGCTTCTTCGCACACAACAAGCTCCTCCAAACCATGTTTTTCGGGTAGCATCGCCCCCAAAGATTCGAAAGGCCATTGCGATTGGCGTCCATGGTCTATTTCCTGCAACATACCTTCGTCCCATGATCGGTCAACCAACGGGTACATCTCTACGATTTGCAGCTCTTGGAGCTGAGGGCATTCGCAGATGGGCCGAATCACATGGCTGCGGTGACTGTGAGATCGAAAAGGTCGCCCTCGAAGGAGAAGGGAAAATCAAAGACCGTGTAGACAATCTATGGAAACTCATGCTCAACTGGATTGATCAAATCCGCAGCGCCGACCTTATTTTGTTTGCCTGTCATTCCCAGGGCGTTCCAGTAAGTATTATGCTGCTTGAAAAACTCATTGATCTTGGCATCATCACCAATGCAAAGGTCGGTGTTTGTGCTATGGCTGGTGTTGCTCTGGGCCCCTTTCCTGACTATAAGTCTGGTCTACTGATGGGCTCCGCTGCTGAGCTATGGGATTTTGGAAATCCAGAGAGCGAAAACTCCAGGCGTTTCGAGCACGCTCTCAAGCGTGCAGTAGACCACGGAGCTCGCATCACATTCATTGGCAGCATTGATGACCAGCTCGTACCAATGGAGGTAAGTTGACCAAATACTTATGATAACTTCGGATCAACTAACGTCAGTAGTCTGCGGTTTACTCACCAGCAAATCACCCTTACATCTACCGAGCTGTGTTCATCGATGGGCGCGTTCATGCCCCTGACTTTATTGCTCACCTTATCGGCTTCGCTCTTAAGCTTCGGAACCTCGGCGTTTCAGACCATGGCTTGATCCGTGAATTATCTGCCCCTCTTGCCGGCTCTCTCTACTCTGGCGCCGGACATTCTCGCCTCTATTTCGACGATGCAGTATACGACCTTGCCATCTCGCACGCCCTTGAAACAGCACCAGCTGGTTCAACGCCTCCATCGTGTACAATTTCACCGCGTGAGGGCCCATTGACCTCTCAAAATCCATATGTCTTACCATGGATTATGCGTGGCTTGTTAGAAGAGGACTTTGTGCGGACCGAGTTGAGCACAGAAGCGGATGAACTGTTGAAGCAATTTGACAATTGGAAGCCAACCAACAAGGCCCTCAAGGATGTCAAGTATCGTCTTGAAGCTGTACGATCTAAACTTTGATTGGGAAACATTGGCAACTGCCATGATTGATATTAAAGCAAGTATGACCATATTTTGAATAGCGAGCGACAGGAAACACGGCGCATTGCGTAGACGGCACAACTACATACCCAGAATAGGGAGGCATTTTAGTCAGGAGTTTACTGGTAGCAATACTTTTCATAGAGAATGATACACTTGGGAAAGATTCTTTCAAATATTTCATTTATCTGTAGCTTACTGATATACAGTGTTTTGAGTCTAGTAGAGTAGTCGCGTGGGCTCATATAATACATGTCTTCCGGATCATCACGTTTCTATTCCAACCATCCCAATGCCCGCCGCAACCCGGTATATGCTATACAAGAAATCCCACTCTATTATACACCTCCTTCATCATTGGAGAACGTCCTGCGAGTAACTAGCGGGAAAGGCCATGAGTCTCATCACTTGGTGCAATGGAACGTGAAATCTACGACGAGCTGCCGAGCTTCCAGCTGTCGATACGATCTTGAATCTGATCCCAGCTCATGGTATGGCTGCTCACGCCATACGCCTGAGCTTCCTGTAGCACCACAGTAGGCGCACCGCTGCCACCGCCAGGGTTCCTCACCATACCGCCAACAATCTTGGTAGCAACGCGACGGAGGTCTTCTACTGTTAGGTTCTCAATGCGGCGGCACATATCCCGGACGGGAATCTTGCGGCCGTGGACTTGGATAGATCGGCCGAGATCCTCGAGCTCGACCATGCGGCTCTCGAGGTTCATGAGGAGACTGGATCGTAGTTGGTTCTTTGCGCGGGCGACTTCGGCCGGTTGAAGGCGGGAGAAGCCTGTTGTTAGTGTCAGGGCGCGGAGCTCCTGGCACATAACGTCGAGCATGGAGGCGGTACGGCCGGGGAGACAGCTTGCTGAGATACCGAAAAGGCCGGAATCAGTGTAAGAGTGGTTAAAGGCCATGCATGACTCGACCCAGCCGTGCTGGTTCAGAACGTTGGTGTACAGACGAGAGTACATGCCCTTGCCAGGTCCACCAGCGGAGAAAGAGCCACCACCGCCAAGAAGGGTTTGAAGTGTAGCAAGGGCGTAAATGTCGTCAGAGGCAACTGGGAGGCCCTCGAAAGCGAGGTGGATATGTGTGAAAGTAGGTTGGCCGCTTAGATTAGGTGGTTGAGCGGGGAGTGAGAGGAAGCCACCGGTATACTTTGAAGGCAGCGCGATATCGCTTTGAGTGGGGAGGTTTTCGAGGTTCTGAGAAGCGGGGGAGGATGTCTTGAAGAATCGTGAGAGCAGGCCAGAAGATGACTGTGGTGATGAGGAGGCTGAAGATGCGCTGGCTTCGCTGTCTGATAGTTCGCTTTCGCTTGTCTCGGACCCAGTCGTTTCTTGGACTCGCTGTCCGCCCTTCTTCATATCACCGAAGAACTCTTCTGTTAACCGAACTGCCTCGTTGTGCTCGACTCCAGCGTATGCCACAACCATTCTCTCAGGTCGGTAGAAGAGATCCCGGTACGCCAGAACGGTGTTTCTGTCAATAGCGCCCAATCTCTCCTCCGGGCACAGCAACGGGTTTCCAAGTGTGTTATCCTTAAATGCAGCAGTGTGCACCAATTCGGGCAGGATGAGCTCCGGCTTGCTCCAGATCTCTCGAATCTCATATCGTGCTGTCTCGATCTGTTCCGCAACTTCCAAATCGGTAATCTGAGGATCGCGGATCGTCTCAGCGAGGAGTTTAATAGTCGGGGAAACGGCGTTATTGAAGGTAGCGGCTTGGTACATCATGCTCTCTCGCGACGAGGCACACTGGATGTTTCCACCTAAAGCTTCGACCTGTTCGAGCATATCGTCCGCGGAGCGCTTCGACGTCGACTTGAAAGCAAGACGGTCCATAATGTGGGAGACGCCACGAAGGGAGTTGTTTTCGAACCGAGATCCGCCCTCGATATAAACACCCACGCCGGCAAAGGATCCGGGGAGAGCTTCTGAAGCAACTCGCAGGCCATTGGGAAGTGTTGTGACTCGGTCAAGTTCTGTAGGATCCTGATTCCAGTTAGCAAACTATTCCCAGGCACAACTACAGCAAACATTGCGAACCATACCTTCTCAATACCCTTCACCTCGACCGTGGACATAGGCCTCCGCGCCAACGAGAACTTGGAAGCTTGACCCAGGACTCGCGAGCACGAGGCCCGGGCCTTTGATGGCAGGCCTGTGCTAAATTGTCGTAGCATTGTTATAATGCGCCAGTGGGCAAGGAGAAAGAAAATATAAATGTTTACCCTATTCCAGCAAATACAGAGAAATGCAAAGAAACGATTCCTTGTTCTATGGTCGCTGGCGAATGAGTTTGCGACTAAAGCCGTCGAAATTTAGCACGCACCCCGGCCAATCCGCCCGCACTCGGCGATTAAGCCGGATCATCTCGGTGCCGGGAGCGCGGCGACCCTGATGACATAATGGCAGGAGCATCAATATTGAATGATTGCAGGCTTACAAGAACTTTATTGCTATGCTTGCAGCGTTATCTGGCTTCTAGCAGATATTGAGTTTAGGAGGATCTATCTCTAGTAGTTATCTTGAGGGCCTGTATAGCATTTTGCGAAATAGATAAAATCCTGTTAAGATTGGCACTGGAATACCAGTCATAAACAGCGAACAGGAGTCACGAATAAACTACACAATATCGTTGGTTCTTTCATTTGCTCCGTGGGCATGTCTATTCAATTAAATCCTATTCATGAACCAGTGTTGAACAATTGCATCCTATGCCATAGCAACGTACGCTTTCTGGTGTCTAAATTCTCTTTATATATCCTTAACGAAACCCAAACAGAACAACGCTGTCAATTTCATAATCAAGCTCCGCTGTTTTCCACTGCGGGTGGTGGTGTAAAACTCCATCAACGCCTTTGCTGTGAAAACAAGACGAACCATCATAACGCCATATATGTATGTAGATGAATCCCAAACGCCGCTCTGTGATAGAGGGCAATTGAGTATTCTTTATGCACAAGACCTTCGAACAGTGCGCAAAAAGATATCCTTATCGAGATGTGGTGTTGGCTTCGCTCGCATCCGGTTGTGCTGCTGCATCTATACTTGTCATTTCGCCTTCTGTGGCGCTCACTGTACGGCCGGCGCTGCCATCGAACACCCAAGGCCCAACATTATTACGGGGGGTGATAGGGCCCTCATTGCCGCCTGGAGGCGATGGCGTTCGGCTATCTCCGAGCTGACTCGATCTTCGGGCACCTGAGACAGCATTTCTGATAGGCAAAGGTTCGGAGATAGCATGGCTGACTTCGTTTCGTCGAGGCGTTTCGGGCGTGATGTTGACAGTTACGTCCATGTGGTCATCCACCGTGTTTGACCGCTCGGGTGTTGAGGCTCCAGAGTCGGGGGCTGGGGGCGCTATTTCGGTTTCCGGTTCGGTATCAACCTGAGCTGGGGTTGACGCTTCCGCTTCGGCCTGGTCTTTAAGCTGCTGCCACTCTTCGGCGAGTTCATCCACATCGGCTTCCAAGTCGGCACCAGCACGACAGTTGGGACAGATAAAGATAGGATATTGGGGAGAGGTGAGTAGTGACCTGACACACTTGAAATGCCATGTATGTGAGCAGGGCGCCACAAATAATGATTGGCAGGGCTAAAAATAAATAATCAGTAAACGTGAATAAGGCATCGATATTAAAGATGAACTTACAGCAATAGAGCTCAGACAAATAGAACAATCTTGAGAGTTGGCACCAGCTGCCCCACTGGACGCCATTGTCTGCAACCTTTTGTGTGCGGCCATGCTGGTAAGAAGTTAGCATTAAAGTTCAATAACGTTGTAAACCACAACATACTTGTAAGTGTTGAGCTTGTTTTGCCATCCACGGTTCAACTCGAGGCGCATCTTTACACATCGAAAGATCATTTCCTCTCCTCCCTTAAAATCGATTCCAAGCTGCACAATATCTCCATCGTTGATAGGGAATGCCTTGCTTTCTTGTGAAGGAGGACTCAGACGAATGTGGTTCAAAAACGTGCCTGAAGAGCTTTTGACGTCCTTGATGTACCATTTTCCATCCTCATACCAAAACTCACAATGGCGACGACTCACGACCTTGCTCTTGAAACCCACCGGTGCCGCCGATGGTTGGTTTCCAGGCATATTTGACATGCCATGGCTATCGCGCTCTGAGTAACGTCCGACACGGATCTTCTCAGAGCCTGTAGGCAGTGTCCTGGAGATGGGGGGAAAGGTCAAGGACGGGCGTGTAGAGCGCGGGTCGTAGTAGGCCGAGAATCGAATTGACGGGGCAGTCTCAGGGGTTGACGATCCCCCATCGCCGGTGGCTGCTTGAGATTCCGACATCGTGTTCTGGTCTTGATTTGAGTTTGCGGCGGCGTGAGTGTCTGCGGTGGTAGGGGCTTCTGGCACAACGGTAGTGGGGTCGTTAATGTCGGCAGAATGCTGTGAAGATGGCACAGGGGCAGAAATAGGCGCGATAGATGATGCAGGAGAAGATGTAACGGCGGCAGCAGCAGCAGTAGAAGCAGGAACCGATGTTGGAGGTAGCGCGGGTATCGATGTTATGGTGGTCGCAGGAGTTGATGTCAAATTCCTCACGGGATCGGGTGTCGAACTGACGAGGGTCAAGTGGTTGGAGTTGGTGTTCTGGGCTCCAGTGGGAGGTCCACTCATGGTAGGCGAATGGCTGAGGGATCGCGTGAGGCTAAAACCATGTCGATTGGGGGACGTGCTGCGTGCGCTTGCTGTGCCTGTGCCGCTGACTGCTGCACCGGAACCATGGTGGTTGTCGCGCGAGAGTAAATGGTTTTGTGTGTAGCTGCGCAAGTAACTGAGACCTCTAAGACGACTAGGTCTTGAGGTCGAAGTCGAAGACGACTGAGAAGGGCCCGCAGGCGGGGAGACAACTGGCTGGGTGAACATTTGGGAGAGTGATAAATCAGGCAGTTTACCCAAAAATGGAAAAAGAAAAACAAACAGCAAGGCACTATAGGTGGTCTAGGTGCTGTATTGCAGCCTGTGTAGCCAAGAACAGGGAACAGTTAGGCGGGTGCCTTGCAAGGGTATGTATGGCTTTCAAGTAAAAAGCAAGAAAGAAGGGGAGGGAGGATTGCGAATGGGAAATGCAAGTGCCAGACAATGGTATTTGAGCAACTCTAATGGTTCTAAGCCGAAGCTAGAAGGGTCCAAGGAGAGGGAGAAGCACAATGCGGCGCAATCTAGATCGGATACGGTCAAAGAGAATTGCACTGCGATGAGCCTGTACAGTAGAAGAGTCGGTTTAATTTCACACCAAGCCCTTGCTTTCTGTTTCTTGTTGTCTTTCTCTGTTGGCTTGCTTGTTTTCTGAGACTGGCTGCAGACGGCGACGTGACTGAAACCTTGAGCTGAGACAAACGCTTGCTCGGCGTTGCAGTGTGAGTTCAGAAGAGTACGGAGCAAGAGGGAGGTCTTATGATGGCGAATAACGTATCAGACAAGAGGAGACTATCGATTCGTCTACAGAGGGCGGGGGAAAAGCTCGGTGATATGGATTGTTGAAGTTGGAATTGCCTTTTTTGACGTTCTGTCCTGCCTTGCAGATCGGTTCTAGACTGGGGGGCGATGGTTCGTTCCGTTAATGGCATGGAGAGAGTTACGAGAGTGGAGAGGACGATTCTATTCCGACGCAGGATCCGACAACATTGATGAGTAGGATAGAAAAAAGCAAGGCAATAAGACCAATGTAAGTAATTGGAAAGTGTAAAAAGAGGAGGAACAGAAACGGAAACAAGAATAGGAACAGGAACAGGAATAAGATGGAAAGCTGAACCTTGATCTGGAGGTTGGGTTATTTACGCTTTGGCTTGGCGATGCGATGGATTAGAAAAAAGAGCAGCAGCGGCGCTATTTCGCAAAAAGAATAAATGGACCCCGTCAAGCGAACCGGGGATGGCGACAGGGGTTCACGCGCTGTGCTGACAGGGGTAGTTATCTCCTATTGGACAGGAGTGTCTGAGAGGGGGCGACTTCTCCAGAAAAGAAGAGGAGATGAACAAAACACAGAGACTCAAAGGGGGGTACCCCAGCACCGGAAAGACGTAAAGACCAGCATGGACCCGACGATAAAAGCCAGGGAAACGAACTTGTTTTTTTTTTGACAGACGTAATTAATTGCCCGAAGACAAAGGGAAGGCTGGGATTTGGAGATGGTTAAAATAAGGGTCTCTCTAGTGTATTAGCGCACCAAGCGGGCAATTCCACCTTAAACTCTCGCCAAACTTGATTTCATACAGGTATCCAACAACGAGGGACCCCGAGATGGAGGTGCAGTAGTGCCAAAGTGGACAATCGAACAAGACAAGGGTCCATTGGATGGGCAACATCAACAAGGCTGGTACGGATAGACCATTGCACTGTACTTTACCATGCTCTACTGTACTCTACTGCAAGGCGAGATCACGCACGAGGCCAAGTGATCAAACCTGCGGTTCAGCGTTCAGCGTGATTCGGCATGGCCGTTCTAGAGCCATCTCAGCTCCATTTCTGCCCAAGACCCTCTGGACCCTAGCTGTCCAGACTGCACTGCAAACTCGAAAAGGGTGTCTTGGCGGCGGGATCCGCAGGTGGCCAAATACTTGCATGCACCGTACTCCGTACACGTACTGTAGTAGGTACTAGGATAGGTAATGGTATTTGCTGACACGAGCAATTGTCATTCTTTGTGATCTCTTTTCCATTTTTGTTGTCGAATGTCTAGAAATGCGCTTTATTAATTGTTAATATGACATCGGCATACAGAGCATGCGTTCCTGGCTCATCCGCTCATATCCTTGTATGATCCACAAGCGAATATCCATCATGACATAGATTCTCCATCTTTCATCTCTCCATCAACACCCAAACCAAGACAAACCCAGCCATCGCAGACTGATTTATTAAAGCGGGAAATACTCACTGATATCATGCAACTTAATTGTTAGACCGCAGCCCCATTATCTAAACTTGGCAAAGGTCGTATTATGAACGGAGTTTGAGTTTTTAACCATCGTATGGTAAGATCATATCATATCGTATCAACACCGAGTGCTCAAAGCATACTGCTGAAATAGAGTAGTACTTTTCTCCTATTTAGTGACTTCTCAATCCTAATGCCACGTCCCAAGCCTTCGTCTACTCCTCTTACTTACTCTTCTCCAATTTCCTACTCAATATCCAATGCACTCATCCAGGTGTAAGCCATCTCAACCAAGATGCCCCTAGCTTGTTTCTAGAAAAACATGAAAAGGACTTTTTACTCCAACGTTTTTCCAAAATTCCGACAACTGAGGCTTAAACTCAACTTACACCTCGTACTCACTCGGGTTTGTACTACACAGCAAGATATTCGCCGCTAGACCAGACCATCAAGTACCTATCTAAAAGACCGCCACCAGAATCTTCTGGACCTTTGGACCATGACCCGAAGAGTGAAAGCGCCCGTACCCAACCGGACTTGAAATGCGGCAAACAAGAAAAACTCGAATGGCAAAAGGGGATTTTGCTGTGAATTGATGCTTTAGAGGCCCCCCTGAGGCTCACGATAAATCACCTCCAATATCCAAAGAAAGTCCCCGATTCTGTGGTACTCAATGTACTGCCGAGGTCATCCCCACATCGGAACCAAAAACGCAGAATGTAACCCATGATATCATCATCATACCCTCCCTTCTCTATTCCCTCACACTCAACTGTCATGCCACCACCAGGCATCGTCTGCTTTGCGCACCATGAAGAAGGTTTCGGGAGATTCCGATATAACGTTATTTGTACTAATCTAACCAAAACAATCAGTATCAGTATCAGTCATATCGCAGGTGAAACCCTTCTATGCTAGCTAGGTACTCTACTCTATTCTAGTGGATTCCGCTAGTTCCGCTTCTACTTCAACCAGAGCATCATGAGACACCAACAGAGACATGACTCTTAAAACGTCACGAGACCATGGCATGGGCAAGTCATCACGCGAAGAAATCATGATGTTTTGAAACAGTCGCCGATCTTGACAGCCCAGTCTGTTAGTGCGTGGCTGTATTGGGGGTCCAACTGGAACGCCTCAATAAAACGACTGTCGGAATAATATTCGAAAACCGCCTTTGCTTCTACGTTAACTATACAGCCACTGCAATCATTGGCTTGACGTATGGAGCCAGGGCGTCAAACTCGGTTTCCGATGAATTGTTGTGTTACTGTCTCGTCGTCATGATAGCGATTCATGTCCTTGAATGTTGTTATTATGAAAATACGGTCAAACAATGAGTTGTATGTGTGCCTCTAACGAATTACAGCACAGGCGGGCAGAGCTAACTCTACTTCTTGAAAACGGATTGGCCCAATCGCTCGATCTCTCGTCCCTCTTGTGTCCCCCTACCCACTTCCTCAAGAAGTCTCTCCCACGACTCGCTGTCCTTGAGTCTCACAGCTTCTTGCGCCGCCTTTGTGCGCATGCCACACTTCTCATACATAGTAATCGTCTCTCCAGCTTCTAAGCCTGTACACTTGGGAACAAACACAGATGCCAACCGTGGGTTGCCGGCTTGGAGAGTGAGGTTGAAGAAGGGCTATGGTTTGTCAGTTACTGGTTCCACTCTTCATCGATCTTGCAGGCTATAAGCTCACCTCCCAGCCAATAGGGCTTTTCCTTGTCTTGGAGATCTCTTCGATCTCGTTCCAGTCTCGTTTGGCTACTAGTGCTCGTAATCTGCAGGAACGAAGTTAGCCATTAGTGAACGTTGTTCCTGATGCCAGGGGGCTCCTGGGAAACAGGTCCACTTACCGAGTCCACCATGCCACTTTCTCAGGGACCTTGAACTCGCTCTGGATCTTTTTAGCCCTTCCTTGGTAGCCAAGCCGAATAAGCTTAAACATGGTTTCGTTGACGCTTAGACCCGTAAAGGTATCCGTCAGGTCCCGGTCAAAAGCCTCCTGCATGCGCAGCAGAGTTATAGCCTCTTTCAGAGCATGAACCTCAAATGCGGACTCTTTAGAGTCTGCGAGTAGTTTTGCCGCCAGAGTGAGCTTATCAGATGATGTTCGGACATCAGGCTGCTTGAGTGATTCGCGAATAAAGACGTTGGAACCGTCTGTTCGACGGTCATCCTGGTAGTAAAGGTCTTTCAGAAGCGTATTATCGCCCTCTTCCGTAGCCAATGCTTCCACCAGAGCTGTTGCTGTCGGTCGTGCGTTGATAACCCTGAAAAATGCAGCCAGGGGCAACTTCTTCTTGAGCTGCAATAGGACTGTCAACATTAGATCTGTGTCCCCACTCTCGACCGCTTTGTCCAGAGCGAGCTCGTCTTCCTCCATACTCAAAAGAAGCGGGACTTGCCGACCACCACGAGGTTCATGATTGAGAAGCTCCGTAGCAAGTCGTCCTCTTCCCTCCTGATATGCTGCACGTGCAATCTCCTCAAAGGAAATTCCAGGCTTGCCAGATAACCTCTCAACAATCAAGCGGCAGATAGTGTCATCGTCCTCGCCTCCTACACGGACCTTGCTCGACGCCCAATGTACGTAGATCCGGTCTGTGGGTAGCTTGAGATAGCCCGCAATCTTCAACGCAAGAAGGTACTCATGGCGGTTAAGCAGTCGCCGTATGAGACTCTCTGGTGTCAAACGGTGATATTGTTCAAAGGACAGTGGCATGCCGACCTTGTAGTATCGCACAGCATTGAGCACGCGCAGGGTCTCACACATATCAACAAAGTCGTCGCTGTTATAAATATCGAGCACAGATTTGCCAAATGAGGCGGCCTTGAGTAGACGCTTCTGCCAATGAGTGTCAAACTCACGTCCAGCTGCATTGACACAAGTATCCACCGCCCCTGTAAGGTTAGGTCGTATCAGCTGGATATAGTCATCGGCTTTGGGAGACTGAAGTTCCAATTGGCCCACAGCATCTAGTAGAATTGAAGCTGGGGATGAATCCGAAGATTGACCAAAAACCTCAAGGGTGTCTCGTGGCACTCTTTCCAGAAACTCGCAAAAGTCATTCGTGATGAGACGAGCACCGTCGTGTTCTGTAAGATGTTAGCAGAGTACCATGGTAGTGAACAGAGGACATACCAGAGACAACATGGACTCGCGTGCTATCATAGATGTATGAAGATGAAGAATCGCCAGGCCCAATAATATGCACTTCATCCTCCCAAGCAATAAGGGCATCAGTTCCACACCACTCGACATACAGAGGCGGAGTTTGGGAATCAGAGTCGTGTTCGAACAACCGTTCTTGGAAGTCACTCGATATGACATGGGCCTTTCCATTTACAGCATACAGATTCACGTATCGACCATCTGGAGAAACACTGATATGGCTAAAGGGTCCAATATCGAGGAAGCGGTCTTCGCAATCGGTGGCATCAACAACGTACACAGTCTTCTCGACACTCAATAGCACCTCGACAGACCTAGATAACGTGTGGTTTGGTGAGACGATAGACCATGCGTGAATCTCGCCCTCTGGTGTCTGAGCTAGAGCCTTGGGTCGGGGCTCTGAGTATGATGAAACTGTCACAAGTGAGTTGTTTCCTAGGAGAGCTACCATGCCATGATCGTAGAATCTGTCTCGTCAGCTATAAGAATACAATTGTGGATGTTTCGGAGTACGTACCGACATGACTCAACACTATAATTATCGGCACCATGGCCTAAGGAGAACTGTGTGAAGTCTCCTTGCAGGTCATAACAACGGACTGTACCATCAGCAGTAACGACAAGTAAAGTCTCATCCTCGGACCATCCAAGGCCTTTGATGGTACCTTTGTCCCAAGGAATACTGCGAAGCTTCTGGCCAGCAAGACTGTAAATATCGATTGCTGGTTTAGCTGATCGTCCTGGTTGATACGCCAGGAGCTTTGTGTCGTCGCGCCATAGTGCTGAGTAAGGTCAGTATGTTTACATTGAAGGCAAACTCATGATGAGTAGTCAATGAAGCTCATGATGACTAAAATTCATGGAACCTAGCTGCCGCACTCACCTAAGGCTCCAGCATACGGAGCTCCAGTAACGATATAATTATCCAAGTCGAGATCTTGGTCAAAGACACTTGTATACTGCTGCGTCTTGCGGAACCACCTGTCCCCGACACTCTCCCAATCGGCTCTCGCGTGAAGCGTGTCCATGTCGCGTTATCTCATGTTGCAACAGAATTCTTTTGGTTGCAATAAAGACGCGCCTGCAGCTGAATACTGTTCGTCAGCTGTGCACTATGTACAATACGATACGGTCAATGAGAGCTGCGAGCTTAAGTGCTGGCTGCATCATACCTTACCGTAGGACGTTGCTAGGCACACGGGCGGCTATTCTCCGGGCTGTTTTAGCGGTCGGGTAGGCGCTTTGTCCCGTTAATTTTAGGTTACTTTTAGTGGTCGGGTTGCATCATCTCACATGGCAGGAATGAGCGGTGCAAGTCACTCTCTTAACTGAAATCTCTCGTCATTCTTTCCTTGTCCTATCTCATCCATCATCTGTCCAACACTATCTTCATCTACTCCACGCAACAGAAATCTTCATTCTCTTGCAATGCCGAACTGGCGAGATGAGTATCTCTCATCCATCAAGGATGTAGAGCTTAACAATCCCGTTAACATGGAGCTCGTTCAGTCCTGTCCGTAAAACTACCCCCCACCTGAACCCCTCCTTCTGTTGCGACATCATCAGACGAAGGGAACCAAGATACACATAGAATTGAACTGACGATGCTCATAAGGCTCGCAAATGGCAGATCGCATATCTGCGCTTGAAGCTGAAAAGAATGGACTGGAAGCGCTCGTCGCGAATAGCGGAAAGACGTCTACACAGCCCACCGAACCCTCAAACAACGATCCTGTTGTCGCCCAGCTGAAACAGGATCTCGCCGAAGCCCTGCGATCAAAAGGCGTCACGGAGAAGAGGCTACGAACAAGCGAGGAAGAGTTGATGCAGTCGCGATCGAAACACAAAATCGATACGAAATCGATACGAGACCTTACGGCGGATAGGAGTGGTCTTACCACCAGGCTAAAAGATCGGGAATACGAACTGAGGGAAAAGCGCAAGCTTATTGAGGTGCGTAATGGATTCTGACCACTGGAAAATGCCACAATTAGGACTTACACCGGACCAGCAAGTACAAGATGAGATGATTGCGCTGAACCTTCAAATGTCAATGGCCGAGAAAGAAAGAGACAAAGTCAAGAAAGAAAACAAGGAATTGGTGGACAGGTGGATGAAGAGGATGGCACAGGAAGCAGACGCTATGAACCTTGCCAACGAGCCCATCCTCGGGAAAGGACGATAATCGGCTATCCACCGAATAACCAATGGTTCTGAAAAACAATGCTCGATATCACGAAAAACAAAGTGCTATATGGAGTATCCTGTAAGTCCGAACATGTCCTTATCCCGCTGTATGCCCGTCTGTCCAACCCAACCTTCTTACAACTTGTTCTCTGCCACTGCGTGCTGATGAAGCTTCTATAGTCTACTTTCGCGTCGAAATAAAGTACGGTCCTCCTGCATTAGTCCAACTCACATAGCCCTCGGGGTATATGCACTCTTCCACCTCCAGGATGGTGCTGCCAACATCGTTGATGTTGTGGTTGTTGTTCTTTTCGGCGACAAAAGATTTGAGCGACACGATCTTACAACCCGATTTCAGATCGAGGAACATTCGAACAAGGTCGTCGTTCAGCTGCGAGGTGAAGGCCTTATTGTTGACCAGGACCACGTCGGCTCGCTTGAGAGCTTCATGGATATGCAAATTCTTGCGGAAATCGCCTCGTTCCAGATGCACTTTGCCTGGTCGGACTCCCCAGAGCATGCATCGTGCATCGAATTCCTTCTTCTGCTCCTCGGCAAGATTGCAGGCGTTTTCCATCATCTCGCAGCCCCAACTCTCACAGCCGATCTCGAGCGCCGCTTGCAAAACCACATTTCCAACACCTGAGCCTAAATCCACGAAGACCTGGCCTGAGGTCATTCGAGTCTGCTCTACCAAAATCTTAGAGATGAATGGGTGTAAGAGTTCGCCATAGACATAGTCGGTTCCATTCTCATACTTGGAGAGAAGTTCCACCTTGAGGGCCACTGTTCGGTCATAGATCTGATCGAGTATGAAAGCCACAAGGTGTTGAGGGAGCTCGTGCATCTTATCGAGATTCTTGGCAATTACGCCGTCCTCGACTAGAGCACGAAGTTTATCGTTGTACTCGCGCAAGGCTGCCTTGAAACCCATCAAATCCTGAATGTTGCGGTTGGATGCCTTTTCCAGTCTTCGGATAATACCACCGTTGGGGTTCGTAAAAGGCTCAGCCTCCTCCTCGGTCAGGTATGTCTCGGCTACATGGCGAACCACCTTGATGCTCGCTTCGACGGCATCAATCTTGTCTTTTCCCCATACGAGTTCGTATCTATAATGATGTCAGCTTTGGTTTCTGAGTGGGGTAGCAGGATAAACTCACTTCTCACGGGGTTGTAGACTGGGGTATTGTAATCTGATAGACACCTCCTCTTTTTGGGCGCCCATGACAGGTACGCACTTGTGCTCAAGCGAAGCCACATCGACGGCGTGAATGAAGCTTCGGCTGTCCATACGATCCTCGAATGCTCTTGCACTCCTCAACTTGCGTGTAGGGTCGACAAAGCTACCATCCTCAGTGCCCTTGCGTTGTCGCTTAGTATCAAGGGTCATCCATCCATCATCCTCGCCATCGCTGTCTTTGTCGAACTCGATGCGGTCGCTGGCCGGTGATCGACGCGACACGGACGGTGCCTTACGCTTACGTTCCAGTCGTCTCTCATCAGAAGACGAGGGATACGGCGAGTGGCTAGCTTGTCGTGCCAGAGGTTTCGGAGATGGACGGTGAGAGGACGAGGAGCGAGATGCTGAGCCACTCAAGATGGCATTCGGCTGCTTAGGTTTAGGTTTCGGGGCAGGTCGGTCGACGACAACCTTCTCGATCCTGATCTTGGGCGGGTCGATCTTGAATTTGTTGTTTTTGTTACCAAATAGACGCATCTTGTATTAGTAGGAGGCCAGTCCTGGTGATTTGACGTGTCGTGAGGAGCGAAGATGGGGTCTGACTGTGCTTGTCAGGGATGGAGGGGTTCGCGGTGGCGGGCGTGTCTGGTCTCGGGCTTCCGGCAATGTCGCGCAACGGGTAGGAACTAGATTAAAGAAAAGGGTAATAACAGGGGGGAAGAGTACAAGAAAAAAAATGGTGAGAAGTAAAATGTCGGAATGTTTCAAGAGAGTAGAAATATTAGCGGTCAGATGTGAGGATGGTCTGTTTATGTCGTGACTCTTTCAGTATCGCATCGTGGCACTCTAAGGATATGCAGAGTTCAAGTTTCGAGGCGAAGTTTGGGCATCCACCACGAAATGGCTGAGTGGCTGCCTTTGTTAAATGAGTGGATTTCCCCCCCAGGCCCAGCTGATGTAAGGCTTTGGGGGGGGCTAGGGGGATCAAGCAGGGGCCATGCACGCTGCAGGAGGTCCCCTGGCCTGGAGGGAGGCCGCTAGGCTAGGCAGAGTCCCCGCTGTAACTGTCCGCTGCCCTGGATTTTTGTTTGCCTTGAAAGAGAGGCGTTGAGTGGTTCGATTTTTCGCGGTGGAGACCACACGTTGGGCACGTGGGGGCTTTCCCTTTCAGCCGCAGATGGATGCCTGGAAGGAGCCTAGGGAGCTTACCCTGGATTGGATCACATGAGGAATCTTTTGTACAACAGTTGGATGGGCGCTAGCTGGCTGGTTATGAACGTTCATGTCTTTCCTCTGTAGGTATTCTACTTCTAATTTCTTTCTTCTGTTGGAAGATTAATCACCTAGTCTCAATGGAATCACGTGCCCTCCGCGAGACTCAACTTCTTTGTTTGGAGGAAAACGAGAACTCATGATTGTTATCTGATCTACATTGTTCATGTGTTATTCGCAAGAACAATATTAAAAATGATCGGTACAGTCATTTGTATCGAAAATCCTCTCCATCCGGTATACAGTATTCAACATGGTAGTATCACGAGAATATGCATTGCCCTCCGACTGATAGGATGAGGCCACTTGAACGTCATCCTCCAGGTGGAAATCAAATCCTTCTCTTTCATGGAAATATGAAAATAGAGTCGACCTAAAAGTTTGATTAGTTACACTGGATCGTGAAAGAATCTGGACCTGAACTTACCGAAACTTGATCAAATGAACTCCTGCGCAGGCGTCCACAGCGATATGTAAACCACCAACATCGACATGGCCGAGTCGACTGTTCATGCTCATGCTGGCTGGTGTAATCGCCACTGGAAGGCTGGTACCTGCTATCTTGATTACAGAATTCCATGGCCGGAGAAAGGAAATTCCACAATCTCTTTGGGTGGAAAAGCAATCGCTGCACTCGACATAGTTCTCCGAGTCGCCCCCGAGAATCAAAGTAGGTGACTCGTGACCGCAGTTGAGAAGCTTTTTTATCAGGCGGTCTTTAAGATCGAAAGAAACGATTGGTTCGTGCTCCCATAGCCGCCCTTGACGGCAATGTGGAAGAGCCCTGTGCGTAGTGTCGTCCGAAGAGTTTTCGATAGACCGCCTGGGGCATCTTGCACACTTCATCGGGTTCTCTCTGTTTCCGAGTTCACAAAGAGGGTATGAGAGGGTGAGCTCAACGACTCGCATCTTCTCTTTATGCATCCGACTACTAGCGTCTTCGATCTTCTTGCGCAACTCGTCCATGAATGATTCTAGGGTCTTGATAGTCCACGTGTTTTCGTCAATGGGAAGAGCAAAGCCTGAAAAGTCAGGTTTGGAAGACATGTGTCCTTTCAGACGAGCGCGTAGTTGTTCGCTGACCAGGGGCTTGCGTCGGAAGTACCAGGACTCTGCAAGCTCGAGAAAGTGGTCAACACACAGAGTTGCGTCTCGGTCATGAGGATAGGCCTGGAAGTACTCGAGATCCTTCTCGGCTTCAGCCTCTGACCAATCCTTGGCAAAAGTATCCTGGCCGAAAGATTTGATGCCAAAGTCAAGCTCTTCCTCATATTCTTCCTCGATGGTTGAAGCCTCTTCATCGCCCTCGTAGCCTGATCCGGTAGGCGATTGAGGGAAAGGGTTCTCATCAGCCTCCTCATCGATGAAGTCCGGTAACCAGTCGGGGGCTTGAGGCGATGAGTGTTCTGTCTTTATGATCTTGCATGGAATCGGACTGTCATCATGTGCTTTGGTTCGCTTTCTCTTCGAGGGTGCACCAGGTGTTTTAGCCTGTGAAAGACGCTTTGGTTGGGTGGGTGTGGTTCGTGACTTTTGAGCAACTGTAGTAGCTGCTGTAGTCTTGGTTTTGGAACGCGTAGTAACCATTGTTATTAGTGTATTAGAGCTGTTTGTGTTTGAAATGACTTGAAGTATATTCGATGTTGTAGTATTCCATGGCCCTTATGTACCAAGTCTTCAAGTATGGGCCTGGTGATTCTCTGATGCAGTAGTCTTTGACATCAGCGAACATCGAAACAGTGTTCCGTCATCAAAGATATCTCTATCTTAGTTGAAAAGATTTACTTGAGTATAGACAAAGACGACGATTGCATTGTAAAGTATTTTATTATCTTAACCACGTCAAGAAAGATATTTGTAAATTCTTGGGATCAAGGTCTTCAAGGCTTCGAGGTAACAAAGGAGCATCATATCGGTAATTGGTGTGTCTTCAAGTAAATGCTGTGACTTTGTAACAACTTCTCGTCAGTGACCTACTGTAATAATTTGGAGCCATGTTACTAGTCCAGTAAATACAGTGTATAAATATCTCTACCCAATACAAATGACTAAAGTCATGAATCATAAAATCTGCGATAAAATACACTCTCAATACCCCCCATGCATGAAGTTCAACGTAACTCCTAATAATGGAACCCAGGAAAGCCCCGTACCAACCCAAATCCAAATCTATGAAAAAACTTTTTATCTATTTTTATCACCGTAAAATCATAATCGTGTAAGCTCAGTACAAAGCGTGATCATCTTTGTCGTAAAGTCGTTGAGGACAAAGGCATTATTGATGTTCGTGGACAAAGGCATTAGACATTTTTGCTGTATCCGTCGTGGTGGACACGTCCGAGGAGATGTTCGGTTCCATCGGATTGAGGTGAGTTGATCAATGTTTCAGACCAAGAAATCATGGATGTGTCGCTTCTAGTACTCAGTCGACCATTTGCATGGTTTCTTTCAGGCTGGGCTGACGTTTCAATGTCGGAGAAGTGGACAGCGGAGGTCTTATGGGGTGGTTTAGAAGCTTCAGGCTTCTTGACAGCGGGGTCAAGCATGATAAAAGAGAGACCAACGCTATCAGTGTTGCGTTCTTGGCCATCTCGGGTGGGGGACATGAGGCCCATGGATAGGATACGAGATGTTGATCGGTGCTTTCGTCTCCAAGCATCCATAGAGAACGCCCCAGAGAACCTGGAGTCTGTGAGGGTGCCTTGAGGAGAGCTCCAAGGGCTGAAAGATGTGCTGGCTCTTTCAACGATGGGAACTGCCCATTTCTTGAAGGTTGGGAACAACATGGGAATGTTTGTCGTCATTATCGCGACAAAAGTCTCGCGAACTGCCCAAGAGGCAGCAAGCTGGGCGCCATTGATGGGGTTCTTACTACTGTTAGATGTGTATTGCATGGCTGGTGGTTGAGGAAACTTACAGCTACAAGATGGACTACACGAAGGATAGCAGCAATGGTAACGAACAATCCACAGCTGAAGAGTGTGATGAGGCCGACCTTCTGGGGCCAGGGCATAGCAGCCTTCCAAAGCATTGGCATGGGTATCATAATTAGGTAAAGGTCTGTGATCAGGTTGAAGGAAAGGCATGTCCATATCAAGCCAGGCGAGATGGCAGCATGGCAATGCGTTCCAGGGTCTGGATATATTTGCCACCAGTGGTTGAAAGGACGACAGCTCAGCAGCAGATTCATCTGTACAACAACAAAAGAGGCGATGATTAAAGCAAAGCCAATCGTGATTCGGGTTCGGTATCCTTGGAGGTCTTTTGTTAACCGGTAGTAGAATGTACACATGGCTGCTTTGAGGACCCAGAGGAGGGAGGAGTAAGTTGCCCATAAAGCGAGTTGAATCTTGGAGCCGAGTACACTGCACTTGTTAGTACTAAAACAAAGAACTGTATCCAGTTATAGCCTACCGAGTTTGGTACTCCCTATCGCCTGGCTGTAGAGAAGCCCGTCGTTCGTCCGTGATAGAGTTATTCGCCAACCCGTATGCGATATTTCCGACAGAATATGCCAGACCTGTTTCTATAGCATATATACCCTAATACTGTCAGCGTGCTTCTTGTGGAACGTGCTTTCTAAGACTTACAACAGCTAGAATGACAAGATAGTCATCTGCCCAGAGGTTCCTGCAACCGACAGTACTGATCCGAACGTAACACCGCAAAACCGTGACCAAGACGGCGATTCCAAGCAATGAGAAGGCCTCAATGTTGAAGACATTTAGACTCTGCATTGTGGAAGCGTGATCTTCTAGAGATGTCGGGGATCCCATGATGAAACTGCAGTTTATCTGTACATGCTATGTACGACGACCAATATGTGAAGCACAAGAGCTAGAAACGGTCCCTCGGGACGGGAAGTTGGCGATATATGACAAATGAACTGTAATACGAGCTCCTTGAACCCGCATTGAACTTGTGCGTATCCGTACGAGACAGATCTAGTCGTAGTCTTCTTTTCTTCTTTTTAGGGCTCCCATCTCCAGATCTGCAACCAAAAGAGCTCCATGTTTCTAAAGCCAACCTCCAGCTGGAGCTCTGCTCTCCCTCACTTCGCCCACCGGAAGAGAAACGAATAGAAAGAAAAAAACCTTTCAGGTCCGTACCTGTTTTTTTTTCTTCTCCAGAAAAGCAAAACTCGGTCGCCCAGAAGGATCGCTCATATGCATCTCATCCCAACAGGGAAAAGCCTCACGGGCCGTCGTGTTTCGTGGCAGGGGCAAAGACAGGCAAAAAGCAACAAAAAGCAACAAAAAGCAACAAAAAGCAACAAAAAGCTCCAGAAATCCACCGGGGATGAGCGGCTTCTCGTTAGCTGCCGAAAAGCGTGGAGCAAGTGCCGAGTGTGTGGGAGTAGATTTGAGACAGTCCAGGGGCCGAAATATGATAGTCTCTCTTCGCGCAGTTGACTGGTCAAACGCCTCTAGATCCGACCTGGAACACGAGGGAGAGAGACCTCAGCTCCAGGTGCTGTGCATAAGAATCTCGTCATAAATCGACGATGTGCATGAGAGAGAAAAGAGGGCTCAGCTTAGCCACCGGCGAATTTCATGTGAGGGAAGTAAGATCCCGACCTGGTGGTGAGACACTACAAAACGTGTACAACGTGTGCTCACAATGGACGACTGTCTTATGTCTTGCTCTGTAGGGAGAGTGTGAGGCATCAACGGATCGGGTCTTCTATGACTGCGTGGTTGAAGCCTTTCTGGAACTTGCATGACACAACCTTGGAAGCTACAGCTCGTTCGGCCGCCAAAAGAGTTTTCAAGGATTTCTGAGTAGGGAGTCTTTGCGCCATTCGAGTACATTACGAGAATCTCAATGAGGATAGAGAGGAGTCCAGGTGGATGTCTCGATCTGCCAGGTCTATCAAGGTCACTATATGCAAGGTGCTATGAACACGAAGGACAAGCTGAAATCGGTCTAGCTAGTCTAGTGATTTCTTCAAGAATTGAACATGATGGTTCGTGCCTGGACTAATGTTGGATGTATGCATCATCAGATCTCATGTTATGTTGCATTGCCACTTCTGCAACTGACAATTGCATACACATATACCGTCCTGGTCAATATCTATCTGTGTCGTAACATGCATGTTTTATTCTTTCTGATTCGTCCATCTATACTCATCTACCTCTTCAGTGTCTTTTGCTTCTCGGCATCTGTGGCAACATTCCTTCCCTCAACAAGCAGTCCCTTCTTCCTCCTTACACCGTCCATATATCGCTTGGCCACATTCTCCTTGTCGGCCAGCTCACCAAGATCCTCGAGATCGTCTTCCGTGAAAGGTACCCAGAAAGGATCTTCATCAAGGATCTCAAAGCCTGCAAAGATGAGCTGCGGCTGAGCAGCGCCACTGGTACGCTTACGCATCTCATCTGCAAATCCGAAACTCTCGGCCACAGGGACCAGGGCTTGAATTGTGAAAAATGGTGTACCTTCTTTCATGAGCTCTGCATTGACCCGGCCCCGACGGCGGGTCAAGACATCATACACACGCCCGAGGACTTCTGTAGATGCTTGGATCTCGACACTGTACATAGCGAGCATGAGACGAGGAGACCAGTCCATAAAGCCTGCACGGAGAGAAGATTGAAATGTCCTGATGATCTCACCAGTCAGACGGCCCAGTGTATCTCGAACTGGGGCGTCGTCTTCGGCAACGTTCAGGTTGACGTCCTCGACAAAGACAGCAACACCTTGGAGCGGCTCATGGCAAAGGGGGCCCTGAGCCGAGGCAAGTTGGAAGGCGTAGGAGATCTTGTCTGTTAGATGGCTAGGGTGAAGAGACTCATCTGCGCGGGGAGCAGTCTCGACCACCTTCTCGGTGGCAAAAGCCTTGGAAAAAATACCATCTGCAGTAGCATCGATAAGCAAGTTGGGCCCAGTTCGCCGAGGTCCAAATGCCACAATCTTATCAATAGAGTCTTTCCAGGCATCCCTGCCCTTGCCAATCTCAAGCTTCTCCTTAAGTTGCTTTTTGAAGTCCTCCACGGACAAAGTGTTTCCAGCTGCGATATCCGCTTCGGCGGTAATCTCATCTTCCTCTCCTTCGGTTCCGGCCTTACGATCGTAGACTCGCTTGACGGCGTCTCCATTCTTCAGGAGAAAATCGGTCACATTCTCAGGGATTGGTAGGACCCGGAGCGAGATAGTAACTTGCTTTGAGCTTGTGGTGGCAACAACAGCACCACGGCCCAGCTCCTTGTTCACGGGAGGTCGCATCTCTTCGGCTCTAACGATTGTCTCCCGGTAGGGAACAATAGGAGCACCGGGCTGAATCTCGCAAAGAGCAAATCGCTCCTGTAAATCAGTCAAGCATCGTTCGAGATGCAATTCACCAGCAGTCAACAAGACATGTTCGCCGCTGGAGAGAAGCTCATACTCTGCACAAGGATCACTCTGTACGAGGAGCTTGAGACCATGAATCATCTTGTCGAGATCGGCAGGGTTCACTGGTTCCAGCGCGACACGAACAATGGGTTTGCCCAGCATAGTGACACCTGCAAGGTTGACAGCGCCTTCGCGACGACTGCACAAAGTGCCAGACTTGAGAATCTTACCCTCAAGACCACCAATACCAAAGACACAACCAGCGGGAACTGAATCAAGAGCCTCCAGGTTTCGTCCCATGAGCATGTAAAGCGCAGTAACTGTAACCTCCTGAGGCCCAGGAGCAGCGTTTGGCTCAGCAGGTGACCATTTAGGAGGAATTACATAGAGCTTATCGCCAACAGACAGAGTTCCAGAGTAAATACGAGCGAAGCCAATAAGATGCTCAGGATCAACCTTCTTCTCCTCCAATGCAGGGGCGTAATCGTCGAGGTTGATGGCATCCATTGATGTCACCATGTTGTCAACGTTGTTTTCACCAGCTTCGGCCAGAGCTCTAGCTGCTTCAGCTCTCTTCTTACGTGCGAGCTCCCGAGCCTCTTCGCCACTCATCTGAGTTCCGGTGCGTCGCTTATTCTCAGGAAGCTCGCTTTCGGGAATAGAAACCATCTTACTGACATAGGCAACCACAGGGTCAGACTTTTCATGCTTGAATGAAACCATGGAGTCTTTGATGGTCTGGTCAATGTGCTCAGATCCTGGAGACTCTTGGATCATTTCAGGAAGACGTGCAGCTTGAGCAGTTGGAGGGGATGGTAGGGATTCAATGACAGAAACCAGTAGTGCTGTCGACAAGGGGAGCCAGCTGGCGAAGACGGTCGTCATGAGAAGCTTCTGATCGCGGGACTTGAGCATGTGGGGGGTGATCTTGATATTAAGGGACTTTGTGACTTTGTCCAGCAGCTCTCGATCACCCTGGCCGTTGTCGCCACCTACTGTCGCTTGGTAAACTGTCCACACGGGCTCGAGAACCAATTGTACAAACAGAGGCTTCAGGTTCCTCCCCTTCAGATGCTTGGGGCCCAAAATCTTCTTCGTCTTCGGGTCCAGGTAAAAGTTTCCCCATAGAACCTTTTCCATGATTCCACGCTTGATGCCGAGCTTCTTCTCATACATGGCGGCAAATTGTCTGCAAGTAAAAGCCCATCCGTCAATGGCACTGCTGAAAATGACGTTGTTCTTCTCGGGTGCAAAATAAATGTCTTCGTCGTCCTTTTCTTCGAACGTAACCTCTCCAGTATCGCTGACTTGATCGGCAATTGCTGATTCCTTGGCTGCTGTGGCTGCGTTTACTCGCTCTTCCATTCTTTCTCTCCAGTTGAGATCCTCCTCCATACGCTCACCCTGGAAGAAGCTTCCTAGCACGGCGTTCACCTGCTCTAGCAGCTTATTCAAGTGGATATATGCTTCTCCGGGGGTCATCTTAAGTTCAGTAACGAGTCGATCTATCTTGTTGATGACGAGTAAGGGCTTTAGCTTCTCAGTCCATGTCTGGCGAAGCACGGTGACTGTTTGACTGCAGACTCCCTCAACGGCATCAACAAGAACAACAGCGCCGTCACACAATCTTGAGGCCGTTGAGACCTCTGAACTGAAATCGATATGTCCAGGTGAATCGATCAGGTTGATAAGATACTCCTTGTCCTCAGGCTCAGCATCGGCGGCTGCTTTCCGGCGCATGGCGAAGTAAAGTGAGATGGCAGAAGACTCCATTGTGATTCCTCGGGTCTGCTCATCAGGTCTGGAGTCAAGATAGCGGATCTTTCCAGCCAGCTTTGGTGAGATGATGCCATTTGTGGCAAGTAGAGCATCAGTAAGTGAGGTTTTGCCATGATCAACGTGAGCCAAAATGCAAATCTACAAAAAGATTAGACCGAAGAATTCGAGATATAATAGTTTGTACTCACATTTCGAATATCGTTGGACTGTCTTTGCAGACTTGCCAGCTTGTCTGGAGTGACGACAGGCATTATGACGACAGTGATTTGGATAGTAGGGTAGGTAGGCGATAGTGATGGTGGGGGTTGAGAAGATGGAAGTAGATCAGAAAAAGGGCTTAGATATAGGTAGGAAGCAGAATTGCCCGCTATAAAACAAGGCTAGAGTTTTCTTTTCTAACTTCTCTTAAGAAAAAAACGGTCGAGATTAAATTTTGAAGTTGCGTGAAAGACAGTTTGCTCAGGCGCATCGTGTCTCTCTCTTTATGTGACTAATCTAATCTTAACTGCACGAGATGGTCAGCAAATTATATCTCCATCATGCATTTCATCCTCAGGATATATGCAAATCGACTAACAATGACTCATACATACTTGAAAAAAAAAAGAATCCCAAGAAATTCCAGAACCCATTCCTTTTCTGCCTAGCAAGAATCACTGTACCTTGAGAGGCTGAATTCTAAGAAATCGAAACACCCCCACTAAATATGCATGACTAATCATCGACCCCGCGTATGTTGTGCCCGCCGCCAAACGGAAGCCCTACACTAAAAAAATCGCATTTGCTAAAATTTATCCCCCTCTTACCGCGACGACGAGACGAGACGAGCGAGACGACGCGCGACTCGAAATCTACGGCACTCGAAACGATGGCTACTTACCAAAACGGCGTGGCTCCGGCCCGCGCCATCGATGACGACAGCGACGTCGAAGAGGAGGCTCTGGTGGCCGAGTACAAGGAGCAAGTTCAGTATGAGGATGGTGATGATCTCAGCCGCACCACTTCTTTGAACCTCACCCAGCAGACCGACGACATCCAGGCCCGACTTGTTCAGGCCGCTCAGCCCCTCGACTTCCAGGCGCCTCTCGAGGCCAAGTTCCAGAGCTACGATGCCTACTGCAGCTTGTTTCACTTCATCCTTAACTCCGAGGGCCCTGTGGATCTCGAACCCCCTTCTGTTGGTCTCCCCAAATAAATCGTCTGCCGGGTTGGCTGTTGGCTAATCAAATATATTGTAGTACTACTGGGCTTGGGATGTTATCGATGAGTTCATTTACCAGTTCAACACTTTCTCCTCGTACCGTATGCGAATTGCCCGCCAAACAACCAACGAGGAGGAGCGTCAGGCTCTCCGCGAGAACCCCAACACATGGGGATGCTACAGTGTCCTGAACGTCCTGTACTCCCTTATCCAGCGATCCCAGATCACCGAGCAGCTTGGAGCCATGAAGCGTAACGAGGATCCCGTGGCTGTTGCCGGCGATTACGGTTCCAAGAACCTTTACAAGATGTTGGGTTACTTCTCCATCATTGGTCTCCTCCGAGTCCACTGTCTGCTGGGAGATTTCAGCCTGGCTCTCAAGACCCTTGATGATATCGAGCTCAACAAGAAGGCCATGTTCGCCCGTGTCATGGCTGCTCACTTCACCACCTACTACTACGTGGGTTTCTCCTACATGATGCAGCACCGCTACGCCGATGCCATCCGCATGTTCAGCCACATCCTCATCTACGTGTCGAGGACCAAGAACTTCCAGAAGAGCGCCCAGTACGACTCTATCACCAAGAAGAACGAGCAGATGTACGCTCTGATCGCCATCTGTGTCGCTTTCCAGCCTACCCGTCTGGACGACACCATCCACAGTGCTCTCCGTGAGAAGTACGGTGACCAGCTTCTCAAGCTCCAGCGCGGTGGCCCCGAGTCCCTCCCTATCTTCGAGGAGCTCTTCCGCACAGCGTGCCCCAAGTTTATCTCACCTGTTGTCCCCGACTTTGAGAACCCCGAGGCCAACATCGACCCCGTCGAGCACCACCTCGCTGTCTTCATGGACGAGGTCAAGACCAACATGTGGAGCCCCACAATCAAGTCCTACCTCCGCCTTTACACCACCATGGACCTCAACAAGCTTTCTGGTTTCCTCGAGGTGAAGCCCGAGGAGCTCCGATCATGGCTCCTGGTGACCAAGCAGCGCACCAAGCAGCTTCGATGGCAGGATCAGGGACTGCTTGAGGGTGAGCTTGTCAACGTCAGCGACCTTGACTATGCTCTCCAAGGCGTAAGTTGAACAATCTACAGCAGTATGAACACAATGCTAACCATTCACCAGGATCTCATTCACATTTCGGAGGCTAAGGTCGGCCGAAAGCTTGTGGACTGGTATCTCCGCAACCTGTCCCGCACCTACAACTGAGGTGTCGTAGAGAGAATTGGCTAGTCACTTTTCTCACAATTTCATGGGGTCTTCGATTCAAGCCCGACAGCACATATTAGCGCTGAGGTGAGGCTGAATACTCCAACAATGGCCCAGGGTCAGGAGAATACCTGGGGTTATGCAGGCCGACTTGATAGGATGCATGGCATGGCAAAGGCGTCTCGGAGTTGGTGATGCTCGTGCAAGAGCCTGAGAATTTCTCAGGTTTGGCTGTATGTGCGGCGGAGATATGGGACTTCCTCCTAGAGGTACGAAGGCCTGTGAAAAAGGCAACGAAGAATAAAAGGAATCAAAAGTCGTTTAATCAAAATCATGATCCTACATAGGTTATCCATTGCCAGACGAGTCATGCCATCATGAACTTTTTGTTAGCTTGAATATGTAAGCTTTACAAAGAGAAAACCAAGTCAATATTTGTCTAAGCCATTCATAAATCTCAAGTTTTGAATAGGCAGTTTGCAAGCAATTTCTCTACGTGGCCAGCATATCTGGGACTCCCCAAGAATTCTCTACTTGGTCCGACCTACACCTGCAGTATGTGGATTTTGCGAGGTGTCCTAGATATAAACAACGACTTCTGAAGCCGTTTATAATACTACCCGGATGAACGCCTTACTGGGTAAGCGTATTTAGATAATTTCGACCTGAGGATTATTGAGATGCTGAATAACGGTTGCAAAACTCTTCCCTTGAAAATAAGGATTGTGCTTATTGTCACTCCTTTGTCGCTTGAGGCCAGGTTAGAGGGTCAAGCAAAGTAGATAAGCCAAAGCGCAACTATTGAGCTAGAGATAGATCGAAGATACATCATATAATGTTTGCTAAATATTGGTAATGGTTACTTGTTATTAGCTTTTTGTTAATATTACACCAAGAATCATATTGTCGTTAGTCGGGAAGCGAAACGGTATGTTATCATTATCTCAATAGGTGTATTCTTTTTATAGGCGCCCCAGTTTAAAGAGATTTGACGTGATCTGGCATTGAAAGAAAGGTAAACTATGTTGGGATCTTGTAGTGTTGGGCGTAGACATTCGTCAGAACTACTGAAACTTTCTTAAGGGCAACATAGTGCCTTTGGAAAGCTATATTTCCCAGATTCTTGGCTGACATCCATCTCCAACTAGCTATTCTGGTCTTTAAAATCCCATAGAATAAGTTTACATGCTTGCTTTAAAACAGGTCGTGATATCTTGCATGTGTACGGGTTTAACTCCATCGGTGTAGTAGCCATACTACTAGTACCCTTGTGTAAAGCTCACGAGATTTGAGAGTACTTACACAATAGCTGGTCAAAACATTCCAGAAGAGTGTAGGTTCTATCAGATAAGTCATTGGATCATGCCGCGAGGCTACAGCTACTGATAATTGAAAGAATACTCAACAAACTTTTAAAGTTGATAACAATCTAACCGTATAATCTATAAATGGTTCATGGATCCGGGAAATATACATGATAATAGAGATATATAAAATAATATTAAAAGTATCGTCAAAATAGGGTTTTAGGATATATTATATGAGATTATTTATATGAAGTCTGGTAGCACATTTAAATAGGAGATCCAGCTGTCTTAATAAAATCCACAGAAGTATTAACAATAGGGGTCTCTATATAGACCGAAAAGCAACAGTATCTTAAATTCAATAAGGTTACCTACCACATTAGTCATAACTCTTATATCAAATTATATATATTAAGTATTGTAAGTAATAATCTAAATAATAATATATTAGGTATTAAAAAGAGGCAGATTAATTAGAGGTTATATATACCTTAGTAGTATATGTCTGAAGGTATGACTATTCACTATTTGTCTTAGTTAAGTACAGTAAATAGTAAAAGGTAAATGTTAGCAATTATGGATGAAACCCACAAGGGTATAAGGAATAACATATTGCTTCTATACGAGGTAGTGTTAGTGCTAGATCTAATGCTAAGAGCCTTAATCTTGTCTTAATTCACACACAAGGACTCAGGAGACTACTTTGTAACACTTTTTGCCTTTAAGTAACTGAAAGGTATTTATTTCCTACCTTGTTGAATACCATCGATGCAGCTTTTTAATGAAAGAAGACAGGAAGCAGTGCTTGCATGGTATCCTCATGCTGTACAAGGGTAGACAGGTCATCGATCTAGCCAAGTCTTTTTTAATATTTGTGTGTTACCAAGCAACTATGTATCACCCAGTAGACTCACTGTTGTGTTTCCTATAACCTAGTTGGGCTTAATATGTTGGCTTGGACTCTAGAAGGGGAAAGAGAAGACATCAAGTTATCTGGTGAGACGATACATTCTGACCGCCATCCGTACGAAATATACTCGAGTTAGACTTTTTTTTAGCTTGAAGCTCACCACAAGGTAGCAAGACCCGGATGGATGGAAGAAATAGACCAAGAAATACAGAACTGGTGGTTTACCAAACAGCCGAAGAAGCAGGGAGAACTCATGTGGTCTAGATAAGAAGGCTGACTGGTCGATACGCTATGTGTTTGTTGGTGGCTCAATTATTTGATCTGGTGCGACAAAACGATGCGGTGAAGAGTTGTACGAAACAACGAGAGGAGTGACAGGCTAGATGTTTCTCGCTTGTGGTTCCCTGCATAACGACTGTCTCCAGACTCTAGTCATGGAGTCTATCGACCATCTGGTTTAGTTTTAGCTGTGAAGAGTGATTCGGCTCTTCGTAAACGAGGTATGGTGTCTAGACACATGGCAGAAGCTATGGAGAGCTAGAGCAGAGCTAGAGGCTCTGTTCTGAGCCGGGCCCCGCCAATAGCGAGGACTTTCTCCACTGAAGCCCCGAGCGTTTGACTCCGCCCGGCCCCGGGGCGAGCGGTTGAATGATGAATCGTGCCCAAGCAGCTGGTTCCCGACGCCGCTAGTGTACATGCAGTGGTGCGTACTGACTGTATTGTGATATTTGTATCGTAATACGCTGTACTCTTGGCGGTCTCCCGGGTAAGACTCACACTCGGGACATTGTTGCCGGGGCCAAGACATGGATATTACTCTTGTGTTGCATCTCGAAATACACTTCACCTCACGTTTATTACAGGAAAATCATTGTGCGTTTTTGGATGCCCAAAAACAAGGTGGCATTAGTGAGGGGAAGGCGGCCGAACTAAACGCCCCCTTATTAAGTGGATATTTAAAACCCGGTAAGCAGTCCTACTCGTTCTCAAGGAACTCGAGAGAAAGAGTTTCCATGTGATCAAAAACCCAAAAAACCCTCCAGGGGTCATAATGGTCTTGCTTGCTTGGGAATTAGGGTCGTGTCCGCTGTCCCTCACTGTTGTGTGTGTGTGAGTGGGCTGCTCGCGTGTTGCTCATTTCCTATTCTACTCTGAATAATAAAACGCGAGGCCTCTTCGTCCCCTCGTCTACAGAGTACTGGGGTAGTTGATGGTGTTGCAAGATAACACCTACATAAGTTACAGTATCAAGTTGATCAACCATGATAGAGACCCTGTTCGTAGTTTATCCTTATTCAGCCAATCGTTCAGCACGGCCAATACATGCTTTCTCGCATGCAAATCGACCTGTGTCTTGGCTGCAGTTGTCACACTCGCACAGCCCAATCCCTGACGAGCGGCACTGCAACGGTTTGCTTTTTTTGGCTTTAGATACACCGACGTCAGCGGTACATTTTTGCACTTTGACTATGGTTAAATCTTGATTCCACCGCTCATGTAGGTCTATCCGTCCCCAGGCTGACTCTTTCGACCCTTACTCGTTCGTTTCACACCCATTCACGGACGAGCACGCACATATTCTGTAACATATCATAGTTTAAATCTCGGCTGCTGAACATCTGTTGCCATTGCTGCCCAGTTTAATTTCACCCTCCCCTACCTTTTCGGGCCTACACCCGGCCAGTCCTGACGTGGACCAAGGGCCGGTCCGTCTTCTCTTTGGCTTCGTCACGTTGTGGCCCTCGTTTGTGAATGTGGCCAAAAGATCAGGCTATCTAATTATCATAACACCTACCTATCTCCTCTCTCTGCTAGTGAGGAGTAGTGACAACTAGATCCCTTCTCCTCTTCTAGCTATCTGTCCTTGTCTTTTCATCCCAACTCTTGATACTCAGATCTTTCAACGTTGGTTTGGGTTGCCTCCATGCCAATAACCTTAAAATCTTATTGTTTCTGGGCTGACCTAGGGTCCTAATTGTGGCTTCACCCCATTCACCTCCACTACCAACCGAAAGGGTTGATTGCAAACGTAAACGCACAAACCGTCTTCCTTTGACGCAAAACCTCGTACAAGACTAAGAAACGGTTCACTGTATTCGAAGTAATATACATTGTCTGTGCGTTACTTGCTTATATATCGTGTCGACCGCCTATCACTATCCAGCCTTCGTATTCTTCTGCTGCTATCAACTCCACTCTGCTCTCCCTTGGAAAGGTTCAGACTACAACACCATAGCCACCACCAGCGTCCATTTCACCTCCGCCATTAGTACGACAAACGCGCCTTTGTTTCCTTCGGTTTGCCAAGCTCGGTTCATTAAGAAACCAACCGAGAAACATCTCCACCCGTTCGCATCATTTCTCGACCGCAGTCCCCGCAAAATCAGATCGACCTCTGCCTAGAGCTCAGTGTATCTACTACTACTTACGCCCGCAGCGATATTGAAAGCTCGCTTCTTCTTCACCTTGGACCCGCGTCATTCAACGTCACAAGCATTAGTCCCTAGGCCCAAGTCCCTGCCTACCTATTCACCGGTCCCGTTCGGGCTGTGATTCGGTGTTGCATTTCCTAATCCAAGCCAAGACAAGCTTACCTCCAAGTGCTTAGCCTCTCCGTCTTGGCAGCAGTTGCATCTTGGCACCTACGGCATAGGAAGGAAGGTATAGGCACTTGATCGAAGCTCAACTCTATACAATCCCAAGTTCTCTTTCTTTCTACATCAACTAGAAAGTATCTCGCGAGCAATCCCGTCTTCAACTCATTCATATTCGTCCGGCTTTACTATCCAGCCAGCATCGATATCCTTGACTATCGTTCAACCTTGATACCCATTCGTTCAGGACATACACCATCGCATTCGAAAGCATCGACCGATTTTGCACTACAAGACGAACACTTCTTATCACTAGATTGCGTCCCCTGAGACGCTGTATCCTCAGCGACATGGCCACGACCTCTGCTCTTTCACCAGCTCCACTGAACCGAAACGACTCCGACATCTCTCCTGGAACGATTTACCCGCCAAAGGACTCAACTCCAGATAAAGTAAAGCCCGACTACTTCCCAGACTCAAACACAGTAGATGGATCCAATACTAGTGTGAGGGCCAGCGACGGTGATGATTCATCTGCCCGCAAGTCAAGCATCTCCTTCGCACCTGATCCACGAACAGACCGAAGCTCAAGCCGTGAGAGCAACCAAAATCAACAATCAGCACAAGAATGTATGATTCAGAGGAAGTCATCCACCGGATCTGTTTCCTTTCGTCGCATGACGAATCCCCAATTGCCACAAGGAAATCCACAGCAAATGAGTGGTACTCGCATACGTGCAAGTTCTCCTGCTCACCCAAGGTACGCTATATCTTTTTGTTTTCTTGTTATTGTATGTTTGCCTACAAGTACCATGCGCACTGCGCCTACTCTAAGCGTTGTTCAAATCGGAACCAAAACGGCCTGGTTGGAAATTTAGGTGACGCCATGCCAAGCAACATGTCGCGTGGACACAACCATAACTTATATCATCCATGATCGACAATTCAACCAGGGCGGATGGGAATAACAGCGGCTACCACGACCAGGACCAGGACTGCCATGAACATCAACTACAAACTGCAAAATGATTAGGGGACCAAGACAACGCATTGAAACGATCCATCCTTGCCCTGGCTTCGGGTGGAACTGATTTGCGTGGCCGGGCCCATTCCTCGCAACAAACCTTGGACTCCACCACTGAGCTCCCACTCTCAATTACGGTTACCCCGCTGTCTGCGACAAACCCTACAGCAGACGTGGGGATGGCTCACCTCGTCACTTGCTTGGTCTGGATCGTCAGGCCATCGTTCTTCCTCAGCCACTTTTGCCAAATTGTCAGCCCTCAAATTCCCGCGGAGCTGTCGATTCTCGTGGTGACAATTGTCATTGGCACTTTTCCTTCTCCAAACACTACTCACCTCATTCTTCATTTATCTTTGAAACTCGCCGTTTTTACTCTGTTTTGTGGCATTTTACCATTACGATGGCGACGCTAACCAAGGCTTCACCTGATAGGTTCCAGAAACATGTCGCGTTTGACAATGTTCCAACCGGCGAACCGACCAAGAACAACGCAATCTCGTTCACGCTCAATGTTCGACATAAGGGATACCAAGCTAGGCGCAGGTCGCGATGCTTTATGGTCGGAGTCGACGAGCATGCCTACTCCGATTATGCGTTGCAGTGGCTGCTTGAGGAACTTGTCGATGACGGAGACGAAGTTGTGTGTGTGCGTGTGGTCGAGAAGGAACTGCGCTATACGGATAAGCAGTATCGAGATGATGCGCAGGCGGTTATGCGGGGTATACTCGACCGAAATGGCAATAACAGGGCCATCAATATCGTTCTTGAATACGCCGTTGGCAAGTTGCACACGACCTTCCAAGTACTGGTACGTCCGAGTATAAATTGATTGTCTACCAAAGCCCGAAACTGACAAATGTTTAGATTCAAATGTACCAACCAGCAATGCTGATTGTGGGAACTAGAGGACGCACCCTCGGTGGTCTACAAGGTTTGGTCAACACGCGAAACTCGTTTTCTAAGTACTGCCTCCAATATTCACCCGTTCCCGTGATCGTGGTTCGGCCTACAGAAAAACGCATTAAGAAGAAGGCCAAGCGGGCCAACGACTCTGCGCGACAGACATACGTGAGCATGCTGGCTGCCACCGCTGGGAAGCACGAGGCCGACAGCGAGGCAAGTAGCACTTACGAGCTCGAGGTTCACAACTCTCCCGACGAAGAAGCTCACCAGGTCGCACGTGCACTGGGCCTCCCTGCATCCTTTGACCCTACGATCAAGCCCCTCAACCACAACTTAGGGAAGGCCAGGACTACCACCCTTGCAAGCAGTAGCACTATCCATGAAAATCCGGAGAACCAGCGGGTCGTTGGGGATGATGCTAGTGCAGGCACTGAAAGCGACGATGACGACGATGATGATTCTGGAGAATTTGAAGTTGTCAATGGGCAGCAAGCTCTGGATCAGCAGAAGATAGAACAGCTCCATAAGATGGAAGTTGGCGAAGCAGCAGCATTGAAGATGAAGATGGACGACGAACTCGAGGATGATGATGATACCCCGTCAGCCCAGAAAGCATAAATGGTAAACAGAAATTAGCAACAAACAGCGACAGAAAGGAGAATAGAATATATAATAAATATTCCATCAATCTCTACTCAATTCATTGAGATATGTTCATATCCCTTTTAATAGAATACGGTCTTACGTAGCTTATACCGTTTTATAAACTATTACAACAGTTTATATATTCAATTGTATATAATTGTGTATATAACTTTATTCGGATAAACCAAGAGTATATGGCAAATCATGGCCCAGTTTTATACATTTCCGCCCTGCAGCATGTTCAGAGTTGCGTATGCACATGCTTTATTGAATCAAACCTTGGGGCACGGTCGTACGTAGTAATGCGAAACGTCTTTTGATACATCATACATGTCATAGACGATCCGTATAGTGCCGGCTAACTTCAGACGATTCAAGCTTGTCGAGCTCTATAAATACTTCAAACCGTAATTGATTTCGCTCGATAGCTGCAACTTCAGTGGCCTATAGGACAACCCTGACTAGAAATCCGTGATACCAGAAACAAGTCTGTGACAATGACACTGTCGCAAGGAGGACCCTTAATCAGGCATGAACTGTTGCCTGAGGCATTCAAGCATTACTTTCTGCGCGACACAAGCACGTTACAGGGAACCGACGTGCGACGACGTAAGCCACCATTTCTCAGTCCAGAATCTAGACCCAGCCAAGGGGCTAATTTCGACCATCGAGTCCATTCTCAACGTTTACCTTCGAGTGCGATAAAGTTGAAAACGACACGAGTTCCCAGCGGATCTGCAAAATTTAGTTTATAACCGCCAAGAGACGGAAAGTGGCAGCAAAAGACCCCTAAAGTGACGTCGTTTGGCCTGACTTGTTTGATACGAGTTGTCGCAAAGGCGCTACGAGGGGTTGAAGGTGTCTCAATTCGACGTTTTTCTATTCGGCGATTGCCTTCTCCTACGACCTGCGATACGAACTCAAGGGAGGATTTGCTACGCCGCGCCACCAACGCCGATTAAGATAAGAATCCTTCAACGTTACGCACGCATACGATATACAAAAAGGGGACAACCATAGCAAATACCCCTCCGGCCCCGCGCCAACGTCAGTAACCAAGACGATACCAAATAAATATATCGACAACGAGATAACTCCTTATAATGTGGCCATTTACACGCTGCGGCGAAGACGCCTGCGAAATACGTCCAAGACCCGTCACACTGGCCTCGTCCATAGCCGCCCTTCCGTTTCTCTTTATCTGCGTTTCGACATCGATTCTCGTCGTTCGCCACGTCTTCCCTCGATTAAGCGCCGATTCTGAGTCTCGCGACGGCGAAGATCACGTCCTGCCTACACATGCACCTGCGTGCTTGCGACAAGTTCACGCTGAACATGGTGCCAAGAGCTGGCGACGGCGCGGCGCAGCGTGGACGTTTGGTCTTACTGTGGGATTAGCTGCTACCCTGGGAGCACTGATTATGGACGAAATTATCGAGGTTGTAAACGCGGACTCGAGGAATTTGGCTTTGAGGATAACAGTGCCAAGTTTGCTGTTTCTACTGGTCGTACTGGTGCCTTGGCTCGAGTGTCGATCGGTTGTTACGAGTGCGGGATGGAGCTTCCAAAGGACTGCCAAAGGAAAGTTCCCTCGAGTGGCTTGGGGTCTACAAGCTGCTTTGTTCGTAGGATGGCTGTTTGCTTTTTGGTCGGTTGGCCGTGCTGTGCCCGAGGGCGCGATGCGCAAGACAAATATTGGAAGTGGAAGCCTGTCTGAGATGCTGACACGCGGATGTCTGGAGCGTGTTGGAGTTGTTGGTATCTCACTGATGGCCTTGCTGTCCGGTTTCGCTGCCGTTTCTTCACCGTGGCACGCTTTTATGGATCTTACTGCCCGTCGGAAGCGACCTGTTACGGAGGTTGATGTTGCGAGGAAACAAGCTGGTCTGGATACGGCAAATGAGATGCTTCTTACTAAGCGTCATCGTCTGCAGTTTCTCGAGCGAAAAATATCTGGAGCCCAGAACGGAGCATCGGCCAAGGGCAGTGGCCTCGTTGGCAAAGTCATGGGCTCTCTACGTGGTCCGACTGGTGATGAAGCAGAGATGCGATCACTGCGCCTTGAGATCGCCGGTCTCGAGACTATGGAGGCCAATTTAGCATCGGGAGTTTCTCTACTCAAAAGCCACCGAGCAGCCACCGTCCGGGCCTCTACATCCCTAGGACGACTTCTCCTCATCCCTTCGCAGCTTTTCAGCCTGTACTGTCTGTACCGTATTGGCGCAACTACAATTACCACCATTCGCCGAGCATCGTCGCCTACATCAAGTTTCGCCAACACCGACCCTATCAACCGCTTTTTAAGTATCCTTGCACGTCACTGGGATCCCAAGCTTGACCAGCTCGCATGGGCACGCCTCATCAGCTTCGCCCTTAGCGGTGTTATCCTCCTCGCCAGCGCCAACAGCGTTGTCCAAACGTTTCACCTGTTTGCCAAATGGACACCGGGTCTGCTCCGTCAAGCACAGGCCAATCTGGCGCTGGTCGTTGGACAGATTGCGGCGACTTATGTCATCTCAGCCTCGCTTCTCCTACGCAGCCAACTGCCTTCTGCCCTAGGCTCAGCTGTAGGAAGTGTCCTGCGAGGAGCGTTGAGTCCTGCCTTTGTAGATGGCTGGTTCGAGGGGTGGTTCCTCGTAAGCAGCCTCGTGACGGCCATTGGTATCTGGGTGGGTAGAAAACTCGGGGGCGATGATGAGTGGGATGAGTATGGAATGGAAGAGATGGGCGCCAAGATGTCATAGATGGCTTGGTGATGATGATGATTCGTTTCTTTTGCTTTTTTGGGGATTCGGGTTAGCACGCGTGCGTTTTTAATAAGCGGATGGATGTATGATTGACTGATACATGTTTGAATTTGGGCGTTTGAGAAGACAACGGGGGGACTCTCGATGAGAGGCGTTGATGCATAGAGTATACAACTGGGGCATTATACCTCCTGTGTAAAGATACGGATAGAGGGACTGGCTAGGCTCTGAACAATTCATACAATACACATGAATGACAAATTTGGCAAAGACCAACCGTAGCTGACTTAATTGTCAAGCACATGCAAATCATGCAGCGTTATTGATGCTGTAGCCTGGAAGATGACTCGGAATGCCTTGAAAAAAACTGTCAGCAGAAAGCCAAAATTTATTTAGTCATGCAAGACCTCATAGGCATATCACTTACCCAACTCAATATGGTAACTACTGCGAGTTTACGTCTATAGGCAGCTTCTTTCCGTCCGTGGTTGTATATCGTCTTAAACATCACTTGTAAGTGGTAGTGGCTATTGGCTGATGTTCCTACACGCGGTATTTCTTTCTACTTCAACTCGACCAATCACCCTCTCTACTCGGAGCCTAAATCAGGTATCAACTTTTGCATAGGTACATCAACTGTATTGCATATAAACTCCCTACGCCAGCCTTATATCCAAACTCACCATAATTACCAAGAAACAAAACAACATCATCAATACCTTCATCATGCCTCCAGCTTCGCCCTCTCCTGCACTATCATACACCAAACCCCCCTCGCTCTCCGCCTTCTTCTCTACACCAGCTGTCTTCCGCAGCGCCCACCCGCCAATTCAGCACCTCATCGCGGGCGCCCTTGTAACCAACCCGCAAGGCCAGATCCTTCTTCTCCGCCGCGCAGCTCACGACTCATGGCCTTTACTATGGGAAGTCCCCGGCGGCTGCGTGGATGAAACCGACGACGACCTCATCGCTGCAGCCGTGAGAGAACTTTGGGAAGAAGCAGGCCTACGCGCAAACGCTGTAAAAGCCGTCGTGGGGCTATCGCCCGCTACAGAGCCGATACCGGACGACCCGTTGGAAAAGGACTTGGAAGTCCTGGACGACATGCTTGTTTTCCGTGCTGATGATGGGGTGTGGGGAAAGTTGACGATTTGGGTTGAGGTAGAGAGCTGCGAGGAAGTCAAGATCGATGAGAATGAGCATGTTGAATTTGCGTGGGTGACGGAGGAGGAGGCATTGCAAAATGAGTTCAAGGATGGAAGGAAACTACAGTTTGTGAGTGAGGGTGTCAAGAGAAATGTTCTTGAAGGCTTCAGGCTGTGGAAACAGGAGAATGGAGAGAGCAAGTGAGTTCAAGTTGCCTACAGCATTAGATCTATAGATGCGTAGGTATGGCATCAACATGAGAGGGGATATCATGTGTTCATTACTCGTCTATGGCCACACACCTCATCTTCACCCGAATCATTTCTTTTCATAACAAATATCACCATACACCGAGACTTCATCAACAAGACCAGGCCGTTAAGATAAACAACAGCACATTTCATTGATCCCATAAACCGCCTAGCATACACGTCCGAGTTCATGTGTCGACGTCTCATCATGTTTGCCAAGTCTAAGTAAGGAAAACGAACTGCTTTGCTGCTCGTTGAAACAAGCAACTTTTTTGCCAGGCCGTCTCGCCCGCATACATTCATTCGTCAACACGCGGCAGAGAGACGTTTTTGGGGGGAAATCAAAAATAAGGAAAACATAAAGAGATAAGAGAGCTGTGATCATTCAAATGCATGCCACGTTTCCGTCCATTCATCCATCCATTCGCCGCCATTCTTTTAGCTTTTGTCTCGAAACGCCAAAGGTCAAATGCTCAAAAAATGCCCCCCTTGCCCCTTAAACGAGTGAAGCGGACATGGAGACTGATCATGAGTCCAAGGTATGGCGGTCAGACGAGGAAAACAGGATGCCGTGGTTCAGTAAAACCAAGGCGGAGAAAAAGTCCATGCCCTAGGCAACCTATAACGCTAGATTGCCGAGGATAACGAGAAAAGTTTGCGTCACGTCTTCGAGCCAGCCTTTTTTCATGACTGGAGGAACCCGCCTGCAACTGTGTATGGGATGGGTTTCATTCAGAAGAGAAAGTGTCATGTCTAATGTGTAGTGGCTACTCTGGGTATGAGCCAGGCAGCCCACGACGACAAGCACTTTCTGTCGTCAAACCGTAGAGAAACGAGGCGATATGTACACATTCTAAGGTGCCATCGCACGTCCCTGTCGGCCCTTCTTGCTGGTCACCGTGCTCCAGCCATCATCTTCGACTGTGGGGGTAGTAGGCTCAGCATCGTTGGAGGCAGGTTGTTGAGCAGCGGATCCGTTGGATCGAAGAGGTCCAACCCTCGCTTCTCGGATGCCACCACCACCACGGCCGCCACGACCACCTCGGGGTCCACCTCCACGAGGGCCTCGCTGATCGTTAGAAGCAGAGCGCCAGCTTGAAGCTTCGTTGGCTCTTGACTTGGGGGCAGGCTCTCGGGGCTCACGGTTTCGGATGGGCACCTTCTGCTCACCGTTGGCTGTCTCAGCAGCCTCAGCCTTGGGCTCTGTTGCCTCCTCGGTTGTCTCGGGGGTCTCCTTGGCTTGAGCTGTTTCAGCAGCTTCCTTTGCCTTGGCAGCCTCGACCTCAGCCTCAGCAGCCTCAGCTTCAGCCTTTGCCTTTGCTTCAGCCTCGGCCTTGGCCTCGGCTTCCTTCGCCAATTTTCGTTCCTCCTTGGCCTTCTCATCGGCCTCCTTCTTCTCCTGGATAGCTTGCTGTCGCTTGACCTCAATCTCCTTCTCCCTGGCTGCGGTATCGATAGGACGAGCGGCGCCGAAGGGGCTAGCCTTGACGTCAGAGCCACCAGATGCTGAAGCATCAGGAGCCTCGGACACAGTTCGCTTGGCGAGGTTCAGACGAGGGCGGCCTCCTTGGGTAGGCGCCGCGTTAGAAAGGGCGGGCGAAGGGGGGGCGCTACCATCAGGAGAAGCAGCTTGGGCGGCGGCGGCGGCGGGGCGCATTCGGTCGCGCCACTGCATGTCCTTGTCAGCAGCAGTGGCAGTTCGCTCAGGACGATCAGGACGCTCAGTGCGCTCAGGACGAGGGCCACCCTCACGAGCCTCACCCCAAGCAGGGGAGTCTCGGCGGTTGCCTCGGAAAGAGTCGCTACGCTCACCCATAGCATCGGGAGAAGCACGGGGACGGCTTCCGGCTCGGGAACTAGAGCCCTCCTGAGGGGAGAGAGGAGCCAAAGGTCCATGTCGTTCCCAAGTGAACTCGCGCTGAGGGCGGCTCTCAAATGCAGGATCACGAGGTCGACGCTCACGGTCGCCGAAATCCCGAGCGCCACCTCTTGAGGGGGCATCGGCCAGAGGTCCCTTGCGGTCCCAAGCTCCCATCTCACGGATAGAGTCTCCTCGACCAGGATCACCACCACGAGCTAAGTGATGTTAGGCACAAATTCAGGTTCCAGGGGGACAAAGGAACTTACGAGGATCGGCGACCTTGATCTTGATCATTCGTCCTCCGAAAGATTCACCATCGAGGGCAAGAGCTTTCTTTAGGCCATCAAGAGTCTCAAATTCGACATAACCGAAGCCCTTAGGGCGCTGAAGCTCACGGTCCTCGATAAGGCGGACATTGACAACACCGCAGTCGGAAAGGAAGTCAGCAACAACATCGTTGGTGACATCGTAGGCCAGGTTGCCCAAGTGAGCAGTGAAAGGTGGCTTGTCGGGGAGTGTTTGGGGGCCAGCTTCGCGGACAGAGAAACCTAGAGTTGTTAGTTTAGACGATCAGGTCACCATGGAATGCACACATACCCCGGTCCTGCCAGCTGGAGGTGGTGTTGCTTGTATACCGAGAGGAGGAACGGTCGGTAGGAGGAAGAGCCTGAGTGCCGAGAGTTGAGGTTTCCTCAACCTCATCAGCCCAAGATGAGCTTCCACCAAAGCCTGCAAGTCAAGGTCAGTATGGGGTCAACGAGGGGCATCACAAGCCAAGCGCTTGTGTGGCGGGGTGCGCAGGCGAGGGGCGGGACATACTGTCAGCCAGAAAGTCCCCAAGGGACATAGTCTGCTGTTGAGCCTTCTTCTTGGGAGCTGGAGAGAAGTTAGTATCGTTTTATGAAGCATGACGAGAAGTCATAGAGGGGTTGCATATAGTACTCACCCATGATTGCGGTTAGGCGAACACGCGCAACGATTCCGAGACCGATGCGCGCACGAGTGAGCAAAGGGCGAAGCCGACCGGGGTTTCAGCTTTCGCTCAATGAATATATCGGGATCGAGTCGTGAGGTAACCGGGACAGAAGAGCCGATTACAGGGTTGTCGAGTATTTTAATCGAAAAGTTGGTGCTGCGAAATGTTGACGTGCCCCGACTAATGTTGCCGTGTCTGGGGTTGACGAGTTGAAATTTGCTCGGCGTAGTGGAAAAAATGATGATGGAGGCGCCAGTTGAGGGTTGCCTTAATTTTGCCAGTTCCAGGCCTGAGTGGGCGCTAGCCCTTTTTAGTGCTCGGCCCACCTATCAACCCCTCCACTCAATTACAGTCCGGGCTCGCTTGCATTTCCTCACCAGCGGCGGATGAGTTCAAGCGCGGGCAGTTGGTAAAGGGCTCGCAAACTGCAGTAAAAGGAGTCACCAGAGCAATACTGAACTTTGAGTCTAAATGGGCTGCATCAAGTGAAGCTAAATGAGTTTTACTCACTCATTTGCTGCCTGCTCAGAGCAAGACCCCTCAACATTTGAGAAATCTCTGCAGACTTACACAGGTTTAACTCACACAAAGTGCTCTAACCTTTCTGTCAGTAGGTACTTAGTTTTGGTGTGCGGTCTTTGACCCACCCAATTGGCCAAAAATGCCGACTTCGATGTCATGTCACGGGTTTTTCATCCCCAGTTCTTGGTTGGTCCTCTGCGATTGGTCTCTAGGAAAAGCTAGGATACAGATGTAGCGAGAGCCTCATCAACCTCAATATCATTGAAGTTTGACAACGCCGGCGGTAAACCGAGCAATGTAACATTATTATTATTTCTTTTAATTATTATAATTTTGTCCATCCTTTTACAATCGTCGACATTCACCAGTATCGCTCGCAACAACCCTGTCTCCTTTTTATATCCATATTCACAGCCCTCATCATGGCTGACAATAGAAGCCGGGACCCTCAATGGGCACTTTTACGCCAACAACAGTCCTCCCGTGGATTGTTTTCTCCTGAGATCGTCGATCTCGTGCTACCTCCTCTGAAATTTGGTGGTTACGCCGGTGAGTTGTGCGAGGAGGCAGCGAAGCAAGCCATACTGACTTTGAGCAGGGACTGCCGGTGTTTTGGCAGGTGTCGGGGGTTCCATATTCAAAGAAGCAAACCCTATAGTCTGGGGCGCAATCTCTGGGTTTCAGTGGTTTACTTTGGGAACAAGCTTTTGGTGTAAGTTTATACATCCACACAGCTGCGGAAATGTCTTATTGCAATTCTTTGACTGACAAACTCTCCAAGTCACGAGAAGCATCGTGGTAAAAGCATGGGGCGGTGAAGAAAGACTGAAAAATGGCGACAAGACAATGGCCAGCGCGATAGCTGGCACAGCAGCTGGTGCGGTTGGTGGCTTGATCCGTAAGTCAGACCACACTTGTCAGTACTTCGTTATTACTGACACTACGACCAGGAGGACCAAAGAACATCCTTCCTGCCATGTTCGTATGGACAGTATTTGGAACGGGTGGACAGATAGTAGCAAACCGTATGGCAGCTCGCAAGCCCAAGGTCCAGGATGAAAACGATGAGACATTCTTTACTCGGTGGACTCCACTCAAGAAGCTTACGGACCAGGAGTATAGAGACATGATGTCGGAAAAGATGCTGAGGATAGACGCCGATATTGCGCTTATCGATGACCGTGTTGCTGAGCTGAGGAAACAAGCTGAAGAGGAAGCACAGAGCAGCTCTTCACCATAATAATGATATACGATTCACCTCACTTCTGTCCACGGGAATTGTATTTAGATTTATGTTCCTTCGTAGACTGGAAACGTGATTGGCTGTTGTTAAGCGACTCACGCGATCTGTCAGCACTATGCAGAACATCTAAGAGATCGACTCCTGGGGAAGGAAAACTACAAATAATGACTAAGTGAAACCAATGACAAGCTTACGTTACCTGAACTCTGGAACCTTTGAGCATTTGTACGAAAGAAAAGAGGACGAATGGGCACTACATACTACCTAAAGTCGATGCTCCTACATATAACTGGTTTTGGTGCCCCCACTGACAGCGCATAACCCCAGCGGCACTCACCCTCTATTCGAACCCAATAGCGAAGAGCGTTTAGGCCAGGTGATGGCAGCCAAGAAGCGATGCTACGACCCAAGCCACAAGAGTACCTACACCATGACACGCCAGCGGCCATTTGTACTACGGTTTGCGAGGGATGAAGTAAGGATGACGCATTTCGAGTTGAAAAGACGAAATTCAGGGTAAGTGAAACTGCCATTCCTCCTAGCAGCACTAAGCCTGTGTTACTGAACAGCAGTTGCTGTTGTTTCTTGTACCTGATATCCGAGATTTAAAAAAACACCGTTGCACTGACGCTACTAGGGCAATCAGACTTATGGAGGTTACTGTCTGGGGTACATCTGGCAACGTGGTCCAGTTCGTGGGGCAGGATAGATACAATGTTATTACATCTCACAGACCACGGATATTATACCCTAAGGTCGGTTGTTAATGGAGTCTTGTCTTCGCTCGGGCGGTTAAATGATCTAAACGCCCACGCAACATGTTAAGTAATGCTGAAAGTACTGTACTTGCGATATTTATTGAATGGACATGCATATCCGGTTTTATAGAACTCAGAGACAGCATGCATTCCCCGCATTTTGGCTGCGAACTGGATGTTGCGAATAGCCAATGGCGTTTTTAGTGCAATGAAACTGAAGCACTGCTATTGCTTACTGATAAGCCTATAATAATAAGGTACGGAATTACAGATACGGCAGAATAGGTTGAAACCTTTGTTACGTGGTACAGTTCAGAGGTTACCACTGTAGGGAGGTTTGGTTGATAAGGCTGGTATGGAGATCCTCCGGATATAACCCGCGATGGGTGTCGCACAGGAGATGAAGACATCTGATGTCTCAACAAGCAATATCTCCTTTCTATGGACGTATTTCGTCTCCTTTAAGTACGGAGCAGACAGTCGCAATACTGCGGAGTTGTTGAGATTGGAGATCATCAGAAAATCTTACTAGGCACCCCCTGCTAAATGAGCCAGGCCCGTGCTTTTGCCCTAACTGATCTAACGAACTGAGGCTCGTGGCTACATTTTGGACGCTTCCGAGTGGAGGCCTTCTCGAATCGAACGAAGCTTGAGTTTGTAGAAGTACGTACTCGTTATCGCTTGTGCAGTCTTGGATTCCCGTAAGCTCAGGGTAACCCGGTGTGGGCTTGGTAGCTTGGGCCAATACATCGCCATAACCATCCACCTCTTCAACGCTCCCTATCTCCGGGCTATTGCTATTACCTATAGCATCCATCTCCGATCCCTTCTCCGACCTTTAACTTGGAATATCCCCTCTCAAGGTTTTGACTTGAAAGGATCCTCAGCTTTTTTCGCATCGCGCTTCCCCTGTTCGCCTGCGCAAGCCTAACACTCCTTTTTCTTTCGATCAGCGACCCTCGTGGATCCAGGACCCCCTTGACGTCACAGAACTCGCCCAAAAAATCCCCTTAGAGAATCGCGTTCGATATACTTTCCGTCGATCCCGATACAGGAGTCAGCTTCATTGAATTTACACTTTTCCACTTTACGCCAAGCGTCTCTGCTTTTAGACACGACGGCATCAAAACATAATCATTTCCCGCGCTGTCCCCGCCTCGATTTATCTTGCGCGATACTTCTCAGTCGAGACTCGGCGTGCGTACACGTCCAAGGAACCGGAAAACCGGCAACATAACGCACAATTGAATCTAACCTTGCGGCGATGGCATAGCCCGCCTCTCAATTAGGCTCAGACATAGTGGAGGCATGATATCTCTTCCACAAGCAGGAAACGTAAGTTATGATACCACGCCATGTTACACCGCCCGTATCTGATTGTATTTCCTTCCTTACAGTTTACTTGGTTGGAGAGGCTCGCGGGTGCCTTTACAACATGGCTCTCCTCAACCCGACCTTCGTCTTCGGCTGCGTAGTCCTCCTATATCTATCGACCTTCGTCTTCCTCGCCGTATTCCGAATCCTTACCGGTATTTCTATCCAGAGAATAGGTTATTTCTCTTTGCGACGACTAGCATATACGCCACGAGATGGGTGCAGGATAGAAGTCAGGGGCCTCGGGCTTCACGTTCATCGCCCAACGTTTGCCCAGCCAACATGGCTCAGCATTGTGCTGAGCGAACTTGTCGTGACACTGGACGTCAACGAACTCGAAGGCAACAAAGCGACCGATTTGGACCCCGAGGGCAGCGAGTCCGAAAACTCGAAGGATAAGAAGACAGACACCAAAACCACCACTCGACAACAACCACCGTTATCTCGACGAGCCACGAGCACAGTTGTCCGAAGTGAGACATGGAAGAAGCTCACGCATATGAAGGAAAAGATCAAGCGGTTGCATAGGAATATCAGCTGGCTCAAGCTGGTCGATGTGGTCGCGACAAATTCAGCTGTTAATGTTGTAGACGTGGGCAATATTCAGGTTGGAAGCTTCACTCTCGCAGTCGATACGCGCCGCAAGATGGTCGATCGTGTACGGTTCTTCGCCCGTTTAGCCGATCGCCATGGAAAGGACCAACAGGCGGAATGGACTGTCTCGCTTCGTAGCGTTTTGTTCACGGCTGATGGTAGCGAATCTATGGAAATTCTCGACCAGCTGTTCGTTAATGTACATGGACATTTGTACAAGTCCATGGATGGCCTTCGTGAAGCCGCCGTGGCAATCAAGATGGGGCGAATGCATCTTCCTTTCGATGACTTGCAGACATGTATAAGTCGGCTCAAGCAACGCCGGGCTGAGGCCAAAACGCCTGGTGCGGAGGAGGAGCCTATGGACATCTTTTTGGGCAAGGTTGCTCAGGAAATCGACGAACCTGGAACGACAAATGAGGATTTGATGCGGACGGTCTCTGATTCCAAAGAGTTCTTCAGCTCTATCCTGCGAGGTATTAAAGAGATCCAATTTGCTGTCAGCTTTGTGGGTATGAGCAAAAAGGTCCAATCCATTAAACCTGGATCGACGCCAATACAGCTCAACGCCGCAATGAAGGAGGTCGGTATAGATTTGCACCGGTTGGATTCGAAGTCACCAGCGCACCGAATGTATTTCCCTGCCGAGGCTATTGCGCACGAGGCACTGGCTGCTGCTCTTTCTATATCCGTTGGCTTGGATGACGGCCACGGTCAACCCGAACGTCTTCTCTACATCCCAATGGCGACAACAACGATCAAGACGACACTACTATCCAAGACCGTCGAGGTGCTTCGTGCCAGCACCGTGGACGAAAGAAATACGAACATCATGTTTGCTAACTCTGTAGTTACATCTCCTTCGGTGGACTTGGACCCTCACCACTTGCCACTTCTTATCGCTCTCTTCAAATCAAAACCTAAGGCGCCGAAAAAGCAGGGCGACAACCATCATCTTATTTCCCGCCTATTACCAAAGGCGAATTACAAGTTCTCCATGCACGAGCCTGTTGTTCGCATAAAGCTTCATCCTTTACAAAAGGCAGAAGACCCAGACGACTTCGATCTCATTATCTCGTCCATCTCTTCGATATCACTTGACCTAGAATCGTCGCATAGTCTCATGGCAGACATGCACTACTCTCTCGATGGTTCTATTAGACTCCAGTCGCATGACCTATATTACCAGACAAATCACGGTGAACGGTTCAACCTGATCACCACGGAATCACTGGACATGAAACTTAACCTCGGTGCTCGTCCGGATGTCTACGTTGACGTTTCAGGCAATCTCCAATCCGCCTCAATTAGCATGGTCAGACCTGAAATCATCGATGGTCTTCGCCAAATTGTCCAGGAGTTGAGGATCGATGTGGAACCAGAGAAGGGCCCAGTCTCACGTTCCAAGGGTGGCCAGAACTTCCTACGATCTATGCCAGATTGGTTGCTGAGAGCCAAGTTCGATGCATCCGATTTCAATGTGGAGATTGCAGGAATTGATGAGGAAATCTCGGATGATACTCGTGGAGTGTTTCTACACTGGGACACTGTGTCAACCGAATATCGTGCCCAGCGACTTGATGGGCTTAGACGTCGAGCTTCCAGAAGACGCGCCAACAGCCGTTCTATCAATCAATCCGATTCGGAGTGGACTCCTCCCTCAAGCTCTCCGCGCCCACAGAAGAAACCACAGAACATTGGCGATGGTCGAAAACTCACCCTCTTTGCTAGCGGGATTGAGGTACAAATTATGGATGCCGTCGATACACTCGAGCCTGAGCCATTCTTCAGTGTACCAAGGCTTGAACTCTCGCTCGTTGCTGCAAGCGATGCCAGTGGTCCAACATTCAACATACAGGTGGGCGTTCGTTCAATTCGGGCCAAATACTCGCTTTATCGACATTACGCCGTGGGTGTTGCTGTTATGACGATACGTAAAGCGTTCATGCAATCTGGGCGTGATGTTGCACGACCTAAGGAACGTGGAAGCTACGTCGATCTCATTCCTACTTCCAATCGATTGGCCCCTCCAGGAACTCCAGATCTCGACCCTGGGCTCACCACTATTACACCAGAAATGGTCACTCTGGACTTCAAAGCAGCGCTCGTGCAGCTCAAGGCTGATATGCCTCACGATCCAGCTATGATGCTACACATGTATGGCCTGGAGCTCGGTCGGCAGAGATGGTCTACACCTTACATCGCAGCAAAACTTGTTCGACTCTACACAGAGCCACCACGTATGCACAATGTGTGGGCACGCATAGTCAGCATCAAATCGGGACGCCTCGACTTCCGAGAATCTCGCAGAAAGTCAGCTTATGGGGGCATTGTCGAGGAGAAGATGGTTGATATCGTGACAGAAGCTGTCCGTATCGCAGTTCCGCATGAGGTCATCATCAGTCGCGTAACTGACAATTTCACCAACGTTATCAAAGCAGTGCAGCAGCTGCATCATCGGTTTAAGACGGGGACTAACGAGTACATTCTCGAAAAGAATCCAGAAGGTCCAAAGTCGGTCCCCAAAGTGTCAGTGCGTACACGCAATTTCTTGTTCGAGCTTGAAGATGGTGGCTTTGAATGGAAATTGGGCATGATCTATCGTACTGGCCTTGTTGAGCAAAAACAGCGACTTGCTCGGGAAGACGCTTTCAAGGTTAAGCTCAAGAGAGTTCGCGAAGATGAAATTCGCAGGGGAACGAGTAAGTTCCGTTCTCGGTCCACATTTCCAAGAGGGCGACCCGAGACAGCAGATTCGCCCGGTAGCAGAAGTCGAAGTGCAGATGGATTTGATGGGAGAGACGCACAAACAAACTCCCGCCATGGAAGGATCCCGAGATACAACCCCAACACGGAGTCCCTCAAGGTCAACGGCGTTTCAAAGGTTACCGAACACTATGCTCGAAGTCACCTCGACATGTTCAATGCTCAAAGCTGGAAGAAGCGGATTGATCATGCTTGCCAGCTGTCTCAAGACAGCATGAAAGAGTCTCGCGGTCAGTTTTGGGGTGCTAACCAAGTACCTGAAGATGTCGAAGATGCCGAGAATCTACTCGAGGTACCCCCGCGACCAGCACTCATGGCTGCTGTAATCACCGACTTGCATTTCACACTTGACAAGCCTACTTTCCCCATGAAAGATCTACCAGATTTTCTCCACAAAATTGGAAAAGGGATGCCGAAGGATATGCAGTATAGTTTACTGGTGCCGATGCATCTCAGCATTGCAATGGGCGAGGCTAAGGTAACGCTACGAGATTATCCATTACCTCTTGTCCACATCCCTCCGATGAAGTATGGACAATCTGCAAAGATCCAAGCGGTATCATTAAAAACGAATTTCGTTGTTGCTGAAGAATTCCGGGGCCACGAGTCGACCCGTCGAGTTCGAGTCAATGTCGTACCCCCAAGAAGCACGGTGCCGGGCTCTTCAAACGAAGGCAGTTTCGCGATTGAAGTTAGACGTACTGTTGGACCCGTCAAGTCATACTCTGATGTATACATGGACGTCAACAGTGCTTTGCCCACCCGCATCACTTGGGGTCCTTGCTATCAGTCTGCTATCCAAGACATGATGATGGTCATTGAATCGTTTACCAAACCTCAATTCGACCCATCGGAGCGTGTTGGTTTCTGGGACAAGCTAAGACTTAACTTCCACTCCAGGATACACATGTCTTGGAAGGGTGACGGAGATGTTCACCTTGCTCTCAAGGGTACACGTAACCCGTATGCTATGACTGGCAATGGTGCCGGCTTCCTCATGTGCTGGCGAAACGACATCAGATGGAATATCAATGCTGATGATGACCCGAAGGGATTCATCTCAGTCGAAAGTGGCGAGTACATCCTTGCTGTCCCCGACTACAGCCATGAGGTCCGAGAGCAAGCCCGGCGACAATATGATGTCGAAGGTTACCTGCCTGACGATAACTACAAGTCCGAGGCAAGCTTCAAGAAGGTTGTCATGAAGTTGTCGGGCAAGGTCAAGGTCATGGCCGGTCTCATCTTCGAGCGTGCTATCGAGGATGGCAAGCGAAGTTTTGACTTCCGGCCTCACTATGACATCGTCCTCAAGAACCCGCATTTTGCCAAACCTGATGCGAACGGTCTTCCATACGATGCATTGCGTGGATTCAGGAGTCGACATATCCATCTTTCCATTGCAATTCATGCACCGGCCGACCGAGACTGGCTATCTGATAATCCAGAGCCCTCACGCAGCTACAACACAATTCATCTCACTCCCAGATTCTTCACCCACTTCTTCAACTGGTGGGGCTTGTTTGGACAACCACTGTCGTTACCAATTCGTCAAGGAAGCCTGTTCCCTGGACGTGAGAAGAACAGCAAGAAATTTGGTCGACATTTGGCGACTGTTAAGTACAATATTCTGCTTGCGCCCCTATTTCTCAGCCACATCTACAAGCACAAAGATGTCGAAGATCATTCTGAGAACGCAGTTTCTGCGACTGGTTTGAAGGTGCGATTCGATAGCTTTTCGCTTGACCTCCATCAGCGTCGAGAGGAGTTTGGTACCCTTGGGAAAGGAAAACAAGGCGAAAACACAAATAAGACATCAGGCATCAAGATTCATGCTGCTCAGCTTGACCTCGTTAGCGCCGACGTTCGGGCGGTATCAGCAAGCTTGAAGGGTACAACTACAGAAGCCATTCAGAAAGGATCTATTGCCACTTTGATGAGCGAAACTGACGATAAGCCTGACTTGTCTCGATTTACTATCCCCGATAACGATTTCAGCTGGATTGATATGGATGACTTCGTTGAACTTGACTGGATAACACCAACCGAACCTCACCCCGATACCAAGATCCTGCCTCTGGCGTACGCCCCTCGCCTGACATATTTCCGACAAACAGATATTGGCGGTGTTATTGCCGGTGATCCAACGCGAACCAGTCCCTTTGGAAGCGAGCCTACACATTTCTGCGTTATGAGACATGACGACGATCCACGTCGAATCCAAGGCCAACTGATCCAAGATCGTCTTGATCAGCTGGCCAAGCAAATGGAATCTCACGACCGCGAGATGGGCGAAGCAGAATTGAGGGTTATCAAATGTGATGCGAAAGACCGTGTCGCTGTAGAAGAGTTCAAGGCCTTCCAGAAGCACACTGACGTGCTTCAAGAAAAGCAGGAATTTCTGGAATCAATGCTCCACCAAGCCAGGATTCGAATTCCATCAAGCACGCACAGAACCAGCAATGATGGACGAAAACAGTCTGGCGAATCGGCACTTCCTTTCCAGGATGAGACTATGGAGATTCCATCGACGAGTGAGTTCGAGAGCGATTTCAACAATCGATTTGTTATCCACAATTTGCAACTCAAGTGGAACAACACTCTTCGAAATATCGTACTTCGTTATCTTCACCAGAACAGTCAAAGACGTGGTTTCACGTACTATCTTTCTCGGCCTGCTATCAAGTTCATTCTAGATATTGTTGAAGAGCAAAACAAAGCTAAATCCAATACTAAGCCAGGCAAGGCCAAATCAACACATTCTCGGCAAGATGGCAGGAGAAGCTCTCGGGCTTCAAGTATGCGGGACGATGACGAAACACCCGTGGATCTGGAAGAGCGCATCAAGCGCATTCTTAGCGATGGTCGCAAGTTCACCTCTGCCACTTGGGGTACCAACGCCGAGGGTCTTGTCGACGGTTCTATCGAAGACTTGGTGACTGGAATTGCTGAAGAATTTACCCCTCAGAGCAGCTATCACATTCGCATCATCGCTCCTCAAATTCAGCTTCAGAGCGACAAGAACAAGAAGAATGTAGTACTGGCAACTGCCAAGGGAATGGAACTCAAGGTTATGGAAGTCATGGAGAAGGAGAGAATATCGGACAATGTCAGTGGTCTTGTCCAGCGCCGATTCTTGGTCAATATGGACAGTGTCCAGTTCTTCGTCACACATCGCAAGTGGTTTCAGACCAACCTTGTATCAATGTATGTTGGAAGCAAGTATGGCGCGCCGAGCGGTTCTTCTTGGCCACCTTGGGTCCCTATCGAGGTTGTATTTGACTTCCAGGCGGATCCTTTCGGATTCAAGCGTGTTGTGCAGAAGACTTCGGCCATGGTGCGATACGACAAGTACAATACGCTGCGCTTGAAGTACAACGACGAGGTGAATACTGATGGTAACGAGGGCGATTCTCAAGCCAACATGGAGAATCGTATGGACAATCTTTGGGTCGAGTTCCCTACAGCCAGAGCTCTCTGCAACTCGTCGCAGTACTACGCACTGTACGTCATCGTGCTGGATCTTCTCATGTACAATGAGCCCATGGAGAAAACACGGAGTGAACGCCTCGAGAAAATCATTCTCGCTTCCGACTTTAGCGACCTCAGTGGTGCTCCTGCCATGGTCCAGAAGCTACAGCAACGCATCAGGCAGATGGAAGAGATCAAGGATCATTTCCAGATTTACAACAAGTATCTTGACAAGAAGGGCTGGGAAGACCGCTTGCAACTCGAGAAGGACCTTTTAGCTTGTGAAGATGAGTTGTTTTTCATGATGAAGGCCATCACCTCCTCTCAGAGAAAGTTTGATGTGAACTCGGATGACACTACCGGTTTACTAAAGTGGAACATCACGATTCGGGACATTGTTTGGCATCTCATGCAAGATTCCAACGAGCCTCTAGTTGAGTTACAGCTCAAGGACCTTGAGTACGATCGAACAGATAACTCGGATGGTTCTCATGTCAACCTTATACGTGTGGGCAAGGTCCTTGGCCTGAACCTATTGCCTGATGCGACCTACCCGGAAATGATAGCACCGTACATCGATCCTGAGAGACCACACACCCAGGAGGGTGAGCACAAAGAGATGATACGAGTGTATTGGCACATGTTGGAGGCTATTGCAGGCATTCCTGTCATGGACCGTTTCGAAGTAAACCTCTTCCCGATCAAGGTACAACTGGAGCGCGAAGTGGGTAAACGACTATTCGAATACATCTTCCCTGGCATACATGGAGAAAAGGCGACAGGCGCCAAGAATGATTCACCCTTCATGCTGAAGCAGACCACGCATGATGGAGACGAGGATGAGGATGAAGACGAAGATGGTAATGGTCTGACACCGTCCTACACGAGACAATCATCTTCATCATCCTTCTCGGCAGGCTCTGGTTCTCTTGAGCTACGGCTGCGACCTACATTGACTTCCAATACCAAGGCTGAAGCACCCCCAGGAAAGGCTCTGAGTGTCAACACAGGGAATGAAGGTCATTCCTTCCGTCTTTTCCGTGCTCCAGGAACATCCAAGACTTTGCTCAAGAAGGTATCTCACGAGTCTTTGCGATCCAATATGGGCTCAAGAGTGGGCCTTGCGCGTGCTTCGACAGGTCTCTCTACCAGGGAACGAGCGGACTCGAGGGAAACAGACAAGAAATCGCGGTTTGGCCTGGGCAAGAGACAAAACAACGAAAAGCAACCATCAGACGATCTCACTAAGATGATGACGCGTGCCAGCCATTTCATGACTTTTGCGTCCATCAAGATGCCTTCCGTGGTGCTTTGCCTGAGTTACCGTGGTAAAGACAACCGCAATATTGAGGATGTTCACGACTTTGTGTTCAGGATGCCAAACATCGAATGGCAGAACAAGACATGGTCTAATTTGGACTTGGCCCTGGCACTTAAGAAGGCAGTGGTGAAGGCCTTGATCTCGCATACGGGTGCCCTCATTGGCAACAAGTTCTCGAAACATCGGCCCAATGCTGAGCAGCGAGACAAGCTACGGGTACTGGCTAATAGCTCAGTTCTCATTGCTCCTTCGTCTTCGGGTGGCTCTCAGCACCATCCCGGTAGCATCAATGACAGCGATGATTCGAGCACGTATGGTTCATCGCCTGTCGATTTCTCCCGATCGCCCCCAAGAAGCATTCGAGCTCCAAGTACGCACAGCAGTATACGACCAGCTTCACATATGCGACGCCGCAGTCGAAGCTCGAGTATCAAGAGTCGAAGATCGCATCGCAACGGTGGCGCAGCTCCTGCTCCTCACGGCCCCCACGCCCCTCATATCCCGACTTTCCTTATGATGACACCGCCAACACCTATTGACGACCCCCGAGGCGACAGACAACATCATTACGGGACCGAGCTTTTGCGGCCAGGAACAGCAAGCCCGCAAAGCAGCGTGCACAGCAATATGAACAGCAGTATGCATAGTCAATCGAGTCACATGCAGGGTATAACACCGAGCAATTCCCACACTGGTAGTATTCACAGCACCAGCCCCCAAAGCAATATCCCAGTACCGGTTGCCCTACAGCCTAGACCTGGATTTAGGAGGATTCCTACTGGGATTGATCGGCCGGTGTCAAGCATGAGCAACCACGAGACAAGCAGCTCTGGCGTGCGTAGGAAGAACGGCGCAAGCAACCTTAAAGACAAGCTCAGTGCACTTACATCACGAATTGGCAACCGAGAGAGTAGTCAATCGTCACAACAAGATGACGATTCAGAGACAGTCGACGAGTCAACAACACCTGCGGGACCAAAAAGCAGATCGAGACGATCGTCGAGCAATACAGGATCGCGACTCACTTGGACACCTAGCAGGATGAAGTCGGGTTAAGAGAAGGAAGAAGTGGTGACGAATGCAGGAGTTGGTATAGTTTATAGAAACATGGCAAAACAGGCGTATTTGGTTGGATTAGAGGAGGTTTTTTGTTCGTTCTTTTGCATAACCTGAAGTCCTTGATTGAGAAACCAGGATGCCGAACGTACCATAGCATTGAGATGAGCTTGAGCGAGCCATCGTTGGAACAGGGGCGAGCCGAAGATCAGTCTTTGGCGCATAAGAGGGCAACCTCAGCAAAGATGTTCTCGGAGGAAATTTTATATGTAGCTAATACAAAAGAATTGATATTTCACGTTGACTGGTTAGCACGCTAAATGTATGAAGTTTTACTGTTTATTTAATGATCAAATTATATGATTTCCATGATATCGATGCTCCCTCAAATATCTCCGACCAAATGCTGTGTTCGTCCCTGCGCCTCTTTGTATCCAGGCGCTACTGTCAGACGTAATAAAGAACGCTCAACGTGTGAAGAAAGTGTGTATGTATATGCAAAAGCAGGCCTGTCTTTGCCTGTGATAATGGGTATATGTAGATTTGTCTACTGTCGTCGACCGAGGATGTTGAAGAGACTTGTCCTGGGGTTTTCGATAGCACCGTCAAAGGTCTTTGCTCGGTTGGCCTCGCTCTGGGGAGTGTTGTACTTTGCAAAAGAGCGGTCGAACTTTGCTGATGTGACGGACAGCTGAGAGGCGACGTAGCTACCGATGAGGGCGAAACTTCCGACGGCCACGACAAAGGGGAGGGCCCTGTATTAAATGGTTAGATTATGACTTGATGATTGTTTGATATGGAGGTTATGGGGACTTACTTGGGGTAGGCAGCGGGCTTAGCGAGGGCGGGTCTAGCGAGGGCGGCCATTGTGAGGTGAGGTGAGGTGAGGTTTTGTGTAAGTGGTGTAAGTGAAGATACTTTTGGAGTGAGATGAGATGAGTAGACAAAGAGCTGTAGTGATTGATCAGTTCATTTCTGTCGAGTTGGCTGGGAGTCTCTTATACTAATTTTACATTCCTTTATGACTCTTTTTTTTTTCTATTTAATTTTCTTGTGCTGTTGGACTTGGACATGAGCCGTAGGATTGTTCATGGGCGATTTGAGAGAGTCGGTCGATGGTGGTGTGATTGTGCGTGTTGGCCCCTGGGCAGTCTGACCTATTCGGGCGATTCCGGGGAGTCATGGCATTCCAGATCGGGAAACTTGGAGAATGGAGAGGGTATGATTGTTTAAAGTGTTTATGTTAATTGAGTATTATTTATTATTTGTTTATTATATGTTGCATTGTTTGATGTTGAATACTTCGTAGGGCTGTTGTTGATGTATGCACTGTAGGTGGAGCAGGGAGTGAGTGATAGTAAATGTGTCAACTACCACGCTTAGAAGTCGTCCGTAGAAAATATCAGAGTGATGAATTACATTTTACAAAGCCATATACTATCAGACTTCAACTACAATTATTCAAACTCCGGCTGCTGCCGAAACACAGTCCTCGACAACTGTCGATGCTCCCCTCGTTGGGCGCTGACCATCTGATGATTCTCCAGACGGATCCCACCGAACGAGGCCATGTACTCGGTAAATCTTTTCAGGCATTCTCCAGGCCTTGCCAGCTGCCAAACCTGCTGGCAGCTGAACCAACCTGGTGGTGCCATACCCCAGATAACATCGAACAAGGACGCTCAGTCCCGACAAAATGACCTCTCCGCATTTGTCAAGGATGGTTGAGCGCATGTGATTTGTAGTGGATGAATGTGTATTTGTATCTACAGGATTATGCCATTTTGTAGCCAATCGTTAGTCTCTTTGCTTCGTCAGATCATTTATTGTCCTGGGACAATGTCGATGGATATCTTTTACTATTATACACGAGCCAGTATTGTCTGGGTCTTACTATACCGTGTTCCTTCATGGCCAGAAATTGAATCATTCATCCCCATTGACATCCTTCTCCTTTGCGAGTTTCTTCAACAAGTTTCAGTCGGGTTTCGACCACACGAAATGACATGTAGGACTTGATGGCGACGATCTGCAGCAATGGTCAGCTGAGCGGCATCGTGCTCACCAAAGTTGACGATCGTCAGGTCATGCTTGCTCAATCTCGGCTGCACTCTGAGAGGGCATCCCAGTATTCAGAGGCAGGTAAGCATCTTCAGGGGAAACGCCGCATATCTGTCTCCAAGCCATGATAATATATCGACGCTCATAACATAACCCCTGAGACATATCTACCCTCGGCCTCAGCTTTCTCTTCCACCTAGAACATCGGCCTCCGCCTCCGTTTGCGCAACAGCTTACGTTTCCACGCACTCGTCCTCGCCCGTGCCTTTAACAACCTCGGAGGTTTTGGAGGCGGCGAGGGTACTGGACAACGAGCGATCTTGACAGCTAGATCGAACCACGGCGGGATCTGCTCGACAGGGCTCCCGGATTCCAAGTCTCGGGTCACGTCCAAGGCTGCAATCCCGAGGAGCGCTCGCATAGTGAAATGGGCGTCGTTGCCGGGCGAGTGGAGGCCGCTGTTGGGGATCTGCAGTAATCTCAGCAGAATCCCCAGCGAGGGCGCCATGGGCTCTCGGACAGTCATGTATGTCGCCTGGCATAGGTCGATCCAGAATATGTGGTCCATGACAATGTTGAAGTCTCGCAGGACAATTATATCGTTGCGAGCCGAGTACGCGATGCCGATCACATCCCGTCCCGAATTCCACTCGTGGAACTTGGCCCTGAGATCACTGATAGATATAGCCTCTGTCTTGCCGAACAAGAAATCTTCATACTTGGGCGGCTCGCACTGGACTGCGAATTGATACGTCTGGATTATCTTGGACGGGTCTGGCATACTCACCGCGCCCACGACAGCGTCTCGAAGATCCCGCGTATCGAGAATAGCCACGCCCAGTTGGAACGACGTGACACGTCTCTTCCACTCCCCCTCGAGCACTTTAGGCAATCGCTTTACTCTGTCGGTGTCTATACAGATGAATCTGACGTCCCTCATATTGGACTTGCGAAGGCGAAACCGCAGGTCTTCTTGCCACTTCTTCCACGTATTTCCCGATGGCCCGTGTCCCATGATCATTCTCAGCCTTTCCATTGCGATGACCCTCCTCCACAGCTGGGGTGTCAGTGGTCGGCTTTTGTATAGTTCATCGGAGTATGGGATTTGCAGTGACCAGCCCATTTGCTCCTTGATAAAGTCATCTCGTTCAGGGCCGGACATTTTCTTTAGCCAGGCTAGATCCTTTATCTCTTGCTCGGTCAGGCTGGATATTTCTATGCGTTGATAATCCTCTGGGGAAGAATGCGGTGGTTTCCTTGGTGTGTGTTCCTCAGATAGTGATTCATCTGTGCCAGACTTCTTCAACCGTAATTTTGGCATTCTTCTTCTCTGCCTTCGTAATCTCCCTGCAAGCTCTTTTCGTGCCTTCCCTCGTGGCGAGAACTCCCACGGTGCTTTTACCCGCTGTAAGCCTTTTATTGCTTCTCTTCTCTCCCATTCCGGTTCCTCTGTAAGTTCTGGTATTGTCAAATTACGTTTTGGTCTTTTTGGTGGTGATTCTGGTAATGTTAGATCTCGTGCTGGCTTTGTTCGTGGCCTTGCTGGTTCTGGGCTCTCTTTTATTGGAGGGTCCTCCAATACTGATTTCTCATTCACCAGCCTATCCCTTGTTGGTTCTTCTGGAGCTACTTCCACGTTCCATACTCCTGTTCTCAGTGGGAGAGTTGTCGTTGTGAAATTCCGGACCAGTCTAGGCCTAGTGAGTGAAGCCGGGAGGGCCTCGAGCCTGCTCAGGGCCCTGAACATGAGCCTATACTCAAGTCCTTGAGTAGGACTAGGTTTTTATTAGTGAAAATCAATGAAAGATAGTTATGAGCCTGGGTTGAAGTTTGCTTGTTGGAGTTTGATGCAGATTCAACAGGTGGGCACGTGACCATTTCGATTGGAGTGCCTCAGGCGCGAACATGTTGGATGTTGGGCAAAAACCCATGCATGGGTTGATCAGGTGTGTATCCGTATAATATGTAAGTAAATGTTGAAGCAAATATTCAATTCAGAGAAAATGGTCATGGTTGAATTGACAGGCATGGACTGCTACTATAGGTAAACTATTCCTTTCTTAACTAGTAGATCACTGAGTGATGACAACCTACAGCGGCTAGAGTGGAGTGGCAGTTATTGAGTATCAATCGCTACGGAGTATAGGTATTCGTACAACGTGGTGCGATAAGCTTAAACCGCAAAGTCAAAGTCAATTACCAAGTCAGAGTTATTCATTGCAACAAGGAGGGGTCTAAAATATGAGGAATTTATATAAGCTCATGTAAAACTTTGCTGTATAGACAATGTGTGTGGTGACTAGATCAGCAGAAGTCATTATAGAGTTAGAGCCAAAATTATCCATAGACGTCGCAAAAACCCCGTAACGTTACTGCAGCCACTGTCACGCCAGGCATGCATTCACATCGTGATCTGATTCTAAACGGAACGGGACCGAGGCTGAAGGACGAGAGTTCAAGGGGAGATCGGACCGACTCCAGATTTTTGCGCAATGTTTATGTTTTTTTTGGGGATCATGGAAATTCTTTGCAGTTCCACACTTTGAGCTTACTTAATTGCTTTGAACCTGATGAGGAGATGTCACCGGAGATTTAATTGCTAGTAACGGGTATGGACAAGACGGTTGAGATGTAACATTCCAGAGGAGATCTAGGTACCTAGGTTGATATAACATCTTCAGTCCTCATTGGCGGGTCATCAGTTAACAGCCAACAACATGGTGCCTAACATCACCTGAGAGACTCTCCTCAGCAATCCCAGTGACCTAAAGTCCCCCATGGGCAATCCTTTAATCGCTCCCCCAGGCTTTCTTAGGCTTCTCCCCCCGTAGTCTACTAAAAACACAACCAAACTATTACCTTTAAATATCCACTCTAACCTCCGGCGACCCACAGCCCGAAGAGGAACCCAAGGATAAAACTTCGCCGAAAGTCTCCAACAAACGCCAAAAGTGACGTGTTGTAGCCAGGTTTATTGATTATTTGCCTTTGCTCGCACCTGATTGACCAATCGACGATTTCTACCAGGCCTGAGCCGCCTAATAACAGCATCCCCCCACGCTCCTCTGATCTGAACCCATGTTCTTGTTCTACCATCCAAGTCCAAGCTTGTTCTTTCTTCCCTTCTGCAGCAGGCGAAAGACTGAAACACCTTCTCTCCTTTGCAATTGGCAATTGATCAAATTTCTCTCATCTCAACTTCCTATCAGCTATCACAAAACACCATGATCAGTCTGGGGAATCACCAATAACCAACCACCCCCCTTGTCCTTGGATATTCCCCCGCATCCGAGACAGAATTTTTGACGTCAAATGTCAAATATCAAAAATCTCATCGTTAAAATCTTATAATCATGGTCTCACTCGCGTACGACGATCACAAGCAAAAACCGCGTAATCGCCATGAGACCGCGCTGGTGGAATTCAACACCACCTATCCGTACAAAGATGGGCCCTTCTCACGAAGCTATCCCCACAGATGCGCGACCCATTCCCTTGCCAGAGTTACCTGAGTTCGCGACCGGTTCCCCCAGGAGCAGTGACCCTGAGCTCGAGTCTCTCCCCAATGGCCTCACCCACTCGCTGTGGCTGCCGCAGTCTCATGCCTCCGATTCAACAACGAGGCGTGTCTACCGTGGCTTCGCAGACGAGAAGGAGGCCACCTTCTTTGCCTGCTGTCGCCAGTATCCAAAGGCCGTCGGCTGGTCACTGCTGCTCTTCCTAACTGTTGTTATGGAGTAAGTCGTAACTTGTAACCGCCTCAAGCCAATTGTTAGCTAAATATTCATCAGAGCTTATGATAAGTCCCTCGTAACTGGTCTCTTCGCCTTTCCTGCATTCAGGCGTAAATATGGCGAGCCGACTATGCCCCCGGGCACCCCGGCGGATGAGCAGATGTATGAGATCTCACCTTCATGGCAGATGGGCTTGCAGAACGCTGCCATTGTGTGTGAGATTATAGGACTTTTGGCACACGGTTACATCACCGATCTCATCGGATATCGAAAGATGATGCTCGTCAGTTTGTTCTGGATGTGCATCGCCGTGTTTCCCGCCTTTTTTGCCGATAGCATCGGCGTCCTGTTAACCTCGCAAGCTCTCTCAGGTATGCCACTATATACTTTCATCTATGCAATTTTGACTAATTATTCGTCAGGCCTTTCATGGGGAGTAATAGAAATCCTAGCTGCCACATATGCAGCCGAGGTTGTACCAAACGCCCTTCGTCCCTTTGTCCTGAGCAGCATCAACATGTGCTGGCTCGTCGGGCAAGTCATCGGCACGGGCATCCTTCGTTCTCTCGTACACGAAACTTCTCAATGGTCATATCGTCTTCCTTTCGCACTCCAATGGGCCTGGGCAATACCGTTGTTATTCGGTGTCTGGTTTGCCCCGGACAGTCCTTGTAAGGAAGCTCGTTCACCGCATCATAGCTCAACTAACATTTCAACCAGGGTGGCTTATTCGTCATGAACGAATAGACGACGCCAAAAGAGCGCTTACTCGCCTCTCTAATAAAAATAATACCGATATCGAAGATTCAATCTCACTAATGAAACACACGAACAAAATGGAGAAGGACTCCAACTACGGAGGAGCAAACTATAAAGATCTATTCACAGGAGTCAACCGTCGCAGGACCGAAATCGCCTGCGTGGCCTGGATGTGCCAGGCCTTCAGCGGTTGGTCTCTCACATCATACGCGCCATACTTCTTCGAACAGGCCGGCTTCAGCGCTTCCATCTCCTTCAACCTCTCGACCGCCTGCTACGGCGTCGGCATCATCGGCGGCATCATATCCTGGACCCTCCTCCCCTTCGTGGGCCGCCGAAAACTCTATATTTACGGACTCATAGCACCCATATGCCTCTTGACCGCTGGCGGCGTGGTCTGGGTTGTGCTGAGCGACCGCGCTGGCGCTAATTGGACTCTGGCCGGCTTAATCGTCGCTATGACCTTCGTGTACGACATGACGATCGGCCCCGTCTGCTACATCGTCGTCGCCGAGATTCCCTCTACGCGCCTCCGAGTCAAGACCGTTGCTCTCGCGCGGGTGACATACAACCTCTGCCTGGTCTTCAACAACGTCATCATGCCCAAGATGCTCAACCCGTCCGCGTGGGACATTGGTGGCGCGTCGTGCTTCCTCTACGCGGGGACGAGCTTCTTCTGTCTGATATGGTGCTACATCAGACTGCCCGAAACGAGGAACCTGACATACCTCGAGCTGGATATCTTATTTGAGAGAAAGGCGCCCACGCCCAAGTTCAAGGAGCTTCAGGATAGGCTTGAGGATAGTGCGTATCTCTCCATGACGAGAGCGGAACGGTTAACGAATTGGCATGGCTGGCTGGCTTACTCATAATAACGATATTTACGATAGTGATTTGGCGTTTAACTTAATACTAATACTTCCATGTTCTTTGAATTGAGCCTTAACATTGTATATTGTATGGGCCTACTACGGGTATGTACATCTGATGCACAACGGGATGAAACAAGGACACGTCAAATGTCTTGGCGATACCTTAGTAAGATTGACTCTTGGTTTCAATAACAGACTGAGCGGTGTGGCTTTCTGCTCTTTCAGACCCTTGGTGTCGGCGATCGGACGTCAGTCTCAGTCTTGACGTTCAGGCGCGCTGATCACAATATACATTTCGCACCAGATTATTAGTCTGTCTACGATCTACGTCACATGAGCAGTGGTCTGTTTACTCAGAGAGCTAAGAGTGATCGGGAACCTACGGAGTATATACGGTTGCGATTGCTGTGAATCACAAGACAGCAGTAGTTGAGATGACTACAGAGTATATAACATCCTCAAAGCGTAAACGAACGGGTTTACTGCCACGCTTTTTATGCAAGGGCAATATCATGTTAGTTGTCTTTAACTGTCTCTAGACAAGAGAGCTTCTTGCCTATACCCAGCCAGCACAAACATGGGATGACTATAGGCACAGATATGCATAATCAGGTTTAAAGGTGCTGGTCTTTGGCGTAACACTTGGATTCGGTTTGTATACTACTTACTAACACACGAACCATATTCGCTTGAGCTCTTTCCAAACGAGCGTGCGTGTGGTCACCTCGTGTGTAGGATTCCCACAGAGTCAGCTCAGACTGAGAGTAGGGCATCACATACTACTTGAGGACATACTGCGACAGGCTCCAAGATGCAATCAAGGCCATAAGTAACAGAAGCTCTCTTCATCTTAACTCAGGACAGTATATATGTCATTGGTTGTCAGACCTTGACAATGGCACAGCAAGCAGTGAAGCGATCGGATGTCATAATCAGAACCAGTACCTAGTATTCTCTATTATAATAAGTGACAAAGTTTACCAATCAAATAAACATGAGATCCTGCTTTGCTTGAGTCTTGTTCGTGTATAGTTGTGTACTGAAGATTGATAATATCCATGTGGCTTGAGAGAATATATACGTTATTTCAAAGGTTGGGATCAACACCATCAGAAACACATTATGGCTTGAAGACCTACCCTCTCAGTAATGTTATCATATAGAATGATAAATACACTTGAACCCAGATCTCTAACAGACAGTCAAGTTTGAATGAATTTCAAGTACGTATTATATTCAGGTGTGTGTTTCTGACTTTACATTTAAACTCATACTTAATAGATAATAGTTTACTTAGAACTATGAAAGCCTAGTTTCGATAAAAATAGCTTGTTACAGTACAATAAATAACAGATTATTCTGTATTTATGTTCTGGGATTCCTTTAGAGAATTAGGTCCTTAAGACCTTGTTTATAAAATGTACAGAATAGCCTGCCTTGAAATCTTTTGGAAGAGAGATTATTCTATCTTACTATACTAGGGACATTGGTCCTGTTCCAACTGGGTTGTTAGAAGAGAGTGTACTATAGAAGAGGTGTAATTACAGAGTGTAAATATAGTAGGATTTCAAGTAATGGATTAAGTATGAATAACGTAGAGATATTAATTAATTTAATTATAAGTATTATTTTCATTTGAATTCCTAGTACTTATATCTCCTAATTTGGTATTCATACCTTAATAGTTTATACTTATTGGGAATTCTCAACTCTCTCTGACTTTGTTAAGATAGTCTCTCAAGATAGTCTTAGCATACAAAACCCCATGAGCTAATTCGCTTACAGAGATATAGAACACATCTCATTAACTCCATACCAAGCAGTATTCTTATACTGACCCAATATAGAATTACCATTTGATATTACCCAGATCCTTATCCATCACTCTCGTTTAATCTGTCTATCACCACGCCATGGAAAGATAGTAAAAGAAGAGAAATATATCCAGGATTAATCGGTTCATACCTAGAGGTACTTCTGTGCGACTATCTTTCCTAGTTATCGCAGGTACTTTTGCTAATCGCGTCTGAAAGTCTTGCCTCCTTCTTGTCGCGGCTAGTTCACACCCCGGTCCTCCGTGCCAAGCGCAACATATGTTTTAATACACAGGGTATGAAGATAGTCGCGGATGCGTCCTACATAGGCAGGTTTCATAGACGCCGCAGATTGGACCCTTAACGCGAGCCTCGGTTCAAAGGCTCGATGGTCCAGGTCGACTTGTACCTTGTCAGGGCTTTGTGTGCCATGCCCTATATTGCTCTCTCACTCAGCAAATATATGTCAATGAGAAACACATAACTCTCCACAAATTAGTCATCGATACACCGCTTGGCTAAATGGCTTCATTTCTTAGTCTGCGGTTACGAGATAACTCCATATGATCAGACAGGATTGTACACTTGTAATGAGCGGTCTAGAACATTGTAGTAAGAGAGTTGTCTCCGCCACACGCCCCTTGGGACTTGAGCCTTGCGCTTTGAGGACAACGGGGCTACTGCACAACAAAGTGCAGTGCAGCAACAAGGAGAGGGAACCCTGTTGAAAATCGTGGCTTTCCTTTTCTGCGCGTTATTTCCCTTATCGTGGGCGGGGAATCAACAATTTCTGCCGTGGTTAAAACATCGACAATCAATGCGCTTGTAGCCCTTCCCTTCTCAACCCCTGACTAGCGTCTGACTCAACCCGATCCCACGGCTTTCCCCCCACAACAAGAAGGAAAAGGGTCTTCTAGGGAAGTTCTTTTGTTCTTCTGTCCCGCGTCAGAGGAACTCCTGTTGTCGCTGCTCCAGTTTTGCCCGGATGAGAAGCATAACAAGAAGGTACCTAAGTTGCAGGTGAGCGGATAGAATCAAATAAGCTTGTTAACCGAAATTGCCGACAACTCCATTGGATGTCAGTGAGGCCCAGTAACCGTTGACCACGCGTTATCAAGCAGTCCAAACATTCGGTGACTGAGACAACAACGCCAACGCCATGCCAACACAAACATGCAGAGTGCAGAGTGCAATAATTTTCTTTTTGGTGAGGTGGTTGGTTGGGCATTGGTGCATTGCCCAGCCCAAGCGTCTAAGTGCCTTTGCCGTTTTTGGTCAAGTAATTAAACTCCACGACTTCAAAGCCCTGCATTTCGAAAAGTCGGACTAGAAATAGCCGAAATGCAGCAACGGGACACCAAAAAATATTGTAAAGATCTTGATAAAAAATATGTAAATATTGACAAATGGATATCCAAACACAGAGACCGCTCAATGCCTCCAAATGCCATGTGCGCCTATGTGTCGCCATCTCAATGGGCGGTTGTAAATCTGTGATATGTACCTGTGCTGGTACCAGTCCTGCTCAATAACAAAAATCCATCTCCGATTTCGCCGGACCAAATGCTCTGTTCCTACCGGCTTTGAAAGACAACTCCTCTCAACAAATGCAATTACTCCATCCTTGACCGAGTCTTGTCCGAACTGCGTTCCCAGGCCTTTTCGTAGCCCTGGGTATGAGCCGAATTTTGCCCAGTCGCAGTCGATCCCGCTTGGGCGGGGGTCAATTGCCGAAGTGACCAATCTGAAAAAAAGAAGAATAATGATATAAAAAAAAGATGATGTACAAGAAGCAAATCCGCGCCTTGCATTCCGATAATTGTGTGCTTTTTCTCCACCTTGCGGTGATAAGAAAGGGGAATAAGTAAAAGAAATATCGTGTAATAACGTGAAACTCCTGAAAATGCGAGCCGCTCTCTAAAATGATGAAATGTTCCCATGTCTAATGAGAATTCGTGATTGGTTATTGTTTGTTTTGACCAATGCACTCATGTCAGGACATGAGTGCCGAGGCCTGTTTCGGGTTCGTGTTCGGCGGCCAATCCGCTGGAGAATTGTGTCATTGTGCTCCAATCTTTTCGAGTCAGAGCCAGGTCAACTCGTTTTGCTCCTTGGGTCCCTGCTAAGTCGAAAAAATTGTGTTGCACTTCTTCCGGCCCCATCATCGGGTAGTGGGACCGACGTTCCAAAACCCTTCCATTGAGATGGGGGGCAAAAAGTTTGCATCATAGCACCCAATGGCATGGATAAACGTCAGGGACTCCGTAATGCGCCAACGAAGGTGGGTCCCGGTCGGCCATCCGCTGGGCGTCTTCCTCAATTGGCCTTGCAGTAATCCAAAGAAACCGTGGCCAGGTACATGACGTGTTGCACACCGTAAACTGGTAATTGAAGCTTTTCGTGTTGGTGTGTGGCTTGTAGCTCACGGCACAGCAACGAGTCTAGGCCATGATGGGGATCCAGCGAGCCGGAACACCGTTGGCTCCCATCTCGTAGGGCTTCGTCGATGTTTGTCGGGGAGGAAGTGCGAAACGGGCCCGGCCGGGTTTTTGGTCGTCGAGTTTTCCACGCTTGCGCATGGCCATCTCCATCACAGCAATACGGATGAAGTCGGAGTTCTCACGCATTTCCCGCTGTCGCATGCCTGGGACCGAATGAGTGGGGACCTGCGGCTGTGGCTGCTGGGGAACAGGGGCAGGCTGTGACTGGAGTGATGTTGATGGGTAAGAGTTTCGGGAGCCCGGAGCCGCTCGGGAGCGCTGAATCTTGTAAGTGCGCATTTGAATTGATGCAGCAAAAGTGCCAGCGAAAACAGTCTTTGTCGGTGGTTCAATCCTGGCGTTTGTTGTAGGGTTAAGATAACGGCGCATGGCGGCCGAGGGCATTTCCTCGGAAACAGGTGGGCGACGCTCGTCAGCATAGGGAACGTTAGGGTCGATAGTAAGAATTGATCGAGTTAGATAGTCATCCGGTGGGATAGTGGGAAGGTTGAGGGCCGAAAAGGATCGCGCAGCTGATCGAAGCGCCCGCAGTGAGGCAGTCAGGTTCGATTTGAACACAGACCTCAAAGGCTTGAAAGGCTGGAGAAATTGGGACTTGGGCTGAACCTCCTCGGGCTGATCAAGGATTAAGTCCAAATCTTCGATATCGGCATCGTCTCCGGCGAGCGGGTGCTCCTCCACGGAACCAGGCGGGGAGATAACAGGCTCCAGCGACTTTCGCATGGGAGTTGATTTGGTCCTCCGGGAACACGGGCTAGGGGTCCTTGGGCTTCCAAGGGATGAAAGGCATTCACTGGAGAAAGACTCGTCCAGAGAAGGGATAGAATCGATGGAATAAGTCCTTGTCGACATACTGGAGCCAATGTTGCAATCGCTCACACTATCGTCATCGTCGGTGATGTCCTGAGGAGGGGACAGCAGCATATCCAGAGGGCTGCTGAAAGTCCAGCTAAGTTGCTTCTCTGAAGCATGCTGGCAGTCAAAGACCTCCTGTACAGTCAGGGTCTTTTCACCACGACGGCGTCGCTGAAGTTGCTTGTGTCGGGGGATATCGGTGACGGCCAGAAGCGCAGCAAGAGAAGGCGAAAGATTACCCGAAGACCGGGAATCACTGCTACGTTTTCTTTGTGATGAATGACGCTTCTGAGGATGGGCGCCATATCGGTTGTTGGTGGTAGGGATCTTGACCGGGCTCGATGGTGTAGGCTTCATGGTCAAACTAACAGTGGTCTTTGGTGGGCTCGAAGGGGCAAGACTGCTAGTCTCCCGCCAATCCTTACGTTTAACCATTGTTGCATTGAAGTCCGGCTGAGCTGAAGATATGGTGACTGTGATGCGTTTGTTGCTATCGTCATACTTGGGCGACCAGCGCGGGAGTGAGAACGTGGTCGACTTCTCGGTCGCAGTCGTTGAAGTCGCCAACTTGGTGGTGGGTGCTGGTGGCGGCTTATACGGGTTGTATATGCTGGTTGTCGAGGAAGACTGAGATGATGGGTGAAGAGGAGAAGATGAAGTATGTAGAGGAATAGAAGATGAAGGTGAGGATGAAGAGGAGGATAAACGGGCGGGAGTTGGAGTGGGAGTGAGGATGGGAGATAAAGAGGGAGTCGGAATAGATAAAGTATTGTGATGACTAGTAGCTGTGGTACAAGGGGAAGGAGAGCGCTGAACCTGGTGGTGCTGGCGCTGACGCTGGCCGTGGCCTTCACGCTGCGCCAGCATGAAAGAGCGTGGAGTCATCATAGTGGCCACACGCCCCCCTGGTCCTAGCCCGACTCCTGCGGTACCCGAATAGGGCAAGTGCCTTGGGGCCGGTACCTTTGATCCTGCCTCAGTTTGCTGGTGCGTTGGCGTTTGGGAGTTGGCGCTGCTGAAGCACTGTAACGCTGCACTCAATCTGGCAGCGGAGCGGAAGTGGGTCCCAGAAGGTCTTGTAGGGGTTTGCAGAAGCCTTTCAGGGCAGGGCAGAGCGGCACTCAACCTAATGCTGCTGCACCACGGGCTGCACACCCGACACCTCTCAGAACCCGCCCGACTGCTTATTTTGGCAGCAATACTCAGCCCTGGACTGAATAGGGATTTCTAGGACAAGTCTCACTTGTCTCGCAATTTGAGATTGGACCTCAGTCTCGTTTTGTCGATCAGTCCCTTAATCTTTGCTTTTTTGTCCTTTCCCTTTTATTTCCAACCTCCTTTCTCCCTAACAAAGGACCCTTTTTCTCGGTTGCAAGATATGTAAACCCTGTCTAGGCCTCAACAAGCTTCGATTCCAGGCCCAGCCAGTGCCGGATATGAGATCCGCACCGCAAACCGGAGCAAGGAAAGGCCCAATACTGTACGGGGATGACCGTGCCTGTGTCCGTCTTGTCCCCAGCGACTGTATCGTATATAGACTGTGCACAAGGAACGGGACAGTTTCATTAACGTAAACACGAGGCCTTGGATTGGTTCGTCGATCAAGGGTGACGCTTGCGAGTTCGTCAGAACCCTAGAGCTCTTGCTTATAGCGAATCACGTTGTCGACGGCCAAGTACCAAGTGGCTCGAATGAAGTTTTGTTGAAAGCCAACGAGAGCCGTTTGAATTACGCTACCGCGGATGACGGGTCGTGCCTTGCAGTGTTCTGTCGTGTTCTGTTCTATTGTGTCCTGCTCGTGTGTTCAATGTCAGAGACAACCAGATGCCGCAGGGGTTTTTGAGTTGACAAATCAGATTGACAAGGTTGCTGATCTTAGGGCCGCGGAGAAGCTCGGTACTGTCACCGTCTCGTCTTGGTAATATTGACTTCGAAAGTCGGAAGAGCTTGTCGTTCGAGCAACAAAACAGATGATATATCCACCGCAATGGCCTCCGTCGGGCTCCTCTAGAGGAGCGGTAACGACGAATATGTATGTTAGTCCTTATCTCGACCACCACGTTTGACCTCGTGGCCATGGGGCGGCGGCGGGGGCGTGTTCAGTCAGGCTGGGGGATCTTGGGTAAGGGCAGCACGCCAAGCGAATTGTCTAAGATTGGAGCTCATCAACCGTCAAAACCACAAAAAGCTGATCAAACTGGCGAGTCACGAGGAAGCCTGTGTTTCGGGGTCCAGAGTCCGCTCAAAGCGCCAACAGGGAGCACAGCCCTTGCAGCAGTCAGTGACCTTTTCGAAAAGCCTCGCTCGCGCTCTGCTCGGCCACACGGAAGGATTGGAAATTATGGGTGAGAGTGAGGATGAGAGTCCAAGCCCAAGTGAGTAGTGAGCTGGTCAGGCTGCGTGTCCAGTCGTTGCAATATCGTATGCAAGGGTCTCAAAGGGATACGATGAGTGATGTTTGTGGTGGTGGACTGACATGAGCTTTTGAAGAGGATCGAGACAACACAACTGATAGCGTCTCGAGTTGTTCCACACAGAACCTAGGAAAGCTCACGCGTCTATGATATGATATTGGATCTGGTGCACAGCTTATGAACCCGATACAAAGACTATCGATACTATCTCTCCCTAACTGCCTACCCAAGGTGGTAAGTACTTGTCGATTCTCTAGCTCAAGTTGGGGGTCAGTAAGTGATCACCATTCGTCGTCGGAGTTTTATCGCTTGCTCGAACTGATAAGGCAGCTCGGAACATCCACGCCAACAACGAGCCAGCCACCAGTGAGCAACGCGAGAACAATCTAGTCTCACGGACTGGTATTACAGAGTATCTACAGTTCTTTACTATGAAGATATTCAGATTCCGATCGCTTCGATCTGTTTATCATTACCACGATATCTGCCAACTTACTCGCTCGGCACTTGAGGTCCACAACACAACGTGGCGATCCACGAGTCAGCGGAGAGCAGTGAGTAGAGACCAGAGAGGGCCGAACCGGAGGCCTTTCAGCGGCTACTCCGGGTCTCCTCCGAAAAAGAAAACCACAACCGGAGCCTCGGGGCGGAATCTCTTATCTACAGACTACAGCTGTGCAATTTACACTTTCCCATTCCCACGCGATTGCCGCCCGCGTTTGGTGGATGCACTGCACTATCAATCTATCGGGCCTGGGCAACCAGGTCCAAGTAGGAAAAAAGCACCTACCGGAAACAGCCATTCCTCGATATGATCCTTTGTCAATTTGTTGTGCGCACGTGGGCAGCATGGCATTCTTCCTCTTTACTTTTCTCACAACACCAGACTCCAGAGACCAAAGTCAGGGGGGCCTCAAAAGGGTCTCCCAGCTGTCATTGTCTGCAGGGTCTCGAGCAACGAATGACGACCTTCAGAGCAAGACATGGAACTCGCTTTTTTCTTTGGTGACGCCATGTCTCTGGTACTGAGGAGTCAGCTCTCCCCCTTTAAGCCTGGCCCGTTTACTCCCCGCGATAGAATTCCAATGGGGTCGGCTCAGGTTTCAGAGGGTGGTAGGGTGAGATTGAGAACCCAGTGCCTGGTGACGCACTGAGACATAAACCCAACCCCAGCCCTTCTCCTTCTTCTGGGATCAATGGAGAAAAAAAAGAGTCATTGTTGATCGCCAGGTGTTCATTCCTCGTTTAGACAAGATTCCCGAACTCTTGTTTTGTGTTGCAACGCTGAGCGTTCTTGTTCTCCCCGAACGTTCTGGGTATAATATGTTTTGGAGGATTGCTCGTGAGAAACTCCCTTTCCTTGATTCTCGTATCTTTCAGCTATACTCTTGATCGCCGTGACATCACTGTCAACGAAATCAAATTCCCTATCTTTGACAATTTGCCCCTAGTCCAAGTCACGAGAACAGGACTCGACCATCCGATCAAGCCGTCACAACTGAAGTGGTTCTCGACTCGTTTTGGTCATGGGCCGGAACTCTAATACCCCCCCTCCAAGACCTTTTTTTTCCTTTCCCATCTCTCGTGCTCTTGTGTTTCCTGCGAGTGTCTGTCTTATCGCCGCCCTCTAATTCGTTCTTGGCATTTGACCCCCCGTCATCTGGCTGGGCTTGCCAGAAAACGCGGGGTCTCCTCCCCCACAGTCTGCAGGGTCCGTCTGGATGGGGGAGACGATTTCTTGCTTCTGATGTCTTTCAATTTGAATGGGGAATCTGGGGTTGCACTTGGTTATCTTTGTGAGGTGTTGCAGAGGAAAGTTGTGGAGTTATTTTTGAACTTGTGTGTGTGTTTTTGTGTTTGTGTGTTTTGATGCCAGTCACAGCTGCAGTCACATTTTCAGTTCTGCCTAACTAACTATAAACTACCTATTTAGATATGTGTGGATGATGCTTGAATGAGGGAGATCTCAGCCATTAAACTCAAACTTCTGAAGCTTTATTGCTTTTACTTCTACCTCTACTTCAACTTCTGCTTTGCTTCATGATAGGCAGACTGAGAGCTATTGGTTACGGGGTGCCATGCTGCAGCTGAGCTTACTGTGCTATTCGTGTCCACGCACTCGTGAGCAGCCTACGCTAAGGCAATTAAATTGCTCGGATGCCTAACCCAAGCCAACCGTAAAGCCAATGTTTCACGACCGTTGCTGTCACGGGACCTTCAGCAAGATGACCTTTGTGCGACATGTCAGTTTGATTGATGGCTGGCTGGGGGGCAGTGTTTGTTCCGCTGTCCTCTCCTCCCCTCTGATGCCCTCTCGTGCCCTGCCCGTGATCTACAGTCCGCCCGACAGTCTAATGCCCGCCAGCCTCCGTGCCTCATCCCCAATCCGCGTAGTGCAGTATTCCGCTCTTGAGCTACCAAAAAATACCGTATTCGCTGTTTCTTTCCCCTCCGTGAAAAAGATACGTACTCTTATCTGCTGGCTGGACTACCATTACCGCTTGCAGCTCAACGCGCAGGGAGTGTGCTGCCAAGTCCACTGTTAGCCGCTGCTTCATGACGCTGGCCAAGCGACCTGCACCAGATCAATTGCTTGAGTCGTCGGAGCAGAAGAACAAGATGCACGACTTGATCGGGCCTCATCTTCGATCGAGGTGCAGAAACGCCCATTTTGAGAAGAACTTTTTTTTTGTTTGAAACTTGATGGGACGGCAAACCGGCATCAAGACATCACCCGAGACATTGTTTGTATTGCTTATCAGTACAGAGACACGCCGCAATTAATATCAACAGTCGAGCCCAAATGCGTTCTAATAATGAGGCCCGTTACAATCGAGCTGCAACGTTCGCTCAGGTTTGCATGGTTAATGAATCATGTAATATTGGAGTTGATGGCACCAAGATCTTATTGTTCAACGCACATCGCAAGATGCTTCCCACCATAGTGGAGGCAATAACATGCTCTCTATTAACACTTTATTCGCAACTTGCTTAGTTCAACCTCATTCTGATTCTCTTAGTCAACACGAATTCAATTCTAGACATTGTGACCGAGACATACTGACTGAACTGACGTACCATGGTTGTCAAGATCGGTGATCCTACTCATGGTGGTGATCTCTCGGCGGCCCCGGATGTGTTACCATTTCCAAAGCAGCTTCCTGATACAGCCAAAGGTGAGGTATCGATTTTGTTGGTGCATATGTGCGTCCATGCAGCTTGCATCATGGTTGGCGATTTGAATGTAACAAGATTCGGTCTTTGCTAATGAACAGCCATTCAAGCCTAGCCAAGGTTATGACTTATTACAATGAGCACCTGCCAACCAGCGGCGGTATCAGCTAAGCAATTATCATCTGGAAATGATTCTTGGCAGGAAAGAGTTACATTATTCTAGAACAGTTGCATCTGTTTCAGGTTTTTATATCAGAAGTTCATGATACCATATAGGGTACGTTCTGACAAGGTGGAACGATACTGCATTTGCACGAGCTGTGTTGATATAATACAATCCCATCTTAGAAAAACTCCAGGAAACGATGAGACATGGTTTCTGATATTGTTAATAGTACCTGCCGTTTGATGGTATTATTGTAGAACGCTTCTGAATTCTGTACAGCTTTAGCAACCCTTTTGGGTGTGTAGGGTAATTAACCATGGGTCAAATCTACATTACAAAAACGTGAAGGTTTTACAAACTCGTCATCCAGAGAGTATGGGACAGTATAGAGGAGCTCAGTGGTTTTAATTAGTTTAGCTTCATGCAAGGTATATAAAAGACAGGGTGACATGAAGAGGGTGGTTTATAACACCAGCGACAAGATGACCGTCTCGTGGTTTTGAAGTCCTGAAGGACACACCAGCCTGTGCATGCTGGATGTCACGGCGATAGGAATGTTAGGTTGTCTCCATGATGGATGACCAAATACTGCCCTGAGGTCGACAGTGTATCGTCAGAGGCTTGTAGACTTCAAGGTTTTAAATCAGGGGTAAATTGCACTTCCTACTCCAACCTGATATTTCCATATTAGCGAGGAAACATAGAAACACCCAATAGTACAACCTTGAGCATTATCAATCAGTTTAGGGTGGTATAGGCGGACACAAGGGCTTGAGGTGTTTGCTCATATCGGATGTGTGCTTACACGGTATTTGTAGAAGTGATGATATGATGTGAGCTCACAACTAGGTGACTGCTCTCGTAGCGTATCAACATCGAGATAAACATACAAAGCCTTGAAATTATGGATATGTAACGTAGGAGATAGTTTTGTTGCGACGTATGAGAATGTTCTCCTGTATTAATGTAGTTGAATGTTTCGGAGAGAGAGCTGAGGGAGTCCATCAGGCCACCGCCACAACATGGACATCACTCGGTCAGATATATATCGACAACGACATGTGATTCTCCAATAAACACCCAAACATGGGTGGGGCCTTTACTTTCCTGTATGATTGTGTTCTCATACTGACGGTGCCTGGTTCTTGTGTGTGAGGCTCCCTGCAGCCCAACTGTCGGCGTTGTTGCTTGACAGTCACGTCTCCGAATATAAATCTTCTCAACATCACTGTCTTTCACATACGACCATACCTATCAGAGAACTCGGGATCCCGTCCGCTCTCCCATAGATAAGCTGGTAAGGGGCGGATTAGTAGTTGGGTCGGTGACGACCAGCGAATCCCCGCTGTTGTATGTTTTGTTCTTTTTCTCTGAGGTTCTTTTTTAATAGTTTATCTAAGCCATGAGAATAACAAGGGGATATTGTCTCTTATAGTTTAAGTACCTAGTTAGGGAAACGATATAGTATTGAATAGTCACTGGCATGTCCGATAGTATATCTGAATGACTTACTTACTATTAAGCAATTATATTTACTAATAATACCCAAGTAGGAATGTGAACATCCAGTGGATTACTCTATGAACCCCGTCAGTTCGATGAAATAGTAAATATCACGATACAGAGCCGTATGGTTCGCATGGACCCATCTCGCCAGCTGTGACGACTAGCTCTGCTTCAATCTGTCCAAGGCACCCTTTAGTTCGCGAGCGCTTTCTCTCGACGCTCGTTCAAAGGCTTCTGTAGAAAAGGAACCATGTTAATTGACTAGAGTTGCGTAGAAAAAGATACTTGGGTTCATTGTACTAACCATCGGGTGTTCCGTCAAGCGTGATGGCGTGCCAGTTGCCGGAGAGCCATAGGGTCGCAGAGCTAATCCTACCCTTGGGTTGACCTAGATTTTGAGGGATGTCGATACGAGGAAACGGCAAAGATCCTTATCTATCATCAATACCAGTAATAATTGTACTATACTAGAGATACTTACTATGAGAAAAGTGTTTGGAATTATGATCAGATTGGAGGGGAAGCGTCTCAGAATGGTTTCAAGTACTTGACCCTAGTTGGTGGACAATCGCGGATCTAATAGCGTTTCCAACTTCAGGCTTGACGTAAATAAAATTCTCATCAGGTTAGCCGATCATAATCCCAGTGTCGCAGGAGAGAGGTATGCCCCTTGGAACAATGGTGGTGAACCTTGCGGTTGCGCTGTGATATGGACGAGACCAAGACTGTGGAGTAGCCTTGCCCCTTAAGCGGACTGTTTGGAAGTGGCGGGAGGCCATTGTGTTGAACATAGGACAACGGTGCCAATGAAGTCGCGTTAGGTAAGTATTTGTGTAAACAATAGCAATTAGGCTGCCCAGAATCGTTGTTGAGGGATTTATAAATTCTTGATATAATCAATGGGGTCTATCTGCATTATACTCCATGAACCCCATGACTTCGATGCAATAGTGAATATTATCGTTCATGCTATGCAGACGTAGATATAAGATATATTGATATCACATAGATATATATATCCCGAGTAGTTCCGTCGAAACCAGTGTTATGCTGCTTAGCTCAATCAGTGTCCAGGACGGCCGGCCAACATATCTAAGACGCCGTCTCTAAACTCTGCTCGAACTATCTACATGCTCACTGAACTTAGTCAGACTATTTATTCTTTATAGTCGAAGAAGGTGAGTTCGGGCTGAGAACCTGGTTGACTTGGTCGCTTGCTTACCCATTTACCTTTGACTCGTTGTCAGTGTAAGAAGAGGGTCATGGATGTGCTGCTGGGAATTACCGTATGTACAAATGAAAGAGGCAGTTAGTATGGATGTTGATAATTGAAGGATGTTTTCAAATTCTTCAGACTATAGAGGCTTCCTTCGTGAATGACTAATTATCACAAGTTTAGTTGAGCCATATAATAGCTATTCTCCAGCACTAAATTAAGACACATTTCGGATATGCGTATTCCGTATACTATTTAAGAATAGTCTTGAATCGTAACACTTTTATATAAACCTGCCCCAATGCCAACAGTTTCCCCCATCCCAAATCGAGTTATCGGAACGTGTAAGTGTCTAGCTCAATTACCATATAGAGAAGACACAAAATCGCAACCTCTAAAAGTCCATCTACAACAAAACCTCTTAGCGATTCCAGAGCGTGTCTGTGATGTTCCACCAAGGAGGATAAAGGGCTTCTCACTTGAGGGTGTCTTGAAGTGATCTGGTGTCTTGTCCATGACTTGACAGCCAATACCGTAGAAGCCTTTTTCATGCAGTTCGGAGGCATGTTCCGCCTAGGAGTGAGTGTGGCGGGTAGACGGTCCGGCGCGCGGGAATGTCAACATTGTGAACATTTGGAGGATTTAGGTTTGTACATATGTAGTATCGTTGTGGACACCCTTGCAGGAAGCTGATAGTTTAGATAGGCTATGGCAGTACTCCTGTGCCTCTATTCTCTTGGTCTTGTTCACGGGATGAATGACGAGGATTCATGGATAGTATTTGAGCTAATGCTCGGCGCCAAGTCTTGTGAGCTCAGCTAAAGGGCATATGCTAGCTGGCGGTAACTGTCAATTTCATATACTTGTTCTCAAAAATCTATCGAGAGCAAATACAGTTGCGAAGGTAGATACGCTGTGTCCTGTTTGTTTCACACCTTGCATCACGTGGCCATGATATATACGACTATCTCGAACCAAGTCCTACACTAGACCAGAAAGCTTTGATCGTGGAGGCGCTTAAACATCAGTAACTCTATGCGCGCATTTCCCTCGCGTCTAACCGAGATCCCATAAGTAAGTGCTGGGATAAAGTAGGGCGAAATGATGCTTAATTGGGACGATCATGTAAAGCTCCGAGAATTATGGCCCACATCGGGGAACCAACCCTGGTTTCGTTTCATAAATGTTACAGTTAAATCGTTAAATCGTTAAACGTTCTCATTTCAATGGTGGAAATATTCAAGGTTATTTCATGTACTTGGTGTTGTCTCAAGATGAATTCCAAGGCGGTGGGTGTTTTCTCCGAGGTCACTCATACCGAATATATAAATGGTATCCCATGAAACATATATCATTCATTTTAAGCTTCACCTCAACTCCTTCTCTACTCTTGGTCTTGACTAGAAACACAAAGTATATTCACCATGCATTTCCTCCTCTCCCTCCTCTCCACCGCTGCCGTGGTAGCTGGCCATGGCTACGTCGAGAAGGCGACCATCGGAGGCAACACATACGAGTTCTACAACCCCAACACCGACCCATACACGAACCCTATCCCCAAGCGCATCTCTCGTGCCATTCCCGGTAACGGCCCCGTTGAGGACGTTACCTCCATCGATCTTCAGTGCAACGGCTACACTGCTGGCGGTGTCAAGGGCAGCAAACCTGCTGCTCTGCACGCCGAGGCCAAGGCTGGATCGAGTGTCAACTTGAGATGGACTCTCTGGCCTGACTCCCACGTTGGTCCTTCCGTTACATACATGGCGCGTTGCCCCGACTCGGGCTGTGATGCGTGGGAGCCTGGTACCCAGAAAGTTTGGTTCAAGATCCAGGAGGCAGGACGAGATGGAACCAGCAACAACTGGGCTAGCGTACGTTGAACTCTCCGATAATTGAGAATAGTATTGTGACTAACATGATATGATCACAGACCCCCTTGATGAAGGCTGGCAACAGCGGAGTCGACTACACCATCCCAGCATGCATCAAGCCCGGCTACTACCTGGTCCGCCACGAGCTCATTGCCCTCCACTCGGCGTTTAGCTACCCCGGAGCTCAGTTCTACCCTGGATGCCATCAACTCAAGGTTACTGGAAGTGGCAGCACTACTCCTTCCAGCCTGGTTGCTTTCCCCGGCGCCTACGCTGCCAGTGATCCTGGTGTTACCTACAACTCCTACGAAGGTGAGCCTTTTCCTGCTCTGAGACGATTTTGTCATGTTTGCTAACAATATGAAGCCACTACCTACAAGATCCCAGGCCCTGCTGTTTTCAAGTGCTAAATGTAGTACTGACTCGTATTGAGTATTACTCTTCTTCCCACTAGTTGGACTTCACTGTTGTGACTGCCAGTCAGCTTCTTGAACATATTACCTTGCAATGATGCGTCAATTCATGGCATATATATCAACACATATTATCGTAGTAAATAAACAAGCGCTAAATACTCCATTGTTGGCCAAACAAAGTCCCATAAGGAACGTGACAATACCCATTGAATAGTGATTCTGCATTTGCACTCATTTGTCACTCGGAGGCGTCCTTGTTCCAGATGAACTAAACGTCGCCGCCCTCTTAACCACCTCTACCACCTCACCCGTGGGAGACTCGGTATGCACCCACCAATGCCAGATCATAGCCAGCAACACCACGAAGATAGTCAGCGGGATAGAAATCCACCACATAGTCCAGAATAACGGCGTGAGCTTGACGTCCCACGTCGTTCCGTCCTTGTGAACCTCTGATGAAAACAGTTGCGACCCAACGACGGTAGCAACACCCGTCGTGGGCAGGAAGATCATTGTGATGGCTGCAATGACCTTCATGGAATTCGAGTCCTGGATCATCACCATTGAGTCCTGCTGCGTGACCAGGTTGAAAGACAGCGTGATGGCATTGTCGATGCGCTTCTGGAGACTGTTGAGACGGAGCTGGCTGGACACAAAGAGCGAGCGACGGTACTGGAGAGTTTCGCGCAGTTGTTTGAGAACAGGCTCTCGAGGTGTAGCTTGCTCTACGAGTTGATGGTTGCCAACGTTGTGGAGAGTTCCATCGACAAGCAAGATACACGATTCTATTGCTTCGGCAATATGAATGATGTGCTTGGCGCAGTTGTGCATGGCAGAGAATGGAATCTTTGAACTCATCTTGCGGATGTTCTTGGAGTTGGAATACTCTAGGATCAGCTACGTTTTGCCGTTAGTTGGATATCACATAACGAAGGGGAGACAACTTACATGCTCCAAGGGACCAAAAGCACTGTTCATCTTCCAGACAGTGTCATCCACCTCAAAGTACAGCGCATCAAAAACCAGATCAAACAAAATGTACGGATCTGTCGCAACATGCTGCCACGCCTTCGCAGCGACAAACTCATTAATCCTCAGCCTCACCCTCGGCGAAGCCCCAAAGCAAACTAGCGTCGTACCCCCGCCATTCTCAACCCTGAGGAAGAACCCAGCACGATGCCAGCTGTAGTCCGCCTGCGGGAGGTTGGAGACGTGGTAGCCCATTGTCGCGGCGCGGTTGTCGACCTCTGGCGAGCTGCCAGGGGCTTGCTTCACGTCAATGTTCTTGCAGAGGAAGTGAAACCAGGTGCTGGAGCCGTTCTTGTCGGTGGCTCTACCGAAGCTGTGGCTGACGGATTGCAGACGCTCTTTGGTGAATTCGCTGGGGATGTTAAGGATGTTAAAGAGCTCTATGCATTGTGAGAGGGCATCGCGACGGGGAAGGTCAAGAGGAGCGAAACTAAAAGTGTTAGTATTTATATCTCTTGCAAAGTCGAGTGTTGTTATGGTCTTGATCTTCGTATGAAAGCAGTTGAGTTGATTCAGGAACAGACTTACACGATCCTCAAGCTTGCCTTTTGTCGCAGACAACGAGCGTTAGGCTCTAGGTACCAGCGGCCTTCAGGATGATCTGCAAGTGATAGGTAAGCAAATGCATCAAGCTATAGAATTCCTTTGACTTACCATGGGTTATTTCCCAAATATTGAGCATCCATTGTGGAAAGGCGACTGCAAGTGGTGTCTGAGTGGCCTCTTGGGCAAACGCATCATAAGGATTAGCTCTTTGAGTCCACGACATGATGATCTTGTCAATATTCTAATATGGAAACAGAGTTTAAACACAGTAAACGGTTTGATTCATCGTCGATCTGAGTGTCTTATGGTAAAAGAACCCGTCCTCCTGGTCTCACCTGAGTGTTACTACTCTGCGTCCCTCGTCCTGGAACGTAAACGCCATGCCCAAGTATTCGGGACCACAGCTCTGATCAAGTCACTGCTCACTGCTATTGCATCCCACTACCACTGGCACTATCTATCTAGCTGTATCTATTTTCAGGGATATTGGACGGTCCAGACCAAGCCATGTTTCAACCACAAAACGCTATCATCGCCGTCTCTGAACGGAAATGGGCTCCGCCGCCAAAGAAAAAGATAAGCTAACCAGGGTCTTTCTTCTACTATTCGTCTCTTTTGCTTGGCTTAAAGTTATAGTTAAGATTATCTAGGCTTCCCGACGCGCCGGGTTGGGTTACACTGAGACTGGTCTAGCTCCCCAGGGCTGAAAAGTCGTTGGGTCCAGGGGTTTCTTTCAAATGCCGCTATTCGTTCTCTTGTTTGTCTCTGCAACTGCAGATCCTTCTTGTATGATCCTTTTGAGTTTCACAAGGAGTCACTTTTCCTTTAATTTTCGGATAGATGAAATGCTCCTAAAAAGAACTCCAATCATGATCCCTCAGTGAGACATCAGCACTTCGCCCATCGCCCAGCATGCCGCTTTTGGAAGAGGGTGACATTCACATTTCACAAGGCTGGTTTAAGACCCCGACCCTGAGCCCTGAGACCTGAGACACGAGACACGAGACATGCGACCCCCAGCCTATTTCCGTGGCGCATCTCCAGGGCGCCAAAATCCTCCTCACAAGGCGTCCTATCGTGGCATTGCATATGTGACAATATGCCAGGGGCCCAAGGGTTATGCGCGAGTAGCGCCATGGCTGAAGAGGCTGAAAAGTCCTGCGCTCAACGGGCCAATATATCTCCCGCGGGTGACATCTCGAGACTCAGCCGCGTTTCTAATAGTTCGCAGTCTAGACAGTCCAGGACCGAGATGCAGCTCGAGCCTCCAGATTGCTTGTCCCGTCCCTTTCTCCTCAATTGTGTCACCACGATCCTATCACGGCCCTGCATATCCTAAGGCTGGATGCAGGAGGTCGAGAATAGTCACGCGGTTCACACCCCTCGTTATCAGTTACTGGCGGCTCTGGATCAAGAATGAAGGGGCTTTACACTTCCCAGACGGTCTAGGTCTCCGGTGGCAAAAGGAACAGCGCTATTAATTGCGTTACAACGGGATATGGTTAGATATTGGGGTGTAGTCCAGGATGTCATGGATTGTGCGGTGTGTGATGCACTCGTTCATCTTCAGCTCCCTCTCTTTTCAAGCTGAGAGGTCCTTTGTCACAGCCTTTCTTTCCACGGGCTTGAGTTCGGTTTATTAGCGCTGAAAAGAACCATTTGTTGCTCTCAAGTACTCCGTTCCTTTTCTGTTTCCTCCATCCTGCAACTTCGCCCTCTTTCCCACAAAGATAGCTCTTCATACATGAATCATGGTGATTCCTCCTCTCCCCTTCCTTGCTTCACTCAGTTGTTAATGCTCGTTACAGTCTCAAGCACACGGAGGGCACTGGGATCCCAACTCCATTGGAAACGTAAGGCTGCCTGATCTACATCACAAGCAAAGACATTAACAGGGCCAAGTATAATCAACCACAGGCTCCTGCACAGCACCAAGCCCACGGTGGTGCATACACTCCTGGAAGCTCTGTTGTTGTGAGTGCTCGTCAATTCTGTTCATCTCCAAACCCTTCTAACACTTCACAGTCCTATCCGAACCAACCATATACCCATCCCTATCAACAAGCTGTATCTCCTTCTGCAAGCCCACTCTCGGCTGAATCAACCAACTACATAGCTTCACCTGGCTCCCTAGGATACCAACAGTCCATCCCCGTGGGACATCCTCAGACTCAAAACACCATGCAGTATCAACAGCAGTCCATGGTTAGTACCATCCTCCCTCCCAATCGCTGATATGTACTGACCAAATCAGGGCTACAATGGCCAGCATGGTGTCGTTTATCAACAGGGAACTGGCAGTGGTCAGCAGGACGGGCCAATGGTAAAGCTCTTCCGTGGATGTTTTTGTTTCTAGCCTCTAAATTGAACATTTCTCAGCAGAACAAAGGTGCCATTGACCCCGTAACTACCACGCCTCTCGCGACCACGAGCAGCTCAAATGAAAAAGAAGTAAATTCTCTCCCAACTATTGCCATGGTTTGATTTGCTGACAGTTGGCTTCAGAGAGAGGAGAAAGAGTTCCCTATAAAACTCAAAGGAAGCAAGCACTTCTTTGAGCCACGCTCCATCTACAGATGGCGCAACCCTGTGCTGTACCAGAAGCCTGGTTATAACTTCATTGACGGTGAGGTCAAGATGAGACACCGAGATTACGCTGGTCGTGTCTCGTTCAAGCCTCGTTCTGATCGGTACTTGCATCACAATGATGGTTACCTTCGTAACATGTACGTTGCGTGCGTGGATGATATCTACGAAGGATCTGGCACTTCCACTTGGAAGAGGACCTATGTTCGCAAGGTTGCACCTTTGAAGGTGCGCATCGCGACATGGATCATTGACTTCAGCTACGACCCTAAGAGCTGGGAAGACTGGGGTATCATGCTGCTCAGGACCTTTCCTGCGGCCATTGGCATGGCTCTTTGTGTAAGTTTTTCTATCTTGATCGATACGGTCTTTTGTGTTAACGAGCTCAGTTCTGGGATGGCAAACCCACCGTTATTCTCAGAAACCTTGCCTATGCCCCTGTTCTCTACCAATACCACGGCGATGCCAAGGTCTGGAGCAACTTGCTCGAGAACCGCAAGGGTCTATCCCTCATGGCCCGCAACAACCAAGTCTATCGCATGCTACGGCCCCGATATCTCTGCTTCCTGCGTGAGGCGTTCAACGATGAGAACAGAGGAGTCGATGTCCGTAGCGTCGTCGAGTGGGAGAACAGCGATGGTCAGGATAGCACCCTTTCCTATCTGTTCGTCGCCTACTCCACTGAGCACTTCAGCCATGACTCTGAGCGGGATATGGTTGATCTTCATCACATTGCTGAGACTGCTTGTCGGGCTGCTAAGTTACCTGCGTACTGGATCGCTTGCAGCTGTATGCGGGATGAGAATGAACTTGAGTCTGATGTAAGCTTTTCCACTTAGCGTTTTGATTCCTTTGGCTAATGATAGTAGGTATATCGCATCTCAGATGTTCTTCGCGGGGCTGATAGAATGGCCATTGCTGTTGGTAGAGGTAAAGCATCCAGGGCTGGATCTTCAGGCAAAGCCAACACGGAATCTCTCCTCCGTGAATGGGGAAGTCGAATGTGGACATTCCCTGAGGTTCTTCTCAGCCCTGGCCGAAACATCTCGGTATATACCCGTGACGGCAACCTCCAATCACCCATGGTCGTCTCCAAGAACCAGTTTGCAGCTCAGGTCTGGACTTACATGGACTCGGATGTGGCCCGTCATCTCATCGATCACTATCTGGGCTCCATCAACCTGAGCCGCCTGGAGCAAGCTGTGCTAGCACTGAAGTGCCTGTATAGTCGCCATACTACGGAGTACCTCCCTGGTGACCAAGCCTACGCCCTTATGGGTCTATTGAGGCTTCGCCCGCAGGTAGATCGAACTGACACGGCCTTCCAGGCTTTCTCGAGACTGTCACTGGCAAACGACTCTGACAGACTTCTTGAGAGGTACATCTGCACACTTCCCTTAGATAAAGACCAGGCATGGTACAATATGGAGGATGCTTACGAGTCCTCTCTCTGGGATATAACACCATATTGTCAAGTTGCAGGTATTGCTGAGAATGATACCATCATCATTGACGGGGCATGGGGTATCTCTATCCGCTGGAAGTCCTTCTATCCAGTATACTGGTCTACAGGACCATCGTGGAAGAGATACCTCGCTGCTATTGCAATCGAATGGAGCGGAGCCTTCTTCATCATAGCAATTGCACTCATTGCCGCCGGTGCTGCTGCCAATAGCGCTTCCTCTTCCTCTTCCTCTTCGTCCACCGGCCCATATAGCTTCACAACCACCACCACCACCGGCTCTTCTGGCACAGCCATGATCATTCCTGGCGTTCTCTTCCTGATTCTGTTCCTGTATATCTGGGTGATAGCGCCTAACTTGGTTCGCGTCATCTACGGTGGTAAGTTCGCCGATACCCAGGCCGAGATGTTTGGCTTTGAAGGCCACCTCAACGCTCCCACCACCGAGAGAGCCATCTTCGGAGGTAATTTTGGTCGTTTCTCCTGGTCCACGAACGGTAGCCCTCTTAGCCGAAGTGTGTTTAATGAATTTGGTGAGCGGGTGGGAGTTGATCCTTGCAAGGATCCCGAGGTGAGGATGAAGGTCGAGGCAGCCAAGCAGGCCCGTCCAGGGGACATGAGGGTAAGTAACCGCCTTTGACATACTGGATACGCAACTGACAATACTAGATCTTCACTCTTGTCGATACCTACAACATGACGTTGACATTGTTCGAGGCCGTCAGACCACCCGTCACTCTCATGTTCTGTGCCTCCGAGGGAGGTATGCAGCGAGCCATTGGATGCTCGTATGAGTGGGAGACTCAGACTATGTACCGCGAGACGGTTCTCAGAATGCCCACGACTGCTCTGAACCGCATGGATCGTGTTCCCCGGTTCCGCATGGGTATTCAGCGACCTGTGTATCCTTCTGCTCCGTTCAATGGGGCTGTTTAAGTTCATCACAATTAGGATTCTATCTATCTGGCTCGGCGCTTCTTTATACCGTTGCCCTATATACTTTCTTGAGTAATACGTATCTAATCTAAGTTTCTTTTCATATCATGAAGTCAAGATTGAATACGTCCAGAACCTTCTATAATATTCTATTCTTCACATCTCAGACAAAGTTTTGTGCGTGAAAGAAAGTTTAATTACGCTGGGTATATAACCCACCACTCTTCTGTTCATTGACGCTCCTTACATCTCTCCTTCCATCCAACCCTCATTTACTTACTCTGCATTTTGCTGTTGTTTTCAGTCGGAGGGTTGGTGGATGGAGGGATGCCGCAGCCTTGTGCCAATGACGAACCCATAACCTCGAAGCTACGTGTATTAGCTCGGTGTCAGGTAGCTCTAAACTGCCTGTCATGGTGATCCGAGGCCTTACAGATGGAATTCAGGCGGGTGGCTTTCCATTCACTTGATGAAAAGAACCAAAGTCGCGCCTGTGATGAACCCATGATAATGAAGCTATCCTTCCCGCGGGATAGGATTGCCTAGGCAGATGGTCTTGGCAAAAGACTGTCTGCAATCTGGGAACTGAGGTCATGCGATGACGTCGTGTTGAATTTAAGTATTAGGATCTTTTTATCTTTACTGTATCTTTGGTATGGTAGATGGTAGTGCCGTTTATCATGTAACATGAGGCTGTTCTACCCAAACTGGTAGCATGAGGCGAGTCTCAAACATATCAACTGGGAGTCGACATGTAACACACACATATATGAATTTTACCTTCTGGTATTTGCTTGTTACAAGAATTACATTATAACATTTGTATCTTTCTCTAAATATATACATTATTCATGTCTAAGATATCTACCACCTTGATCTTGTTGTTGAACTCTGACGTACAGCTCTTATCGATAAGAGGCGGGGCAGCTGCCTTGAGCATCCATCAACTTTACCACTGCCTACAACACCTCTTCTCAGCATCACACATCAAACACCCAGGGTCGTCACAATGGAGGCATCTGCTTTAAAGGCATGGGGTATGTTTCCTACTTTCCCCTCCGAAGACCTTCAATCTAACAATCACGACAGAGTTGGAAAACAACGTCCAGTTGATCGATCCCAAACGCGATGCCCTATACTACTACGATGAGGAGGGTACAAAACTCACCAACGAGAAGAAGCTGTGGAAGCAAGATCCTGGCTACTTCAAGAATGTGCGAATAAGCGCCACCGCCTTGGTAAAGATGACCATGCACGCCCGCTCCGGTGGCAATCTCGAGGTCATGGGCTTGATGCAAGGCTACACCAAGGACGACTCGTTTATCGTCACCGATGCATTCCGACTCCCCGTCGAAGGAACAGAGACTCGCGTCAATGCCCAGGGCGAAGCAAACGAATACCTCGTCGAGTACCTCGACCTGTGCCGAGCGCAGGGCCGACAGGAGAACGTGGTGGGCTGGTACCACAGTCATCCAGGCTATGGATGCTGGCTGAGCGGAATCGATGTGGACACAGAGGCCATGCAGCAGCAATGGCAGGATCCTTTCCTTGCCGTTGTTATAGATCCCGACCGTACCATCAACTCCGGCAAGGTCGACATCGGCGCTTTCCGAACTTACCCAGAAGACCACAAGCCCAGCGGCGCTGTCACCTCGGACGGCTTCCAGGCAGTGCCCCTCGCCAAGGCTGCCGAGTTCGGTGCTCACGCGAGCCGCTACTACAGTCTCGAGGTCTCCCACTTCAAGAGCTCCCTCGACTCTCACCTCTTAGAGCTTCTCTGGCACAAGTACTGGGTGCAGACTCTCAGCCAAAACCCGCTCATCACGAACCGCGACTACGGCAACAAGCAGATGCTCGATCTGAGCTCCAAGATCAAGGAGGCGACAACAAGCATTACCCGAAGCAGAGCTGGACAGGGCATGATGATGGGAACTGTTAGTAAGAGCTCTGACAAGGCCGTGGACAAGTTGGCGAAGGAATCAAACTTGATTGCTTCCAAGGAACGATCAGGACTTGTCGCAAATCAAGTCAAGGCCAGTGTTTTCAACGACCTTGGGGCAAAGACGGATTCTACATCCTCATGATGGATGACGGACTGCGTTTATGGGAATGCATGTAGCATAACGAACGAATCGGCATAGATGGCGTTTAGAGGTTGAATTAGCAAGCTTGCTTTTCTTTATGGATGTTTTTCAAACTTGCGTTCGTGATATACGAACGCGATATTAGTTTCATACTGACGACTTCTCATGTGTGATAACCTCAGTAAGCGAATATGAGTACAAATATTTGTCAATTGCACGTCCCCTGGTTAGTGAAGAAAGTATATGCAAACTATTCCAAGGTCTACTGGTACTCTCCCTGCTCCAAGACCCGTCTATCTACCTATTGCCCCGTGCAGTGACGGATCTGTGTGAGGTGGGTCTAACGGCCAGGTGTAGGATCGCCAACTTAACGAATAGGTGTGAAAGAACGATAGTGAAGAATTGATATAATAACTACAGTGCGTGTATTATTTCGATTTGGAATGATATGAGGTCAATTCGTCAGGTGTATTATTGCTATGCAATTAGTCACGAAGGCTCTCGGTATATAATACATTAGTTGTTCGTACTTATCAACAATGGGATAATAGTATACACATTATTGCCCGCAAATAGTGAAAATACTAATAAACATTCCATGGAGCTTATTATGACAGGCTGTGTCTCACCAATTGAGTGTCCTCCAGCGCGACATCAAGACATGCCGACTTGGCTAACAAGGATACCCTACACTCTGACATGCAAAGTTATTGGTTTGGTACAATTCCCTTGTACTCAGACTGCATTACTGACAGTCACATAAAGATACCACTGCATGTTTAATGTATACATTTTGTCCCCTGGAGCAGGTGGAAGCTTGCATTGTTTGAAGCCATGTGCCGCGTCCAGCCATCGGCCGTGTTACCGATGGCACCTCACAAGATGGAGATGATGAGTCTGGGGGAATCTAGACGCTACGCTTGTGCAACTGAGCACGTTGTGGCTCAAGCTTGACTGGGCAACGATCGCCTAGTAGCCGAGCACACGACCGCCAGAGAAGGCAAAGCCAGGCGTGGTGGTTTAGGTTAGGTTAAAGGGACATAGGAGTCGGTGTTATTTAGAATTCAACTCTAGAAGTCACCTGCTTCTAAATGGCTTCGGTCCTTTTCTTCATGGACAATCAACGGGAACAGGAACATCTACAGTAAAGGGAGGATACGGTAGGTACCTACCAGGGTGGGAGGAATATGGGAGGGATGCATTGATGCGTTCAGTGGCTCAAAGCTAATACGGATGGACGAAACACAGTCAAGACGTCACCCTTGGTTACGAAACTCATCGGCCATCGGCCATCGACGTCTCAGCTTTCCTCTCACATGCGCATACATGCCGGGGTGGTGGCACCGCGTTAAACTCGGGAAGTGCCTTTGCCTTGCTGAACAGTGAACACCAAAACAAAGAGGCGGAGATTAAACAACCCAGAGATGAGACTTGATATGGAGGCAATTGGTTGTTTGCTGGGCATTTCTAGTGTAAATTCTGCGTTGTTCCAGATTCGACACCATCCTTACCGCTGCTCGACACCATCTTTGGAAAGAATTTTTCCTAATTCATGGCATCCTGATGCCGATTTGGGTCTTGGTTGTGACTCTAGACAGCTTGACAACTGACGTCGATGTTACTTTTCATTTTACCTGCGGACGGGAGCTGAAGTGTGGTCCATGATCTGACGTCATGGATCACTCATTTTAACGTCGAGCTAACGGAAGCTTTGACACGATCGCGGCATTGAGTGCTCAGTATCCATACGATCACAATCGACCCACGCGTGCGCACACGCAGCACGACAGGATAGGGAGGATAAATTGATTTAGATGGGCTGAACACTCGGGGGGGAAAGGGAGAGGAAGAGAGACTAAGAGGGAGGGAGAAGCCTGAAGGACGAAAAAAAGGAAAAAACCAAGGCACGCGATGCGAGTCTGCAATCTACGGATGCGAAAAAACGTCAAATTAGCCCATTACGTGTCATTGGGCTAGAAAGGAGAGCTATGACGATTTGTAGCTCAGGAGCTGGGGTGAGCTGTGAGTCCATGAATGATGAATCCATGATGGATGGCTTGGTCTCTGCTAATTCAGTGGAGACGTGGGGAGCAAGGGTGCTAAATAAACCAGAGCTCCAAGCTCGCGCGGCTCCATTATCCATTCCAGCCAAGAGAGAAGCATCCTTGTTTTTGATTCTTGCTCTGTGGTTTGGTTCGGGTTTGGTTTTTGACGTGAAGAAAAAAGAAGACGAGATCGATCCATTGTGGCAGTGCATGTGCATCGGAGGCTCATCGTCACCCTTGTCAGTTCAGCATCGGCAATTATATCATGGGACATGGCAGATCATCAGCGAACCCACATTGGCGATCCGGAGAGAATGGCGGGAATAAGACAGGGTGGACGATGGGTGATATATGTGAGGATTCAATATCAATATCAATCGCGATAAATTCCATCCTCGTCGATCCAGTAACAAACCACAGAGAGACGGATACAGTAAATCTTATGATCAAGGATGCACCAGATCAATCTTGGCAGCGAAAGCAGATTAAAGAAAGAAAGAAAAAAACTGCACTTGTTGCACTGGTGCCCGTAGCAGTAGTGTTGTCTTACTTGGCTGTGATTCAGCGAACCAGCCAGGGGGTACCCATTAGTTAAGACAGTGAATGCAATAAATCGTATCAGCATCAGTGAAGAATAAGTCTGTGGCTTGCGATTGTCAACGGCTGTCATCTTGTTGCTGGTGAATGAATACATGTCGAGATCGTCGCCCCGCCAGTGTAGCATATGGCATAAACAACGAGGCTTGCCGCTTTTCCTCCACGCCAACTCTCCCCTGACGCTTGGAGAACGCCTCTGCCCTTATTACGAAGTACCTTAAGGGGATCAAAGTTCCAAACAAACAGCATCATAAAATAGACAAGATCTAAAACCCTTGCTGGCCTTCTGAATCTTCAGCTGCTGACCCTGGTCAACCTTTTCTTTTCTTTCCTTTTTTCCCGTTCCTTGCCGTGATCGCAGACTTCGCAGCCATGATCTGTTTAACCCCTGCTTAGGTTGGTAGGGTTACTACGTACCTTGTTTAATGTTATGTCGTAGGGTTCACTCCGGGCTGCTCTCCAATGTCATAGCCATGCAGGGGGGGTCAACTAGCAAACAAGTACAGGGAAAATGAAGGGGAAATCAGTGATTCAATGAATTGATGCCAATACCAGTTCCCAGTCCCAGCGCCAATGGGTGACCGTGCCCAGAGTGCCTTGTTCAAAACCGATAGCGTGTCAAGGTACCTGTAATTTTAGCCAGTTAGCGTGGCGTTGGCGCTGGACGCTGGCCGCTGGACCTGGTCAACGCATCTTTGAACATGGGCTTATGACGTCCTCGATCACCGCCCGTCGCCCTTTAGTTAGCAAACCTACGTCAACGTCACTCCCTTCTTCGCCAGACGCCAGCGCCAGCTGCCAGCCCAACCACCATAGAGTGACCAAGCCAATGCTTGCCCGGATCCAGCCAGAAACGTGTAACGCAGGGTAATGGAGTAATGGAGTAATGGAGTGATGGAACCTTGGCTTGGGCCCATTCGTGCCTGCCTGTCACAGGGAGTCCCCTTTGAAAAAAAGTATATCTAATCCGGCCTCTCTCCTGCCTCATACCAGCCCTTCTTCCTTCATTTCATATCCAATACCAAATACCTAATACAATACCCGACTGCTTTGTGATACCCATCCCCTAGGATACCAAACAACAGCTTTTCCCTTTTATTACCTACGCCACGCCAACGAAACCCACCTCTCATAATAAGAACGGCCTCTACATCGTCGCTTATTTTACTATCGTCGCTTTCCAACTCTATTAGAGTTTCTTCATCTGCTACAGCTCCATACTTTTCGGTGGAATAACGACTTAATAACGAGATACCCCATAAAACATTGCCCATCATGTCCACCGGTGCAAACGTCAACAAACCTACAGACATCAAGACGAAGGAGGCCGATGTCAACCGAAAGCTTCAGATCTACGGTATCATCTCTGCCTTCCAGAACGGCAAGGTCCCATCAGTGAGTTTTGTCCTGGGTCTGTTCACCGCAGATACAATATACTAACCTATTCCATTACAGAACGACCAAATCGATGTCGCCCTAAGCAGCTTCCTCGCCTCTCGCGCCCTCTCTGGCCGCCACGAGAAGCTCTCATCCGATGGTCAAGAGTTGGTTAAGGATGCCGCCAATGCTATCAAGCAAGCCAAGCATCTCCTTCTCTCCAAGAACGAGGGCAACTTGATCCAGGACTTTGTCTGGCAAACCACCCAGTTCGACGCTAAGAACGTCAACACCCCCAACGCGCCTGTCAGCAAGGACGCTGCCAAGCAGGATGGTGATCAAGCTCTTCAGGGCTTGAGGACCCTTGGCCAGCTGCTCATCACTAACGGACAGTTCCGAAAACTTCTCTCTGATGCTACTGTTCTTTTCCGCGATATGGCTGGTGATGCTGCTACCAACGCTGCTGCCAAGGTCCGACCTTCTCAGGAGCAGCTTGAGAAGCTCGACGAGCCTGCTCAGGACAACGTCTGGCACGAGGCTCCTGACTTCTCCAAGCAGAACTTCAAGAACCAGGCCAAGGGCATTTACAGTGGAAACCCCAAGGAGGATGCTAAGGAGATTGCTTCCGCTGGCATTAACAGTGCTGCCCCCGGACAGCAGAACCAGCAAGGCTCTGGTGTGCCCGCTTCCACCGGTGATGCCCGTGACGCCGCTCGTCAAACCGACCCTCAGGCCGGCAAGAACGCTGCTGCGGAGGCTGCCCAGAACAAGCTTGACAACAAGATTGATCCCGAGACCAAGGAGAGCATCCTCAAGAAGAACGAGGAGTATCGCAACAAGGCTCGCAACTACCTCGACAAGAAGATGCCCCAGGAGCGCAAGGAGCAGACCATCTGGCGTCTCAAGAAGATGATTCTTGAGTGCCAGCAGCACGAGGACTACTCCGAGGCCATCCAGACTCTCCTCCGCTTGGCTGAGACCTACAGCCGCCACACCCGCACTGTTGGGCAAGGATCTACCGACACTGCTAAGGATGCCCGCGGTGGTCTCCACGCCGCCGAGCGCGATCTCCGCACCATCATTGAGCGTTTCGCCAACGGTACCTCCACCGAGGACCTCTGGGAGGCTATCGGCCAAATCTACCGCGATGCTGATAACGACCGCGAGCTCAAGGACTGGTTCAAGTCCATGGACTCTTACATCCGCCGATGCCTCCTTCAGCAGGGTTACATCCTTGAGGATCAGTCCACTCGCGAGTGGGATCAGCTGTACGACCAGGGCAGATACCTCCTCCGTAACAAGTACCGAGGCCACACCGACCGTATCGTCGATGAGATCAAGTTCCTTGCCGACCAGTTCGACCAGGACGCTCAGAACCATGCCTTTGCCCAGTCTCTCCAGAAGCTGTTCAAGGATCTTGGCAACGACAAGGATGGCAAGCCTGTCTTCAAGCCTCATTTGCTCAAGGACTTGAGGGATGTCATCCTTCCCGCTGCCCTCGAGAACATTGCTTACATCCCCATCCCTCGAATTGAGTACACCGACTCTCAGTTCGATGCTATTATCGAGAACCTTGTTCTTGAGAGTGACAACTTTGCTCCTAACGTCTTCGAGGTCGCCAGCGAGCACTACTTCCGCTGGGGCCGCAAGAAGATTGCCAACAAGAGCCACCAGACCATGGAGGTCAAGGTTGCCGGTATCCAGATGGATCTCCGCGACGTGAGCTTCCACATCAAGCGCAAGCAGGGCTTCCCTTCAATCACCGACACTGGTGTTGCTGACATCGTCCTCCCTGGCGACGGTTTCTCTTTCAAGATGAAGGTGTCGACTGCCGACAAGAAGGATCGTCAGAACTACTTCAAGGTTGAGAAGGTTGACGTTGACTTCGCCAAGCTTCAGATTAAGGTCAAGAAGTCCAACCACAAGCTTCTATTCTCTATCTTCAAGCCTTTCATGCTGAAGGTTATCCGCCCTCCTCTGCAGAAGGCTGTTGAGAAGGCTATTAAGGATCAGTGCAACAAGCTTGATCAGTTGCTCTTCCAGGTCAAGCAGGAGGCTGATCGTGCCACCGCTGAGGCTAAGAACAACCCTGAGCAGGCTCCCAACATTTACAACCGCTACTACAACGCTGCCCAGCAGCAGTTCACCAAGAACAAGAAGAAGGCCGAGGCGGTTGCTGCTGACAAGAAGGCCAACATCGCTATCACCAAGGAGGATAGCATTTTCCCCAACATTGACCTTCCCGGTGGTATCAGCACCAAGGCTACCGAGTATAAGGAGCTTGCCCGCAAGGGTGACAAGTGGGAGAGCCCTGTCTTCTCTATTGGTTCTGCCAAGAAGAGCACTGATATTCCTTCTGCGCCCAAGATCCAGCGCAAGGCCCACCCCGTCTCTCAGCCAGGACCTAAGAACACTGGTTCCGAGTATGACTTTTACCCCGCTGGTCACGGCCAAACTGGCAATGGTGCCTTGAACGGTAACGGCCACCACGATAACGGCCTTAACGGCAAGCACATTGCTGGTAACGGCGAGGGCTATGGTCTCAGCAACACTCAGGGTCTTCCCCACGGACAGGCACCCCTGACCGGCGGTCAGACCATCAACATCTAAGATTGTGCAGGCGAGAATGCGAAGCAGATAAAAGGAAATAATAGCGGAGGATTGTTGATGTTATACCCATGCTCATGCACTTGAGTTGTCTTTATTCTCTTTGTTTTTGATACCACACTGGAAGCAATGACGACGGGTGGATAAAGCACAAGACGAGAATTGTGCTTGGTTAAGAAAAACCTTAGGTTTATTAATTAGTGAAGTAACGGCCGTTTCCTTTGTTTGAGGGCATACACGATTGGTTGATAGCTATAATTGACTTTCTCACCTTAATTCTTTTGCTTGTTTTGTGATGAAAGTTAACTTGTAAGACTATTTATCATCAGAAAAATATTCTGTTGGTCTTTGACACATTCACCATTGACTAAAAACTATATTACATTGTTTGTTGTGGCAAACATGAAGTTTTGATAACAATCAACGATATAGTGGGGTTAGCACAGAAAAGGCTTAGTGAACGTACAGCCTCGAGGCTACGTCACCACAGAGGGAGCCCGTGAACCTCTCTCTTGAAGAATTATTCATTCATTCATTGTTGAATGGCCTAACCGAAACAGCTTAAGCCCGATATTCAGAGATGTTTACTTATCCAATACAAGCACCATAACTTACGACCAGGAATAATACAAATAGACTACTTAGAAACCAGCAGAAAATCCTTTCTTCTACATCTCCCAACACATTCGAATATCTTTTTAGCCCTTGGTATACAAGGTCCTCTCTATGCGACAGCAGACATCATGACGTCTGCAACTCTAGCACCTGAGCAGGTTCATGCTCTCTTTGATATCCTCACCCATCATGAGACGTATGCAGAAATACAGGGCTTCAAGTCTCCAGAGACTGTCAAAAGCTACGGATATCCATTCACAAGATCAACGGTTGAGCCCCAGCCTACGCAAAGTGCACCTCCGAGTACTGGATGGCGGAGTTGGGCTGGGACGCCTTCTAACTCAAGACCCGGAACCCCGAAAACAGGGGCTGCCAAGGATGGAAAGGGATCTCTCAGTAATGGGGATGACAAGGAGGAGCCTTCTTCATCGCCTATCCTCCAGGCGATGCTAATACGCTTCATTCTAAAACTTCCCGGCATGAGAGATCTGCCTCGCGAGTTTTGGTCTGTCAGAGTGCAGGGTTTGTTGACGAGACTTGGCGAGGCTGAACTCTCTGAGAGTTATGACAAGGGTGCGCTGGGGACGAGAAAGGTGCTGTCGACAGGTTCAAGTGGCCTGATAGAGATGGTCAGCCGAGGAGTTTTGGGCGGTGTTAAGAGGGCACAGCAAACGGAAAAGACTTCGGACAAGAAGGAGGGCCAAAAAGCTGAGTATGACCGGACTAAAGCATCAGACCTGGTCAAGGCTTGGGATGATGTAGTCGAAGGGTTGGTCTACGGAGATTTGGTCGATGAAATGTTTGGCCACTTCAGCAAAACCGCAGACCTCGAAAGCCATTCCCCTGTTATAGGAGCAGCAGCAGAATACGCCATCATCCAGTAAGTCCTCCTCTGACAAAGCCTCAACTTCTTTATACTAATCAAAACCCACAGCCTCGCCACTTTCATCCATCACATCTTTGTTCTCTCCCCTGAAGGTCAATATCTCCTCAAACTTCTCGAAAATGTCCACAACCTCATCCCCTACAAGATGGTCAAGCAGACGCTGCGGATGGGCAATGCTGCTAATATGATTAGCGCCATGATGCGCCTCCTCCTCGCCAAGCTGAGCGTTACGAGCGTCACCAACTGGATCGGCTTGACCGCGAATGCCGACGACGGCATGAATCTTTTGCAACGCATCATCTCTCTCGTGTTGTCATGGGACGCGGGCGAGTTTAAGAAGAGTGCTGATAAGGTTGAGAAGGCCAAGGAGAGACCGAGTGATGAGATGCTCGAGGCTATACGGCAGTACATTGCTCTGAGCCGCGATGAGCATAAGACTGTTAGACATGCTAGTGAGGAGCACGCTCAGTCTATCATCACCGCAATTCTCAACGGTTCTAACCCGGACCTGGTGACTCAACTCGACGATCAGAAGCATGCGCAATGTCTCGAGTACTATTCTGCTCTTCTCTCTGTACGAGATCGCGAGTGCATAACAACTGCGTTCTGTCGACAACCCCCGGATCTCTTCACCGCAACGATCAAGGATCTGTTCTCAGCCTATGAACCGATGATTCGCGCTGTGCATTCCCAGATAGACCTTCGCGAGCATGTCGAAGCAGGTCAAATGTTTATTGACGAGTTTATCAAGACTGGCAAGCCGAAGAAGTCTGGCAGTATGCCAACCGTGGACGATTATGTTGATCTATTTATGAAGAATCGAGAGCTCATGTATCGATGGGTTCACGCGTTTGCGGCGTCCTGTCCGGATGTTTGGGGGGAGATGAGGAAGTGGACCAACGATGCTGTTCTTAAATTCCGCCAAGAGCGAAAGTCTGTTGAGAAGGCGGGTGAGGCTGAGGCTGAGGAATCAGGCAAGACAAGCAACGGCACAGTTGACATGAGTACCATGGAAGAGCAACTCAGCAAGCTGTTCCAGTCTGTCTCTGAGAAGTCCCAGAAGGACATACTCAGTGCCCTGGATAACCACGCTGCATACCTCGCGCAGGTTCAAGCACTCTCCCTATGCCGCCTCCAACGCATCATCGACTCTGACGATTCAGAATCCGGTAACATGTCAGGCCCGGGCATGTACCTATCACGCTGGCAGGGCCTGTTAGAAGCCACGGCGATAACACCGGCTACACCAAAGGGGCCAGTTCGACATGGAAAGGACGTCAAGAATGCCCTGACAATGGGCAAGATTGGAGTAGAGGGTACGGAGAAGGGGAGGGAGGAGGCACTTCAAGCAGCAGTCGACGAGGCTGAGGAGGGACCTGAAGCTCCTGACGTAGATATTGTAGTTAGAGAGATGGCTGACGGATTTCGGAAACTATTGCAGGAGAATGCTGGGAAGGATACGAAGTAATGTGTTTCGATATGATAGAACAGTCGAGACTTGGATGAGCTCTTATAGGGAATTGATACATATGAGTGAAGTAGGATATAATGAGTTGATAGCGATTGCCACGAACTAAGATAATTCCGCATATTATGACCCCAATGATACAGATAATGCCGCCCTGTTTTCCTTACATGTAGGATCCCTTCCTAGATTTGGAAGCGCTCTAGGCTGCCATCCCACTTCTGATACGAGAAGTTTGTTGATCATCTTCATGACAGATAATAATGGCCTTTGCCATCCAAAAAGAAGGCTTCACAGCGTCTTTCCGCACATCACTCTCGAAGTATCGCCCCGTGGCTCATGCGTAGAACATTCACCAAAAAAGGAGTGTTTCGACGTTCTCGTTCCTCGGCACTCAGCGAAAAGAGCGAGGTCTGGAACGGTTTTTGCCCAACGATCGCCTACGGGGGATTTCCACTGTAAATCGACCCGAACCTCCCATATTGTATCGTCTCGGCGAGCGCTCTCGGATTGTTCCTCCGTTACCACGAAGGGGAGACGCACTCCTCGCTCGGGACGTTTCCGTGTTACGTGGTTCTCCAAAGAGACGTCTCTGCGCCCGGGGAAACGTATGTCGTCGCTCACTGCTTTCAATCACGTCCTCTGGTGCTTCTATGACCGGCGTGGCTGGAAGTGGCTTGTTAACATTCTGGGCGTTTAAGGGGTTGTTGCTCTTTTTGTTGTGAGACGCCATGGTCCTTGCGAAGCCGACGATAGCGGCCGTTGCGCCCTCTGGACAGTCTTCCATTTGACCTACTCGATAGGCGAGGCCGTCAAGGAGATCGTCGATCTCTGCCGAGATACCAGCGGGGGATGTTGAGCGGATGTTAGTAAGATCGATGGTGTCGACGCAATCGTTGGTGTCTTCGTCATCTGAGATGACTTCTATGTCTGAATCATCAGGCAGAATGTCTCCAAAGTCATAGTCTTGGCTATCAAACGCTTGTTCTGGTCGAGTGTCACCAGGGCGCCGGGTGTTCTTAACTTGTCTGCACGGGTATGTTTTCATGACCAGTCGGTGCCTCCAAGATAGTCTGATAGTGACTCCAGTGGCTTCCTGGAGCTTCTCCACGAGACTTCTGCAAGGCTGGCAGAACTTTCGTGAGAAGTATACTTCGAAGACAGGGCGCGATCCGTCCTCCCAGCGAGCTTGGCGAAGTTGACTCAGCTGCTGCAAGGTGACATTGCCAAAGTCTTTGGTGATATTGAACATTTGAAGAAGAACACAAATGCCGTGAACAGCGAGTTTGACTTCGACGTGAGACCCGAGAAAGATGCCTTCCCTGTTCCCAGCCATTCGATGAGGGTTATCGAATAGTCTTTTCATATTCAATCCAAGGGTCTTACCGAAGGCCACAACTCGCTTTGTCCAAATACTATTTGGAAGCACGCCTTTTCTCTTGTCGAGTAGATCACCGTATCGGCCTAGGCCATGTCCTGATTCGGCAGCGGCAAGGACAATACGTCGAGAATCAAGTGTCACAAGGGCGATGAAGCCTGTGGTCTTGTTCTCGAGTTGCTGCGTAATTGTAGATGGTTTATTAACAGCTTTTGCTTTCAGATGGCTGAACTTGAAGGAGATGTTAGCTCCCAGCACCTGAACAGTGAGAGTGGCTGTCTCGGGATCGATAACATGGTAGAAGTATACAAGTGGTGAGGATTTGGTGATGGAAGACACAAAGGTCGGAAGAACCTCTGTCTCCTCTTCAGAGTTTGACATTTCTGCTTGTGAATAACTTGTATAAAAGGGTGAGTAAAGATGAAATGTGCCTGTAAGTGAATGGAGTGTGAGTTTATTGAATGAGATGAAGAGTTGGAGTTGCCGCACGCTTATTGATCACTCCACTTCGAGAGAAGAGATTAGAAGAGAGAATAAAGGATGAAGTGCATAGTGATTCAGATATACTCTCTCATGCTTTGGAGTGCAACGGAGAATATCTGCTCTTGCACAGGGGTCCGCCTTGGAGAGAAGTCTCACTTCCCCTTGACTTCTGCTTCGCTCATAGCTGACAGAACGAAGAGATATCGGCGAAGTTGAACAGTGACGTGAAGGTTAAACTCTGAACGATGTGTGGATGATCATGAACAGGGCTGATGAAGCTCGAGAAATCGATCAGATATCGCCTCACTTCGAGGGGTTAAGAGAACTCAGCACCCGGAGGTTGAGAAGGCGATGGTATACCTTGAGAGGAGAGAAGGAGCAAGTTAGAAGAATCAAGTGCACGAGCATGCACTCTATCTTCACCCTCAAAGGAGGGGTAGTTGATGAAGAGGTCAATAAAAGCAGGCCTCTATGGAGGGGGATGTGCATGTAATGAGGGGCCAAGGGAAGAATTCCATTCACGATGCAACGAATACACAGGCAATTGTTGTCTGACAGAACATCACATTCACATGAGCAAATCGACCATAAAATGAACGACAATGTGGACGGGTCCATTTTGACCAAACCGAATGACCCAGTGTCGGGGGAATCTCATTCATACATGACAAAATCTATGACCCAACGCCCAAATCCATTTGCCATTGCCGTTGCTACCATTGACCGGAAACCCGCCAGATTTTGAATTTAGACTTAGATTTACTCGTCATCCTCATCCTCCTCCTCGGCCTCAGCGGTGGTCTGGGCAATTCGGTCCAAATCACGCTGGCCGGCCTGGGTGATGCGGCGGCCACCCTTCTCCTCGTCCTGCTCGAGGACACCGATCTTCTCAAGGGCCTGCATCACCTTTCGGTCGACGGAGCCGGAAGCATCGACGTGCTTGGAGGGACGGCTGCCGCGGTTCTTGGCAGTGCCGTGGACCTTGCGGAGACGGCCGACACCGACGGTCTTGCGGAGGTAGACGTGGCGGGCGATAGAGGCAGCGCGGACGTAGAACCAGTCAATGTCCTGGGGAGGGAGCTCCTTGGCGGGACCAGTCTTGACAGTGTCGACCCAACCTGGGGGAGTCAGTGATTTGCTTCAACATGAAAAAAAGAGAATTAGTGAGTCTTACCAGGGATGGGGAGCTTGCCCTGACGCTTCAGGAAAGCAGAGTAAGAAGTGATGAACTTCTGCGCCTGCAGTCATAAACCCATTAGCATGATTCCGTCGTCAGAAGTCTTTCGACTCCCTCGCGCCTGCTCCTCAATCCCATTTGTACCCAGCCCTTTCAGCTCATAGCAGCCAACACAGCGTTTCAGTATTGTATATAATATGTTCGCACTGCGCCAGCGGCCATGGGCGGGGGGCAAGCGGTTCTCGTGAAAGATTGCGTCGCCAAGTCGTCGAGTAGGAGATCGTATTTTGGTTTGTGTTTCGGTTCTTTCGATCCTGCGGATAGTTTTTTTCTTAGGGAGTACCTACATCGACATCGCGAACGGTAACTCCGCCGGCCATTTTTGCGTATTGTTGGTGGTGGTTGGGTGGGTGGGAGATTGGTCGTTGGGTGAGGTTGTCGAAGCGTCACGATTCTCAAGATCAATTTGCTAGATTTGGTGCTCAACTTTTGCAGTAGGGTTTTGCGGCCCTAGGTGAGTCCCACAAATCCGACTAAGCACTGTGCGTAGAGACAGTGCTAATAGAAACGGTATCGCGGCGCACTGTTATACGGGGTGGGGCTCTTTCGGAGAATATCACCATTGAGGATTGAGTAACATCCAAATTAGGAAGTTTTCGTGTAAGTGACTGCTGCTAAATGAAATTACATCGAGTGTCAATTGTGCTTCTAGATGGCTTACTTCACAGCTACGGGCAAGTATAATGCATTCTCTTTAGCCTTGTACATGAGCTGTGGTGTCAACTGAAGAAGCAAAGCGAGCACAATATTAACAGGGTCAAGCATGAGGAAAACTGTTTCATTTACTATTCCTTCAAAGGTAGAATAATTCATAAGCCAGCCAGGTATCAATTCTATCCATCTAATGCAACACGAGAAAGAAATTATTATGCCTCCCCATCCAATCCAGTTCTCTCTACCGTAAGAGACAACCATTTTACTCAGTTCTTCCACTCGAGTTCCCATTATGCCCACTTGGCGAGAATAGCCATAACTATCACGCCGAATGAAACACAGGCAAAAGCGAGCAAGAGAATCTTGATAGGAGCCTTGCGCATGTAGGGGTTGAACATGAACTCGTGAGCAAGGAGCTCGACCAGACCCGTGTACATGAGGATACCAGCGCTGATAGCGTCGAAGATACCGTTGACAAGTTTCTGGTCGTTGGCGTTGTTGGGCTTGGCTCCTATGCCAGCGGCGATACCAACGGGAGTCGATAGGGCAAAGATGAGACCGAGCAGGTAAGGCATCCACTGTCGGTTTTTGGGCCAAGGAGCGACGGCCAAGCGCGAACCAAGACCGAGACCCTCGAACATTTGGTGGAAAACAAGGACGATCAGAAGCACAGTAAGCTCGTCAGAGGCAATGGTGCCAAGAGTGAGACCAATGAAGATACTGTGGAACACAACTCCGAATTCGAGAATGAAGATGGCGAGGAGCTGACCAGCAAGACCGCCCTGAGCATCGCCTTCCTTGTGCTCACGGCCGTGCGCGAGGTGGCTGTCGCCTCCAGGAGCGTAGCCGGAATCTTGCTGGTCACCGTTTTCGATATCAGGGTGGGTGTGGTGCTTCTTGACAATGTCCATAGCAGGGTCAAGTTCGTGATCACCGTCTATCGAGTGGTTGTGCTCCATATCGGCGTTGCTGAGACGAGCGGCGAGCATTTCGATGAAGAACATGACAATGACAGTCATAAGCGCAATGGCCTCAGCCCAATCGTAGCCGCCCAGTCGGTCCTGTAAGCACTCGTCGCCGAGGTTCTCAACAGCGGGAACCAAGAGGTGCATAAATGCTGTCGCTATGATAACTCCGGTACCGATAAACTTGAGGATAAAGAAGGTGAACTTGGGCACCGGGATGGTCTTCTGGCGCGCGAGGAAGATGGGCAGGAGAGCGCCGATAGCTGAAGATGCCATGATGATAAAGATGGCACCAATTCGAAGGCCTCTGCGGCCGAGATCGACGGCTTCGCCATTGCACTCCGCTGCGTCGGCCATTTTGTCGATTGTGAAGAGTCGAAGAGAATAGTACTAGCTGTCGAGGATGAAGGGGGAAGACAAACTCTTATGTATGAAGTGGACGACCCAGAAAAGATGCGCGGATCGCTCAGGCAGTAGGTTGAGGTGAGGTAGTAGTCAGGAATGATGTCGTCAAATGCCAAGACGCACAGGCTGTTTTAGCCAAGGATTATTTCGATGGTGTTCCCCAAAAAGGAAGCGACCAAGGATAATCGCGCTGTGTGATTCGAACGAGAATGCAACCGCCAAGACGCGCGCTAGTAGTAATTATTCGCTGTGGAATATTTTTGCTAGGTCTGCAGCTGAATGAATGTATGCGATGGGAAAAGATTCAATAGACCTGCGAGCTCCTGTGAGTTTTATATATCAACGAGAGAATGTTGCGTGATGCTGAGAGAAACAATATTTCAAGAGGCTCGCGAAAAAGCACCGATGAACCTTGATGGACACAGACTCGACTTATAGAAAGTGGGCAAAAGCGGGTGCCACTCAACCGGTGTCTGGGCTTTCGGTGGCTCTGGCAGGGCCCAGTGGACGGAAGCGAGGTGCCGAAAGATGCGTCAATTACATTTTACTCGAGCAGTAAGCGTGGGGTGTTTAAACGTTCAAGGGCCGGGGGTTGAGATATGTCGTAGATGGGCGTGTTGTTCATGGCCAGATTGGATTGGTGATGGTGCGTGTTTGGTATGGCTGAGACAAGGGCTCTGAATGACACTTGATCATTACATTGAATGTATTGATCAGACGTATGCCATCCATTCATTCCACTGTCTCCTACTGCTGGATGAGGTTGTAATGGAGGGGACATCTTGGAAACGCAGCACATGTGCGCAGATAAAGATCGGAACCTCCTTGATCTATCTAAACTCTCGGCCATAACTTAAACTCTAAAAATTCCATATACGAGTAACTGTCCTACTCTCATTCCATCCCAATATCAACTGTTCCAGTCGTACTTCCATGCATACTCACGTCCCAAGGCCCTGGGACTCGGCACCTGCCACAGTCCTTGGCATCACCATCCTGGTCCACTGTGACCAACTGGTGTGACTCGAGAGATAATAGCACATTCTCATCTAAACCGTGAGTACGCGACCACGAAAAAGAGCAGCAGAACGTGGTGGTTAGTTCCTCTGAAGTGGGAGTGGGTCAAATTAAGGTGAGAACCTTGATGGCCATGTTAGCCTCATCCCAGCGGCTAGTACCGTTTTGGCGAAGAAGTAACTCGGATGTGGCTGATGTCTGTGGCGTCATCTCCAGTCTTGCTCTCCATTATCAATCTTCGATAAATCTATTGGCTCGCCTACATCAGCAGCCACACTTCGATATCCTAGAGACCATCAGGGTTCTCAACATGGGTGTTATGCATGTTCACGGCTTGAAGCCCAAAACTGTTTCTAAAACGCCAAAAAGCCACTCAATCGGATGTGACGGCATCTTCACCCTTCAGCTCATGACTGCACGTGGGATGGAATCAATAATGATCAATACCAAGTTCAATCACAAACGAACCAACATCACAAGTTGACAGTGAGCAACCTTTTGGTATAAAATTGACACATGAATAGTAGTGAGGTGCCTGGCAGCTCTCGTGATTACAAATGTATGCCAACTCGAATCGACACGCTTAGTCTATAACGCCAATGTATGCACCGTAATCGTACAGTTCCCCTTAACAGTAATAACTCTGACGTCCACCCCCCGTCGCTATTTCCGTTGGCATAATCCGCCAGTTTGATCTAATGTTGCTTCGTACATATGCTACTGCAGGGCCCATAACCATACTCGTCTTGATCCTACGGCCCGACTGCAGTAGCGGGATACTGCCATGCAAGTGGTCCACGCCATGGCTTGATGCCCGTTCATGACGAAAACTGAATCTCCAATCCGAGCGTTCGGAAGGGCTTGTCAAGCTTCCTCAGGTCGATCCCACTGCCCAAGCTGAATAGGAGTGATTTGACCCGTCCCTCCCACAGCACCCCTATCCGCATGTTTTGGTCCAGACGGGTCTTGAGCACACCAGCATATCTTTCCTCTCCGGGCTTTTCAGGTTCTATCTCTTCCTTTGGTGGAGGAGGCGGCGGCGATGGTGGCTTGACGACAACTGGCTCGGGTTCATCCAGGCGCCATTCCAGCTTAGCCTGGAAGCTGCGCTCCTTCGGTCGTTTTTCTTCTGGTTTCTCATCGAGGACCACTTTGTCTTCAACAACTGGTTCGTCTTCAATGACTGGTCGAGTAAATGGTTTCCGCCAGAGTTCCATGCCAATGGCCCAAGCGCTTTCGTAGCTGAAGACATTGAACTCCATCCGCGTGGCAAGGCTGCAATGCCTTCCAGCCACCACGGCATAGCTTGCGCTAATATTACCCATCAAGGGGTTGAGGGTCAATGTCGCGGATAACGGCGTGCCCTTGTGTGCGGGCAATGTCGCGAACCGGGTTCCTACGCTGATTCCACCCGACTTGTTCAACGTACCGTAATAGACTTCTCCACCAGTGCTGAACCGGCCATATATCCTCTCCCTGTCGTTATCAACTGGCGCTTGGTCTGTCGGTTTTTCGGCATCACCGCCGAAATTATATACGCCCCTGAAACCGAGTAATCCTCCGTCTGAGGACGCCAGTCCTTCAAGTGCGTACTTTCCCACGTCATATTGCGCCAGGCCCAGGACTGTGCCACCGTTCTTAAGGTGGTGAGCGGATACAGCGCTGAGCTGGACCTGAAGCGCAGGTGTAAATCGCTTGACCACTAGAGCCTCGAGCAGGGCTTGGGGTAGGTAAAATCGGCCATATAGAAGCGACGAGTCGGGTTTGTCCTGTGCTGTCTGAAGTAGAGGATTGGCTCGGTGTGGTAGTTCGGTGAGGGGCTTGTATGAACGCAGAAGCTCGGGTAGATTGACCGTTTCGGATTGTGGTGTCAAGAGAAGTCGAAGCGGTACAGACGAGAAGAGGTATGAGATAGAGCCATCGACGATACCAACTGAACCGAGCTGGTAAGATGTCGCAAAGTTTGGGCTCGCAAGGGAGGAGAGGGTGAGTCGCAACCCGCGAGGGGTTTGGAAGTTTAGCAGAGCTGCAAGTATCCTCGTCAGTATCAAGGCCAAAGCTCCAAAGACGCCGGGGTCCTTACCATCACTAGTCACATTCAGAGCTGCGTATGAGTTGTCGCGATTCCATCCGGTAGCTTCGTAGAAGGCGCTGTGGACATAGTCCATAAACTCGCGCATTTCAAGGTTTGTTTATCATGCCTCCCTTGAAGTGACAGCTTGTCACTCCGGAAGCATAAGGTTTCAATTGCTTCAAGTGGTTGGATGTAATGACGAGATGGAGTTGATGGTTGCGCTGCTGTTCAACTTGAGGGCGGGAAAATGTCGGCAGTGTTGTTGCTGCGCTACCCTGTACCTTCGACCAAGGAGGCTACGTATGATAATGAGAAGTTTAGGATAATATGAGGAAAATGTATAATATTTGAGACTATCTTAGACCATTTACACTACTTTCAAACAGTGTTATGGGATTTCAACTAGTAAACGGTGCAAATGCTTGATAGTTGTTTGTCAAACGAGGCAACTCAGCGTCTTCGACTGTTCTGACACCAACACCAACAACACCAATATCATCACCAACCATCCCAGCTCTCGCAATATCGTACGTATATAGGCATAAAAAAAAAAGAAAACAAAAAACAAACGCAAAGAAATCCAAAGAACAAACAAATCGTCCAGGCACATCTGGTACTCACCTCACTCACTCAGCTTTCTGCGTTGAACTGGTTGACAAACAATCCTGGCACGTGATTGGCCGTGAAGCGGTCACGTGTTTAGGTGGAACCGTCGCGTGGTGCGGGCCGAGCGAGCTCCTTCCTCAGCAACCTCGCGATGACTTCAACCAGATCTATCTCAACCACCACGAAAGCTACAGAAAAGCGACAAAAACGACAAAAGAGACAGAAGCAAAAGGAAACTCCGGTGCGGGGAATCGAACCCCGCTCGCCGCGGCTTTTTTCAATTGAAAACGCGGTATGCTAACCGATACACCACACCGGATGTGTTTCTGTTGGAGACTGGTCCCAGTAGTTTGGTTTAGATAGGCTACCAACGGTCCGCGCACTAGCGCCAGATCCACCACCGCATGAGGTAGGAGCCAACCAGCCCACTGGAACCCAGCTGCCAAGACAGGTGGACGATGGGGGAAAATGTCGCGCTTGAGATTTGTGTAAGAGGTGAGTTGGATTTGTGAAAGTTTACGTACGGGAAGACCATTTTGCAATCGTACATGTATGTAAGGAAAGCGCTGTTGTCCTCCATATTCCACCTGCCCAACCCACCTTCTTTCCCCTCCTGTACCCTCCAAGCCATCATGACATCCTCCCAACTTTAGACAAGAGAGCCATAAGATATGACCATAATAACAATGGTTTAGATAAGTCTTGAGCGTAAGTACTCTAAGGTTTAGACTAGTTGTATCCTAACTTTATTATACATGCCCGCTCTTTGGCTCTTTACGTACAGTAATGGAACGTTTTAGGAACGGTATCAGAAATACAGGAACATTATTCTTATTGTCTATCTTAATAAGTAGACCATGATAAAGGAACGATTCGCGATGAGCCGAGACAATGATCTCGCTAATGCCATTCTCCAACGCGTTTCTCTGAGGTAGTTCACTGATGTCCATAGGGGCAGGAGGGCCATATAACAGTGCTCGTCCAGCCTGTTCCATATACTCGCTCACCCAGTTGGGATCTGATCCGTGCTGAAGATGAGAGAATAGTGAGGGATACTTGATGGTGATCGGGAGCGGATATTGCAGCTCATTTTCTTGGGAGAACACAACAATGGCGTCCTCCAGGCTCCGGCGGCGATATGACTGTGTTTGATCCTCTTCCCGCCGTTTCTTCACAGCAGCTGATCCATCAAATTAGTCGTCGTACCAGCCGCCGGCATACTTCAGCTCATCATGGGCGATAGCTAGAGCGTGGGTGTCAAAGCTGCCATCTTTCCACCAGTTGCAATCAGCCTCGGTTGCAACCAACTTCTGTTCGGATGAATCTCTGATATGACGAGCCAAAGTTGAAACTGTGGCATAGGTTGGTAAAGAAATGTTGAGTCGGGTACGATCTGTGCACAGAGTTCGCAGACGACACTGTCAAGTCCGTTATCGAGAGCAAGACGTTGAGCGCGGCGCGAGAATTGCTTGAACTGCGAATGAACGCCAGAGTCTTGGTGACGCCTGAGATGGTGACTCTGCCATAGTTTGCGTTTGGCTTCATCGTACACGCTATCTCTATCGACGCACAGCTGGCAGACAGACTGCTGTTTAGGTTTTGTGCCGAGGGCATATTGATCAGTCCCAAAGGACAACCAGACCTCCATCGCAGCTTTGGCGGCGGCTGCATAATCAAGTGCAGACACACTACCTGGGACATCGACAATTTCATCGGGGAACGCCTCTACAGCTTGGCCAACCCCAACAAGCCGCAAACTGGGCATCGGCGTCAGACTCAGGGATCTCTTCGTTATCTTCTGGGAAACTTTGGTCCAGGTTGACTGAGTCCGCTGCGGCATCATCATATCGTCGTCGTCATTGCCAATGTGACATTTGGCTTGCTCCAGTAAACGTGTGTTGAACTCGTTGCGCATGGAATCGAGGTCACGAGCTCTCTGATCTATTTCGTCCGCAGTGGGAGTCTCAGTTTGGGCGGCACGAATGCCTCTTTGAAGGGGCCGCCCTCCGAGGTCGCGATCGCGAGTTTACTCCTTGGGCTGTATTACACAATCTAGGTACATGTGATCTGTTTCTATCAAGTAAATGAAGGAACATGTTGTTCCACATTGTGTCTAGGTTTTGGATCTGTTCCTTTTTGAGTCGTGCAGTGGCGTAGTCGCTTGCTGAGCGCGATGTACAACTGAACGGTCTGATCATCGTTCAGGGACACAAGCCGTGCAAGCATCTCGCCTTGAGGAGCATCAATTAAGATGTTCCTTGAAAGGGAAAACAGGGACTTACAGAGTGCCTCAGGATCCCAAGTGCTCTTGAGCTGATCCTCTGCTCCTCGCGGAACTTCTCAGCATTTTCACTGGTGTTGACGCCTTGCTTCACATTGGGTCTTCGTCGGCTCGTCTGGATAAATGACTCGGAGATGATAAAGAACTCATCATTGTTCACGAACGTATTGACGGCGACGGCGTCTTCGTCAACTTCATTATCACCATCGGCGGCCGCCCGACTCTGTGAAGAGCGTCGGCTGCTGGCGTCTGACGATCTCCGGCTACTTGCGTCCGTTGGCTCTGAGGCCCGACTTTCATGTCACCGACCATCTCGGTCAGCTTGGCAACGTGATTCGAGAGCTTTGATCTAACACGTAGTAGGTGTGAGGGAGGAAGAGGGCGAGAGGAGGGAAGAAAGAGGAGAGAGAAGAGAAGAGGGGAGGCAGGGAGGTAGGGAGGAGGGCGAGCATGGGGGAAACGACGGAGGGGAGAGAGGTGAACCCCTAGGTACTAGGTAGTCTTTAAGATAGATGCCACAGCCTGACTGGTCAGTGTAGTATCTTTGGTAAGCACGACAACTGTCTCTTCTACACGAGGCTCGCTGTTCTCGCCCTGTTCTTCTTGAGCGCTGCGCGACATCGTGATGCAAAGGTATTGAGCTAGAGCAAAGGTGAATGATTCGTTGACGAGAAGAGGTAATAAACTAGGAGAAGTAACTTACGGCTGGCGATGATCTTGAGCAGCACAGCGAGAAGAGTTGGTAAGCCCGGAATGAAGATGGTAGAATGAAGCTGATTCTGTAGGGAGCAATGGGAACTGTTAGCAATGATATTACAGAGGCGGAGAGGCAACTTACGGCTGGCAATGATTTTAGGCAGCACGACGAGAAGCGGTAAGTCTGCAATAAAGTCGTGAGAATGTGTAAGCAGTTGTAATCGGTGAGAACAGGAGAAGGAGAAGAATATGTAGAGTGTAAACAAAATAAAGCATTGGTTTCTTTTAGTTTCTCTTATTTTCTTAGATTGCTAAACCGCTATGAATCACTGCCACTGCCACTCCACTACCAGCCAGTCATTTCAAAACCAAATCTCTTCTTCTTTTCTCTACATTCACTTCTCCTCCTTCATTTCTTTTTCTTCACACAACCCGCATTCAACACCTTCGCTGACCACACTCACAGCTTCACCCACTGAGCTATTGTGTTTCATTTACCCTTGCATCCACAGCGATTATTTCACCTACTGAGCTGTTGCGTTTCCTTTACCCTTTCATCCACGGTGATTACTCCTCTACGAAACACCATAAGCATCACCATTAAGAATACACGAGCAATCATGCCGAAGCAAACCATCGAGTTCCCCTCACCAGCCTTTCTATACGTCAGGTCCCAGCGGTAAGTTAGGATAAGAGCAGAAGATACCGGTACAATATAGTCTAAACTTAGAAAGGAGATTGTCACAGTTAAGGCTAGAAGAGTAGAATTTTATTATAGTTTAGACAAGAATAGTAGGATTTGGATGCCACTAAGCGTTGACTGAGGTCGAATGAGAAGTCAAGAGTGCGGAAGCCTTTGCAACAGTTCGCTCAAATAGCTTTCCTTAATCCCGGAGCTTCAACAAGTGTTCCATCTTGGTTATGAAGAAAGGCAGCATTGCCCCGCCCAAGACACACTCCTATTTGACGGACTGAGAGTTACCCTGCTGGACTGTACTCCTTTGACTCATAGTCGGCGAAATCACAATAGGCTGGGTGGCTGAAGAAGCCTCAATCGTAGCCCTGTGATTTTCATTGTTGAGTGTAGTCGATCCAGGCGTGCTGACGGCTTCACGATCTCTTATCAATCGACCAAAAGCTCTTTGGGGCGTAGAGCTGGTCCTTACGAGATGTCTCAGTCGTAATTTCTCCATGCTCGACATGCTCCTGTTCCCACCCGATGTTCTGGCAGTACCAGAGAGACTCTGGCGACTGCTACCACTACCCGGTGTCGACTGGCGGCTTGGTCGAGGTGACGATGAAACAGCATGACCTATTAAATAGTTAGATATTGGACAGTTACTTAGCTGGGTTGACTTACGTTGCAGCCGACGAGCATTCGGCCATGGTGATCTCAGCGATCGGATAGGCTTCTTCGCCTCTCCTCGGGAAGAGTGCGACCCTGTTCGCTTTCGAGATTCAGAGCTCAATCTCACCTTGGACCTGAAGAGAACAGGCTGCTGCTGTTGTTAGGAAGGTCGCGCGGAAGCCTTTGGGGAACTCACTTGATCGTCTTCGTCTTCGTAATCATCACCACCATCACCACCACCATTACCACCACTGAGGTAAGCTCTGTCCTCGCTCCCAACACGACTGCTTTGCTCTTTAGAAGCGCTGGATTTTGAGCCAACATCAGCACGGCTTTTCGCTGGAGTTCTTGGCTTCTTGAAGCCGGGGCTTTTCCAGGATGATGGGTCGATCCCTGGAAACTCCTCGGCCAAGCGTGCCTTCATCTTGGAGAGCTTCTCCATGCTGTACTGCGCCCGGAATATGATCCAGATGGCGAAGGTAATCTTAGTGGTCCACAACTTGTGACCGCTGGGTTGCGGTAGGTTAGTTTTGGTGATACGAGTATCACCAGCAAGGATGTGTTGAACAAGAGACTCTTTCGTCTCCTGGGGCCAAAGGTGGGAGTGTTCTTCCCAAAGTTCCTTCAGGCGAACTGAGAGAGCCTAGGGTGTGCCGGGAGTGACTTGGTCTCTGGCGTAGAAGGGGTATATAGTATAAGTTGAGGCGGACCATGTAATAGGTAATGTTGTGGGATTGGAGAGGGGGGCAGGTTAAGTAGACGAGTGGGAGAGAGGGGAGGAGAAGAGGAAGGGATAGTGTTTATTTGTTACCCGGCCTCGACCTCCACTCTTATTGATTGCTGTTTGTTATATAGATTGGGAAACACTGTTTGGCACTGCCAGAAACACATGACTGCCACCTCATTTCCCACCTATTCTACAAGAGGATTATAGCATGTACCACTATTCTTATACGGCTTTACTCTAAATTTATACATTTCTTAGACTCATTTTAGATAACCTTTTCTAAACATATTCTTACTTTAGGTAACCTTATGTAAAGTTATCCTAACTTTAAATAACAGTCTTAAAATATATTCTTACTTTATATAAATTAATCAAAGGATTGTAAAATCTTATATAACCTGACCTAATATTATTATAAAGCTATATATCCTAGTATGAATTTATTCCGCTTTGGATAATATGTTCTAAATTTATATTCTCTTATCCCCTTATGTAAACTAGATCTTTCATCATTAAACATCCAACATTACAAACATATCAAGCAACAATGATTGCCGGCCATGGTGATGTAATCTTATTGGAAATGATTATCGGGCAATCGTGGGCTGTGGCAAATCTCAAGCAACTGCAAGAGATGCTGCGCAAAGTATTCGATAACAGACCAAGTGTGTTTGTATGGAACTAGAGCAGTGAGAATAACCGCAATCTGTCTCTAAGCAAATAGCACAAATGAACTGAGTTCGATATTTCGACCTTCATACTAACAAACACCTTTACGAGATGCCGCTCTCGCTGGCAGTGGAATCCAGCTTCGCACCCGCACTCAATACTCACCCCGAGCTCGAGAAGCTGAAAAAGGTGGAAGACACTGAATCTTACGGCTGGCATGTTCAATTCTTAACCAGCAACCACATTGGGGTTGCCTTGTCGTCGTCAGTCAGAAGGCATTCATGCCACTATGTACAATATTGAGGATAACGTCGATGACTGACTCTCGGTACTTGTTTACTCCATCCCATGATTCCGCTCACCACCTCAAATTATACAGTGTAATACCAAACAGAAATGCGACAATAATGAGTCCAGGCTGAAATAATTCCTACCGTCCATGATGTGCGTGGTTTTGGGGGTTATGTATATATGCGACTCAATAACAAAAGAAAGTATCAAGGGGACCCTTTTCGACCGATACAACTACGTAGTATAGGACAAGCAATAGTTAGAGAATCCCTAGCCTCCTATGGAGAGAATAGTTACTAAGAGTAGCTAGCCAATAAAGACTCCTAGAGTTTGACTCTCAGACTATCCACACCGGTCTAGATACATAGCGGTAATGCCAATATCAGGTGATTCTGCAGCCACAACGGCTTGTCACAGCGCATGCAAAGGAACAGGAGAAAACATCAGTCAGGACTAGAAGTTTTCCAATCGGAGTTTTATGAAGGATTCATGAGATGATTGTAGATTGTTTTAAGGTATACGCAACGCAGTAACTTGATATTGGCCACTCCTTATCATGACGTACCTAGTTCTAGAGATATCATATTATTCACTCCTGTCAACGACTCTCATCCTGGATTATCCCTGTGACTTGTAATCTTCTGTGCATGGGCCAATCCCATCCAAACAAAGCATTGTGTGCCCAAAAGCCAATAATCTACAGCAGCTAAAGTCCAAGTGTTCTGGAACCCTGTAGGGCTTTTATTTAGCGGCAGCGGCGTCTGGCGCCGGAAAAAAGCCTCCTGATAAGATGTCTCAGCTCTCAGTTTCTTTGGCGACGATTTACTAAATAAGTCCGGGGAAGTGATTGACGATTGTTAACTGCAAGGCATTTCTCCCAAAAAGCAAAGTTCTAAATCATCCCTAAGCTGCTTAGTGCGTGGTAGTGTCGTGGCCATGCCTCTTCGAGAAGACGTCTTTTCCAGTCGTCCGGAAGCGGAGTTGAACGCAGAACCTAAGGATTCAGAGGCTTAAAATCCGTTTTTGTTAAGGTGTTTTAAGGCGACAGAAGTCATTCGGGACCGAGAATCTCCTCTGACAGGATGGATGAGTCTTGGTTTCAAGACTTGTGATGGCACAGTGAACAAAACCTGGGGTGCATGACAATGAGGCCAACACGAATGTAACAAGCCACTCGCAAGAAACCCATACAAGGTAGCCCCTGGTCTTCGGACGATGGGAACAAGTCAGCTAGTGAACTTGAGAGGGGAATATCTTCACTACCCCAGACTCCAACCCCTGAGATGTGGCGTTTTGCCCTTCCCCTGTCACCCCGGCCAACACCTGCGGGGGTTAAGTACGAGTCGAAGGGACCTTCAGGTGACAAAGGCAGCTGGGAATTCTTTAACATGGTCATTCCCTGTCGGCTTGTCTTCAACCAACAGCAAGACCTACATCACTAGCCTGGCAGAGTTTTCACGATGCAGCGATGCGTTGTCTCTTTGTTTCCAAGTTCTCATTAATTGCGTTATATTCCGTGCTTGTATATGGAAAGAGTGACGCCTCTCTAATTATAAATTCTATATGTACAGTGAATTAATGGTTTATTTCGAATGCTCGAGGCTGTAGGGTTCGTCGTGGGTGTTGCTAGAGCTAGCCTCGCTGACTGCTCTTTCGTGATGTTCGGTTATTTCGTCTTCAAGATCGCTGTTTGGTGATCGGACAACATGTGTAACAACGGTCTTTTTGATGCCTTCGAGGTTCTCCCGGCCCTTGAGTTCGATTTCGTCCTCGTCGCCAAGCTCGATGTGTGTTCTCGTCAGGGCGCCTCCGAATCTTCCTTGCCCGGGTCGAGTTCCAGTCTTAATAGTTGTTCGAGACCGGGAGCTGTAGTCGTGAGGTCCGTCGGCCTGGTTGTTGCCGGCTCGGACAACCTTTCCGATAAGGTCGGCCATGTTCATCTCGATGTGAAGCTTGCAGAGGTATACCAGAGGGTGGAATTGAACGTAGACAAAACTGTTTGGTAGAGACATCATTCCAATGAGGAGAATCTGCGTTCAGTTAGTACGTGAGTGAAGGCATAGGGTCTTATGACTGCGACTTACATCCAAAGCGATGGAGATTCCGACGAGGAACATGTTCATATGATACAAGCGGGTATACTTTTGCAGACCATTTGCAACAAGACGCTTCTTCACAACCCAGATAAAGTAGAAATTGAGGGCTGCGTCCATGATGGCGAAGAGGACCTTTTCCATACGATCCCAAATATTGTTGACATGGATGTAAGTTTCATTGATCTGGAGGCGCGCCGGGATCCAAACACAGAAAACGCTGATGTTGATGGCCAGGAGAATTCCGAAACATGACCACTTGAGTATCGTTCCATTGCGGCGGACGACCATAAGCAGACTGACACGGTTGATGATGATTTGAATCAGACACTGGACTTGGATTGACCAAAAGACGACTGATAGGTCAGCACATGGTGCAAAGGGTTGAAGGCAGAGTAACCGGAGAGTGACATACTGATGGAGAAGTAATACTCGAAGCTCGGTTTGATGATTTGGTCGAGATATAGCCAGACTATGATTCCAAGAACGGTACTGGAGATGACCTCGAGCCAGATGAAGGTGATGTACATGGTCAGCCGGTGGCGTCTGTCGAGCGTCGATTTCGTTTGGCGAACGGCTTTTCCACAGTTGAAGATAGTGACACCCAGAGACAATCCCCAGATAATGGAGGCGAAATTCATATCAGCTTCGGTTGGCGGCTGTTCCTTGAAGTGCTCAGGCACGAGGAAACCACGTTCGGGAGCCATTTTTGGTAGGAGTTGGATTAAACAAGTCTGATCTTTTTGCTCTCACCAATGTTGTTATAAGAGAAAGAGAACGAGAGAAGATCTCGAGTTACCCCAGATATGGGAACTGCAGAGATGGGATGGAGTATAAAACACAACGCAACACAGCACAGCACGACAAATGACATATATGAAAGAGCGAAGTGGACAAGGCAAACAGTTTATACACTGGGAATCAACTAGAAATATTCTTGGCAGGAGTTTGAGTGTTGGGCGTTAGATGGGAAGCGTTTTAGTTAGTGCAGATCCAGGGCCTAGGCTCTTTCTCCTTCTCAGCCCCGGATACAAGGGAAGAACCCTGGAGAGAGGCAGATAGCGCGCCCAGTAAAAGAAAAGAAAACGTCCAGCTGGGGAATAACGCTGGTGGAGGTATGAATCGCATTACGCTAGAGGATAGCAAATCTCCAGTGGCGGAATACGCATCCGGTGCATTGATGCAGGAGAATGCAGGCATGACCATGTCCATGGCGGCCGATGCGCCAGAGAGTATGTACCTAGTAATAGAGAGAGGCTTTTGGTGGCGTTGGAATGGAGGTGAAACTGTCAGGAGTTGTCACTTCAAATTATGTTATTCCCATAGCGTGTCTAGTCTAGACGATGAAGTATGCACGTACGTAGTCAGCCTTGATTTTGCATTGTTTGGAACCCTTACTACAATAGGACAACAAAAAGACTCATATACCATGTCCCGGGGGAATATCCCAGTAATCTTCCAATGTCGATCAATTCTGACTTCCCCGTATTCATCTCTTCAGTCTCTTTCTCACTATCATCATATTGACCATCCTATTTGAAGTTCCGCACGTCCGGATAAGATTGCAATAGGCTGGGGCTGTAGGGTCTAGCGGGACGACAAAAGAGAAAGATCGACGACTAGTCCGAAACAGTGGAGGAAAATACGGTAATAAATCCACTGTTCCCAGTCTGAGCGGGACAATGGCTCACATCTCACATTTTGCTTTGACTCGTGAGGTTGCAGTCTCTCAGATACTCGAAACTCCCCAAAACCATCGCGTATCCAGTCAAATGCTCCCGACTACCTGGTTCTCGTGGACAGGGGAACCCGGGACGTTGACTTCGCTTCCCCAGGATCTAGTTTTGAGCTTCTCTTTCGGAACGACAATACCTGGAATTCCGTGAACTCTATTTACATGAGTAAGACAATTCTGACAATAGCAATAGCGGTTGGCACATCGAATACCCTTTCTTTTGCTTTGCTTTTCTTTTTCTCTTCTTCTACATAGTACTACGTAGTATTTGCAGCTCTTCATCGCTGGTTGATCGACAGGACATTGTTCAGTCATTCTTTGCCTTTGCCTACAATGTACTCCGCAGAGACCAAAATGTCCCTCCGACAGTCCGTCATTAGACTCATTACTAAATCCTCTACATGGTAGACGGGCCGTCTTTTTAGCGTCCGTTTCGCTCAAAAGGACACCAACGGCGATCCAGACGTTCATATTTTATGAAGCTACTCTCTGCTAAGGGTAATATCGGCGTATCTTACTCCCGTGCAAAACAAAAATAACGAGCTGTACCTGGTTCTTCTAATGTCAATTGCTCTCACACACGGATATATTTAATTGGCCAGCCTTGCTCTTCATTCCTCTTAGCCTCAGAACAGGATGAATGAATTGTTCCCGGGGGCCAGGCCGTGTGACCCAGCCCAGAATAACATGGAAGGCTACCATCTTACGGAAGCAGTGCCGGAATTATCAGATGCACGCACAGAGCCTACTAATCTTTCTTCAAAAGAAGAGTTATTCCCAGCTTGGAGTATCACCAAGTGGGGGTATGGTTTAGGCGAGTGACAGCCATTGTTCTTCAGTATCATTCACAATACAATAGATCGGGTTGCTATAATACATGTAGAATTCGACCTTGACCTTACCACAGATCGACCATTAGACTACTCAAAACCATAAAAACAATAGGAAAAATACAGCTTTAGTTACGAATTTTTCATGGCCGACAGTACCCGTAATACACATTTCCACGCACAGAGATGAACATTGTTCACTAGATATGACATACCCTAGCATAAACGAAGGCGTAAAAACCGAAACCACTAACCCTTAACCTAACAGAGCAATATTTTACATACCGGACCGAAGCTCCTAAGCATAAGGCGTTGCGAATCACAATTTCGTATGTCGGGTATCACCAACCCGGCGGCCATCTCTATTAGCGCAAGAAGCCTGGTGTGCTATCGTATATCACAACAGGCAGCGAATTCTCGGGGAAAAGGCAATGCTTCTTTGAGTATTTCGAGCGCATGCACTAATATTGTAGCAATGCCTCCTTTCGAAGCTATCTTGAAGCCTCAAAAAGTAGTGATATCACGGACTTGTCGGCCAAGTGAGCATAAACGCCTCAAATAGTTCACCGTTGACGTTAAACCCGTGTAGGGCTGGGGAAAATAACAATTACACAGAATCATACGATAATTGACGCCTTGATACTTCCCGAGAGTCTGGAAGTAGTGCTAGCCTAGCCATTACTTAGCTGGGAGCATGTCCATCCACTATCGGTTGAGGCGTCATCTCCGTCCTGCATGGTGAACTCAGCACGTGCGATGGCGTTTTCTGTATTCTGTATCTGTACGGATAACTGTTACCCATACAACAGGGTTGACCAGCCACAAAGCCACGAACGCGTGGGGATATTATCGCCAGTGCTTCGCATCGTCTTTAGGAGGCGTTGGGCTTCCGGATAATTGTTACCCAGGGCACAAATCCTTCCAGCTTCGAACAACACAATAAGTCGACCCCAAAGTCAAACCCGCCTCCCCGTTATTACGGCTTACTTCTGGCTCAAATACGCTCGAGGCGACAAGGTTGGAGAAACAACTCCGTATACGTACGGATTGGACAAGTTCGACGCTCCCTTCACCCGGCGCTATCTGTTACTTGTGTGGCGGAGGAAAGTAGGGACTGCTATGGCCTGCCCCTATTCCCAGTAAAGTCACTACATGCTCAACAAAAGATTTTGAGGGAAGGCAAGATGAACCATGTTGAGATTCCAACGTTAGTGTGTTGATCCTTCTATATGGGCGGTCCATGGGTGGAAGCCTCGGTCCCTACTGTGCAAGCATGTCCTTTTGTCAAATCAACTGGAAAGATCGTTAAAGCAAACGCATTTTATTGTACTGATATCACCGGCTTGTCCTGGCTTCTCCGCCCCAGTAACTTATGAGCCAGTCGCTGATACTCTCCTCAGCTAGTACATCATTATGATTTTCTCGCTTCAATGTCCTCTCGAGATCCATGGGCCTCCCTGCCTCGTTGACAATGTGATCTAAAGAGCGTCCCGGAATGAACACGTGCATGTTACTAGCCAGTGGTCAAAGTGACATTATCACTTATCAAGGCTGGTGGTCTTTGCCTTCAGCTCGTGCAGGACCTTGCTCTCCCGGCGGAGAGCTTTGATCATCGCATGTAGCTCAGCAACCTCCGATTCAAGAGCCTTCTGCTGCTTTTTGGCCTTGGCCAAATCACTCTTGATATCAGCCATCATGAACTTGATCTTCCTACCAGTCACAACGGAGATGCCGTGCATCTCGTTAACAAGCAGATGATCAGCAACGGCCATCTTGCCGGTATAGTCCTTGAGCTCCTGAGACTGCTTACCCGAGAGACCTGGGGCCGAGTCGTTAACGAGAGAACCCGATTCCAAGCTCTCTAGGAACTTGACGTCCATCATGGGAGTCTTCTCGGACGCAGCATGACCTCCAGCCATCCCCTTGGGGTTCTTGAGGTTGATGTACTTGTACTTGTTGATCACCTTGCTGAGCTTCGACTTGAGCGACTTTTTGATCAGGAAGATAGCTTCTTGGATCTGAGCCTTGGTCTTGCGGATGAAGAATATGACGTCGTATACGTAATGCATAGGAAGTCGTGGGTAAGGGCCGCGCGATGGCTCGCATCGACGTGGTCCAGCGGCACGACGCTTCTCATCGAATGCCTTGCAAAGGAGAGATGTGTGAGCTATATCGAATATATATTTGACAGTGTTACTTACCAGCTGAGCTTCAGACAATCCGGTGTTGTGCGAAGCAGCTAGAGGCAAGTTAGCAAGCTGGGATAGCTCGAATGCACCCGAATGTAACTCACCAACTGCGTCCTTTTTCTGTTGACAACTCTTCTTGGCCGGCTTTCGCATCTTGGCGAGATCCGGTCCAGCAAAACTGTCCGGCTGGATATCAGGATGCTTCGCGACAATCAGAGCCTTGAGGATAGGAAGTGCCTGGTCGGGGTAGATGCATCGGAGGAGCACCCAGCTGGCAAAGTCGAACTCGACGGCGTAGAGCTTGTGCTTGCTGGGGGTGTCCTTGTTGATCTCGGTAGTTTGAACATCGGGGAGATGGTGAAGGATCTTCTCCTTCATCTCGCTGCTCCAGGTATCTCCATGCTCGTTCCAAGCGTCCTGGATGCGCATGAGAGCCTGCTGATCCTCAGAGACCCGAGACAGCGAAGCATCCTGCAGGTCTGGAAAGTTACCAGGAGTGCTGGGAGCGGCGAGCTCGCCCATCTTCTGTTGGTTTTTAGAAAAAAAAAATCCTGCGCGAGAGGAGCTCTGTATGTTCTTACCTGGGCATCGGAATCTTTGGGGGTAGACATCGTTGTCGATGTTGGTGAGCCGTGATCGTACGTGAGGATATGATTCAGCAGTCGGCGAGGTTGCAGACGAGGAGAATACCCGAAAGTAGGAAGAGTGAGATGAATTATTCTTATCTGTTTGTTTTTCTGCTGTTGGCTTAGTGACGCGTTGATGCGTGTGGGCAGTGCAGTGCCAGCAGCTGGCAGGTAGTGATTCACTACCTAGGTACAGGTAGGTATCAGACGAAATCAAACCGACGTAGCACTGCCAGGCAGATGCATGCTACTGCCTAGACCTTGAGTGTAGGTAGGTAACTTATCGAGATTCTATATACCGATACTGTAACTGCAAGCCAGTGTAGGATGCTGGCGTGAATGACCTCGAGCTTAGGTAGGGAGGAGAGACTTGCCCCCCGAACCAACACTCCCTCCTGTTTGACGGTATTACATGCCAACAGGATTTGGTAGGCTGATAAGAAGCCTCTACCGTAAGCCATAATTGCTATTCTCCCTCAACTCTCGTCCTTGTTCTCGACTGTTACGTGAAACATCTCTGTTGCCCCTAAGCGTCTTAATCAACATCAGGGGAAAGGACAAAGGGATCGATCAGAACATCAAATATCATTCGAGTACGACTGGACCTCTTTTTTTGCAATCAAATGGTGTTTCACTACCTACCTACCTAGTCTCAAGTCAATCTGATTCTTACCCCAGTAACATCGCGTACAGATATATGGGTTAGCACAGTCAACCTCAAGAGCAAGACTGCTGCAATGTCACTTCCCCTTTGCTTCCACTGGCTTATGAAAAGGCCTATCAGCTGCATATTGATCATACTGTTAGAATTGATCACACGATTTGCTCGTAGGTCCACATTGCAAATGGTCAAGTCTTCGACCACCGGAACTTTAAGAAGAAGCCCATTAAAAAGGCAGACAGCCCATTGTAAACTCGAGACATGCACTACACTATGAACAGGCCTACTGATCAGAGACGCAGAAGCTTTCCTTTCCTCTAGATTAAGTGTACCCTATGTTCTCACTAGTAGTTACCAGTAGGATGGGTCTTGTGGACTCAGTTTAACAACATCGCTTACACCAACTACCTACTCCATAAAGACCCTCCACTGGATGGGGAGCCGATTGTATGGAGAGCTTGCTATGGGAACTGGCTAAGAAGGCCCATTCTACTGTATAACTATAACTTATCTGTTCTTTACAATTTGGATCTGGTGGCCATGGTATACATTTGTGTATCCGTAGTTCTTGACGAACTGGAGTTCCTTGAGAGAGGAACTAGACAAAATCTAATTTTCACTACTTAGATCTATATCATCAAGATAAGGCGGATGTTGGAACCCATCGTCAAGGGAAACCAAGGCCTCAGTTTCGACTCCCCAAATCAAACTCCAACTCCAACACCATCAAAGCAACATTCTCCTAGCGCCCAGCCCATCTATCGGACAAGTCCGTCGTAGATCTCGATAACCCCCCAAGAAAGGATGTCATTTCTCTCGCTACCTTTCCCAAACAAGCAAAAGCTTCCATCAAAAAAGAATGTAGGTTCTTTGCTGGTCCAGGGTCCAGGGAGTGTCTAGGCATGGAAAATTCTAGCGGATAGCAATGACGTTGGATGGAGAACAAAAAAAGAACAAGAGAAAAAAAAGAGAGCCAGATAAATTACCCACTTGCCTCATGTGGAAGGGATCTGGTGCTTTGTGCATTGTTCCCGGAGCTTAGTCCGGGCCTTACAAGGGTGCGAGTCTTGGCTTAATTGATTTTTTTCTTTCTTCTTCATGACCGGAAAACTTGCTAAACACCATCGTGAACATACCGCGCCGTTATCGGCTCTCACCTTTTGGCTCACTCATCTAAATTAGCACTGTCCCACGTCAAAGCGTGCCGTGTATAGCTTCAATACTAGCATTAGTGGAATCGATTTTCCGCGGCCTGATGTGGAAAGATTGTCTTATCTTTCCAAGCACCCCCGGAATGGCAACTTATCTCTGCAAACCCCGGAATCCCCAGACTTTCGTCTCGGGAGAGAATGGCTCAAGATAAGGCTAATGCTGTTCCGAAATCTGGGCAGCTCTGCAATTGGGCCGTACGCCTGCCTTATCTCTATGTCGCTTCCCGTTGAATGTTTCATTCATACATGGCTTGCATATAGTTTATTTAGACCTAAGTGATCACTTCGGGGATATAAATGACAATCCGTAAATCGCGGACACGAAAGCAGTCACATGTTCGGAGTTCTACTCCGTCCACCACCAAAATCTTCAATTGCTTGTTTTTTGGTACGGGTAGTTGATAGCTTATTACTCGGTTTCAGACACTATGGCGTATGAGTATACAAGAAATCGTTCCCTGAGGCAATCCAGGACATGGTGGAAAAGAAGAGGTTAGGTTTTCATAAGAACCAGCTGAGGAATGTATATTCCAGCGAGTTCAATCTCGCTCAAAAGCAAGACTTATTCAAAGGCCAACGTCTCTTTCTATCAAACTTTATCCGCAAATCAATACATTGTTCATACAGACCCTCCATTATGGCTCATCCCAGTCATTGTCAGACACACAAAGCGTTATTCCCGTGCGGAGACACCACGCCGTGTAAGAGGGCATCAGTGGTACGAGCCTACAAGGGCTACATTCTACATTGAAACCAGGTGTCGCAAGCGAATTCCCATTGCTAAATCTGATACGATCTTTAAATCAAATCCGCTGTTGTAGCATAGAAAACGGGGAAATGATCTGTCTTCGCATATCACGTTGTCGTCTCCGCCTGACAACGAAAAATGTTGTTATATGACAAGTCTTGTTGCGATGAGGCGTTTCTTCCAAGCTTCCCAGGAAACGGTCGATGGATGCACGGACGCGGCCGAGCAGTCGTCCCAGGGTTGAAAGTTCTAGGTTCTATCCGTAGGCGCATGACGCACAGGCATCCAAAGAGGTCACTGTCGGCATAGAAACCCTTGGGTGTCGGTCCAGGGTTATGGGTTCCGGCACAGTAAGCACTGTATTAGGTTCGAGGAACTTCAAGCTTCCAGGTCCCAAAAGGTCTTGGCTCAGTTTCTGGTGAGAGCACCTTGCATCGCAAATATGCAAACTGCACTCGAAAGGCGATGGCTTTGTGGGCCTATACGGAGCCGGTCCCGTATGCGAGATCAGTGGCGGATGCTATCCCGCAACGTCTATTCCGTGCCGGTCATTGAATCCGAGCTCAGACCATCACCGAGAGCATAACTTTGGTAGGCGACGATCGATCTTGACGGATTTGAGCCTCATCAGCTAACAGGCGTCGATCGCTCACCGTTATAACTTTTGGTTGCAACCGTGCTGAAGCCAAGACTAATCTCTATTGTGATAATCTCGTCAGACATTTGCCGCGAAGCCCAATAGCCCAACTGGATATTGCAATTGCTGCCAGATGGGTCTTCGGGAACTATTGCCTGTTAGTCTGTATGCCTGTTCACAGCTGAACAGTAGACCGCCTAAACGAAATTGTTTCAGGAGTCGTGAAGGCTATTCGAAAACTGCTGGCATTGTCGCATTCTCGGAATGGAGCGCTTCACATCGGAACATGGGAACCTAAGAAAGGCCCGCGAGATTGTCGTGAAGTGGAACGTCCCTTATCAAGGGAGCTCAAAGAGTCCACCCAAAGTCTCAACCCGTCTTGTGATGCTCAAGATCCATTATAAAGGAGGATCCTATGGTATAATTATAGCGTAAATTTGCACCTTATTCCAATGCGGCTCAAAAATGGCCCGGGCTCCTTTGTGCTAAGAAAGGAAAATTTTCTAGAGGCGTGCGGTTAGCCAGATGCTCGTACACGACGCTTCAGGTACGTAGATTATTATTCGCAGTTGGATCCAGGGTCGCCAAGGCCCATCTGGAACAGGAGCTTGAATTTTCCATGATGCGATCATCCATTGAATGGTGTAAGTGATGGCGAATATGTTGTCAATTAACTCTGCCAAGACTTGCTTTCGAATATCAGAGTCAGCTTTGGAGACAAGGATTTGAAGACGAATTCTACAGAAGCTGAGGCGCAAAAGCACGTTGCGCAGGTTTGGGCCATGATTGCACCATGACACGGCGCCGCTCCCGAGACGGTGGCCTACGCCTACGAAGAATGTTGACAGGGCTGAGCAGCGGACGCCCAAGGCCTTTCCGTGATGAACATGGGATGGACTTCGACGTGGGAGACCGCGTTGGCTTGTTGTCAAGGGGGGCTCTCCATTATTTTAGGTAATGGAGGAAATGCCGTGTGGCTGGAGACTGATGCATGATCTTCAGGAACAGCAATACGTTACATGTCGGATTCTGGCCATTAAAGTACAGAAACCAGACCCCTTGGCAGCCAGAATATTTTTTGTCAAGAGCCGCACTACTTGGGATGAGGCTCTTTTGTTTCGGTTTCGGCCGAAAGGCCTTGATGGTATGCCAGTGTGCACAGTGACCTGTTGACCTCGTGTCTGGCGTCTGGTAAGAACGTGGCATGGCTGAAGCCGTGTTGGCGAATCGGCACAGATCTGTTGCGTAAGTGGAAGTGCTTGTGTGTGTGGAACTTTAACGAGTGGCAATTCCGTGCAAAACTGAAGTTGGGATGTGTTGATACTCCACTTTAGACTACACGAAACTGACGAAAACTTCTAGAATCGCATATTGGTTGTCAGTTACAGTTTGATCTCGAAGGCGGGGAGGCTTCTGGTGCTTCTTCGGAATGTCGTAGTAGCCGCCGTTAAGAACGCGCGTTAGAAGCTTTCTTATGCGTCAGTGTCAGATCTTGGAGACCGATGCGATGTGCGATGCTCTCAGTATGAAGTCGCGATGGATGATATCTTCTCGATCAAGATGCGTTGCATTTCGTGTGAAAGTCAATACTTTTCGTCATCCTGGCCAATTTCTATGACATTGGTACAGTGGTTGACGCAAGTGTATTCGCAACATGTCAATTCTAATGTAACTATTACGAGTTCACCGATGAGGCAACCCGGTATAAGTTGTGTCTGTATCAGATCGAACACTGCAATGTTGTTCTAACACGTGGATTGGACAAGACCAATGACACATCCTGATACAGCCATTGTTAGCTCGATAGTAGAAGGCCCTTCTTCCACAGAAACAGCCGCAGTCTCGTCCAACAAGGTGTATTCTACCCTATGATGGTGAAAATATTCACTCTTCGCAACCCTGTTGAGCCTGTTCTGGCTCACGATGTTATGATCGACGGTTTGATTGGGAGGTATGCGATGCCGATTTACCCTAAGGTAGCAGGCCAATCAGGGGTGATGCTAGCAAGATCGAAGGAACTTGCGTTTCTGATCAATCTGATGCTTGTGACCCATCTCTAATAAAAAGCCTGGATCTTTTTGTAAGATCGAAGCTTCGAATCAAGAAACCACAGCCGAAGATGGTCTAGTTTTAGGTGCGTGGTGGAGGTGGTCGGTTCTCTCAGAGATTTTCCCAGGATCTTTTGGTGTTAATGACACCGTTCAAACTTCAGACCTGGAACTTCTTGGAAGGTGAACGGAAGGAATTGTTTAATGGAATGCATCCACAATTAAATACGTATTTTCGGCGCTCTGACTTTTTATTGGCCAACTCATAGCCGCGGCTACCTCGCGGCTTTCCTCACCTTAACATACGGTCAGTCTTGTCCACTTGACACTCGGAAAAATTCTTCATCTTGTGGGGACGTCTACCCACTGTGCTGTTACCATGCCTTTGCAGCAGGAAACACCCAGCGTGGGGTGATCCACACCGTGTGCATTGTCACTTCATGATATAGCAGTTTGTCGGAGCTAAACCAGCGTCAAATACGTAAAATATTTGATCGAGAAGGCAACCTCCCACCGTTTTTTACCAGATGGCCCGGTCTCATTGTGGAACTAGCTCGTGAGAAGTCTTCTCTAAATCCTTTTTCTTTTTTTCTTTCTTAGCCCTGGCTTTGTACAGTGGGACCGGGACAACATGGAAATTGTTGCAAGACTTGGCGAGAAGTGGGAGATCAAGGGTAGTGACATTCATGGTTGATGGATATTGTCTACGCCATAGATAGTGCAAAACTGAATGAAGATTTGGTGTTCAGTCCCTACCCCAAGACAACTCCAATTTCGTAGGCGTAGTTGAAGTCTACCCCATATCTCCAAGTCATTCAGCCACATCTCGTTTGACCAGGTAAATCCAACATGCAATTGTGACTGGACAGGCTACAATTGCCAAATTCGATTAAACCATCAAACCGCAAATCTGACCGCAAGACTGGGCAACGCGATGTATCCTCGTATGTTTATTTGCTCATGACGCTCACTTCCGGTGGCCGAGACTCGGAGCCAGCACTCAGCCTACAATGAATGCCATTTGTTGACTGATTCTGGGCAATACAACTCACACCCAATGGCATGCTGTTCTGCTCTCTTCTCTCCAAGTCGCAGTGCCGCATGCAGGGGTTGGCATTTGTCAAATAGCACCTGACGTTACCCTCGACAGGGCATTCGAGCGCATACACCGCCTGTAACTATACAGGCTAGGGGTGCAACAAGGATGACCAAAACACTAGAATCGATTTACCTGAGTTCAAGACTTCAAGTAAATGCTAGTATTATGCTGGATATGGAAGAAGAAGTATAGCACAGGATCTCTTGTTCTGATTGTCGAGTTGGTCTCCCAAAAAGGAAGGGGAATTTCAATTTCACTCGTCCCCTACAAGACACATCCACTGTCCTGAAGAGGGCATCAATTTACACGTTTGCAGTAGGTAGTGAAGCGATGCTGTTTAGACTCCCCGAGAGATCTTTCTAGTGGGATCTTTGGCGCTGTAGCCGGTAAATCTACAGCGCTACACGCCACTAACTGACTCCCAACTGGACCGCTCCTGCCTCGGGATGGCTGGAGAGATACTACCATTTCCGCGGCTGTCCGGTACGTTCTTCTGCTTTCCGAGGGTCGGCCTCAAGACAAGGAAAGCACTGCACTTCATCACAAAATTGCATCAGCGAATTCCATCATCGTCGTCGATCTACCAATTGCATCGTTTCGCAATAATTGTAAACAAATTGCTTGTTTCAGAGAAACATCTGTCGAGACAAGTACGTTACAGCCCAGGACTGGCACCCTGCCGCGTCACGTACCGCTGTATCGAATCATATTTTGCTGGGCTGATGCTGATGTGTCGGCTTCTATTTTCCTTCGATCATTCCCGTCAAGAGTTCCCGAACAAAAGCTAACCCGAGCACTACTCAGATCAAAGGGTCCCCCCTTGATCAACCCTGTGGCTTACCGGGCCGGTCTTCGGCCTGCGACGACCCTATGTTCTCACTGAGAACTCATGAGGTTAGTGTGCGTCTAGAAAATAGACAGACTCGGAGACATGGCCCGTCTGATCTTCAGTGTAAGAGTCAGCGGCAGCTCTGCCGAAGCAGATCATGAGAACACTGGCATGCAGAGCCAAAGAGGTCTGCAGCTAGGTTACTGCATGAAGCTACACACCCTAATCGAATCAACACATTCAACTCCATGGCATCATTAACAAACTGGATTCTTAGACTTTATTTCAGCTACAACCGAGTTTCATTTGAATTGGCAACGGCCACAGCCGGTCAGCGTCGGTCCGTGTCCTGGAACTCCGTAAAACGTCTCCATTGTCGTCGACCTGGATTAAACCTGGTCTTACGATCCACGATCGAAGTGCACAAGATCCAACATGCTCTTTGGTGACCCACAGAGTACTGGCTCCAGCACTGTGCTGTAATAGTATGTCCCTGATGAGCATCAGATCAGAAACGTTGCAAGATGCCAAGAGAGCCACGACCTGGTGCGTACCGTTTGTAGAACGTACCCTTGGCCAACCACAACGCCGCATCGCCCCCATACGGACTGTGCCAGAGTCTAGTGCAGACTGTGCTGATGTCTGGTTGGGCCTGTTCACCATAACCCACCCTGTTGTCGCACGCCCTTCGGCGGTCTCCAGGCTCTCAGACCAAACCATAACCCACACGCCCAAAGGGGTTGCAGGGCTTCCAGGGCGCGAGCAGAACTGGAAGAGTCAGGCGGGAGCCGCCTTTCAGTGCATATCCACAGAGGCGCCACTTAACAAGCTCGCCATAGCAGGGCACCTGTGGCTATGACACATCGTTTCCCCCAGGAACGGAGCACGAGTCGAAGAATCTGAGTCCAGATATTTAGTCTTGGTGATGCCCTCGATCTTTCCACTCGAAAGGACTCTCCATATCTTCCCCATACTCACTTTTGTTTACTGTCAAATTCCCCAGACTTACATCTATCTATTCAGGGTCGACACACTTGACTAAAGCTAGTCCCCAGATCAGATATCGACTTATAAAAGTTACTTGCCTACCACTTACACACGAACGAAACGGTTTAACGATCAACTACCGGTGCAATTGGTCCTCTCAAACTTTACCTGAGACCAATTGATATCCCAATCACTCCCTCTTCGATTTCGAAAGATTTCCGAGGAAAAACGAAAAACAACGTCCCACCACTACAGTGTACTTGCAGCTTCTGCAGCTAGTAGCCGGCACTCAAGTTTCTGCCCACCACCTTGGAACAGGTTTGACTCGTCTTCAACGCCATTAATCGTCATTGTCGACTTTTTGGACGCTGCTTGCAACGTTTGCAAAGTCAGAAGACCTATTGCCCCTGGCCATCTCCCGCCGTATTACCACATCATACGCCGGCTTTGACATTACTATTCCCGGTATTACATCACTTTGAAGAGTTTTTGCGAAAACTCGCCCAGGCCGAGTGCTATTTTAGCCGCCAACCCCACTCACCACCTGAACTCGTATAAACCACATAGGAGAGCGTCTTACAAAAGGATCGCTCACTACCGCCGCCATGCCCCACCGCGTGGCTAACTTCATTCGCACCTCTTCTGGCAACATTGCACAGATCAAGAAGGTCGCACGATCGCGCACAAACAGCCCCTACACTTCAGACGGCGAGGACCGACCTCAAATCCATGCTGTCAAGATGACTGAACTCGCAGATGCTGTTAAGAAGCATCACCGCATTTCTCTGCCCTTCGGCAAGTCTCACAAGGATCAACCCTCAGATGTTTCCATTGACTGGAGCATCGAGAGCCCGCCAGTGGTTTTCCACGGCAACACCGAGGAGAGCACTGGTGCCCTCATCACTGGACAGATGTTCTTGGATGTTAAGGACGAGGTTGTTGAGGTCGGAAGCTTTGCTGCTTCTCTCAAGCTTCACGTTTTCCAGAAGAGACCTTACCAGAGCCATTGCACAGACTGCCAGAGCCAGTACACTGAGCTCAAGAGCTGGCAATTCCTCGCTCAACCCACCACTCTTCGAAAGGGCCGCCATGCGTTCCCTTTCTCGATTCTCCTGGACGGCCACCTCCCCGCAACCATGGATACGCCTATAGTCGCTATCTCGTACGAGTTCAAGGCTGATGCCTATGTCACAAAGAGTGTGCACTCAGCCAGCGGCTCTGTCACCCCTGTGCGATTTGAGCGAACTGTTCCCGTTAAGCGCTCTCTTCCCGAGAATGAAATTCCTCACCACTCTGTCCGCGTCTTCCCCCCCACCAACATCAAGGCCAGCGCCCACTACAACAACGTTATCCACCCCACAGGTAGCAACACTGTCAACCTGCGACTCGATGGTCTCATGAGCCGCAACGAGAAGGCCAAGACCATTGATTTCTGGCGACTCAAGAAGGTTACCTGGAGACTCGAGGAGACTATCAAGACCGTGGCACCTGCTTGCGACCGACACATTCCCACTTCGACTCAAGATCCCGAGAAGAAGAGCCTGCCTCGTCAGGAGGTCCGCGTTTTGGGTGAGAAGCACCTCCACGATGGTTGGAAGTCTGACTTCAGTGGCACTGATGGCAAGGTTGAGATGGAATTTGACTACTTTGCCAACCAGTACAAGTCTCACACAAAGGAGCTCAAGTTCGCTTGTGACACCAAGTCACTGGAGGGTGTTGAAGTGACCCATTCGCTTCTCATTGAGCTTGTTGTTTCTCGAGAGTACGCTCCTGAGGGCAAGCCTCAACTGGCTACTCAGACTGGCACTGGTCGCATCCTTCGCATGCACTACGGAGTTGTCATGACCGCTCATGCTGGTATGGGTGTCAGCTGGGACAACGAGGCACCCCCCGTCTACCAGGACGTGCCTCCCAGCCCCCCTGCCTACCCTGCTGTTGAGTCCCCCATTGAGTACGAGAGCCTGGAGCACCTTGACGCTCATCGGCTAAGCAGTTTCTCCAACTCGTCAGAAGACGACAGTCAATAACCCTGCCGCCTGATCATTTACACCGCATTGACTTTACTTGATTAATATTTGCATTGTTTGCATTTTTCTTTTGTCACAACTGCATGAGACACGCGGCAATCCGATTTGCAAAAAGAAGATACCCCAGAAGCGTTGAAAGGAAGACTCACTTACTTCCACATCTACATTTATAAAGAAGGGAATACAGTACACATGGGAATTTACCTTGGCTATGAAGGAGTTTGGAGTACAAAAAGTTACTATGAATTGGACATGAGGGATAGAAAAACCCATGTGTTGTATAGCTATAAAAAGCTCCTGTATTTAGTCACGAAAGAACAAGGCCGCTCAGAGAAGCAGGCTCAAACATATAATGATTATAAAATATTCATCTCTGATCTTCATTTCCCATCTTGTGCATGTGAAGAAGCGACATCACCTGGCATTAGCCGATTGGCGTGGTTGAGAGCATGGAATGTAGTCGAGCACATTCCTTGCTTAGAACAAGGCTGATGGCGTGACTTAGACGCAGCCAAGCGGGAGGCGTCCGGGGTTAGATAACCGAGGCAACCTGTTGATAACCGGATTGAAGAGCGAGACATTACTGATAAGCAAAATCCGGGGTTATTGCAGGCGGGGAACTACCTCAGTCTGACCATGATAGGCTGAGCCAGAAGTTTGTGCTTGAAGAAATGTGATCTGTACCACAAGCAGACCGGTCCGTGCAGACTGCACACAGAATAACGAGGTTTGATTCGAGTCACGCAGAGATGTGTAGCCAAGATGGCAATGGTGGTGGTCAGTCAAGATGCATAGTTTATCACACGACGTCAACGGACAACCGAATTCAAAGCTGAACTATATTTCTACGTACAGTTTTTGGAACAGGAAAGCAAGTATGCCAGAACAGGATACCGTCGGGCAACACAGGCAGTAGTATTGTGACAGTGGCTTGCATAGCTTGTCATTCGGATACAGCTTCCGATATAACCTGCGCACCCGGTTATGTCTCCGGTCTTGTATGCCACATCGGAATTATACGTCCATTAATAGTTTGTGTCTTTAGTATAAACCACAAATAGCACTTCTTGGCTTTGATATCCTCTTGGGTGAATGCCAATCTGATGGGGTGTGTTGTGAGTGATGTGGCCGGATTGACGGTGGGAGTGTGGATGTTGCCGGTCCTGTGACGGTACGTTCGTTTAGGTTCTTGTGTGCATTGGGACACATGCGAAGTGTTTCCTACTCAGGCATTGTAATGAGGAATTGGCCAGTTGTTTATCAAGTACCATCTAGGACTAGATTGACACTTTCTTGAAGTAAGATCTGCTAAATATCGGGAAGACTGCTGCGCTTATTGGCCTGTAAAACAGAAATTGATAGGTGTATGCATGCCGTGATTTATCCCAAGCAGTGAATTGTGTTTTCTACGGTAAAATCGCTAAAGATGATCTTAATTCTGTAACCAACTACCCACAGGTTATCTAATATGTAACATGTCGCTCTACTCCCGATTCCCCGACCCGGTAGGCTCATGAGATGCATGTAGTACCGTAGGGAAAAAGAATTATCGAGATAGCCCAAAATAAAGTGTTTCAATAGCGAAATGATTATTTGTATGAAGAGCCCACATTCCAATTTTAGACAGGATATAAGGTTTCCGAAACACCAAATTGTTATTCTTATCTCTTGTTTCTGAAGACGTTTCGTTTCTCTATTTTTCAAGCATATGCATTGGCTGCACTACCCAAGTCAGAAACAACTGAAGATTTACCCACCATTTGTGTTTCGTCGGTCATGAGAATACACCGCCACTAAGAATAGACAAGCTCCATGAGACCGGGCTTGCGGAAGTTGAAGCCTGTGTGCATTATCCAGTCTTTGCAATGAAACTTCCATAGAACTGGAACAAAGACCAAACAAGAGAAGGGTCACATTTGTTATGCAAGATGAAGCGGTCAAGAACTGCAGGTATCAGGGGGGGTTCCTCCACACTTATATGGAGGACTAAGACCGAGGAACCGAGTCAGGAAAACAACCCACAACAAGTTTATGTGTTGCGTGACGGCAGTTGCGAGAAACGTGACCATTGTTGATTGGGTGATGTCTTGGTCTTGATTCCTGACGTGCTTGTAAGTTGTAGGCAGAAAATGCGTTCGGTTGATGAGGAGATGTCTGGGATAGATTGATACAACAGGATACCTCCTGAATGCTTATCTTCCATTCAAAAATTCTATATCGAGAACCATTGCCAAGCAACTGATAAGGCATAATCGAGAGATAAGTTACCCCGGATTACGGATATGGATATGGTGTTGGTGTTTACTAGATCCGGAGAGTGGAGACCGGCATGTCCTGCTGTGATTGACTGACCGGTACCGGCATGAGTAAGTATCAGGCACAAGATAAGAATAACAGTCATCCATTTTCAACGATACATCATGATAAACACCTAAAATAAGACTCTTAGCTCAACTGTATCACATGTTTCTCTGGAAACAAAGCCAAACTTGTTTTACATCAGCTGAATCCAATGCCGTTACAGAGTCACACGACTTGATGGACTTTTTCTAGCTTCGTCAACTAAACTTGCCGATTCCAACCGTGGTCCTCTCGTCAACTCCCGCGGACATTAATAGCCATAACAATGTCACTTAAAGGAACACCACGCTAACGCGAGAAACCGGTGATTAATGCAATCTAATGCTGATATTCCAGGGAATAAAATGCTTATTTGAACATAAACTGCACACCGTACTACTCGGAACTTGGCCGAATTGATGCCTCAGGTTTCAGCCCCGGACCCGGATCCACATCCCTTGAGCCGAGTCTCCATCCGGGTCCAAAGCTATGAGTAACATGTGGTACCTTTACCCCGGATTTCGGCTTCAGCACGTTACTCATAAACTCTTCTCTTCCTCTTCCTATTCTCCCTTGTTCTTTCTATCTATCCATTCTCTCACTCACCTATAACAACAAACAGCATCAATATCAATTGCACTCGTCTCAAGCATAACGGAATGGCCCAATCTCAAACCCCACCTATGGACACACAAATACAAAATACCTTCACCGAAAGAAGATAACCCTTTGCGTGAGAATGGCTACCTGTACTCTCAAGTCGCTTCGGCGACCGTCTCTCAATTTCGTGTCTGAAGCGAGGAGGAGATCCTATACTTTCAATGGCCTCGTCTCAAAACCTGCAACTCGTGGCTTGGCGACCGTCACCGCTCATACGACTCAACCGCCGCCTATGATGATGGAGGATCACAACATGAGACTGATGAACATGGGTTACAACTACAACTATATCGAAAATGTCGAGAATCTCGAACAGTATTGCCACGGAGGCTTCCATCCCGTTTCTCTAGGTGAAACTATCAACAATCGCTATCTCGTCCTCAATAAGCTCGGCCATGGTGGATACTCGACCGTCTGGCTTTCGTGGGATATCTTGAAACAAAAGTATGCCGCACTGAAGATTGTCCTGGCAGATTTTGGAGAGGATTCGACAGAAGTAGACGTTCTTCAACGCCTGGAGGCTAAAGCTGGGAAGAAACATCCCGGTAGACCGCTTATTCGACACATCACCGATAACTTTCACTTCGACGGTCCCAATGGAAGACACACGTGCCTGGTTAACGACCCAGCAATGATGTCTCTGCGACTCGCAAAGGATGCATCCTTCTCGAAACTTTTCCAACCCCGAACAGCCCGAGCTATCGCCGCTCAGGTAGTTCAATCAGTCGCTTACCTCCACGAAGGTGGTGCCGTACATGGAGACCTTCACCTCGACAACATTCTGTTGCAACTTCCGGATCGGATCAAGCGCCTCTCCCCGGATCAGCTCCACGAGCGACACAGCCATCCTACCACTGTTCCCATAACGAGACTCGATGGCCTCCCTGTTGACGAGAATGCTCCGCGAAACGCCGTGCTGCCGATTTGGCTGGGCCAGAAGAGCGAGGATGTAGCTCTGGCGGATGCAAAGATTCTACTGGGCGATTTCGGCGAATCGTATTTCCCCAGCCAAGAAAAACGGCAATACTCCAACGCCCCGATCCGCTACCGGGCACCCGAAACTCAATTCCCAGATGTGTGCCAGCCTCTCTCCTTCAGCTCCGATATGTGGAGCCTGGGCTGTCTCCTGTGGAATGTCGTCGGCCAGCGCCCACTCTTCGACGCCTGGAGTCTATCAGAGGACGACATTCTCCAGGACCAGGTCGCTCTTCTCGGAGAAATCCCAGAAGAGTGGTCAGCATACGGCAACAAGCGTGCAGAATACTGGATCGAAGACGTCCAAGCAGAGCACGCACTTGCGCAGCCCACCACCGAGAACAAATCCACATGGGACATTAGATTCGAGCGCTGCGTTCAGCAAGGACGGAAAGAGAGCGGCATGGAGCCCATGTCCAAGGATGAGAAGGAAGCGTTTCTTGATATGATGAAGAAGATGATTACGTTCCGCCCCGAAGAGAGGATGACAACCAAAGAGTTGCTGGAGTCACGATGGATGAAGCAGTGGGCTTTGCCGGAGCTGAAGAAGCTTGCGGCTTCATGATTGGTGTTAACAATGGGATTGGCGTTCTGGATTAGCGAGTTTGGAAAAGCGTTTGTTTTATCTACAGTCAGAATTGGTTAATAGTAGCAATTGATGCATACTTCTATTTACTCTCCTATGCTTGCCCAACGCGGTATCGATGTGTTTACTCTAGCGTTTGGGCTCGAAATACTTTGATTCCTGGCCCATGGGTAAACAATGGACGAGTCTAGGTGGTGGACATGATGCATACCGATGTGGATGAGCATCGGCAAGGCTCAAATCGTCGACTACCAGAAGGAGCTTGACAACGGCATTTCGAAGATGGTAATGCCCACGTAAACCACTTTTTTTTAATTCCTCTTCAAGACTAATCCAGTTTCATTGGCCCTGATAACCTCGGGGCATCTGTCTGGAGAGTGGGCGCAGTTACTGGATGTACAACGGCAAAGTGCCACAAGAAAACAGGCTGTACATTGAGCGCGGATTTACACCTCTAAATTATGACAGGCAAATACCGGTTAACAGCTATATCTTTTAGCCACACTATGGGGGATGGGGCTGAGTGCCACTTCTTGTCACATTTGTACAATGGGCGTGCAAGTTCCGATAAGTTCTTCTCTTCTATAATTTATATAAGATTATATAACCTCTGACAAGCTCTTCTTATTTTATGTAAAATTGTATAACCTTAACCTAATATTGTATATAAGGTCTTCTGAGAATAACATGTCTAACCTATTTATTTTACCATAAGCATTCCTAGTTGACTTTTTGTTGGATTCTTTAATGACTCAGGGTCATATCTTACAAATTTGTCAGAGATATACATTGATCTTAGTGGCTCTTATTGGAGCAAGCTACGGATACAGCTGGTGATAATCGCCCGTCTATCAAGTCGTGTCATTTCTTCTTTGGTAAGGAAGTCCGTATCTAGTACTCATCATCGTTTACCATTGGCAGAATTCGATATTAAATATTCTCCATTGATGGACAATTACCATCATTCTAACCGGCTTCTATCATGTCCATCATGTCAATTAGTCTTTGACTCGCTAGCATCGGTGCTGTCTTGATACATCTCCAAACCACTTTTAATAAGTCGTATATGCCGAAATAAAGCCTCATTGATAAAACATTTTCCGACTCGCTGCCCTAAAATTACAGTACACACCCAACAGGCTCAGTCCCATGACATGCCATCATCGTCGAACCTAAACAACCTCAGAATCGCTGACGCAACCTGCTCTCCATCGTGTTCCAGATCCGCCGTCTCGGCCGCCTTATCCGCATGCTCCAGATCCTTAATCCCACCGCTGTCGATTCTCATCTGGATCTGCCTCTTGACCATGTCCTCATCAAAAGCCAGATGCGCCTGCGTAGTGAAGAGCCGGTTAGGGATGTACACACCCTGGATGGAAGTATGGCTGCTTGTGCCCCAGACGTGGATGTCTGTGTCGGGCTCGAGCAAGCCCTTGGCTGACTCGATGGTGGGAGCCTCGAGGACTTGGTCTTGGTGCATTTGGTGAAGGAAGATCTTGTCATCGTGGGTACGGAAGAGACGCTTGCCAACGGGTGTTAATTTGATGGCGTTGTGGCCTAGTTCCCAGTCATCTGTAGGCGAGGGACCGACTTTGCCTCCTAGAAGACGGTTGAGGATCTGGTGACCGAAGCAAACACCTGTGAAGTGAAAGTCTGGGCGCTTTATCCACAGTTCTAAATAGTCAGTCAGTATGTATCATCGCAAGAGTCATTGAGAGAGAAACTTACGCTTCAAAAGGTTGAGTAACTCGTGAATCCAAGGGTTGTCGCCGTGTGCGTCATACATACTCCCTGTGATGAGCAGACCATCGTAGTTTTCGAATTCTTCCACCTTTGGCATGCGGCCGCCCTCTTCGGTCACGACAAAGACTTGCTCTGTCTCAACACCCAGAGGAGGATGATGTTTACTGCCAGCCCGTGAGAAGTGAGTGTGCAGAATCTCGCCGAACGAGCCTTTCTCGGTCTGGGTATGAGGGTGAGGAGTGTCAGTCTCGAGGACGAAGACTCTGACGACGGCAGCGTCAATAGAGGGCTTGTAATGCTGACCCATGCTGCTCGCTATTGTGTAGGATTTCTTTGATGGAAACGGTAAGAGTGTACGGTGTTGGAATTGATGTGAAAATTGGCTTGTGTAAGAACCAGCAGGTGAAGTTAAAACTGAGAACTTCCTGGCAGTACGAGCTCTATTTAAACGGCAGGGCCAAGAACGAATACAAGTTTTGATCATCTTACAACATAGAAATGTGTCAAGAATGCATGGCATGCAGGTGTTTATTGGATGTCCAAGATGTTTCTGGGGTATCTAGTGTATGGCTTTTTCTCTCTCTCCCTCACGTCTTGACGTCAGACAAGTCTTCTTGTGAGGGCGAAAATGGGCGAGCCAAGACACTGATGACGGCAGCGGGTCACGATAAGTGGGTTTTGAGTTTACAGAAGTTGTTTGTGCAGTGCTACTCTGTACTCTACTGCAGATCTTATTCGCCTTCCAAAGGAGTACTTGTTCCTGTAAATCAGGGGACAGGGCATGGAAAATGGCAGGGGGTTGTTCCAATGGGAGAGAGATGAAATTACCAATTGGGTGAGTAGGTAAGGTTGACAGGAGGGGTAGGCAAGCAGCTCCAGTACTATAATATAAGCATAAAATAAGACAGTTTAGGATAGTCTTTATAAAAAGTTGTAATACTTAAGATAATAATGGCCAAAGATCTACAAAATACTCTAAACTCCTCAAAGGTTAGATAATCTCAAGCCATAAAATTAGGTATAACTACTTCAATCCACCTAATAAGGAACGGTTACAGCACCCACACAACTTTAAAAAGAAGCATACTGAATGATGTAACCGTGATACAGTAATACTACACAACGCTGACAAATATATTGGCTTAATAATCTATATGGATTTCTGGAAAACATCTACAGCTTGCTCTCATCCTCAGATCCCCAGTAAAACGTGCTAATCTCAACTCCAACATACTCATCACTATACTTCCTCGTCTCCTCACCATCACTCGCCGCACCCGCGCATACAAGCAATGGCATGAAATGCTCCCCTGCTCTTGGCGGGTGCATCATATCAGCATAGGGAAACTTCCTCCAGCCCTTGAGGGCCTTCCAGCGTTCATCCAGATCCTTCTTGAGAACAGAGTCAGTCAGGGTATTGCTCCATTGATCAGACAATGTGCGGAACTGCGCCCGCTGTTCAGGCCCTGCGCTACCCATCGCCATCATGGTGCGAATGTTGTGGAAACTCGCAAAGCCGGAGCCGACGACGGCAATGTTTTTGGCGCGCAGTTTGCCCAGCGCTGCGCCCATGCGGAGATGCTCCTCTGGGTCTTCGGACTCGAGCACTGAGACTTGCACTATGGGGACGTCGGCCTTGGGGTTGACGAGCAGCATAGGAACGAACACGCCGTGATCCCATCCTCGCTCGGCGTCAAGCTCAGGGGTGAACCCCTCTGCACGTAGAGCATCGGCGACTTCGTGCGCAACCTCTGGATTTCCAGGCGCCGGGTACTTGAGAGAGTACGTTTCAGGAGGGAAACCGTAGTAGTCGTAGTACAGTTTATGAGATGAGCCTGAAGAGATGGTAGGGTGCGAGGTAGACCAGTGCGCGGTGACGAGGATGATGGCTCGGGGCTGCTCTGGAGTGCCGAGCTTGAGGATCTTGGGGACGCGGTTCTTGAGGGAGTAGACGATGTCCTTGTGCTGGGGGTCGCCGAGAAGAGGCATGGGACCTGGTGGTGTTAGCTGTCTGAGTGGTTCTTATGGTTGACTATGAGAGATGCTGGAGGTATTGGTGACTTACCACCGCCGTGGGATAGCGCAACCACAGGTGCAACCTTTGACATTGTGGATGTATGTGTGTGTATGTGAGAGGCCAGTGGCTTTGAGAATATGGTCGAAATATATCTCTGTACAACACGAGCGCAATTTAACATGAATTGTATGTGGCTGTGGTTTACTGGATCTTTCTTGTGTACAACTTTGTATCATGGCGGGGTCCTTCAGCTATTTATCCTCTCATGATAAACATACAGGGCGGCCCATCATGGCTTCAGCTGTGGAGAAGATTCCCGATTCCGCCCTCTGCTTCCGAGCTTTAGAGGCTCAACCGATTTCCCCAGGGAGTTTTCAACCAATTGCGTCTTACTTGGTCATTACCCGCGCGCGAGGCTCCACTCCTTTCCCGCGCGGGTGGGCCATTTGTAATCGGCAGCTGCTTTCCGAGGTTCGGCTCCCACTGTAACTTCCACTGTAAGTGTAAGTGTGCTATGCTCTGATGATAGTCTCAAGAAGATAATTCAGTGTACCTCAATGTCTAATCTTCGTCCATCACATTCTTGTGGCAAACATGCTAGTAGAAAACACATATGTCTGGTCTTAGGCACTCATTCACATAATTGTAAGTCTGATATTTGTAACAGTTAGAAGATACCAGATGAATTGTCTTCTGGAGTACTCCTCTCAATCTATTCAACTCCAACTGAGCAACTACATACAGTCGCAGACGACTAAACAAACACAGATACTTGATCCTTACCATGTCCAACCGCCTTAAGTCGCGACCCAATCTCCAGCGGGCTGCCTTCCGTCACCATAAAATGTCTATAATCTTCAGATGATGCCTCGTCAGCTCCAAGGATCTTGTAAATGTTGGTACTAACAAGATCAATGGCCTCCTTCTCGCTCAGCCTTCCACCTCCATTCTTGAATGCGGTTCCTGCTGAGAACCCGAGATCACGAAGCTGCCAATCCTCCTGCAGCCCAATAGCCACCTTGACCCCTGCGTCGACAAGGGCATCGACGACTGTGCCGTTGGTGAGCGGTGCACCCGTCAACACACGCCGCGAGTCCCAGCTGTCGCCGATTGACTGCAACGGTGAGAGAATCACGCCGACCTCAGCCTCTCCGAGTTCTTTGGCAACCATATGAGCCTCTGCGCCGCCGATAATGGCCACCTTCAGACGTTCGGCTCTTTTTACGGAGTCATCTGTCGAGAGTACACCTTCGATCTCATACTTGATTCGAAGAGCTGTCGCAATTCCGTCTGCGCTGTTTATCGTGAGAGCCAGAACTCGCTCGCCGCTGATCACCTGTTTGAGGTATGCTTCTTCCGAGAACGGGTTGATAGCAGGTGAGGATGTAGAAGCCGCAAGCAACTTGTTCCTCAGCCCACCAAAAGCGGCCGAGTAGCTAGTTGTGCCTCGAACATTGACATCCAGGGTGTAGTGAACTGCCAGATCAGGAGCGAAAACAGCGCCTTCTTCAAGGGTTGTCAAGGCTGAAGTTAGGAAGCCAACGCTGGTGCCAAAATGAGTTGCACCGCCTACAAAGCTCGGCGCTGAGATGGCTCTGGTGACACCATAACGGGCTGCGACGTGTAGCTTCTTCGAGTCAAGTGCAAGTCCGTCGGCGGCTCTGGAAAAGAACAGTGGGTTGGGTCCGTTGTTGGTTACCGACTCCGCGCCGATTTCGCTGAGGCCCAAAGTGCCGCCCACGGCCGTGAATGCTCGGGTCAGATAACCATTCTTGAGTGCAATTGTCTTGGCACCAGTCGCAGCCGCGGCATCGAACTCGTGGCTACAGCTACCGATGCAAGAGATCTTGCCTTTGGAGACAACCACATTGACTGGCTTGTTTTGAAACTCGTAGGTCTTGCCATCTTCAAGGAGTACCTTGGTGACACCAGTGAAGAGCACACTGTCAAGTTTGCTAGGCTCTTCGACAATCTCAGCAGGCTTCTCGACGGAGAGTTTTGCATCTTGTGTCTTCGGTAACTCGATAGGACTCTTGTACTGAGCTGTGCCATCGATCCAGACTTGCACTGGGGCTGCACCGACGCTGAGAGGATCGCTATCCCAGACAACGACATCAGCATCGTAGCCAGGCTTGACCTTCCCTAACCGATTGCCCATTCCAAGAAGCTCAGCGGGAGCAGATGTCACACTAGCTAGGGCAACGTGGTAAGGGAGACCATAGTGGTATGCCTTGGCGGCTTCGAAGAGAACATGCTGTGCATTGATGACGGGGTTGTCGCTGACGTACACCACTGTGAGGTTGTTTTCGTTAAGAATCTTGCCAGCGTACTCAGAGCCAACGTATGCTTCCGTCTTGTAGAACATGTTGTCGGCGAAAAGGGCTGACGCAGGAGCACGCCCACCCCAGGTTCTCTTGAGGATCTAGATTACCAGTTAGTATAAAAAGAAGCTTCAGTGTGATAACAAACACGTACCTCTGGAACCAGGTATGTCTGGTGAGCATGGTGAAAGGCTCGGACAGGGAACTTGAACTCGTTGGTGTGGTCAACCATGGCTTCCAGGTCAGGAATGGTATAACAATGGGTGTTGATATGAACCTGGCCACGAAGCGCAGCAGTAAGAGCCTCCCAGGCGATCTCACCAGGGAGATACTCATCCAGGGACTCAACACCCTGGGATTCGGCCTTGGCGCACCAGTCATCTTGCTTCTGAATCAAGTCTCTAGCTTGCTCAAAGGCGTGGCGGAACTCGTAGCTTTCGCCCATACGGCTAAAAGGTCTCTTTCCAACTCCGCCATGAACACGCTTCGCGTTCTCCCCACATGCCATCTTCATGTATCGCCAGTTTCGGTCTGGGTCGGCAAGCAAGTCTTCGGCGCTAATTTCTTTACGTCCATCGGCTTTGCCAACGGCGTGCTTGATGATATAAGCCTCGCCGCCGATGTTGTTGCCGGAGCCAGGGAGAATAAGTGAGGTTGTAACACCGCCTGATTTGATGACTTCAATTTGAGGGTCAAGGGGAAGAAGAGAGTCGATGGCTCGGGCCCAAGGCGTGATGTTATCCGACATCTCGTTGCCATCAGAGTTGCCCTCCAGAGATGGCAGTGGGTACACGCCAGCATGGCTGTGTGTATCGACGATTCCGCTGGTCAATCGTCGGCCATGAGCCTCGTACACAACAGTGTCGTCGGGTAGAGAGGCAGCCTTGATATTCTTCTCAACGCGCTGAATAAGACCCTTTTCAAGAAAGACGTCGCCCTGTACCCATTCCCAACCTTTACCAGCGTATGCATCCTCTTGGCTAGTTCCCTTGACGGGCTCTCCCACCCAAATAGTAGCATTTTTGATCAAAGTTGGCTTGCCACCATCGATATAGCGAGCATTCTTATCGCGGCCCAGACCAGGCGGGTCCTGCGGCTTCACGCGAAGCTTCTTGCACGTCTTGAAGTCCTCGTTGAGCTTCTGAATAGACAACGTAGTTTTGTTTCGCGGTGTGAGCTGTTTCCACTGTGCAAAGGCGACGAAGGCGAGACATGCTAAAGCGAAGAGCCTAATTGCACGCGAGCGACGTATGGATCGCCTGCTGCGCTGCTGGATGGATGCAACAGGCGCTGGCAGCGAAACAGAGCTATAAGGCGGAAGCTGGGCCTTTTCATCCATTGTTACTTCTTAGAGTGAAGCTCACAATGGTCAATGATTGATGTTTTATGGTTATGAGAAACAGAAGAGATGAAAGATGAGGGGAGAGAAGAGGAGAGCTTCGGAATGTCGATCATGTCTCAATGATAAGAGCTGCCTCGGGTGACGGAAGCTCAGTGACTTGTCTCCACTATGGCGAGCTTCCTATCCATGATGGTGATAATAAAACACGCACACCGTAGCAAGATGATGCTTGGGATATCTTAAAAAGTCCAGAGTGAAGTATGAACCACTCATCGCTTCTAAAATATCATCCAGATGTTATGTATAATCGTATATATTCGCACATGTATTTTGTTTCTGATAGCCTTCGGACAGAGTATCTCTTGATTAGACGACTCAACAAGGACCTTTGATGTGCGGAATTTATTGTCACCTGTAGCGGGGTATACGTTGTACAACAACAAGGAACCGAATCTGTGTAATCCATGTCAATGGCCCAATTGGAGTGCTATGGGACTTTTGTTTACCATGTTCCTCCGAGTTTCATCAGCGACTGATATTCTCATGCGTGGTTCTTTTGGCTAAGTGAGTGAAAAATGATGAAGATGTAGCAACTCGTTGCAATTGGAGTTAAGCAAAGGTGGTTGTCGTTAATAGAGTGGGCGTACAAGAAATTCATGATTAGTCCATAGGATGAAGGTAGACGTAGCAGAATAGTATTTGATCTGATGAAGATCAAGCTACCAGCTGTTGATGAGAATAACCGCCTTGATCGGTAAACTATTATACCTAGAACTGCTCCGTAATAAACAATCAATTAGAGGAAGGCTGGTATGGTTCGTTTGCAAACTCATTTATTGTATGAAAGCTTAAATAACAACTGTTTGACGCCGCAAAAAGATGTAAACAACCGACAGTTTAAGCTTGGACCTATCTTCCACAGTCGTTCAAGAACCGGGGAGTTATCAAGTGGGTTTATACCCTGGACCTGTCACGTCAACCACGAGGCGAGATCACGATGGTAAAACCCAACCCTGGGGTCGCTGTGGGTGAAAGCACGGAGGTAAAGCTGAGCATATGCCTGTGGCTTTGGAAATGCTACCATCAGCTAACACGAAAGTTGAGCGAGGAAAAGGATCTTCTAAACCTTGAGAATGAGCACCGCTAGACGACTTAGACAAAAGTGCTCTATATTCTTATGTTTAGCTTAGACTTCAGGCAGTGTAGTCCCGTGCAAAAGTCCCGACAATTAGTGCTAGGCTCTACTAAGATAATCATAAGAGGATGAGGGTTTATAAAGATTGTAGTAGAAATTCAAATAAAAACTGATAAATTATCGTATAATTTAGAGAAGAACAGAAGAAATTACTAAAGATGGATAGATGTTGATAAGATCGGGATATCTCCATTCCGTGCTCTTAAAGCCCTGGCGAGTGGGATCGGATCGAGACCGTTGTAAATCCACTATGTTAAGCGCCATGGCTGGTTGATGCAAGGCTGTGCTCTCTGTTGCTGGGTTAAATCGAATCTTACATGGAGCCGGGCCTAATAAGGTAGCTCGGTAATCACCTAAACAAGAACGTTACGTACCACAACAATAGAGGATTCAACTGAGATTGAGGTCAAAACATTGCAATTGAAGAGCATAGTTAAACTGTATTTACGAAGAAATGCATGTCATTAATGAACCTCCATGGTAGCCCACTGTAGTCCACTGCAGCCCACTGATAATCCACCCATCACCATCTCCCAGCCACTGAAACAATCCAACAGTACGGGCCGCTTACAGGTTGTGAGACCTTCGGCGTCAAACCAGGCAGGTCCCAATTGGGTTGGTTGCCATGCCAACCACTCGACGTAATTTGTTTGGGTTAACTTGCTAAGCTTCCCCCACCATTTCACATACCCACAACCATACCCGATCAAAGCTCCGCTCGCTTCCGTGCTTTACTGTACGACACAACGTCCTAAAAAAAGGAGACAATCATTCATTCATTGTATCGCTTTTGAAATACATTGCGCGTTGTTGTCTCTCTTTTCGGTCTTTTTTGTCTCGCAAGCGTCTTTGTCTACTCCTCGCGACGATCTAAACCTACACCGACCATTTGCTCCAACAGCCAACGCCTCGTTGATATCAGAGTTTCGAACTACCAACAAGAGGCGCCATCAACACCAACTCTACTCTATTATACTCGACGCGATCGGAAGTCAACGGCAGAGGCCGTAAACACAGAAGCAAAGTCGCCTTCGCTCTGAGACCTCCAATCGCTATTCTCGAATATCTCGTATTGTCGCAACTACCCGCGTCCACATTCCACATTCCGCATACAATTCCAGCCTCTCGCCATGGATCCGAATATGTCACGCCCGCCGGACTACAGCCTCCCGCCCTACGATGACGAGGACCTCCATCACACACCCACCGGTTATAGTCCCGCTGCTGTGAGACTGTTGACATCCGAAGAACACTATGATCCTCACACGTATGTACCACCCCCATCACCCAGCCAGAACCAGATTCAGACTCAGACTCCGACTACTACACGCCCTTCCCCTACCATTTCCACCTCCCCCTCTATCTCGCCTTCAAAGACAACACCCTCTCCCCTCGAACCGCCAGTAGCGTTTCCTCCTCCATTGTCCATCTCACCTACGACCCTCAACATGTCTTCAGAAACGGGAGAACGGGCAATCCAGTCCAACCCTGATCACCAAGATGGAGTTGAAGCAGATATCACAAACCAAGAACAGGAACCACCTTCACCCAACCCTCCTTCATACAATCGCTCAGTGGCCGAATCTCAATCCCTGTTGCCTAAGAGGCCAGTTAATGGCGGCCCTACTGCAAAGTTGCAGAACAAGTCCAGAAACAGCATCCATGTCGCCTTCGCAGATCTACCTCGAGATCTACCTGAGATTCCCGAGGGGATCAGCGAAAGACGCAAGGTGCACAAGGAACAACAACACCTTGGCATAGCAGCGAACCCTCCCGTACCGCCGCGCCCATTGAGCCGCTTAAAGAACAACAACTCACCTGACAAACTTCCCAGTATTCGAAGCCCTCGAAATCTCCACTACCAGCCGAGCGTTCGCTCATCAAGATCCGGATCTATATTTAATGACGCTCCAACATTGAATCCCCCACATGGGTCCTACATGCCAGAAGGGTCCTACATCGATGGCTCATATGTGGATGGCTCGTATGTGGATGGCTCGTATGTAGATGGTTCATACCTGTCCTACGGCAGCAATGTTTCCCCAGAGCGACCATGGACACCCTCATCGCGCATGTCCGACTTCACCAGATCCGATCTGTCAAGGCCTCCTGCAAGCAACGGCATGTATGAGCCCTCCGACTTGAACGGAAGCCCCCGACCCGGAACTCCATCATCAAGATACGGCGGTAGTCCACGACGCCCACTTCCTCCACAGCCTCTATTTTCAAACTCGAGACAGGCCGTTCCACCCTTTGCAGACGATGCGACTGTCTCTATTCCTTTGCATGAGCACGATGACGATGTGTTCGCGCCTGAATCCGACCTGAGTGACGCGCGACCTCATCCCGTTGATCGCAGTTCATACCTTTCTGGAGAGTCCCAAGACACCCTAAACGAAGAAGATATGGACGAGTACGACAAGGTTGAGCATTATGGCCCTGCGCCCGCTGGCGCCCAGCAACGAAGAGGTGTTCGCGCTCCTCAAATGGCAAGGAAAGAGGTTCAGCTCATCAACGGTGAACTAGTCCTGGAGTGTAAGATCCCAACAATTCTGTACAGTTTCTTGCCACGACGTGGCGAGGTCGAGTTCACTCATATGCGATATACCGCCGTCACATGCGATCCCGACGACTTTGTTGAAAGGGGTTATACACTACGACAAACATTTGGCAAGACAGTCCGAGAAACAGAATTGTTCATCTGTGTCACCATGTACAACGAAGATGAAATTGGCTTCACCCGGACGATGCACGCTGTCATGAAGAACATCTCGCACTTCTGCTCTCGAACACGCTCTCGTACTTGGGGTGAGACTGGGTGGCAGAAGATCGTTGTTTGTATCGTCTCAGATGGTCGCGAGAAGATTCACCCTCGCACCCTGGATGCCCTTGCTGCCATGGGTGTCTACCAGCACGGTATCGCAAAGAATTATGTCAACAACCGCGCTGTTCAGGCCCACGTCTACGAATACACAACTCAAGTCTCTCTCGACGCCGATCTTAAGTTCAAGGGCGCTGAGAAGGGCATTGTTCCTTGCCAGATGATCTTTTGTCTGAAGGAGAAGAACCAGCGTAAGCTCAACTCGCATCGATGGTTTTTTAATGCATTTGGCAAAGCCCTCAACCCTAATGTCTGTATCCTGCTTGATGTCGGTACCCGCCCTAGCGGTACCTCGCTCTACCATCTTTGGAAGGCCTTTGATACCGACTCCAACGTTGCTGGCGCCTGTGGAGAGATCAAGGCTATGAAGGGCAAGATGGGTATCAACCTGCTCAACCCTCTCGTCGCATCTCAGAACTTTGAGTACAAAATGTCCAATATCCTGGACAAGCCTCTCGAGTCTGTCTTTGGTTATATTACTGTTCTTCCCGGTGCTCTCAGTGCCTACCGATATCACGCACTCCAAAACGATGAGACTGGACACGGTCCACTCAGCCAGTACTTCAAGGGTGAGACATTGCATGGGCAACACGCCGATGTCTTCACTGCCAACATGTATCTCGCTGAAGATCGTATTCTTTGCTGGGAATTGGTAGCTAAACGTGGTGAGAGATGGGTCCTGAAGTACGTCAAGGGATGTACTGGTGAAACCGATGTGCCTGGTAAGCATATTCTCAGGGTCCTTTTCTGAGAACTGAAACTAACGTAAAATAGATACTGTTCCCGAATTCATTTCACAACGTCGTCGATGGCTCAACGGTGCTTTCTTCGCTGCTGTCTACTCCCTCGTCCACTTCAAACAGATCTGGTTCACAGACCATACTTTCGCTCGCAAGGTTCTTCTACATATGGAGTTCTTGTACCAGTTCATCCAGCTCATGTTCACCTTCTTCTCCCTGGCCAACTTCTATCTCACCTTCTACTTCGTTGCAGGCGGTTTAACGGATCCAAAAATTGACCCGTTCGGGCATAATATTGCCACAGTCATCTTCCACATACTGCGGTACTCCTGTGTGCTCTTGATATCCACGCAATTTATCCTCTCTCTCGGAAATCGACCGCAAGGCGCGAAGAAGCTTTACTTGGCCAGTATGATTATGTACAGTATCATCATGGTGTACACAACCTTTGCTACATTCTACATCATTATTCGCCAACTCACAAGCGACGATAAGACAATAAAGATGGGCGAGAACGTCTTCACCAATATGATTGTATCTATCCTCTCGACGATCGGCATGTACTTCATCATGTCCATCTTGTACTTGGATCCCTGGCATATGATCACATCTTCGGCACAGTACTTCATCCTACTTCCTAGCTACATTTGCACTCTACAAGTCTACGCCTTCTGCAACACTCACGACGTTACCTGGGGAACCAAGGGTGACAACGTCATGAAGACCGATCTTGGTGGTGCTGTGGGTAAGGGTGAGACCGTTGAGTTGGAAATGCCAAGCGAGCAGCTCGATATTGACAGTGGCTACGATGAAGCTCTTCGCAATCTTCGTGATCGTCTTGAAGTCCCTGAGCCTCCTACGAGCGAGTCCCAGTTGCAAGAAGACTACTACAAGAGCGTTCGTACCTACCTGGTTCTCACATGGATGATTGGCAACGGCATCCTCGGAATGGTCGTGTCTGAGGTTTACAGTGCTAGAGGCATTGGTGACAACTACTACCTGCGCTTCCTCCTCTGGTCTGTCGCCGCCCTCGCTGTCTTCCGTGCCATCGGTTCTACTACCTTTGCCATCCTTAACGTGATCAACATGATAGTCGAAGGCCGGGTGCGCTTGAGTCTCAAGGCACCCCGATGGATGGGCGGCTTGAAGGAGAGGGTCAGCGACAAGATGAGCAGCGTGTCGAGCAACCTACGCAGTTGATGTACGCATTAACTTGATTTATTCGTGTTGTTTCGAGCGTGTGCTTTTTTGTGATGCATCTGGAAAATAGGCATATGCATTGGCGTGGTTTGGCGTACTGATATTTACATTTGCATGGAAATGATGGACCAGTCAGTCCCAGCAGTTTTGACTGGGAAGATAACGACGTGGCAGATGAGTTTTCGAGAAAAGGATATGATACCGGCTATGATTCAAGGGCAACGAATGTTTCGATCACAAAATTTTGTTTAATGGATATGTAAAGAATCCCTCGTAAAGATAAGAATTATGTACATAGGAGGACTGAATGTGTATACCTCGTGTTTAATACGACCGTTTATTACTACAAGAACAAGTCTTTCATGAGGGCAAAACAGCGTGATGTTTGAAGTTGAGATAAATAAGTCTATGAAATCAACAGTCTAGATGATTCACGCAGAGTAATGTGTCAATGCGAGAGTATTTCTACATGGAATCAATGCGTTCCTATCAGTTGCGCCGGCCAAGTAAATACCACATCAAGCTATGCAAAAATAAACAACAAACAATGATATCGATATTCATCCAACGTTGATCCTTCGTTCTGCTTTTTCCCTTTTCCAATCGATGCTATCCATAATCTTCGTTCAATCTTTTTGTCGTAATTTATTCCTCATCCTCTTCTTCGTCGACGACCTAGGAATCGTTAGTTTGAGCTGCATAATATGGATTTAGTGTCAACTTACGTTATCGTGGAAGTTCTGGCCGTCGGTGGTGGCAACAATGACACCGGAGCGGACACAGAAGTCACCAAAGCGCTCGCCGTCGTTCTTCTCAAGAGCGTATCGCTTGAGGAGGGGTTTCATGATGGCGAGAATCTCCTCCTCCTTAATGCTCTGGCGATATAGCTTGTTCAGACGCTGTCCGTGGTAACCACCACCCAGGTACATGTTGTAAGCACCGTACGCCTTACCGACGAAAGCAACCTCCGCCAGCCAGGGACGAGCACAACCGTTGGGGCAACCAGTCATACGCATGACAATAGAGTCCTGGCGAAGACCATTCTCCTCAAGGCAAGACTCGAGCTTGGTAATGAGCACAGGCAGGTATCGCTCGGACTCGGCCATGGCAAGACCACAGGTGGGGAAAGCGACACAGGCGGAAGAGCTGAGACGGAGGGCAGAGAACTGAACATTGTCGAGCTTGTACTTCTTCATCAGCTCCTTGGCGTCGGCGAGGTCCTCATTAGCGACGTTGCTAAGGATGAGATGTTGGTTACCGGTAAGACGGAACTCAGACTCGCCCTTGAGAGACTTGGCAATCTCACGCAGACCAGTCTTCATCTGGAATTCAGGGGTATCCTCGATACGACCGTTCTCGATGAAGAATGTGAAGTGGTTGAGACCGTTCTCATCCTTCTGCCAGCCGAAGGTATCGACGTTGCTCTTGAACTCAAACGCTCGCTCAGGCTCGAACTTCTTACCCCAGAGCTCCTCGACCTTGCTGCGGAAGACAGGCACGGTCATGTCGTCGATGGTGTACTTGAGACGGGCGTGCTTTCGGTTCTTACGATCACCGTGGTCACGCTGGACAAGCATGATCTTCTCACAGGCAATGTGCACATCCTCGGTCTTGACGAAACCGAACATGCGACCAGTCTGGGGATATGTCTTCTTGTTGTTGTGGGTAGCACCCATACCACCACCAGCAAGAAGGTTGAAACCAGCAAGGTTGCCATCCTCACCCTTGATAGCAATCAGACCAATGTCGTGGGCATACACATCGGTATCGTTATGGGGAGGAATAGCGATAGTGATCTTGAACTTTCGGGGAAGGTAGGTAGGACCGTAAAGAGGCTCAAAGTCCTGGACGGCGTCACCAGCAACCTGGGTCTTCTTGTTGTCATCGTCAGTCAGCCAGATCTCGTGGTAGGCGGTAGTCGAGGGTAGGAGATGGTCGCTGATGAGTTGCGAGCAAGCGAAGACCTGACGGTGGTACTTGGACTGGGTGGGGAGCGAACTGCACATGACGTTTCGGTTCACGTCACCACAAGCAGCAATGGTAGTCATGAGAGCTCGGTTGATAGCCTGCATAGCGGGCTTGAGCTTGCTCTTGACAACACCGTGGAACTGGAAGGTCTGTCGGGTGGTGAGCTTCATGGTCTCGTTACCAAGCTCGTTGGCAATGTCGTCCATCTGGACCCACTGCTTGGGGGTTGAGACACCACCAGGCAGTCGGCATCGGATCATGAAGGAGTAGGCAGGCTCAAGACCCTGGGCCTTTCGCTCGTCTCGGATATCACGGTCATCCTGCATGTATGTTCCGTGGAACTTGGTGAGCTGTCCGTCAGACGCCGAGATCGCAAGAGTGGAGGGGTCGTTGAGACCCTCGACAATGGTACCACGGAGATAGTTGGAAGCCAGCTTGATGTCTTCGTTAGTGATCGGCGGGGGCTCCTCAGGAAGGCCATCGACCTTGTCGACGCCAAGGGCAGCCCAAAGCTTGGGCTCCCACTCCTGGTAGCCAGTCTGGAAACTGTCGGGGTCTTGGTCATCACCAAGACCAACGTCAATCAGGTGCTTACCGCCAAGGTTAGTCAGGACTCGGTCGAGATCCTTGGCAGGCTTGTTGTAGTAGATTCTGTCCTCCTTGCGAGGCCAGTAGTGGCTATCACCAAGACCGAAGATGGAGTAGTTGACGGCAGCAAGATCAAGGTCGGTGCTGTCCTTGATAGCATCCCAGAAAGGCAGACCGTTCTGAGGGAACTCACCCTGACCAGCGGTGGAAGTGATGAAGACAATATTCTCCTCAGTGGGAAGATCCTCAAGAGGGTAGTCCTCCATGGCCAGAACAGAAGTCTTCAAGCCACGGGCACGACCTCGGCTAGCCAATCGCTTGGCAAGGGTGGTAGCATTACCGTTATCAGAGGCATACAGAATGGTGAGAGGAGCGCCTAGAAGACCCTCGAGCAACTGGTTGTATGCATCCTTGGCCTTCCTCTTCTGCTGAGCTCGCACCTCACTTCCGAAGTCCTTGACAAGGGCAGCAGCGAACTTGGGCTCCTTGGCAGCAAGCTGAGTGAGCTGGTTGTCGCGGTCAAGGAACTTCTTAAGCTCTTGCTTGATGAGCTCAGAGTCGAGGGAGAAGTTAGGCTCACCCTTCTTCTCATTCTCGGGGTTCCATCGATATAGAGGCCAGTAGCCGGTATCGACAGCCTTCTTGGTCTCTTGGAGAACAGTGAGAGGGGAGTCTGTCTCACCGAAGTAGGGAAGATAAGCGAGAACGACGGAAGGACCCTCGAACTTGTCAGCCTCAAGAAGAGCCTGGAGCACCTGAGTATAAGAGCTGTAGACAGCAGTAGAAGCAACATATACGTTGCCGAAGTTCATGGCATACAGACCAATATCCTTCTTGCGACGGTCAGCATCAGCAGCGGCCCTCTCCGAGTAAGGAGTAGAATCGATGATGAGCATGTTGACGTTCTCGCCAGAGGCCAGAACGTGGTGAACACCAGAGTTACCAAGATCGTAAGACCACGCGTCGGAACCAGTCAACCAAAGGGACTCCTTTCGGAAAAGACCCTTAGCAGAAAGGAGCTGAGCGGCCAGAGGAGAACCATCGGTCTCAAGTCTGGCAATGATATCGTCAGCGATCTCAGTCGACTTGGAGGCATCATCAGCGTTCATAGCCCATCGTGCCAGCCAGCTCTTGGGAGCATCGGTAGTGAAGCTACCGCTAGTTGCGGCATCCTTCACCTGAGAAACGAACTGGCCGCGGCGTTGCTTGCGAGCCAGAAGGGAACCGAATCCGAACTCAGGGCTGGCAGAAACGTTGGGGGAAAGACCAGTAGTGGAAGACTTGATAGCGTTGGCAACGTAAGCTCGGTTGCCAAAGAGCTGATCAATGATCTTGGTATAAGCGGTCTCAAGCTGAGGAGTCTGGAGGTCGTAACCAGTAGGCTCCTTCCAGGCCTCCTTCTTACCAACCTCAAGGTTCTGGATAGGCTTCTCGGCAGTGAGGTTCTGTAGGACACCGCGCAGGGCCTGGACAACCACCTCAGGGGCGATGTAGCCAAGCTGGTGACCAACAATAGCCTCAACGCCACCGGGGCCGCTCTTCACGGAAGTCAATACATCAATGAGGAGGGGGCCCCACTTGGTAGTCTTGCGGTGGATCTGCTCAAGCACGGCAATACGCTTAACCGATCGAGGAATGGCATCGACAAGTCGAGATCCGATCCAAGGTCGGTAAAGGCGAGGAGTAAGGATAGCAGTATTGGCGAAGACCTCATCAGGGCGGGCCTCGTCAATTGCTTTAGCAAAAGCACCAGCATCAGAGCCGAAGATGAAAAGGCAGTTCTCGGCATTAGGGGGTCCTGAATACTCGAAAGCGCTGTACTCTCGGCCAACAGATGTCTTGAGCTGGGCCCAGATGCGCCCAGCAGACTTGTAGATATCCTCAGAAGTGACCTGAGGAGGCGCAGACTCGACGGTAGTGGCGACTGATGAAGGCGCAACAGGAGTGCTGGACTGGCTGTCATGGCTGGACTTGACTGAAGTTCCAGCTGAGGGAGCCTTGGAGGCGTTGGCGCTTGGTGGCACAGTGAGGTTGCCGTTTTCGGCACTTCCGTTCACAGCTGGCACATCGTGGTCAGAAGAGACGGCAATGTGGCCATCATCGGCGTAGATGCCGTTCTCTGATGAAGAAGCTGATCCAGCTTGGAATCGGCGAACACTCTCGATATCGAGAATGTCGCGGACAACTGTAGCATCCTCAACATTGATGGCCTTGTCCTTGGCAGACGTGGAGGGGGCAAAAAAGTGAATAACACCCTTGCCGGTCCGGATAGCGAGAGCGTGAGCAGTCAACGCCAAATCCTGAGCCTCCTGGAGAGTCTCAGACTGGACAAATGTGAATCCTGAGTTACGGATGGCGGTAATCACGGAGTAGTCGGGGAACGTCCGAGGCTGGAGAGAGACGTGGAGGACAACAGGGTAGTTGGCCAGCTTATATAGGTGTGAGACGGAGGGGAGGAGGATGTTGGACGTGGTGGTGACTGAGACAAGCTTGCCAGCTCGTGTGGGAGAGTATACCGAGAGAAGAGGATCGGTGTTGTGTCGCACAGGGATGATCTGGGTTGGATTGTTAGTTTCATTCTCGTTGTGTTATTTGACATCCCAATTGCCCGTCTGATCAATCCCGTTTGCCATCTATGTTTCTTCTCCTACGTTCATAGACTTGCAGGCATCCCAAAGTAGGCCGGAGATTTTTCGGAGAGCACCCCAGATGGGGAGGGGTAAATTGTCCATAAAGTAGACTTACCTGAGGGACCGTATCAGCACTCTGAGCAACCAGGCTGCTGTCTTTGCGGCCTGCGTATCGGTTCAGGTGAGAGGAGAACTCGGAGTCAGTGCCAATGGCGGGTTGGACGGAAACAACGACATCGCTGGAGAGGTAGGCAATTCGAGCCACTGTGAGAAGGGTATTAGCTGTCTGTGTTTTACTGCGGGCAAGCCCAATTGCTTGTGATTCATCGGTTTCTGTTCATTCTGATCTGTAGCATTGCCACTCGCACTGACGAAGCTTGACTACTCTGCAGCATGACAGGCAATATCTCCGACTCCATGCAGCATCCTGGCACCACATTCAAACATATAACATCGAGGGAAACTCACCGGCCTCCTCAGGAGTCTTGATCTGGTGCTGTGAAGCAGCGTCCATTGTGTTCCTTCCCGTCTTCGTCTTCGGTTCGTCGGGTATTATGTTGGAGCGTTCGTGTGCTGTCCAGGGAATAGACAAAGCCAGAGCAGACAGGCTGCTTGCGCTTCACACAATGGAGGAAGGCTGTGTAAGAGGAGGATGGAGGAGAGAAAGAGAGAAACAGAGTGAAAGGAAAGAAATCTCAATGACGGACTCGCTCAACGAGAGATCCGAGGGGGATCTTGAGTGGCTCTGATCCTTTTCTATATGATTGAGGAACTAGAAAAAAGGTTTCTTCCCTCTGGCTGTCAACGTCCAAAAGGAAAGGGAAGAAGTATGAACTTGGAGCAGAGACACGCCCTTTTGCCTTGTTAGTAGTAGCAGTGGTAGTGGTAGTAGACGCCCCTCGCCTGAGTCTATCGGTCCCTCGGCTGCACATTGCTCATTCGCACGTCTTATTTTTTCCTTCTCACTCGCCGATTTTTTCCCCGCGCCCACTGCAGTAGTTTCCATTTGCTTGCAAACAGCAGTAAATTGCCCATCCAGACGCTGCACAATTGCGCTTGTTGAATCCTCGCCCTCGATTGCGTGATCGATTAGCGGGATGCTATGCCCCGGACGGCGGGGCTCAGTGCCTCCTCGTCGACAATTTGGGGCCCTTGGGGGGGTGCTGCTAAGTCGCCATCAGGGTCGCGTCTTCCGCTGGAACCAGGGACCACCGATAGCGAATGGGGAGCTTTGGATTTACTACTGGTTGCTCTGCAATTGGCTCAGTCTGCCTTATGTAACGCACGCAGCCAATAAAGTTCCCCGCGCGAACACCGGTACTGGACGAGCACGTACTGGGGAAGATGGCGAGCTGGGACCCACCCCGAGTTCCTGCTGAGAGAATGCGGTTGGGCCACCGACGGTCCGCGCAAGAAATCGCCAAAATGATGGGAGATGCTGATGATTGAAAAGTGCATGACCAACCCCAAGACGGCGTTTACACCTCACAATGGTATTTTTACAGGGATCCCTCCGACTACCGGCCGGCGTCCGCATCATTCTCCCAATAGAATTAGACCCTGAAGTCTATGAGCTTACCATTTGAACTGACCATTGCATCTGGGTCGAGATATTGGTAAGCTGTTTATGGATATGGTACTCTGTCTAGGTGTTCACGATAATTCGGGTGATCTGCTGACGGGGAGGAGTCATCTGAAGCACAGACAAAGCCCATCTATCTCGGAATGTCCCATTCGCCTCCTCCGTAGGCGGGAGTGTCCGAAGGCGGAGGCTAGTTTTGTAGGTATATTGAGGCTTTACTGATTGATTAAATAGTCAGCTATCATTGGTTGTCTGCACACCATGCACTGATGAGCCATATCCCATCGAGATGAGTGCTATAACGATAAAGCATCTGAATGGTTTCGAAAAAAAATACTATTTGCTATTCAGTTTCAATGTCTAGCTATATTAACTGCCACATTATGTAGCAGGTATTATCATTATCCCAGGTTATATTACCTGCAATGCACCAATGCACAATCCAAATCCTAGTATACGAGAGAGTAACCCTCGCGTATAAACGAGTCAATGATCCAGCACGACCCGGTGTAATGGTGAGAGACCATCATGTGTCTCCCAAATCTTTTTCATCAGACCGGGATCGTCCTATCACGCAATGCCGCTTTCCAATGTTCTATCGGCTCATCCGCCAACGCCGCCTGTCTTGAGTATCCACAGCATGCCGCGATTCAGCCGCACATGCCGCACTTCCTCCGCGACAATTCGGTTCATCGGCTTGGTTCCCGAACTGGATTGCGTTCTTGTTTCCGCTCGAAGTCTTCACATCCTGTTTGTTTCCTAGACAAACTCCATCTATCATGTTGGTCCATTATCATGAACATGCCAAGTGCTGAACTTTACACCACAAAATGCAAGCCACCATGCTTCTACCGGTCTGGCCGCTAATTTTCGTATTCCCATTTGGTTTCCATGGATTTCCTCATCAGGTTATCCAATAGTCTGCGGCAGATTCCACGTGCCAAACGGCTCTCTAGACCTCACCAGAGAGTGTGCCCGCTGAGACCGGCTTGTGAGTTCCTCCCAGGTTCAGGTTTGGTGCCCATTCATCGGACTCCCGAGTGTCAAGCCAGTAAGCCCGGCCACATGAAACCATCAAACGGCCAAGGCGTCCCCGGCGGCCCTCGCCGTCAGGAAGGTCCTCGGCAAATGGGCCCTCCTGATCATCAACACCAGGGCCTTCCAGAATCATCAACTGCATGTACTTCTGCAGCACCTGCTTAGCATACGCCATGACGACCAAGCTGAAATACACGCGGATCAACGTCGCGCCAACGATCAGCAGCATGCTTGCAGCCGTTTCCTGAGGAACGACCTTTCCGTGCATGGCGGTCTCCTTTCGTAGACCTTGCATACCCTCAGCCACAAAGTTAGGAAGATCAGTCTTCTTGGATTCGGTTGTCTCGGTAAGCTGAGTAGAAAAGTACCAGTCCAGACCGAAAGCTGCGGTGTATGCGGCGTTGATAACGCTGTCGATGATGTAAAGCCATGCGAGAGCTAGGCACTCAAAGGGGCTTTGTCGTCGAACATGAGGAATAAGAATCGCGAGTCCGATTAGGACTGCGATGGAGTAGACGTAGGTTGAAAGTTGAAGGAGAGATAGCTGATAACCGGTAAGGATGGCGAGGAGTCCGTAAACACCGGTGATTTTGTTGAAGACGAGGGCCAGCGAGATGAGTTCGGTGCCTGTCTGGAGGCTCGTGATACCGAAGAGGCTCTGCAGACAATTCCATTAGCATTTGTTTACCAGTCTCTTGTTCCCGTTAGACGGAACCAAGTTCATGAGTTCATGTCGCGTGCTCCTTACCTTGGGCCGGGGGAACCGGAGGGATCGAGTAAACCGAGACATGGCGGCGCGTACTCGTAAAATAAGTTGTTTCTTTCCAGGATTTCGAATTTGATGTTCTGTTCCTCGTCCAGAGTTGATATTGAGGCTCAAAAGGAAACGCGCAGGAGAAGGACGAAATTACAGGGCGAAATATGATGCAACCAAGGTCTGTTACAGGACTTTGCGCCCGAGACTGCCGGTGCAATCTTAAATCACGTGGTGCGCATGAGAGACCAAATTACATAGAAACTTGTCAGCCAATCACACACATGACTCAGCCGCTTCATCTTCAACTTGTCAGCCAGCCATCACGTCACTTGCTGCAGCCCCGAGTTCTCCTCAAGCCTGTTTCAAGCTGTCAATTGTCTCTCTGCGCTTGTGCTTGCCTAATCGAGGTGAGAATTGGTAGACAAGAAAAACTGATTGGGTCTCCTGACTCTTGGATCTGGTTACATCGATCCACTGAACCTTCACCCGCAGTCTGCAGGACCATACTGGTTACCAGGTTTGGAAACATAGCATATAGTCATTGTTATGAAATACAATGAATCTTATATAAATCTCTAATAAATTTGTAATTGAACACCTAAGCTCTTTCTAATCGTAGAAGTTTAAAGCTTATTCCTAACTTTCTCAGTTAGACTAAACCTTGGGATACCTAAAGTCAGGTAACTCAAGGCCCAGTTTTATACATTTCCAACCCTTGCAACCTGTAGGACGCCTCTCTGATCTGACTTCAATTGAGTTGGCGGAGAGAAATCACTCACATGTGATTTCCTTCTACCTTCTCATTCGTGCTGCTCTAAACTACCCTGTATTCCTGTTTTAACGTGTGCTATTCCTAGCTTATTCATAGCCTACCTTTCGGCAAAAAGGGTTCAATCGTTTTCCTCCATGAAGCGGCTTCCACGTCTCTCCACAAGAAAGCCCACGGCACTGGTCGAGACTGCATCCTTCTCTCCAAAAGATTTCCCCAGGAACCATTATATTATCTCACGAAGGCCCACTGACCATTCAGTCTGTAACCCACCTGTTCCGTCACCATATAGACTTTACTCTAGCACTCGGTTTTTCTCAACTCAATTACCCTACACTTCTCCACGAAATCTCCCCACCCCTCATCATCTGCACCGCGGGGTCCTGCACATCCCACCAACCCGCATACCCAGCTATAAACAGAGCCCAGGTGTCAGCCTCAGCCTTCTGTACGGTTCAAGAGTTATGTCTTCGGTGAATTTGGTTGAATCGGCCAAGAAATTGGCCGCCTACCAGGCTGTCAATGACCACCTCGATGCCTCCTACAAATATGTTGGCATTGGCTCTGGCAGCACCGTTGTCTACGTTGTCGACGCAATTGTCAGCAAAGGTGCCGAATTCTACAGTGGAATGACTTTTGTTCCCACTGGAAGTCAATCTAAGGGTCTTATCCGTGCTGCTGGTCTGAACTTGGTCAATCTCGATGAGAGACCAGTTGTGGATGGATTTCCTGTTCCTCTCGACGTCGCCTTTGATGGCGCCGACGAGGTCGACGAGGACCTCAATCTCATCAAAGGCGGCGGCGCTTGTCTGTTCCAGGAGAAATTGGTCGCAATTGCTGCCAAGAAGTTCATTGCTGTTGCTGGTATGCATTGAGCACTTTTGTTATGCCAAATTTCGGATCAGGAGACTGACACTTAATAGACTACCGAAAGCAATCTCCCAGGTTGTGTACTACATGGAAGACCATTCCCATCGAAGTTCTCCCTCTATCTGCACCCGATGTCTTGACCCGCCTTCGAGCCATGGGTTCACCCAAACCCGTTGTCCGCTCAGGCCTCCCTAGCAAGGCTGGCGAATGTGTGACAGACAACGGTATGTGGCTTATTGACGCCCCATTTCCCCCCTTGCTCCTCGCCAAGGACGTTAAGTCTGAAGGCGAGGGTCGCGGAAAGGACGGCGTTTGGGAAGTTAGTGCACTTGCTGAGGAATTGGTCCGTACACCTGGAATCGTTGAGATTGGCCTGTTCCACGGATTTAATGGCCACGAGTCCGTAAAACTGGGCAAGCAGCTTCAGGCGCAGAAGCCAATTGCGGCTTATTTCGGCCTCGAGAATGGTGAAGTACAAGTGCAGAATGCTGCTTAAGTGATATGGGGAGAACTGTAGCAGGGAAAACAGTCGCCAACGGACTATTTTGGTAATAAGACTGAGCGGCAGATAAGGAAACTGCACTGACAAATCTGGATAGCCACATGTTCGGCCACTTTGAGAATGTCACTGTTGACTTGTATCGAGAAATAAAATTAGAAGCGAAATGATTTGACCAGCTGAAGCCAGTCGAACCAAGGCATTAAAGTGTCTTATATAACGATCGTAGGCTCGTAGTCCTGGCTGTATTATACAAGCGCTTGCACTCAGATCTGCACGGTATGCTTGATATCCTATCCTGTGCGCGAGGTAGCAAGGCTTCTGTCGCATCTTGAGTACGGCTTGCGTCCCCCCCAGATACTCCTTTACTCCAGTTCCAATTGGGTGTAGGAATGTTTAGCATGCACATCCCTCTTGTGATTGCTGAGTGTTGTTCGTCTTGACATCGATCACTGAAAATATGTGTTAGTAGTGTGCGATGGACCTCGGCATGAGATACTTACTTTGGTTCGAGGCTTGTGCCGCGGCATCGCTTCCCTCCATACCAGGCAGTGCCTGTGCTATCCTCTTGAACAGGTTCTTGACGTTATGGCCTGCCTTTGCACTTGTCTCGACAAACATCAAGTTGTTCTTCTTGGCCTCTTCCTCGCCCTGCTGTGTAGTCACTTCCCGCTTGTCGTTCAAATCTGTCTTGTTGCCAACCAACACAATAATAACATCGTTACCTCGCTCGGCTCGTACGTCGTCGATCCACTTCTTGGTGTTTTGGAATGACTTCGCGTCTGTGAAGAAAAGCGGTTAGTACAATTCAAGCATAGCCACGATTGAAGGCGAGGGGGTTGACTAGGTAGTGGGGTATATCCAGGGGAGCATACTAGAGATATCATAGACGACAACAGCAACGCTCGAATCGCGAATATAAGATGGAATCAAGCTTCGGAATCGTTCTTGTCCAGCAGTATCCCACAGCTGCAGTCGCACGGTTCGGTCCTCAAGGTACATGGTCTAAGTGCACCAATGTTAGTATTGCGCCTGCGTTCGGCTCTGACGGTCCTGACCTTGGAAAGAAAATCAATGCCAATTGTCGCCTGGTACATATTGTCGAAAGAATCGTACATGAATCGTGTGATTAGAGACGTCTTGCCGACTGTTGTGATCGTTGTTAGTGATGTTGGGTTGGGACGGGTCCGTAATCGGTCATCGACATACCGCTCTGCTCTCCTAGGAACACCAGCCTACAAAGCCATTAGCAAGTGCAAAAAGACGCAGTTTCTCGATATACATACTTGAACTTCTTCAAGGGGTTATTGTATGATCCGCCAGCTTGCGCCATGTTTGCGGTTGTGTTGTCTTGTTCTGTGTCTGTTGAAGGGACGGTGGATGTGACAGCTGTCAAGCTAATGGATCTGAGGTCGTGGGAAGGGATGCGATCTCGTTTCTACTCCAAGAATAGGATCTCAGGTCTTGGCGACGCAAACAAGAACAATAGAATGATACAACTGAGAGTGGCAACTTGTATTGTTTAAGGACAAAAAGGCTAATTACCAGCTGGAATCTGGAGAAAGGAGCGACTCGATCCTGGATTCGGCAGGAGCATATGACATGGAGGCCACCCTGAACGAATTCGAGGAAGGCACGTGCCGATAAGCTCATATCTTCCGTTTTCTTAACGGAGTACTCATTGAGCCAAGCGCAAGCCCAGGCACCGTACAATTTGTGGACATAGCGGGTCGAGACTTTCGGCTCCACTAAAAAATTAAGAAATCGGTCCCCCACCACTTCTATCAACGAACAGCGTTTTCGTTCTTCATTATCGCCATCAAAAGTCATTCTTTCTAGAAAGGACTCACAAATATGCCAGTGTTACAATCCAAGAACGCCGGGGAGGGCGATGCCCCTAAACAGTTCAAGCAGTCTTCGCGAAAGGGTAAGAAGGCATGGAGAAAAAACGTCGATGTTACCGATGTGCAACGCGGTCTTGCAGAGTTGAACAAGGAGATTATCCAAGGGTAAGATCACTTCTTGTCACTTTCTCCCTTCTTGCTAATTCGTCACTAGTGGTGTCATCAAGGAGAGACCCTCGGAAGATCTGTTCACAGTTGATATCAAGGGTGATGCTGGTCTTGAGAAGAAGTTCAACAAGCACATCAAGAAGGGCCTCAAGGCTGACGATATCATCAACGCCCGGTCGCCCGTTCCCGCCGTTTCCATGCGCAAGCGCCCAGGCGACAAGACGAGCAACGGAATTATTCCCGCGAAGCGCCAGCGAACTGATTGGGTGTCCCACAAGGAGCTCTCTCGACTAAAGCGAGTTGCCGATGGCCAACATGAAAACACCATCCAAGTACAGGATGCCACCTACGATGTTTGGGATATGCCCGCGGTGCCCAAGGAGCCAGAGTCCGACGACTTCATGGAAGAGAAGCTCAAGCCCAAGGCACCCAAGTCGATGAAGAAGGAGCCCCTTTCTTTGCTGCAGAGCGGAAAGCAAATACCTGCCGTGCTTAAGCCTACTGGAGGTTACAGTTACAACCCTATGTTCACCGACTACGAGGACCGCCTAGCAGAGGAGAGCGAGAAGGCCCTTGAGGCTGAGCGCAAACGTCTGGAGAAGGAAGAAAAGGAACGAGTTAGGCTAGAGGCTGTTGCTCGATCAGCAGCCGAGGCAGAGGCCGCTGAGGCTCGTGCCAACCTTTCAGAGTGGGAGGAGGACTCCGAATGGGAAGGATTCCAAAGTGGTGCTGAGGACGAAAAGGCATCCGCTAAGCGCCCAGAGAGAAAGACGCAAGCCCAGCGCAACCGCATCAAGCGTCGCAAGGAGGATGAGCGCGCTGCTAAGCAGAAGGCTGCCATCAAGGCTCAGCGCCGACAGGAGCAGCGCATCAGGGAGATCGCCGAGGAGATTGAGGAACAGGATCGCAACAAAGCGCTGGCTCAGAAGGAAGACGACTCAGCTGACCCTATCGATGAGCTTCGCCAAGAAAAGTTGCGACGCAGGCAGCTCGGCAAGTACAAGCTTCCCGACCACGACCTTGAATTGGTTCTGCCGGATGAGCTGCAGGAGTCGCTGCGACGCCTCAAGCCTGAAGGTAACCTACTCCGAGACAGGTACAGAAGCATGTTGGTGCGCGGCAAGGTCGAGAGCAGAAGACATATTCCTTTCCACAAGCAGGCCAAGGGCAAGTACACAGAAAAGTGGACATACAAGGATTTCGTGATATAGTCGAGGGTAGACAGGCGTCTGGGGGATTTAGCGAGAAAAGAATATTGCGACTTTTGCTACAGATAAACTTCCAAAAGCTAAGCTATAGAGCAACTCCATCAACCAAACAAATTTAGGGTGTCTGATTTTCGTTCATTATACCCTCGTATCTACCAACGTGTTTTTGCTAGTCTTTCAATGCTCCCATACTTAGCTCCAACGCCACTAAGATCAAGATCTATAAGGAAATTGTATTAATCATGTAAAAAACTTGGTCTAGAAACTCGTCTAGAAACTCATCAAGTCTGTTACAGGTTAGCAGTGTCCAGAAATAAGATGGGGAGGGGGGTTACGAACCTCGTCCGAAGAGACCGCGCTTGGTCCAATCCATAGCCATCAATAGTCGTGTTCGCACACTCACGCTCTGAGCAAAGTAAACAGAGCGCCAAGCGTAGACTGCCCAGAGACCACCAGCAAGACTTCGACCTTCTCCGAGATCAAAGATAGCAGAGTTACCAACATAAGCGAGACTGCCTAGATGCTTGTATTCGAAAGCCTTGTAAACTGCAGCATCGACATCGCCATCGCGAATGTCATTGGCATCCAAACCATCATGCATGCGTGAGATGCGGTTGAACTTTCGAGCCAGGTATTGTCCCTGCTGATGCGCGCGCTGAGCAGTTGCAGGCAAGGATGTGAGCTTGTTGTCAACCTGCTTCAACAGTTGTGTCAACTCATCAAAGTCGAGAGTACCGGACTTGTCCTTGTCGAACTCCTTGAATAGCTTATCGACGCGCTTCAGATGGTTGATAGATTGAGGGAATCGCTTTTTGACGTCCTCAGCAACTGCTCGCCAGTCGGCAAAGCTGAGCTGGAGCGTCTCAGGGTCCTTGCCACGTTTCCAGGCTAGGGAGCGAAGGAAAGTGACGACATGGTCTGCAACATTGTTCTGAACTGTGGAGCAATCGCCGATGGCGTATACATCACCGAGGGGCGAGCCGTTGAGACGAAGGTGAGTATCTGTCTCCAGGGCATGTCGGTTTGTCTGAGACTTGCCCAGCTTAGCAGCCAAGGTCTGGCAGAATTGTGTTTGCGATACACCAGTGGACCACAGGCAGAAGCCGATAGGCAGCTCCTTGGTGATCATTTGACCATCGTCCTGCTTCTGTGTGAAGATGATCTTGTCGGGGAGAACTTCCTTAACACGAGAGTTGGTGAGGACGTCAACCTGATCACGGGCAAAGCGTTCCTCGGCGTATTTCGAAACAGTCTCATCGTAAGTGTTGAGAATGTGACCACGGCTCTGAATGAGGTGGACAGAGATCTCGTTGCGTAGAAGGCGAGGGAAGTGTCGTGTCAGATCCTCGTTAAGGAGATCAAATAGCTCAGCAGCGAACTCAACACCTGTAGGGCCACCACCGCTGACACAGAACGAAAGGAGGCGTCTACGTTCCTCGTCAGGGCAAGTAGGCAGGTTGGCCAGTTCGAAATTCTGAATGACCTGGTTTCGGATCATGCGCGCATCGTTGATATCCTTGAGGAAGAAGGCATTCTCTAGACCCTTGACACCATGGGGGTTGGTTGTTGAACCGACAGCAACTACAAGCTTGTCATAAGGAACATAGAATTTAATATCCTTTCCACTTGCATCAACCTGAGATACTTCAACCATCTTGTGCGAGAAATCGATATCGTCGGCCTTGGCACGAATGAAGTGGCCGTTGACCCTGCTCAAGATTCGTCGAATGGGCTCAACAAGCGATCGCAACTCCAGAGTGCCAACAGTCGCTGAAGGAAGCATCGGAGTGAAAAGGAAATAGTTGGTGGGTGAGATAACAGTAACATGGTAATCTTCTGGGTTCAGCTCTTTGAGGAGGGCAACACCACCCCAACCACCACCAAGAATAACCAGTCTGGGTTTATCCTTTAGACGACGCTTCTCTTCTGTGTCGTCATCGTCGATGTATACTTCAGCAATTGGCAGGTTCTTTTCACCACCATAACGAGGCTGAAGAGCGATCTTTGAAACATCGATATCGCTCATGTTGGGATGCTCATAGTATGTGCTCGCATCGTATATAAAGAAGCCAATGACGCCGGCGCCAAGGACTGATATCGAAATACCAACCCAAGCAGCTAAACGATAGCAGAAATTGACAATTTTCGACTTTCCCTGAGGCAGAGGCTTTCCTGAGAGGGCGCGCACGAAGAACTGCGAGGGCAATTGGCGGGTGGTTCGGCTGGTTACTGGGGAGCCCCTGGTGACGGAGGGCGAAGCGCCTGTGAGCTTGACGAAGCTTCTGGACTGCGACGAGTAGAGCGGGCGAGGAGTGAGAGAGGGTTTCATGCATCGAGAGCTGGTGATTGCTCTGCTGTGACCAGCGCGAGCCAGTCGCGCGGCCATCATGGAGGAGACAGGCATGCTTCTGCCAAGATCGTAGAATTGGAGGGAGGATTATTCGTTGTCGAAGATAAGCGAAGACAGTGAAAGCGCACAGAGATGTCTAGTTCATGACGCGAGGAAGAAGAGTACGGGATGTCAGTTGGTGGACACACAAGAATGGGATTGTGCGAGATGGAAAACAAGAGCGAAATAACGAGAAAACTAGAGACAGAAGAGCCCTATTCTGCTTGCGATTGTATGGTGTAATGCATCTAATGGATCTTCCCGTTTACGGAGCTGCCAGGGATGAGCTGGGCATAGTAGGTACTTCAGCTGTGGCATGTGGGTGAGAGTACCTCCAGTTCGGTACAGCTACGTCATGGTTAAAGCTCCTCTGCCGTGTTTATCTTGGCGATCCATGACAGCCCATGATTGGCGACTCCACTAACGTACAGCAAAGCCTGGTCACTTAAAACATGAGAATTTACTTAATTTCTTTTATTTCTCGTCATGGATATTGAGATGCATGTCCACTGTTGAATTGTCTTCTGTTGTGATATCCGTTGTAGCCGTCGGATTCGTCGGCCGCTACCTACTGCGTCGCTTTTCCCGTACTGTACTATTGCGTCAAATAGCACCAGGACTCCTCTTTTCTTCCAAGTTATGCTGTTGCTTACGGACGTGCCGTGCCGTGGACCCAGTTCGAATCAATCAGTTGTTTGTCTGTTCCTTTACTTTACGGATCTCCCGGCAATATAAGCCCGGTTATTGCGAGGTCAGGTCCATCGTCAATACCAAGTTATCAGATTGACTCGATCCACCACCATCGCAGTGTCTTTCTAGACTTTAATCTTTGTTTATCATGAAAAGGCGTATACTATAGTAATGACACACGACAGGATGCTCCACACGGCCACTCTAGCAGCGGAAGTACCTCCTCTCTACCCATCGTTCCTGTTGGTTGTCAAGCATGTTGCAAACAACCACCGTGATCTCTGGGAACACGGATGTCAATCTATGAATTCCAACCTTGCCTGCCGAGTATGTTGCTAGGACAATACGATCCTGCTGGACGCCATGGTCAACCAAGACTTGTACCGCCATCAATGCAGCACCTCCGGTAGCCATTTGAGTATCGAGAAGCAAGACGCTCTGGTGGTTTGCAATGTCATCGGGCACCCTGAGGTAGTGAAGCTCCGGCTCTCCCGTTGAATAGTCTGACTGGATAAGAAGTCGGCCTGTTCGGCAATCTGGGATTGTCTTTCGGAGCGCCGGCTCAAATGCAGATCCTCCTCGAAGTACAATAACGGCGCAGACCTCGCCTGTTGGCACCAGGCCCTTGTACTCGTATCCTTGAGGTGTTATTATCTTCTTTGCCTCAAAATGGGCATTGTTTAGGGCCCTAGGTTGTTGTCAGCGGACTTTTCGTCTTCAATAACATTCTTGATCCCTTACTGCTCAATGATCAAGCTAGCGAGCCTATCAAAGTAGAAGATGAAATCTTCGGGATCCGTATCGATATCCTGGAGGATTGTGTTCATAAACCTGAGTTGTCGTGTATCATCCAAGACCACAACCCGATCAGAAAGCAACGAATCCTTACTTGCTGCTTCAAGCTGGGATAGGGCCTCTCGATGATGCCTTGACTTTTCGAATAGCTTCTTCTCAACAAACTGAACCATCATTTCTAAACATAATGAGTATGCCATCTTATAAGAATTCGACTTAACTTACCCAGGGCAACCCTGTTCTCGATACCTCTCGGCACAATCAAGTCGGCTACCTTCCGCTGCGGTTCAACAAACTTTAAGGTTGTTAGTCACTCATCGGAGGGGATTAATTTGTCGAAACATGGGATCTCACCTTCTCGAAGTTTGGCTTAACAAACCCGAACCACTGTTTGATGATGCCCTCGATATCTCGACCACGCTCGCGTACATCACGGACAACTATTTAAGGCTGTTCAGCAACTCATGATCGGGGTTCGGCATATTCCATGACTCACTTCTTCTTGACAGGCACGTGTCTGCATCTGCCTCACAATAGATCTAACTCAAGCGTCAGTTTCAAATCACTTTATAGGGCCACAGCAACCTCGACCTACACCCATATCAAGTAGCTCGATAACTCGAGGGTCATATAGCGCAAAGATACCTTCCAGAACGAGCACATGAGGTGAGTAGATTGAAGTCGTATGCTCTAGTCGAGAGTGCTTGGCGAAGGAATAGACAGGAATGTCAGCCCGCTTTCTGTCAGCATAGTGAGATGTCAGTTTAGTCCAATTCCACTGACGAAGCTCCGTCGACTAGACATACCCAGCCTTGAGATCTCGCAACTTGTCAACCAGAACATCGAAATCGATGGCCTGTGTAAAGAGTCCATCAGCTACTGTTTTGAGAGCTCATGTGGACGAGTAGAACATAGAGCGTACGTCGGGGGAGTCAAAATCATATTCGTTGGCAAAAGCCAATTTAGACTGTGCGGGAGTCAAGGTCTTATAAAAGGAATCCTGGTCATAATGAGCATGGTGTTCGACATGTAAGTTGGAAGGGTTCATGCCATTGACATAATAACGACCCAGGGTAGGTTCAGCTTCTTGACAATAGCCTGTGACAAGGTCGACTTGCCCGAGCCAGAGCTGCCCGCAACACCAATGATGCTGACATCGGCCCAAGGAGGTGAATAGTAGGCTCGTTTCTGAACCGTAACATGGCTCTCGAGTCCACCATTGGTCTCAGGGATTGCTGAGGCGGACATTGCGGTGGCTAGTTCTCGATGAGGTCACCGTCACCTAGACTTGGATGAAGTCGAAGGTGAGAGGATTGGAAAAATAAAATGCCGAGGTCTTTTTTGACAGGAGATTGGAAAATCACGTCTCCGAAAACTAGCCCTGCAATGTCCACGAGCTGTCCGAGTATGGTGCCTCCAAAGTTCGAATCGAGGGTTTGGCCGTTGATGGTGGAGTAGTGAGCAAGGCCCTGTCGCGTGTGCGATCCACAGAGGGCCAAGAAGAAGCGGGAACAGAGATAGCTTCAGTGGAGGGGCGAGGAGACTATGAACTATCACTGGTAGATGATATAGCTGTAGACCAGATGGGAAAATGGTATCAGAGTATGTATAACGTATATATTGACGGTTGAAGTTGAGAGAACAGAGTTTAAGAAGGATAAAACAGCTCGGCCCGGCCCTGGCCCTGCTCATGTTTTGACGATCGACGTTTTCAGGGTTCTCCTCATATCTTAGCTATCGAAAGGCGGCGATGGCCGAAGGCGCATTGCATTCTCCGCACGATCCAAGCTGCTCTTGGTAGATAAGCTAAGTCTAGTCCTGCTCTACTGTAGGTATCACGCCTCTAGCTCGATGCCATGGTGACCTCTTTTGGAGGTGATGTGTGGCTTGGCTCATGACAATCGTCTTTGGGATTACAGTGCCATGACACATGATTGATCTCCTGATTGGTCTTGTTAGCTATGCAGAACTTCTGAACTTTACCCAGTATTCAGACTGTCACGTCAAGCTTTGGTTAGACTCGAATCATGGCAAGCATCGCCCCAAAACCAATATCGACATGGGCAATGGACGGTCATGGCTTTAAGCTTACCGCGGCATTCAACGGAGCTCCATTCAGGGACGGAGGTGCTTGGCTGCCTGAGGTCTGTGAATGGCGGGGCTGTCATGGCTAGAAACCTGAGGCAGCACAGGGCATAAGCTCCTCTGGCTTGGTGGAACCGTACGCGTTCATGATTGGCTCTCAAGCTCCTTCGTGAGGCTACGAGTTTTTGACCCACCGACACGGCGCTTCTATTCCTCCAGCCCCCAATCATCTTTTCTTCTCCTCCATCCTCCATAAAACCTCCTTCTTTTTCTTTTTTCTTTACATTGCTCAGAACAACCACAAAAGTTTTCTACGAGCAGCATTCAGATCTTGGGGTTCTGGATCTCTACCTTGATCCTTCATGCGCTGAATTGCCTCGCCAGCCTGCTTTCGGCTCTTGCTTCATACCGTACCGTCGATTAACCCTTCCCGTTCAAGCTTCGAGTCGCAACGAGACCTGTGTTGGGACAGTCAGACAAGATGGTGAGCTTTGTTGTTGACAAGCCGAGCTTCAGCCCAAGCTTTGTTTAGCTGGGCGCTGACTCGAGAATCAGACGTCATCTGCTTCTACAGCCACTCCCGTGAAGCATGCCTTTGACAGGCGTGTTGAGGACATGAAGTCACCGAAAAGGTAAGACACTATCCCCTTCCTACCAACACCAACCCTGCAACCGGTGACATGATGATTATACTATCAATGGGAATCTCTCCTAGAATATAATGCGGAGATACGATATCAATCTTCAATTTCTGACCTCACCATCAACACAACTCGTTTTTACACATTTTGTCTTGTCAACAATTGCTAACGAGGTCAATAGTGACATCAACGCCCTGATCCTGGACTATCTTACCATGGAAGGATACCCAAATGCGGCGGCCAACTTTTCCAAGGAGGCGAACCTCGTACCTCATCAGGAAACACCGTCTATCATGGCTAGACAGGAAATTCAAAACTGTATTCACAGTGGCAATATCCAAACAGCAATTGAGACACTGAATGATTTCGATTCAGAGGTAAGAACTTTCTTCACCACTTCACATCCATTCCTACATGATTAGAACACGAGTTTTACATGCACCACTCATAGAGCCTTCGGGCCTTTGATGAGAAACAACCACTTTTTTATGATTACCCTCTTTATCCACTCTTCATCTTATCTACTTCTCGATATATCGTTGCTGACTCAACGTAAAGATCTTAGATGAAGATAAAGCACTGCACTTTGCTCTGTTGAGACTTCAACTAGTCGAACTCATTCGCAACTGTAATGCATCTGGTGGCGACATCCAGCCAGCCCTTAAGTTTGCAACAGAGCAATTAGGTCCCCGAGCGCCGACGAACTCCAAGTTTCTTGAAGACCTAGAGAGAACAATGGCCCTGCTTTTGTTCCCCTCGGATTCTCTAGAGCCACAATTGGCAGCGTTGTTGCAGCCAGAGCTCCGTCGAGAAGTCGCTGATAATGTCAATCGGGCAATCCTGGAACGGCAATCCCAAAGACGTGAAGCAGCTATTCGCCAACTTGTGAGGATGCGTGTCTGGGCTGAAAATACTGCTCGTGGCAAGCATAAAAGCATTCCTGACCGACTGGACATAGGCCTAAACGGAGAAGAATCCGATAGTCCAGGCAGGCACCAGGCTGGAAACGGCCATGATCCCATGATTACAACGTGACATTGATACCAAACTTAAAGGCATAGCCAGAGAGTAGTGTTTTTCGTTAGATGTCAGCATCCCTAGTGTTTTTGTAATAGGATTGAGCTGGCGTTTGGGGCAGTATTGATATCCTCATGGTAAGGATTAAAACCACGACCAGAAGACAAAATGGGTCCTTCAGGACTCTTGCTAGACCAATTGCATATTGGCGTACATCGTCATGGAACTTTGTAGTGTTCTAGCGAAATGAGTAATGATGCATTGCATTACATCTTCTGAGTATGGTGTTTCATTACGATCAATGTGACGGTTACTATACATTGTAGCGTTGCGAACACAGAACCACTTAACATAAAAATGAGCCTTTAAACATATTTACATGGGAGCCGGGCTGTCTAAGCCATCTATTTTGTCCTGATATGCTTGAGCTTCCTGGCAGAGTACAAGAAGTTGTTGGCATAGGCCTTAGGAGCGAACTTGCGAGAGTTGGGTTCCTGGACAAAGTACTCATAGCCCTGCTTCTCAGCAAAGTGAATAGCATCCTCCTTGCTTCCGAAGTTGATATGGGTACCCTGCATGAAATCACCCGAAGACTGCCATCCGATCAGAGGGTTCTCCCATCGATGTCCCTTAGGGAGGATGTCCCAGTCCATTCGCCAGCGTCGGCCGCGCCAGTCGCCAGACTGAGTCGCAGGCTTGGCCTCTTGGTAAATGCTGTACTCATTGTCAGTTTCGAAAGGGGTTGATTGCCGATTTTCGATGGGAGCGAACGAACCGAACTGTTCGGGCCTGGAGCTCCATGGGAGCACCTGAGATAACGGCAGCAGGAAGGATCTCTTCGCTGCCATCCTGGACGGCTCGGGGGACGGGGGTGAAGGTGCTGGCGATATGTCAGCACTGGTATGTTCCGTATTGTCAATATGTAATCGCGAGTCGAGAATCGTACGAAGTAGCCTTGTCAGACTGGATAGTGTAGTCGGGCTCGCTGGTAACAGGGCCAGTGATGGTACCGCTGGCTTGGGTGACATTGCTCTGGAATCGTCGGGGGGCGGCGGCGAAGGCGACTCGAGGCGCAGCAGCGCTTCGCAGCATACGAGCCGCACTCTGAGATCGGAGGGCGGCCATGGTGCAAGGCGGTAGCTTCAATTGGCGATTTGGGCGTGATGTTTCTAGAGTGAGTGATGGTGGGCTGCAGCGATATTCTGAGGTTGAAGCAAGCTTGAACGCTGAGGCGCTGATTGGGCGGAGCGGATCAGTAGTTTTGCCGATGTCGCCGAACGAGTGCTTTTCGGCAAGAACCTGAACCTGGGCGGGACCAAATCCATCTCGACAGAACCTCATCTTTAGCCCTTGCAATTGAGCGTCACGCAGAACCTCGACGGACCAACGCGGCAATTGACCAATTCTCGAGTCTCGAACCCCCCGAAATACCGACATCATGAGCTTCGTCACCCGCCGAGCGCTCTCAACGCTCATTCCCCCCAAGGTGAGAAAGAGCCCTTTCGGTTATGGGCGCAAACGCCCGGTGCTCCGATTGATTCCGTTGCTAACACCGGGTCTCCAAAAAATAGGTCGCTTCTCCCAAGGTACGCAAAACACGATGACACTATTCCCCCATGGAGCTTCGCTTTCGATCCCGACGACTTTTGCATGAAGGAGATATGACGAGGACTTTTCGTTGGCGATCGATCGATGCAGGGGAAAATTCACCATGATGGAAATCTGGCAGGCTGACCGAGTTCGAATTAACACAGGCCATTGGCGCCGCTCCTGATGCTATCCGCATGCAGCGCGTTGTCAGCTTCTACGAGAAGCTCCCCCGAGGTGCCGCCCCCGAGATCAAGGCTAAGGGCCTTCTCGGTCGATACCAGGCCAAGCACTTTGGCAAGAACCCCACTGGCAAGCGTACGGACACCCTCATTCAAGACTGGATATGAATATTGGATTCTGACTGTTGTTTTGCTATAGCCATCATTCACCTGATCGTCTTCCTTGTCAGCATCGGTTACATCCAGAACTACTACTTCCACCTTCGTAAGTATAGTATCTATGAATCAGAAGTCAGGAAGCTGTAGTTTGCTAACGGAAAACTTACCTAGGTCACCACAAGAACAATGCCCACTAAGCTTTGGTGGCCCTTAGATACCTTAGATGGATCATTGTATGAGAGGGAGCAGGGGTCGTGTACATATAAAGTCCGGAAACTTCGCGGTCGAGCACGCGCCTTGACTTCCCTATGTATCTCTAACAAGCAAGTGATGTGACATTACTATCACATTTTTGGTTATGTGCAGTTGTGGTTTCACGTAGCTGTGTTTGTAGCAGCCAGAAACTCCTAGCCGTGCGTCATGTGAGATACTCGAAATGTGAAGATTATTGGTGATGCTGTACAGTCAAGCTTTTCGGTAGTGGGCGAAGATAAATATCGCGACGAAGGCCTCTGCTGTTATCTCTAACTCGGCCTTGTGTTAGACTCCGATCTTAGTCCTCAGCTATCCTATGATCTGATACGTCGAATGGTAACTTGGTATTGGGATAATAGCAAACAGTAGTAGATGGAGTGAATCTGGAACTACTATTCAATGTTCACATGAGGCAGGTAAGCTACCTACCTAGCTGGTGTTACCTGGTACTATGGAGATGTGCTCATGACATCGTATCTACAGTTGTGGAAGATACATCACGGCAAGGTACGCCTCCTTAACGGCAGGCAACGGATGGTGTGTTGAATGATAAATATACTTTTAGCCTTACTAGAGCAACAGAACTACATTTTTTTATTAATTTTATCCTCTACAAGAATCAACGTCCAGGAATCTCGATATTGCTTTAATCGCATGGGCAATCTTATGTTCTTTTGCTGGCCATAGCACTGTGGTATGCTCTGTTACTAGAGCCTCTTTTTGCCAGTACGAGATTCACCGAATCAACTGCGCAAAGCAGTTATTACCTCTTTGCTCAAACGAATGACTGTCTGTCTTATTCTCATGCATTACAGGCCCTTCATTTGGGCAAACAAATGTATTGTAGTAATACTTGGCCCATTCACTCTCACAACCTTTCCTCTCTAGCTTCTTCACTGTTCCAAAATTAGAGTCCGGCCTCCTGATCCGTAGATTGAGTGGCCGATAGAGTCATTCGGCTGCATGATGACAGCCCAGCTTATGGAAGCCCTGGAGGATCCCCCTAAGCTCCAGTGGAGGAGGAGACACCTAGCTGAATCGCCCTGCCACTGACCGCCAGGGGTTAGGCTGTTTGATGGTATTGCTAGCCAATCCCAGCCTCCTATGTTTGTACGCTAGACCTATCCAGCCCCTGCGTGGAGTTTGGGCCTCTGAATTCTTGACATCCCTCTGAGTCTGGGCCGCCTTCCACAACACCAAACACATCAGCCGCAGTTACTCCGGGTACATCGAAACCTCACCTTACACCTCGTAACTGACACGCCTTGCGCTTTGGTGTTTTCTCCTTCTCATTAATCCCCCCCCCCCGCGACTCTCGGAACGAGCATCAGATTAACTCCTCTGCGCCTCAACGACGATCGGCCTCTTATATACGAAATACCCCTTCGCCCCTCGCCGCCAACCCTCCCTCTCCCCGCCCCGCGGTGACTTGTCGCAGCTGATCCCGATTTCGAGATACGACATCCTGTCCAGCTTCGAACGCTAGTCCGACCAGAAACCAACAAGATTTGGCGGAGAATCTCGCTAAAAGGGCTTCTTTCGCTTACCCACGAACGGCGCATTCTTACGACGTATGATGGCAACAGAGGCTGCCGGTGATAACGCTGCCGATGCCACTGCCTCTCAGAACCAGCCTGTACGTTTTATCCCCTTACATCTGGCTGTAGTATGACTCTTGGAATTACGCTTTGGCGTGGCCATCCAATTACAGCCTTTGTTTTCCCCGTTGAGCCAATAACTTTAGCCACCTGAGCTGTTGTAGCTAACCTTACTAACATACTTTCTCATGAACTTAGGCGTCCGACGCTCACAATGTCGACTCCGTCCGCTCGAATTTGAATGGCAGTGCCGGCAACGAAGACATCGAGAACAAGCACATCACCAGTGTTGAAGACCAACTTACTTCAGCCGATGTCAGTACCAGCGGAGGCTCAGATACAGAGGTATCGCGTGCAGACGGTTCAAAGAGCAAGGATGGAGACAAAGGGCATGGCCGCGCAGGCTCCACAGTCAAGAAACCCGCCACATTCAAGTCTGTCTCTGTCAATAAGACCTTTCTCGCAGCGAAGGCGACCGCCAATAGCGCTACAGCCAAAGCCACCGAGAAACAACCTACTGGCTCGAGCACTCCCCCGACAACCTCGGCGACCTTGTCTGCATCGAGACCTCGACTTATAGCGAAGACGGGCAGCAGTACTCGCGATTCATCACCTCGTTTTTCTGGTGGCGTGAATGGTGGGAAGCCAGGCAGTGCACCTGATGCAAGCGCGGTTTGGAACAAAAACCGACGTATGTGTTTAACCCCTGACTAGTCCCCTAGACGTACTAATTAAGCTTATAGCTGTACCTCCTCCTGAGCCGAAGAAGTATTCTGATGAGGAGCTTAAGAAGTATGGAATTCACATGGCTAGTCGTTTGGATGAAAATTCGAAAGAAGGGAAAGGTACATGGGCAGATATAGAAGATGATGACGATGACTGGGCCCCTGAAGCTATCACATGGGGGGATGGAACGAAGACGACCCTCCCCCATCCAGATGAGCAGCCTCTGTCGCCGTCACCACCAGCGGCCGAGAGTGGTCCCACTGTATCTAAGGGAAGTACCCTGGATAAGCCACGATCTCCAGCTCCACCTATGCCCATGAGCTCTCCATCAACGAAGTCGAGTAATCTAGCCCAGGGTAAAGGCTTGGTTTTGAAGAGTGGCTCACAGGAAAAACCAACCCTTGTCGCTAAACCCCCGGCGCCCCCAGCGCCCGTCAAATCGCCATGGGCGGCTTTACCTCCCGTCGAAAGAGCCTCACCCATGACGGAACATGCCACTCTTGCTAGGCCACCATTCAATAAGGGCATGACTCCGCCTCCGCATCCGCCTAAAGAAATCGCTGCCGATGATTTCAATCGATCCGCATGGAGGGATGGCTCGTCCCATGGGAATCGAGAACTATACAACTCCCATTCTGGCCGTTATGAACCTGTGATGGATAACCGGCGTGGCTCCATGAGGATGGAGCAGCACCCTAACAAACATCATCCATCGTTGTTACAACGGCCACCCCAGCCAGACCATCCAGCCGAGCCTTCTGGTGCGTTCCAGACGAGCAGGAATTCTCAGGAACCTCCTTTCGGCAGACGACGAGGATCATCCAACGTCAGTGGCGGAAGCGGCTCGTTTATGCAACGTATGAACAAAGGAGGCGATGGTTCTCTACCTCCCCCTGAAATAATGCTCGAGGCTCGTAGGACTTCGTTCGTGGGCTCTGTTGATAGTCCTTTGTCACCCAACCTGTTAAACTCAGCTCACGCACATGGCCCGCCACGAGGCCAGCACCAGGCCAACTGGATGCCCCCTCGTGCATCTCCTAATCCTTCCTTTGCACAACCACATCATACTGGGCCTCTCCCAGAGCAAGTTGCTGGACCGCCTCCGCCCCTTCAACCTGCTGGTGATGAGGTTGAGTATCAAAAGAAGCTTATGCGAGAACGGGTCGAGTTGGCCAGGAAGCGACGTCAGGAGGAGGAAGCTCGAGAAGAAGCTGAGCGTAGAGAACGCATCCAAAAGAAACTTGACGCTATGGGGCCTGCGCCGGAGAAGAAGACAGAAAAGAAGGACTCCACGGAGAAGCATGAAGATGCTTCGCATCCCACACATATTCAACAGCGAGATCATAGCGCTGTAGCTAGCCAGTCTCCCACACAACCGCAGCAGGACGGTGAACCTGATGCATCTGCTCCAGGAGCTCGGCACCAAGAACCAGAAGCTAGAGCAGGACATCCCCCTCAAGGCTCAGTACCAGGTGCCAGACGCGTTTCCCACAGCCAAGACGGTAAGCCCACTGAGCTTTGGGGAGCAGCTGCAGCTTCACGCCAGGACCGAGCTGTCTCGACGTGGGGTACAGGATCACAACCTGTGGCCCGCAATGTTTGGGGATCTCCTAACAATGACCGAGGCCTTGGTAATGGCACTTTTATTACGGATATCGGGCGCTTGCCCCTTGACAACAGCTCGGGTCCACAAGGAAGCAAGGGACCATCACCCATCGGCCCCCCAAATATTTCACATCAACCTTCGCAAGGCCGAACTCAGCCTCCAGCGCCTATTGGTTCTGGACCCTCGCGGTACGGCTCATCCGGCCCTCCCCCTGCGGCAGGATCCGCGGTGGCGAGTAAATGGATCAGTGCTGTTGGTGAAAACGATAAGAAATTGAGTGCTAGTAGACTGGCAGAGAGGGCTGAACGTGATCGCCAACTTGCCCAACAAGGTATGAGCCTCGAGGATGCCCAGCCAGTTATCAAGGACACCTGGCGACCAGTCCATGCTCCTGGTGATGGCACGAGGCGATCTATTAGTTCCCAAGAAGCACAGCCTGCTGGTCCCTGGAGGGGCCCTGGTGATGATGAAAATGAGGATTCCGCTCGTGTTGGGGTGGTAGGAGATGGGATTTCACCCCAGGCTGGCAAAGGGGCCAGTGGACAAGGACGCACATCAAGGTTCTTCCCCACAAGAGACTCTTATGACAGAATTGATGAAGATGAGCCACCGCGATCCAAATCACCAACCCCCCCTCCGCCTACGATGGAAGGCCACCCGGCCTATGAGGGCGATGTGATGCGTCCTCACGTGTCACTCCCCAAACCGCACCCGGTTGTGAAGCTGCCTCCATCTATGGCAGCCGCGCAACCTCCTCCAGGCCGTGTGCAGTTTGGTTGGGCTCACCCGCCAGTCTTTAGAGATGTTCCTCGCGGTCCTGTCAGCCCCAATCGCGTCTCCTCGGCAGCTGGGGAAACGTCGCAAGAGAAGTGGCAGAACCGAATTAACAGCCTGCTTGGTAGCTCAAGATCGCCACCTCAAAGGTCCATCGGTGTTGATCCGTCGAGTAAGAGCGCTTTGGATCAGGTTAACTACCATGACTCTGCAACAGTCTCTCTACCAGGAAATAGCACCCCAGCACACCCAGCACCCGTTGGCAAGGGTCGAGCGTCGCCTGTCACTAAGCCTATGGCTGAGGAGTGTTTTGAAGAACAGGAAATGGGATCACTTCCCCAGATTCGATTTCCACACAAGGCCCCCGAGGCCGCTTGGCAGCCGGCATTGGCACAAAACAAGCCTCTGCCAAAGAAGTTTGCTATTCAGCCAACTGTCATGGAGCCATACTACTTCGCTGCCGATGTAGTGGGCGGTGGCAACGCTATGAGGATTAACTTCCCCGGCATGGTCGAGCCCAGAATTGTCACTATTCCCTTCTCGGCCACTCGAGGCGGTCGAGGTTCACAAGGGCGAGCTGGCCCTAGACATCGAGGCTCTAGTTATGAGAGAAGAGGAAGCAAGCGAGATGTGTCAAGTACCCGAGGAGAGCACCCTACTACTACTACAACTTCAAGCCGAGGGAGTCGTGGTAGCTACCGTGGTCGAGGGTCTGATTGGAGCCGCGGCTCAGGTAACCCCTTGGCAGCTTAGGAAAGCAGCCCAAGCTGGTGGAGGTGACCTAAGACGCCGAGCTTCAGATCTCCCTGAAGCGATTGTACTACATAATACCAGCAGAACATCTTATGTTTACCCCTAATCTGCTGATGCGTGGGCCTTTCTTCTGCCAGTGCATATACACCCACTCTCATAAGTTATCATACCGATGCCCAGCTTCAGCATATTGCTAAAACGAGCGTCACATATAGTGCCTGCAGAGCCATATACTGCGGGCTTCTTCCTCGTGTTGGCATTTGTTTTCTCATGCATGCGCCAAGCACACAATACCTCCCCTTTCTTCTTCTACTTCTTTTCCCTTTATAACAGCTGCAGTTCTACTCCGTTCACACTTGCAGCGTACACAGCGGGTTCTGCTGTTAGTAAAAATGAGAGAATTGTTGCAAAACTGGGACCTTACGAGCTCTCCAAGAGCCATGTACAGCCCAAACCAAATGACACATGCGCCATGTTTCTCGATGACGGGGGTACGGCGTCTAAGTAACAAATACGATGACCTGCTTTGCTTTGGGTCGGGGACTACGGTCGCGATAATCGATGTGCTGGGCTTTTTTCTCCCTTATTTTTGTTCTTCCTGTATGAAGGAGCTGGATCAGATGCATCTGGAAACCAGGAACAGCCGCGGCGGACTTATGGAGAGAATCATGATATGATGATGGAAACGACGATGGTTTCTACGCATTGACCGAATCAACGAGTGCGTTACTAGGCTCTGTCAGACAGACGATGATCAATCATACAAATTACGCGAAAATGAAGTGCCATAAAGTGACTGACAACATGAAGATGGTGTCCTTCCCTATTTAATGATTTTGTAGCTTCAACTGACTTATACTCAATGCATTGATCATTTAAGTGTCGCGCATATTAATGCCTAGGTATCTATCGTATTCAACATCCTCATAAGAATATCCTTCTAAATGCCATTCATCCCATGATATACAGTCGCTCACGACAATATACACAAGCCGACAGTGTAGTATCATAAACTCCATAAACGCCCATCTTCTAAGGCGTTAGATCATTTCATGCGTATCAACCAGCCCCCAATTGAATGTACATTTTCGTATTTATTGACCAGGGATCTCCTCGACGTTGGGGTGCAGGACATAAACGACCTCGGCAGCTGAGGAGGAGCCTGCCTCGCCTTCTGTGAGGCCTTCGCCGCGGAAAGCCATGAGATAGTTTGTCTGTGATACAGGTTAGTTTAAGTGTTGAAACAATGTGAAGATATGTGCGACTTACCTTGACCATCTTCTTGAGTACCATATTGGCGAGAGCCTTTTCATGGTGGTAGTCTTCCTCGCCCTCGAGTTCATTCTCCTTCTGCTCAAGGTACCAGTTGACCAACTCCTCACCGTTGGTACCTTCACCTTTGCCATTATCGTCGTCATTAGCAACACGCCTAAGAAATATGTTGACCATCTCGATATACTTCTGATAGGTGATGGTCTGCTTCTTCTTTTCAGGCGCCACGCTGCTACGACCAGGTTGGGCATCGTCCTCCTCTTCCATAGCTGCGTCTACGTGGTCAAGGCCGGCAGCGGCATCTGCAGCACGGAGGAGAGTCTCAGCATCCTCCAGCGGCTCTTCGTCGTACACCTCGACGTCATCGTGCTCAACGGAGATGATACTTTGTCGCAGGAGGTTGTAAGCCTCAACAACCATGTCCGTGCTAATCTCCTCCACACAGTTGACCTTGGCAATAGCTTCGGAAAGACGAATCATACTCTCAAGCTGACGCACAGTGATTCGGTAAGAGTTCTTGCCAACACCTCCCTGAGCATCATCTGCACGGAGTTCCTTGTACTTCTGCACGAGAACATCCTTGGCCTCTTCAGTAAACTCGGGTCGGAAGGTCTTTGCAAAGCGGATGTATCGCTGGAGCTGCTCGGTGCTGAACTCAGGCTCGACAGCCTCGTCACGCAATTGATGGATTCCAACAATGTGTTCTGCCAAGTGGCGATCGACCTGCTCGTTGCATTCGTCGAGGACGACGAAGAAGAGATCGAAACGAGACATAATAGGTGCAGACATGTTGATGTTGGAGCGGAGAGTTGTCTTGCGGTTGTAGCGACCACCAACAGGGTTGGCAGCAGCAAGAATACTTGTTCGGGCGTTAAGAGTGGCCTGGATGCCAGCCTTTGCGATAGAGATGGTCTGCTGTTCCATGGCTTCGTGGATGGCAACCTGATCTGCAATATCCATCTTGTCAAACTCATCAATGGCACAAACACCATTGTCTGCCAGCATAAGAGCACCAGCCTCGATGGTGAACTCGCCTGTCTCTTCATCCTTGACCACTGCTGCAGTAAGACCAGCAGCAGACGAAGCCTTACCACTGGTGTAGACAGCACGGGGCGCAAAGGAACAGACATACTTCAAGAACTGAGACTTGGAGGTCGAAGGGTCACCAACAATGCAAATGTTGATGTCGCCTCGAAGCTGCATTCCCTCGGCGGTACTCTTGTGGACACCAGACATGAGCTGAAGAAGCAGACCCTTCTTGACGACCTCATGGCCATAAACCATGGGAGCAATGGACTGCACAAGGCGAGAGTAGATGTGATCACCGTGAACCATTGCTCGGAGGTCCTCAATCTCAGATGGGTTCATGGACGCCAGGACAGCAGCTTGGGCATCCTCCACAGATTGGTCTCCGTCGTTGGCCGTATTCTGCGTCAAGGCATTGACAACATCGGCAGCACCGCTAGCAGCAGATTGGCCACTTGAAGAGGTATCTGGGCTTACCATGCAGGCAAGGAAAGCGAGACGATATGTCAGGTCACGGACACCTAAAGCCTTGAGACCACTGATTCCACTTCCACCGGCATCGGCTCCTCTAGGCGCATTGCGGTCGTCTCGAATAGCAGTCGGCCGTAAACCGGGAAGGCCCAGTTGACTAACATCCGGAACAACAATCAAGGCACCTGTGAAGATACACTTCTCTCCAGCCTTTGCGCGGTCGACAATTTCACCACGCAGGATAACATCCATAGTTCGAGGCATACTACCTGTAGGGATCTCGGAACTGTTCTCCTGAATTCGTACCTTTTGCCAATCGACAAAAGTACTACGTCGGATATCAAGCTGCCAGGCCACTCGGTTTTGGCATGTCGTGTTGGGGCATTGTGTGGGTTCCGTATATCGGAATGTCTGCTCAACATTTGGCACAACGGTGCGGCAGGCCTCGCAGGTGAAGGTAGCCATGGACAACTCAGGTCGCACTTCAGAGGTTCGTGTGACTGTTCCAGAGATGGAGAGAAGCTGTCCAATGTTGGCAGCTCGGAGGGCACGCACTCTAGAGACTAGAGGCAGGTTGTAGAATGCAATAGAGAAGAGCTTGTCGGTTTGTTGATGCTCATTCTTGCGATGCGATGACTCGGACTGGCTGGCAGATCCAAGATGGCTAGCTGCAGAAGTGGTGAGGTTGCTCGAAGCGGTGGGCTGTCGATGCTCGCGGAAGTATATGGGTTCGTACTTGGCGATCATGTTGTGTAAAGCGGCGGTCAAGAAGGGGAGAAATCGGTAGTACTGGCGCATGACACCATCGGCCAAACTTCCATTTTCGTATGCAGCCAAGTGTCTATAGTCGACGTAGAATGTCGAGAGAGAATATGTGCGCATGCCTTTGATTTGGGCAACATAGTACTTGTCTGTGGTGACGGCGCTAGGTGTAGGAGCACTTGGTGTAGGAGCACTTATGGGATCTTCTGCGAAGCTATTGTTGGGGAAGAGTGGTTAGGATATGGCTGTATATATAATGAGCGGTTTAGAGGTCATATACTCACTTCTCAATGAAGGATTCGAAGTGCTCCTGAACGAGCATGCCAATCCTGTCCTCAACACGGGAGATATCTGCAGAGTTAGGGACTCTTGAGCTTCGTGGCACCTGGTCATCTGCAAAGCCATCACCCTCATCATCACTTGGTGCTCCTCCTGGATTCTCTGAAGGTGGTCCTCTGGGTCGTGATGCCGAAGAGGAGGGGAAGCCGTTATTGCGCCTAGGGGTCGCAGCAGCCCGCGAGGGGGCATCCGACATCATGAAGCCGACATCGCTCGAGGGAGTAGCCATTGTGGCGTTGGTATAGAATAGTGATCGTCTGTATGTATAGGGTATCAACAAAGAAAGGGAGTGACGATGCACGATAGTGAGCTGGTGTTTGCTTAATCAATCTTGATGATCGATTAATTGATTGTTGAATGTCGAGGGGGAGATTTCAGTCTAGTTGCCAGGGCAAAGGCAAAGCACGGGCTTAGTGTGGGGTTATCCTAGGCGTTACAGCGTATTACAGGGCGACGCGTTGCGACACGTTTTAACGCGTCGAGGGGCTATCAGCGTTACGCGACTTTAATTGATTGTCAGGGCATAAGGTAGCCAATGGCATCTCATCCCACCGTATACAGATAGATGCAATATCAAGGTGTAAGGAAGGACTCATCAATTGAGATCTGGATTCAATCCCCATTGGTTCTTGCTAATGGGGTCTATATGCTATTTCTACCTGTAGTTTGCTTTCCTTTGACATCTTCCCTCCCTTATTCGGCTGTGGTTGTGTTGATTGAATCTTCAACTTGGGTTGACTACTAGAAACAAAGCCACATAGAGCAATAGTGGAAGCAGTTTGCGATTCTCCAATATTTGGTTTCTTAACAGAGGTAACCGTGGCTATCTTTGAGTTCTATATAATTAATCAATCCTTTGCGAAAGAGACGAAGAAATTCAATCCATGCCCCGGCCTCTGGTAGCCTCCGTTCATATACATCATGGGCGAATTTTCGCAACATATAGTCAAGCAGTATAGTTGAAAACACGACAAGTGACGAAGAGAATGGTTTTATCTGTATTCATGTGACGGCTTGAGTGGCTATGGTCTATTGTTATCGAGATATTTATTGGTCTAATAAACTTCAAGTCGCACCCCATAAGAACCAAAAGACGTATTTGCTACGCACCGAAACCAAACTGGACACAAAGATCTTCCCATAGTTTAGAAAGGTTGCTGTGCTGGGCAAAAGAGTGTAGCTATATGGTCTTCCATATCTAGGTATCCCACTATTTAAGATAGGAGCAGATTTGAGTGTCCCTTCTATCGATCGTTGTTCGAGACTCCTCATGCAAGCCCGGTGAGCATACAGTTTTCATATATCTACCTTATTCGTGTAGTAGTGATATTTATTCTACTCGACAAATTCTACAGGGGGAATTATGTAGAGCTTGTAGTGGCTCCATCCCATATGCCTTGCCTCGGATAATTGTATGGATATCTATAAAAATAAATGTCCGAATGGAACATCCTACCCAGCCGCATGATCAAAACACTCCTCAAAAAACAAAACGACACCGCCATGCGAACAAGGCATCAGCTCTCCCTCTCACCTCCAACTAAAAGCCTACTACAATTACAAGTATGACAGTGCTGAATAGTAACGGTTCAAAGCCAAAGAAGTCAAAATTACCCTTTCACTATCCCAAAAGACCCCTTACAGTAGTCCAACGGTCAGCCAGACCGAAACCTAAATAAATCACGCGGTCCAGTCAGGCCCGTGGCGCTATACCATAAAGATACAAAGAATGGTCGCTGATGCACTGCAGGGAAGGGTCCTAAAATACCACATCAAACGTTTCATGCTCGAACAACAGAAATGACACAAACTCCAAGTCATGACCACACCTCCTACTCTAAATACGGCTCTATGCGTGCTTCATAACCATCCCTTTGAGATGCAACTCTTATGCAGGGACCTTGTGACACTTTCACTTTCTCGCCACCGTTCGAAACGTCCACGCGCAATCTTAATGCATGCCTCTCTCAACGCTTTACTCCACCATTATCTGACTGGCCAACGGCCATCCATATCTCAAGTCACTCAGTGCAACGGTTTATCCATTTCTCGATCTCGTATACGTCCAAAGCCATCATTCTTTGTTCTTCAAATGTAACCTCGTGGTGTCCGAGCAATCTCCCCAGGGAATGCTGTACAATAATAACGTTCCCAAGCACACTATAATCCAAAACGATTACGGCTCATCTAAAATTATGATTATCCGCTATCTAGTAGTAATTTGCCTAGAGAATGATTCTCATTCCATCTGCCAAATATACGCCAAACGCCTATCTACATAACAAGTTTGGACCTTGCCATGCTGACAACAAGTTGGGAAAATCAAGAGAGCCATACAGAGTAGGGCCATAGGAATGCACACTGAGGGTATAATGCCTATTGATCAAAGTCCAAACCAAACCAACATCCCTAGACCTGGGAAAACTCGACGTAGATAATAAAGACCCATGTAAACATCTTCCTAACATTCCTTCGTAGTACCACAGTTAGGCATTCCATTCGTATCCATAGCCCTGGCCAGGCCATCTCGTCTAATCCTGTAACCATTCAGGAAAAAGCCAACCAAAAAAAGTCTCTATGATGTAGATCCTGAGAACAAATGCAATCCCGCAAAGATAAGACAAAAAGAACAAATAGAAATAGGCGACAAGTCCATCCGATACATGACCCATGTCGACCATGGCGTCACCACGCTGACAGGCCACAGGACATGAAAAGGTAAAGAAATGCCATAATATGCCATTAGGGTAAAACAAAATGACTCGAGATTGACAAAAAAGCTCAAGCATGAAAGAATAACACCCGAACAAACCGCTGAACAAAAGACGCCTGAAAACGTCGAGCGCAGGCTCACGCATGGTGTAGTGGAGTGTAGTGTACCTAGGAGGCGTATATAATGTGGTGTGGTGAGGTGCAGCGTCGTGTGATTGGGTTGATGGCCAGTAGCCAACAGGTGATCCCTGCTTTGCGCTCGACGGATCTACCCGCCAAGTCATGGTTGGGTCTCCGACCGCTAGCTCCATCAATCCATGGCCAAGACAAGGGGGTGGTTGAATGGTACTGTAGAGTGCCGTGTTGTGACCGCATGACCATTCTCGCGCACACGCTAGAAAAAGGTTGCGGGCCAAAGAGTTGCGCTATTCCTCCAAGACAGGGCCCAGTCGTTGATATTGTTGACCTTGTTGTTGGTTGCTGTATCGTCCAAAGAAAGGCCAGGCTGGTCCAAATTGGTCATTGCGACTAGGGCAGGGTGCGGCGCATAGAGCACCACCACAGCCACCACCTGCACGTCCAATGGCGCCATCATCAACGGGATCCTCGAAACCAACATGGAGCTCATGGAGCTGAGCGGGCTGCTCTGGGGGAAGATGGTGTCTTGCTTGCGTCCTTCATTGGCGTGCGCCACAACACCTGACTCTCCCCCACGACCCTCCTCCAATGTTCACGAGGCTGCCGAATACAACCTTCGGACACAATCAAGACGCCAACACGAGATAAATGCCCGGCAGTCAGTGGTCATCCGACGATGACCTTGGCGACAGAGTGCCGCAGCCACTTCATGCTCTCGGTGCAGGCTCACCATATCCCGCTGTACTGTACACTGGCTGAGCTGCCTGTGATGTCAGGCTTGGGTAGCCTTCTGGGTATGTCGCAGGCGTGGGGTCCCATCGTGGAGGCGTTGCAGTCGGCGGATGATGGCTTAGCGGGGTGTGTAAACCGCTGGTCCCATATCCTCCATTTCGGCTGTCGTAAGTTGAAACCGCCGGCAGGGGTGTTGTGTTGATACGCAGAGGTGGTTGTTGTGGACTATGGTGGCGGAGACCGGGACTGAGTGTTCGAGACGCTGCTGTCGAGTATCCTGGTGGCGCGGTAGTGTATGGTGCCCAACTGGGCTGTGAGCCCGACAAAGATCGTGGAGATGGTATAGAGTCGTGGTGCTGAGGGAGAGAGTATTGTGTATGAGCATCAGGGTGTACTGGGCCCATGCTTTGGCCTGGAGGAGTGGGCAGAGGCGCATATGGTCCGTTGGACTGGCTCATCATGCTCGGCGGCGGTGCCACTGTGCTGCTGGGACTGACGCTGTATTTACCAATGATCTTCTTGAGTGCAGACTCAAGAATCTTCCACGGGAAAACCTTGACATCCTTCTCAATGTTGCGGGGCTTGGGGTTAGGAAAGCCCATGATGATCTTGAAGAACTCTTCGCTGTCAGGCTTAGCCTTGGACACTGTCTGAGGATGGAATCCTTCCAAGTTACGGCGGATGCGGTTCTTCTCTTCAACACTGAAGCGGTTCGGTGCCGCAACAAGTTGCTCAAGGAGATAAATAGTGTCGACCGATGTGACATAACACTCGCCCTTCTCAGCCCACCAGATACAAGAGATGCAGACACTGTTGGGTGGTCGATCGTTCACGCTTATTGACTGACAGGTGGCGTTGACGGTTGATCCCTTCTGTGTCTTACGGAAGAGGACAATCCGACGACGGTTAGCCCATTCCTCCGATGTCCAGTTCTCAGCCATAGTTTCCAGCTTGCCCCCAATCTTCAGAACCGCCTTGCCAGAATAAAGAGAGATAGGATGATAGTTTGTGTTGTTTCCAGCATTGGCGGTGATAGTGCTTGTTCGGACCAGTTGGGGAGTGCCGTTGGAATGAGATGGGGACGACATTCCCAGAGGTGTCAAAGGCGGACGCCCAACCATCGAAGCATCTAAACCTGCCAGGCCTCTTCCTGTGCTGCCCAGTGTGCTCGGGTAGGGACTCCATCCTGTCGTCGGGCGACGATGGTAGTGAGGGTCTGTGAAGCTCGAGCTTCTGTTGTAAGTGCTAATCATATCGTTGTTTGTTTGCGGGTATGTATTGGCATATTGTCCTTGTTGAGGTGGGTATTCATATGTATTTGTACCAGGCTCTGATGATAGAGGTTCAACTTTAGGTGAGGCACTCGGGTGATCAACCGTAGTGGCAGGTGCCGTGTCCTCATGCTTAGGCATCTTAGTCGACCTCGTGATGTCATCCCCCGACCCTTCGAGATACTGAAAAGTACCAACGGGAATTCGAGAAATTTCATCTCCTTGTGGCCCGTCAAGGACGAGTGACAGTGGCACATTACTGTTTGCACAGTTTGTGACCAGAAATTGAGGAGCATCCCCACTGCAAGTATAGATGAAGCCAGAGCTGTCCTGCAAATCTCGAGAAACATCTTGAACCGAACACTTTTCGGAGCCAAACACGAGAAACCATGTTGGCATTGGTGTCGAAAATGAGAATATGTCGTACTGGGAAGAAAGCTTGACATAAACTTTGGTGCCAAAGCCACCTGTCGCGGGCTGACATGATAAAATTGTTGGCGCAGGGGGCATATATGCCACAGCAGCGTTGTTGGAAGCGAAAGACTGCTGGTTTAGTTGAGCAAATTTATCAGACTGTTGCTGTGTCGGGTAGCTCTGCGTAGGATACTGTTCATATCCAGCATCTTGGTATCGTGTCACATCGTAACCAGCTGTTATATTGTTAGTGAAATTGGTTCGAAGTCATGAAAGCCTGGATTGGTCTCGGGTCAAGTGCAGTATCGACACCATTCGAACACTGCACAACTTCCCATGACGCATAGGACAAGGACTTTGGCCAGTTGACTTACCGTGCATGGAAGGCAGCTGGGCCTTGGTATAGGTTGCCATCTCTAAAAGCCTAGGAGGGGAGTCCCCTCTTGGGTCTCCCCCGTTCTCTGCTCGAGCAGCTTCTTCGTAACGAAGCGTGATCGTGTCAGGCGATTCAAGCCTGTCGTCGACTCCGACGATTATGGGCTTTTGCGGATGGTAGTCAGGCTATTGAGAATCTTGATGTCAGTGTTCAGAATCCCGAAACAATATGGAGACGAGACGTTGAAAGACAAGCAGATATCAACAGAGGGAGACAAAAGAGAAACCCCGTGCAGGCTTGTGGGCGGCGTCGAGGAACAAAAGGGATCTGTCGTGTCACGGGAGCGTTGGAACAAGATTGAAGTTGCGACTCACCTCGAAAAGCTTGTAGGGAGGACACTGGAACTTGACAGTAGACATTCAAGCAATCGAAAGGGATAACACTGGAGAAATGGTTCTTGTTCAGGGAGGCAAGTCGAGAATGTAGGTCACTTGTCTTGGATAGAAGTGGTCGCAGTCGTAGTTAAGACTAGGTCTCGACGAGGTCTTATGCTGTGGGTCTAGGTTGACCAAGACAATGATCGATATACGAGTCTTGACTCTCGGAGATTTGATCTAGCACAGGGCATGCAGTAATATGTAGCAATGATGTTGTTGAGTGCTTAGTGCTGGCGGCCAGTCTCTCCCTTGAATTGCTTTTGCGTCCTGGAGGTGGCGCTTTGAAACAGTCGAGGTAAATGGCGGGGATCCTACTGGAGAGTTGCGAGAAGCTGAGGGGGGTAACTGTGCGTTCCAATCCAGCGCAGAGACACTTGCATTCCAAGAAGGGTAGATGTTGTTGCCCTCGAGAGCAAAGGCTTCTTCGGTCGAGGGAGAATAATACTCAAGAGCTGGGGAACTGAACTCCTTGACGCAGGAAGGTCGGGCTAGACGTGCTCAGGTATGCGTGGCACTGTCCACCAGGAACACGTTTAAAAAAGAATAACAAATAAACAACCCTCTATGAAGGTGTGCAGGGTTTCGTCCTGTAGTTGACAGATGTCAACGTTAAGGGTAAGATCCTGGATAACCGGTTAGTCCGAGTACTTGGCATGAATCGAGAAGAGCGACTATGGGCTCGATTTGCCACACCTATGTCGTGCTTCAAGAAACACAAGTTAGTATCATCAAGTTCGTACCTTGCAGATTCGGTATCCCATATGCTGTCAACGGGCAAACTGAGACTAAGGGTCTAGCAAGTGTCTCCAGAATAGTTGTACAGGCTGTTCGACTGCAAGGGCGTCTGAACTTTTTGATGGTCAGTTCAGCTTCACCAACCAGTGCTTAACAATATTGCGCTTGTGGAGGACCCCGTGAGGCCATGGATCCGATCCAACTCGGCTTGGATTACAGTTGGGGCGTGGAAGGAGAGACAGACAGACGGGTAGATGGTGCAGTAAGGGCAAGCAACTGTCTTGACTTTGGGGCAGTCAAAGATTCGGCTGTGAATGTTGAAAGATGCGTTAGAGGTAGATGAGGGAGACAAAACATGGAAGAGCATTTCTTTTCGAAGGCTGGACTGTGTATGCAAGATATTTGCCCTGCATCAAGAAAAGATAGTGATGATTCAGATGCTCTTGAGCAGGTATCAAGCCGAAGGGCGGGGAGGCAAGGAAGAAGGGCGAAATAAAATCAGTAGTTAGAGCTTGTGGCTGGATGTATGTATCTATTCCATCCCTTCTTTTTTTTGCAGAAGCCAATGAAGAGGGAGGAACGCCTCTACTGGAAGCGAAATGGGGACAAGGTGCCAGGGTAAGGGAGGGAGGGAGAAAGGTGCGCCTGGATACTTTTGGCCTTGGACATCCAAGTCGAGTCTGCGAGACCCTTGTCTGGCGATCCCGCCCCCCACTCGCCTATCTCAAAAGTATCCCTCAGGCAAGGGAATAACCATGAACATTAAAGCAGCTTGTGTGCGGGAGCGATAGCGCTGAGGGTAACAGACGGGCCAGGTAATTCTCGGAGACAGACCATGGCCATGACATCTGCGGAGACTAGGAATAGACCTGGCCGTTATGCCAGATCCTCGAGTGTCTCAAAGCCTCCTGCAAGGGTGACGGCAGCGTCAACTGGTGGGGAGAGAGCATCATGGGTTCGGGAAACGGTGGAGAAGCTCGATCTGAGTCCCTTCTGTGTGCCAGGTGGTAGCTTATTCCCAGAAAGCATGACTTGAATACTTGGATATCTCTGGCAACGGCTTCATCATGTGCTACCGGGACAAAGATCTTTGCTGGTTCAGCATTTATCCACAGGCATCCCGAGGTATCCAGGGCCCATGCGATCATGGCACGTCGCGTAGAACACGACAGGCGGCAAGACGTAGACACCGCAAATCCACAGGAGTGTGGGCTATGAATACCAGGATACATACCCTTTGATCAGACACCTTGAGGTAAAGCCTGATAAAGACCTGGAGCAAAAAGGCTTGGAAATGGAATATGAGCCTAAGAGAAGGGGCATACTAGCCCCAAGTGGATTCTTCTGCTAAGCATCCAGTAAGGTACCCAAGCCCAGCTGAGGCGGACCGATAAAAAAGGAAAGGGAAGAATCCGGATTAAAAAAAAAGAACGGTTTACAACGTGCCTGAAAACGATATGAATGTGTGCGTAATGCGTGGGTGGTAGTCGAGCGGCAGACTTAGGTGTGTCGTTAGCCAGATCAGCAGTGATTGGTTGGGCTCCGAGAAGGGAATCAATAGTGGTGTGCAAGGGTGTCGGTAGTGCATTGTGCACGGCGCAGGGAGCATCAGCTGGGTATCCAGGGCAAGCCAAGATCGTTCATAAGGGCTGAAGAGCGTTGCCCAGTAATAACCATGGGACCCAAGGGAGTAAAGACTCAAGGGATTAAAAGAAAGAGGGCTCCATATCCATCTCCATCCCCATCCCAGGAGGTGCGGTCCTAACCGTACTGGGTCCGTTCCCGTCTTCCCGTCTCCATTTGTTTTCTCCTTTGTAGAAACTCCTCCATCTTTTGGGTACATTACCCCGTGCAGTTGTGGTCCAAGTTTCTCAAGCTCTTCCAGGTCGTGAGATGAGGGTATACCCGACAGGCAAGATTTGGTGTTGAAGAAAAGAAAACAGGATATGTGTAACTCACCTTCAAAAGCAAGCTCGGAAGAAAGATCTTCGGGAAGCGGGCAGCCGAAATTTAGAACACCTTCGAACGAGATTGCGATGGAGCTTGCTGTTCAGCTTAGCCTCTGACAACAATGCCCCGACGATCAGTCGTCAAAAAAGAAACAACTATGAATTGGCAGACCACCACGCATCAACCGACCGTATTCGCGTCAACGATTCAACTTTGTAGGCCACCACTTCAATCGTTATGCCAAGGTAAAGTTGTGCCAGCCTGCCAGTGTAGAGGTGCTATTATCAGCAAGCCGGGGCGGCTTGACACTTGCTTGCCGGGATGCTGGGGTTCCGCGCTGAACAAGGATTAAGCCGGACCAAAATAAGACCCCGGTCTGTTGTGTAGGATGATCAGTGATCAGTGATCGTCTTGCCGGCACTCTTCTGGGTCAAATCTGTCAACTCCAATTCAATTAGTCTCCCTTGCTTTTTGTGCACCGGCAAATAGACTCTCATTCACCATGACTGGTCTCTGAGGTAATTTTTCCGTATTCATGACATAGTGGCTTGGAGTCTCAAGAGTGTGTTAAGTAACCACACGACTGCGGATCGCTTTCGTGCAATTACACCTTACGCGAGGGGGATACAGAGCAAAGATTTAGAAGGATAAACAGTAGATGCGAAATGGCCGCTGTGTACAGGGTTCGACAAGATAACGATTGGCCCCTCTGACACTGGCATCCATTCTTTGGCAGTCAACGTTGTTGAAGCACAGAGCACGTTAAAGCGCCACTGCCGTCGACTCTTGAACAGAACTAAGTGGCAGAGGGATTTGAGTAATGACAAGGTTCTTTGATACGAGTCGAAAAGCGGGGAAGAGAACGAAACGATAACTAGAGAAGAATGATGGGATAGGCTTGTGAAGTGCAAGCCTTAAGAAACATAAACAGAAATGTGTATAAAGCGTACCTCGCGAATTCAAGACAAGCCTCGAATAAAATCACAGATGTTTCCTTTGCTCCAGAACCAAGTCTTCCTCGGTTCTCTTTCGTGATCAATTGGCACAATTATTCGCCTGTTTCTACCAATTCGAGTCCGATATGTTTAATATAATTTACCAGAGGTCGCAGAAGTGGTTCTCGCGTGGCCGAGTTTGAGGCGTAGAAACGAAGCGGAGATGCGGATCTAGTTGTCGAATTGGAACTGGTTGTTCGTACCGTTCGTCAAGTTGTCTTCTCGGGTCGACTCGAAAAGAATTTGCATCAGTTCTTCAAAGGGAGTGTCACTCATCTTATACGACCTCGTCACTTGCCGTCAACAGGGACTGATCTTGTGTACCCATTATTGCAATTTGCATATATATGCAAGCAATTGCTTAACTGATCGTACTTGTCGTTGAGATGGGCGCAATGATGCGGACAGGGATGTTCTGTGCGAGCCATGTACCCAATCAGCCAACAATACGTCTGATGCCTGCGTGACTTGCGAGTCCCGACCGTCTAATCGAGGAAGTAAAGCGGTTCAGTCTGATGTGTAGAGTAATTGTTATCAATCGCGCTGCTGCGCGAAATAGGCACGTACAATGCATAGTACCCTCCCAACTGGCTGGTACACCAGTTGCTGGGGTGTGGGTAATCGAGGATGACACTTTCTAGGGTTCGGTTGAACAGAACCTCTGGGAGAACGCCACCTCGGCTCATGAAGGGCTCAAAGACATTCAACGAGAAGTCCAAGGAAATATTGCACTGTATTTTGTGACAGACGTTTCCTCACTGTTCACAGCACGAACACCAAGAAAGTACTCGAGCAACGCGCCATGATAGGAGGGGCGGGTGTGCGATCTACACAGGGGACTGGGATTATCGTTCAGGGGTGCACCAACAGTGAGGATCGTCCATGCTTGTAGCGTCTAGTTCAACTCAGACCTACTGATTGACCAAGCGACTGGGCAAGACTAGGATGAGATCCTGCAGCATTGCCATTGGGATGCTAGCAAAAAGATGGCGCGCGGGCCGCTCGCAAGGGAGTCGCCCTACAGCATAAAGTTTTGGTGAACACGAACTAACCCAAGTATTGGATCAGCACAACCAGTCAGACGTAGCGAAGGGCTTTTGGGTGTTGTCGCAGGCTTTTCGAGGTAGCGAAGTTTGAAATTGATTAGCGTCATATTCCCTGCACCGGCCTCTCCACTACCCTTTGCAGGCTGAATCACTTCGGTCAGCCAAGAGAACTTGATAGGTCGTTTCGTAGTTTGCTTTAATCACAGCAATTGTCTGTAAATGCTAATCGTCGACCTTCTTGCTGGAAACCTTACTCTCCAGTCCAATTCACTTACAGTGAGTTGGGATGACATGGTCCAAACCTCTGGCTTGGGTTTTGACGAGATGAGGCGGTTACCCGAAGCAAATCCAGGAGGCAATTTGTTCAACACGACACTCGTGGAGGCGAAACACATCTTGTTCTTCTACCCCGCCTTGTTCCTCTGGTTTCCATACTATCGCAGTTCGCTGATTGCTTAAGCTGACCAGATGGGAGCTCACAAGGTAATGTGAGCTGCTGTCCATAAGTTCGCTTGACAGTTGTTGCACAGTGGCCTGTGAGACATCTTCAGCGACGTTTCACACATTTGCTTGCTCCAACCCGCACTTGGAATCACACGCCCAAGTCCAGTATGCTGTATGGTGGCTTTCCTCTCCAGGATTGACCAACTCTTTCTGATACAGCACGTTGGCGGGATCAGCTCAACGCGTTGAGACTTGATGTGGTGCTCAATTGAGACCATTCCGAGAACTGATGTTAGACAGCTACAGGCTGTTCCAGGTCCTCGACACGTGCATGTCTCAGTAAGCTTGGGGAGAAAAGGAACCGGTTGGACCCACGTGATGGCATCGACCAGAGCCTGTAGAGTACTAATTGTAATCGGGCAGTTCCCTCAAGTGGATATTGACTGTCGAGCAATTGGCTATGCTGACTGGTACGAACACAATCCGGTTGCCATTCCATGGGATTGAAGTACCGAACTATCAAGACGACTTTAGGTTATTTCAGAATACCAGCCGAAGCTCCAGCCGAATTCGAAACCGCCAAGCGATGACTCGCTGAGTACATGGCGTTCGTGGCTATGCCTCAAGCCCCCATTGAAGGCATGTGCGAGAGCAACAAAAGATGTTGTGTTGTGCATTTGGTCAGGGGTACTAAAACCTTGTCCTCTTCGCAGGAACTCGGACCAGTAACAGGGCCCGTGGAGACGGTATTGCGCGATAGTTGCGCATGACTCTGATCGCTTGTCGCAGTTGCTCGGTTCAAGCCGATGGAGAGATCAACAACCCCACGCAGAAGCTTGGGTAAGAAGAGCTGAGACAGGTGCACAGGGGAACATCCTGTACGATATCCTGTCGTCGGTTAGTTCAAGCTTGCTACAATGTTGAAGCTCCGTACTCAGAGGAAAAAGCAAGTGTCGGAATTGCTGCACTGTAGGCGCAGTGCGTTCCAGCCGGGACGCGTCCCGTACTGCCGTGTTCTTCGGAGAGTGCGAGGAAGCCTGGCTTACCCGCTCTCACAATTCTGAAGCAACGAATTGGACAGGATGCGTGCATCGTAGGCGGAAAGCAAGCGAGCGAGGGCTGGCACCGATGAGGTTGGTGGTTCTCTGAGATCATGCAGGCCATGTTGCACATGCATTGCACATCGCACATTACAGATCTGGCACTTTCCCTACTGTCGTCTTTTTTGCATCCTATCGCGCCGCCTCACCCTCTCTGAGCAGCGTGGTGTGGTTGTACAGGACTGCGCCCCCAGCGAGGTGCGTGCTTGTGTCGGCCAAGCTGCCAATGGGATGGCATCATTCGCGTATGACCAGCGTTGCAGGCTGGTGTCGGTTCGGGAGGCCATGAACCTCCCTGCTCTTACTCAAAGGTAGAGCTCTGAGGTGGACAACAGTTGAAGTGTACGGCGCACTGGCTTTGAGGGTGATGAACAGGGCAGGTCAAGCCTCTGCTGTAGGCTTGAACTTCGCTATCAAGGCCATTTGTGGACGCGTTTGCGACTGCCACATTCATGTCTATTACTCTTCACTTACTCGGAGCTTTGCTTCGGAGTTGAGATGTGGGATCGTACGGACGATGATGAATTTCTTTGTTGTTGTAGTTGAATAGTCACGAAGCGTATTCCTGAAGCCAAGTTGTGATGTTGGAAGGAATTGACTTTCTCCACTTTCTGCCCGTTTGCGGCCACCCAAGGCTCCTTCTTTCTCAGTTCCGGATTTCTATCGGAAGGTGTTACCTTAAAACGGACAAAGTCGTCCCTTACAATTTTTAAGCTCCTTCGATAGGAACTGTGATGTTTAAGGTTATGATTGCGGAAACATGGAACCAACACTCATAATGTGGTACTATATCACAACGAGATACTACCTACTCCATGGACTCCAACTAGTGGGATACCTGGCACAAATTACCACAGACGAGGTTGAGTAGAGAGGGAGCCCGTGCACAGAGCTTACAGTCTAGTTCTGTGCGCTGTGAACTGTGAACTGCCATTTATTATCTAGTACCAAGGCTCCTTCAGCGGTGTTGTAACCTTCGAACTATCCTGGAACTCGGAGTGTCCCTGGTCGTAAGAAACATGCAGGAAGGTGGGAATCTTCGATATTCGACAAGAAGAACCAATTAAGACTCGACTACACAGACACAAAGAACCCAAAGCCAATTGATGTTTCTACTGTCCACATTAACATCTTGTTGCTGAACCGCGGCCTGCTTGTCGAGCTACCCTGGACTTGATGCGGGATCAGGCTCGAGTCCCAATTGCGTTACCCACGCGTGCATGTGAAAGGCAATACTGTCCCAATACTGAGCTCGCACTACAGTTAATGGCGAATGACAACGGCGGTGAAACCAATTGCTCAGGAATCCGAAGCTCAACGGGATTCGATATCTTGCGTCGCAACAGCCCTGGAAAAGAACAATGTTGCTCCCCCGGACCCTGCAAAGTACCGACTGTCTCCTCATCGGTAACGCTCCACTCGAAGAGTCGGCGAAAGAAAAAGAAAAGAGAAGAAAATAAAAAAAATAAAAATGAACGAAATCTTGAACCTGAAGTACAGTAATGGAGACTCAATGTGGGAAGCGATTGGATACCCATCTTGGTCCCCTGGCCAGGTCGGCCATGCCCGGGACAACTTCATTGGTGGCACATATAAACGTACATGTAGCATCCCGTGGATGGGGCGATGATGTTCAAGATCCAGATCTGGCTCTTGTCCACCGCCCGCATTGGAGCAGATGCTCGCTACCACAATGTAAGTTATGATGCACGCCCCCCTCCCATGGTCACGCAACAGTCCTTTCTAGGTTGTACTGTACGATACGTAAAGCGTTCTGCAAGACGATGAGATTTGATGTGCTATGCTATGCTGCATACATCCGAAGGGAGTGTTTCCAGTTCGGCGTTGGCCATTCAATCTTGTTTTTAGTCTTCGGGCTCTGGACCAATCGCTAGTTGTCAGGGACAATTTTAATTGATCCCCTTGCCGACGACATGTAAGCCGCCAGTATGGGAGTCAATAGTTGTTGCGGTCTGCCATTATACCGGTAATGAGCGAATAAGACTCGAGAGTGGTCCGGTACAATGCCTCCTTGCAGCCGCCAACAAAGAGTAAGCCTGGAACGATCGCAGACCTGGGAATAACAGCTTAGTATTCCCAGGCCCCCCTCCGACCCCTAGTTCATCGGATATGCAGCCTCCCGCTTCGAGCCGGCTGAAGCCTTGAGATTGAAGGGACTCGAGCAACAATGGTCTGATCTAATTCCTCAGCTGGTTTCTGATAGCATCGGGTTATCAAGAATAGGGCCAAACCAATCCCTGCTAGACTGATAGGATCCGGCTCACAGCATCCTTAAACTGTGTTTACAGCCCAATCGTGTTTGAACCCACCGGCCTGTAAACCGGAAACGTCTACTGCAGCGTCGCTATCGATCGCCAGCCCCGAAGATAGTGTAAAGATGACACATTATTTTGATGTATCAAAAACTGCGTACATACGCAAAACAGCAGTACCAGCAAGGCGGGCTTCACGCAGAGGGTGGTGAGGCTGTTGACATGGGCTTCTTACCGTATGATGAGAAAAAGCAAGCACACCGTGAGTGATACCTACATAATGCCTGTAGTTCTCAAACACAAACATCTCCAAAATGACGTATCTAGTCGGCATATTTGGGACAAGTCATAATCTGGAGCTGCATCGTAGCGTCGGATGAGACAAATATCAAAGACCCTGTTGTTTCGATGACCTGTTCCTCGGTACCCGGATATACCTATGGATGGTCTTAAACTTGGGCGGTTGGCTGCTGAGCGTGTGGACACTATATAATTTAATACATTGGTTAGATTCCATCTATTTCACTTGCATTGTGTTATGTCGAAATTGCCGTCGAGCTATGGACGAAGATGAATTTCCGTTTCTCAGGGTATCCACCATAAGCGGTAAAGTTTAGATAGTCGTGCTGTGATGCAATATTCGCATGAAGCAGCTGAGTCCTGATAGGTCTCGCTGGTATAGTTAGCTGCATATGAAACTTAAAACATGTTTATATGATCTGATACTATGGTGTTGACCTGCTTAAGTTGTTTAAGAGATAGCGGAAGAAGAGTAAACTAGCTCAATTCCAAGTTTGTAATTGACATCATCTTGTTGATTTCAAAGAGTTGGGCCTGGTCTTAGGCCACTATGATGCATCATAAAGGCGAATACGATGATATGTAATTGGTGAGGCCAGTCAATGGCAAGTATCTAGAGCTCCTTATCAGTGCCAGGTGTTAACGAAGACGTTTCCGAATCTTGATTAGGCCGCAATAAACAACTACAGCAAGCAAGGCCAGCAGATCATGGCCAGTCCATGATCTTTGACCTTTCGGGACGTCGAATGATACGCATGCACATGTGGGTTTATCGAAAAGGTATAGAAGTTGAGGCATAAGCAAGACAAGGGTGCCCATACTCGTGGGTAGGAATACTTTTCTCTGACAAAGCATTTTCCAGACCGACTTTACACATGAGTCAAAGCACAATATATCCGTTGTTGATGATCGTAAGCCCTACTGTATGAAGCAAGCGGTCTGAGCGCACGAGCAGAAGGGATGTGCAGCAACCAGGCCCAAGGGGAAAAAAGCAAAGAGTTGCTTTCGAAAGGTCACGGCCACTCCTCACTGAGTCTTAGATGAGAGAAAAAGCAAAAAGAGGTGCAGCAAAAGAACCATGTTCAATCTGTGTATGGCCTGCATATTGCAAGGATAGACCATGGACACTGGAATGCACATTTAATAGCCCGGGTCGTGTCCGTGCGGGGATCCCGATAATTTCGCATGGCACGCCGATCTCTCCGTTGGAACTTCGGGGGGGAAGGAATCTCGAGTTAAGCCTGTTGTTGTCTCTTTTTGTTTTAATGCGCAAACAACCTATGGAACGACAAGGGCACTAGGAACTCCCACCGCACGCTACTGCTTTGGCGGCTGGTGGACAAGGCTGGGGCCGCTGGGAGCTCAGGTGAGGCGCCATGTTATCCATGGGAGAGGCCTGAGAGGCCATGTGGTCTGGTGGAGATATCACCTAGCACTTTTTAGTCTCTATCTGTGCAAGAGAAGAGAGTCTAGAGAGTGCAACGACGGGAAGGGTGCACTGACTCTATGAGGACATTACTCTTTTGAGACTCATGCATCTGCTGCTCATCCAAATTCATCAGACTAAGACCCGCCCGCGTCACGGATATATGCCCCGGAGATGATGAATGGAGAGCCGAGAGGGCCTGTATGTATTCTGCAGTCTGCACTGTATTCTTAGCGGACTTGGCCCCCATAGCCCGTCCCCCCGTGCCCGTCCCCCCGCGGCTCCTGGCGCCCTTTTCAGGTGTCTTGCCTTGTGAGCGGCATCCGCAGTCTGGTGAGACACGGGAGTGTCAACCGGGATCTTTGCTCAGATCGGGTTTTGACCAAATCACTTGCTAATCTCAGCACTAGACTAGACTTCTGAGTGAGCCAGAGTCAATTTTATACTGCCAAGTAATTAAAGCTTTGAAGCCGGCCTGGTATTCACACAGTCAAGGCCCGATGCAGTAACATGAACAAGCAAGCTTAAGCCCACACACATACAATATCTATTAGAGGTCAACCTCTCTGCATGTATTGCCACCCTGGCCATGGCCATGGCCATGCTGCACGAATGGGGCGGATGCAATGCCCGATCTGCCCTGATCTACAAAATGAGGCTGCATCATGGTCAGACTTGCATCTCTACGCGCTGCATCTCATCTCAATGGGGTCAAGTTCATTCTATCCAAAGTCTCTAGCCTCTAGGTACCCAGAAAACCTACTCCCTATGCCTACTCAAACTCCTCCAACCTAGTTTCGTCCGTACCAGGTTGGATCATGTGCATCTTTTGCCTTATGCAAACGAGAGCCTCTTTCCAAGATTAGTATCTGCAAGTATATCTTTTTACTGTGAGACATGGCGCGCTGGCGTCTATGATGCTTTCTTCTGTGATTGGGCTGATGACATATGCAACAACTCTGCTCACCGCCATCTCAACAACACAAAGGAGGGCATCCTGTCCCTTCTATGGCCTCACATATCTAGTCAAAGGGCATACATACGCACGATCACGAAATAGGTCTTTTAGGACGTCTGTTGAGGAGACTGCTTCTGAGCCTCTGATGCACATCTCATTCTTCAACCAGACGATGCTACCGCAGTCTGCGTTGAGCTTCCGAAACCAGATATTCTTGCATCTACTGCAATAGACGTGGTGGCTGCTGTTTTGTGCAGACTCTGCTCGTGAGGCACTCAATTGTACACCGCTTCAGATATCAAGAGTCTGGACCGTATATTTAGGCATGATATTCGAGGCAAGAAACGCGGAGAATGCAATACAAGTGGCGTGCATCTGTTACAGATCTTTGTAGTGCTTATTCGTCAAAGAAGATGCAGACTTGAGACCATCTTGAGGCTCTTGAGCGGTGTGATTACTTTTCTTGACGACCACATGATTGAAAATATGCTTCTCGATTCTTTGGGTTGTTATTGATTTCATCCTATACTGCAATTGTTGTTGTATCATTGAAGTGAGCTCTGCCTGGACGTACGTGGCCTCAAGCCAGGCATGTCAGTCACAACGCAACCAGCGTCACTACACTGTAAACCAGGAAAGTTGTATTGTTTTCCTCCTGTTGGAAGTGCTCAGGCTTGACTAAGAGAGACTTGTAGTCCTTCTTGGAATTGGCATGGCTGCCCCTTTGATGCCTTCTATGGTGCTATGAATATAGACGATAGCTTGAAGCAATGCACTAGGAAACTACTGCTTCTTTTTAACAGCAGACTATTAAGAGTTTGATAGATACTGTAGAACGTACGTATAACCAGTAGGACCATACCGTACTTAATATGTTCATCTCTCAAGGAAGTGCTATTTGATGCTATAGGTGAAAGGGGTAGCTAAATCATCCCCTCAGACATAAGATTTACTTGGAAGATTGAGTACTGGTATTTAGATAATTATACAATAGATGAAATGATACCTGGAATCATATTATGAGTTTCGAATATCATGCTGTGCGCTTTCCATCATCGTGAGCCTTGGTATGTTGTAGTTACATGTCCTTCCCCATGGTCACCAAGGCACTCGTATTACCCATCGAGATCTCCTCCAGGCACTAAATCCTCATAAGGATCTTATTAATACTAAGTTCATTTATGTCAAGATATGCTGGAATTGTAATGGGCAAACTATAGCTCATGATAGGAGGTAGAGACCGACTCACATGCTTGTGGAATAGGGTAGGCTCTATCACCTAAGACTGGCGAAGAGCAATGAAGGGGATGAGTATAACCGAAGTATACTACTCTTCAGGTCTGGGGGTTGTTATATCTAGACTATGTTCTTGTTCGAATCTTCTGTGTACCTGTAGTGATGGAGTGACCGTGTACTGCTGATCAATTGTACGTGAGAACTCGTCAACTCAAGGGTGCCCACTACGACAGGTAGCTTTCGAGCACATGTGGTAAGCAAGACATGGCATAGCATCACACTGGATGGAGAAAGTAAGGCTTCATCTGCCATCATATTAGACTTTTGTAAATGACTTGCGAGACAGAGTAGTTTGTGGTTCATACCATGCTATTTTGGAACCCCCCTTATATCACTGTGGGATCAAAAACCCAATAGTGCTGTTGAAAGCTACTTCCTCTTAGATGACCGTCAGGCGCAAGGCCACTGCGGATAGATCTTTAGAAATACCTGTGTAAATACCACCGTACAGTGACTATGGATCAAGCAAACGTCGAGGCTGACTCTTACGCCTGCTCTACGGACTGGGCGTAACAGTGAAGACTTTAGAGTCTAAATGCTCAACTACAGGGCTTCAGCTTGTCTCTTCCTGGAAAACGTTGTAACAAAGGAGTGTAAGAGAACCCTGAGCTGTGTTCATGGTTTAGGCCAGGAGCATATTCACCAGCAACCTCCACCTGGGCAGCGAAGGATCAATGTGGGTTAAACATATATTATAGCAAGATAAAACGTGGACTCGAATGATCTTCAATAGTTATTGCCAATGTGAGTCAATCTGCTTTGCTATTGAACTCTTTCTAAATAATAAACTGTCTTGTAGGGATAGAAGGCTGTTGCCATAGTGAACGGGACTACACTGTTATACATCATTTGAACTTGCAATTCATAAGGTTGATACGCCTCAGCCTCAGAAGAAGTGGTTTGGATATATGAGAATGAAAAGCTTCAATATATTACCTCGAGTTCTGTAGTAAGGGTTTTGTAGTCGAGTGATATAGACAACTCTTGCAGGGTTTGGTGAAATACTCTTCACCAATTTACTAAAACAACTGCAAATTCGACGACGAGTCACTTGACTAGACGACCTGATGCTCCAGAGGCATTTACCGGATTTCGACAGGAGTCTTACCATAACAGTGGTGTCAAGAAGCGTCGACTGAGTCAAGGAAAGGCCTTTTCTCGAGGTCATGCAACATGGAACCTCTTACGGGCTGATGGAGATGGTTCGCCTATCTTGGTAACACATGTATTCACCATTCGTCAAATTCCTTCGACCATGGGACAGAGCCATTGGTTAGAAGAAATGGCCATGAAACAAGGAGTAAGAGATCCCGCCATTTGCGGTTTGGCCAAGGACTTTCCTGATGCGTGCGATGCCGAAGATATATAAATGGCCTAGATCATGAATTACAACAACTACTAGAGAACTATGAACGAAAAGACTTGAGCATCATAGAAATGTAATCCTTATTCAAGGGAGTATAGAGTCTTCGCATTTTAGGAACCTTGCCGAGTTTTATGCTGATAGTTTTGAGATGGAGAGCTTCAATTTGTCGCTGCTTGCTATAGTTCGATGAAAGGCCTTCATCGCGCTCATCCCTAGGGTTGGTTATAAACTAGCCGACGTGTAGGTGCAAGTCAGTGGCTGAGATTCAACAACATGAACTCGAAGCCCTCTACGATAATCTCAAACTTGGCATATTGATACTCACAATCAGCGGATGTGATACTGAGGTCAGTCAATTGGATGACTCTGTCACGATTGAGAGTCTGATACCACGATGCCATCCGACAACCAAAGATCAAGCGATCAAGAGAGTAATCATGCCATTGACGAACGATACAACATCAAGAGAAGTAACAGAGTCAAAGAAGATGACGTGGGAATATTCCACCAACGTTCTGCATTGGAAAGGAAAAGACAACTTGTCAACTCGCAAACAATGCATTTACATGTCAACTCGCTATTTGCAACAACTATAGAATCGTTTCAAACAGCCATATTTCCCTCAATATTATCATGTCATATTGTACTCTAAGGTATCGTCCGACTCGGCGATGTAGTCGAGTGCCGTGCCGTGCCTTGCCGAGACTAAGCCCTGAACCACTACCGCGAGCTAGATAATTACACCGTCAACAATTGGCTGGATAAAGAGCTACTCGAGCCGGCATTACACCTCCGACGCAGTAATAAAGTTTGATGGTGGACCGTTGACATGTTTATTCTCTCATGGCCGGTTAAAAGCCGCAGTCAGCACACGTATGATGATCCCCCCACCACGAAGGCGAAGTATTCACATGTTAGAGCTTCGTGCCTGTATTTTGCTCAATTTATTAGGTCTATGAGAGTCTAGGAGAAGCTCTTGGGTACAGTAGCAATTGACTAGAAATAAGTTGTGAGCCAATTGGTCTCCGGGTCGTGTGTGTTCTCATGATACGTGATGTGATGTAATGTGACATGATATGATGAAGACTACCCATCATCTTCAACCCCTCCCAAGACGACATCATAGCTCGACAAAAGACCCCCACATCCCATCAGTGTAGGTAATACTCGGCATTGTATTCCGTTGGCCAGCGTCGGCCGCTGTGACTCCATCATGATATCAACGAGCTGCCTTTTTACCCCTCATCTGCGGACATAAAAAGGCCATTGCCATTGACATCCAAACATCTCTTCTTCTTTCTCTTCTTCATCAACTCGAATCAATCAACTATTCAAAAGACCCCAAGGTTTGTATCATGTAACTCTCCCCAAGTTCTGGTCTGACACATGTCACATGCTAGATATCTTCACTCTCCAACCTGTACGGCTTTCCTTGGAGGACTAGCAGCCATGGAGCCTTTCAGTGGTAGTTTTGTCCAGACCTGAGTTGGTGGGACCTCTTCAGGTAAAGTATCATGCATGAGCCGGTGCCCAATCCTCTCCCCTTCTCATCCATCTCCAGCTTGAGCATATCACCATCATGGATGATATACTCAATGCTGGTTGTGGTTGGGAAGAAGGGGGGATTGTGGCTGAGATTATACGGCAAAACTTGATCTGGATAATACCAGCGAAAGGATCATGTCCTCCCCCCTATTAACCACCAAAATCCCTAACAAACATAGGCACCAACATGTCTCCCCCTGCTGCTGTATCCCCTCCCTCCCGCTCTGCTGAGCTCGCCATGTCCGGCACCAAGCTCCCCATCCACGCGAGCAAGAACATCAACAACACGACCGTCGATGAGATGCTCGGCCAGTGGGATGACTTCAAGTTCGCCCCCATCCGCGAGAGCCAGGTCTCGCGTGCCATGACCCGCCGCTACTTCAAGGACCTCGACACCTACGCCGAGTCCGACATCGTCATCATCGGTGCCGGTTCCTGCGGTCTGAGTGCTGCGTACATCCTCGGCAAGAAGCGCCCTGATCTCAAGATCGCCATCATCGAGGCTTCTGTGTCTCCTGGTGGCGGTGCGTGGCTCGGCGGCCAGCTCTTCTCTGCCATGATCATGCGCAAGCCTGCTGATGCTTTCCTCCGCGAGGTTGGTGTTCCCTACGAGGACGAGGGCAACTACGTCGTTGTCAAGCACGCAGCTCTCTTCACCTCAACCATCATGTCCAAGGTTCTGCAGATGCCCAACATCAAGCTCTTCAACGCTACCTGCGTTGAGGACCTGATCACTCGCCCTTCAGAGGAGGGAATTCGCATTGCTGGTGTTGTCACCAACTGGACTCTTGTTTCCATGCACCACGACGACCAGTCCTGCATGGACCCTAACACCATCAATGCTCCCTTGATCATCTCAACCACTGGCCATGATGGCCCCATGGGAGCATTCTGCGTCAAGCGTCTCGTTAGTATGCAGCGCATTGAGAAGCTTGGTGGTATGCGTGGCCTTGACATGAACCTCGCCGAGGACGCCATTGTCAAGGGTACTCGTGAAATTGTACCTGGTCTGATCGTGGGTGGAATGGAACTTTCTGAGGTCGACGGCGCCAACCGCATGGGTATGTTCTCACATGATTCCATATGTATTGTTTTGTCTAACATATACAAGGTCCTACCTTTGGTGCTATGGCCCTGAGCGGTCTCAAGGCTGCCGAGGAAGCCCTCAAGATCTTTGACACCCGCAAGAAGCAGAACGATCTGTAAGCGTGGTTGAGGAAAGACGGATAAACATGGAATACAGAACATCTGTGTTCAAGATCAAGACCTTGTCTCTCATTCAGGCATGAAATTTTGTCACTCATTTGGATTGGTGATGGTATTATGGGCAAATTGAATAAATGAACGAATGCTTTCTCTGTCTCACAAGACCATAGTCCCTTGCAATTCGTGAACATGATTCTCTAAATCGCATTCATCATTGCTTCACATACTCGGCACTCAACCCTTCGCATGTCATGAATAACTCATCAACTGTCATTTCTTCTCCGAGATCTCCTGCGTCTCATCCTTCTTAGTTGGAGGAAACTTCATCCCTCTATTAACATCATTCGGCTCCGCACTCCAGCCCCAACCTCCAAGTCCTTCACCCATAGCGGCCCCCGAGAGTCCAGCAGCTGGCCCGATTGTAGCACGCCCCGCGAGCTGGTTCCTCCCAACGCCCGGTTGAGTATCCGCCCACGCATTGAGCTCTTCGCGAGTCTTGCCCGTGTACTTTTGAATGTCTTCGTCGCTGAGCGGGACGCTCTTCTTGCTATCTCTGAAACGACTGAATAAGGACTTCTTCTGGGGTTTCTCTGGGGTTGACTTGTCCATGTTGTTTGACCTGAGAATCGATGTAGGAATTGTTTCGTTGTGTGTTTAGTGAGTGAAATGTAACAGAATAGCTCCGACAGGTAGGCAGTGAGTCTATGGCATATTTATCTCTGGAATGGTTGTTGGGAGCTGAATGTCGAAGCTGAAAACTTGACGTCACGAGGCACAATGTCTCTACACAAACTGGGCGAGAACCAGCCACACGAATCCTTCACTAGGTGTGCCGAATAAGCCGAACAAGCCAGGATAATACGGAATAGAAGGATTGTACATTAATTATACACAGGTGCTGTCGACAGGTGACAGGGTTCGTTAAACGGCAGCTAATCTTGATTCGTATAAGTCAATATATCAAAAGTCACGGTGTTGGAGTAAGGCTGATCGATCGCTCATTAAAGGCAAATTTGAAACATCGACACTCAAATTATAGTGTTGTAAAAATACCTGACACAATATCAATCTCGATCATTCTACCGGCCTCTACTTGAGATACTCCTTCGCCTTTACCCTCTCACAAATCTTCTTCAGAACATCCCCCGCCCACTCATAATCCTCCATGTCCAGATACACCTGCGCACTAATCCTGATCCAGAACCGCTCACCGTGCAGAAACAGTGACATAAACGTCTTATAGTCGCTGATCAGCGTGTTTAAAATCCACTGGAACGCCGTCTGTGTCTCCTCCTGCGAGATCACAACCTCTCCATCCTCGCCCTGGCCCTGGACGCTCCAGATAGGCAGCGCAATGTTGGCCATGCCGCAGTTGCGCATCGTCCCCGTGCTGTTCTCCATGTACGTCGTCCCGAGCTTCTTTGCCACGGCGGCGCTGCCCTTCTTGTTTAGATCCCAGAGGTACGACAGGATGGCTTCTTCGCCGCCGAGGACCTCCTCGCGCCATTTGATGGCGTCCTTGACGCAGAGGTAGGGCGAGTTGTCCAGCGTGCCGGTGAACTCGAACTTCGTGACAAAGGCAGACTTGGAGCTTGGGGGTAGTGGCGTGGTGCGCTTCACCAGCTTGGGTTGGTAGCCGTGGCTGGTCGCCAGTGTCGTGGGGAGAAGGGACTGGTTGCGCTGGGGCACGTAGAAGACGGCGCAGCCGCGCGGGACATGAAGCCATTTGTGGCAGTTCGACACGAAGAAATCTGGATCAGCGGCGGTGAGATCTAGCTTCACCATACCAACACCCTGAGCACCATCGACCATGCTGATAACATTAAGGCGGCGACAGGTCTTGATCATCTCCTCCCAAGGAAAGACAACCCCCGGACGAGAAGAGACAACATCAAACGTGCAGATACGGGCTCGTTTTCCCTCAGACTCGATCTTCTTGACAGTGTCTTCAAACCTCTTGAGGATCTCATCGTCGTCGAGAGGATACGTGATCTCGATCTCGCGATGAGTCACATTGCCATCGTAGTAGTCGACAAGATAGTCTGCGACCTTGCCGCAAGCTTCGTAGATGGTTGAGAAGCTGATGATAACGTCCTTGCCGTCATCGTTCCATTTTATGTTCCGGAAAACTGTGTTTACACCAACGGTAGCGTTGGGGACAAAAACAACACCCTCCACTGGGGCGTTGAGAAGTTTGGCGACAGCAACGCGACTCTCGTCGAGCAGCTTGGGGTATTCATAGCGAATGAACGGATCAGGACGAGACTCGCTAGGTACAGTTAGATACAAAGGCCTTGCTGTGGATTTGAAGCCATTGACTCACCTTGCGTCCTGATACTCGCGGAATTTCTCCTTGATAGCTTTTGGATATGTACCAAAAGAACCTATAAGTTAACCCATGTTAGCTCAAGCCATTGCCCAATCAGACAATCGCATACCGTGGTTGAGATTCCTCCATTCCGGGTCAAACATAAACTCCTTCTTCATAGAGCTTCCAAAGACCGAAGCATCAGTCTTGCCCCGCACAGGAAGCTCCTGGGAAAAGCTTTGTCCAACAGAACCCATGATGATGTATGTTTATTTTGTGGTAGTCAACAACTGGTTGATTGTCGAATAGTCTGATGCTCCCATATAAAGTGTTTCTCAGCGATCTCTTATATAGATTCCCAGCCGCTTTTGGTGAGTCAAATGATACTCTAGTACGACTTTGATACCCCACATCCTCAACGTCAACGACGCCCTTAAATGTACACCAATCCAATACTCTTGTCCAAACCGAGGCTGAAGGCCGGGAGTACCCGCAGAAGGCCGTGGGGGACGGCTTTCCTTGGCGGGCGACAAGAGTCACAGACACTTATGGAGTACGAGGTCTATCAAATTGGGATATTTCGAGCTGAAGCAGGGGTCTTTATCATGAAAGAGTCACCTTGGCACGTCCCGGTCGCGGAGACTAACGTTGAGTAATCAGACAGTTTGTGAGTAGGTAAAAAGAAATGCACATTTCATTTAATCCGTGTAGTAAGTTAGAATACTACTTAGCCTGTATGCCCATCTCCCAAACGCCCTATCATGAATGCTCTCAGGGATCTAAGCCCTCGAGTTTCCCGCGTGTCAGCGGTCATTGGTGTATAAACCTGCGAATTGGTTTGTCGTTCGTCATAATCAGAGAAATCCCATTTATGTACTCGGTGGCTAGCTCTTAGCAACGAGTCTGACTCCTCCGGTGCTACCTCATTTGTTTGTCAACCGTGCCGATGAACGCGTCTGTACTCCTCTATTCGGAGGTATAATATAGTCCTTAACCACCATCTCGCGCGGGGGACCCTGGCTCAGTGCGGACAAAGCCAGCGCTGCTTCCGCCTCTTCCTGGGGGTAATTGCGCTTAACAATACAGTTGACAGGACCCTTTAAAGCATGCCACAAATCATTCGACTTTTCTGGCGGGAACATCGGTGCGGGACTTGAAGCAAAATCTCTCAGATGTGCGGGACTTGAAGCAAAATCTCTCAGATGTGCGGGAGCCGCCCGGCTGCGCGTGTTATGCGAAATCGGTCTTAGTGTGTCTGCGGAGTGCATGACAGGCGAGATAGATTGTAGCTGTCCGCTCTTTGAATACGGTTTCGGGGTATCGGGAGCTCGAGGTTCCATTGTTGCCAGTCGAGTAAATTGCGGGATATTGTTGGGACTCGGTGGCTGCGGCTTCAGAGGTGGTAACTGGAGAGACCCTTCTGGGTATGCGCTTTTCTGGGCCGATTGGCGTTTACTGCCAACTGAGGGCAGCGGTACCTCTACGCCATCAATTCTCTTGCGTTTACGTAGTCTTGCCCCTGATTTCACAGCATCCAGAATTGAGCTTTCGCTGAGCAAGGGTCTTTCTGGGGTAGCCATATGACTGAAAGGCGGAGTATGATCCTCAGTCCCGACAGGTTTGATGGCTTCGGCACTGCGTAGCGTTCGCCCGTGGTTTGGATTTAGTGTTGAGGGAGGCTTCTTAGACTGTTCCATAACACCAGGCGCAGACTTGCGTGAACGTCTAGCCCGGGTTCTTATCACATCAGGCTTGCGCTGAGGAATATCCACCGGCCCATCCAAAGTTGGGAGTATTTCTGTCGACGCAGCAACGATAGCTTGCGACGCCAGTGCTGTTGCTTCAATGGGGTCAAACCCAGTTATCCTGTGCAGATGCTTCATTATCTTCGGAACCCAGTACGCTGCTGCAGCTTTTGTGTCGCGAAGAGCAACTGGATAAGCTGCAACTGGACGCTTTCCTTCCTGATTTGCGACTTCGTCAGCAAGACCACCAGACTCCCGCTTCTTCTTAAGTTTGGGAGGTTCAGGTGTCTGCCACAACTTGGGTATCTTGTCTTGCAGATCAGACACCCAAGCATCACAATCCCACTCAACCCAATAGTCGATGACATCACCCCAAGAGCTCTCAGGGGGCTTGGTGTAGTTGACAAAGACAACTTTCCCGCCTTTCGCGTGAACTGCCTTTGCGAATTCTCTGACCATGACTTTCAAGCCATGAACCCGTAAGCTAGTGCCGAGAATGAGCAGAAGATCTGGGCACAGAGCCAAGTCATGCGTCACAATTGGGCTAATCAGATGTGCATTGGGGTGTTCTTCGCCGTAAAGAACAATATCCGGTCTCAACTTGCCGACACCCAATGCTCGTTTTCCTTTTTCTTCCCGAGCAACTGTAGCACCTACGCAATGAGGGCACTCAGGCTGCTGGCCTGACATTGTTTCGAGCTGGCGGCCATCATCATCCCATGAGCATAAACGACCGCAGAGGAAACATCGAAGCAGCTCTAATGAGCCATGAAGGAAAACGCACTCCACACCTGATTTTGGAAGTTCACGGCGTAGGTTCCTCACTGTTGTTTGGGGGTCGTCTGTTGCGCATAATTCGGACTCAGCTTGAGACAAAGGCATTGTTGTGTCTGCTCTCGACACACTAGACTGGGATTGCTGGCTGGCCTCGTTGTCGGATGACTGCTGCGATTTATCTGAAGAGTTCATGTCGGTCATGGCATTGACTTCGTCGACCATCCTGTTGAGCTGATTGATGTTGGCAGTTGATTTTCGTGAAAAGCGACCACGGCTACCAGGCCCTTCGTTCAAACATGTCGACAGCCCGACCTTTTCCTCGATCTGATCAATGTTCTGCGTATAGCAGCGCACAAGCTTGCCACGATCTCTCAAATGGCTGATAAATTTATGTGAGCTCGTGGGCTCCACGTCTCTGACCTTTTGGCGTAGTGTGGTCGCAAATGTGTAGAACACAGATGTTCTGAGAGGGTCGGACCATATTGACGCGTCAAACATATCCTTCCCTTTCATGTTAGGCAGTGTATTCTTTCCATTGCCAAAACTCGCTTGCGACAAGCTGATTGGGTTTGAGGGCGGGGTATCGTCAACTTCAGATGGTGACGTGCTGCTTCGAGAGCTGGGATCGTCTTCAAGAGACGTGTTGGTATTGGAGAACGGCTCAAATAAAACAGGTGGCGGAGATGATAGAGGTGATGAGCTTGGCGGAATGGTAGAATTGTTCAGGTGGCTGCGTCGCGTCCTTTGGAAGATCGAGGGTGGTGAGATATTCGAATCCTCGGGCGGAGGTGAAGATAGAGGGGAAGTGGGTGGTTGAGCCACGGTTATTGTTGAACGTGTCGTTCTAGGATTGATCAATGGCGTCTCGTCCGGGACGTCCTGCTTCTCCTCGTCTTCCGGGTCGCCTTCAACCTGAATTGTGTCTGCGATTTCCTCATGCTCCGGTTCCGGCTCCGGCTCCGTGTCTTCCAGCTGAACTTCAATTTCGTCTTTCATGTCGCCGTTATCTTCTTCCAACTTATGAGCAGCATCAGGCGATAATCTTCTCCTCTTCGTTGCACGGCCAGTGTCCAAGTCGGTAGGTTTGTCGTCGCTCGAACCATCGGGCAGACGCGCCTGCTGTGCTGCCGCGTCGAACTGAGCATGGATCAACGAGTACAGACCGTTTTCGGAACGAAAGTCCTGAGCCAATTAGTTACCATGCCGATAATTGCGTTGATCAGAATCACTCCGGAACGCAAAGTGGCAAGCGCAGGAGTAATGTCAAAAAGCTTACAGGAATGCCCGAATTCGTGCTGATTCCGGCACCAGTCACGACGATGACCTTACGCGCTTTGAGCAGCCCATTGGCGATTTCCGTCAGGTCATCCTGGGACTCGGGAGAAACGTGTGTGGTCGGCATATTCGGCGAGAGTGAGGAAAGAAAGTCGGCCGCGTCGCGATATAACAGAAGGCGAGTCTCTGCGGTCGCGTGAGGCCGACGGCGATGTTCGCGAGTTTACAATACGGATGATCGAGTACAGGCTATCGTCATTGTGGTGTGGGCGTTGTTCGTCGAGAAGCGTAGGTTTGGGAGGCCGTTTATGGTGTGAGGTTGAAGGTTCACGCAAGGCTGTGGCGGGCAAGCGGTGGTTTGGAGTAAGAGTTAGAGGTCCGGAGCTGCGGTCGCGAAGCGGGAGAGGACCGAGCGAGTAGGTATTTGATTTGACGGCCAGCGAGTGGATAATAACAATAGCAATTCAAGGTCGTAAGAGTTGGGAAGGATATCTTAATGCCACTTTCTTCCAAATGTGAGTGTTTTGGGGCAAAAGATAAAAAGTAACCAAGAATAGATACAAGAACGCGCCCGAGTATCGACCCTCAAGCCCAAGTGCCCGCTCCTATTATGAGACGCGCTTTTCAGAGGTTGGAGAAACAGACGGGGGATTTAATGGGAGGACCAGCCCAATGGAGGCGCGGGAGGAGACGCCGGACCGCTAACTGCCCGCTGAGGCTGCTGGAACCCCGCTATTTTTGATGGATGCTTGCAGCATTAATTAACTTGACTTATTGTAAACCTTCAAAACACGCAACAGAGCAACTGAGACACGCGATTAATCTACTCATGTTATATTATTGACAATCTATTAAAATATGTTGCTCAGAATACAAAGACGACTAATCAGTGTCTAGGCTGGTACTCAAATGGCCACCAGGACGTCAAATAGCTTCTGGAAATCAGATGGAATTCCAAGCCCTGTAATCGCATCCCAGCCCTTGGATGCCGGCCAGCCTCCAGGGCTGCCACCTTTTCTGAAATCGCACGATCGGCTGTCTCCCTTGACCGCGTCCTGAAGCACAGCCTGCACCTCCTCTGAATAGAGAGCCTCGTTGATCCAACCCAGCACATCTTTGCCCTTGCGCACGCGCGCGTCGTTGATCAGCGCGATCATGGCCGCAACTACAGGCGTGCTGGCGCTGGTGCCTCGAAGACCTGCTGACTGTCCTTTGATACGGGTGATGAAGTTGGTAGCCACGACAGACATGTCAGGCACTCCTCGGTTGCTGGCGTTGTAGTAGCCATCGAGATGGCCGTCGAGCGCCTTGACGTAGCTCTTGATAGAGGCATCCTGCCACTTCTCACGGGGGAAGTACTGCGAGAAACCACCGCCACTGAACTCAGCGCCCTCAGGTGGGTCTGTCGCGGTCGTTACGCCGCCGATGCTTGTGACCCATGGGCAAGTCGCGGGAAAGACAGCCATAGCAACATCCTTGTTGCTGCCGTCGACAGTGTGGCAGCTTGAATTGCTTGATCCCTTAGCACCTCCGTCACCTGAAGCTGCCAGGATAGTTGTACCGCGAGCCGTCAAAAGTCCGAACAGAGAGCAGACACGCTCGGCGTACTTGCGGGGGACCGAAACCTCGTTGTCACCATAAGAAACAGATAGCACATGGGGAACCTCATCATCGGAGAGATCAAGAAGGTAGTCGAGGAACTCGAGGTAGGGTTCGTTATCGTTGTACTCCTCAGGCAGTTCCTCGCCATCGTCGTCCAGCGTAGGGCCACGGCCATCAGCAAGGTAGTAAGTGATGTTGGTGGGATAGCCAAGTGCCATAGCATACTGAACATCGAGAGCCGCCTCGTTTCCTGCATCGAAAAGCTTTTGTGAGTTCTTGGCACCGTTGATCAACTGGACCGAGAAGTTATAACGAGCTTGATAGAGTGGCTTTGCGTAAATCCTGAGGAAATCGTTGCTGTCCTCATAGTTGGCGTTCTCTCCCAGGAAACCAGCAATGCCAAAGCGGATAGAGGAGCTGCCGTTGTAGGCGGGATAGCTGATATTGTACAGGTCATGGAGGCAATCGGGCGTGACGCCCCTGCTGCAAGCAACGGCACGCTTCTCCTGATGTGAGTCTTCGGGCTGACTTGGTGTAAAGTCTGGTTCGAGGGTGGTGAGTTCCTTCGTGGGTCTCATGAAGTTGGCGATTGGGTGGATGAAGCTGATGGCATCGGCCACAGATTCGGGCACAGAGTACTGTCTTGTTCGAAGAACAGGCGTTTGGTCTTGAAACTGATAAAAGCCAATTTCAGTGTCGAGAAGATCCTGGGCTGCTTTGACAGTTGTTTTGACGTGGATCCAGTCCTTGTCCGGTGTCGCCTTTGCTGCTACACCTTTGCTCTTGAGCCAGGCCAGTACCTGATCGACATCTTGCTGGTCTGGATCTCGCAGGGCGAGGGCCTCCTTCTGGCTCAGGTGACGCTGGATGTACTTCCCAGATGTAATATCGCGTCTCCGTAGTCCTGTCTTGAGGTTTGCGATATCGGGTTGTCGCAGAGCGATAGAGAGTCGCAGCGCATGGCTAAATTCGGCTGTCTTGTCGATCTTTTCCCATCCATTGGGAAGGACGGGAGTATCTTCGATCTGGATGGATTTGGTAGTACCGAGGCTAGCCAGGGCCAAGGCTGTGAGAAGTATCTTGGATATCATGGCTACACAGACCAGTGTGTAAGTAAATATCGAACTGAATAGGCACTACGCAAAGTTTTGAGACCTGGCGGCAATGTTTATATTTATGCTACTAGATACTCCACAGCCCAAGGGGGATCGACTCAGACCATGCCGTCATATCAACGGGGTGAAGTAGCTAAAAATGGCGGACTTGAAACCTTCATCTCGCGCAATAAAGCGGGTTTAAAGGGAGGCCTTTTTTTTCCTTCTCGTGTTGATGGTTGCACATCACAATCTGGAGCACAGTAACAGACCAAAACACAGCATCTGAGTCGCGGGATTGGGTGATGGAGAAAGAGGAAAAGTGGAAATAACGTTAACCGAGCGCCGGGCAAACGTAAAAAACAAACTTTGTCAACCAGTCAGTCGCGTACGCCGAAGACAACGTCTGTCCAGTCATTTCCGTCGGTTGAGGTTTGGTATTGCTCTTGTTTCGAGTAAAATGATGGGATTTAATGGATCTTTTAGATGGACGAAAGTTAATGCCGGCGGGCTAACGGTATGCGGCGTTAGTTTCGCTGCGGGCGACACGTGACTAGCCATTTGATTTTGATTTTTGCTGTTCCTGCTTGAGCACACCCTTTCGCTGAGGTTCGACGGATCGAAGAAATACCTAATTGATGATTTATCACTTTAAAATATAATATTGCATACATCTTACTGTGGTATCTCTAATGTTACATTTTGTTAGCATCTTGTCAAATACTGTATTAGTCTTGATTATAGCTGAAGAACTTCATATTCTTGCTGTACCCACAGACCCTTGAGCCAAGGAGCCAAGATGGACCGATCAACTCCCCGCAGCACAACACCACCTCGGCTGCTTTCCTATGATGTTACCATTAACACAGAAAACTGAAGTGGGCTACAGTTACGCATTACACATGGACATCCCGCGGAAGAACCACCTCGTGCTCGAGTTCGGGCTTAGTAGTCTCACAAACTCCGAGCCTTGAACCTCACCCTCTTTGATTAACCAGTGACACACAGAGCACTAATGCACCTACGAAGGGCCGGCTGAGCTATCCGCTTTGATCTGACCCAGATGCCAGAATATTTCAAAAAGCCTGACAGGGCGAGGCGATTCTTCTTCTACAAGCCAAGCCCACGGACGCACGATAGACTCCGCTTCTCTTCGCCTCCCCAATTTTCCACCGCCAAGTTACGGGTTCAACAAGCTGTGATTTGCTCTCTGTCTCTGTGACAGGACTGCAATTCGTTCCTTCGAATCAACTAGCACCGACCCCGTTTGTGCGCAGGCAAATCCCACCAACCAATTTTCCACAGACTCTCCACCACGCTGCAGGATTTCTCAACTCTCGCGCTCCACAGCCGACGGTCCGAAGGGGTCATGACGACGACCCGAAGACGCTAACAATTCTTTTGTCGAGCTGTGTTTCGTTGTATTGGCCAACAAGTCTCTTCATCCTGGCACCGGGCGTCGTCGTGGGGTGCACAATTGGTCAAGGAAACTGCTAACTATACCGCAACTATGCCTGGCATGCAAGCGTGCGTGGGAGAAGACACGGTCTACAGCTTCAGGCCAATCATGATGGCTTCACCCCGTGCCTCAAGACCCGTCCCGTGCTTCAAGGGACTTGGGTCGTTAAGCTGGCCCGTTAAACCTATGATGTGGATGTAATCAATACCTCCGCTGCTGACCCAGAGAAGCGTGGCTGCGTGGGTGCAGGGCCAGCGGGGTTTTGCCTGGGTTGACTCGTCTCGAGAATATTGTATCCTTTAAAAACTTGGACCCATTCTCATACTCTCGACTGAACTTTTCTTGTTTCCTTTCTCTCTTCTTCCAAGTAGCTCCTCTGTCTGTATATCTCTACCATATACTCTATACTCCTAGTTGCCTCTTTAGGACTTACCACATCAACTCATTGTGCCAACCCTCGTGGGTTACCTTACCTTTCACCATGACCGGCTCTGAATACCTCAATGTCTTCAAGGGCCCTGACTCGGTTCGCAACTATTTCGATCCTGAGCAATCACCACCGTTGCCTCTTGTTGAGATTCCTGACAGCCTCAACCCTTACCGTCAAGATGGCGTTCGCATCTATGCCAAGATGATGACCATGCATCCCGCCACCAATGTCAAAGTGATGCCAGGTTAGTCTTGCAGCCAGCAGTAGCCTTGGATATTAAACTGATTCTCAAACTCTGTAGCTATGAACTTGCTGGAAAATGGTGTGCAGCCTGGTAAGACCAAGACTATCGTCGAGAGCAGCTCCGGTTCTACTGTTATTTCTATGGCTATGGTCGCCCGTGCTTTCCACGGTATTGACGACGTGCACGCCTATCTTAGCAACAAAACAAGTGAGACAAAGTTGCGTATGATGCAGTTCTTCGGTCTTAACGTGTGAGCAATCCAACAATCTTAATGCCATACAAACCGTTTACTAACAGCTGAAAAGCACTTTGTTCGGTGGACCAGCTCAACCTACACCTGTTGACGAGAGAGGAGGCATCAGATCCGCAGCTCGTAAAGACGCAGAGTCAGAGTCTGTGTGTAGTCCTAACCAATACATCAACGACGATGTAAGCTTCTCACTTTTGTTTTTCCTGTGACTACAGATGCTAACAGAATGGCAGAACTGGAAGTCTCATGTACGATGGACAGGCCCTCAAATCCACCGCCAACTCCCCGAGATTAACGTGATAGCTGCGTCTATGGGAACTTCTGGTAAGTCTTGGTCTTGTTGATTATGGTCATCAGCTAACCTGCTCCAGGTACAATGACCGGCCTGGGCACCTACTTCAAGCAAGCCAAGCCTTCTGTGTACAGAATTGCGTATGTGAAACACTCTAGGCTGTCGTGAATATATACTGATGATCATAGCGTATGCACCAACGCCGGAGAGCGTGTGCCCGGTCCCCGCGAGTACTCGCTGATGGAAGAGGTCAAATTCCCATACCTATCCTCTCACGATGCTCTCGAGGAAGTCGGCGCCCCGGACTCATATTCCCTTTCGCTGGACCTGACCCGCCAAGGTATTGTTTGCGGTCCTTCATCAGGCTTCACTCTGCAGGGTCTGTTCCAGCGTATTGAGAAGTTCAAGCAGGAGGGCAAACTGTCAGACCTCGCTGGACCTGATGGCGAGATTCACTGTGTGTTCATGTGCTGCGATCTTCCTTTCCAATACTTGAATGAGTACTTCTCGAATCTTGGCCCTGAGAAGTTCAGCGCTCTTCGCAATGAGGTATGTCGAACTGAAAAGAAATCAAGAGATGGAGAAAACTAACCGGGTACAGCGTTTGAGAAATGTCGACCTCTACCGCTATGACGATGCTTGGGAGCTCAACTCTTTGTCCGCCTTGTCAAGCTACTACACAATCCACCCTCTTGGTACTCACGACACTGTCCTGTCACTTGCAGACCAGATTGACAAGGCCCTTACTCCCTCAGCCAACACTCAAGTCCTAGACTTTCGCTGCTCGTCCGACTACGAAGCCTTCCATCTCCCCAACTCGGTCAACATGCCCCTCGAGACGCTACGAGATGGTCCCTCCAGCGGCAGCCCCTTTGCCAACCCCGCCGACGAATGCGCCATGCTGGAGGAGCTTTGGCTCGAGCTAGAGAGCCTCTTTAACGTCAAGGACAAGAACGGAAACCGAAACGCTAGCGCTGAAGCACTCATGTCTATCCTCCGAGGAAAGAGGGTACTGACTCTGTGTTACGATGGTGATAGCGCTCGAGTCGCCAACAGTGTCCTTCGTGCGAAGGGCGTTGAGGCAGAGAGTGTTCGTGGTGGTTACGGCGCTCTTGCTAAGTTGCAGATGCCTTGTAACGACACCTGCGAAGTTGTTTCTTTCCCTGTCTCCATCGAGGCTTAGAAGCAGAGAATAAATATTCTCAGAGGCTGCAATGAACTGCGCCAATATTTTATTCACATCAAGGTGTACTATCCGGCTGGAAGTGCAGTGGGCGTCCAGGGCCGGCCGATGTCATTAGACGTCTGATTGGGACACATTTGGAGTTTTTTCTTTCTTCTTTCATGCCTTTCTTATATTTACGACTTATGACCGAATCATTTTAAAAAAGCATACTTGCTGGGCAAAGTGAGCTTCAACGCTGCTCAGCTATGTAATGGGGGAAGACGCCAAAACCGGAAGTGCAGTGGGTTTCTGGGTTTTAGGACAACGACTTCAACATGAAAATTAGGTACAAATAAATACACGAGTTCTTAATACTGTTGTAAACCCTGTTATTGTGGATTCGCCAGACAGATATTCCTGTCAATGCCCATGTAAGACTAGACTCACTATCACTCAAGTAGACTTGCCAGCTGGCTCTCTTAGAACTCCGCTAGGCTTAGTTAATATCTATCGTTCGATGTCTTCCAGAATGGTTCTAGAAAGCCCTTGGAACAGCTCCGGAATAAAAGTAAAGAAGCAACGGTGGACTCCGACGTCCGCGAAATATGGTCCGGGGATGCTCCATACATTCCTTCGCTCGCTACACCAGGTATTTAAACTTCGATCCACGTGGACCCAGACTTTCCGTTAAGTATGAGATGGCAAATATGGGAACAGCATGTTGGGAGGAATGCAAGAGGAAGTATGTACAATCGGGGATATTATGTATTGGGGCCGTAATGATGGTCTAAGAGATAACTAGGAAAGAAACTCACAACTGCAGCCAAGTCAAGGGTAAACGGCTTCGACTACATGCTAGTCTATAATTACATATTGCAGTTCTACAGAAGCCAGAGGACATTCACATTGGTCGATATGACCATGCTACCACCAACACCTCAAATTCACCACAATCATTTCTACAATAATGTCGAAAGAGGCATCAGACCTTCTAACAAGCGCCCACCAACTCAACCATGCTCCGTGCGTCTCCTCGGCCACAAGCCCACAAACTCGTGTTAGTGCCCTGCCACAAAGCCTCGACTTGGCGATGGAAGCAGATCTCTTGTCTATGGAATGAAGTAGCGGGTCAACCGGTCTCGCTAGTAACCTTCAAGGCAAATGGCAATAAGAGTATCCCGGGCACATGGGACCATCAGCTGTTCCTCTGCGACAGCAGATCTCGCGTTTGACGCCTTCGGGTAGAGACCTTTGCTTAAGCTTACAGAGAACCTTGGAAGGAAAATCAGGGTTCGGGGTTCTGTGAGACGCCCCTTAGAAAGGTGGTGATTGCAGGAGGGCATACGTGTGAAAAGAGTAGCCGGGTGTTCGGTGTGAATTTGAGATACTGGCTTTATGCAGGAACAGTACTCCATCCCTTAAACGGGTGACCTGCATAACGACCAGAAACGGCTTCCCAATGTCTCGGGTATAAGTGGCTTGGCACTCTAACGAGAAGTCTTAGAGGTTGGCCGAAAGAGAGTAGGTAGGTATGAATTCTCTATAACGTACTACGTAGAAGCCAGTATGAATACTTCATTCTCTTAGTCTTTGCTCACATCCATGATTTCACCTCCCTGCTAAACTATCGCCTCCACGCCCAAAGCATCCAAAAGTCAACTTCCGCATTGGACAAGGAGGCGTCAAACTCGATATTCATAGCGTTGGGTAGAGCACTAGTTCTCTAACCGAGCACCTCAGGAGTTTCAGAACCAACCAACAGTCAAACGGTACAACCAACACCATATACAGCAAGTAATTTGGACAATCCCTCAATGTAGAACCCTTCCCAACTTTAACCCATGGGCACCAAAAACCCAAAAACCACCCTAGAACAAGTCATAGCGTCGGTCGAAGCCGTATCACATCCTCGCTCACACAGACTAGTCTCAAAGCTTATATCCTTCAAAACCTAACTGCTGAGACTCTTTGGGTATGTGGTAACATGACAACCCTGGGAGAGTATAACTGCAGCCCTGTCCACTCTGTCTCGGGAGAAGAGAGAGAGCGGGCTGATAGTGTCTCAGTTTGATAACCTTCACTTTTTGACATTTATTTATTTGTCGTCCTTCCTTTCGATATTATTATCCAACTCAAATGACATTCATTTTCACTCCTGTTATCATGGTTGATCTCAAGTACCGTCGAACCCATCGATCCAAGTCTCTCCCGAGCAACCAGTCTTCTAAGAAGTCGTTCTTTTCCATCTTCTCCCGCCGTCTCTCTCTTAGTTCGAAGCGACAGTCCAACTCTGTACGCTTATATGATGATAGTGACGACGATGACACAGCTCAAGTGATTCCCCAACAGGTAGAGCCCCCGGACCCCCTTTCATCAACTCTCTTCTCATACATCACTATAGGTCGAGCCACCAATCCCGTCTCGCTTCTCCCGTCGAGCCTCTCGCTTCTGGTCCGCTTCATCGGCGAATCAATTCGAAAATGACTCTGCACCTCAATCCCCAACCTACCCCATGCACGGGGGCGCAGCCTATGTTCCCCGTCACGCTGCAAGTGACTTCTCAAAGACAACCGCCAATCGCCTGACCATGATGGCTGAGGGCGACGAGACAACACTCTGCTCATTCAACTGCCGCGCCAACAGGACCACAAGAAGCTACAGCACTGACGACGAGCTTGATGTGGACCACCGTGAGCGAGCACTCAATGCCCTGACAGCCAGGCGCAGCAGTGCATTTTCAAGCGAAGCCAGCAACGAGAGCGCCAACGACTATAGCCTCTTCCTAGCCGACGCAGTGACTGTCGCCGATGTACGTCGCCGAAGATCAGCTGCTGCTTGGGCCGAGCTCGAACACAGAGCTGCCGTTGCAAACCACAGGGCCAGCGGCACTGACTTTCTCGTGGGTCGACCAGGTCGACAGAGTACTTATCTAGGAGTGTCTAGTAGTACATATGAGTCGTCCAGACCAGGAAGCTCGGTTGCTACGAGCATCAATGATTATATCAGACCCGCGCAGGCCACCAGAGCTTGGTGACATATAGTTGATCGTGTGTAAGGACATTCGATTGCGGCATGACATGATTGGGAGTATCGGGTGGGCGTTCGGGCGGGCGTTATATGCAATTCTAGAGTGCAAACGACTTGAAACACTTGAAACATGTTAGGATGCTATCCAAGATATTCCAGACCATAACAAGCGCATCTGCGCAAACACAGGACCAAAATAAACCACATTCTTTCGCCTGAACCCTTTGCACACCCAACAAGTCTCGTCAACTTGCAGAACATCGGCATGCTGTATCAGAATGCTCCAATGTGTAGGTAACAAGTACTCAGCGGCACAAGCCGTTTTGAAGTGTGTGGTAGAGCGAGATCGTGGTATTGAAAAGCCGCCACAGTCCTATATATGAAACCAATACCCTCAAACGCCGGTTTCTCAATGCGCAACTCGTGATATCGCGGGACACATGATTCATCTCGTGTCTTCATGCAAGAGATACTGCCATTCCATTGCGCTCGAATCAAAAACCCCTGTCAGATGCACCGTAGTAAAATAAGTTGGTCCGTAGACCAATCCAGACCAACGCAATAATCCAAACAAGTTGGCGAATGCTTCATGATGACTTGTCAGCTGGGCAAGCTGGGGCATTGGCAACCCAAGTCAGAGTTGGCTTCTCTGCCACTTCATCAACTTTTGAAGTCGAATCCCATATGATAGATACCCATTATAAGTCAAATCCGCCATATTACTCAATTTATGACCGCATAACTCCTGCAACAGTTCTTCTGGGCGGAAGCAGAATCTCCTCGTCATCTGAACTATCGGCCGTCTCTGCACTCGCTTGATCAAGCATCCTTTCGATGTCCTCGTCCCGCAAAGTCTTTCTTGTTTTGCCGTTCCCAACACCAATGCCGCTTGGTAACGAAATTGTCCCTCTTAAATGACTTCGGCCACCAATTGTCCGCCTTCTGGGCATCACTTTATGTTGTGCACCATAGTTTTGTTGCGGAGAATCCAGGTCCATCGGTGAGCCAGGTGGTGGAGGAGCCATAGGAGACTTGTCATAAGGAGGCCTTCGTCCTGAATGAGCTTGGCGTTGTGCTGAGGGAAGAGGTTTTCTGGGCCCCGACGGCAGCGCGTGGCGCGGAGGTTGAGAACCATTCATGCCAATATTTGGTCCCGGCGATCCTGTAGGGGGGAAAGCATGCTTCAGGTTGGCCGAGTTTCCTGGACTGCTCATGAAGAGCAGAGTCTCAATAGCATCCTGTTCCCTAACGTTTTGATGCGGTGACATGAGAATTGGGTCGGCCATGGTGCGGGATTTGGGTCCGTGGTGCAAAGATGAGTGACCAGGCGTCTGAGGTGAAGCGGAGTGAGATTGCGATAGCATGTTCGGGGTTCGATGGGGGTTGGAGTTGCGTCGCGGGTGCGCGTGGGAACCAGGTAGCAGAACTGAAGGACGGATAGGTGCGGGAGGGGCCAATGAAGGCTTGTTCCATGATGAGCTTGGCGGAGTATTTGATTTTCGAGGTTGGGTAGTAGAAGCTTGTGGTAAAGGAGCCGATGAGGATGGTGGTTTGCTCATGGCCATTCGAGGACTTGCTGAAGAGCCCTGTCGTTGGTGTACTGTAGACGTGCTTGAGACCGGGGATGCCGCATGTGATGCCATATTCTCGACCTCCTCCAGTGAATTTGACTGCCATCCTTTGTTGACTTTGATCATGGCATAAGATAGACGCGTTCGTAACTCATTTGACAACTGAAACAGCGTGTTAGTCGTAATTCACATGCAGTCAAACCAGGTCTAAGATCAAGGACATAATTCTCATGCGACCGCACTTGACATACCTCTCCAATATGGCCACCTGATGTCGACGTCCTGCTAACAGCGCTCGGGTTTCTGGAATGGCCCTTCACGGGACTTTGGCTATCTGTTCGGGTTTTAACCTCTCCGTCGGCCATTCGTTTTCGTGAACTCGCATTATCGGTAGCTATTCTGTCCTGAGCGGCGGCAATCTGGGAGAGCTGCAACAGTTGACTATCCTGGCTGGACGGGCCGGGTGCACAGTTGCTTGCGTCGCTTGCTTGGGGGGTGAATGCGGATGCGGATGCGGGATCTGTCAGGGTGGTCATGGTGGTGTCCTGGGAGCCAGTGTTCGAGTAGGGATGACTCTGCGTAGAGCCATCATCGCGGTCGATAGAGGGCTTGCGCTGCATTTTGGCGATAGCGGCGACGACGACGGCATGGGCGGTTGTTGTTCTGGCTGTTGTATCAACATCAACAGCGATAGTGGTGGTAGGCGCAGTAGCAGTCGGCGATATCGACGCAATCGGGTGCGAGACTCGCGAGAGCGCGTCGTCGGCCGGGGGTGGGAGTGGTACCGCGAAATCCCCACCTTGTCGCGCTCCCGCTGTCGTTGTCTCAGTAGCAGTAGCAGTGGCAGCAGCAGTGGCAGTAGCGTCTAGTCGAGACTTGACCGTCTTAAACGGCGGAGGAGGCGCGACACGGTTATTATTCAGCGCAATCTCGCCCAGAGGTTGATTTGGACCCATGACTTTGTGACGAGAATCCTCCAGAGAGGAGTTGTGAGAGTTGTTAGGGTGAGGATCGAGAGGGACCACAATTGGAGGGATTCCAGAACGTATAAGCCTCGTGAACCCTCACTTTAGCAGTTAACGTTAGCTGCTGTACAGAGTAGACCGACACCTGAAAGTGGAGGGTACACGTTAAAAGGCCCCCCAAAGAGAAGGGTCTAGGGTCTCTCCGTGCCTAGCCAAGGACAGACCGCGCTGCGGGAAATCCGGGCTACCAAGGGAGCTAGTTAGAGGCCAGGAAGACAAGGGAAATAATTGGGTTCGGTCAGGTTGCGAAGGTGACAACGATATTGATTGTTTTGTTGTTTATTTATGGCAGTGTATTGTAACAATATGGTCGGAAGATATAATTCACTCTGTAGACTTTGGTCGTGAACTAATGAAAAAATCCAAAAAGCGTGTCAAGGGAAGTGTACGAATATTACTACATTGCTCTTCATTTGCAACTGCTGGCAGTTTGTGGTTATAACGCGATCTGATACGCGACGGGACGCTGACTTGACTCGGTCAGAGGAAAATACCTTAAAGTGTGCGCCTGCATGGGGGGTTCTCATAGCCGAAAATCTGCTAAAGATACACTAAGCTTTAGTGGCTGCAGGGTTGTCCTTGAGCGATTTGCAGGGCGTTCTTCCGCTATTAGGCGCTGCAGTTACTGTATCACAGACTGGGTGAAACCCATTGGATCATTTGGTATTGGATCCCATCACAAGCCATCCAGGTCGCGTGCACATTAAATGAACGCTGAGGGGAGAGGTCTATCCCATAACGCAGAATATAGGAGCAATACTATATTGGGGCGACAAACGAAGGCTGTCCATGATCTGAGGGGCGCGTAAAGACCTCATTCCCGGTCATGCAGCTCAAAAATAAAAAGCCGCGTGGCGATGCAAGGTTTTGTGAGGACTTTTGTGACATGCAGCTCAATGAGCTTGTGCAACACGCGTAGGCACCAGTTTAAATAAAAGAGTCACGATGCTGTTATTCGAGTACAACAGCCCAACCACACTCTGGTTAATTGCTGTTAACAATATCGTCCCTCACGTCAATGCAGATGAACGAGTGCGACAGGAATGGCCTCACCCCTGTAACCCCAAATTCGTCTGCCCCCTCATTGCCTGGGTCATGGATGACAGACAACCAGACCCATCACGCTTGGGTCAGAAAGACGTTGATGACGCGAGATCACGTGGCCACTAGCTCGCCATGATATCTCAAGATTGGACTGTTGGTGGGATGGATCTTGGCAGTCGCCCATTTATACTCAACACCTCTCAATAGGCTCTTTATCTCACGCTTATCAGTTAATTGTGTGCCTTTTGATTGTTGCGTTCTTATTACAATATCTATCAAATATGATAATGTCGCTTGTCTATATTCTCGTGATATCAACTTCAACGGTGGGCTCTGCCTAAAACCAACTATAGAACACCCCCGTTTGCTTATCCACATGCTGGCTCATCACTCCCGTCATTTCGTCCATAAACGCCTCCGTCCAGAATCACTTCATCGTTGTTGCTGAGATCATGCTGCACTCGCTGCCATCCTTTCTTTCTTCTCGCCTCCCTTCCCTCTACTTCGGCACCCTTGCCCTTGGCATCAAACACAGGTTTGATCAACGATCCCAGCAGAGGGTTACCACTGAAGGCTCCGCCAGTTCTTCCGCGATTCTTATTCGCTGATGTCTCACCAAGCGTGCCGTCGTTGACCGAGTTGTCAATGTCCTCCTCAGACTCAGGAGTGGCAGGTCGTTCGACCGCTGCCATTTTCCGGACAACCTTTCCACCCACCACATCGATGCTCACAACTTGTCTCCGTTTCTCATAATCTGGTCGTGCGTTCCACTCCATTTCACGAAGGACCTTCTGTTGCCTCTTCAGTTCTTTTGCCCTCTCCTCGGGAGTTGCCCACATGCTGCCTGTTCCTGTGATTGCTCCACCAACGTCGAAATCGGCTGCCTCGTCACGGACTGTCGTTCGCTGGGCGTTCTGTGCTTGGAAGTTGAGCAGCTTATCACGATGTGCGCGAGCCTTGGCCTCGGCATCACTCAATGAAGTGCCATCATTACCACGGGGTTGAGTGAATGGTGCTGGGGTCTTTGCGACATCGGCGCGGCGGTTAGACTCTCTGTTAGCAGCCTGTCGTTCACGCCCGCGTTCATCTTTGAGCTCCCGCACCATCGCTTGCACATCATCCGGTGTCAGAAGAGGGCTACCGCAGAAAGTACAAGGTCCCAGTCCCTCCTTCATGCATATCACCTTGCCACAAGAGAGACAGTTCGGTGCTGCACCTTGCAGAGGATGTCTCGTAGCGACACAATTGCACTTCCTAGATTTAGTGTTCTCAAGTGTAGGGTTTGTTGAGATTTCAAGGGCTCTGATGGCAGCATCCAGGTCAGAAATAGCTGTTGAGGCACCAGCCATCGGCAAACCTCCAGCTATAGATATTTTTGTAGTGGTCACAGCTGGCTTTGGTGTAGAACTTCGCGAACCTGGTGTTGACTTGGATTTCGACTTTGGTGGCCCCTCACCAAGAAGATAACCAGCGGAGGCATGCTGCTTAGGAGGGGGTTTTGCGACTGGCTTAGGTTCAGGTTTCGGAGTATTCGATCGTGAAGCATTATTACTAGTGGGTGCGCTCGAACGTTGAGGAATGTAGTCAAGACTGAGGTCTTTCTTGCTGTATGTTGTGCCTGAAGGTGCAGAATAATCGTTCACCTGCCTTGCCTGAGGTGTGTGGATATTCGCCTTCTTCTTCTTTGGTTGCCGTTTTGCCTTAGGTACGGCATCGACATTTTGCGACTCGGGTTCAGGCGGTGCAGCGGCATTCGAGTATGAAGAGCTCCCGGGTGCTGAAGTTTGTCGACGAGAGTTGAAGGAGGATATAAACTCGATCGCTTGAGGAGAATCACCGAGGAGGTTTCCAAAGTGATCCGCAGCTTCTGCCGTGGAGAGAGTATTGGCGTAATCGAGGACCTGCTTGAGCTCCTCGTCAGGAAGCGGTAACAGCTGCGAGAGCTGCGCGATAGACATGGCGCGTTTATTTGAGAAGGTCTCAGGGTTCCTGTGGTGTTCCAAAGGTGCAGCGGTAATTTACTATTTTTATAGCAAAATCTGCGAGGTGAAAAGAATTGGAATTAGATTGTTGACGTCGTTGAAAGAGGTAGCTTGGAGCTCCCCCACCAAACCATCTTAGCCCCTCCAAAGTCTCACAGACATTCATTTTGCTGACTCACTCGCCGACTTTTGGCTTGTTGCTTCTCTTCCTTGACGCAGCCGACAACCTGCACAGGTAAAAGGAATGAATCATGTTGGTCTTTTTCCTTGGAGCATCTGATAGCAATTGATATAATAATGGGGAAATCACTGCAACCAAACGAGCCCACTGGTTGGACGTAAGATGAAAGTGTCCAGGTTTCTTTATGTTATGTATATACACCGGCTCAACGGTTGATGTATCTTTTACATCATTTTCTGTTGTTATACGTGATGATTGTTTCAATAAGGGTCATGGAGCTGACAGACTTGTGTTCATAAAAATAGTTCTGGGGTGTAAATTGACTGTTCCCGGGTGAATGGATGAGACTACCTAGGTATGGCATGATTTTGAAGCGAGCCAACCAGGTTCCAGTTTCGGGTCACTTCGCGATGTTCTGGCTATGTCGATTTTTGATCTGAGGATACCTACTACCTACTCAGTTTGTTTAAATTTCGGTACAAAATCCCATGAGGCAGTGACCTACAAAGATCTCAACAGTCAGTTGGTAGTGGTTCAATGATGCAGTAACACTAGGTGCTATATATACAGTTTAAGGCTCCTGACAAAGACGCAATTCTCACTTACTGCCCTTGTAAGTGAGGAAATACGGGTAGATCGAGATACAAGGCTGTTAGGGCTTGTGCTAAGCCTCACAAAGACCGGCACAAGCGACAATAGCTATCAGCGATTCAACATGATTTACAAGAACTAGTGAACTGAGCTATGAATAAACATAAAATATGTGTTTATTGCGTGTTTCACGATTGTTTACTGGGATTTAATATTTAACTGCCCGTTGCCCCGTGTCTTTCTCGAATCGAATACCGGTATCCGAGCCTCCTCCGGGCCACTCATCTCGATGCCCTAAGCCTGAAGCAGTATAGTGCACCATCATTGCGTCGCACTGGAGCTCCCCATCCTCCTCCTTCCGGGTCTTCCTCCCCGTATTTAAAGTGCTCATCGCCGACCTCTTCTTCTTTCCACCCCCATCCCGTCATTTTTCTCACCCTTTTCACCAATTGAAGAGTTATCAATCGCAAAAATGTTCGCCGCTTCTCGTATCCAGCGCCGTGCTTTCTCCGCTACCGCCCGGGACGTAAGTAGTTATCCTCACTCATCATGTGCGCAAAGCATTTGCATCATACTTGTGCTCTTTTTTTCCTCTTCACCGACCGATCCCGGCCCGGTTGTTGAGAAGTCATCGCAAAACCACCCTTGGGCTTGGCAATAGCTATAGCAGCTTCAGTGTCTTTGCTACATGTGCTGACTCGTCTTCTATAGCTTTCCAAGGTCACCGTTCTCGGTGCGGCCGGCGGTATCGGCCAGCCTCTCTCTCTCCTCCTCAAGATGAACCCCCGCGTCACTGACCTCGCCCTCTACGATATCCGTGGCGGACCCGGTACGTAATCGACACCCTCAGTTCCATTTCTTCCTGGGCGAAGTCATATACGATTGCGCATTCGACATATAAGAGTCGAGCAACAGTCGAATATACCGGCCAAGCTACTCTTATAAGCTCAATTAGTCCATGATGCCACATCAACCAGATCTGGATTCATCTTTGCTAACATCCATGATTAGGTGTTGCTGCTGACATCTCCCACGTCAACACCAAGTCCAAGGTCAAGGGCTACGAGCCCAACGCCGCTGGCCTCAAGGAGGCTCTCCAGGGTGCTGAGGTTGTCCTCATCCCCGCTGGTGTTCCCCGCAAGCCCGGCATGACCCGTGACGATCTTTTCAACACCAACGCTTCCATCGTCCGTGATCTCGCCAAGGCCGCTGCCGAGGCTGCCCCCAAGGCCAAGCTCCTGATCATCGCCAACCCCGTCAACTCCACCGTCCCCATCGTCAAGGAGGTCTTCAAGGCTGCCGGTGTCTACAACCCCAAGACCCTCTTCGGTGTCACCACCCTCGATGTTGTCCGTGCTTCCCGATTCGTTTCCGAGATCAAGGGCACCGACCCCAAGGATGAGAACATCACCGTCGTTGGTGGTCACTCTGGTGTCACCATCGTCCCTCTCTTCTCTCAGTCCAACCACCCCGACCTCTCCTCCGACGCTGAGCTCGTCAAGCGTGTCCAGTTCGGTGGTGACGAGGTTGTCAAGGCCAAGGACGGTGCTGGCTCTGCCACTCTCTCCATGGCTATGGCCGGTGCCCGCATGGCTGACTCCGTCCTCCGCGCCGTCCAGGGCGAGAAGGGTGTTACTGAGCCCGCTTTCGTCGAGTCTCCTCTCTACAAGGACCAGGGCATTGACTTCTTCAGCTCCCAGGTCGAGCTCGGCCCCGAGGGTGTTGAGAAGATTCACCCTCTCGGCAAGCTCGACGCCAACGAGGAGAAGCTCGTTGACGCCGCTCTCGTCGACCTCAAGAAGAACATCGAGAAGGGTGTTGCCTTCGTTGCCTCCAACCCCGCCAAATAAATGTGCTCTTGAGTTCGCTTCGAGCTTGGAGAACGACCTGGCGTGTATCGCCAGGTAATCTGTTGAAAAGGGAAAAATGAGAACGAGGTAGAAGGTAGTCTGACTTATGACAGATACCTTTCGTATGAGAATTGGGTAAGAGACCATGGACGTATAAGCGATTGATACATCCATGGTTCTTCTTCCCATTGTTCTATTACCTCCATAGATTTGGAAACCAAGTCTCTGTACCATAGCTATAAATAAAAGAAATACCCTACAGCATTGTGATATTTGATGGGACCGAGCGTGATTGATGCGCACCTCATGCCACTATTGAGGTTCCTAAAGACATATTAGTGAAGTGCATCAAACACTACAGATTCTTACGTGGTGCAATCAGCAGAATGTCACGAGAATAACATGATCAAAACGATTGGCTATGTTCATATGATCAGGTCTAACTCCATCGATAATGTACATCTACAACTCAGCAGACTTGTGCATCTCACAGTCTGCCACCCCCAACACGTCTTGTCTAATAGTTGCTGACTCTAAGCCTCCCACATAATCTACCCCCAGGATCCAAACCATCCCACGATGGTACATATCATACAAATGTCTCTTCTAAGCTCTTGCAGCTCTCCACTCCTCGATCTTTCTCCTGCGCTCCTCAACCTTGCGCTCGAACTCGGCAACCTTCTCGAGTCTCTTATTCTCCTCCTCTTCGTCCTTCTTCTTCTGCACAGCGGCGCGACGAACGGCCTCCCTCTCGAGCTGCTCGGGACGTCGCTCGGCGATATCACGAGGGCGGTAGTCGCTGAAGAACTTCTTGAGACTGACCTCAATGATCCAGCAAGCGGCGTAATCAACGACCATGACGGCGGTCATGTTGGTCTTGAACTCATCCGAGAAGGGGACGAGCTTCATACCCTCGTTGATATCGGGGAAGAGCTCGAGAGCACAGGCAAAGGCCAGACCAGAGACACCGAGAATACCGTAAAACATTCCCTTGTTCTCGGAGAGAGACTCACGGAAGGGACGACCTTGGTAGTTGATGGCGAAGGTGGAGATTTGCTGGATGAGCTGGAGGAGGTAGACAGCAGAGTTAAGCAGAGAGGGGGCGAACTCAGCCTCAAGATCAACATCGTCAGAACGACTGCGAAATGTTAGTTATGGTCCACGATGACTTCAAGCAGGAGATCAACTTACGGGGCAAGTCTATCGCAAAGGCGGGCAATGTAGATCAGAGTCACAATGTGAACAGCGAACTGTCCCAAGATGGAACCAATGATGTAGACGTTGAAGATGTTGGGCTGAGGACGTTCTTTGCTCAGACCCTCGACAACACGAGCGCGCGAGATGCTGAGGAAGCAAACAGACATGAGCATACCACTGATGGTGTACTGGGTGTCGCCAAACTTGATACCCTCAAGGTATAGAACGGACAAGGAGTAAGCGGTGATAAGACAGTTGAGAGCGAGAATCTTGTACATCTGGATGGTGGCGACGAGAGTGCAGCGACCTTGACGAATGATGTTGGGCACTGCAACGACGTTTCGGAGTTTGGAAGTGAAGGGAGCAGCAACAGAGGCATCACCAAGTTTCAGAGTAGGTGGCTCATCGTCTCCCAATTCAGCCTCCATCATGCCAGATGCGAGTTTGTCAGCGAAGCCAGCGGCCTTTTTAGCAGCCTCAGTTTGACGAGCAGCATGAGGGCCTGCATTGATGATAGCCTGTGCGCCAGGGGAGGTGATGGTTTCGAGATCGTGGCCTTGAGACTTGGCGTATTCCTCAGGAGTGATGTTCTTCTTCTTAGCCTCACGCTCGATAGCGTTCTGGAACTGAGGGTTCTGAGGACCAGGGGGGTACAAGTGGGCAATCATGGCAGGAACAGGGGGAGCGGGCTGGTTGAAACGTTTCATGAGATCAATCTGCTTCTGATACATCTCCTTCATCTTGGTGTTGCGGGAGTGCTCAGCAATACGGACGAGGTCGTCTGGAGTTCCGTTCAACAAAGCGATACCGATGTGAGCTTGCTTGAGAGCACCAACATCGTTGGTACCGTCACCAGCCATGAGAGTGTAGTAACCCATATCCTTAAGACCGAGGAGGATATCCTCCTTTTGCTTAGGGGAGACACGGGCGTAGACCCAAGCGTAGCGGAGAATCTCGTTCCAAGCGACCTGACCCTTGAACTTGGCAAGGGCATAACCAGTAACACAGATATCCTTGGAACGAATGATTTCGGGGTCAATGTTCTTGGTGGGATCGACCTTGATGCTGACCTTATCATCGACGCTTCTCCAGACGAGCTTCTCACCATCTGAGTTGTCTTCAGGGGCATCGAGGATGAGGACATCACGATCGACAATCTCGACCTCACGGGCGACGTGTACAGCAGTGAGAGGGTTGTCTCCAGTAATCATGACGACACGGTGGCTGCTCTCGTTCAACATCTGGACAGCTTCCTTGGCATCATCCTTGAGAGGGCAGTGCAGAACGAGGAAACCAGCGAATGTCAAGTCGGACTCAACCTTCTCACGCTTGAGATCGTTGATCTTGCCGGAGCCAAGCTCAGTATCAATAGTGAGTTGCTTGTAAGCGAGAGCCAAAACACGAGAACCCTTGCGAGTGAAGTACTTGTAAGTCTCCTCGTAGTCATCAGGAACAACCTTGAGCATCTTCTGGATTGTCTCGGGCGCACCCTTGACACCAGCGAAAGTGCCCTTAACCTTGTGGCCAGTCTTGATATCGTTGCCGTGAACCATGGCGACAGAGCTCTGGCGCTTAAGGGCCGAAGAAAACTGGAATCGGCGCTTGATCTGAACGGTGCCGTGTGTGCTTCCAGCCTTGTTGGTGCTCATGAGAGTATCGTTGCGGCCCAGAGTCCATCCAAGAGAGGTGAGAGTAGCCTTTTCCATGGGGTCACCAACGATGTCTCCCTCATCAAGCTTGACCAGGGCGTGGGCGGTGGCAAGAACCAACTTGGTTTCCAGTGAAGCCTCGGTGACAGCAGTCATGGTTGAGTGAGCACCATCAGATTCCTTGATATCCTTGATCTCATCTTCATGTCCGAGACCAACACCAGCGATACCTTCGACAACGAGATCCTCGCCGGTGAGAGTACCGGTCTTGTCGAAGCAAGCCACATCAACACGACCAGCATAAGGAATACGGAAAGGCTCGGTACAGAAGATAGCTAGCTTGGCCAGAGCTGCCAAACTAGTGTTGACAGCCAGACTCAACTCCATAGGAAGCTCAGGAGGAACGACACTGGTGACGATCAAGACACAGTCGAGCATAAGCTTGGAACGCTTGCGGTCCTTGCGAACACCCTCGTCCCAGACATACCAGGCGGCAGCAATTGCGAATACCAGGAGGAACAGAATAAAGAAGAGAGCCTCGGCGTTGTTTGCAGAAACTCGCTCGGTGGAGTAGATCATGGTTCGGACCAGGTTACCCTGAGAAGTCTCGAAACCGGTCTTCATGACGATAGCCATGGCACCGTTATCCGGGGGAGGGGGAACACCAGAGGCGAGCTTGGGCTTCTCCTGATCGGGGTTTCCGTGAGTGATCTGGAGAACCTTGGTACCACCCCACAGGAAAGCATTCTTATCGAGACCTTCAGCATCCAGAGGAGCATCGGCGGGGCGAAGCTGGATTGAATCCTTGAGGAGAGGGGTACTCTCACCAGAGAGCATAGCCTCGTTCACAATGGCAGTACCCTCGACCAAAAGCATATCGCAAGCAACACCGCTGTCCTCCTTGGTTCGGTTGACAGAGGCGAGGTCACCAGGAATGAGCTGGTCACTCTGTACCTCGGTCCACTTGCCCAGACGGAACACCCACATATCGTAGGGCTTGATGCTCATGCCACGGAACTCATTGAGGGTGCGCTGGCGCTGCCAAACGACAGTGCTCTCGAAAACAACGAGCATGAATAGAGTGAAAAGCGAATAGTACCAGTACTCGTCAAGCATCCAAAGTCCAACACAGAAGATCTGGAAGACGAAGAACGGGGCGACGGCATGCTCCTTGAAGAGCTCGGTGAAGGTAGGAACGGGGATGTCGAAGGTGTTGGTGCCATAGTGCTGTTCAATGCGTGACAACTCGGTCTGGGTCTGAACACCCTTGGAGGACTGGAAGTGGCCGATGGTAGGCTTAGGCTCGACATCGATATCGTACTTGAGGGTGCTGAATGACTTGGTAGCGGTGTCATAGAGGAAACGACGCTTCTGGAAGAGGAACGAAGTGTTGAGCTTGCCACCAGCCTGTAATGAATATGTTAGCAACGTTGAGCTGTTTCTTGATATCTGTATCTTCCTACCTTATCACGAATAACCTTGCAAATCTCGGCAGTGCCAGCGTTTGCAATGGGGATGACCTTGATCAGCAGGGCATCCTCGACATCCTTGGCCTTTGAAGCGGTGAATTTGCCCTCAAGGTCGACACTCCAGTGGGTGCTGAGCCAGACGAGCGACTGCAGAGTAATGATAGTGCCAACCCAGACAACAGTCCATTCCTCAGCGCCGATGTACTTTTCGTAGAGATCGGGGCTCAAGTAGAAGGCGAAGAAGATAGGCCATATGATGGTGAAGGGCCAAATGTAGGCGTGAAAGTGAAAAGACAACGGGCGCAGCAGCTCGGCGTGCTTGATTTGCGGGTTGTCGACGAGGGGCGCCATAATGGGCGAAGGGGGGGTTGAGATAGTCGTATCTCAATTTGGGGAGGGAGTTTGATGAATATTGACTATATCATTAGATGGAATAAATGACTCCTTCCGAGTGTTTGCGGTTGTTTGCCCGCCGAGTGGCCGTATTTCCCAATTTCTTGGTTGCAACTTGCAAGTCAAGTCGCGATCTGTACTTTTCGTCAAGGGTAATTGATGGTTCGCCCGCCACGCTTATTACCACTACAGCCGGGACCGGCGATTCGGGGTTTGCCATCCACCGATGTCATCACGTGACGGTTATAGCACGTTATTGGCCTTCTAAAAGTATCCATTGCCTTCTCAATCTTATTTGAACAGATATACGGAGTGTTGAGGCAACTATTCGACTTACGCAGTGATATTGGAGCCTTGAGATACCGGCTAGTGTTATTCGGATTTATTTCTATCATGTAGCAAAGGTCGATAGTAGGCCTGTGACCAAGAATGGGTACTTGAAGCTTGTTTGAGACCCCAACGATACTGAGATGTAACTTTATCTCCCCGGCCTGTAAAATAAGCCGTCCAAACGAGCTGTCCAAACGAACCAGCCAATTAGACAAGGGCTTTTCGATATTGTCAACTTCAATTTCACGTCTATCATTAGTCCTTTCTATCAAGGTGACAAATTCACTCGAATTAATTGACCCGTCAGCTGGTCCAGCTTGCAACTGGGATGGTGAACACATAGTCTAGTACCCCTCAATAGCAATTGCTGGCTCATGCCCCAGGCGTATAAAGGCTTGAGTGGCCGTACATGTAGAAGAGTCTTTCTGCTAAAAACCAATTCAATCAATTTCTATCCTTAAACTCCACAGCATGTCAGGTCTTCAATACGATGCAGAGTTCGCTGAGGCGTTGGCCCGTATCAAATCCAACCGCCCTTCGGCTCCTCCCGAGACAGCTTTAGACATCCGCCGCAACAACCATGCTCTCTTTGACAAAGTCTTTCCCCAAGCGCCATCTTCCGACATCATTGAGCAAACGAACTATTCAGTTCAGAGCTATGATGGCGCCCAGATACTTCTTCGCCGCTATGCGACACCTGAGATCCTCAACGCCCAAGAGCCCCAGCCCGCAATTCTTGCAATCCACGGCGGCGGGTTTATCTCGGGCTCGGTAGACATCTGCGGTGGCCTCACGGCAGCGCTGGCTTTGGAAGTCGGTAGGCCGGTGTTTGCGGTCGGTTATCGTCTTGCACCTGAGTATCCTTACCCTGCAGCGGTTGAGGATAGCTTCGCGGCTCTCAAGTACATAATGGAGCATGCAGCAGAGCTGAACATCGACTCTAGGCGCATATGTGTAAAAGGCGAGAGTGCAGGTGGTGGAATAGCTATCGGAACTTTGCTCATGGCTAGGGACAGGAAACTTGATCCTCCAGTTGCCAAACTCGTTGCTATTTATCCCGAAATGGATGATAGAACTCGTTACTCTCCGGATACAGAGTTTCTCAAACTTGTCACTTGGAGCCCTGTCCATAATCAGATCGCATGGAAGGCATATGTAGGACAAGACAATGCTGGGAAACCAGATGCAGACGTTTCGTCTTATGCAGCACCCACTAGAGCGGAGAACTACAAGGGGCTGCCGTCTACGTACGTTGACGTCGGTACGTTGGACCTGTTCAGGGATGAGGGTTTGGAGTTTGTGAGAAGACTCTTGGAAGACGACGTCGAGGTTGAATTCCACCTTTGGCCTGGAGTGCCTCATGTGTTTGAGTTTCTGGGACCAAAGACAAGATGGCATATGCGAGCTGAAGAGGCGCGGAATGACGTACTGAGGCGGTTTTGATAGCTAGGTACTTCACATCATTGATATTGGAGAGGACAGCATATAGATACATAGACGGAATCTAAATTTGCGAGCCATCTATGTAGCTAATGATGCATCAATGTTAATGCTTCTCAAGGAAGTTCACAAGAAGCTCTGATATTTTTTCAGGTTGATCCTCAAGACAAAAGTGCCCAGCATCCTTCACAATCGTAAGCTCAGATCCAGGGATGGCATCATGCAGCTTATGAGCCCAATCAACAACCTGCCATTCATCATCTGCACCCCAGATAAGCTGCACAGGAAGTCTCTCCAATTCTCCCAGACGAGGTGCCACTTCCAGCGTATGCTTCGGGTCATAATGCCGAATCTGGTGCTCAAAAAGACTGGGCTGTCCAATCGGACCAGAGATATAGTCCATATATATGTCAAGGGTTGAGTTCTCGAATTTTTCGGTGTTTGAGACGGCGGTTAACATCCAATCCTTGAAATGAGCTCTGTGTTTGTCACTGTCCGTCTTTATGAGGGAGTCAAGACCGTTTTGCATTTGTTCTTTGGTTCGTTTGGAGGGGTAGCTGTCGAAGCCCACAGAATCAATGAGTGTCAGAGACAGGACTCTCTCTGGAAAGAATATAGAGAAGCGCTGTGCGATACCACCTCCAATATCGTGCGCGATGATGTGTGTTTTCTCCAAGCCCCAGAGTCTCATAAGACCTTCCAGGATAGGAACCTGGCCTGTCATGGAGGTGTCGACTGTAGGGTCCCACGGACGCTCAGAAAGACCGAAGCCAAGAAGATCAAAGACGTGGACCTTGTAGCCTGTATCAACAAGTTTCGGAACTATGTTGCGCCATATGAGAGATGAGGAGGGTGTTCCGTGGATAAGAACTACTGGCTTGCCTGAGCCGTAGACGCCATAGGCAACACGGCATCCCTTGACGATGGCGTTCTCGGTAGAAATTGGTTGAATCATGATTTATTTCGTGAGAGTCTGCCGTTCCAGAGTTTAATGGAAGTAGCCGTGTCGAATATTTATAGCAATGTATTACTAATTGGGTGCATGTCGTCTGAAGGGCGCTGGAGATGGTGATCATGATCGCCTGACAAAGCACAGCAGAAGCCGTGATGGAACCAAGAGGGGGTCAAAAGGCTTGGCATAAAACCAGGCAGGATATAGCGTTTCTTTCTGATTATTCTGATGGCCCTCGCTCGATGAATCGGGCCTTAACTCCCGTCATCATAGACAAGAAATACGAGCGAGCTTGGTCTTCAGGCGGCAAGGTAGTCTCGATTTTGAACTCCTTCACCAAAGCAGGAATGACTTTGAAGACGACCAGCTCTGCCAAATGCCGCCCGGGACATGTTCTCGAACCGCCGCCCCAGCTTAGACTTATGCGCTCCATGTTGCGTGCTGTGTCGGGACCTGCAGTTAGCCAGCGGTCTGGGTTGAATTGATCGGAATCAGAGCCAAATACATCCGTGTTGCGGTGCAGAGCAACTGGATTACATCCCACAGTCGTGCTTGGTGGGAAATAATAGCCGTGTAAGTGAAGACCGCCAGTGGGAACTTTACGTGGCAGTGACATGCTGATGACGGGGTATAGTCGCTTAGCTTCTTTGATGAGGGATTGTGTCTCTGGCAGGCGTGTTGCAGTGTAATACTGAGTTGAATCGCTTGTATCGAGAACCTCGTGGTAAACTCGTGCTTGAATGTCGCCATGTGAGCCCAGCAATGCGAGAATGGAGGTTAGAGTCGATGCCATAGTCTCATGCCCAGCGCCGAAGTTGGTCACAGCCATCTTACGAAGATAGATTTCTGCGAACTCGGTCTTGGTCCTATGCAATTGAATCAAATCCGCAAGGAGATCTCGGCGATCATCTTTGTTGATTTTGGATTTTGTGGCTACGTTGACCCGCCGCGAGACTCTTTTCCCAACATCCTGCAACAAAGTCAGTCCCGAAACAAACATGACTACAGTGAGTGTAACATACTGGGAAGAACGGTCGGAAGTCCTTGGGTGGTTGGAAGTTGACGCCCCAAATCGTGCTGAAGAGTCGTCCGATTGACTTGTATAGAAACTCCAGCTTGGTGACAGTAGGGAACAGCCCAAAGACACTCTTTCGTCTCCAACCATGGTATGCGTGCGCCCCCGAGCCATTATCGGTGCCGTTTTTCAGCAAACCTGGTGACCACGACAGAACAATTGCGCCGAGGCATTCTACGGCGATGATATGCATCCACTCGTTAAGTTCGACTGGTGCGCCCTTCAAACTCTTGAGCTTGGCGACAGAGCGCGTAAGGACCTCGTCTATGGCTGCTTCATATTGTATGAGATTGGAAGTTTGGTATACAGGACCAATGAGTCGACGTTGAAGACGGTAGCGCCTCACATCTCTCTCTGATAGAAGATCGAGAGTGTCTGGAAACTGTGGGTTGAGTTGCCAGTCAATATGCGGCTTGCTTAAGGCCGTCGCCACTACTCGGGTCAGTTTTTGTGTATCATGGGAAGCAGTTCGATCATACAGTAAAAGTCAGATTTCTCATAGCCGCTTCCGCTACCTGGATGGGACATTAGTCGGTAGTTCAGAAATCGCACGTCTTGCTAGGTAACACACTGTAAATCGCCTGAAAAGCTTCCTTGCTATTGAACCAAACCTCGTTAGGCCCAACCCGCACAACAGATCCATATCGACGATGTAAAGTCTTTCCCAGAAGAGCCATACGTCCATTTCTAGCATGATACGCATGCCAAAAGCTTGATACAGCAGCAAATCTCGGCCCAGGCACACGTGCCAAGGGATGGAAGTATAGCCTGTAAACGATGATTGAGGCTACCAGGACGAAGAGGCAGGAGATTACTCGGAAGAGAACCTGGTACAGTAAGCTACCTGAGGTCACTACCCAGGCGTTGAATAGAGAAAAAGACATGCTGTCAGCTTGTGAAGCATCACAGCGGGTCAGAGTTGTTTGGTGCTGCGTGGCACTGTTTATTGGCAAAGATGAAATCGAGTTGAGTGAAAAAAGTTCGAATGAGACGGGATCCCCACATTCACACGTCTTCAGCCAGACCGTTCTCTTTATACTAAAAGTTGAACAATGAGTATTTTTTTTAATTATGTGCATTGAATTAGTTAAGTAATATTGCTGGTATTCGGCATCTCGCCTGTGTGACATTCTATCTGGCTTCTTTTCAAGATCCGGCCTATTCCTGGTATTTTCCTGGTGAGTAATCTCTAACCCAAACATCACTAAAGGCCCTGCCCTTGCTTAGCTTTTTCTTTCCTTTCTCTTTTAACTCTCAACTCCTCACGCCATTTAATACCCCAGACCATCAAAACAACCAATACAGGGCACCCAAGGATATACAGTCCTCCTACCAGAGTAAAGGCCCAGCCTGTGCCCATGGCATCAATCATGGGTATGATCGCTGCACTGGCTCCAGCTCCCACCAGGCATCGCGTCAAGTTATTCGCCGCAGTCGCAGTTCCAGCCTTCCCAGGGTTGATGTCTACAAGCAACGAATTGACCGTGTTGTTGAAGCCGACGACGCCTACGCCAAAAAAGGCGCTCAGTACGCATGGAACAGCGACATGAGTCTTGGCGTGGACTGCCCATCCCCAGCCGATGACGGCAACGGCTGAGAGTATAAGGAGAGGGAACCCGATCTCTAAGCGAGCACGCTCAATGGGAAAATCGGAGAGATCCTGTTGCTTACTTCGCTCGTATGGAATACCTAGCTTCTCACAGTGACGCTTGAAGTTGCGATTGGTGAAAGCACCCACGATGAAGGCTGCAATGACAGAGCCGGCTGCTAGGGGAAGAAACATCAACCCGTTTTGGACTTCATTGAAGCCATAGATGTCCGCAAATAGAGTCGGCATCGCGGTCGCTACGCAGTAAAAGCCCGAGAAGCAGATGCTGCAGAAACCGAGAAGTAGGCCCATCTCTTTCTCGAAAAGCATTAGCACAGATTCGAGAACATTGGGTGCTTTGAACTTGAACTTGACCGTGGAAGCGGCGGAGACCTGTCGACTTAGACCCGTCTTGTCCGACTGGGCTCTTGTCCGTCGGGATTTGAGAATCTGCCATACTGAACGATACATCAACGGCGGAGTAAGAGAGCCGTCTCCTACGATTTGACGGCATGTCTCTGGGTAGAACAAGACAATGAGAGCCATAGCAACACCGGCGAATATGGCGAGAAACCAGAAGATGGAACGCCAGCCTAGATACTCGGCGAGAAGACCACCGATGACAGGACCCAATGATGGGCCTAGCACACTAGGAACAGCGGTCAGGCCGATATAGTTACCTCTCTCAGCAGAAGTCACAACATCTGCCACCACAGCGACGCAGAGAGCAACAGTGCTAGCAGAGCCAGCAGACTGAAGACATCGAAGTCCAAGAAGAACACCATAGCTTGGCGCGAGAGCAAGTCCGATATTGGCTGCAATATAAATGGTGAAGCATACTATATACGCAGGTCGTCTTCCACCACTATCAGCCAGCGACCCAATAAACATGGGTGTGATCCCTTGGAAGATCATGTAAGTGGTGACAGTGAGGTTGATCTGCGACGTAGTAACACCCAAGTCTTTGGAGATAGCTGGTAGTGCAGGGAAATATATCTGGGCTGTCATGGGCGAAAACATGGCTGTTGCTGATGCAGCCAGAACGATGAAACGTTTCTCCCATTTGGTAAAGATTGAATAAGGAGCACCTGTGTCTTGTTCCAAACTAGGTTGTTTTTCAGGGTCTTGGTTTGGTGATTGATCGAGACTGTGTATTGTTATACTGTCATCGTCTCCACTGGGACGGTTCGAGTTTGGCGGACTCATGTTCCCCTGATTTAAAGAGATGTATAGAAGCAGATGAATAATGACATTTCAAGAAGCAAAAGAATTAAAAGATTTTGAGCTTCAGGCAAATAAATACTTATTGAATGATGCAGGGTAAAATACCAATGACCGACTTACTTGGGATATAAGTGGATTTACCCACATCCTTCGGTGCCGAGTCGGCGGACGCCTTAGACAGAGTCCGATGTAGCAAATGAACAACTGTGAAGCGACAACAGACGTGTTTGGATTGGCTGATAGTCGAGACTTCTGACTCGCTGATGGAGATTATACAAAGTAAGTCCGGTATGTTCTTGGTTGACAGGGGTAGTTATAGAAGGTTGTTAAACTGATCATGTACTTTACTCCGACTCATGATCGTTTGTGTGTTTAACCAACTCCATTTCTCTCGACTTTATCTACCTAGCAGAAAAAGATTCCCCAAAAATTCGCTACTTCCCTTATCAAAGCCTTCGAATCGTGATACGAGATGAACTATGCCTTACTCTGATGGAATTCGGCCTGTTTCACTATAAAGTTTGGCGAAAGGTTTGGCGAAAGGTTTGGCGAAAAGGTTCGTCAGTATATGCCATCCACTCGCAACAATGCAATCGTCTACTAATAAGTTCGTGTGAATACAAACGAATCTAAAAAGAAAATGTGTCCAGTTTGCCCTAAAAGTATATCACTCCTGTGTTTTAAGTAGTACGATGAATCCGCTTCTCACTCATCCTTACTCATTACCTTTCAACATCAACATACTCTCACAATGTCTTCATCAATCAAGACCAGATGCCTTATAATCTCCGATACTCACGGACTAAGATTTAAGGGTGGAGCCGAACCTCTCGAACGAGCTGATATTGCCATTCACTGCGGTGATCTTACAGATGATTCCAAGTTACACGGCTTCAAAGAGACCATCCAACTCCTCAAGGGTATCGATGCTCCTATCAAGATCATAATTGCTGGGAATCACGACTTTTCTCTGGATGATTCGGCGTTCAAAGAAAAGATTTCGGAGGCTAACAGGCTGGCGCAAGAGGACCTCAATCAAGACATCAAGAACGAATATGGCGACTACGGCGATGCCAAAAGGCTCCTTTTGGAGGCGAGGGATCATGGTATAATATTTCTCGAAGAAGGATCCCATCAGATCACCTTACAAAATGGCGCTCTCCTCAGACTTTACACCAGCCCATATACACCTTCAACTGGTGATAGTAGCGATTGGGGCTTCCAGTATAATGGAGCACATGATTTTGACATCGAAAAGGGGACCGATATTGTTATAACACACGGTCCGCCACACGGTATCCTGGACCTGACTGGAGGAAGAAGGAAGCGAGTTGGATGTCCTCAACTCTTCAGGGCCATTGCAAGAGCACAACCCCGGCTACATTGCTTTGGGCATGTTCATAATAGCTGGGGCGCAAAGCTGGTCTCTTGGAGACCCCAGATCTCGGAGAACCCTTCACATTTTACCGACATTGACCACGAGAAGTCGTCAGTCATAGAAAGTCTATCACGTCTGAAAGGCTCCAAATTCGAGTCGCCACAAGAAAAGAAAGCTCGAGAGGACAGTATAAAGCGCTATAATTCCCAGCGATGCTGTATTTCTAGTCATTGTGGCCAAGATGAGAAGCCTTTGGGACCAGGAGAGACTCTATTTGTCAATGCCGCACTCATGGGAGATGATGGGCTAAGCCATCACCCATGGCTTATTGACATAGAACTCGAAGGAAAGGAACAAGACCGGAAAAGAAAGGCCGATCCGGTTTTGGTCCCGAAGCAGGAAGTTAAGAGATCGAAGTCTACCTAGTTTCGACCATCATACCAAAGGTTTGAGACTAGATTCTCCCAGAGTATGAAAGACAGATAGCTTATCTTGTACTTTGTTTTATTTATACAAGGCTGCTGTGGCTTTATACTCTACATATGCCTCTCATGATACATACAGTTGTGTGCCAAGGTTCTTTAAAAGCACTGGCTTTCTCTTCGCTGATTTCACCGAACACCTACAAAATCGATACATTCGTGAGCATCTCTATATAAACTCTGTTCTACCAAAATAGCAACGTTGATTTGCTTTATCTCAGGCCTGTCTGCTGATGAGATGTGTATTTTGAAGTCATGGTCCGTGTTAGCAAGTTGCCCGCGGGAAACTATCGGGGCTTTAACTAGGCCCGCTGGGGAATTCGCATGTCATTACCTCGTGGTCGACAGTCGATGAGTGATTTTTTTTTGTTTAAAAACAGATGATTATTGAGGAACCAGCTTCTATTCCTGACACCTTTCAAGAAAGACACGATCTGCCAAGAGGCTGGCTTTCTTACAGACATCCGACATCGCCCCCCGCATCCCATAAAACTACCCCACGTTGAGCACTTTCATCATTCGGGTAGAGACAAGAGACAACATCGCATCGAGTATTCATGATGGACTACTCACTCGAAAATCACAAATCTTATATCGGGAGGCCCATCTCGGAGCTTCCCACGCCGTCGCTGGTTGTCAATTTGCCGGTGCTCAAGAAAAACATCGACACTCTGCATCGCGATGTGGAGAAGCTCGGAATTGGCTTCAGACCTCATATCAAGACGCTCAAGGTAAGTCACATGTAATATGCAATTGAACTGGTCGGATAGCTGACTATCTGAAGTGTGTCGAGGTCACCCGGTTGATGCTTGCTGGAGGTAAATACAGGGGCATAGTCGCATCCACCATCCCCGAGATTCAAGGTGCTCTACCCCTAGTGAAAGAAGGCATATTGGAAGAGGTGAGATTTGCCCAGAACGCTAAAGGCGACAAATACTAAGAGATTGCAGTGTCTGTACGGCCTTCCAGTCTATCCCAGCGTTCTGCCAAGATTGGCCAAGCTACGGGAATCTCTACGTATCATGCTCATGATCGACAATGAGCAACAGGTCTCATTTCTCGAAGAGTCAGCTACAAGCAAGCAACCCTGGGATGTCATGATCAAATTGGACGTTGGCTCGCACCGCGCGGGCATTGCAAGTAACAGCAACGAATTGAACCGCTTGGTAGAGCGCGCGGAGAAGTCTTCTGCTGTTAACATCTACGGATTCTACTGCCATGCTGGTCACTCATATGGCGGCCGATCACGGGAAGAAGCAGAGGAGACCCTCAACGTCGAAGTGTCAAGCGTGCTATCTGCAGCCAAGTTACTGCCCACTAATCGCGAACTTGTCATATCTGTCGGCAGCACACCAACGGCGCATGTGGTCAAGAGCCTCAAGGCGTCAATGCCGGACAATATCAAGCTTGAGCTGCACGCGGGCAATTTCCCCTGCAACGATCTACAGCAGGTATCTACAGGTCTCGTGACAGAGACGCAACAAGCTGTGTCAATAGCTGCGGAAGTATGCAGCGTTTACCCCGAGAGGAACGAAGCGCTCGTTAACGCCGGAGTCATTGCGCTATCGCGTGAGGCGAGCGCCTATAGCGGGTTCGGCCGAGTCGTTGGCAGTGCATGGGGTGTGGTGCGATTATCCCAGGAGCACGGGATCCTGGGGACGACGACTGAGGGTCGAAAGGTAGAAGAGGACTTCAAGGTTGGACAGCGAGTCGAACTGTGGTGCAATCACTCATGCATCGCAGCCGCGGCATTTTACGTTTATTATGTGGTCGAGGAGGGGATTGTCAGGGACACATGGATCCCTTCCAAGGGCTGGTAGATCGTACTACGTAGATCATGAGCAAGTCATCAATTAACCTTTAGATGGAACTATTGGCAACAATTACCATGGAAAGAATTGAGCGTTCTGATTCGCTCCCCCAGATCATGTTCCTGGCTCCAATTTCTCCCGAACCAAGCAAAATCCTGCTTTATCTTTGGCGAGCCTGAAAGGAAAGCTCCATTGTGGATCTCGAGCCGCATACGTCATCGGCGAATTGCGGAAGCTTCAAAAGGTGCGGGCTTCTGGATCTGCGTCACATGAAGTGCACATCTTCCCTCCTCCATCTTTTTCTTCGATCACGACACTCTTGGCCTCAATCTATCAAACCCGCTACTTTTTCGGCGAAATCTACCAGGACAATACTTCCTCAGCAACCCGACTCTACTCTTTAATTCCCTGTCTACTACCCCGCCTTCACCATCAGTGAGTATACACGTCACTGGGTCGTGTTTGTGCCCAACATCAGATCACTGACTTTTATCACAGTGTCTTACGCCGATATTGCTGCCAGCGGTCCTAAGCAGACCCCCGAGGAGGTGAGTACCTCTAGCTAAGCTACAACTTCATCTTCCAATTCATCTTACTGACCCCTCCAAGGCTGCTGCCCCTCAACTCCCCGAGATCATCTCTGACGAGTCTGCCTCCACCGCCTCTCTGGTCGATGTTGATATGCCTAGCGTGCACACCGTCCCCAACGATTTCCTTGAGCAGGAGATCCAGACAGAGACACAAGCTGCCCGCATTGGTCGAGAGGACGAGGCCGAAGCTCGCGCCGAGAAGCGAAAGCGTGACGAGGTTGCTGCCAAGGCCAAGAACACCGACAACTGGCTGATCCAACAGTTCTCCAGTCTGTCCGACGGCAGCGCCACTGGTCTCGTTATCGCCAACTTCGCTACCGTTGTCGGCTTGAGTGCATACCTCGGCTACAAGGGCTGGGGTCTGTATGAGAAGGGCAAGCTCGACTGGAAGGCCATCGGCCTGGGTGCCGGTATCCTTGCCAGCGTGACTGCTGCCGAGGGTGCTGTTGGACGATATCTGTACAAGGGCAAGAAGGGTGGCTCTTAGGAGGGCAGTCCTAGGGTTGGTTTCCAAGAATTAAGAGAAGACTGGTGCGTGGTTTCGAAAAAGAAACCCAAGTCCTCGTAAAGCAACCAAGCTTTCTGGGATTCATGAGTTTTGTTCACGCATGAGATGATATAGTTTTTTGTTGTACTGCATTGTTTCCCTTTGTTTTTAGTCTCTACTCTGGCTGATACCAGTTTATTACCCATCTCAAATACATGCGCAGGCACGATACTTCGATACCTCAATTCAGATGAATCTAGCGTTTGACGTGTGACAATACGAAGATCTGTCGATCATATGGCGCCTAGTGACTGAGATGTGATCATGTCTATTAACGTCCGTTACTTTCTGTTCCTTCTCATCATACACTGTTGGCACAGGTATATAAGCATCCTTGCCATGCCAAATCCTAAATATTTTACAAAAAAGTACATTCTAACAATGGCGCCATTATTTTACATCTTTTACTGCTTCTTCTCGGCCTCCTTCTTGGCCGCCTCCTGCTTCTCGATAATCTTGATCTCCTCATTCGCAGCGGTAGCATCATGGGCCTGGGAGGGCTCGACGGCCACCTGCTTCTTGGGGACATCGGACTTGTGCATGTCCTGCCACAAATCGGGGTTGCTGGGCTTCTCTACGGGAGTGGCAACGTCCTGAACCTTTCGGGTGTCGGTGGTATTGGCTTGCTTCTCAACTTCGTTGGAGGTGGCTCGTGAAGAGGCCTGCTCGTCGGGCTTGGCGGAAGTAGAGGAATCTTTAGGTGGGGACTTTGAGTCGACGGCAGGGGCACTCTGAGAGCTGGGCGCGGGCTGCTCATCGTCAAACTCGGGAGTTGGGGGGCCGTCTTCGTCGTCTGCGAGCTCGGCGCCATAAATCTCGGGATACTTCTTAAAGCACTCTTGCATGCCCCTGTAAGTCAATTAGCAATCTGCAACTCAAGACCATCATTCGATAAGACGTACTGGAACTTCTCAATACAGTCCATGCCCTTAGGCTCTTGTTCAGAGAACACGAAGCAGCTAAAAGCAGTCTTAAAGTCCTCACCACAAGGACCGTCGGCCATACCACCCAAGCAGGGGCAGTCCCAATTGATCTCGCCAGTCTCCGGGTTGAAGGCGCCCTGCTGGCCGGCCTCTTCTTCTAGAGCAGCAGGTGAGCCATCGGCGGCGGCAGCCTGTGTGCTAGATTGTTGAGTCTCGGAGGCCTTTCCTGACCCTTCTGGTCTCTCGCTCTTGGCCTTGATCTGCTTGCGCTTCTCCTCAACGATGGAGTCAACTGTGGGAAGGTCGTCGTCAGAGAAAGCGGCGGGCGCAGGTATAGTTTTTGCTTCTAATTGTCAGTCGCACGATCTACCTGTTAACTCCAAGCAATTGGGACGTACAGATAGCCTCATCGGCAAAGATAGGGCTTGTGTTATAGTAGTAAACGGCTCCAAAAGCCAGACCCAATCGCATCGCTGAGCTCTTCCATGATCGGGACTTGTCGGCGGGAGAAGCTGTCGAGTTAAATCGTCGGGGGGCGGCACGGATGGTGGTTGAGCGCAAGTTGGCAATTACAGGCCGTGAGGCCGATCGCAAAGTCGTACGATACATTGTGATATATGGGAGGTCAGTAGAGAAACGAAAGGAAATGGCAGCCAAGGCGCGAAATCAAAGAGATGCAAGAAGAATTGGTCAGCAATGGTGGAGCATCGGACCTGGAAGTTAGAGGTTGATGATGCAAATACTGGCTCTGGCCTCCGAGAAGCCGGGCTGCGTGAAAAAAGACAGTAACCGTGATTTAACCGTAAGGTGGGCATGATAAGACCCTTATCGCGCCATGACGCTCACCCCATCATAGAGCGCATTCATCCCTGATCGTATGAGTGAGAGCCTTTACTTTAAACTCCAATCAAGCTTTAAACGTCAATCTTGCGCTCGGCTATTTTGACTTTCAACTTTCTCTGTGGCTGATACATAGGCTAAAGCTTGTTCTTTCCTCTTTTTTGAAGCTAGACAGGGCAAGGTAAGGCAGACAGAAGTTGTCGCACAGGAAACGAGGGGAAGTTCTGAAGCTAGGTACTAACGAAAGCATTGTCTCTCCATCTCTTTTCAGGGAGAAGAAAAAGCAACTCTTGCTTTAACAAAAAGTCACGAGGATCACTAAAGGGAGACTGCGATCTAGAATCTATCTACCATCATCATTTTCTTCTCATTCCAAGTCACATACTCACTGAAGCTATCCTCATCGAACCATGGCATCAAAGATCTTCGACTGGCGACCGGCGAAGCTGCTCCAGGACTATAACATAGGCCAGGAGTTTGCTCTGCTCATTCTTAACCAGCCTTTGAAGAATGGCGTCAATTTGCGCAAGCTTTGGAAGAACTGTACGTAGCTTGGCTTGCTGCTGCTTTTGCGATTCCGGTGCTAAACGTTTCCTTGTTTTGTAGCTTCTGTGAGAGTAGCCGCTGATGGAGGAGCGAACCGACTACATAAGCTGTCGTCTTTCCACGGAAAATACGTATGTATAGGATACTCAGCCGCGAAAAGTAACTTCTTCAATTGCGCGACCGTTGCTGACCCTGATAGTCTAATCTCCAACTCATCATTGGCGACCTCGATTCGCTCACCCCAACGGTCCGCGATTTCTACTCGTCGCAACCTTCTCCCGCGACCGTTATCCACGATGCTGACCAAGAGTCGACCGATTTTGCTAAAGCCATTAATTGGATCCGTAAAGAACATCCCGACGGAATTGACATTGTAGCTCTTGGAGGTATCGGGGGTCGTGTTGACCAGGGTATTTCCCAGCTTCACCACCTCTACCTCTTCCAGAACGACCCCGATTATGCTACCGGGCGTGTCTTTCTTCTCTCCGGCTCGAGTCTTACTTTCTTGCTCAAGGCTGGTACCCACCAGATCCAGGTCCGTGAGGATGGAGAGGAAGACACCTTTGGCAAGCATGTGGGCATCATTCCTCTTAAGGAAGCAGCCAACATTACCACAAAGGGATTTGAGTGGGATGTTGAGAACTGGCATACCGAGATTGGCGGCAAGCTCAGCACTAGCAATCATATCCTGCCCGAGTCGCAAGTCGTGACAGTGACGACGGACAAGGACGTGATCTTCACAGTGGCACTCAAAGAAGGCGACGGTGATGAGGAGTAATCTAGTGCTCAAGAAAGAGAAGAGCAAAAATTATGCTGCCTTGGATTTTTGAGCACGCTTGAGACTGGTATAGTACAAGCAAAAAAATAAACATAAGACATACAAAGACTCCCAAGCGCCGCGCTGATGCCCCCATTCCTATATGTCCGTGACATTTCCTCCCCTAAATACATCCACCTGGGTTTTGTTCTATCGCAAGAAATGGAGCACCAGCCAGCAAAACAGGAAGAATACTATAGCTCCAGCAAAGAAGATCCATTTGTCCTCCTTTGCCCTTCGCTCCACCATGCGGATAGTATCGCCACTAACGCCCAGGGTGTTGGCGACGCTATACAGTCGCTTCTGGGTGCTCTTGAGCATCTCGCGCTGCTGGCCTAGATCGCTCAGGACAGCCTGCCCGCGCGCGATGTAGTCATCCAGGGCTTGGTTGGTGTTTGAGAAAAAGTTTTGCTCCCTGAACGCATGAGCCTCGCGCATCTCGTCAGGAGAACCTGTCGTCAACTGTCCACCGGATTGTGTTGGGTGTCGAGGCTGAAAGACAGAGTGCGTGTTGGTCGTCGTAGGGTTCGCATAGGGGTTCTCGGGGGTAGCGTTATACGGTCTTCGTCCGAGGAGTTCCGTGCGGTTATCCTGGTGCTGAGCATCCTCGCGAGCCTTCTTAAGCGAATCGACCTGTGTTCTAAAGTCGGAAAGATCCTCGCGGAACCTTTTCACTCGCTCAAAAGCCTCTTCTTGCTTCTTGGGGACGATCTCCTGGCGGGCTAGACTTTGGTATTCGTCGAGGGTCTTTGTGAAGGTTGCGATTGAGACGGACACATTGCCAATATCGGAGGGGGATGTTTGGGGTTTGGTGTTGAGGTTGGAGAGCTCTGCGCGGAGGGACTTGCTTTGCCGCAAGGCGGAGTTGTATGCGATATTCTAGTGTAGGGGTCAGTGGTTATATAAGGAGTTATAGGTCTGGAATTAGCTTACCATGGTGAAGAGTTTATGGTGGAAAGCTTGGAGTTTGTCGAGCGGCGTGCAGCAACGCTTTCATCATGATTCAGGGTATTAAGATACATGATAAGGCCAGATTTCGCGGAACGGGTCAATGAAGCCCCGTGCGAGACACTTTCCGATTTGCTTACCCTGTATCTTCATGATGTTCAAAAACATCTTCTTTTTCCTCATATGATAGAATTGAATTCTGTGTAGGAGCTCTAATTCTATGGTACCCAGAACTATCCTCCCTCCTAGCAGAACTGTAATACCCTATTGGTATTTGCGTAAAGTTTAGGGATCCCATTGTCTTTCATCTCTCCGCAAGACCTGTCAAAACATTGGGTAAAGGCCCTGGACTACATTATGGTCTACTTAGAAGAAGTCCGAAGGTAAGTTGTACACAAGGTCTAAATTGTCCGCACCTGTCAATTGATAAAACCAAACTATCTGGGATTTTATGGAACTAATGTTTGCTAAAGTAGGTTTTATCCAGCTCCCCTCTAGCAATCATTACATAATTGGGACAATCAGCCCGTATGATTCATCCATCAAGGCACTACTATCGCTACTCAAACAATATAGGAGTGTCATCAAAACCGCACGATAGATAATGATATCATCCAGTGGATGATGGGTCGCATTGGGTAGCTTCCATGTGCGACTCTTATACTCTTGAGCTCTTTCAGCTCCGTCTTCTCTCCCACTGACCTTGTCCTCCAGAGACTGTTCTTCTATTTTCCAAAGATCCAGTATCTTTATAAGAAGTTCAGACGTATCGCGCCTAATTTCCATAGGAGACTGTACTGAGGCATAGAGAGAATTGAAGCTGCCAGGCCTTTCTATCGCGTCCAAGAAATAGTTAATACTACCTTCTAATCCACGACGGCTAGATGGCACCGTTGCGTTCTTAGCATGGAACGGGGCCTCGGGAATTGGCTCTTGTTGAACAACATTGACTATTTGTCGAACCCCATCCCCGACAACACTTAATGTGAGCTGTCTGCACAGGGCATGGGATTTAATCTGTCCTAACCATGAATCGATGGTTCTGAGTTCGTGCTGAAGTGCATTCTGATCATCCTTGAATTTGTCATTATGCTCACGATCTTGAGTAGGGCTCTCTTTGAGATATTTCAAGGAAAGCTCGAATGTTTCCTTACCCAATTCCAGCTCGTGGATATCAGGATCTATTGATTTAGCCCATGAAGTACCAGTGCTGGTCAGATCTAGCTCGTAATTGGCGCTATTCATCAATGGGTTGGGTATAATGTCGCAATAAGCCATGGACCTACAGCCCCAGAATCGGCTTTGAAGTAGAAGAGTATCCAAGCGTTCGCGGAGTTTGACCTTCTTGTGCGGAAAGACAGACGGAAGAAGATCTGGGATATGTGCCATGAATAGGTAAAGAGGACCGCCCATGAAAAACTCAGGATCGAAGTCCTTCACATGATCAAGTAAGTTAATACATGCTGGTTTTGGCTCCTCGTTGTGATGGGAGCATTCCTGTCGCACACAGTTCGTGAAAACATCAATTCCTTTACCCTCAAACCGATTGAAAGTAAGTAATTGGCCCATGTCCATAAGTATTTTGTCTAGGCTGTCATAGCGACCGAGTCCATGGATACTCATATGACCGTGTGCTTGAAGCAATCGTCTGTGTATCTCGTGGTGCCAAAACGAATACCGAGAGTACATATTTCCATATATCTCGAAGACTCCAATAGCGCCCAACAAAGGATGCTGCCGAAAGATGAGATTGAAGTGAGTATCGCGGACCCTTGGTAAGCCGGATTCTCGGTCAATAGTCAGGCGACCACGTCCTCGCGAGAGAATCATAGCCAGAATTGCGACAAATCTGATTGAACCATATGCTGGGACAGCCGAGAACTCCGAAGGGAAAAAGTCAGCTCCAGTCAGTTTCACCTCTTCCCATAAGTTCGTACAGTCTAGGGAAAGGTGCGTTAAAAGGGCAAGCCATGTTGCCGGAAAGTAATCTTCTGGGCTTTTCCTGAGTCCTCCTGGATCTTGATCAGAACAGTTAGAGCCCTCTCTGAATTCTTCCAAAAGTCCCAAGTTCAGTGACTCGGCCTTTAGAATTGGAGTAGACGATGTAGTCCGAAATCGCATCTCAGCCCAGTCGAACTTGCGATAATTGCGTCGTGACCATGGACCGATGACATAAGCTCCAGATTTTATACGGCCAGGACCGGCAGCTAAGAATGCCTGAAAAGCAGTCAAAGCTGCGAAGGCAATGGCAACAACGCCGATGATAGCAGTGAATATAAAGGTTAGAGGATCCCAGTCATATTCATTGTTCTGCTCCTGGATCTCACTGAGGATACTTGCGATCGTCTCCAAGACGCATTCCGTAGTATTTAGTAAGCACTCGGCCTTAGTCTTGGACGCCATATTAATGGTGAGTAGTGCAGTAAGAGATGAGAAATGATAGAGAAGGAGCGGTCACAAGAGTTAGAGCTACATATGGGATATATGTAATGGGCTTGGCCGTACTGCCGCGACGGAAGCTTGGATTCTGTAATCGGCGGTCCAGTTGGGCAGCCAGGCAGCTACACACCATAAACACTGGGTTAGGCCAAGTAACACAGCATGAAGATCTTTGGGTGTTGTTGAGCGGTGATTCGATATTTGCGGGTGGCCGTGGCTGCAGGTGGCAATAACCTGTAAGGATATTCTTTGGAGGATGTACGATTCTTTTCTCTTCCCTCAAAAGTTGAACTTCTTTCAATGGCTGTTCCGGGGGCCTTATGCAAGCCACGTACTTGTCCGGGAAATGACCAGTCAAGCTGAACACACCCTTGTATTCTTGGGTCTGGCGTTGCCCAACCAGCCAACTCCCAGCTTGCTTTAAAGTGCATGTATTTTTGTCACTAGGCTCACATACTGGAACCCTTGATCAGCAGATTTAGAAGCCAAGGGTTTTCTGACTCGCGCCAAGACTTCTTTAGCAAATGGTGATTTCAAATATGTATCGTCTTACTGCTATCGTACGTAAGCTAAGGCGACAGCTCTATCCTTTCGGTCCAATTAATAGGTCTCCCAACTGTAACTGTAGCTCTTCTTTTGGCCAGATCCATATTGATGTTGAATAGTGTTACAGTTTCTTGACCCGGTGAGGTCTCAGCGCGATTGATAGATGTCGGATATCCTTGCTCATCTTGAAATAACTCAAAGAATGAAGAGTGATCAATACCAGTAGAGGCCAATTTCTCCTTGAGCAGCTCAGAAGTACGTTTTATACGATCTTTGGAATCAGGTAGCCAACCAGGCTCATCCACTCCGGGGTGATCAAGAAGGAGGTGGTTAGTATGAGGAAGCGTCCCGTCGCTGTCAAAGTTAATCTCCTTTATGCCTATGCTCGTACACTCCAGACCTATCGCTTCAGATTGGTCTGCCACGAGTATATGGCCACTTCCGGCTGTTCCTGTTTTATAGAGCTTGTCTGCTGCTTCTCGTGCAGATTTAGACTCGAGAGCTGTCCGTAAAGCAAGGTGAATTGGAAGTTTGGTATTGTCAACGCCGCGAGCTCGAATTGCATTCAACAGTGTTCCCACCCCAGCTGAGTTTATACCAATCTTGCCTATCACGCCCCCCTCAGTCACCATTGAGATATCGGGTAGATCTGTTCCAGGCTGGGAGATGTGGCAGACAATAAGATTTGGCGCTTGCCGAAGCTGCCAGTCCCAATTCTGCGCCAGGAGAACTTCGCCGTTGGGTTGTCGGTATGCAGCACTGGTACATCCATCCGTTTGAATCGAGGTGCTAGGGACACTGGTGTAGAGACTAAATGTGATTTCTGTCCGAACATTCAGAGCGACGATATCGACGAGATCAACGCCAGCGCCGTCTGCTAAGCCTTGAAGCTCTTGTACATGGCGGGGAGAGAGCTTTGTCAGAGGCTTGATGTAATTTTCTGCCTCTTGACGTACAGCTTCCCAGTTCATGGAGCATGTCTCTTGGAACAGGTTCTCGTAGAATGCGAGTGACCCCGCTACCTTATCCTTTGCTAGTGTGCCATGTTGATGACCGATCTAGTTATGATATTGTTAGGAATAGTTTGATTTGTTTGATTTGTTTGATTTTGGATTGAACCATACCTCGTAGGGTGTTCCTGAGCAGTGCACCTCCAACATGATAAGATGTTTCTTTGGAGACAGCGCAGTGTTAGTGTTGAGGGTAAAATGATCGCCGGCTTACCCCAACATGAGCATTATATATATGCGGTTGAGTAGCGCATCCATCAGATCAATCAATGGTGGGGTTTGGCTCAAGTTCGCCATTGAGAATCACTTATCTGGTTACACTGGCGGGTCATTAGTCTTTGATTTATGATACTCCTCAGCACAACATTATCTCCAAGTTGACGTGATCATTTTTGGAGTACTGGTTGTCGAATATGGAAGATTTTCTTGTTCACAGATCTAGCTTGAATACGGCTTTGGTCTTATTATAAATAAAATCAACCCTTAAAAAGATTGAGCTGATTCCTGGTTGTGGCACAACAAAGGATCATACAATTGTATCTCTACGTTTCGGATGATAATTCCCGGTTTGAGTCGGCTAACCCTCCGACAGCTTCGGATCGTGAGTGGACACCTCCGGAGGTAATAAGCGGAATATGATTGGGGCTCATGACAAATTTCTATCAATCATCGGACTCTTCTCCGTTATGAAGCTTCGACAAACTCGAAAGATATTTCTGAATCTCACCCAAAACACATCAAAATGGGAGACTTACCACACCTGAGTGACCAGATTGGCACCTTCAGCCTCTCTACTATTAACCCTGCCGATCCTGCTTACACCCCTCTTCTTTATCGACTGCGGGAAGAAACCTTTCAAAACCGGACAACTCAAGTTAGACATGGCTCAAATCTAAGACGCTTCACCCGGGATACTTCCATCGATATTCCTGCCGCCATCCAAAAAGACTCTGGAATTGATCTTGACAAGTTCATGCGCCGATATGGCCTGACAGGTTGTGTGGTTGTTCAAAATGGAGCTATACGACTCGAAGAATACAGGCATGGCAACTCACGAGCTTCTCGGAACGATGTCCAATCCTGTACCAAGTCAGTAGTTTCTACAGCGCTTGCCATCGCACAGCAGGAGGGCAAACTATCCGTCAACGACCCAGTATCTCGCCATGTGGAGGAGTTGAAAGGAACCGCCTGGGCCGATGTGCCCCTTCTTGCTCTCTCCAGCATGACGTCCGGGGTAGTCGAGCAGTCTGAGGAAGAGAGGCCTGCAGACGTGCCGAATCCCATGTACGCTACAGAACTTTACCCTCAGACAGATCCAGAGGTTGTCCTCAATTGGCTCAAAACATCCAAGAAGGTGGCTGAGCCTTGGGAGGAGTTCCACTACTATAATCCCAATTACTACGTGTTGTCAACGGCCATTTCTCGTGCGACTAAGGAGCCTCTTGACGAGTACCTCTCGCGCGTGATATGGGAACCTGCGGGGATGCAATACGACGCGTATATACGAACAACCGGTGCGGGACATGTTGATGGTCATGGCGGTCTTTCAGTCACTCTAACTGACATGGCACGCTTTGGATGCTTCATTCTGGACGGTTTCAAAAAAGAAGGCAAAGGTCCTAACGTGCCACCCAATTGGTTCCAGGACATCTCACAGGCCAAGTACAGTGTCGGTGCCCGGGCTCTCCACCCTGACAACTTTGTTTCAAACTTTGGCTACGAAAGTGGATGGTGGACGACAGGGAGAGGGGGCAAGGAGTATATGATGGGAGATGATGGAGCATTTGCGGCTATTGGCATGTATGGCCAGTCTATCTACGTTGTCCCAAAGTTGGACGTCGTTATTGCTATTCAGTCTGGATATCCTGAGCATGAGCTGGACCTATTCACCAAGAATGCAGAGTTGGCAACTTCTATTTTGAAAGTTTTGAGGTAGCAGGATAGTGTTTAGAAGAACAATGTAGGATATTCATGAAGCTTCCTGCTGAAAAAACCTGAAGAGCGTGATTTCATGCTCCCTGACTGCCTCGTCACATTATAAGTGAAATAACTTCTTGAACCCCTGATCAAAGCTCGGCAGCAGCCAAGGCTATATCTGTTGAGTCACATTCAAAAGTCAATCATTCTGCACACGCAATATGCCAGGTAGTAATATTGTTGGCTCGGTTTAGTTTTAAGGGTTGTGATACGTTTGTATAATATCAGGGTACGCTTTCGTTAAGGTTCTATGCGTAGATATCATAAATGGCTACGCCCCGTCTCTCGAGGTAGTGAAATATTTATAAAGTTTACACAATGATATTCCCTCGACACGGCATATTAAAAAAAACTTAGAATTTTACAGAGTATAAAGAGAACTCTCTCCATCCTGAATTGATTCTCATCTTCCTCACACTTAACTTTAGACACCATACCTCGTGCCCACCATCTCGATTTGTTTTCAACCCTCCACACCTTTCTAGCCCGCTTTCTTTCTTAACCCATTGGAAGAATGTCTTCGATGTACATCTCAGCAAACCCTGCCAGCTTTCTGGGCTCTCCTGCAATGTCTGTTGAAATAATTGTCCCTACTATGGGTAAAAGGCCCTGCGCTACATGCGGCGTCTCCTTCGATACTGTTGAAGAGCATCGCGAGCATGCTAAGAGTCCTTCTCAGTAAGTTTAATTACTATCGTACATTTGATAGGCAGTTTTGCTAACAATACTGAAGTCTTCATAACCTGCAATTCCGAATTGCCGTCAACGATGCGACTCCTCATAGCAAACTGCGAAAATGGTCTGAAGCCGACGAACTCTTCAACGAGGAAGCAAATACTCTCTCCGAGGATGAAGAGAATATTACCGAGCCAGAAGAAGAGTATGAAGAAGATTGCGACGAAGTACCTGAGTTTAACCCAGGACGTTGCCTCTTCTGCCATCACAGAACCTCATCCTTCGACAAGAACCTGAGCCATATGGAGGCCTGCCATGGCTTCGGCATCCCCTACCCCAAGTATCTTACTGTCGAGCCCGAGAACCTGATCTGGTATCTTCACTATGTCATCTTTGGCTCTTTCCAGTGCATGTACTGCGAAAAGCAACGATACACCCTTGAAGCTATTCAGCATCACATGCAGGCCAAGGATCACTGCCGCTTCCAGATGACACCTGAGATGCTGGAATTCTACGATGCCGAAGCCATGGAGAGTAATGGGATCAGTAAGCCTTCCGGAGTAAATGCGAAGATTCTTAGACGCCAGTCTGGGAAGCCTCTCGTGCATCGGTCCAAGTCCCCCCTCTCAACAAGAATGCAAGTCCGCAAGATGATGCACATCAACAAGCGCAAATCCCTCCCAGCAGGTGTCTTCGCTAACCCTCGGTCGATCCGAGACACTGAGACCACGCACCCTCTGGACTTCGTGCCGGAGATGCAGGGGATGACCATCGCGAACTACAAGAAATTTCTGATAGAGGTGACGGAATACCAGGACGTCATGGGCAGAATACGCGGGAAGCGAGATCTTGCCAAATCCATGCGACTGAGACATAGGTTCGCCATTCATCCCGGGCTTGGTGACGTTGGGAAAAACTGGATGAGGAAAAAGAAGATGGCGGCTTACCAAGACTATTATTTCTCACCACGGTTGTAAACGTGCCATGAGGTTATGAGGTAGACCTTCTATACACTTCTGACTCTACCCGCCAATTTGGACTCTTTGAGTTTGGGTTTGGATTTTATTTGATTTTACGAATTGATCGATAGACTGTTTATACTTATGAGAACCAAAAGCGTTGGAAGGATGGAGAAAGAAAAGGATTGACTTTAGAGATTCGCGTCATACATATCTCAACTATAGTGGCTAATCGTATTGCCTGAGAGGTATACTGATCACCGTAATTATAAATACTATTTCTGGAAGACACAACATTACATGTAACTGTGAATATATATAACTAGATTAAGCTGCCCTATCTGAATTTCTCATCAAACATTTGCTGCGAGACCCCCTGATTCAGGTTGTAATTCAAGTCACAGAACAAAAGGAATGAAACGAGCCGTTCTTGCATGCCACTTATCCCACTCTTGACCGAATGCTCGCTTCAACATTACCTCCTCCTGTCTAACCCTTGTCCAGATTGCATACGAGACAAGCGATGCACCCAATGGAAGCAATCCCCATATCCAGGAACAGAACGTACCATACCACTCTGGCGGGACCCAACAACTGATAGCTCCATCCAATCTAGCTAGCAGCACTATATTAGATATCATGAGGATAGTCATGCCTGTATAACTGGGATGCTGAACATATTGATAGATGCCTGTTGTTTTCAGGCGATCCGGCTCTTTTAATGCAAAGGTGAAGTTTTTGCCCAGCGACGCATATGGAACCAACCGGAGGGGCACACCGGCACAAAGGATAAGAGCCAGTGGTATCGCTGTCGCAGCAGACCATGTTATAAGGTCGGTGTTCAGTCCGTTCTCTGCACCACTGCGAACAACAGAAGCTGGTATATCTGGGTAGCGCAAGCTCAAGTTGGCCGTGTGCAGCGCCAAGAGTCCCAGAGGAGCTAGGACTACTTTGGTCGAGTGTTTGTTGGTTAGGAACAACCGACGAACAGAGTCTCCTGTTGGTGGCGCTGCATGTTCGCTAGGATTCGGCGGCGATAGGGCGAGATATGTGCCATATGTGGATGCTAATATTGTGGCTGCCAGAGAAGCCTGAGACAAGGAGGTTGGAAAAGCCATTGCTGTGTCACTCAATGGGAAGAGAGGTATGGAGTATGTATGCAAGTTAACATCGAGTCACTGGATGAGACATGTGGATTTAAGGTACGATGACGGAGGGAAAAGTTGATCCGACTAGACTGGACCAAGCGAAGCGATCGAAGCTAGCAGTGACACTTCCACGTGACAGCCGGTGACGATGTCGGGATACTCACGAGAGAATGAGCGTTTTGTGTCAAGCATTTCCTATACCTATTGAAGAAGTAATTCATAAAAGATCTAGATTGAGTGCCTTTTTGTTCGATGTCATTATCTGGAGGACTGGATGTAAGTAATATGAAATGTGACGTATGTCTGATGTTTGAGAATTACTATGTATGGCCAGTTAGAGACTCAGAATCAGAAATTCAGAATCAGCCATAGTGGATACCTTCCTAGGCTTATCTGTCATAACTCGGTGGAAGAACTCTCCATCAACATCCAACATCCAACATGGTTGAATTGTCTACAAAGTTTCAGAGTCCAACAATAACAGCAACTAAAAATATTCTAGAACAAATGACGAGCATGGAAACGTTCCTAACAACAACTGCGCCGGAGAGTTTAAAAACCCGTATCGTATCGGGGCCACTACCAGCAGAGTCTAACCACCAATCCAACGCTTTCAAGGGTCTCTCAAACTCCCTCCAAAGAGGAAAGGTCACGCCCGAAAAATCAATATTTGTGACGCTCATACTCCACTTGGTCTGAGACGAAGACCCTAAGCGCGAGATGGGATTTGTCGATCACTGTTTTGTGGCGACGGCTGCATAATCGCCTGCAGTCTAGACCTCGTTGATGTTTTTAACTGCCAGCCTACGCAGTACAGTATGAGTACTACCGCTACCACTACCACTACCATTACCAGTGCCAGTACCTATGTCAATCTCCCGGTTTTCGGCGTTCGCCCCCCTAGTCTCTGGTGGCGAGCGCTAGCAACCAAAGCTCAATGTCTTTCTCTCTTTCTTTCTTCTTTCGCCAATGATGGTCTCTCCTGTGATGAAAAACGCGTGAGAGAATGAGGGGGACAATTCAACATCGACTTTTGACATCACTCGCTTCAATCAATTTCAGTGCCAGTTCGATATCCAGTCCCAGCAAAGCCTCATAGCTCTGCATGTGACATTACCAACCTACCGAGAATGGCCACAGCATGTGTCAGTGTCCAGGTGCCTAAACAAAGCATCGTCTCCGAAGCTGCTCGGGAGAGGGAGACGTTTAGGTACGAGGCACCTTTCCCCACAAGCTTCATTTTCAATCTGTATCATATTTGCTGAACAAAATAAAACTAGATATGACGACTCACTATTCAACAATATCCGCATCAACAACTCTGGTGCTCCGGTCCCCAGTACGGAGCTGGCTACATGTCCAGATGTCATCTTGACAGCTCTGGCTCGACTTTGTGCCTCTGAAACCGGTGCAGCGCGCTGCATGATCTCGCTGTTTGACCAGACTCATCAGTATATTATTGCAGAAGCTTCGTCCGTGACCCCATTGATTCCCAACTTCGGAGATGCCGGCAACGGTGAAATCCTGTGGCATTGCGGAACGGCGATTCCACGGACACACAGTCTCTGCGAGAGTACTTTATGTTCCGGCGACCCTGACCAGTTTGGCCCCGATCGAACCTTTGCTGGTGACGAATTGCCGGTTATTGTTTTTGATGATGTTACTCTTATTCCCGAACTTGCATCAAAGCCTTATTGTCGGCCCGGCGGTGCTTCTAGATTCTATGCAGCCTCGCCAATTCGCAACGAACGAGGTGTCAACATTGGCGTTATCTGCGTGATCCACACAGAGCCTTCACTGCCTTGGGAAGACAGACATTCGAGGCTGATGCGGGAGCTCTCGATAGCGGTGGTAGAGCACCTTGAGACCATCAGTCTTAAAAGCAACCAAAGGCGCAGCGAAAGGAAAAATCGAGGTTTGACGAGCTTTCTTGAAAACCCTACTGTGGCACCTCTCAGCCAGTCTCATCCTTCTGCACGAAACAACGGGGATCACGAGAAGAAAACTCCTGCGACTAAGAGGCCCAAGACTGAGGATGTGCAAAAGGCGTTGGGCGAGATGACTATGAAAGATTCCACGACTTCAAGTGTCGACTGCGGTGACACAGCTACACCACATCCAGAGACATCAACCAAAGGCGCCTGTCCGGTTGAGTTCTCCACAAAATTGACAGCCCCCCAAGAAACATCTAGCCCTCTTCTAACTTCAAAGCAAATCTTCTCTAAAGCGGCTTCTATTGTCAAGGACTCTATCGAAGCCGACGGATGCTTGTTTTTGAACGCAGACATGCTCGAATTTTCAAGCGCCGGCTCCTCAACTGAATGGATAGACGAAGATATGGCGGCTCGACGCCCCTCGGCATTCAGTCACAACGAAAGTGAAGACGCTTATACAACCGGCTCCTCCGAAGAGCGCATGCGGCCACCATGCCAAGCACTCGGTTCATCGGCTGCGGGCCAGGAGTACACCGGGAAGACTAACGTTGGGCTTCCACAAGCTCTCCTCGCTCGGATGATTCGACGATATCCTAGGGGGTATGTCTTCAACTTTGATTCTGACGGAAACTTGCAGCCTGATGAACTGTCCGATAACGACAGCCACCATTCGTATAACACAAATCAAGAAGGGGCCTACGTCCCGAACAAACGAGAGAGCAGATTCCGAATTCAGCAACGAGAAGCAAGTATCCTGCTGGAGACATTCCCAGGTGCTCGCAGCGTCGCTTTTGTTCCCATTTGGGACCTTAGAAAGAAACGTTGGTCTGCCGGTGGCTTCATTCATACATACAACATCAAACGCATTTTCACCATAGACTTTGATTTGAGTTATCTCAGAGCCCTTGGAATGCTCGCAGCGTCTGAAGCCTTCAAATTTGAGACTTTAGCTGCTGATAAGGCCAAGACCGATGCCCTGGGTTCGCTGTCTCACGAGCTGAGATCACCACTTCACGGCGCTGTTCTCAGCGTTGAACTTCTCAATGATACAGATCTCACTATTCCGCAGCAGAACATCGTACGTACTATTGAGACGTGTTGTCGAACTCTTTCGGATACTATCGACCATCTGCTCGAATACTCTAAAGTAAACAAAGCCCTACAACAGGAAGCGCCTCGCGAAAACCAAGTAGACGGTTTCGGCTACAATCGAGCTTCTAATTTTGGAATTCCTCCGAAGCCTAGGAAGGTTGTTCAGCTCGATGTACTTACTGAGGAGGTTCTGGAGAGCGTCTATGCTGGCTTTAACTTTCAACATGTCTCCATCAACCAACTATCAGACAAGCCACCTCGACGACCTGGTCACACTTCTATTCGTCGAATGGACACTATGCAAGCTATAGAAGAGCTTCAGACACCACTCCGGAAGACGGGAAACAACAGATCGAAGACAATGATCGGAGACGTTGAAATCTTTCTCGTTATTGATTCGCGCCCATCGTGGGGTTTCTATACACAGCCGGGGCCTGTGCGTCGTATCATCATGAATTTGTTTGGAAACTCGCTCAAGTACACCCAGCATGGTCTTATCAAAGTATCCTTGGAGCAGTCAAGTGCTATTCGAAACGACGACAATGACTGTTGGGTTACTATCACCGTTTCGGATACCGGAGTAGGCATTAGTGATGAATTCCTGGAAGATGGATTATTCAAACCATTCTCGCAAGAGAACCACTTGTCTCCCGGTACAGGGCTTGGACTAAGCTTTGTCAAGCAGATAACAGCGCAGTTTGGAGGCCACATCTCCGTCGATAGCAGAGTTGGGGTTGGAACCACCGTGACAGTAAGACTGCCCATGAAGTTAGGAGATGACTGTCACAACGGTGTTGGCGAGTTTCGACAAAGGGAAGAGGAGTTCGAGCTGCAGACGGATAAACTGCGAGGACTACGAGTCAAGGTAATTGACTTCAAAAGGGATGCAGTTACAGGTGGCGGCTCTTCCAAGAAAACGATTGAGGCCCCGGATCAACTTGTGCAAAATATATGCAAAGACTGGCTAAACATGCAAGTCAACACCGACCCCGACGGGTCTGCATCATCATGCTGGATGCCAGATCTCGCCATATGGTCTGAACACGGATTTGAAAGCCCTTACGACCCGCAAGAATCACTGCCAGACGTACCAAACATTGTGCTTTGCGCCAATGCCCTTACGGCGCACCAATATGCTTCTGGCACAAGGACTATACCACGCCGTGGAGTATTCGAGTTTATTTCACAACCGTAAGCTACTACGTTCTCCTGTTTGTCGTTAGTTACTAATTCGTATCTAGGCTCGGCCCTCGAAAACTTGCAAAAGCATGCGCTCTGGCTCTATATCGCTGGACAGTCGCGCAAACATCCACTAATTCTCCAACAACTGCGTTCACGCAGTCAGAACCTCAAAATCCGTCTATCAGTGAAGCATCTACACTAACAGATCCTGGCTCACCATTCCCTCAAAGTGCAGACGCAACACCAATGCAATCCGAGGAATACTTCAGAACCCCTGAATTCCTACTTGTGGACGACAATTTTATCAACCTCAAGATCCTATCATCATACATGAAGAAGCTCAAGCAGCCTTACCAAACAGCTTCGGATGGCTTAGAAGCGGTAACAGCATACGAAGCCGATCCATGTCGTTTCTCATGCATCTTGATGGATATCTCCATGCCGGTAATGGACGGTTTTGAGGCAACACGGCGTATCCGTGCTTTTGAATCTCAACGGGGCGTGAGACCTGCTCTGATACTGGCTTTGACTGGCCTGGCTTCTGAGGAGGCGCAGAGAGAGGCGACTGTGAGTGGACTGGACATGTTCCTTACCAAGCCTGTGCGATTGAAGGAGCTTGGTCCAATCTTGAGAGCAAAGGGAGTTTTGGAAGAGGAATCGAATGTGGGCTAGTTGATTTAGGCAAAGAAAAAGGTGGCTTGGTGATATGTTGTCGTTAATGGCTAAAAGCAAAGGATAATGAATAGAACGGGAATCATAAAGATAATAATGAGACAAGAGTTTGGAACATTTAAGTAAACACGGGATGTTGGTCTAACTCGAGAGGAAGATTAAACCTCGACCACAAGTGTCTCAGCTATCTACTCCCAATGAGAAGCGCCAGTTGTAATGTCTGTCACCCAGGTGCTGTGCAGGATAATCAAATTATTGACATTGGCTCGCGGATATGGCTTCACAACAGGACATGGAGGAAGGCCAAAAGATTATGCATTTGGTTAGTGTACAAGCCTGTTCACACATGTCGGTATTCGACTGAGAGACTGGATAAGCTATGATAAGATAGAAATGTACTGAGATTGCCCGCTGTCTTTTAGTGTTTCCTTATCTTGAAGTTCTATCTCAGTAAGACCAAAGGCTCGATATTCACATCAGGGGTCATAGGTATACATAAAGACTTCTCTCATCCATATCACTAAAGCATATCAGGGGCAAACCCAAAACTCGTGCTGGATTTATAATTGTGTTTAAGCTATGTATCTCTGACTCCTGAGGTGCCCTCACAGTGGCTTCAGGAGGGAAGATGGGAAGAGGAACATAGAATAGAGAGTTGTATCGTGGTTCCATGAGGCTATTCGTGTTGAAGTATCAAAAGGAATTAGGGTCCTAGTGCCTCGCCAGACTCATATCTCAACAGTCTTGGAGCAATAGGGGCCATGTGTATATGATGAAACTCAAATCTGCGCAGAAACACAACGTAGTACGTACTTTGCACTTTTGTGTTCTTTGTGTCCAATATCTTGGTATCCTTGATCAATGAAGTACCATAAACCGCAAGTCGAGGTTCACGGTCAAGTCCTTGTTATTAGCATCAGATCACAGCCCTCATCTTCACCGCAACTGTCGGTCCACCGCCAACCCCTATTAGCAAGCACCCTCATCAGATCTCTGAAAACACACTACTTCATCGCAAGAGGTGAGAATTATATGTATTAGGTATCAAGATAAAAGCAAATGCATGACAATATGACAGTATAAAGCACGCTTCATCAACCCGCCATTCTGCTCCGTAACCCATAATAGTTTGTTCTTTCACATGAGACACCATTCCCGGTATCCCATCCCAGCGCTAAATGCAACTCCTCTCCCGAAAAAACGCAAATGAAAACGATAGAGATGGAAAAAACGATGATTGATATTTTTTCGCCTGCAAAACGCCATGCCGCTTCATATCCGTAACCCTTGGTATCTTCAACACGACCCAATAAGCGCCAGACCATTCTCTGTTGTGTGGTTTTCTCTTCTTTCTCTCGGCCTTGATTCTGTGTCTGATGATTGTTTTGCTTTTGTCTTTTTCCTGGTTTGTTGTGGTTTTACTGTTGATGTTGTGATGAGCCTATTGAAGACTACAACTTCATCAATTTGGTGTGGTTCTCTTGGTTCTTATTGAGGTTCTACTGCCGATGAGGAGTCTCTTTGAAACGTCTTACCCAATGCTGTCGCACGCGACCTGGCATCTTGCAGAATACCATGGCCTTGCATTCGTTAACAAGAACGCCCTCCGAGATCTTGACCTGCAGGTCCAAATCCTCATCGGCAAAGTCGCGAAAGAAAATATCGAGGGCCTCCTCCTGCCAGCGCAAGGCGTTTCGAGATCGTACAGCTTCAACGAGCTCATCCACCGGGGGACCGCTAGACATAGTCTGGCTGTCTGCCTGGGATGGGGAACCGGCACTCGGGCCATCGCGCACGGCCATGGGCAGCATGGACGAATTGAGGACAGATGCGGTGAGAGCACGAGACCCATCGTTGGACGAGGTTCTACGGCGTTTACCGGGAGATTCGGGCGCGGCTTGTCCCAGAGGGATGGTGGAGGTGGGTGGCGTGGTATCGAACATAACGGGGGTACTCGTGGTGGGAAGCTGTCGCTTGCGACTCTGTGTGATGGTCTCGTCGGGCGGGGTAAGAGCGTTCGCGTTTGGTACAGTCGGGGGTCCGCGAGGGGGGATCGTGGTAGACATGGGCCGTTGCGTCGCTGACCCAACGGAGGAAGTGGTGGGAGTCTGGGTCAGCATGGGTCGCGAGTTGGGACTTTCGAGTCCTGGGGGTCGAGGAAGGGGATCGCTTTGCAGGTTGAGAATACCGGTGCCGGGCATATCGGGATCGTCGCTGATGGGTCCGTCTGTCCGTCTTCGAGGCTTCATTATCCGTTTGGGAGCGCCACCCGAACCGATGACGTCTGGATAGAGAACCTCCATGAAGTCCTCGTGATCGAAGGGTCGGCCGCGCAAAGCCCTAGAAAGCGGTTCCCTCTATTTGAGAGTCAGTACGTGCTTGGACGCAGTTGTTTAGTGTGTAATCGCCCACGGCGGGCGAGCCTCGATACTCGCGTGATGGCAGTCCCTCATCGTTCGCATCGCGGCCGTGCAAGAAGTGTTTACCTCGATATGCGCAGCCCACGCCTCCTCGGTAGCAGTCACGGTCCTCGTCACCTGGCTATAGACAAATTCGGGATCCTCACGAAGGCCTCGCCACAAGCGAAAGCGCTTCCTCGCGTTGTCGCTCTTGTTGATCAGATGGCTTTTCGCAGGGTAGGCGCCATGGCTCTCCTGTAGAGCGACGGCGGCGCGCTCCCAGGCCTCGGCCTTGAAGGAGGAGTTCTCGCGGAGACCAAGTTGGACGCTCTCGCAGAGGCTGCGGAAGAAGGTAGCTTCGTATGCGGGAGTCCAGCTGAAGCGCGGCGCTCTTCGATCGCGGTCGACTCGGGCTGGGGGTTGACCGTCGGGGCCGAGGGCATCGGCGTCGTCTTCGGACATTGTTTTTCTTCGCCGGGAAGAGACTTGAGGAATGGAAAGGCAAAGATAAAAGGAACAATAATAATTAACAGGCCCCCTCGTGACTTTTTGAAACGAGGCTGAGGCCGAAGCGGAAGCAGATGCTTCACCAAGACTATACTGTTGGTGCAGTATCAATCAATCAATCAGTAAAGTAGGATCAATCAATCCAATGTGTCGGGAATTCCCAAACCTTAGCCTAGCTCGCCCAGTCGGGACTCGGCCGGGCGGTGAGTTTTCAGGTGGGGGCAAGAGGTCACCTGGGCCACTGGGAATTTCACTATGCGTATGCCATCACGTGCGTTATCTGAAGAACAGGGAAAACTCAACATCAGCATCTAAACATTCTTCTATACTTCTATGCCAGGGTCCAAGAACAACCCATGATATCATGTTTTCGTCTTTGACTTGAGAATGCGACGCGCCGGAACGTTTGCTCCTTGCCTAACCCCCGAGTGTGATCCAGGGCCGCGGGACAGGGATTTGCGGTAGCTGAGGCTCAAATCCCACTCAATCTCCATGTAATTGGTCTATCAGACGGGTGAGCTGCATTACAAGGATTACGGGTACTTGGCCATCATGATCTGTCAAGGACTGTCATCGAGAGTAAGCTTTGTGATTGACTCATCCAACTTATGGAGATTGTTTCCACTGTTGAGACTTGAGACTGGAGCTTATGACCCGAAATATTATATACCCGCGGCTATCGCGCATCAACTACCTCCATATTTGTTGTTCATCCTTGATCATCTCAGCTCTATTTCGTCGGCCAAGATTCATCCCACGTCATTCAGTATACCCGACAAGTCATACAGCCAACAATGATAGATGAGCCGCTCAGTGAAAAACTCATGTCAATCAGGTGTATTAATTAAGGCATTTATAGTATTATCAATATTAACGAAGATTTATCGAAAACATGTGATTCAAAGCGAAAATAGAGACTCAAAAGCGACAGCAACGACGATGGCCACACCAGCCAATCCCAGGTTGCGACCGGCAGCACCCGATACGACAACTGGGAGTTCTGAAGGCATTCCTAATGACACGTTAGTACTTTTCTTCATCCTATCATCTTTGTTCCTGGACTTGTCACACTCACCAGGGTGGGCACTCTCTGGGTAGTCAGTAGCTGAGCTTGGCCTGACACTGGATTGGAATCCGTGGTTGTCGCCCGCGGGAGCATTGGGTGCGGCTTCTCCTTGTGGCTTGTTGTTTGAACCCCCGGCAGGGGTAGGGCCTTCTGGGCTGTAAGGCTCAGTCTCAGGCCTTGAATTTTCTTGAGCTCCTGGGAAGTAAGGATCGTCCTGGTATGAACCTTTCTGGCCTCCTGGGTAGTCAGACTTGTCCTCAGACTTGGAGTCTTCTGGTGCTTCATATCCATTATCACTGTCGGTGGGCTTCACAGCAATGGGCTTCTCGGTTGGGTATGTGACATGGTTGATGTACGGGCGGTCCGAAACAGGATACGTGATGGTAGCAGTGACAGGCTCAGGACCACAGGTGGTACACGTCTGGACATCATACGTGAACCCAAAGGGGAGATCATGGTCCATGGTGGGCTTCGCCTCCATGCCCTTGTACGTCTCGGTGATGACATACTCTTGGTCGTAGAGGCCAGTGGAGCAAAAGGCAGGGTACCTGGTGGTGTACTCAAGAGTCTGCACGCAAGTCGGGCAGCCGCAGTCACAGTCAGGGGCTTGCACCTCGACGATGATGGGACCTCCTGTGACAGCTGGCGGCTTGATTATGCAGCTCGGGGCGGCGACAGTAACCGTAGGGACGGCCAGACCACCTTGAGTGAAGCATTGTGTTATAGTCGCCGTGGCATAGGTGAGGTGGATGCCATCGTCAGCTGCCCTCACAATTGTGAAGAGCGCAGGCAGGACGATGGAGTTGAAGTGCATCGTTAACGAACGTGGAAAAGTGAATTCAGATAAACGAGTGACTGAATTAGAGAGGCACGAAATAGCTTCCAAGTCAATAGAGGAATTGGGAGCCTTTTGAACGGGGAGACTCCCACTCTGACTCGCATTGGCCCGTGGAATCGATTACAAGGGAGGATTCTTCCATACCAGAAGACTCGACTCATTTGCCGCAACAGCCATGTGGCTGGCTGGTGTAGATCAGCCTTAGACAACAAATGAGGGCTGAAAGGGCCAGATAATAGCATGTTTGCAAGCTGTTTTTCCCATCTGAGATTCTTGTTCCAACACGGGATGCGAACCTTCTTTTACCAGAGAAACATGCCCCGTGGCGGGCTGAAAAATCCAAAATCTCCAGCGTCGGATGCGTACCAGGAATTCGAAAGACGTGTTGGTCCCAGGTATTTACGTTCTGTGCTCAGACGACTAGGATTTGAGCAAGGGAGTGCCGGTGAGTCTATGTTTCACTCAAGTGGCCATCATAGCGACGGCGGCGGAGCTACGCTATTTTATTATAATTATGTCTCACTCCAGAGATGAGAACATATCAAAAGATTGAATCAAGAGTCCAGAACGTCACGTGGCTAATTCAGAGAGCACCTGGGCTGAAACTATGTGCTTTTACGGCCCCTTGCGCATCAACATACATTCTTGTGTTTCTAACTGTAACATGATCAACATCGATCAACGGCTGTACAGTGTTCAGATCCACTTGGCTTACTATATAATAAGTATATTCATTCTAATTCACGATTATTCGTGAAACATTATATGCTGTCGAAGCTTCCGTTATCCTTTCCTTTCTGGTCTTAATTGGGACCTGCGGTCATCAAGTTGTGTTAAGTTGTATACAACTTACAATATGCTCATGAACCCTCTTTCTCCATCCCATAATCATGCACCAAGCACACTTGAAATAATATGGCCATTGACATAAGCTAATTGATTTCTTTGCTATGCTTTCTTTTCTCTTCCCCTTTGCTCTTCGAATAAAAGGTAGATATACATATATCAAATTCATGATACTTCTAGACTTTGAAAGCCGTGACGGAACAGGTCCTTGTCTTACCTTCCCCATAAATGCTCATCAAGTTCTCTCTTGTACCTAAGTCTAATATCAAAACTAGAGAATTCCTTCAGCTCGTGTGTAAAACAAAAATGAGGATTGATAAATGTCAATGGCTGTATTCAAAATAATCCAATGTGATATTACGCTAATTTATCAGGCCAGCAGTCATACCGGCAATGCATGACAGTCCCTAAAAGAATCGCGCCGACAGCCCCTTTTCAATGATTTAACCAACCGCATGCTTCATAGCCAACTACCACGGGAAGCAGAAGAAGGGTTTTGGTAAAACAAACGCAGTATAGAGCAGATATATAAAAAGCACGACATGGCCCCAACATTTTAACCGTGGTCAAATTACCAAAATATCATCCAAACATAAAATCATCTCTATACGTACACCGCCTATATGAAGTTAAAGGACAAAGTCAAAGCTTATGATGAACTGTGGATAAAGTCCAAATTTAGACTTCTCCAATCCCACAACTGTGAGAAATCGCCTAGGTCGACGTCCGTTATAGTTCCCAGGCCGTAGTCCACGTTCAGGTCCTGAGCCTGATAGTCGACGTATTGCTGAGGCACCATGCCGGCAACTTGGTGATCCATTTGATTCATTGCGTAGAGACCACCGCTTTGCATAATTCCATCGATTCCGGCACTGGGAGATGGGACTTGGTGTGGCGCAGCTCCTACGTTGTAAGACATCTGCGGTTTGGCGTATCCTTCCAGTGGGACTTGGGTAGTCGGGGCATAGGCGGCATGGTCGTGAGCATCATGCGAGTAATTGCTCGGGGGCGTCGATTCTGCACCAGCACCTTCGGAGCTTCCATAATAACTTGGCGAGCTTTCCTGCGACTCTTTCTCGGGTTGGTATCCGGGATCTGGCTTATAGTAAACTTCTTGGTTATGATTGCTGACCGGCTCCGCTCTAGATGCTTGTGCGACTCGCTGTTTCTTACGAGAAACGGGCTCGCGTTGAGGTGGCGATTTTCGAGGCATCTTCTGGGCCATCTTCACCAGGATGTCGTGAGAAGTCTTTGCAGTTTTTGATAACAACTTGAGGCGCTTCAACAGCTTTATCGAACTATCCACTGAGTCGATGATCTCGTCCTTCCTCGGAATCGTGTCGTCATGGTCCTTAATAATAGCAGTGGAGAGAACGGCTGCTGTATCGAATAGCGAGAAGATGATGAAATGAAACCTGCCGTCCCGATGTGAAGCATGGTTGGCCCATTGGTTAGTAGTTTCCAAATTCTTCAAAGAATACTTGACAGCGTCGTTTCGAACGGCCAAAACCTCCTCTGAGGAGTTCTTCGTGTAAACCTGTGCCATAAACGATCGCATCGGGTTCAGGATCATCAGATACGCCATTGTGTGAAGGTAGAAACGGTGAAAGACAATCCAACTGTACTTCATGTCCTTGGACGTGTCGGGATTGTCCACATCGTACACGGCGGGGAAACGTCCTATCCATTGCTCAAGCGTAGCCTTATACTCTTGAATATCGTTTGCGGAGGTGATGTTTTTGGGAGCACCCCATCGCTGTGCTAGTTGTGTGACCAGCTCTGATTGGAGTTTCATGTGTAGGAGTGGCGATGGTGAGAAATCTTCCAGTGCCAGACTCGGTGGCTCCACGTTGATGTCGCTATGGTCGATAATCGTCGGCCGGCCCAGGCCAGAAGCAAATTGCCTGTCCACTGATTAACACACAGTTCGAGGATGTTCGAATAGTCCCGCTTACCAGTCCCAGCAATCCAAGACACACCACACTCTGCGACGCATCTCTCGCTCAAATTCAGATAAACCTTCGGCAATGGCAGTTCGGTGAAGACCTTAAGGACAACGTTAGTATCGACGTTATATAGATCAAGGTGTATGCATGTACCTAGCTCGTGTGCCTCGCGAACAGCAGCACCGATGACATGCCAAGCTTCAACAAATTTTGCCTCAGACTTGTACCAGTAGATAGAGTGAAGCATCCATTGAATGTTGAGGAGATGGCAATGGCCAAGAGGAATCACCCTCCCAAGTTCTGTAGCGGCTTTGTGATACTCTACCGATAGCTTGTCGGAGGGCTCCGATAACTGAACCTCAATGATAGGTTTCATGTCGACGTCTAGGTGCTGGGTGGCACATGCGCAGACCATAACTAGCAGGATTGTCCACTGCAATGAGAGTGGCTGGTTGCGAGACCTGCAATCCCACCATTCTTGATACTCTTGAAGGAAGACAGGAGGATAAATGATATAGTAATGATAATTCATGTTGTTAAAGAAGCTTTGGACCAGAGCGTCTGAACAAGGGTTAGAAAACTGCACTTCTGTTGAATTCTGGGCCAGTTTAGAGGACACTCACCCATCTGGGGGCGTCCTGGCAGAACATCGATTGCATGCTTAAGCTGAGGACAGGTACGAGGATGAACCCAGGTTAGCTCGCCTAGAGGTTTCTTATCCTTCTGTTTTTTATTTTTAGCACAGGTAACGGTCAAAGTAGCTTTGAAAGCCAGTTAGAAACTTACCTTTGGGTCGATAGTCAAAGACTCGAAGAGGGGTCCAGCGGCATATCCCATCGCCCCAAGTCCAACATCGTCGTCGTCCTCATCAGGTTCGGAACTCTCGGGTTCGCCATCATCCTCTCGGCTGCGAGAACGCTTTTTCTCGCTACCCGGCGTGAGACTGTCAGAGGGTGAGCTGGCAGTGTTGCCCTGAATGAAGCGGCATTTATCTGCGACCTTGCGCTTCTGGCAGTGGTTGCAGGGCCATTCTCGGTTGCACTGCCGGTGGTCAGCGCGGGGCTACAGGGCCATACTGATGCCATAGGAAAGAGCGTGGCATCGTTCCCAAACCATATCAAAGGACCCAAACGTACCTTTTGCTTCCTGCGATGGCACTCAGCGCAAGCCGAGCGGTACTGGCCTGTATGCGAATTGTTATCCTCCATGTTACGGTGGAGTTGACGTGTGGAGTAGTTCGACAGGGAGAGACGCGAAGGAAAGTCCAAGGTTGGGTTGGGGAAAAACTTTGACGCGTTGTTCCGGAAATGTTCCAATCGGCCAATTGAGGGTAAAAGAGGGTCTTGACTGTTTGGAGGTTAGTGCTGCACTTGGACGGATGATGCCGTCCCCGTTTTGATTTAGATCACCTCGATTTTCTTTGCTTTTTGCCGGTTCTGGACCTCAGTCGAAGCTACGTTGCAGTTATGAAGGGATATGGAGAAATTGGCTGCGTTCTTGGACAGAACTAGGCAATCGCTGACTCGTTTTAGAGGTCAAGAAGCCCCCTATTGAACATCATCTCGGTCCGAGTCTGCTAGTCTATCAAAAGTTCACAACTAACACCTGCGTAGTCCTTGTGAAAGCCGATCAAGCTGCAACGCCGCAAATGCAGCCTTCCTGGATCTGCACGAACCTCGCAAGCCACTTTCCAGCTTCCACGGCAATTCATTCCATGTTTGGCCCGAATGGCTTTCAGGCTTGTGGGGTCTTCCGAATAATGACAATAGGACGTGATGTCAGACGTTCTCTTACAAGGCTGAATTAAACTTGTACTCCATTCGTCCAACGTAACACAAAAGGTCTGGAATGTTCATTCACGGATCATCATAACCGCCCACGAAACCTGATAGAAGATATCTATCTATCTGCCTTGATTTCAATTAAAATTTCCAGCGACTAACTAACGCGTCTCGTATTGGTGTCTGTGGGTTGATCACGGAGTGATTGCGTGAGAGCTCCGACTCATATGACCTGGACCCAGGTCGAGGGAGTCGTTGAATAGTAATCATTCAAATGCCGAGTATTTGTAATTATTACACATAAGGTTTGTGGCGCAGTCATTTGCGGCAACTCTATCTTCAGAGGGCGTCTTGGCTAACGTCTTGGAGTAAACCTAGTCGCTAGTCTCCTACTCACTTGGGTCTAGATGCTTCTACGGCTGTTCTACATTGTCTGCGCTATGGCTTTCTGGCTCTGAGTGGGAATTCCACGCGATTGAGAGTTGATTTGAGATGCTCATATTCAGCTGCGTAGTCCCCATCATGATTCATGTAAAATTCCCATGAGACTGTCTCAACTTGAAAAATGGAGAAAAGCGAACTTGGTAATGCCCAATAGAGTTCGATCTTTAATTAGGGTTTTTGGAATTATTAGCAAAGCTCTCGACTCTTTCGTCATCGGACTCTATCCCTTTCTTCGCTCCATCGCAAGCATCGCGACTACTAGCTATAGGTTTCTCAACTTTCTTCCTCCGCAAAAATTTACCGGATCTCCTTTAGTGATTTGATTTGCTTCCCGTCTTTGTCAAAGTTCTGTTCACTAAGCCACGCCTCAAATGCTTTCTTGACAAGAGGCCATTCATCGTCAGTGATGCTGAACCAAGCCGTGTCTCGACGTCTTCCTTTGAGAATCATGTGCTTCCTATTTCAAACGTTAATATGACACGATAAGATCAATAGCCTTGATAAATACCTAAAAATGCCCTCAAACACGAAGCCTAGACGCTCGGCAGCTGCAAGACTAGGCTTGTTGAGGTGATTGGCCTTCCACTCCACTCTCAGGTATCCAAGGTCGTCGAAGGCATACTTGATGATAAGGTAAAAGGCCTCCGTAGCAGCTCTTGTCTGTTTCAATTGTGCACCAAATATGATACTGCCGATCTCTATCCTTCGGTGGTCAGGAACAATGTTGAGAAAGGACATTTGGCCAACTGGCTCAGATTGAGGATCATTGCGAGGACCGGAGAGAACAGTGTAGAACAATGGGTCCTCCGTCTTGCTGAAACCTTCAACGGCTTTTCTCCATTCTTCTGGTTTAAGATATGGGCCGCCAAACATGTATGTCCAAAGATGGCCATTGGCGCTACCGCCGAGGTGTCTCCAGGTTGGGTCGGCATGAGAGGGCTCCAACGGAATTAATGCAGTGTAACGGCCCTCCAATACACAACGAGATGGCGCCGCGGCGGTGCCCGATGGGGTGACGGGGCCAACTGTTTGTCTACTCATGATTTTGGTTGTTGTGTATGTGAAATTGTTTCGAGTTCAGTGTAAGAGGAGGTGTCTTGATTTAACAACTGGCGTTCGGTCGTCGGATCCGAGGCATGATAAGCTCGGCACTTTGTCCCGAAAGTGAGTCACGATATCTTCCTTATCATGTGGATAGTAAAATTGCGCCCTCCCGTTGATTCATCATGTCTAAACCCGATATTCAACATTTACATACCCTCATAATGGTGTAAGTCTTGCAACAAAGATATTTCAAACCGTTTGAAAAAAGGGTTTCACCAAACATCGAAATTTCAAATCTAGTAGGTGCTGAAGGCTAGCAACATATATGCATTACATACTCCGTACCTCGTACATACTCATCAAACGATGTTCAGATATATCCGTTCTCAAACACTTGCATCTTACCCCCATTGGCTTCAACCATAGCACAGAATCTCGATACAGGACATGCAATCATGAAATACGAACATCATGATATCTAAAACCAAATGACAAAATGAAAGAGAATCAGTCACCATAAGAGTATTGTTGGTTCTTTCAAATTGAGCCAAATCTCGCCAAGTCTATCTCTAGACTTTGTGACCATCATGCCCGTTTTGTAGTATGATAGCATCGCATTCAGCTCTCTACCCTGTAGCTTTGCTTCCAGTGTTTGAACTGCGCCTTGTTTAGGCAATCTGACATGGAAACCGCCAAGATTCTCGCCTCCAATCAAAGAGTAACGCGCCATATAGAGCCTGTTACGGAGATGTCATGTGAAGCTGCGCCTCAACACATGAGATACATAATCAGTCACTCGCGAGCGACATCTTCATCATCTTAATCAACCCTACGCTGTCTAATCCAGCCTGAAGACCACGATTTAAAGAACTAAGTTTGCGCTACTAAAGGTAGATGTGGAACAATTTGACCCTCGCCTTATCACGCCCATTATGTCAAGGAACGAGGATATTCTGAAGGCTCATGCAGAGCCAGTATCGGCGATGGAGCCTCCTCCTTCATATGATTTCGAACAAACTCAACATACTCTACAAGACAGCCAAATCAACGCACCGGAAGCTTTATCTGTTCTTGTACTTGACGACTGCAAGATATACTCTATATTCGCTCCGGGTCGCATCCTCTATGAACTCAGCAATCCCCCATGCGAAGCAACTCGCACAGTCTATGGCGTTGAAAAGATACGATACCGTGTGGTGAACGATGGCGCTGAGCCGAAGCTCAAGCATGTTGTCGGTCATATCTATGACATGGGACATGACCTTTTGACCCTATCAAGGAATGTGGCCATCACCGGGCAAACAAGCCAAAAGCGTACCTATAAGAACGTGATCATGTCTCGAAGGCTCGGAGGGGGTATAAAAGTTGACGGACTGCTCCAGGCGGAGGCTCCACTGAGAGATCGGTTGAACCAAGGTCGGAACAATACTGTTGTGTGGAAAGATGATACAGGGCAGACCATTGCTGTTGAGACACGGCTGCAGCGCGACAAGGACAACAATATCCTAGAACTTCCACGGCTCTCTATCAAGGCTAGCATTGAAGAGAAGCTCTACGATTTGTTGGTTACCTGCTGGTGCGGAAGTATATGGAAGGAAGCCGAGAAAGATCTGAAAGAGCCACTGAGTTGGGGAAAATGTAAGTCATTCTTCTGGTAGTTTGAATTTACTGACCTCTCGCCAGTCAAGCATATTGCATCTACGATGCCCAACAAGGCCCCGGGTATGTGGTATGGTGGTAGCACAGGATGAGGAATTTGATTGAACGAAACACATTATTTATGTTGAGAACGGGGCTATCACTGGAAGTGCAATCAATATTGTTGTAGTTAAAATGACGGCTCCCCATTAGTTTCTCATTGAGCGAGATTGCTGGTGTGTTTATCCAGTGCTGAGAAGCTCTTGCCGAGCCGTTGAGATCGCCAGCGATTGAAATTGTCGATGTCTGAGCACAATTAACTAAATAGTCAACAATCTAAGAAAATTGGGGGGTTCGTCTACAGAAATACCTCGATACTTGTACGAAGAACGCGGTTGGTGGAGGCCTTTTGAGTTCAAGACATGTCCCAGTCTAGTGAGGATTGATTTCGCTTAAAAGTCAATATTGAACGGGATGGAAAATCACTCATGGAGTTGTGAATTGTGAACACAGCATTACAGCACAATGGCATGGATATCTCTCGAGAGACATCAATACCGGTGACAGAGTACAAGGGGTTGGATGAACCCTGAATCGGAGGCCAAACATCTCTTATCAGTTAGTTGTAAGGAGGGACTCGACCCCTCAGAATAAGTATAGCACTCGGTGATATATGCCGCGTTTATAATTGTGATGATTATCGGCCAGGATCCTGGGGTTGTGCATAACCCACGCGGTGGACGGGCCAGTCGATGTAGCATTAAGCTATTGACTAGGCTCATTTCCACAAACAAACTCCCTCGTGTTTTCATTGAAACACTTTTCTATCACTTGCCAAGATGGTTCCCGTCCGTTGCCATCCAGCCACCCGCGTCTAGAAGACATGAACTACGGTCCTGCACGGCGGGACTGATACCTAAACAAGAGATAAGACCTCGTCGAACGAGTCCGGTGATGCTTAGGTTCAATACTCACCTGAAATGTGCCCCTTTTAGCGCACTCGTGGCGTGAGCTAGACAGGAAAAAAAACAACTTGTCTTGGCGTCTGCAGGTTGTAATTTAACAGACCAGGGGGCCCTGGGGCCTTCAACTCCAAAGCTCCGGAGCTAGGCGAGATGAATAAAATGAATGCCCACCCCCTAGCTTCAGCTCTGTTCAGCTCCCAGGTCCAGCTGTTCTCGAATAATTCGAACCTGAATCGCCTCTTGAATTGAGAAATCCAAGTCGTGGGCGGAGGGCAAAGAGTCAAAAATGGCTCCGACAAGCCGCATCGCCTTTTTGGCGCTGTCTTTCCTCTTTTCAGGTCGATTTGTAGCTGCTGGTATGTCACTAACAAGCCCCCTTTTATCTAGTGCTTCACTGACATGCGGGTTCAACGCGTCTTAGACTGCGACATTTCCGGCAATTATACAATTATCGAATCACCCGACGACCAAGACGGAATCTCATCCTGTAAAGATGTCGATGGTTCTTTGTCACTCCTTTTCGACGAGAGTCCTTCTTCGTGGCCATCCGATAAGGCCTCAGTTGATCTCGGCGATATTAGCTCTCTTACCGGCAGTCTGGTTATCTACCCCCACCATGACTCCAAGAAGACGGTAGTCACGGCGTCGAGTTTAAAGACAATTGATGGCGAGCTGACGATATGGAACACGGGCACGGGCAAAGACCACACGATTGAGGAGTTTGATTTGGTCTTCGACGCATTGGAGGAAGTCGGCAAGAATTATGTCATCACAAAGGCCTTCGCCAAACTCTCAATTGAGCACAAGAAGGATGTCGAGGTTGGCTCTATGATGAGGGTCACCGAGACCAAGGTGGAGGAGTTGCAACTCAACGGGGTGCATACTGTGAATGGAGACTTTTCAATCGACACCAACAGATTGATGAAGGAATTGGATGTCACTGCTCTCACCTACGCGAACAAGGGCTTCAGCATCAAGGGCAACTCGGCTCTTGAAAAAATCTCGTTCCCCAAACTCAAGACGGTCAAGGGAAACCTGGAGGTTAACCAGAACGGCGCCCTGGCAAAGTTCCGATTCGCTGCTCTCGAGTCAGCTGCAACTATGGCTATCACCGCCAACGGAGGGCCTGCTACCGTGCTGCTGCCGTGGCTGTCGATGATTGGAAACAGCACCACTACCGCGACCTCAAATTTCGGAGGAATAGAGAAGATTGAGTTTTCTTCTTTGCGCAAGGTTAAAGGCTCATTGACCTTTGAGACCAATGCGTTTGAGGATCTCACAATTCCTCTGTTGAAGGAAATGGACGGTGGCATCACTGTGGAGGACAACCCTTCCCTAACGACATTTGCTTTGCCGAGAGTTACATATATCGAGGAACTGGATATTAGCGGCAACGACGAACTCATCAACATCACAGCGAACGCTCTTAAATCTGCCGGTACCATCTCGATAAAGGGATCTTTCACGAATGTCGAATTTTTCAACCTTGAGAAGGTCACGGGAGATTTCAAGGTTGTTGGCGACAAGTCTATGGACTGCAGCTGGTTTGACAACAATATCAAGAAAATTGTGGTAGGAAAATACACATGTGTTGGAGATCACGATGAGAAAGAGAGGAAGTCGAGTACTAGTGGTATAGAGGATACTGAGGGTAACCCGGAAGACTATATGTCCGCCGATGATGACGATGACAGCGAGGGAAGCGGCAGCAGCGGAAGTGGAAGTGGAAGCGGAAGCGGAAGCGGAATCGAAGATGGAAAAAGTGGCAGCTCGGGCAGTGATGGTTCCGGTAGCGACAAGGGAGGTCTTTCAGCTGGTGCAAAGGCAGGCATTGGAATCGGTATCTCCGTCACAGTCGTCTGCCTCATCGTAGGAGCCGTTATGTTCTGGCTCTGGCGCCGCCGCAAGACCACCGAGCCCGGCGAGAAACGTCTCGGCAGCAGCGGCAGCGGCAACTCGTCAAAATCCAACATTTTTGATGGGCGACAGATGGGTGTCCAGACCAAGATCGTAGCCAACAACCCCAGCCCGTCGCCGAGTCTTGGAACAATGAATTTCGGGCGCAACTCGCTCATCGAGACGACCGGAGGCTTCATGGAGAAGAGCCTTGATAAGTGGAAGACGATCCGGAGAGTGAGTGTTTCTTCGGGAGGTTCGTCGACTGTCAAGGAGGGGACGAGTATTCTCAAGGGTTGATGGTGAGCAGGGTTGATGGATTGATGGAGTGTTTGGAGTGCAATTCAGCGTATAGTGATTATTGATACCACAATTATTAGAAAGACATTGGCAGGAAGCGATCTGCATATTCCATATCGTAATTTAATACTGGGAGGTTTAAACACTTTATAAATCTAGATGCAGCAATTTGATATCATGGCAGCCCACCAAACCATACATTACGCCTCTACGTAGTAGGACAGCACCACAATAGAATAACAACCAGGGTTATCCACTGGACCCTGAATTATCCAAGACAAAAAAGAATGCCAAAGAAAAGCTGAACCACTTTAAGTCCACAAGTTGTGAGACTCGATACACGCGTGTGGGGATCATCTCCAACTTTTCTCACTCAATCACACAGCTTCATCTGTGCCTCTGAAGCTTCTTACTTGCAGAATGCAGACCCACCACTGATTACGCAGAGGCCAGAGCCCCTCATCAGCACAACCACGTTTCCAAGTGATCGGCATGAGGTGACTTCTTAAAACACAAAGATTGTCTTTTTTCTCTCCATTCTCTAACATTGTCTCTCTCACTAAATCCAGTGGTCATACCATATCAATCAAGCCCTAACACACTCATAGCCAAAATGACGTATCCTCGTCCTGATTTTGAGCGCAACCCGCTGCGTTGGGAGTCCCTCAATGGACAATGGGATTTCCTCTTCGACGATGGCGATGCTGGTCTTGCTGAGAACTGGCAGCGAACAGGTCTTCCCGAGAAGGTCAACGTGACCACATCCGCCAGCCGCAAAGAGACTGGCCAAAGCGACAGCGTCGTCCAGAAGATCATGGGCGAAGCTCATTCTCTCATCCAGAACAACGTGTTTACCGCCTCAACACAGACTACCAACTCAAAAACCAAAATCACCGTCCCTTACGTTTTCCAATCCCCTGCTTCTGGCATCAACGATAGAGGCGTGCATGAGGTCCTTTGGTACGAGCGTGCTATTTCAGACCTGCGCTCGGCGCAGGAGAAGGAGCATGGCCACAGATTGGTTCTGCGATTCGGCGCCGTTGATTATGAAGCTACTGTCTGGGTCAATGGTGAATATGTCGGGGGTCACCGAGGCGGACATGTTCCTTTCGAAATCGACGTTACCGATGCTGTGAAGGCGGCCAAGGAGGCTACCACTCATCGCGTCACGCTTCGTGTTTATGATTCTGCTTATGATCTGACGCAGCTCCGAGGAAAGCAGTATTGGGCTGCCAAGCCTGAGACCATCTTTTACACACCCTCTGGCGGTATCTGGCAGTCTGTCTGGCTGGAGGTTGTTCCATCTGCTCGTATTGCGGATAGTTCTTATGGTACCGTCATCAAGTCCAACGATATCCACTCCGGACAGCTTCGCAACACCATCGCAGTCAAGGGACGACGAGCTGGAAATGACTATTCCGTGGAGATTGAAGCAAGCTTTGCTGGCGTCCCTGTGGCGAAGTCGGAGAAGAAAGCACTTCCCCGAGAGACTAGCTCGGTTGGTGTTGAGCTGAACGTTCGTCTATCTGAGGAGCAGAGGTCTAAACTACCCCAGTCTGTCCTTCAAAGTGCTCCTTTGGATAACGACTTTGCTTGGCGTGATGGCGTTGCATTGTGGTCTCCAGAGCACCCCCAGCTATATGACCTCGTCATTCGACTTTATGACGACACAGACAAGGCCGTCGACGAAGTCAAGACTACCACCGGTATGCGAAACATCAACTGGACAACAGGCGACGGAACCTGGCGCCTCAACGACAAGCCTTATTTCCAAGCTCTCTGCCTAGACCAAGGCTACTGGCCCGAGACATTCATGACACCTCCAAGCTCCGAGAGTCTCAAGCTCGACATCGAACTTGCCAAGAAGATGGGTCTCAATGGATGTAGAAAGCACCAGAAGGTGGAAGATCCTATATTCTATTACTGGGCTGACAAGCTTGGTTTCCTCGTCTGGGGAGAAATCGCCAATGCTTATGCGTTCAGCGCCGAGTACATCGATCGTTTCAACGCTGAGTGGACTGAGGCTGTTAAGCTGGTTATCAACCGTCCCTCTGTTGTGACGTGGACTCCTGTTAACGAGAGCTGGGCGTACCCTGCTCTGGAGGACAATGCTGATCAGCGTAACCATATCCGACAGCTCTATTATCTCACGAAGTAAGTGCCCACGCTTCTAATTTCAAACACATGCTGACAATCAATCAGGGGTCTTGACGACACCAGAAGCATTAACGATAACTGCGGCTGGCAGCACGTCCTTACTGACCTGACAACTTTCCATGACTACAGCGACGGCCCAGAGATTGAAAAGACCTGCTCTACGCTAGAAGGCATCATTGGTCCCAAGGCTGGCCGAGGCGTCTTCCTGCCTCCCATTCCCGGTGTAGACGAGGGCTCCAAGCACAAGCCTGGCGCACCAGTCATGAACACCGAGTTCGGCGGCGTGAACATTGCTCCTCCCAAGAAGGAAGACAATGCTGGGGATAGCCTGGACTGGGGCTACACCACAGCTACAAACGCTGACGATCTAGTCAAGAGAATCGAGCGTCTTGTAAACGGCATTGTTCTGGGCGGGCACTGTTGTGCTTTTGTGTATACTCAACTGTAAGTTCTGTTGCTGCTTTTCGTTGTAATCAAACTGACGGGTTTCTCTAGTGCCGATATTGAGCAAGAAGTTAATGGGTTGTACACTTTCAACCGAGAGGAGAAGTTGGATGCGTCAAGGGTTAAGGCTGTCCTTGACAAGGCGCTTCAGAGCTACTACAGTAGAGTGAGATAAGTGATGGATTTGTCGATCACGGACGAAGTGTTCTTGATATATAATAAGAGGCAGGGAAGATGTCTGAGATAAGTAGGCAGACCTGAAATATGAGGAGAATATGATATCGATAAAACATGACACACATTCTGATAAGTCCCTATATATCGAGGTAAGTGCTTTTTCTGTAGCCCAGGTTTTCATGACAGATTCAAGTGTTGTTTTGATTGTCTAGTCTTGGGAAAATGCAGAAGCCCGGGAATAAATGACTGATCATGGCATAACTTATGATTCGTTGTAATTTACTTCTACAAAGTTGATAGGGACAATTTGTATGCAAAGACCTTATTCAACTGGCTTCCAGTGTCTGCCTTAAACATAGGCAAGGTTTAAAATTATCATCTTTATTTCATTACTTGTATGCAGTCAACTTGGGCACCCGATGAATGATAATCATAAGTCAATACAGCTTGGACTGATCATGTACTCAAATAAAAGCACAATTGCAATCAAACATATCTCCCATGAATGAAACCTGGAGGCTCGAGTAGAATATAACACCCCGATATGCGAATCATGCAGCTTTCTATATCACAAACAAAAATCGAACGATGTTTGCTTTTGTGATACGGTGCTAGTCTTCGCCTAAGATTGCGTCAAGTCCGAGTCCATTTGTGAGCATCAGAGCCCCAATCAAGACTTGAACCCAGATAAAGTGAATGGAAGAAAGTCTCGAATATCAATTGGTGACTTTTAATCACAAATCAATTGGTCTGACCCTCATCATTGGCCATGAATCGGCATCATGAGTTCATGACTGCGGGGATCGGGATACTGCTATCATATCACGTGATTTTACATGAGATGGATGGATGATGGATCGGCTCACCAGACAGACTCAGCCAGACCCGACGCTCCATGATGTGGCTGGGGATCATCGCGAGCAACACCACTTTAACCACGGCGCCAGACCCGGCATTTTGCCCGCGGTTGGGACCTACTTCACATACAATACAACGCATCATCAATTAATTCTTTGTGTCGCTGCTCAATTGGATGCCATAGTATCACGCGGCCCTCTTCCCTCCCTCCTCGCCTTCGCGCGATGCCTTCGACACGGCCCAACGCGCAGTCGCCAATCCTCGATGCCGATGGTGTCCTCGACAACATCGACACCATCCGCATCCCCGAACCACACGGCACCTATCTCCAAACTCGCGGCGCCCGCGCAGCTCGTCGAATCTACAAAGCCATGGGCGTCTGGCCCTGGGACATCGTCCCTGAAGCGCCCCCCAAGATGTGGGCCATCAACCTGCTTGAGGATCTAGCCCTCGTCGCAGACCATGTCGCCAGAAATCCCGGCGACACTCTACAGGATCTCCAATCAGAACTTCGCAAGTCTCTTGCGCGCGATCGCAAACCTTCGTATGCTGGGAAGTTGATGGCACAGGACGTTCATGCGGCCAAAAAGCGATTTGTGCGGACCATGCCTCAATCGCCAGATGCACAAGACGATACCGGTGATGATATCGGCACCGTTGAGAGGCGCTCTGGGCGGCGGCGGAGAACAGCAAACTATAGCGCGCCAGATTCCCCAATTGATCCATCGCGATCGCACCGACATACTTCCTCAGAGGAGAGTGAGGAGCTCATGGCCTCGTCTATCACCGTCGCCTCAGAGTTTCCCCCATCTCCCCCTGTACCTCGCAGTGTCAAGCATTTAAAACGACCAGCTTCAACGATACCCACACCAATAGAAAAACGAATCCGCCATAGTTCACCAGAAGGATCGCGTCTCTCTGCCGCGCAGAGTCTAATGATGTTTAGCTCTCCAATGGCTACGTTCCAAATGGCTACATCTTTCGGCCCTAATGCAACAGTCAGTTTCGCCCCAGAAGACATAACAAACAGTTGTACTGATCGTTTAGCAGGCCAGCGCCACTCGCTCACTCGAGCCAAATAACCTCCAAGAAGCGTTACAACCCGCCACAAACGCTTTTGTTACGGCCATTGACGATCACGTCCGAACGATACGTGCTTCGCTCGCCATAGCGCAGCAGGAAATATTTCCCCATAGAACGGTGCATCAAGAAGCGATGAGTAAACTCCGTGCCGCGCAAGATCGTGTCCAAGCAATCCACGACGACATAGCCGAGTCGCAAGAGAAACTACGACAGCTTATCGCAGAGACCGCCGCAGAAGACGCCCTAGCGCCACAGCTCCACGCGCTCCAGGAAAATAACATGTCTCTGCCGCCTGAAATAGCCCAAGCAATACGCAGCTACGACACGCGCCGAGCAGCCAAGAGCGAAGAAATAAAGAACCAGGAAACGGCCATCAGCGCCAAAGGAGAAGAGCTAAAGAGGGCGACCTCGGACCTCGAGGTCGCCGAGAAGAACTCGGGCGACGTGGAGTCCGACATCAGAGACCTCCAGGTTGCCGTGACGCGCGGGACAGAAGCAGCCCGGTTCGCCAGCATGTTCAGCGTGATGGTGCAGCTGGGCCCGGAGGGGCTTGCGAACATTGAACAGATATACCCAGAGATAGGCTCGCTGCTTGAATCGCTGCTGGCGTCGAGGAAGAACCCGTCGCAGCGGGGCCAGAGTCAGAATCACCATATGCATAATGTCGTGGACGGAGAAGAGACTAATGGATTGTCGGGAGTTTAAACGTAGTTATAGCGATGTATATTTCGGTACGAGCACTTTTACCATAGCGAGAATAGACTTCCGCATTTACTTTCACTTGTCTCAATGGATTCGATACGCATTTGTGTTCACTCTTCGACCTGTTCCCAACGAGAGACTTGGGTTTGGGGAACTGGACGTCACGATGATCACTTCACGGGTAATTAACAGCATAGCAACGATGATATTCTGGACTGCTCAGCCCTCTACCATTGGACTCACACCAGGTTCCGTGGTCTAGTGAAGGCGGTCCTATCCCTGGCGAAACCATGCTTTTTGCTCTTGTCGTCACTTGGTCTTCTTTTTTGTTCATCGTCTTGTATGCATGATGAAACCTGTCAATGGATGCCGACCAGGAGTGATTCAATGTCCTCGATAGTATCGTTGATAGACCCTATTGCTTTACGGATAGCACACCTGCTGAGACTCAGATCGCAGTTACGGTAAAGCTGTCGCATCGATCAACACTACGTTTATATCAAGCAAGGGAATTGGACTTGGAAAGAACTAAGAATGAATTGCTACATATGTAATTAACTATGGTGCAGTAATCGTCTTGACATGTCCTGCTGAAGCTAATTAGAATCCTTTTCTGGAACATCGCTTGCAGCATCGTGCACAGGCGCACTACCTTCTTGACCCTTGAGGACTTGCACTCCTGGCTCAAATGAGTCTTCGTCATGCACAGGTGGTCCAGTGAAGTTCTTTCGAGCATAGGCAAAATACCAAACAAAAGCGATAGCGGCAAACCCGGCAAACACAACAGAAGCGTAGTTCATAGTCTCGGCATCGACGGGGATGGAGACAGGCATGCAGAAAATAACAATGGAGAAACAGATCCACACGATGCAGATACCGTTGATCAGAGGTCCAAATTTGCCAAGAGGGTAGGGGGAGTGCTTGACGATCTTGCGGCCGCGCACAAGATTGACGGCAACGGGGACACCGTAGGAGGAGGAAAGACAGATGGTGGCGACACCGGTGAAGGAGTTGAAAGCAGCGGAGGATCCGAAGTAGATGCATCCCAGAATGCAATCGACAACAGTGGAGAGGATGAGAGCGTTGACGGGCATATCCAACTTTGTGTTGACACGGCTCCATAGCTTGTATCCAGGGATGGCACCATCTCGGGCGAAAGCGTAGGTGCAGCGAGACGCAGCGGTGAGGGCGCCAATGCCAGCGAACATCAGAATACCAAGAATGAGGAAGAGGAGACCAAAGCCACCAGCAGCGGAGCCGGTGACAACCTTGAACAGAGTGCCGATAGGCTGTGAGTTGGCGACTCCGAGAAGCATCTGGACGTCGGGAAGGACGAAGAGAATGGGGATAAGGTAAATAATTCCGGTGACTCCGGCAGCAGCGACAGACAGGACAATGGCCCTGGGGACCTCACGCTCGGGGTTTTGAACCTCTTCACACATGGAAGCGACCATGCCGTAGCCGGTGAGAACATATGCGCCTGTGGAGTAATTGTTAGTTGTGAATCATGCAGGAAATGACTAAGGATGCGTACCTTGCAGTAGTCCCACGAAGAACGACCAGGCGCCAGGCCAGCCACTTGCCGAGGCATCGTAATGGGTAAAGACAAACTCGGCAGTTCGACGCGAAGGAGCCATAACAAGAATCGTGACAATAATAATGATGACACTCGCGCCGGTCCAGTAAATGCAGACCTTGTTGATAATATCCAGGTAACGAGAACCAAAGGCATTGACCAAAGCGCACACGAGCATGACAGCCCAGAAGCACAAGACAGTCTGCCATTGGTTGGCGACAAAGTCCTCGTTGAAGATGCTGATGGCGCTGAGAATAAGCTGCGCGCCCGAGAAGTTAATTGACAGCGTAACGGTCCAGTTGCCAACGAGGGTGAGCCAGCCGTCGATAAAGCTGACGATGGGGGCGTAGCGAGGGGTGCTGAGCATGGCGCTCCAGTAGTAGACACCGCCGGCGGTCGGGAAAACGGCGCAGATCTCGGCGAGCGAGGCTGCGATGCACATGGAGATGAGCGAGACCAGGACCCAGCCCCAGAGGACGGTGACGGCCTGGCCGTTGGTGAGGGTGATGTACATTGTCGTCGAGAGGCCGAAGGGGACGGCCATGATGGCGAACGAGAGGCCCAGCACGCTCAGCATGCTGAGGTTTCGAGGGAGCTCAGCCTTGTAGCCGAGACGGGCGAGGGCCTGATCGGCGTCGCCGCTTCTGCGGGACGTTTCCATGATTGGGAGAGTTGAATTGAACTGAACTGAATTGAAGCGTGGGAATTGGAGTGAATGCAATGTAATTAAATAAGAGTATTATGTGCCAAGAAAGTTGGGGTGCCACAGTACTCGTGGTGTTGATGTGTTTAATGGACCCAAGATATATAGATCAAGTCAGGGGGGAGATTGGGCATTATTATCGTCCAGAAAAAAAAAGAAAGAGAGATGAAGAATCAAGGCAAAGGAAACGGCCCGTGACAGGGAGGGGCCCAGACTCGGCTCCTCCTCCACGATCTAGCTTCACTTATCTCTGTCCTGAAGCAGCTTAGTCTGTTTAGGTCTGGGGTATCCGTCCACCATCACAATCTACCTACGAGTAGTGGCTTGACATTCTGTCATTGTACTGCTGATCATAGCTGCTACTGTAAATACGCGGCTAGATTCCGCCGTCATTCTGCATGTGAGGGAGCGCGGTCGCGGCTAATTCCAGTGCAGCAAAAAAGGATGGTGTTAAATATCTCCAACGTCGCAAGATACCATCCTCAGCTATCTTGACCTCTATCTGATAAGCCTGAGCTGAGATGCTCGCGCGCCCTCAAACGACACGCGACTCCACATGATAAGCATGGGAGGTCATTTCCCCAGATTGAGCTGATAATGGCAAAAGTAGCTGATACACGTTCGTGTACGTAAATGTCAGGGTAAGCGGTAGTGTCGGAGGGGGGCCCACCACGAGATAACCGCGCACCGAGCCGGTTTCTCAGCCCCGGACGCGTCAATGGACGTTACTGGCTCTCTCCGCATTTTCCAAGACGTTGCGCAGCGGGACTTGCCCACACTTATCCTCATTCCCCTTGCGGATCTATACTTTTAGCTTGACTCATGAAACTAGTTATCATGATGGTATCACGAGGAGGGGGGAAATGCTGGGGGTGGCTTGGTTGGCTTGTTTAGTTGGTGACGAGGGGCACCACCATAAATACATAGTGAGATATCGCTGCCCGGGCATGATTGGTGTTTGCACGCGCACCGCGGTTACCCTGGACACCCATAGCTTCAAGTATATCAATTGACCGCGAACCGCGCTCCGTATTAGGACTACACGATTGAAGATAGCAAAGACATGCTCCTGCTGATACACTCGGCAGTTGGTCCTTTAATCTCCACTATCGATCTCAGCTCACGAGTCGCTACCTTACATCCGCATGTCTGATCATGAGATACTCTTGCGCCCAATCTCCTCCATTGGTTCCCTTTGACCGAACAGAAGATGAATACTGTCGAAGAATTGCTGTGTTCAAATCGCTAATTTTCAAACAATTAACGTGCGTATGAAGTAGTGCTCTTGGGATGCGAACCATGCCAAAATCTCAATATCTAACATTACGTGTCAATTCCAACTCGATTACCGTCAATACCACAAACGCAAAAAGTCGATGGATTGATATGAAACGCATGGTTGGTTAGACGAGGACACAGTTCCTTTCTCCTTAACGCTGCTGCCACAGTCAAATGACTCCTTAGTGTTTTCATCCTTCCAAATTCATGATCACCTTCGTCGCCCGCGCCCTTAACATTCTGTTTGAACCCTTCAAATTCCCTGTCCTTTACTCCGCCCCCTCCAACAGCGCTCTTCAGGTTTTCAACACCGAAGGGAAATGGCCCAATGACCAGTAACCTGATTTTATTAAGGGATAGTTTCCTGACAATATGCTTACACTTGCAGCCCCAGATGTCATCTTACATTCTTTTCACATGCAAACTCCTGAACATGCAATCAAACAAGTGATCAGTTCAAAGCAGTCGTGGCAGCTTGCAAAGGGTCAACAAGAGCAACAAACTAGTACCGAAGGTCGTTATTCTGACGAATCATTAGATTATAAATGTTGTAACTTACATGCCAAGAATTAGAAACGTTCGAAATTTGGGGGCCGTTTTTGAGACATCAACCCAGTCACTGATACCGAAACTGCGTATCCAATCATTCACGCGTGTTACAATGACATCGCCTGTCAGACTGCGTCACTTTGCAGGAGAATACCGAGATTTACTGCAGAGCCTCATACTAGATAAATAACCCTAAATTCATCCGTATTCCAGCTTTTTGTCTTTCTTTAGTAAACAAGCATTTTTACCCTTGTGTTCTTATTTGGTGAGTTAATATTACTACTGAATTCACCAGTACTCTGAACTAACTAGGACCGACTAGCACTCATATACCCAACCGCAATCATGCCTTTCTCCATCTCAGACATGACCAGAAAAGATGAGACCGCCGAGAAAATTCCCACTAAAGGTAACGGCCCAGGCGCCTTCCTCTCTCCATCTGGCTTCGCAACAATCGTCTTCTTCCCCTTTACAATCTGGCACAGCACACGCAATTCCAAGAAAACAGTCAAAGCAATGAGGGAAGCCAGACAGGAAGAAGCAGAAAGGATCGATGCTGAGAGATGGGAGGAGGCAAAGGAGGCTGAGAAGATGAGAAAGGTACGGGAGAAGCTTGATGCCGATTGAGATGGTCTTGGGCCACAAGGACCTCCTCGGGAGAAGAAAGTTCCCGAGGTAGAGCCAGTTCCTCCTGAATTAGAAAGGGATCCTGAGAATCCGCGTGTTTGTGGTCCCGAGTGTCCGTCTCATGGGATGAAAAATTGTTTGGTTCACAACCGTAAGCCTCCATCTCGTCCTACTAGCCCGGGCTTGTTGGCGGTTTAGGTTGGGCGATTGGACGGTATATGATGACACGTAGCTACGAATCGGTAGAGTTTTAAGATATGATAGGTTGCGGAGGTGATAAATCTGGCTTTAATACGTGTCCTCGCATCTTATGGTGATTAGGAAAAAGATTTTACTCAAGAATTGATTGTGCACCGCCATAACCTTATTGATTGACTCATAATTTGGATTGTACCACTTTAACCAGAGTAAAGCAAGTTTCAGGAGTCGGTCTACCATTGCAATCCGTGCTATGCAGTAAGTACTAGCTTTTATGACCATACTCGCCGCGACAAATGGCCGCCACTGTGTAATTTGTTGTTATACTGTAATGCAATGGGAAGTTTATAATACCTTAACGGGTAACAGGAAACTGTGTTTTCTTATCAGTGTAGCCTTGATCTATCCCACCGAGATATTGAAGAAGGTTATCCAATGATCATCATCATCCTGCAATAGCCTCAGCTCAACTAAGTTTCTGATCCATATATTTAACTCTCTTTTCAATGAATCTTCACAAAACTCAATAATTTACCCAAAGTATCAACTTGTGAAAATGCCCTCACCCCTTTGTCAACCGAAGCTTAACTCAATCTGCAATTCTGGCCAGCTATAAAAGACCGATGTGCCCCAAAGATGCGAGCAAATATTTCATCCTTCTAAGCAACTAAAACCCAAACTGTTCACTGTTTCCACCACAATAAGCCAAAATGTTCAATTTCTTCGGCCTCAGGCGCCAACAGGCGCACACTACCACGGGAGTTGGACATACGAATCGCGAGTTTGGTCAAATGGAAGACGCGATCAACCGCATTGCAGAAGAATCTGACCAATCTGAGGAGGATACCGTTCTTGTCGGAACCAGATCGGACCACCCTGACCGTTCCTCACCCTCTGAATCTCCAGTTTTGCCTCAGGAACAATCTACGAGCCAATCACAGACTACGACAGGTGCGCTCCAACTGCCAACATCGGAATCTCGCACAATTGAGGAAGTTGCAGGCGGAAATGCAGCCAACATATCATTGCCGCCTTCCTACCAAGACGTCACGAACCCCAGACTGTGGAAGGTGACTCTCAAGTTCAGTACAGGTGACCTTTTCCAAGGAGACCATCCTGTCGTTGATGCAGAGACAGGCTGGCTCGGCAGTCTCGTCATTAGGACTGCAGATATCGTCGAATTGATGCAAGAGGGACTGTTCCTAAGTCAGGAAAACGTGAAGGTGCAGGAGAGTTACGTCACACCTACCTACTGTCAAGTGTCCAAGGGGTGGTGCTGGGACCGTTACTTCACTCTAGTCGATCCAAAATGGTCAGGCAAGATGCTCGTTCGGGCAATGAATTCGAGAGTGCCCTCAAAATTTCGCATAGAACACCTCACGGCAGATCATGTATACACTGCCGAAGTTGTTGATGCCGTCAAGACGAATAACTGGTACTATAGTTTCAAGTGGGATGCCCCAGAATCCAACGCAAATTACATACTAGAGGATACGATGATGGAGGGATTGTGGCCATGGCCTCGGAAGGGCCTAGAGTCTGAGGGGGGAACTCAGGAAGAGGACGGAAAGTCTGAGGACGAGGAAATGGAAATCTGAAGGTTCAGGAAGCAGGTGAGACTCCTCAAACTGGTCAATTCGGTTGTTGACTTCCTTATTGAGTACCTACCTAGTTTTTGAATACAAGATCGAGCCTTCCCATTCTGATAGCCCTCCCTCCATATACTTGATCTCGTCCCCTCAGATTCCTTTTCTTCTTCTTCTTCTTCTGTAACCATCATCATCATGAAGAAAATGTATGTCTACCATATCCCCTTTATGATTCACAGACGCCTCAACTCCCACTCTGATTCACGATACTAACCATGTCTGTAGACTTATTTATCAAAACACACCGGCTCCCCGGCGCCATCACCATCGCCCAAGCCCGGAGGACCAGACCACCACCGCCACCACCACCCCCACCCAACCCTCCTCATCACGCTCCCTCTCCTCGCCCCCCGTCCTAGGGGCAGTCGACCGCCAGGTCGAGGTTCTCAACGGCCCAGACAATCTGGTAAGATTTCTTTCTCCTTCATTGCCTATCTGTATAAAGTGTGAGACTAATCATACTGTTCAATGCATAGAGCTACAACCCATGGGTCGTCGAGAACCCCGACCTCGAGCAGGGACTGCCCTCGGCTAGGAGGGGAGCGAGTCCTGAGAGGGAGGACGTGCCAATTGATGAGGAGGGGGCACTATACGTGGGGGTGGAGAGTTGGCGGGCTGGTCTGGTCGTCTTGGGTTGGGCAATGGTGGTGGTGACCGGTTGTATCATTACCATCATTATCAAACTCCTTCGTTTTGGAGAATAGCGCTATCAATATAATTACCACAGCGTTACCACAAACAAGCGCCCTGCGTGATTCACTGTCTTGATAACCTGGGTATGTTCTGAGTGCGTTGTTGTCAGAAATTCAATAAAACTTAGGTCAAGTTCAACTTAGATTATATAAATTATTAGAGTTTAGTAGAGCTTAGAAGAGTGGAAGTCATTGGAACTATCGCACGACCACAGAACGTCTCATCAAGTGTGGTGACAACCAAGCACTTTCTATTTGAAATTGGTCTATAGGTAGTTTCTGTTCTAGATGATTCTTTTGGGTTTTGCTTCTCTACGTACCCGTTGGAATAGTAATTCAGTCTATCCTGGGCGGCCTCCACCCTTTGACCTTTTTACTCTTGCTGAGAAATCACATGTTCACTCGCAGACACCCCAGCAGCCCATCTGTACTTGCTAGCAACATGCTCCTCAAGAGGATATTTCTGGTCTGGCAAACCATAGAAATTCTCCCGGTAACTCCCGCCAGGAACCGCGTAGTCCTCCCAGAAAATCCCCCGTGCTCGAAGCTCAGGAAGAAGCAGCTCGATGATGTCCTTGAATGTGCCAGGGAACAGAACATAACCCTGATATGGTTAGCAAAGCTACATTGCTTGGTGGAGTAGTGGACTTACAAAGTTGAATCCATCGACATCTGCTTCATCGATCCAGGTCTGAAGACTGTCTGCTACCTGAGAGGGCGTGCCGACGAATAGGGGACCGTTGCCTCCGAGACTAACGTGCTCTGCAACAGTGTGTTTCGTCCACTTGGAGTTTGCTGGGGAGAACTTTGCATAGCCCTCGACGGTTGACCTGTGAAAGAATGTCAGCCAAGTTATCGTCCTAGCCGCGTATATACTCACCGAACGGCATTACTCTCGACCTGTCGAAGTTCCTCATCATCACCGTACTGGTCCAGATCTATACCCGTCCACCCACCAAAGAGCGACAAAGCCCCCTCGGTAGAAGCATACTTCCGTGCCTCATCATACTTAGCCTTGGCCTCTTCCTCCGTCTTGCCAAGGATAGGTGTAACGAGAGCAAGAACCTTGATCTTACTAGGATCCCTACCAAACTGATCCCGCGCAGCCTGTCGGATCTCGGCAATGTTCTTCTTACACACCGCAGGGGCATGCGCAGAAGTAAAGATGGCTTCAGCATGTTGAGCTGCGAAGGCTTTGCCGGCTTTACTAGCACCAGCTTGGAGAAGAAGAGGTGTGCGCTGCGGACTGGGGTCGACTACGTGAGGGCCGGGGACGTCGAAGTATTTGCCCTTGTGGTTGATCCGGCGAACGAGCTTGGGGTCGGTGTATACTCCGCGCTCGCGATCTAGCTTGACGGCATCGTCACGCCAGGATGAGTTGAGGAGCTTGTACATGACCTCCATATACTCTTCAGCTTGAGCATATCGCTCGTCGTGCTACTCATAATTAGTGACTGCTCTGTGACGAACTGTTTATAAAACTTACAGCCAGTTGTACGGGGTGGCCCAGATTTCGAGCCGCTGAGTCTAGATAACCGGTGACGATCTATACCCGAATTAGCTTCCTGTTTACTTGAGCGATCTGTGGTCTTTACATTCCAACCTAATCTATAATTTCAGTCAGCAAAGCTCTCTCCAATGATTCGTGAAAACTAACCGGCCCTTGGTGAGGTGATCAACTGTGGCCAGCCGCCGAGCGAGGTGATACGGTTGTTCGTAGGTAACAGAAACAGTAGCTCCAAAGCCAATGCTCTTGGTCGCAGCCGCCATCGCAGGAATGACAGCCAAAGGCTCAGTAAGAGGCCATTGAGCTCCTGAGATGATCGCGGGCTCGAGAGATTTCTTGTAAACATCATAGCCTCCAAGCACATCAGCAATGAAAATGCCATGGAATTTAGCATCCTCGAGTAGTTTGGCCAGCTCGATCCAATGCTCGGTATCTTTGAATTTCCATGATTCGTCTTCAGGGTGTCTCCATAATCCTGGGGATTGATGACCGCTGCCTATAATGGACTTGTCAGTGAGAATTTTGAAATTGGCTGAGGTAGCACGAACACATCATTACAAAAGCATTGATGATAAGGCTCTTTTTCTTGCCCGTCTGGGCCTCTGCGGTTTGAGACGACATTGTATGATGTTGGTAAATGTGCTTGATCTGCCTTAGTAGGTAGGTAGGTTGTGATGCAGAAACCTTCCGCTTGTGTGGTTGTGCTTGCCCCCAGCTTATCCTTCTTTAATGGCCTCTGGGATATCGGTGCCGACTTCCAGCTTCTAGAAACGGATTGCGTGATTCTCTTCAGCGAGTACATAATATGCAAGTAATGATACTAGACAGGGTATGTCGTTAGTCTGCAGATATGGCATTTGGCTATGTATGGATTTCCTGCGGGCGGAGCGATGGCGCCATAACCATGGTGCCTTGCAAATGATGAACGCTGACCAAACCCCTCAATTCTACCCGGAAATGTCGGGGAACTTTACTGTATCGGCATACAAACCGGAATAGATTACGGCTATTTTATTGTTAGAGAAAAATGACAGGATTTGATATGGGAGGTTCCGCATTATCGGAAGTCGCATTGATGTGCGAGTGGACAAGATAACCACCATAGTCATGGCTAGGTAGTCACAAGCTATGGAATGATTATGCTGTTTGAATAAATGAGCAATTTTCTAAGAGAAATTTCAGGTGTAGATGAAGAATTCGATTTATATTCTATTGCTGGCTACTGAATATGGATATATGTCACGGAACAGAATGAATATTACTTGATCTCCAAGAATAACTCTAGATTCTATTGCACGACTATCTAACTCCTGTCTCTCACCGTTTATCTTTTCAATTTAAAGGCCCATATCCAAGTTCTAAGTCAAGTTTTATATGCAAAACCATCTACAACTTCTTGATATCCGTCTCCTCACCAGAAGCAGAAAAGTCCTTCTGGCTATCAACTTCCTGAACTGGGCTTTCCAACGAGGGAGAAGCATGGGAACCAAACTCCCTGAGCACCAGCCAAGCAGGGTACAAAGAAACAGCCCAAAGAGCAAAGTTGAAGTAGACACCTCCAACTTCGGCGAACACAGGCAGAGAGGTGATGCCGTAGCTGACAGCCTGCCAGGCGGACTCTGTGCCTCGCAGAAGAGCAGAGTATCGGATGATCTCGTCTTGGGTACCTGCTAGATGGTGAATGATGAAGTAGCTGAGGAAGAAGTGTTAGAAAATGGAACAATGGTGTATGCAGTATGGGGACTTACAGGAAGAGGTAGTTCAGCTGGAATCCCAAAGTGAGGAACAAAAAGACAGCGAACGAGGCTCCGAAGCCTTCACTGACCCAGTCATAAGTCGGCCTGGTTTCACGGAACTTGGAAACCAAGATCGTAGCCCAGATCCACCAGCCGCCCTGGAGCGTTGCGATGACAGCAAAGGAAGATCGAGTCCTGATTCTGAGAGATACTTTGGTGCGATCGAGCCAGGACTATCATGAGTTGTCAGCTATACTCTACATCATGAGAAGAAATGTGACGACTTACTCCGAGGACGTTACCACCAATCACAGCAACGATACCACCCAGGAAAGATCCCAGGGCGCGAGATCGTACAGAGAACCACACTATTCCCAGATCAGTATGTTATAACGAGCGGAGAAATCAGAGCACTTACACGCAAGATAAGTGAAAAACACAGATTCGGCAAACACAGCCTGTCCGATAAACAAGACGATCAAGAGAAACTTCTTTGTGAAGAAAAGTCTCGCCGTCTCCTTAAGCTCGAATCCAGGAAGCTGATCAATCGACAGCTTAACCTTGACACCATCCTTCCTCTGGACCTGATCAGGCTTGCTAAGCAGCAGAGCAACAAAAGGACCAACAGCTTGGAGCGCGATGAAAACAAGGAAAACAGAGTAGGAAACCTTTCCGGCCTCGTTGCGGTCGGCGTTGAGACCAAGGTTGATAGCACCACCGAGGATCTGACCCGAGAGACGGTAGGTCAGCCAGTAGCCGAGGGCTTTACCACGGTTCCACGGCTCTGGGTATGCAATGGCGATGGCAGCTTCGGCCATCCAGAAGACTCCGGCTGAGATACCGCAGAGGGCAGCGCCGAGAAGGACGAGCCATTCTGTTCCGAAGCGGTTGTTGGTGTAAAGGCCTGCTGCGTAGGGAGCATATCCGAGGCTGGACCACATCAGCAAAGTGCAATATTATTGGGGGTGTCAGAAATACATACGTTCCAAAGATCAATGCTCCCTTGATACCGACATATTTCACCATTGCGCTTGAGAAGTAACACGACAGAACCATCAGGCAAAAGGTCAAGGCGTTAGCAGCGTTGATCAGCTTGGGTGAAGCTGCACCACCTGCACCAAGCGAGTTCATCGCTGTCCAGATTCCTGGGGCGGACAAGTTGCACAGACCCAGGATGGTGATATTGAAGAACGTGGAGCGGTACCATTTTACTGAGAGGTGTCAGTATGCGTATGAGATGTGTACATTGTGTGACTTACCAGGATGTAGCTGGTCCTTGGGAGGAGGAGCGATTTCGCTATCTTCGTGGCGGTTTTCTACCGTCATTTCGGCGATTGAGAAGGAAGAGCAATTGAATGGGCTGAAAGGATATCAGAAACTTCAAGAGATACTCAATTATATGAACGTGTAATTAGTGGTCAATGATCGACATTTATATCTCCCCTTGGTAGTTCAATATAGCGTCTTGGGAATATGATAACAGCAGCACGCAATTCTAACCCTTGTTGCAGAGATCACTCAAGTGCCGAACTTCTCAGTAGACTACACAGCAACACTTTAGCGTACACGTTTATCAGTGGCGGCATTGCGTTTACCAGAACCTCGGTTTTGGGCCTGGTCTAGATTGTTTTATAGCTCGGTATTGCTGTGCAGGGGAGGTTAAGTGCACGTATTGGTCGTCGTATGGAAGATAGGCGTAGAGGATTCCACGATCAACTCCCCGAGGATGCTTTACAACCATGACGAATAAACTGCTAAAAAGAATTAACAGCGGCTCCGCTGTCTAGCGTGGTATATTCGCAATTGGAAACAAACCCCACGTGGAAATGCGTCGAGTTAAATTGGTTACATGCATTCAAGACGGATTGCGTGCAAACAACCATGTAATTGCGAGATCAACCACTCAAGATATCCGCCTATGTATCCCAATTCAGCCATCCACTCAGGCCACTCTATTTTACGCGAGTATCAATCTACGGATTGCTCCACCATGTCTCATGAATATCCCTCAGATCTATCTCCTCCGGCCTCTTGAGATACGGCGTCTGATCCGCCTCAGCATTAGTCTCCCTCCTGGTCCACCCATTCCCCAGATAATGCGCAAACCGGTTCTTGGACTCCCCGAGATACGTATACTCCCAGTCCTCCCATCGCGGTGTTTGCCGAACTGCCGTGATATGTCCCGCGCTGCCGGGCCAGAGGCCGTGAATCCTTGCACCCGGTCTGCCGCCGTTGTACCACGAGCTGCACCGATCAGTGAGTACAGTCTTGGCGAAGAAGGCGTCTGAGTACTCCACGAAGTCATCCGCTGCTCCCTTGGAGGGACTGATGGACTTGATGCCCTCTCGTGATGCCTTGCGAAGCACTTTGGAGAAGTATGTCAATTGCGTCTCGACGCTGTGCGGGACTGTGCCTGATGGACCTGTGGCTTGGGGCCCGTGGACGAAGAGAAGATTGGGGAAATCAGGTGTTGCTAAGCCAAAGTACGTATAAGGGTAACCGTAGACACCGTCTGCTTTCCACAGATCCCCGAGTTCCTGTCCATGTGCGCGGATGGGGAACGCAGGAACCATATCGACGTTGGCGCCCGTTGCACAAATAACAGCATCGACATCTCGTGTCTCGCCATCCTCAGTCTCAATGCCAGTTTCCGTAAAACGCTTAATTCGTGTGCGGATGTACTCCACGTTATCTTCGGTGATGGCCTCAAGATATCCCGGCCCCGGCGTGAGACGGCGACAGTTTGGCGAGAAGTCTGGCACGATATGTTCAAGAAGCTCAGGTTTCTTGGCCAGCCGCTTCTTCATGATGTCGATAAAGGCTTCGCGAAGCTTTTGGTTAGACTCGCTGTTTCGGAAGAACGAGTCGAATCTGGTCCAATACAGGCCCTCGAGATCTTTTCGGAAAGCCAGGTACGCATCGGGATCCTCTGCCCATTTCTTCTTCTGCTCTTCAGTATAAGGCTGAGCCTCTATTTTCCGCTCTTCTCCCGCCCAAGACGCTGCTATCCAGGTCTTGTTCCTCGCGTAGTGGTCTAGGCGCTTGACGATGGGTTGTAAATTGGCTGTGACTTGGATACCGCTGGCTCCATTGCCAATTACAGCCACTGTCTTGTCCTTGGGATCAAAATCCGTGCTCCAATTGGAGGCATGTCGGAGATGGCCTTTGTACTCGGATATCCCTGGGTAGTCGGGTAATTTCCAGGCGTTGAATCGACCAACACTGGTCAAGAGAAACTCGTTCTTCTCGACCGTCTCTTCGCCAGTTTGTACATTGCGCAACTTGGTGACCCAAACACCCTCCTTGTCATCCCAGGTTGTGCCCTCGACTCTGGTATTGAGCTTGACGTACTTGTACACGTCGAATTTCCGAGCGACCGATTGCCAGTATTCGCGAATCTCGTGGCCGGGCGCGTATCGATCTGACCAGTCTGTCTTTGGCGCGAAGGTGCTCTGGTAGACATGCGATGCAATGTCGCATCTTACGCCGGGATAGACGTTTTCGAACCACGTTCCAGCCTAAATTTGCGTCAATAGAGTATATCGATCAATTGGACGAAGTTGGTACATACGACATCGGCGTTCTTCTCGTAAATGGAAAGCTTGATACCGGGTACTTTGGCCGGAAGAAGAATCCCCGCTGTGATACCAGCCAAGCCAGCGCCGATAACACCAACTCTCAATGGACGAGGTTCGTCAACAAATTTGTCAATTAATTGAAGACGAGGATTGTGGTAAGGAGATGTCTCGTCTACATCTGGTCCGTCTTTCTGGGCTGTTGATGCGGTGTCATTCGTGTCGGTGACAGGCGATGTCGCAATGGGTGTGGCATTTTCCACCCTTTCTATAGAGACGTGGGAAAAGCCTGGCTTTTCAGTATTTAAATTGTCGATTGAACTGTTTATCACACCGGCGGTAGTCATCTTTTCGGGATATAAACCAACAAATCGTGATAAGGAACAGCTAAAAGAATAAGAATGCTAACTATAAGACAAAGCGGTATTTCTCACGGCCCTGTCTACACTTATCGCATCTGAGCTTAAGCACGTTAGCAGGCATTATTGTGACATCACCTCTTATACAGATCATTCGGTTGCATTTTTGGTAGTGTCGCTGTCGCAATTCTCGTTCCTCTTTCATCATATGGCGCCTTTGCAAATCGCAATCACGCCTCAGCCCCACGCTCTTACACCATCGCAGACTCGACGACTAACGCGAAGACCTGATATCTCTATCCAATCAAACGTTTAGCAAATGGCTTACGCTTTTTCTTCTTCTTTGTATAATCGCAGCTTATCTTTTTCATATTTGATGAGATACTAAAATTCTGGGTAACTCAAGCGCTTGACGATGCACATCACGATTGCGCTACCAGAAAAACAGAAGCTTGCTGTGCATCAACCATGCTTTTATGGTGATACAGTCTTTCTTATTCTACCTTTAATAATTATTATTATGATATATCCTCCGCTGTGTGAGACAGATGGTATATCGCTAAGTTCTAAGAGAGATATCATACTCTTTGTTAACTATGCAGGTAACGTAAAGATTAAGAAAACGGATCGTTTTGTCCTCATTGACTTGTTATTTATGAATTCCAATAAGGTAAGCCGGAAATGCATCTTACGCTCAATATGTTTGTTTCTGGTTCAAATAGTTTCTTTAGATATACTGCGACAAACCAACAATACACTCCAACCACCATCTCCTCATACACATGTTATCCTCTATACCCAGTACCGAGTACGTACAGAATCGTCCCCTGACCTACGTAAAAGTACAAAAGACATTGCAAAACAGTCCCAATGGTCCTATACCGCTCAAGTGTCAACACTCTCCAGATCCAACTCCTCCTGTCGTCGACGAACCAGAATCTTCGCCTTCCCATCGCCCAAGTAATTGAATCCATACGGCTTTGGCGTGGGAACTACCCCGTCTTCGAGCTTCAGGTCGTACTTCAGCAGCAAGTGGCACAGCACAATCTTTATCTCGTTGGCTGCGAAGAAGCGTCCGGGACACGCGTGTAGACCGTGTCCGAAGCCCAAGTGATCCGAGCTGGTGCTTACGAGATGCGCGTGCTTGTCCTGGCCTGGTGTTTGGCGCATCTTCAGATGGCGGTAACCATCGAATGTAGTCGCATCTTTGTAGTATTCTGAGCTCCGCATGTGCGTGGTATCGCAAACGATTCTAGTTCCTTTCTTAATGGCATCGCCGTTTGGAAGGGTAATATCTGCGAGGGCCTTTCTCCTGAAAACACCTGTAGAGGTTATCAGTGTATACGTATCATAGTAAAAGTAGGTGTGGGTGACATACCAAGAAGAACTGGCCTCATTCTCTGAGACTCTTTGACAACGCTGTCCATCAGTTTCAGGTTAATCAACGATGTCTTCTTCCAGCCCTCTTTACTCAAAACATTGACTATCTCTTCTCGAAGCGGTTTAAGGAGTTCAGGGTGCTGGCAAAGATTAAAGAGCGTCTCCATAAGTAAATCCGAAGTGGTATGATACGCGACCAACGAGATGGAAATCTGGCAAGTAGCGGGATCGTGCTTGGTATACTCCTTCTCGAACCACTCGATAGAATCATTGAAAGGACATGGCTTTCCTTGCGCAGCAGCCTCGCGTTTGATAGCGTTTCGACGATCAAGGTGGGGTTGCAGACATTGGCGAGCGTTGTTTAGCTTTCTGCGAACTTCCCTACACTCAGGCATGAACCAGTGAACAAGAGGTCGAGCCCAGCGAGGATATGCCATCAAGAGGTTAGAAGTAGCAAAGACACTAAGGGTATAGTCGCCTGAAACCCTGACCCATTCGTCATCGCGGCAGAGTTCCTCGCCCATAAAGACACGGGAAGAGACACGCGATACGATGCGCATTAGATCGTGTTGGGGCTGGATTGCGTGCCATTCTGGTAAGATATCACCGTTAGTTATGCTCCTTCGTGGCAGGTTGGGGGATGCATTACCAGTTGAGTCGGTAAAAACTTGCTGCATTGCCAAAGATGTCTCTTCCGAAAGAGGCCCAGTAAGCTTATCTACCAGAAATTAGTGGAGCTAACAGTAAGAGGTAACGCTGACACCCACTCAATGTTTTCGTGATATACTTGGTAATGACCGTAGTCATTCCATCGTTGCCCTTAAATGGATCGAAACCAGGGATGTAATCATGAGAGTCCTGAACTGAGTTAGTCACTGTAACACCAAATCTCAGTACATTCTGTCTGTTCCTCAGCACTTACATCTCCAGACGGGCCCATGAAGTCCAATTGTCGGTTGCTTTTCAAGCTATCAAGAAACTCGGGAGGAATCACCAAATTCTCTCCCCACTCCGTGTGAGCCCAGTACGGCTGGTTCTTGTAGAGAGCTCGAGCTTTGGCGAGGAGGCTTCCGCTATTCGCTATGAAGTCTCGAGTAACACGTCGATCGCTCCATTCGAAGGATTTCTTTGGGTTAAGAACCGGGTATTTCTTGGTATTGTCGGAGAAAGAGTACTTCAGGATGAAGATGCTGAGGAGCGAGATGGCGCAAAAGACAGGATACTGAGGATTGCCCAGAACAGTGTCTAGGTAAGTAGAAGTCATAGTTGGATAGTGACTGTCGAGGCTCTCTGCTGAGTGAATGGAAGAATCCTTCAGGATGTTATGAGGGCTCTTATACTCCTCGCAGCCGCGATGAATATCGCATGATCAATATTCACGCTGGCGATCATGACCGAAAATGTTGTCAAATATCATACTTCATATTCTCGGGGTCTTTCAACGCCCGATACCCCGGATGCCCTATGGTGGTGAGCAGTGAAGAGACTGTATCATATATAGTGCCTCGTAGCAGCCAAGTCCGCGATCCACCATGCGATGCAACGAGCTTGTGTGAATATCTGCATGCCGTGCATGGAGGGGAACGAAATTCACGAATACGACGGCAGGTATATACGATCCTGGGCCCGCCTTTAACCTTGCTTTTGGAGATGCATTCGCTGATTGGGTCCCCGGCCATAAGAAGATCATCCTATCAGATTAACTTTAGCCCGAGACGGACTGCGGGCTGTAGTCTTAGACCGCGAAGCAGATCATCGAGACACTCTGTGGAACCGGACGAACATGATTGGTCGTCGTGTATGAATTCTCGTCAAGTATTTCCTGTTTCAACGGTGCAATTGCCGAAGATCCACAGACAGATCCATTTCCACCGGCCAGTCGCACCCCAGCTTTAGGCTCCAGGCGATGGGCCGAGCTTTTGGCTGCATGGACGGACCTCATGATAGCCCATAGAAGCCCATGAGCGTCCCACAGAATGTATATAATGCAGGCCAGTCATTATGAATACCTAGGAAAGGAAACTGTTGAAATAAAGTACCGTCGAAAGTGGAGGCGTGTGAGTCATGGTATTGCAAAAGGTGTGGCCTGTGAAGCTATATATATTCCAATAGATTTGACATGTCGAAACAGAACTAAGCAGCCACGTCGAATTCGATACGTTCCTCAGAACCTATAGTTATATTGGGCAAACTTCATCTTTGGCCGATGGCTTAAAATCGGCTATAGCCCATGTACCATGTCAATATTCGTCATCATTTATTAGCATCTATACATCTCGGTACATCATGGCTCCGGCAAGTCTCTTTGAAACTCCCCCGTTCTTCTTGAATATGAGCGGAACATGCGTCTCGGTTTCGAAATATTGCAGCCACGTCTACCCTCTGCCAACCTGGTCTGGCTCTCGGTCGCCATTCTATCTTCTAAATGGTATGCGCCGTCGCTGACAGTACTCGAAAAGGTGCCTTCCGCGATGACACCGCAGTGTTTGTCGCGCGCGATCTTGCCGATGAGGTCGGCCATGGCCATCTCGATGTGTAGTTTCACGATATATGCCAACGGATGGAATTGCATATACCTGCAAATGTCAGCATGTCTTTAAAAACAGGTTTCTGTGACGTACACAAACGTATTTCTCAAACTCATCATGGCGATGATAAGAACATCCATACTCAGGGAAAATCCAATGATGAACATGTTGAAGTGCGTCAATCTCCTGTACTTCGTGAGACCATGCACAATGAGATTCATGCGCACGATGTGTATGAAGTAGAAATTCAAGCAGCCATCGACGATGAGGTATATGCCTTTTTCGCATCGGTCCCACCATTCGTTGATATGGATATATCGCTCTGATATTTGCAATCGCGCTGGTATCCAGATGCAGTAGACGGAAATGTTGACGGCGGTTATTAAAATTCCGACGAGGACTTTGAGTCGGTAGGCTTTGTTTTTGTGGGTGAGGAGAATGCCGCATCGGTTGACGATGATCTGCAGGAGGAATTGGACCTGGAGAGCCCATGTCGTAACTGGGAACAGTGGTCAGTTAGAGTTAATATCGAGAAATTGTGAAACGTACGAATTGTGAAATAGAACGCAAAGCTATAGCTTTAAAATTAGTTGATATTCTGCTTCATCCGATATAGAATTCGCACCTTGGGGGTATAACGTGAAGTAAATGCAAGAAACAAATAACCGCAAAAATAGAGCAGACCAATATCTCCCCCCAGATCATTATGATATACGCATTTCGAAACACACGCCTCCCATGGCGGCGGTAGATACCCGTGGTCTGTTTGATTGCTTTCCAAACCGTGAGCCACCCAAAACCAATGGTGAAGCCCAGCGCGGTCGAGGCGATGACCAGATCACCTTTGGTGACCTCTTGGGCTTTGTAGTGGGGGGAGAGGAGAGTTATCATGGCATGCTAGAAGAGCTCTCATTTGGACGTGGTGCATCGGGTTTTGTTTTCCATCGTGTATATCGAGGGCTGGAGGATGCAAAAGAGGGAGAGAAAAAAAGGGACGCAATGGGTAAAGTTTTAATTACGAGGCCTGGGAATGAGAAACATACACATACCTACTGTAGGGCACGCGCGGAGGCGAACATGTAGCGGCAGGTTGATGATTGGGAGTAATTCAGATACTAACAAAGCCTCTTCATGCATGTCGCATACAGCGACAGTTTGTATCATGTATCTTGTAGCGTGGACATGTAGAGCCAGTCAGATCTCACTATAGCTACAGGTATAGTCTACTGCAGCATCACCCAATGGGCGTAAAGTTTAAAGACTGATTAAAGCGACTAACCTCCCAAAGAAGCAAAGCTCTCCCCGCATCGGCAGACTCCCTGGACTACCAAGACTTGTTCCACTACCGTCAGCGATCAGCCGTTGAGACAAGCGCAACCGTGGCTTTCTTTGATCGACGCTTGAACTTGAGCCTTGCCGCTCTTTCGATCCTCGAGGAGGCAAGGGGAAGCTGGGGGTCGGGCTGCAAGACTCGAGCCCTTTTAACCCATCCACATGCGATCTACATGCCCCAGTGACGGTCCTGTTGCATTTATACCGATGGTTTCGTATGCTGTTGAGTTGTGGCGGACGAACTACTGGCTGTTTGCGGCCTGTTGATCGACGGGTTGCTGAGGACAGGGTGTTTTTGGAAACCTGCGGTGAGGCTGAGTCAAGACGAGAGAGTTTGAAATGATGGTGTCTTGGAATCTGTCGCCAATTGAAGTATCGTCGTGTCAATCCAGACCATTCATTCCAAGGGGGAAAGCCCTTGGATAGTACTTCTATCATTCGTTCATCTTCTGATTGGAGTTGGGCTGCGCACAACATCGGCAAGATATATCTCGTCAAATGTCACCATCACCCACGCCGTTCGATAGCCTCGATACTCCCCCGACACACTGAAAGTTTAGCCACAACTAGCCTCAATCTCAAGATTGGGATCAACCACCCTTGACGAACGTGAGCGAAAGGTGGCGAGTAGGAAGCTGTTTTTAGCCTGGTTTCAGGGTCGAGTCAAGTGGTTCATCAAGATCGGCCGAAAACCCGACCAGGTCCTGTACGGCTCGTGCCGAGACCCAGGCCCCTTTTCTCGGAAAACTGATTTCCGCGGATGAGTATGCCCCGAGCGCTATGAAGGTGTCGGAAATATTGCTACAGTATTTTATATCCATTTTTGAGTATCTGGGGTTGCATACAACATATATATCGCTACAGCACAGTCGACTACCTACTCTGGCCATTCGTCTTCTTCGTATACCTATGTATATGCATAGCTACATGATTTATCTACCTACACTGAGCATCTGAACCATGAATGTTGGAGATGGCCCCCGTTTTACTACGGACCATAGCGCAAGATCATGTGTAAAGGAAGACACTTCTGGCTGCCACCTGGACCAACTTAATTGCCCAGACTTGGTCACCGATAGAATAGCCACGGCAATAGGCAGTGAGGCTATTTAGCTCACCCGAGGCGCAACATGGCTTTAGTGGCTTGGTCCAATCGACGGGTATTACCAGTCTCGGGGCACTTCCCGCGGGGAGCTTCAGCAGATATTGGTCACTGTAGTAGTCCTCCAACAAAAAGCTGGCGTTACTAGAAACTTGGCATAAGATGGCATCTCAACACAGTGGCTTGAAACTAGTCCAATAAGCGTAACCAGTTCCTAAGCAATGATCGACCTGGGGGTTTCCCAACAACTACCACTACAGATGAAGGCCTCGATGTCACGATCAGGCTACAATGTATTGGTACATTATATCGCATCTTTAGTTTCATAATCATCGGGTACAGTAGTATGCGCGCTGATACTGAATCATTTAAGGATATACCTGCTTAGTGAAGTTGACCTGAATAGTGAATTGTACCTGAATATTCCGGTAAATGGCAATCACGCCGTGGTTTTCGAGTTTGACCTAATGATATATTCGCTCTAGACCCTATTTATATATATATATATGTACGTGAATGCTACTTTCGCGCCCCTCTATGGCCGCGTCGGTCATAAACTGTCTATTTGCAGTTGGTTCCTCCATGAACAAAAGTACCATCAGAATTCTCGCAACCGCAAGTACCGTCGTTAGGGTCCTTGATGCAAGTAGTGCCAACACCAGAAGACTCGCCGTTGTTGCTGCTACCAGTCAGTTTTCCACACACACAAGAAAACATATGATAGGTGAAAACTTACCTCCAGAAGAATGTCCAGTAATCCGCATTGGCAGTCAACTTACCAGACGCGGGAGGAGCACACTCGTAGGCCTCACAAGTACCGTAAGGCGCACCGTTGTTCTTGTCGTACTGGTGGTCGACCTTGAAGATGGCAAAGGTCTGCTTGCCGGATACACGGGTGTTGTAGGCACACTCAGCAGCCTGGATGGCCTTGGAGGTCTTTGAAGCTATTCCGATACTGTCAGTGCTGAAATAATAGGGTGATGTTCCTGGTTGACTTACGAGAGCATGAAGGGCTCTTAGGATATTTGCCCTTGGTGTTGCTCTGAGCAGGATCAAGTGTAGCGGTGACAGCGCCAACGATGGCAAGCACAGAGGTGAAAGTGGTGAGAGGATACATATTGATGATGAGGAGGTATGAGATTCTTGGCAACTAGAACTAGAAAAGGATAGATAATGAGTCTTCTAGGACTTTATAGTTGGATATATCCCTACATACGTATGCCTTTGTTTCAAGGAAATTGAAGCACTGTTTTCGAAACCTATCATAGTGGGTATTTGCATGTTTCCATCGGTGGAGTGCTCGATCCTTGGCTAATAACAACATGGATGTATGTGGCTCGAGCTCAACATTTGCCTCGTATTGCTAGGTACTATTGGATGGAGGGTCTAAATCAATCAAAGATATTTCACGTATACGATCATCGTACGAATAAAACGAGAAACCGAACCAGTCGCGATTGGTGGATATATGTGCCGGGCAAAAGCAGAAGAAAGGTTTCCACGAGAGGTTGAAACCAGGGGTATGTCTCCTTTTGAAATGCTTGTTTCCAGTAGGTTGGCATGATTGCCCACTTCCCGTTGCGCTAAAATGACAGACATTATAAGGCTGTTGAATCTATTTATATCAAGTGGCAGTACCATGTCACAAAGAATATCCGCGTTCAATTTTCGAACCTGTAATTGTCAGAGTAGATGAATTATCCACAAACTTCCCAATCAAATATGATATACAAGCCAAAACCAAAAAACTGCACAGGAATTAGTCACTTGCTACTAAACTTTCAACAAAATATGTGACTTTACATGGAATTTATTAAAAGGTTTAATTAAGCTAAGCTAAACTACTACACCAACGAACACATCCTAAAGATCCTCCACGTCCGCAGCGGTATGCGGATGAAACGTCTCGAACTTAAAAATCGCCTTCTTGCTCTCGCCCTTGGGTTCATACAAAACCAGCTCAGGACAATCACCCCAGTCACCAATCGCACCAGAATCAGTAAAGAACCCATTCTGCAACGTCCCCGTAACATTAAAATGATAGCCAATCTCTTGTAGTCTCTGTCCCGCACAACGCAGCGACACGCGTGAGCCGTGATGCTTCTCCAGCGCGGATTGGATGTCGGAGAGGTGGTACAGCATGGAGTATGAGGGGATGATTCCGACGTCGCGGAGCCAGTCATAGGTCGGAAGGCGCTTAAAGAGCGAAACGGCCTTTTGGAAATACGGGACGGCTTCTTCAGCGACTTCGTAGTTGGCGTAGCAGGCTGGGTCCAGGGTGCTGAAGCATGTTCCGTGGGTGGCCCACTCGTCCTGCCAGAGCTTGTCGTTATCGCCGTCGGGGGATTCCCAGAGGTTGTTCATCTCATCGACAGTTTCTTCGGCGCCGGCGTGGTAGAGAATCTGGGTGATGTTTGTGTATGTGCGGTTGGAATCGCAGTTGGTAGGGAGAGAGCCATCGTTATGGATTGGCCATAGCCCATGGATAGTCCAGGAGTCTGAGACATGTTAGACAGATCTTGCAGTACTCGAAGTTTTCTCTTACCTAGAGGCCCAGTGACAGGTCTAGTATCCCATACTTGGGTCTGGAGTAACCGTGCTGGAGAGAGGTAACAGCAGGTATTATCGGCTGTTGTGTCATCGTAGCATGAACTTCGACGCCCGCTGGCGTAGACATTGGGCGTCCCAGCAAGTGCCACTACAGAAGTAGCTGCTGTAATAAGCGATAAAATCTGCAAAGAAGCCATTGTTTCGGTCAAGTTACTCAGATATCTTGAAATGCTTTGTGTTTACTTCAAATTCTCAAAGTTATCACAGCTCCCTTTATAATCTTGACCAGAACCCCTAGATCATTATACGGGCTATTTCTAAGCCCCTTTATCGGACGATGAACCGGTTACTAACAGAAAGCATCATAGAGTTGTTGGTTTCGGGGCTGATACAAACGTCAGAACCGATTCAAGAAAACCAGTCACATACTATCACCCGCTCGAAACACGTCAGATAAGATCCGAATGCGTCTAGTGACGAATCGGAAATGTCTTGGAAGTCGAGAGTTTGCGGAAGGCTGGGCCACACGATTCCAAATGCGGACCATCCAACGTATACAACTCGAGAGAGTTTCGCCGATCCATACCAAGTGGTGAATACAGCTGCGTTCTGCCCTTGCATTTCCAAGTTTGTTCAACATGCAAGGTCCTGAAATCGTTTTGTTCGGTGTTCGTTTTCGTCCAGTGCTGGGTTTGAGGCCGTTTGGTTTCAGCTGAAGCCACCTTTTGATATCAGCACGATGGGATCGTCAGTTTCCCTCCTGTACATGAGGTACAAAGCTCCTGTGGAATGCGGTCCGGTCCGGGTAGCTGCAGTTACGGTAGAAATTGGTGGTTGGATGGGTGATGAAGCACTCTTGCGCTGCTGCAGCCACACCATAAATCAGCCTCTTCCAAGAGTTTGCGTTTGAAATTATGAACTATTAGAATTTTCATTCCAGGGATTTTGAGCTGATAAAAGCTTGGCATCGGGAGATTGGGAACTTCTCGCTGTAGTATGCTAAGAATAGGATGATTGTTTGCGTGATCACCAAGGCATTTGGGATGCCATTGTTGTAAGACCCATGACTTCTCGTCTCAGCTGCAACGGGCAAAAGTTGAGACATTTTGAGACAATACGATTTCAGATGAGACCAGTTCAGATGACTCAGATGCAGTAGATCTCTCCGATACAAAACCAGAATGCTATCGTCTTCGAAACGCTTAGTGGTCTGTTTTCATGCTATAGTAGACCTTCTCCTCATCATCTTGAAAACTAACAACCTGAGGGAACTCGGCTGGTTTCCCGGCCACCAGCCGGGCGAAATGGCCATCAACCAACGCCATCTACCCGTCATGGCAGTTCGATCATCGGAATGTGATAGTTAAGGTTGACTTGTCAACCTCCTGCTCTGTGCACAGCCACGAGTATAACGGCAATAATACTTCCGAGAGCTTGCAAGTCTTTAACGACTAGGTTCTTCTCTATACGATACCTACTTGACTCGTGAGGAAACTCAAAACTGCTAAGCATGGCAGGGCACCCCAGATTTAGGCTATTTGAGCTTGTGTGGAGAATCACACGTCATGGTTATTATACACTGGAATGAAGACTTATCACTCAATCAACCAGGTCTGTAATGCTCAATTAAAGTTTTTGAGTTACAGGTTCATGATAAGAATGGCGTTGTGAGGATCTTCAACGGCTTGAACTCGCTTCAAATGTCCATTTTGAATACTGGCGATAGTGTCATAACCGCTCCTCGCTTCATCTTACACCGAACAAAATCAGGGATGACACTCCTCCTCGCGCTTGCTCGGGCCGATAACAGGACTCACCTCTAGTAAAGAGGGGAAGGAAACAATGTCGTCAAGAACCAAGATGATGTATAAAAAAAGCATGACCCATGAAAGTCTCCGCTTCTCCGCAACTTTATTATCGGGATGTTTTTGTAGCGTCTGGTCAAGATGCAGCTCCTCAGTATCCTTACAGGCGTCGCGTGCCTCTGCGCATCGTCATTAGCTTTGAAGGACAATTACAAACCAGGACCTAAAGAGCCTCAGTTTCACAACTCGGCAAATCATCCAGGCGCTGACCCTCATGTGATCTACGACTCCAAAAGCGGCCAGTATTACGCATACTCTACCGAGGGCGCCGACCCGGGGAGTCTCTTTGCCATCTACAGCAGCCCTGATCTATCAACCTGGCACAAACACCCTGGCGGTGTGCTGAAAGCGTGCTACGACGATGACATGAATCGCATCGAGGGCGGCCAAGCCTGCTGGGCGCGCGATTGGTACTGGGCGCCTGAGACATACTACAACGAGAAAACAGGGTGGTACTTTTTCTTCTTCGCGGGACGTTTGCGGGAGGATCTTGCGAAGGATTATTTCCGATACTCGGACTTTGAGGAGCCGTCCAAGATTGGCGTCGCTGTCTCACGTTCGCCGACTGGGCCGTTTAGGGAAATTCACCCGAAGCCCGTCGAGTACTATCCCTTCGATCCTGACTATCACGATGTCAATCTCATCATGGACGACAAGCAAATGCTGCCTCCGCAGACTTTGGCAGAGGGTAAGACAGCGCCGAAGGGCACGTACATTCCCACCATCGACGTCAATATCTTCTTTGACAAAAATGGCCGTGTTTATCTTTATCTCTCGCGCAATGCCTACCGCAATTGGAATTGGGATAAGAAGTTGGGCAAGTACATTGAGGAGTCCAACATCATTGTAATCGAGATGGAAAGGAAGTGGTGGGATGATCCAAAGGCATCGACCATGCCGGAAATTATCGCTTCTCAGAAGAACATCCACGCCAAGGATGCGCCAAAACTACCAAAGAACATCACGTCTTACAACGGCACTGGCGAGATCGGTTCTCCTCCTCGAAAGGACGGTTGGAAGACTGTGATTTCTTACGGCGCTGATCCACAGGATTGGGAGAACTACCACGTCGATGACCACGAGAAGAACAATGGCACAAAGAAAGACCGTCGCTGGGCTGAAGGCAGTACCACCATCACAAGACCAGGCAAAGACGGAAAGCCTATATATCTCTTGACTTACAGCGCCAACAACTACGAAGCTTCCAACTACGGCGTTGGTTTCGCCACATCAAAGTCCCCATTTGGGCCTTTTCGCAAATCATCCAAAAATCCAATTCTCTCGCAGGAGCCTGATGCCAAAATTCCGATTTATTCCACCGGCCATGGCAGTATCGTCGCTTCACCCGCCAAGCACAACGCAAAAGTAGGCGCGCAGGAGGTTACTCTTCGAACGCCGCCGGGATCAGAGCTCTTCTACGTGCATCATGCCCGTAACAGCACCACGCGTGATAGATCAATCTACACGACTCGCATGACCCTCGATGAATCAGCTGTATATTTCGGCTCGAATACTGCTCTCAGTATGGACTTGACACCTCTCGACCAGCCGTTGCCCAAGAATACGTACCCTATTAAACTACAGGTTAAATGCTCCAAGACAAAGAAAGGCGGTCGTCAGTTTCATGTTCGTGTGGAATCAAAGCCTGGAGCATCCTTTGATATTCTTGAAGGGACTAACAGGGTCGTTGATTTGCCTGGGAATAAGGTTGCGACGTCTACAAAAGCTGATGGGCATGGCTCGTTTGATCTGTCTTTCGGCAATAGTGCTGTGAAAGAATTGGCATATCAGCGCTTGAGCGTGGATGGAAGCTGGTCTACTGTTGCTAAGAGGAAAGTGGCCTGCAAATAGTGTCATGAATGTAGAGTTCAAATAGCTGTTGAAGATAAATCTATCAATCTTGCTCATTGCATGTGCACATGTAGATAAAAAGCGCCTTTGATTTTGGTAGAAGAGCCTACAGAAACCAAAATGCTGGAGATATTATTAACTCCAGCAAGCCCTCATGGCTTCTACTTGTTAGATTCAACTGAGGGCAGATCTCTTTCGAATACAAGGCAATCTCTTTGTTACTAGTTTCACGCAACATAGAGGACAATATGACGACGTGCAAGGATAATGATATTCGCCCGAACTCGGAGACGCGACAAGAAGTCAAATAATCAATTTCCCATATGGTTTATCTGGTTTTCATAACACTAACCTTAAATCAAGCTTCGGCCAACCCAAGCCTCTCCCAACTTCAAGGATATCCCTCAGTCTAGCACTATACCACACTCAGACATAGACCACCTTGGTAACAGTAGGCGTAGGCGCCGCAACAGTAACAGCAGAAGCACCAGCGCACGAACAAGCAGTCAAGTAACGAGCCTCGCCCGAACAAGCACTAGCGTAAGTAGGAATAGACTTGGTCACATAGACAGTGCTATCCAACCTATTAGCTTGATACCATAACTACAGACCGTTGGGGAGACCGACCTGGCTTCGGGAGTAGTGGTAACCTCAAGATAGGCGTTGCACTGTTCCTTGTAAGAGGCCACGACTGCAGGGCCACGGAAACCTGGGGCGACAGCTCGGGCACAGTTATCGCCGCATCCGTTGCGTTCTTGGAGCTCTCTAGGGACGTTGATGGCTAGGACGGGGGCGATGAGAGTGGCAAGGAGGGTGAACTTCATGATGACAGTTTGGTGGTTAATTTGCAAAGATAGGTGAGGTTCAGAGTGAGGGATGTGCTTCTTGATTGCAAGGTGGTTATTGAATTTCTGTAAACTGGCCGAGGATTTCAGGTCTTTTTGTACTCAATTTCCAAGTAACAGAAGAGACTCAGTTCTTCTCAAGGCTTTCAATACCCCTGGAAGGATCCATCAGGACCCCTAGCCAATATCCAACGGCTTAAACAGAAACTATTTAGTTAGCACCTGGAGGTTATCGCCATCATCCATCAGCTTTCCACGTTTTCTCCACTAGCGCAACGGTTAGCCAGACACAAACGCCACTGACCCAACCGTCAAAGGGGTTATCAGCCAAAACAACAAATCTAGATCACGCTAGGACTTATACCAACACAAGGTGATCCCATAACAAGATTAGTACAACAGTCGATTGCACAAACGGTTATTATCTGCAGAGACCACATGACAATTTCGAGGATAGGCTTTGTTGTCTAGGTGGAAAGTAAGGGGTGACTATTTAAAGTCTTGGTCCACGGCTTGCGCATTGGGATATCAGTGAACTGAGGGTCCTGGAGAGCCGAGCTAAGATACTAGATGGGGTGAAGTACAAGATTGGTTGGCCATTGGTGTGTTAGCCTGAAAAGGAGGAGCCTTGCAAGGTACACTACTGTCATTGGTCTAGGCTCGCAAGACCTTACAAGACGCAAAGGCTGGGTTGAGTTGAGACGATTGAAGGTCTCTTGAGAATAGTCGTGGATCTTTGAAAACCTAAACAGAGAAACGACGAGACCAGGGGCAAGTATGTTGTGATAGGAATACGAAATACATATATATATATAATATCGAAAGGAGATACTACTAAGTATATGCTGCATAAAAGCTAACATATGAGAAATAAACAATAATGTTTCGCTATAGCAAGGCTTAGAGACCAAACTCCACTATAGCAAGAAAGAACAAGGTTGCCAATCACCCTTGTTCGCAATCGTGACAATCTACCTTTAGACCACTTGGCCTATCGAAAGAAAGGAACAATACCTATTCCCCAACTCAACCATCCATACCGTCGCGAATGCGCAAGAAGTTGGCATACCGCTCCAAAGTCCAGCGCCGAGATGCCTTGCCCCACACAGCCATCGGCAGCGAAAGCATGAGAATAACAAAGCTCAGAACACCAAGCTCGATAAAGCAGTTCTGGAGTCCAGTGTCGACCCAGTAGCTGCACACAAAGGTGAAGATGGTGGCGAGGGTGTTGTTGATGACTGCCACCCCTACCATGCCCTCGAGCACCATGTCTGGGTAGCTGTCAGCGAGGTAGGTGATGCTCAGATCACCGGCGCAGCCATAGCCGAATCCGATGAAGCCAAGGGCGACGTACGGAACGGGCCAGTCCCATCCGTGGGCTGACCCGATGCCGAACAGCCACATACCCAGGGGGAAGACGACGACGCAGAGAACCATGAGGTAGAGACGGAACTCAGCCTCCATGATACCCTTGTTGCGCTTGGCCATCCAGAGGATGAACCTGTCGCTACAGTATCCACCGTAGAAACAACCAATGACACTTCCAATAAGACAGGGAATGTTCATGTTGGCGACAGCAGAGTCGGTGTAGTTGTACGGCTCGTTCACCCAGTAATCCTCTTCAACAGTAAGGTAGAACGACAGCGCAATGTTTTGCATTCCCCATTGCAAACCAGCAAACCAGACAGCAGGGAAGGTGAAGATGCGCATGGTGTGCCATAGGCGGCGGACATACTGCGTCAGGCCCAATCCTCGTAGGTTAGACGCCGGGGTGATAAGCGCAATGCGCTGCCAGTATGATTTCTTTCGCGTAAACGAATCGCATAGTCTGTTTCGCTCAATCTCGTCGCGTCGCTGAGAAGATGCGCTTCGAGCGATGGTAGCTTCCTCGTCCACTGGCAAAGGAATACTCTTCTCCATCGCATCCTTGGTGGTGACATCGTCACCTTGGTGGACAGGCAAACCCTCAACATTACCGCGGTTGGCATCGCGCTCCTCAGCTTGGTGGAGGTCAATGTAGTGGTTGCGCTCAAATGCCGTCTCCTCGAGACCAAAGTAGAACAGGAGCAGAGTAAAGCCCGAGGCAATAGCGCCCATGTGGCCGATCCAGCGCCATCCTACATTCTCTGCCAAGTGACCTCCAATTAAAGGCCCAACGTAGGTACCGACCGTAGTCGCGAGGGTGTACATACCCAGCGAGGTACCATTCTGGTGCTCAAACCAAATATCCAGCAGAGACAGCTGCACAACCGCCTCAGCGACAGACTCGGATGCCCCGACAAAAAGCTGGGACCAAACGGTGTCGGACGTGTTGGTCAGGTGGCCGAACCAAATATTTCCAATGAGACCCCATACCGTTCCTACCAAGTATAGAATACGTCGGCCGTAGAGATGGGTCGCAGGCGAACTGAGAAGCGTCCAGTACCCAATGGCGACGAAGAGTACACCGGCGCCAGTATTAAAGACATCGTAGCTAATGCCGTATTGCTCATTTACACCCACGCTCGCAGCGCCGGCAACGTTGGACGTGGCAGCTGTCAAAGCGACAATGTAGCACACCAGAAAAGAGTGCCAGATCTTGCGCGCAAGACTCCAGTTCAGTGGATCGTTGGGAGACTTTGTCGGAGCAGGAACTAGAATGACGTCGCCGTGTTTCTCGATGCTGGCATCGTTAGAGGCGACGCTTGCCCACTCATCGGTGAAAAGACGTCGCGTGCCCGGGAGGACTTCATCAAGATCGCGAGTAGACGGAACGGCCATCCGCGACGATTTGCAATGGGAGTTTAGTGTAGGGTCTTGTTAAGTTGAGTTTGCGCAAACGGCTCGGAGCCGCATTCACTCGCGTTAAGGAGGATAGGTATGGGTATGTAGGATCTCGATTGAGAGTCAGCAAGACATTGTCTAATTGCGAAGGAGTTTATCTCGGAATTGTAGCACAGCAGTAAGTAGTATTACTCTTCTCTTCCAAAGGAGGGGGGGAGGAATTTTTTATAAATGCCCGAGATCCCCATATCTTTTGACGAGCAGTGCCCCCCACCAGGAGGATTCCCATTAAATTTTGTGACCAAACCCTTGTCGGGCCGCAATGGAGAGACCGGAGCGATGCCACAAACGGACAGGGCGTCTGACAATTGTGGTACGTTTGAGAAGAACAAGCTCAAGCTGGGAGGTGTTGATGTCATGGTTGATGCGCAAGGTGTGGGAGACGGCACAGCTCTTCCGATGCGAAAGATAAGGTCGCGTGCGTATGCTTATGCGTGTTCGGGCATTGGACGGATGATCCCTGCGCTGTCGCTGTGGGTGTTTGCCATGCTTTCTGACGGCTTCTCCGCGATTGGATTGGGGTGTTTGCCGTTGATTTGGAGAACTGAAGTGGAGGTGACATGCTGTGCGACACAAGTACGAAGAGATGGGGATCGCGATAGTAATTTGCAACTGTTATCATTGAGTCCACTTCGTGAGGCTCCGTTCCGCTGCCATTCGCAAATCAGGTTAGCTCAGTTTTGATCACAGCATGCGGAACATCGCCGGAATATATCCCGATACATGCTCAACGGCAAATAGCGTTGATACAAATGTCGACTTTGAAGACATTGCTTTTTTCTTTTACCACGTCCTCAGGCCGATTCAAAGATCACGATTATGATGTAACGTTGTCTATCCCCCTTTTTAGCATAGAACAAAGAAAAAGGCCGCATGGCCCAAGCCTTCCAGAAGCCAGGTCAAGGACAAGGGTTAGCGATGCCTAACGGCTAATAAACAAACGCAACTTAATCCTGAAATCTCCTGTTCAGAGTTTTATTTATGGGGTAGAGTGCTCGGATCTCGTATCACACATGTCTGTTTCGCTCTCGTTAAATATCTCGTCGCTGTGGTATCAATAAAATGTCCTGTTTTTCCAATGATCCCATCTCAGCCGCGTCCAGCACTAAACCATCAAAAAGTCCACATTCAAATCTTTTAGCTTTTGTACCCAGTCCATATATCCCTCGCCGTCCGTGTCGTTCTTCCATAATATCTGCAGAGTATCAATCGCAGAGTAGAGGAATCCCCATGGACAAATTGCCGCGACCATCTTTAGTCTATCCATAACCCACGCCCGGCTCTCCGGAGTCGTTGCCGTCGTTCCATAAATAAAGGTGGGCCATCCCGTTGCTTTGAAGTTTGGGTCTTCGTCGGGCAACGGCAGAAGCGTCTTGTAAAGATCCTTGATGAGACCTTTGCAAACTTGGTCAGGCATACGGGCGCGCAGTGCGGGAGATGACTGGATGATGTAGAGGCATGTGGCCAGTCTGTGCGCAGAACCGGTGCGACAGCTGCTCCAGAGCGCGGCTTCGTTGGAGTCGGTCATTCTGTCTTTTGCCCACTTGAGAACGTCGAGGCTTTGCGCGCGGTCAAGCAAATTGGTGATTTCAAGTAATGCCTCATGATTGGAGATGCTTCCTTGTGACTCGGCATGCAGTAGTTGTGCTGTCTCTCGAAGAATATCCAGAACTTCAGGAGGACAGCAAAAGAACGAGTTGTTAGTTCTGGATAATGTTGTTTTCACCTGACCTGGGGCGAACGAAGCTGCTTGAGTGCCTGGTGTTGATGGGTTAAATGACAAGCTCAATGTGCAATATCTGTGATATAATCAATCAGCCACTGACTTCAAACGAAAGATGAAATTTAAACTTACACATAACAGTCTGCAACGATATAGTCCCGCAGCTTTGTGTCAAAACTTGCATATGGCTCCATCATATTCAAAAGTTTCTTAGCGCCCTCGAGATGTGGCCGCCAACTTTGCCAGCCAGACTCTATCAGTTCTGAATTGATAAGAAAGAGAACAGTGGCAAGAATCACATCAGCTCCAATGGTGTCGATGTTCCGAAGAGCTTCGGGCATCATCTGTAGACCCTTTTGCTTGGCGACGAGAGCATCCATGAGCATCTTTTTTGGCGCCTCTTTCCGTTTATACGGATCAGATTCAAGCCATGGTCTTGACATATTTGACATGTGAGCGGCAGACACCGCGATGATAATTTGTTGCAGGAATGTATGTTCATTTGTGAGCTGTAGAAGATTAAGGTAAGGATTCCTGTTGCCGTTGGTTTGGTCGTTGCCAACTAGATCCAGGCTGACTCGTGTTGAGACTGAGTTAAGGTCAGCATCTTAGAAGACTAGCGTCCTGAACGAGTCCGTACAATAATTCAAATAGTATCTTTGCGACTGTGTCATATCCTGAAACAATGGATCGATGAGTGTCCATGGAGAATTCGATGAGGTTGGCGAAGGGGGTGAAGGTGGTGACCATGGTTGAGTCTTATCTATAACAGATAGTTGATTTTCCTGAGGTGACATTAAACCCCAAGCACTAGGCTCAAGGCCTTGTGTATCGAATGAACCCATTTGCATTTCTGGTGACACCTCATCTGTCATGACCGATTCACCCTGCTTGGGTAGCCGGCATACTGAGGCGCTCGAGCTCTGTCCGGCCAATTTCCCCCGTGTGGCGACGGAGCCAGTCCATAGAAATAGGCGGCCATAGCCAAGACACTCAACACCCCTGGAAGCGCATTTGGAGCAGTGCGGGATAGACCTATCGCAGCGCAGTCGAGCGCGACGACAGCTATGACAAGCCTTCTTGGCCACCGGGACGTTACTTGAGGTGATAGTGTCGCTGTCGGGGGGCGAAGATGACATCGGGGGGTATGTGAGATTTAAGGCCTTTAGGTCTCAAAGCCTTGCTCCTTGCTTATCAAGACAGCTAGAAACCGGAGGCGTTCCTGGAAGATGCAACAGAAAAAATGGCGTCAAGATGGATAGCTCGTCGTGAGCAGAGCCTCGCGGTTTGCAGAAATGGTTAAAACTTGGTTGATCCCCGAATCCTGGTTCTTGGTTTGTAAGATGTTTGGTTGATTTTCGGAACTCCAAAGCACAGGCTGGGAAACGTCGAGGAATCAGAGTCCATGTTGATGCCTGGGAACCAAGGCCGATATCTCGGCTTAAGCGGGATGGAGTTCCAGGCAAACCCGCGAGGAGGGTCTGGAGCATTCTTTACCCGAAAAAGCTAGAGCAGGATCTCCCAGGCTGTCGGCTCCATAATTTTAGCTGGGCTGGATGATAGAGACTCACTAACATCGAACAAATGCACCATGTGAGTTGAATACGAAACCTAGAGTTATTAAGAGGACATGGAACCCAGATCTTGCATTGCACTCTTTTGAAACTACTGATCACTAGTAGATTGATTGAAATTGTTTACTCTGGGATGTATATTTGAAATCAAGCCTTTCAATCAGTATCATGACATGTTAAGTATCATGACAGAGATATATAGCATGACCTGCTGACCTTTGCGCAAACGACATCTATAGAAATTACTTCTATACATAAATCCCTTCCCAGAGTTTATTCATTTCTGTTATCCAAAACCCCACATGCCACCAACTCTAGCACTTTCGCTCAACATCATAGTTCGAATCACTACCATTCTCAGAGCCATCCATATGCCGCCCAAAGACATAAAGCTCAACATCTTTGATCTCTTGTCGAAACTCTTTTGCCACCGTGCGACGGAAGTAAATACGCTTCGCCCACTTATAGCCCTCCGCCCCAGCGAAGAAGACGCCAACGGCAATAAAGATAACACCCCATTCCCAGTCGATGGGACTATGCATGAAGACCACGCGGTTAATCACAGGTATATAAAGCGTTGGTGGTATGAGAACCGTGCTAGCCGTGACGGACCAGAAGAGGAAAGGGTTCTTCCAAAGGCGCTTCGTCCATGCCTTAAAACTACCACCTTTTTCGAAGATCTCGGCAAAAAAAGATCGGCGGAAGTCGACGAGTTGCCAGGCAAATAGCAGGAAGTCCCACGTCATGATTGTGAACGCTGTTGACCGGGCTGAGAAGACTGTTTCGCAAGACTCGGAGTATTTAATGTTGCAGTCGTGTCCGAGGCCTTGCTTGTTAAAGCCGTAAAGGACGACGACGGAGGAGCCGAGGATGCTGATCAGCATGAGAATGCCGTAGACTCCAAGATCGACGAGAAACTCCGGTGTGAACACGCCATACTTAAGCTATTTAGTGGGTTAGTGGCTATGAGGTAGTTGGCGGGTTTGATTGACTTACACTATGAGGGGGCCGACGGAGAATATCAGGACTAGCTTGCTCAAATCCAAGACCAGTCTCAGTAAACGCTCCAGCAACGAGCAACATCCAAATAATCTCCACCGGCGTCAAGACGAAGATGGAAACCCCACTATCATCCTTGAAAGACAAGCCCACCAGGAGACAGATGACAAAAGCGACGTTGGCAGCGAGCACGTGAAGAATGAATTTCTGGATATTGTCAAAGATTCTTCGACCTTCCTCGATAGCGTTGAGAATAGATGCAAAGTTATCATCCGTAAGAATGATATCAGATGACTCCTTGGCGACGTCTGATCCGTTAAGGCCCATCGCGATACCAACGTCCGCATGCTTCAAGCTAGGACTGTCGTTCACTCCGTCACCTGTCATGGCAACGTAGCGACCACGGCGGTGTAGAGCTTCGATCATACGAACTTTGGTAGTAGGTGAGCAACGGGCTACAACGAGCGGTAACTCAGGCATTGCGTCAATCTGGTGGTCGGAGAGGTGGTCGAAGTCGTGTGCTGCCATTACCATTGTCTCTGCGATATCACTGCGAACCATTCTCATTCTCTCAGGTGATGGGATGATAGAAACATCAGCGGCGATTGCTCGAGCAGTCTCGGGGTGGTCGCCTGTCAGCATGTGCACACTTATACCAGCCTTCTGGCACATTTGCACACTGTTGCGAGTTTCTGGTCGTGGAGGATCGTAGATGCCTATAAGGCCGCGAAATACAAGGTCTTTTTCGAATTCTGATCGATCCATGGCTTTCGATAGGTCATCGGGTAATCCATTGATCGGAGATCGACTAGCCAGAGCGAGAACACGAAGGCCAAGGCGGGCAAAGGCTTCCATATTCTCCAAGATGGATTCACGTGTGATTGTGTCGAGGGGTTTGACTCCGCCGGGTGTCTCCATTGCAATACAGCTGCTAAGGACACGCTCAACTGCACCCTTTGTGAATATGTGCGTCTCGTCGGTGGTGGTATCCTGGAATATGACAGACATTTTCTTGACCTCTGAGTCGAAAGGAAACTCGGCAAGCTGTTTCCAACTGGGATTAGGACCGGATGATAGAGTCGCGCGGTTCCAGTTGAAGCGAGTCACAAACACTTGGATAGCAATCTCTGTAGGATCGCCTTGTACGAGCCACTCTTCAGGGCCACCATCTTTGCTTCTTTTCTCAACTACAGCCAAGTTCGCGAGTGAGGCGATGTCCAAATAGTGTTTGAGTCCTTCGTTGGTGCTGGGCTCTGTGTGGGGGTTGACAGTCTGCGATTTCAACTCTTCGCCTGGTCTTGGTAGGTCTACTGGTCGGACAGGAGTGAAGTCCATATCACCGACCAAGGCGTTGTAGGGTTCGTTTGTGGATGCAATGGAGTAAGTACCGTGCCCTGGAAGCCAGGCCATTCTAACCACCATCTTTCCCTGGGTCAGAGTACCAGTCTTGTCAGAGCAGATATCTTTAACACCTGTTAGCTCTCCAAATCTCAGTAACTGGCATGCAAAATGATTACTTACTGGTTACCCCACCAAGGGCTTCCAAACTCTGCGTATTTCTCACAACAACCTTTCGGCTCACCATCTGCTTTGTTCCATCCGCCAAAGTGATAGTCAACACCAAGATCAGTGAGACTGGGAGAGTTCCCACAGCTGTCGCAACGGCGTAGATGATCACATCCTTGCGCGGCTGGAATTTGTTGGCGGCTAACACGATGATGGCACATACAACGGCAAACCCGAAGACATATAGGAACAGCTGTGATAGCTTCCTTTGCAGCGGGGTTCCCACATTGACACCCAAGAACTCGCCAATAGAGTCTGAGACAGACAACAGCCATTTGGTAATATGAGCGCCAAGCGAAGCTCTCCCGTTTTGATCACGTTTAACCACTCGCTTCTTCCGGCCGGTATCCTTCAGAGCTGCTGCAATAGCACCAATCTCGGTATAAGCACCAGTGGCGAACACTGCACCTTTGCCACGACCCTTTGTAACATTCGTTGAGCTGTAGGAGACATTAAGGCGATCACCCGGTCCCGTGTCGTCGTCGAACTGCATCTTATGGTTCTTGCGCACAGGCAAAGACTCTCCGGTGAGTAAAGCCTCGTTTGCCTCATAGTTCGTTACGTCGATTAGGCGGATATCGGCAGGTACGGAGTCGCCCATCTTAAGGTCGATGATATCGCCGGGCACGATCTCGCTGGTTTGTATGGTAATGGTCTTTTCGTCTCGGAACACGTTTGCTGTGGGCTGGCTAAGAGATTTCAGGGAGTGGACGGTTCGGGCGGCTTGCAGGTCTTGGACGAATCCAATGATGATGTTGAGAAAGATGATCAGGGCGAGGGCACCACCTTCAATCCAGGCTTGGATTCCGAAGCTTGCGGCTAGAGCCAGAATCAAGACCTATAAGGTTAGATAAGAGGTCTTTTCAGAGTTCATGTGACACTTACTAGAGTCATACAGTTGAAGATCTGGGCGATGAAGATCTTGATGGGCTTAACGCCCTCTTCCTCACCCAAGTCATTTGTACCATACTCGGCAAGTCGTCGAGACGCCTCGGCAGCGGTCAATCCAGTAGCTGGAGTTGTTCTGAGCTCCTGCACCACTGTTTCGATTGGTAAAGCATGTGCTGGACGCGACAGTGGTTTGTTGGATTGACCCGAGATGTGGTTCTCGATGTTGGGGGCAGGTTGTTTGGATGACATGGTGGGTAGGTAAGGTGGATGTATCTTTCCACGGGCATGGACTCGTGATTCCAGCAGGGCCTTTTTATACCTCTTGGAAAGAGTTGCGGTGGCTGCTATCGTTGGGTGATCCTATTGGATTTATGGTGTATAGACCCTTATCGTTGATATTTCTGTGGGTTTTGTTGAGACAGCTGAATGTTTCCAAATCAACACATGTGTGGCAGCCAGACACAGTACAGAGGGCTGACTTTAGAGTTCAAAAAGTAAACGAAATAGAGCTGAGGTGCAACATTGCGCGGCCTCCTTGTCATTGATATAGTCAGAGGCATAGAGTGTGGTGGTTGACCTGCAGAACAAATGACTAACAGCCTCAATCAAATCATTACTGCATGGGGATGCCAAGAAACAGTACAACCCTCACGACTAGACCAAGCGAGGTAACTTTCGCCGTCTCCAAGATTTATTCTCTAGGTGTTTGACCGGCGGTCCAGTATGAAGCAGAAGCCCCTTGTCTTGGCTTGTAGAACCAAAGATTGGTAGTGGAGCAGTATCTTGGCATTCTGGAAGCGAACACGGATTCCGAAGATTCCATTGCCCGAGTGAATGTCATAATTCCTTATCAAGTCTTGATCTACCAGGTTCATGTCTTGCTGTCCCGATTACAAGTCTTGGTTCCCGATTTCGTGTCGTGCCAGCAGCTTGATAAGCATTGAGATTGGTCAACAGACATATCAAAGCCCTTAACAAGTCTAAGCCGAAATAGTGAGCCAAGACTCCAATGCAGTAGCGTAGTAGCTAGTAAAGTCATTGGTCAGTCGCTGGTTTCTTCCGGAACGAACGCTTCGTCTGTTCCCGAGACGATGGAGCCTTGGATCCATCAAATGCTCTGTGGATTGCCTAAAGCGGTATCTCACAGCGAACAAATGACTAACGAACATGCTTGTCAAATATGCTTATTATTCTACAAGCCAAGAAATTTAATGCTTATTCTTGCCATTTAGGTGAATAAATGATCGTATGGACTACCTAGATAGTGAAGAGCCACTGTGTCGTATCTGAACATTGCTCAGTTGTAAATTGTCGTGATAAAGTCCATAACTACCAGTATAGAATACCAAATGTTAAGCACTTTATCACACCGATAACATATTTTACCTGACAAAAGGAGTATCTTGTTGAAAATGCTTCATAGAAGGTACTGTAATAAACCCCGCTTACCCCACGTCATTGTCACATTGGTCAAATAGATTTCCTTGATCACAACAGCCAAGCCAAATGCTGAATAATACTAAATGTCAATACGCGCCCTTTATTGCAACATGTATTTATTCCAACCATTACGCCAAGAACAATCGAGAAGATCTACAAATTCAACTTTCCCACCGACAAACGACATCATCATGGTTAACCTTCCAGTCCCGTTCAGCGACATTCCTCGCGTCCAATTACTATTCGATCGCCCTACTGACATCGAGCCACTATCACGACTCACAGAAACACTGAACAGCGGAGCAAAATTATGGATAGCTCGTGAAGACCGCAACTCTGGCCTTGCTTTCGCCGGGAACAAAGTCCGTAAGCTCGAGTATGTCCTAGCCGATGCTCTTGCACAGGGCGCAGATACTCTAGTGACTACTGGCGGAGTCCAGTCGAATCATATGTGTCAAACCTCTGCTGCTGCTGCCAAACTTGGTCTCAAAGTAAGTGGTATAACGATTCAAAATATGTTTTCCGACTAAAGGTCAAGGTTGCTCTTTATCCGGCTGATCGTGTTGCCTCGGACCACGCCGAGTATAAGTATTTGGGGAACGTCCAAGCAAACGGCATCCTAGGTGCTGAGACCTTCCCTCTTGATACTAGTAAAGAGACTGTGATCAAAACGCTCAGAGAAAGAGGGCAAACGCCTTATCCGATTCCACCTGGAGCGAGTACTCATCCCCTCGGAGGCTTGGGCTATGCTCGTTGGGCATTCCAGCTGTTGGAACAAGAATCCAAGCTTGGTGTAACTTTTGACGCGATCGCTTTAGTCGCAGGGTCGTGCTCCACAATTGGTGGTATAGTCGCAGGACTAAAGCTTGCACAAAAGCAAGGGCTTCCTGGTTCGCAGAAGCGTCTGATCGGATTCTCAGTTCTGTATCCCTCTAAGGAACAGGTCGTAACGATGGTGCTGGATATAGCCAAGAATGCGGCATCAAAGATTGGCGTGTCTCCAGATGACATTACAACCGACGATTTCGAGATTGATACTTCGTTTATCGGTGAAGGCTATGGACAGCTCAACGACAAGACAGCCGAAGGGATGAAGGAGCTTGCCAGAACGGAGGGCATCTTGACTGATCCTGTATACACCGGGAAAGCTTTCACTGGTTTGCTTGAAATTGTCAAACATGGTGAATTCGAGGGCAAGAATGTTTTGTTTGTCCACACAGGAGGACAGGCTTCTCTTTCGGCCTATCCGAGCCTGAGATAGTAATCACATGACTGGAGGCTATCGTGGGGTTTGAAATACTATCACTGTTGACTCCCTCACTAGGTACTCGAAGGCTTGTTCTTCTTTCCTGAAGCAGGGAGTAGTCAATCAGGAATCGTGGCAGCTAGCCTGGATACTTGTTTGGCTTCCTATGAAGAATCCAAGCTTAGATATATAATTCAGGGTTTGACTAAATGTAAGATATCCACAGATTTTTTTAACACACCTCACATTATTTACTTGGACGGGGCTTAGTGATGTGTTTATGACCCTCCCGCATTTCCCATGGCCTCCGAAGCCAGATCGGTCTGTATCAAATGAAAAATAATGACCTGTGATTGACAGAGTCTCTCTGATTGGAATTGCTATCACCATTTCTAGACACGACCACGCTAGCCTGACCAATACCGACCTCAGCCCAATTATGCTTGCACATGGTATCCAGGCCTACTTAGCCCTCGCAATGGTTCTCTGCAAAAACAATGGTTTATTCTGCTGAGAAAGCTTCCGAGGGCATTGAAATACCCGCACTATCTAGCTATGAGCTTAGACACGAAAGCATTAAGGGGTAACCATGAAGTAACAAATAAGTGTCTCTGTAAGACTGCGCAAACCGTCTCCCACTCGTCCATATCAAAAGCCCTTCTCTACCATGCGACGCTCAGCCCAGGCGCCTAGTTCTCCGAAGAACTCCTCCGGGTCATCGCCTCGCCAACGTTTGAGCTGGAACCAGAGGTAGCGTGCGTCCTTTCCAGCCTTCGTGACACGTTCGAAATCAGGCGCGTGTTGATGAAGAACCTTGAGAGCGTTGGTATCCACGAACAGGCACGGGGGTGAAGAAGAGAGGGGTCAGTAACATACCTCAACGTAGTTTTTGGCGTGATTCATGAATTCGTTTCGGTATTCAGCGGTTTCGTCCTCTGAGATTCGTGTGATGGTGGGCTTACCATTCTCGTCTACATTAAGGTCAACAGGGAGAGCCATCTCGGGATCTGACAGCATAGCGGGCCAAATGCAGCCCGTCTCCCAGTCATAAAGTGACTTTATATGAACGTGGTTCTTGTCCGCTTCGGTCGTGATAGACATGTTGTGAATGCCGAAGTCGCCATGCTCTAGCACCATACGATACAGATCTTTCTCATTCTCTTCCGACGGTAGCATGTGTGGCAAGAAGCGAAGAAGAGATTGCTTCGCCTTCAAAGCCTCTGGACCGACAGTATTGTTGTCAAATTCCCATCCAATCATGTCGCCTTCATTCTTGATCGTTGCTTCAATCTTGCAGCGGAAGACGGTGAGCCAGAAGTCTCTGGTGGGCTCGACCAGGCAGGGCAGCTCGCTGGGCATGAAAGCGAAGATGCGCTGGAGGAGGAAAGTGGCGACAAAGTCCTTAGGTGGGTCGTAGTTGAACAAAGAGGCTCGAAGACGTGCAGCTTGGGAGACAAGGTCATCCTAAATGGTGGAAAGAGATGTTAGCAACACGATGCAGGAAGTGAAGAAATTGGCTGCTGACTTTGCCTTCTGGCAGCAGTTGCCACCAGACATTGCTTCTGCCATGGGAAAAGTCAAAGACCATCAGTCGCCGACCTTGGACACTTCTTCCCACGTCATAATCCACCCCAGACTCATGCTTAACAGGGGGACGCAGGTAAAGAAGAGTTGAAACAGGGATCTCTGGATGCCCCGAGAGCAGGGTGTAGGCGGCACTCTCGAAGTTGAGCTCGCGGATAATAGTGTCGAAGGTAAAGCCATCGTAGTTGGGCACATTAATGTCGGCGCGACCGAGACGAACGAGAATCTCGCGTTGATTCGAAAGCTTCATGTGAAGGCCCTAGAGTTGCATCAGCTCTGGCAGAGAAAGGAGAGCCTGATGTGATGGGGAGCAGCTTACCATGTTGTTAGATCCCGAGGATACGTGAGGGATGTCAACCACTTTGGCATGCATGTGAGCCTCGATTTCTTGCAAGAGTTTGTTCACATCCCAGTTGTCCTTGAAAGGGCTGCTCCCCTTGCGGACAAGATTCAGCAGGTCGGAGCCATCAAAGTCTTTCCCATTGGGCATCTTTGGCCAGCAGTCGCAAATGTATTCATCATCGTCGGTAGCCATACTGGAGAAACAGAACTCGACTTCTGTTGGTGATCTTTCAGAGTTGACTGATTGCCTTGCTGCGGGAAAAGTAAAGCAAGGCTGGCAGTTTTGGAAGTTGGATGTGGTGAGGGCAGTAGCGAACGTGGTAATGAAGGCTGTTATATACAGAGGGCTGATTAAGAATTACATATTTTCAGCCTCATGCAATTAACGAAAGTATCTGCCCACCCGTACCTGCCAGAGCACAAAGACATCCCTGAATCACTACCCCGCCCTCGCACAGGCGTTCCTTCCATGATCATGTTGCTGAATGGCTCTGCCAGCGTACAGAGCAACTCTCAAGTCTAACAAAGGAAACTTCACATGTGTTAGAAGAGAGACGATACATGAAGGAGTTGCAATCCTTGCCGAGTCTTCGTTCCCTCCTTTCTTCTTTGAAAACACAAAGAATACCTAAAGAATAATGGCTTGAGGAATAGCTACTTCCACAGATCTCTGAAAAGGTCTTTGTGAGTCATCCGGCGGCATAAGCTTTGTTGGCTGTTCTGGCCGAAAAGTTTAAATGTGATCAAATATGAGGACACGGAAACATAATGTCAGTTCTATGAGAAAATGGTACTTTTTAGATGTCAGGCTTGAACCAAATCAGAGTTACGGGCGAAGTCAGCCCATATCCTTATCCCGTCTACGTCCCTGGTTATACGCGAGTATCATGCTTTCAAACCAGAGGCAACAAAAACTTGTCAAGTTTGAGTCCTAAATATAACAAAACGATAGACACAATTAGGTCATTACTATCCTCGTTTTATCCAAAAAATCAAGTCTCCAATATTGCATGTTTATTGGAGTTATCCGCCATGTGATTTTCAAAAGTCAAACTCCAATTTCAAACCCATCTACGATATGTTTTAAGGCGAGATAAAATACCCATCTTCCTCTACCTACCTATGCACATATAAGAAATAAAGATATAGCAACACCAGGCACAAGTCACTTGTTGCATGGACTGCCAATCAAAACAACCCATCAAATTTGTGTATCGGCTCGTATCAACCAATGTTATAGCTATTCCATTACGATATCGTTGCCTCTTCCTGTATGCTTCTCAACTGAAACTTCTTCGAGTCCCAAAATTCAACTGCCGTCAATCCTAAGCCAGAAATAACAAGCCGATATCTCTACCTAATGTCTGTGCCTGTCAAACGTATATAGTTGCCGGGTCGCCTCTCAGGATATTTCTGCACAGATCACTCGAGGGTCCTTCAACATTGAAAGAGATTATTGCCGGGTGCGTTCAAAAGAATGAAAAGGCTCATTCATATGCATGTAATCACTTGTATGATATTTACAGACATAGCAGTTATGTTTGCGCGAATTATAAATCTGTAGCATTTTGGTCTCATCATGGAAAAGCTCGAAGGGGAATCATGTGAGATGAAACAAGCAGAGTGTTTTAAGAGTCCCAGCACAAAATTAACGAATTTATGGTATTGAACAGAATAGGTGATTAAGAAGAAAAAAACATCCGGCTGATCCAATCAACTCCGTGCTTTACTATGCAACACCAACCTCTCCCCATCTATATACACCACATTCCCCTGCTTCCTTCTCTTTCATATATCATAATCTTAAGGAGCCTCGTGAAGACCTCCCTGGTACCCAGCCTGTGGTGGGTGAACCCAGGGCTGACCCGCCATCTCAGCCGGTGCTTGCTGATGCGGCTCAGGGGCCTTATAGTACTCTTGCACGGGTTGGTTCTGCGCACCAGTGGCCATCTCGCTGGGCGGGGCGTATCCTCCAGCTGCTGCGCCGGAACCCTTTCGCATATGCTTCCAGAGAAGGAATCCTAGACCGGCGAGGACAGCAATGCCTCCGAGTGTCGCACCGACGGCAATTCCTGCTACTGCGCCAGTGGAGAGACCCTCGTCCTTGTTGCTGGCTGCTGCTTCTGTTGTTGACTCGGTCGCGGCCTTGGTTGTGGTTTCGGTGGCGGATTTGGTGGGCGTTGGGCTGGGTTCGACGGTTGAGGCTGCGCTGGTCTCCTCCTCTTGCGGGACGGTCACGTTGAAGGCGGCGCTGTTGGCGTAGATGTCGTTCGTTCCGGACTTGAAGAGCGAGAAGTGAAATACGGCATCTTCGCCTTTGTTCACTCGTGTGGAGAAGCCGTTGAAGCTGACTTGCCAGATGAAGCTGGTCGACGTTGTGTTTTCTGGACTATGTTAGTCTGGTTGTGTTTTGAGGTAGAGTCACGCGCACCTCTAAGTTGGAGGAAGAACTGAGTGCCGCCGCCAGCAGCAGGGTAGTCCTGCCAGAGCAGAAGGTTTGTCTCTTCAAGATCTGTGGTCCATTCGACATTCATGCTCTCGTCGACCTCGTAACTCGGGTTATTCTTCCATCCTGTCGAGCCAGATCCTCCGGGGGTGATGAAGGAGGTGTCAGCAGCAGCCCGGGCGATGAAGCTGCCCAGCAGAACGGTAAGCGGTAAGATAGCAAGCATTATGAGCAGTGTTGGTATTATCCAAGGTGAGGAAAGACTTCGCGATATTTTCACGCCTGAGGAACCTGGCGCGGCAGAGGTCGTCACGAGTGTTTGTTTTTCCCGGCAGCACCCAAGCTTCGGCAGTAATCAGGTCGACAAAAAGAAGAGAGGAAAGGAAAGGGAAAATCAGCAGCAACTCAAGCTCGGCCCCAGTAGCAGAAAATGAACAATGGGGGGCTGCTCACTCACTGTTTCACCTCATTCAGCCCCAATGGGCGAGATCCCTGTATGTGGGAGTCTTAGCGTTGAGGCAGACATCCTGGGGGCCAGGGTATGATCCAGTGAGACGATGAGATGAGAGACAAGGGGGATCGCTAGCTAGACTTGGAACCGCTAGCTCGGATCCTTCGATACCAAAATTAATTACCATCGGGTTTTAGAGGGGCTGGGCTGACAGATGGGAAATTCGTGTTGGAAAATAGCGGGAGGTGAGACCAATTGTGCCAACAGGGTTGGGTGAGTGCTATATGTAGGGGTAAGGAAAAGAAAGGTTCAGGAAGACAGCCTACATACATATGTATGAGGTACTACTCATAATGCTCACAGTACTCATATTGTCATGTCCAGATAGTAAAACGCCCACATTGAGGGATAATCTCCCCTGAAATTATCCCTATCGCAGTCCCAAGACTAAAGCTTAAGCGCTTACCAGATGGTAAGCTTAGCCAGTCAGCCTCGCTAAACTCAGCCATAGACATGGGTGTGCACGCCACTTCCAGGCTTGGCCTCGGGTAGGGCGTTCCCGGCCGTTACAGTCTCATCTAAATCAATTACCCTATAGCTATTGTCACAACGAGTGTGACAACTGTTTCATTCAAAAAGGATGTGATACTGTGGGATGGCTAATTCTGAACGAATGATGTCAGCGTATTTATCGGTCATCCAGTCATTGGAGCAATGTTACATTATCCCAATCATCATATTCTTGTCCTAACGTCAAACATATAGCATATTGCTACCAAATCCATCGCTAATTGCCAAACCAAGCTCAGTAAACCCATTCTCATCCAGACCTCAAGCACAACTCCTATACATCAGAGACGAGAACTTACAGGCTTCCCATTCTCGGCCCCAGCATCATCGCTCTCACCCAGGATCTGACGAACGATAGCCCTCCCAGCAGCCCGTCCAGAAAAGATGCAGCCTCCTACAAACGTCCCCTCAAGAGAATTATACCCATGGACACCACCTCCACCGAAACCTGCAACTTCACCAGCGGCGTATAGCCCCGGGAACGCAGTCCCGTCTGCTCGCATGACGTTGCTGTCGAGGTTCGTCTCGATTCCGCCGAGCGTCTTGCGTGTCAGCAGATTCATCTGGACTGCGATTAACGGTCCGTGGGCTTTGTCGAGGAGTCGGTGCGGTGGGGCAACGCGGCTGCGACGGTCGGGCCAGTATGTCCTTGCGTTGTTGATGAGCATCGCCTGTGCGTCTTTGGAGTACGGGTTGTCCATCTGGGCATCGCGGGCTTCGACAACTCCTTTGATGGCGTCGTATTCCAGCAGAGGGCCGTTGCGGGCTTTGGCAAGTTCGTTCATGCCAACCACTAAATCTTCCAGATTATCACGGACGACGAAATCCTTGCCGTGCTTTTGGAAGTTCTGCACGGGGACAGTGCCTTTCTTGCCAAAGACTCTAGTGAGTAGCATCCATATACTCTTCCCCGTAACGTCGGGGTTCTGTTCTGAGCCAGAGAGTGCAAATTCGCGGGCGATGATGCTTTGGTCGAGGATGAACCATGTGTAGTCATACCCTGTGCTGCAGATATACTTCAGCGTCGCCATGGTGTCTGTACCCGGGTAGAGGAAGGGCGGTAGTCGCTTGCCGTTTGCATCGAGCCACAGAGATGACGGTGCTGGGAGAACTCGAATGCCGTGGTCCGGCCAGATGGGGTTCCAGTTCTGAAGACCTTCGGTGTAATGCCACATTCTATCACGGTTGATGACGTTGGCGCCGGCGGATTCTGATATACCGATCATACGACCATCGACGTGCGCCGGAACGCCAACGACAAAGGTCTCTGGTACTTTGGGACCCAACCTGTCGACAGGCCATGCAGCTTTGACAGCGTCGACGTTCCCTCCAATACCACCCGAAGAAACAACAACCGCTGAGCCGTAAATTTCAAACTTCTCCTTCTCAACCCGTGAGGATTTGATTCCACGCGCAGCATCGTCGTCTTCCAAAATCCGGCCTCTAACTCCAACGGCTCGTCCGGACTCATCGACGATCAACTCATCAACCGCGTGTCTGAACTTGAAAGTCACGATACCCTTCTCTGCAGCTTTCTTGACAGGGTCAGCAAAGACCCTCACCACCTCTGGTCCCGTGCCCCAGCTGACGTGAAATCTTGGGACGGAATTCCCATGGCCTTCGGCAGTCCCGTCACCCCTCTCAGCCCAACCAACATTGTACAAAAACCCGAGCCCTCGCGCCTTGACATAATCCTCCATCTCATCAGCCGCAAAGTCCACAAAGGCCTTTGCCCACTGGCGCGGCCAGTGATCCTCCACCTCGCGATCAAAGCGCGCGGAGCCCATCCAATCCCTCATCGCCAACTCCCGCGAATCCTTGATGCCCATTCTGCGCTGATACGAAGAATCGACCATGAAAACACCGCCGAGCGACCAAAAGGCCTGTCCGCCGAGGTTGTGCTCATTTTCCTGGTCGAGTAGAAGCACAGGAATCTTACGCTCGGAAAGTTCAAATGCTGCGACGAGGCCCGCGAGGCCAGCGCCGACAATGATCACGGGCTTTTGTGAAGCCATAATGAATTGTGATGTTTGTAATTCTAAAGAGAGAAGACACGTTGGTGAGCGGCGTAGAAGTAAGACGCTCGGCGGCGCGCGGGGTCCGCTTAATGGGTGTTTAAGTTCACCTACGTAACCCCAGTCTATGCCTCGGTTCATGGACCATACGTTGTTTGACGCCAAGCCGGATCTGCATGGAGTGTACTCCGTACCGGAGACGTCAACTCGAAAGTCTGTGTATATTTAACTTTCGGCAATCGTTAGCATGTTTGTAGCCATTCGTTCAACTCAGATATCACGATAGTCTACTGTGTACAGCGCTCGTTGTTGTTATCTCTTAATAATGCACGTGCTACCTCAGGATATCTGAATTTCAAAAAGACAAGTCAACGCCAATCACCACAACCAGAGCACTTCTAAATATCAAACATGTCATTCGTGTATACATCAGTTCAGATTCCAATATCAGGCTTCTCAGCCGGCATACCGATGTCGGGCTTCTCGTCCGGCATCCCGATATCACTCTTGGTGAGATCAATACCAATGTCAGGCCTCTTAGCCTGCTCGATCTTGACCTTCTTCTCCTCCTCGCTCAACTTCTCGTACTCTGCGACATTCTCATCCCACAGCCTCACGCACTCCACGTTCCAGTTGCAGTCTTCAACCTGGCCGTAAGCTGGGTGGCTGTAGCGCGGATGCTTGCTCGGCCAGTTGGAAGCGTGGTAGTGATGCTTCACCATGGCGCCGCGGGAGTCGTGGTTTCCGGAATTCGAGTGGCCTTGGCCGGCGCAGAAAGCCTCGACGTCAAGAACGAGGACGCGGCCGACGACTTTAGATTCGTCCATGTTGTGGAATAGATCCCATGTGACCTTTCCGCCGCGATGGTTTCTGTTCATCTGCTCAAGCAGCGCTGATGTAAAAGCCGAAGGCCCAGTGCCGCTGATAACTTGGTCAAAGGTGAGCTGGATATCTCCCAGCGGGACCCTTTGCTTCTTGGACTCGTCCCTGAGCCACGCCATGATGTGCTCGATCAGCTTGAGCATGACGGGCTGGCGGGGCTTTGAAATAATGGTCCATTGGCAGAATGATTTTGACTTCTTGCCGAGGATAGGATGGTCGCTGAACTCGGGCTGGTCGATTTCAACGCCGACAATCAAGTCAATGTCGTGCTCGTCGTATCGCTCTGGGACAAACCGATACACAGGCCGTAGAGCTTCGACGTCAATATCGGCGTAGACACCTCCTTGTGCATACATGACCATATATCTCAAGAGATCAGCCTTGATGATGTGCAGGTTGATGCTCTTGTAAAACGCGACAATATCCGGCCGATTTATAACAGTCCCCGCGCCAAAGTGCTCCTCCACAAAAGCAAGCTCGTTATCATCTGTGAGAACTTCATATCGCATCCCCGGGTTCTTATTCACCCACGTCCTCGAAGTGACCAAATCACGATCCTCAAAGTTCAGCGGGTCTACTTTCCACGTCTGCCAGATCTTTTGTGGAAACGAGCTGAAGCGCGATGGTGTCATGACTGGTTTTTCTTTTCGGAAGGCCCCGAGGGGACTGGGTATGGAGTAGAAGATGTCGAAGTTAAGGATGATGAAGAGGAGAAAGACGCAGGCCATGTACAGTGGTATACATCTTTGCATTTGTGCTGGGACTCTGTTTCGGAACTTTGCTGTTGAGGCTGCGAGAGTGGGAGAGCCCAGTGGTGAACCCATCTTGTCGCGGGTGTAAACGTCGATATCGGTCTTGGTGACGGTCCAGTTGGCGGTGGTGGGAGGAATATGAAGACTAGAGGGGATGTTTCGTCGAGGGCCACTCGCCATGACCAGTCGTCACTCACACGGATGAAGATATCTGCACGACCCAGAAGAGTAACTTCTTGGCTTCGTCCAGGTTCTTAGAGTCTCAATTGGAACAAGACAATATACATAGCCAACCTTTCTTGAAGAGAGAAAAATCAAGCAAATACCAAAAAACCTGCAAGTTCGTCCAGAACCTTTTCCTTATCAATAACTACGGGGACCATATCGCCCAAGGCCAAGGGAACAGTGGAGAGAGAGTAAAAGACATGGGTTTGATCAGTGCAAAGAACCCATGTGATTGTTGTGCGTCTCGGCAGGGGGAACGTTGTTAGCTTGCAGTCCTCAACTTCCAAGAAGGGCAGCTCCTCCGTGATTTCGTTGATCGCGGAGGTGGGTGATATCCATGGGCATGAGGGGAGGGAGCGGTTGGTCAGCGGCAAATATACACAGGCAGCTAAGGTTACATTGAGCGAATTGGATGACCTGCAGTTCATGTTAATAAGAAAATTGCAGTTTTTCTCACGAAATATCTGACAAGAGGCGCACGTGTCTAGACACCATTATTGGATCTTACAACATCGCGGCTTTTCTTAGGTGCCTTGCATTAAAATTAAAGTCTAACGCCTATGACCACCCACTTCATTCTGCTAACGTTAGTGAAAAAACCCCAACCCATCTTGGCTTGTGAAGAAGCGAGCCTCGGATATAACGACTCGAGTCAACTCAACCCCTGTATTACATCCCCCGCACTCCGTCCTAAACAAGCTTTCTGCCCAGACATTGCTTTAGCCTGCCGAGTTTCCCGTGCTTAATGCCAATGGCGCTTCTACGGAAGGATTTCCTACGGCCACCGTCTAACCACCCTTGTATTTACCCCGTCTCCATTAATTATGAGCAAACGTAACATCGAGATTTATGCTCGTGAGGGGAATGGGGTAACGGTTTTCTCCCTTGGTTGGGTCGACGTTGTTCAAAAGTTCGTGGGTCGTAATGTGAACCCTGCTCTTTTATGAGAATTGACAATGACATCCATGTCGAAGAACCCGTCGTCACATTTTCCCACATGCTTGCAATCTTGTCCTCGGCTTGCGATCCTCCATTTGTGCTTTTCTCCGACTTGTATGTCGGCAGTGTGGACTCGCTGAGAGTACATACAACGCACGTCTTCAACATCATTCATTGAACCACAGACCTTTGACAAGGCGAACATCTTGACTTCCCACACAGCAGCTCAACATGTCCCCTCGAACAAGCGGTCTTCTTGACAGCGATGACTGGGACGAGGTCAAGTCTGACCCAAGCTCAGAATGGTCCTTTACCAAATCATACTGGAAGCCAGCTGCTGCGGGCGGCAAAGTGAAAAACATCGTCAACACCATAAAAGCCGGCATCCGCTCTAGAACAAGGCCCGTTGAAAATCTCCGTCCAACAGCCTATTTAGATGGCCTGCGAGGTTTTGCAGCTCTCCTGGTGTATTGTCACCACCATCAGTTGTGGGCGCACGGCATCGTCGAGCAGGATCACGTCTTTGAGAACTCGTTTGGCTATCAAGGCAAATATCACTTCGCAACGTTTCCCTTTGTGCGTCACTTCTTCACCGGTGGTCACTACGCAGTGTCGACATTCTTCATCCTTTCGGGCTACGTTTTATCCCTGAAGCCCTTGACTCTCATCCAAGCGGGAGAACACAATCAACTAGGCGATGTCCTCGCATCGTCCCTCTTCCGGCGCTGGATCCGCCTCTATCTCCCTCTCATCTTCGCCATGATATTCTACGTCACTTTTCTGCACACATTTGGACTCTGGACGCGGGTAATGACCAGACAAGGAAGTTGGTATGATGAGATGTGGTCGTTGTACTACGAGTTCAAGAACTTCAGCTTTGTTTACAAAGTTGGCGGCGAGCCATGGCTGTCGTACAATCGTCACCTGTGGTCAATCCCCGTTGAATTCAGAGGGTCCATCGTTGTCTTCACTGCTCAGATGGCGTTTTCGCGGTGTTCGAAAAATGCTCGTCTGTGGTGCGAGACTGGTCTGATTTTCTACTTCATGTATATCGCAGACGGCTCGTTCTACGCCATGTTTGTCGCGGGCATGCTCCTCTGCGACCTAGATCTGCTTGCCAGCAAAGGAGATCTTCCACGTTTCTTGGCACGTCTTGAGCCAGCAAAAGAGTTCATTTTCTACCACCTCCTGGTCTTCAGCTTATTCCTGGGCGGAGTGCCTTCTGAGAACGACAAAGTCGAGCAACTTGCCAAAAACAGGGGCTTCTACTACCTCTCGTGGTTCAAGCCGCAAGCTGTGTATGATTACAAGTGGTTCTACCTATTCTATGCAGCTGTTTTCCTGGTTGCCTCCATCCCTCGCATCTTCTGGTTGAAGTCCTTCTTCGAGACGAGGTTCTGTCAGTATTTGGGCCATATCTCCTTCTCACTATATCTGGTCCACGGCCCAGTGATATGGACTATTGGTGAAAGGCTCTACATGGCAGTGGGGTGGCAGAACGAAGAGATGATGAAGAATATCCCCCATTGGGCGAACAAACTGCCGCTGTCAATGTCTGGACCCCTAGGCTTGGAGCCGTCAGTCCTTTTACCGCAGCTGATTCTTGTGCCTTTGACGTTTGGGCTGGCTCACCTTGCGACTCGATTTATCGACACACCCTGCGTCAAATTCGCAGCTTGGTTCTACAAGAAGGCCTTGGGGGACCCAACGAGCAAGCAAGCTAGAGCGTAGCATAGATCTCGATGAAGAATAAATCAAGCTTAATTTTCGGCAACTCTATACGTGCCTTTGTTGTGCATTGACATGATGTAGCGTGTTCAGCTGAGTTGAACTAGATCTGAGATGGCCATGCTACCACACAGACTCTGTCACACAGACTCTGCCACACAGACACTGAACTTGTCAGATTTCCTCATCTACAAAGTCTCAAGCTTGTGATTCTCGGCACGTCTCGGAGCCAACGGTACTGCATTTCAAGGCTAGGTGCATCTCAACTAAATCCTATCACTTCGTATTCTTCCCCGTCAAGGATCCTTACCCCAGCCACGTACGTCGACCTATTTCCCCGCGCCGTAGAGCGCTACCCCGAACTTCCATGTTAGCTCCCGGTCGAGATCTGCAACCCTCCACAACCAGACAAAAGGCGTCCCCTGTTCAGGAACATGCGCCGGTGGCTAGCGCCCTGCTAACCCCCGCAAAAGTTCCCAAGAGAAGAAAAAGCACCTCGGCAGGCATATGATAATTGGGCTCATTTCTTGTGTCGACGTCGAATTCCAGCCACATTGCATGTCACGACGTGCCAAGGCATTGCTTGTTTTTTCCCCTAGATGCAATCTGTAGCTGAATCTCCGCATTGGCCAAGACTTTTAGTCTCTCAGTCGAGAACAATTGACGCTGTGACATATTATTCCCCCGCAATTATCGCTTCTGTTCAGATCATCTCCACCGCGTGAATAATCCCCCAGCTTCTCGACTCTAGATCGACCAGGTCCCCTGCTCGCGGAGTACGGTTCAAATTAGGCATAGTTAAATGAAATACGTACGGCGCATGCAGTCGCATTCACCAAATGTGCACGCAACTTTCCTTCCCTATCAGCGTAGTAATTGTTCAAGGGCATAGCTGGTCCCCTCGTCATACTCCATCCTCTGACACATTCGCCTCGCTTCTCTGCGAATCGTGCGCTTCAAGATGCTCATCCGAGATTCCCGAAAACTGGTTCTGTTCGTGGTGCCAGTTGTGCTTCTTGTAGTCTTTGCTTTGAAGCTCTATCTTGACCCTGCAGCTTTCCCAGCTCATGTTCAGGATTGGGTTCCGGCGCAGTTGAAGAAGTCATCGGATAAGGAACAAGAATCACTCACTGATGAAAACCCACTACCTACACATGCATCAGCTCAGTCAACACCGGCTGCGCAGACAAGTCTGCCAGAAAGTAGCCAATTTGGTGAAGGCATCATTCCCCAGGACATAAGCACAACACACAATGAACTCTTCTCACTGTCTACCAAAGACAAGAAATACTTCGGCATTGACTTTGGAGATTTCACGGCCCTCAATCCCAACATCATACCCCATCCCACTCTCGAAAAGACATGGATAGTTGTAGCTCAATGGCTTCAAGAAGGCGGCAACTCGCTCTGGTTCGCCGAACTTGTTTGCAACGCTGCTTTCCAAGATGATGTCCTCCGATGTCTCCACTCACCAACAACTCTTCCCGTCACCGCGACTGTGGGGGGCGGAAAGTGTGAAGGCGAGATGGCCTACTTTGATCTCAACATGGGACCGCACGATGCACGTGTCTTCTATGGTCCTGAGAAGCCTTACACGACATACGGCTCGAACTCACAGTTCACTTGCCTCGCTCAGTTTGTGCAAGATTTCCGCACCCTCACCAGCTGGATGGGAGATTTGTCGAATCTGAATGAGTTCAGAGTCGGCACCGAACTTCAACGGCCTCTACCTTGGCATGCAATGGAGAAGAACTGGTTTCTCTTCTGGGACTCTGGTGATAACATGTACGCCCACTACGATATCACGCCTAAGAGAGCATTTGCGCAGATGAACCTAGATGGCTCAGCCGGTCCAGATCTTGCACCCGCGGCACTAGGTGACGAACAATGTCTGACCAAGTATCTCCCCAAGGATATAGGCGAGAACGAATCCATACACCAAACTACCAATTCCCTCAAAATCACCATGTGTGGCCGGGACGAGCCCCTATGTGTCCCCGACGACAGTAACACATTCATCATGGTGATATTCCAGCACAAATCATACATCAACTACCACAGCGTCTACGAGCCATACGTCATGCTTTTCAGACAGCAGGCTCCTTTTGAAATCCATGCTATCTCTCGCAAGCCGATCTGGATCCATGGGCGAAAGCAATATCCTGAGAAGGCTACTTCTGATATGGTATATATCACTTCCATGAGCTGGAAGAGCAAAGATCAGAAGTATCATGGACACATTGGGGATGAGATGTTTCTTGGTTTTGGTATTGAGGATATTAGAACGGGTGGGATTGATATAAGAGCGGAGGATCTTTTGAAAGATATGGGGTTATGTTTCGAGGGCTAGATGTAGATATTAGATAGATAGTCTGTGCAGTTATAATGAATTGATAATGCATCTGGTTCCTAGTCAGTGATGCCGCTCGAATGCTGGAGGCCACTTTGATCATGATATGTCTACCTGTCGCAACGAAAACCAGAACGTTGCTTTGGAGAGGTGATATGTTAACTTTATAATTCCTAGCCCCTGGCGGCTATGTTTGATATCCGGTCTTTACTTGCCATATTTCCCGATTGTCATAAGCCTTGTCAATATCCAAGAGGAACCTGTGCTCCCCATCACGCCTTTTGGAGCTTGGAAGATTATACTTCTTGTCGGTCTCACAAACGGGCTATGAAGACAAAACAACATATATTTTGTGCTGTTCCAGATAATACTTCCACTACTATCTGTCATCGTAATGGCAAATACAGAAGATGTCCCTGTGGTATTGAGGGCAACACAGGTAGAGGACCATCATGAGTTCTCGGCATGCCCCATGGCGCCAATACAATACTCCCTGGGCCGAAATCAGGGTCGAATTCGTTGTTTTGGTACATCAGTAATATCAACGACAGGGAAGTCTAGCCCTGATCTGTCGCGTCGGATATTGGATAAAGGTTTTATCATCATGAGTCAAATCGAATGAACCCTAAAGGTTACAGGTCGACAATGAATATCCTCTGATTTTATAGCATACAAACGTATAACGTCCACAATAATGAGTGATATGAACCCATATCTAACCAAGACTCCTCCAATAGATCACTCCCAACAGACAAAAAGGACCTCTGAGCATCGTACTAGCAAAAACAGGGCCTGACCGGGGATTGAACCCGGGACCTCTCGCAAGCTAAATCCTTATGATAGGACTGAGATGTCACTCCCGAAGCAAGAATCATACCGCTAGACCATCAGGCCAGATACTAGATCCTAAAGGTACTAGTGCGGCTCAAACTGGCTGTTTATATACTCTTTCTTTGGATCTTGACTACCCTATAGCTTTCAAGTCCTTGATCTCATCCTCCATGTTATCCATTACATGTTGATTAAATCGATCGTTCGGCTAATGGTCTCGACCGAATTGACAATAACAGTGGCGATTGTTTCCAAACCAAGCGATACTCACCAAGCTCAGGCGGTGTAAGTTTCCCACACTTATTGTGGCCACAACGGATTTCAAATCCTTCAAGGCAGCGTTCGTGAAACATCGTTGAAGAATAGTATACAATTTAGTTAAAACACAGTTACTTAGAAGTCGTCTGTTAATATTGAGTCTAGTAGTATATTTAAAAAAGAGATCTAGGTATCCTAACAAATTCCACAGAAACATCAACCATAGAAGTCCCTACACAGACCGAAAAGTAACAATAGCTCAAATCCAATAAGATTACCCAATCATGTCACCAAGAAGGCATCCATAAGGTTCACCCTTTGAATTATTGTACCTTCAAACGATCACTATAGATTCCAACCTTCCTTGGGCTTTTCATCATTATCACTTCCCTTTTACAGGCCTAATCCCTCTTCTTTCCAAGTCTGGGCAAGCATAACCACAACCCCAACAAAGCAGTCAAGAACGCAAGGATAATAGGCTGTAGAGTCTGGACACCCTTGACTTGAGCAATAGCACCTACAGCAAAAGGCAGAACCGCAGCTCCACTGCCGCCAAAAGCCGCAGCAAAGCCAATGGTGCTGACATGTAGATGCTTAGGCAACATCTTTGTTGTGGCAACAACAACAGCCGGGAATAGGGGGCCGAGGAAGAAACCTTGGAAGGCTACTGTGATGGCGGAAACATAGAAACTCGGGACGAGCCAGAATACTAGTTGCAGTGCCATTGCAGCTGGTAGATACAGAGCGACTGCAACCTTGACGCCGAGTCGTGGCGTCACAAAACCCAGTATGGCACGACCGACGGCGAGACCTAGCCAAAAGCCCATGGAGGTCATACCAGCTGGATAGTTCTCGGCTTTGCGGACACGGATCATAAACTGGACGATCCAGCCACCGATGGAGACTTCAACGCCGACATAGCAGAGGAGGAATGCGGCGCAAAGCCAAGTGACACGGGCAAAAGGGAGCTTGAACAGAGCTTCTTTCATACCTTGGTTGTCTTCGTTGCTTGCGTCCATCGTTCGACGATAGACCTCTGGACCATTTGGCCAGAATGCCCATGAGCAAGTAACGAACTCAATGGCGGCCAGGCCGATCTGAACTCAACAGTCAGCAGTTTCCTTTAATTAGAATTGAACTTGGGATAAACCTACCATGACATAGTAAAATGTATACCAAGGCAACCCGGCTTTTGCAATCATATTTGTAGCGATGAGAGGGCTGATAACACCTCCGACACCATAGAAAGCATGGAGAAAGCCTAGAGTCTCATTGGCTCTGTCGAGATTGCCGACCCAGGCATTCCAAGCTGCATCACTGATGCCATTGCCGAAACCGGCGAGGGCATAAGCAAGGACTAGGACGGGGTACGGAGGATGAAGAGCGATGATGATATAAGCGACAATGTGGCAGAGTCCACAAGAGATGCCAATTCCTCGCTGTCCTATTCGCCTATGCAGAGTGTTGTTTAGAACGGCTGCAAGGATGTAGCCAACGAATGGGGAGAGAAAGACAAGAGATACTATGATGTAACTCAGGTTGTAGTACTCTTCTAGCTGTAGGGCTGTTAGCTCAGTTCGGCTGTCGAACGCCTGGGTTCACACACATATGGGATCAGAGCCTAGCATTATCAGATTAGCCATTCGATAAGAGGGTTGTTCAGGAAACTTACACCATAAGCAGCATCGTTAGCGCCCGAAGTCAAAAGGCTCCAAAAGGCGGCACCAGTTTTAAAAACATTCTCACGGGGATATTTCCAGCTCTCAGCAAGCTCCACCTCCGCAGCGGCAGTTTGCGCAGCGACACTCTCAAGACCGTTACCGTCACCGCTACCATCTGCATAATCGCGGGAGCCAAGCGTTCGGGATTCGTCAAAGAGGGCGGAGCTGTCCCGGGCCGCAGCGACATGGGGCTCATTTCCATTGATGGCGCGAGACGTCAGCTCGTAAGAGCCGATGGTGGCTGTAGAGGACGCAGTCATGGTGCGTGTCAATATAAGCTTACGGGGTTCCAGGAACGGAGGCTGGAAGCAGTGAGAAAAGAAGAGGATTTTTGAACGACATGATGACCGGTTGGGTCTGTTTTTAAACTTGATAATTGATGGAGAATCCTGATGATCGTTAAGCATTCTCCACGTAAAAGTTGAATGTATAACCACATGTGGAATAGATACACGCGAACCAAGACGGCTTACCGGACCGTTGGGAGAGCTTCGGCTAATCAGGTACCGTTCCAGGTTTGCTCTCCAAGATTCTTGGCTTCTGGCGATTATCCTATGCCATCATATTGAATCGCATGTTCGTATATCTAGACAAAACAGTAAATAAGAAACATCCTTCCCAGCAAACGGACCCAGCAGCATCAGCTTCTGTCAGCGTCTCTACATCGGTAATCGGCATCGGCCTTAACCAGAACTTCCACCACGCAGCTCCCCTGTTCCCACAAACCCATTTCCAACGTGGGACGCGTGGTATGTAATTTAATTTGGGTACTCTTTAGTGGCGGAGGCAGGGGGGCTCAGTACCAGTCAGCAGCCAGCAGCCAGCAACCAGCAACAGCAGCCAAAGAAACTACCGCATCAAAAAAGAGTCCAGACCATCGTTGGCGTGTGGCTATTGGGGTTGGTTGCAGGGTGGCTTTTCGCTATGTCCTACCGCCTACGCATTACTGCTCCCCCAGGAACCGGCGATGCTACCTAAAGGTGTCCATGGAGTTCAGCCCTGGCGCTGCCCATGACAGAGATGGGTCTAGTGCTGAATTTCATTTTCTTACAAGGCTGAGGGGAGGGGATGATCAGGGACGGAGAAGTCCGTGGTTTCTTTTCCTTTAATGTCTTTTCTCTCTCTCTTCCTATCTATCCTTCCCCTCTGCAATTATCGCCATCATCTCCCACTATACGCGAATTCCACTCCCCTCCCCTAAAGCTCAGCTCAGGCCGAGCTCCAGCTCTTAAGCTTAGGGAACTGCGGGGAACCTTAAGTTTACTGACCGGGCCGCTAGGGCCTCTCTCCAACTGGAAGGGTTTCAGACACCTCAATCTCTGTCTTTTTTAACTGGAGGTTTCCCGTCACCATGGAACTGAGAGATTACCCAGATCGCGATCCGATATCACCGCCCGTGGACTGGGAACCCACGAGCCCCTCGATCGCGAGAAAACCCATCGGCTCCGTCAAGCAGCCCTCGCCTTATACGTCCCCCGACTTCTCCTCGTCCTTCGCCCAGCGCGCAGCTTTCCAGCGACAAACCACAAGCGATACGGCCTACTATGGCGCTTCGACACCGTTGGGGATATGGGAGCCGAGTCATCCCCACGCGCCGGGCTCCGGACGGCCGCAGAACTATAGGGAAAACAGCCAGGCTTCGCTGTTGACGCGCGATGCTTCAAATGATAGCCCGCCGAATGTGCCCCGAGGACCTCCAGAGCCTCCAGGCCCAGGATATCTGGGCATTCCAGGACCTCCCCCTCCAACTTCCCCGCCAAAAGGCAAGTTCCTCCATTGGTGGATCAACGAATGGAAGCCATCATGGAGCATGTATGTCCTGGTCTTCTCAGGTATCGCATTCGCAGTAGGCCATCATTTCTACTATCGCAACCTCCACGGAGAGGTAGCCGTTGATCAGCAGGGCAAGTTTCGATACGGCGCGCTTCTCGCATTCCTCTCGAAAGCATGCTTCTTGAATGCTGTGGTGCTGGCCTTCCGTCAGCGTGTCTTGATGATGATCCGTCGTAAGATGCTTACGCTCTCTACTCTCGACTCGCTCTTCGCCGCATCAGAAGATCTGACGGCCCTGCTCAATTGGGAGGCTTGGGTCAACGCCAAGTTCGCCATGGCGCTGACCATCTTCATCTGGACATCGCCCCTCATTGTCATCTTCACATCCTACACTCTGACCGTCCAACCGCAACGAAAGGAGGAAATAACACAATGTCAAAATGTTCGCACTCTTAACTTCTCCCACGAGTCCCAGGTCTACTGGAGGACCCCGGCCAAAGTTGACAACTGGTTTGAGTCATCCGTTTCACTCTGGAATACCACCGTGTTGCCCGGACAGGAGAACATCGACGAAGACGACCCCGATGACTTTGACTACTACACTGCTTCCAGCCAACAGTTTAATACCATCGCTTTAAAAACAGCATATGTGCAGCAAGCCGTCATGCGCCCCAAGGCGCCCCAGGAGATCTGCGGCAAGGGCTGGAACTGCTCTTATGTTGTTGAGTTCGTTGCCCCGGGGTACAAGTGCCAGGGCTTGGCCTCGGGAGTGAACGCAGAGGTCAAGAAGCTTGGTGACGCAGAGTGCCCATTTAATACATCGGTTCTCGCGCCCATGGGAAATTTGACCTATTACGCAATGCTGGATCGAGGCGATTACGAAAACCCCCAGATGATCGCAGAAGCTGGCGGAAGACCCAAGGCGAAACGACCCTATCCCAAGAACTTAGGAACTTTCCGGACGGAACCCATCTTGTGGTTTGGCTACGCTGAAGTCGAAGACAGATCGAAGCCACAGCCCGCAAAGCCATTGGAGGGTGACTGGTTCAAAGCATACACCCCCACCATTTTCGGGTGCGAACACTACCAGACCAAGTACAAGGTTCAGTTCAATTACACTGGTCAAGTACAGACTCACCATGTGAAGAGTCGGAAGTTTCTCAAAAAGGTTATTGACACGACCTTTCTGCCAGGGGTAAAGGACCCTGACAAGAGACTCAAGGACCGAACCGTAGCGGAGCCAGAGAAGAATTATGTGCATCCGCGGGATATCGAGAAGTATCGCATAACAGCCGCATACCACGCTGTGGGAAGCCAGTTACGGACGATTCTGAACGGCACTATCACGATGCCTAATTTTGTTGTCAATAGCCAGATCCTCCAGACGAGGCTTCTCGAACGGCTCAACTACCTCCCAATCGCGAACTTTCCCGAAGAACTGCAAATGTTTTACGAAGAAATTCTGGTATCATTCCTGTCCGATCCGCAGATGTCCGCTGTATCGTGGGCTTCCGACCCGTCCCAGTACAGCGGAAAGTTCGAGGGCGGGGTGGACAGAGAATTTCCTTGTGTGAGGTGGCAAGTCAGGAACTGCTTCTTCTACAACTACGCGCAGCTATGGGCAGTGTACGCGATATCAATGGGTATTACCATCCTTGCGGTCGCGTCAGGCATCACGGCCATGGAGGAAGACGCCATGATGCGCAGTCTGAGCTTCTCTGCTATTCTCGCCGCCACGAGAGCGTCGAGTTTAGATAAGTTGCGGTGGGAGAGGGAAGCCGACCTCAAGAGCAGCAAGATTGGCTTTGGTGTCGTGGCTGATCACACCGGTGAAAGGACGTATTCTTTCGGCGTGGAAGGCGACGTTAGTCAGGAAAAAGCCATGTCGACGGGCCGTTCGCCGGGTATCTCGGTGATGAATTGGGGAGATAGGACGGCGCGCAGAGTGAGCTATGCCATGGTGAATAAGAGGGACAGGCAGGAAAATTAGATACTTTTGGCTGGAGCATTGGGAGCAGGTCATTTCAGCACATTTGGGTACTAGTGCATAGCGTTTGGCATTTAGGATGGCAGGTAAATTATTTATTTCATGACGACATGATCTTGAATAATAGCAATTGAGCTCCTCATTTCTAATCACGGTACATATCCTGCCCATGATGATGCTTAGCTGTTAAACTCGCTAAGATACAGGCCAAGCCCAGCTTTGGTGGAGCCGACCGCTCACTGTAGCCTTCAAAGTACTGGTGCTTGCGCGGCTCAAGGCTCAACCGTGTCCGCTTCACAGTTCCCCAATAACCCATAATGTCCGTCCACGCAGCATCCGACCTGTCAGACGCAGCATTAGGCGGTCCAATTCGCATCCAAGACGATAATTTCATCGATAGCTACGGTCGAGTCCTCTCGCTGCGTGGCCTCAACATCTCAGGCGGCTCTAAACTGCCCACTACGCCAAACGGCCTGTCCCACCTTGACGATGGCTTCTATGAGAACCACCGCATCGTCACTTTCGTAGGGAGGCCTTTCCCACTTGAAGATGCGCCGCTGCATTTTAGACGTCTACAGGCGTGGGGTGCCCCCTTTGTGAGACTCCTCGTCACCTGGGAGTCTCTTGCTCATGCGGGTCCTGCGCCGGAGGATCTGGATATGGAGTACATTACGTACCTGCGCCGATTGATCGAGCTGATGCCGCAGTACGGTATCAAGTGCTTTGTGTGCGCCCATCAGGATGTCTGGAGTCGTTACAGTGGAGGTAGCGGTGCGCCGGGCTGGACGTTTGAGGTCGCTGGGCTGGATATCGAGGCTTTCACCGACACGGGCGCTGCCTATGTCCACAGCCAGGATGAGAAGAAGCGCGCAAGTGAGCCGCCTAATCCCAAAGAACCTGGCGGCCCATTCCTGTGGCCCTCGGGATACCAGAAGCTCGCTGCGTCTACGATGGCGACTCTATTCTGGGCCGGTGAGGCTTTGGCTCCGAATCTCAAGTGTCGCAAGCCAGGCGACACCGATCAGGTTTCTGCGCAGACGTTCCTTCAGGATGCTTGCATTGAAGCTTTTGGACGTCTTGCGGATGATGTCAGTCACCTTGAGGCGTGTATTGGCTTTGAGCCCATGAATGAGCCTCATCGCGGTCTTGTCAATCTGCATCATTTCCACTCCTGGAACTACGACACCGATTTACACATTGGACACTGTCCATCGCTCGCCCAATCTCTTGCTCTTGGAAGCGGTTATGCTCAAGATGTTGATTACTACGTCAAATCGTGGCCGTGGCCGACTCGTGTTTCGCACAAGTCCCGTGTTGACCCCAAGGGTCGCTCCGCATGGCTGTCACTCGATGGTCAGTCTGCCGGTTACGGACGAGGCCTTGGGGAATGTGTTTGGCATGCCCATGGAGTCTGGGAGTGGGACGACAAGAAGAAAACCGCTCGTATCAGCGACAACGATTACTTTGAGGTTGACCATCGACCTGGCCGTGAGGGTAAGCCAATTGAGTGGTACAATGACTGCTATGCGCCTTTCCTTCAGAAGTTCACAGAGCGCATGTCGCGTAAGACGCCGCGCCAGCTCAGCTTCATTGAACCGATCCCAAATGAGTTTGTGCCGCCCTGGCCCACCGAGGACCCTGATAGTAAGAAATGGCGACAGCAGAAGTACGCTGAGAAGACGGTGATTATCTCACCGCGCCCGAATAACTTTGTGTACGCACCTCACTTTTACGACCTCAACGTTTTGTTCAACAAGTGCCATTCATGGATGAGCGTCAATGTGCAGGGCCTCTCACGAGGCATGTTTGTGCTCAACGCCTTGTACTTCGGCGCCAAGGGACTCAGACACAACTACAAGAAGCAGCTCAGCAACATCGTCAAGTACGGAAAGCTGTCATTAGGCAAAGTCCCTATGGTGATTGGCGAGATCGGTATCTCGTACGATATCAACAACGCAGAGGCCTTCCGCACGGGATGTTACGACACGCAACGAGATTTGATGAACGGTCTCGTTTCTGCAATGGAGGACAACAAACTCAACTTCACACTGTGGAACTACAACCCCAATAATAGGGTTGAGTACGGAGACGGGTGGAACAAGGAAGACTTCTCCATGATCAACGGCGACGACATCGTCGAAAACGGCCCCGTACGTCCCGACTACCGCAATTACCAGCACGAGCATGACGAGCTGTACAAGGGCGGTCGTATCTTGGACGTGATCATTCGCCCTTACGCTGTGAAAACAGCAGGTGTCCCCAAGAAATCAAACTGGAACCACAAATCCCTACGCTTTGAATATTCATGGACCAGCAGCACCGCCAAAGACCCAGCCGTCGACGAAAAGACACGCCTCACCGAGATTTTTATCCCGGGGTATCACTACGAAGCGCACGAGGTACGTGTCCAGGGGACGAATGCGGAGTGGACGTATGACAAGCCGCGTCAGACGTTGTACGTGCGCAGTAGTTCACCGGGCGAGCACCGCGTTGTGGTGGCCATTGAGAACGAAGCGCAGCATTTGCTCGAGAGGGTGCGGCGGCGGCGTGAGCTGTATCCCCCCAAGTTCCCGCTGAACAGGGTTTCGCCTGCCACGGAGGACTTTCTGGAGGATATTGATTGGTCGTTGGCTTTTGCTTACTGGCCGGTTGTTGCTGCTGTCCTTTTTGCAGTGCTTGCGTGGTATATCATGGTGTTGTGGATGGGTTAGAGTAGAATATAGATGATACTTTTCGGATGGGTATCAGGCTTGAAAAAGATGATAGAAATGGGAGCTTCATAGTAATAGTATGGAGTGTAACTAGCAAGTCTTAAAAAGGGAAAATAAATCAAATTTGGGTGTTGAATATGGATTTACGTGTCTTCACCATCGTTCTGCAAGGGTTTGTGTTGATATTTTAACTTATTATCCTTTTATGCAATAGAAATCATTGCTAAGTTACAGTCGCTAAATTAGAAAGATTTTCTTTTACTCTGCATCCAGAGGGCATCGAGGTGCTGTGTTATTCACTTGGATACCTCCTCGCTTCTTCTCCTTGCTGTCGTGGAAGGGAAGAGCCCATCCACCCTCAGTCTCTGGTGTCGAGAGCCATAGACGTAGTAGATGTCTTCGGGGAATAGGGGGAAGGTGATCTTTGAACATGTTAGCATTTACTTTCTACTCTTTGTTGATTGCGGTATCTTACCTGTGTATGCCGTTCTGGCGTGGAGGAGGTGAGTGTTGCTGACGAATTGAATATCACCAACTTCAAGAACCATATGCAGAGCCAGCTTCTGACATGTTTCCTCCAGAACAGTCAGAGCATGCGTCTGCTTCTCGCTCAGAGCAGGAACAAGACCCTTGTCAGAGAACCGCGTGAGGGACTTGACAAAGTAAGGATCCCACTTGCAGTACACACGGCCCTCGCCACCGTTCTCGATGTAGAAGATGGGGTTGCGAATCCACTCCTCTTCACCCTCTGACGTCTCGCCCTTACGGTCGAAGTACCAGATAGGCTGTGTGAGCGTCTCGGCGACGTCGGGGTTATTCTTCTGCAGGTCGTTCCAGACGTTGTGGATGCTGACGATGTCGCTCTCGCCGCCCTCCTTGGCACGGTGCACGCACAGCAGACCGACGATGTCGGAGTCGTCGGCGTGGAAGAACTGGCGCGCTGTGGTGCGGTAGATGCGCACGCGGTCGATCTGCGTCGCGTCGTCGCCGACGTCTTTGACGTGGCCCAGCACATGGCCCAGGCCGTTTTGCGAGACGAAGTAGCCGATGTATGTGCCGAGACCCATGTATGCTACGGCGTTCTTCAGAGGACCCCATTCACCAGCGGGGAAACGCTTGAAGAGGATGAAGCCCTTTCCGTTGAGGAGGTCTTCCCGTAGAGTCTGGAGGACCTTGCCTAGCTTGGGTAGAGGGAAGTTTGACTGAGATGTGTGTTAGTGGTAGTGCGCTTATAGGAGGTTGCTATCATACCTGTGAGATACCAGTGAGGGGTGTGCCGCTGGCGATGAAAGCATCAGCGGTATCACTGAGTTCTTGAATCTCTTCGTCTGTGAATGGATGTGTCCATCGCTCTGGCTTGTTCTCATAATCCTCCTTCTTCCAGAGTGTAGGGCCTGTGATCTCCTGGGGGAACTCGGAGTAGGGTTTTAGGGCATCATAGAGAGGAGGGTGTTGGCCCGAGGTACGAATTCCATCGGGGAAGATTGAACGAGGAGCTTCACTGCTTTTGATTTGGGGGAGGGCAGTGTGTGAAGACTCGTCGATGAGAGCGCCTGGAGCCATTTTGGGAATGTGTATAAGACAAGACGATGCTACAGTAACGCTAACAAGTCCAATTGAGTAGTAGTGAAGTTTGAAAAAATGAGTCAATAATTAGCCAGGAACTTCCTTTTATACATATATACCTCTTCTGTAACCCGATATTTGTTTCCGACACCCCGCATCGCAGCATGACGCCTTTGTCGGAGGAGCGGATTGCGTGCTCGAGGTACAATATCACGGAGTGCCAATACCACCACATCAGCGAAACAGGCTAAGAAGCTAAGCTGTCAACCCCGCCAATTAAATGCGGCGGTTTGAATGACGTTATTAGCGATCGGTGCAGACTGGGCAGTTAATGTCTAGAGCTTTGTGGTTTCATGCGGTGCCAGGTACGAATTACGTGGTGAAGCGGCCGTTGTTGATCATCTTGGGTGCGATTGCACCATCCTTTGGACGCTTTACTGCCGTTTTAGATCACGCTTTACTAATTTAAGTTCATTTCTTAGTGATTCCGAGGTAAACACTTCTGTGGGCTTTCTTACTTTGCACCCTCACTTTCCGCTTACAAGAGTAGCACTAGCAGCCAAGGTATCTCGCAGCATATGTGTCTTGTCATATGCTGTGGCTGCGGCAACGGCTGCGGCTCCGGTAAACCATGTGCCTTATTGGGCTTGTCTGAGGCGTTGGTCTAGTTCTATGATATATAAAAAATCAAAATTCTCCATCTGTGTGAACAACTGAACACGGCTGTAAAGGTATTCTTACTATTATCCTATGACATCATAACCAAAGACATGCACGTTACAGTGTATATCTCGACATCAGATCTTCTATAACTTGAGCAAGTACAGCTTTCTGAATGGATGGGGATAGACTTATAGAATGGCAACTCACTGTACAACTTACAATAGGGTCCGGGATGTCGATTAAACTGTAGGGTATGTCGAGTTGAAGATTACCTCTACAACATCTGGATTTCAATATGGCACACACAATTCTGTTGCATCTATTTGGACTACTCAGGAGATGTATCAATCGTTTAGTACAGATCGTAAATAAAGCAGTGCTATTGAAATACGAAAGTTCGTCAATTAAGCCGCAAGCTGGTCACTAGCGACTGCGTGTTACTACAAGCTATTCCAGTGTCTCACATCCTGTTGAAAATCCTGAACTGCGTCTAAAAGACTACGTACCAAAACGGTGATTGGGCTACTAAACCATACGCAAATGTTGCTCATTTCATGACGAGAGCGTTGTGATACACGGACCGTTGGATAACAAGCAGACTCTAGTCTCTATGATAACAAATTGTGCAAGCCACGCGGAAAGATAACAAACGTGACCTCAGATAGTGGCGGGTGATAACAGATAGGCGACCGCCGCGACCCGCCTTAGTAAGCATGGAGCTGAGAGAGTGATATAAATGACGACGGGAGCCCATCTCAAAGATCTTACATCGCAGCCAACTCATCTCTAGTCAAGCAAATCACATCACTATGACTTCCCAAATAACTATCACACCCATCTATCCACCCGCCGAGTCAAGCATCGACTTTGGCGCCGTCGTCTCCAACGTCGACGTTGAGAACATCAGCGGTAAGATATTGAGTGCATGCATACGTGAATGATTGAAATACAATTAGTGGGAGAATACCCGTGAAATCGGTAACCTCCTCTGGTAAGGCACAGCAAACTCTCGGTCAGAAGGCAGGCACTGACTTTCTCCAGATGCCGACTTTGATGCTATCCGTGAAGCTCTCTTCACGCACCAAGTTCTCGTCTTCAAGAACCAGGGCGAGCTGTCTGCTAAAGCGCAGTACGAGATCACCCGAAGATTCGACCTTGAAGCTGAGGGCTCGTATGGCCATGGCAAGACGATTGATGCAAAACGCTCAATCCTGCATCCTGACCTCAAGACTATTCCGCACCAGCCGCAGGTCCAGGTCATCGGCAACGGCTTCGTGGATGAGTACGAGGGCTTGAAGAATTTCCAGCTGAGACATCCTCATCACCGAACGTTCCACGCTACCACCATCCCTGCCGAAAAGGACCTGGACTTCACCAGGTTCTACAGATGGCACATCGACGCTGCTCTGTACGGGCTGGCTCCTCCCGTCGTCACGACGCTTCTCGCCGTTCGTGTTCCAGGGGGTCGCAAACAGACACTTGTCTACGACGACGGTTCTGATGAGGAGATGTCTGTCCCTCTTGGCACAACAGCCTTTGTGTCGGGCTACGCCATGTACGACCAGCTCTCCCCCAAAGACCAAGAGTTCGTGCGCACCACGAGGGTCGAATATGCCCCGCATCCGTACGTATGGATGAGTAGTGCAAAGTCGCGCTCCGACGGTCTAGGCCTCGTCTCCGAAGGCAAAGAAATCCCAATCGAGAACCTCCCCACTGTTGAAGAGGACAAGATCCAGATTCTGCCAATGTGCTGGCGCAATCCCGTCACCGGCCGCCTAGCTCTCCAAGTGCACCCGTCAGCAGTGCGCAAGCTGCACCTCGCGGATGGCACTGTGATTGATGACCTTGCTGAGGTTCGCGAGCGGGTGCATGATCTGCAGCGTCCTGGTATTTCTCCACAGAGGGTGTATCCTCATGATTGGGAACAGGGCGATCTTGTGCTTTTTCATAATCGGGGATTGATTCACTCTGTGGTTGGGGCTTTTGCTGAGGATGAGGTTAGGTTGTTTCGTCAGTGTAATATTGCTGGTAGTAAGCTACCTGAAGGGCCGGTGCCTGTTGTAGCTGGGGCATAGAGAGGGAATAGGGATATGATTTTGAGTAGAGTGTTTGAATAAATGGTCTTTGCCTAGTTATTTGGCCTTCTTATTAAGTCTTGTTAAGGTTATTTTCGGTCTTCAAGGAGGCTTGAAGTTGATATAAACTTAAAAGATTAAATCATCGCTGCCAACGAGTCCCAGTGAGAGTTTTAGATGCATGCATTGAAGATTGTAGGTAGACTTTTTATGAATTTGCAAAAGTTCAATGGGGTTGAGTACCATGGCTTAAGCTAACATAGAGTCACCCGGCTTTCTTCCAATTTGTCAACACAAGTCGAATTCGGAGGGGAAATGGTATCAACTACTACACAATTCTAATTACCAATAGCCTGACTCATCCATCTTTTAATCTCTCCAACCCCGTCCCGGAACAGATAATCTGCATACATCTCGTGAAATCCCAGCATCCACTGCATACGGAGAGGCTTGTTGACGGTTGGATTACAAGTCATATGCTGGAAGTGAATCTGGACTGTTTGCTCCTCACTCTGCTCTTTTTGCGATCTCACAACAGAGAATCTGTGAACACCAGCGAATCCCACCTCATCACTGCCGAATGCAAAATCCACATAACTCTCTGTCTGTTTTGGTGGGTGTTTGATATCGTCTGCCTTGGCAATCCGTGAATCTAGGACCTGGAAGACTCCGAACAAGACTGAGTTATCTGGAAGTAACTTGGTCTCAGGGATATCTTTTAGTGACCATAACGCTGTTGTTTGGGCTGCTCCTACATGATGTTAGCTTCTGATCTGATATAATGGCAGTGTTGCACGCACTGGAGAAGTGAACAAGTTTGATACCAAGCATCTGCAGCGTTAATCTCTCCGGTCTTAACACAGCTCCTCCAAAGAACCCCTTGACGAATCTTGCCAGTAAGACTTCATCGGGTACGTCGTGTTGGGCGGGTATATCGAGGGTGATGTAGCGCCAGTCCGAGTGGTGAACATGGTCTTTGAAATTGACAATCTCACTGACAGACTTTGATTTTTCAAAAGTCGATGGAATAGTGGTAGACCGCGTGATGAGATTTCGATCCACTATGGATACCCTCTTTCGAACTGTGAAGCCGTAGACGCCAGCGGTGGTGACAACGGCTACAAGAGAGGTAGCAAGTATTTTCTGAGACAAAGTTCGCAGCGCCATTATCGCAGATTGTTTTTATTCACCAGTAAAAGGAGTCAATTAATTGAGGCTATCTGTCTATTTATTGGTTTTCGCAAAATTGACTCATCAGAGGAATACGAAAATCCGATGTGAAGCGAGGACCAGCTGACAGCAGAATCCGATTACACCCGCATTGGCAAAACACGCACGGGCAGCTTTGGGGATAGCTTGGGCCTCGCTTGAGGAGAATCGGCGTCGAGTTGAGCCGATTATGGAGTAGACTAACAATTGATTCCGTCTTGATTCCGCTCGCATTCGCTACTAGAGATGCATGATATGATGTCTTGGTTATGGAGTACGGAGCAAACGGGAATGTAATGCAGGATTAATTAAAGTTCGCCGACTAGTAGCTTATTTGCACTGACTGACATGGTTGTGAATTAAACAATATTATGCTCATACCAGTGGCTCTCATACCACAAAAGATAAACAAAACACATACGACTGCTCATCGCAATACCTGAACGGCATCCCCCATATTCAACCTCAACCGCCTGCTGCAAGAAAACACCCGCAGCAAAGCGCCTGAAAGAACGCCAAGACTACTGTGTGCGACTTGTGGCTAAGCACCTTGTTTGCTGTGTTATCCGGTCCCGTAGGTCTGGACGACTTGTTGTTCTTGAGCACCTTGGCCGCGTTGCCGTCTGGGTTCTTGTTTCCCATCTTTGGGTATGAGAAGCTTGCTTGGTTGCTATTAGCACTGTCGTATCAAGTAATCCTAGCTATACCATACGTACAGAAGTGTCTCTTATTCGTGGCAATAGAAGGGCGCGCACCGTATGCTGTGACGAGGGATTTTAGTCGGTGAGAATCAAGAAACAGGTTCTGCTTGGTTAATTGAATTTGCTTACTTCTTCCAGCCTTATGTAACTGCTGGCCCAGCGGATAAACGTGGCTATGTCTTCTCACAAGGACCATCATTGGTGGCGTGGTAAGGCGCAGCCAAGATCGACTTCTCAGCCCTGTCGTATTGGATCCTTCCTCGGAGTGTGATGTCGTCAGAACTATAGGCCCTGTAAATTTCCACTGGGCAAGTTTAATGTCGATCACAGGGTTCCAAAAATCTACTTTGCAGCATGAGCAATGCATCCATAGTATCCAAATAAGGTCTATACTACCAACATCTAACTACTTCTAATACCAGCAAAAATTCTACATCTCGAGAGCAAAACATAGAGAATCAAGAAAGAAATACAAAAATCAAACCAGACTAACAGTAGCCAGTTTCATCTAAGCCTGACGCTTCTGCTTGCCACACTTAGCAAGACACTCATCAATCTTGATCGAAACCCCAGCAGGAATAGACCCCCTAATCTTATCAATCTCCTCGCCGTCTATAGCCTCTCCAAAGGTACGGCCAAGAGCATCCTTGTTGGCAGAGAACAGCGCGGGCGCAATGACAAGAGCGCCAGCATCCTCATGCGAGAAGGCAGCGAGGGCGTTGGCAGGCTCGCAGTCGGGGTTGACCTGATAGTGCAGGGTTCCCTGGTAGAAGATAGTTGCTTCGCCGGCGCCAATCTCGTTCCTGATGACTCGGGGCTTGCCTTCGCTATCGAGGACGCCGGCCTCGGGAATGGCCTCGGTGTAGACACGGCCGGAGATGACGGTGAAGAACTCTGCGGCGCGAGGATGGGCGTGGATCATGACCATGGAGCAGCCTATCCACTGTTAGTTTCTCTCGAGGTGTGGTTTACAGTCGTTGATCATACCTGGGAGCTGGGCGGTAGCTAGACTGATACCAGTGCCTGTGAGAGCAGGGAACGACTGGCTTGTGGCAAAGGCTTTGTCTGTGCCGTTGAAACTGTAGAGGAAGTCCTTGTCCTCAGGGAGAAGCTTGTAGCGATCAATGGAGCTGTGCCAAAAAGTTAGAAATATGCGTGCGGTCATCAAGGGTAAGACTTACCTGTCTGCCAGTCGTAGCTTGGTAGTCAGGCTAACCTCAGGTGTAGAGTTCCCCTTGCCTTGGGGAGCTGCAGTCACGAAGGACGAGCATGCCAGGATGGCAGTGGTAGCAGAGAGGAGTGTGTTGAGCATGGCGAGTTGGAGTTGAGATTGCTGGTGAGTGTGTAGATGGTGGTGATGAGTGGTTGAGTTTAATTGCTGTAGTTGCTTGGTGAGAGTATCATTAGAGACGAGGATACCACCCAATTTATAAAGTCAACTTTCTATATTCTAGTCATATTCATATACATCTTACAGGTTAGTAACTATTTCTAAGCGTATGAAAGACGTCGTAACTAAATGAGCCACAGCTAGCCCTATCCGCCTGATACGCCGCGACTTAGTATGAGCGGGAAGCAACTTAATCTACGAGGAATAAACATCGTATCTTGGCATAAGCGTTAATTTCCCGAGAGAGCTTCTAGATGACCATAGTTGTGGCTCTGGTAGATTTTGTTGGCGTATCCAGAATATTGATGCTGCTGTGCTGGCGTATTTCAGCGTATTGAGCGTATTCGCTAATGCTTGGGTGTAACCGCAGTATTGCGCTCTACTAAGAACACACTTAGCCACAATAGGGAAAGATCTATTTAGATGTATTAGAGTATTTGTCACGAGTGTTTAGGTAGCTATAAGCTAATGTGGAATTGTGGTGTTGCGCTTCGCCAGCGTCCATCGTACTGAGCCGTCAGTCAGCAACCTGTTGTCGTTATGGTGAATTTGACATCACTTGTTAAAGACAAAGGTTCGAAGGTATGGAGATGGTCTGAGTGAGGCTGTTAGTTAACATGACCCGAAGTCGAGGAACCACTCCAAGCGTCAAACACTTGTATAAGTAATGCTCCTCCTCCCTGTCCTCAACAAATCCATACCACAAACGAATAACTTCAGCACAATGTTCGCAGCCACCTTCCTAAGAGCTTTTACTCTGTTTCTAGCTATATTTACTTCCATCGCAGTAGCAGCAAACCCCTTTCTAGACTCAACCACCTGCGACAAGACATGTCAGAACCTAGCTCTCACATCCTCCGCCTGGATCGCCGAGCAGCAATCCGACCCAACTTACAGTTTTTACAAAGTCCCTTCCAACTTCTCGACTAAGCTCTCAGCGGGTGTTGTACTTAAGACTGAAGATGCGACGAATCTCACCAACTACGTCGTCCCTAGTGGCCTGACCATGTCGCGCATTATCTACACAACTGAAGACATCAACGGAGGTGTTGTACCAGCTTCTGCTTATGTACTCTGGCCATATACCTCCCTCACAGGAGTGAACCCCGGGTTACCTATGGTCGCGTGGGCTCATGGTACAACGGGAACCTTCAAGCCTTGCGCCCCGAGCAGCTACAGGGCTCTCCAGTACCATTTCCAAGTCCCGTTTGCGCTGGCACTCCAGGGCATTGCAGTCGTTGCACCCGACTACGCGGGCCTGGGTGTGAGCGAGTTGCCCAACGGAGATACTGTTCCTCATCCTTGGGTGGCAGCGCCAGCGCACGCGAATGATCTCGCTTTTGCTGTTACTGCAGCCAGATCAGTGTTTCCAGGCCTTTTGAGTCCGCAGGGTCCTTTCGTTGCGCTGGGTCACTCTCAGGGCGGTGGTGCAGCTGTAAGTAACAAGTCCTGCCCGTGAATAGGTACGCAGAGTTGTTAAGTTAGCCATGCTAATCGTGATATATAGTGGGCTTTCGCAGAACGACAGGCCAAGAAGCCCCTCAAAGGCTACAAAGGCACCGTCTCCATCGCCCCCGTCACTCGAATCTTGGATGACTTCTCCTACTGGACCGAGAACAAGATCGCATCGCCTGGCCTAATCGCCCAGACCGCCGTAGTCGACTCCATTTCTAAGCTCTACCCTAACTACAACTACACTGGTTTGACAGCCACAGGCTACGATCGCTGGCATAATGTCCTGGCCAAGGTCGAAGGGTGTTTCCCTGTATTGGCTCTGGTAACATCTGGTCTCCAAGTTGTGAAGCAAGGATGGTACAAAGATGCGACGGCGAAGAAGTGGGCTGATAGAGTCGCCGTGGGACGAAAGGCATTCGCCGGGCCGCTGCTTGTTCTCAACGGCGCAGATGACCATGTTGTTCGCCCGGAGGGTATTGAACAGGCTGTTAAAGATACCTGTGGCTTTGCAAAGGACTCTAGTTTGGAGCATGTTGTGTATTCTGCTATGGATCATTTCTCAGCAATTCAGGCAGGTCAGCTGAAGTGGATGGGCTGGATTAAAGATCGGCTTTCTGGTAAGGTTGTTGGGAAGAAGGGCTGTTCTTCTGAGGTTATACAGGGGCTGAGGACGGAGTCTACTGTTTCTTCTCTGGGACCTAACTTCTTTTTGTCTTTCTTTGGTCCGCAGGAGGGTTGGAAGTATAGCCTTTAGTCAGATAGCCCAGCGGCTGGGAGATGTGCAGTTCAAGATGGATAAGCTGTTGGGCGGAACTAGGACATTATCTATTAGCTTGCTATGAGAGATCTAGAAATACAACTGTTACAGAATGAGAATTGAGAACCCTCTACATCGACGCATGTCGCAAATGTTTACCACCCACATACCCTTCAGCTGTATCAACAAACAACTTCCTCCCCTTGACATACGACACCATGAACGAGAACAACTTCCAACCCCCAATCTGCCCCGTTGCATACTTCTTCCCCAAGGACACAAAGATCATCTTTTTCGTCGCAGGCTCATACGCCTTTATATCCTTCTGGCCCGTGAGAGCGCCGTCCAGCGCTGTCGCCAAGTGGATGATCTGGTTGTCGGTGATGGTCAATTGCTTAGGGTCAATGTTGCCCACGTCGCCGATGCCCCAGATGTTCTTTGTCCCGGCAACTCTCATTCTTGCGTCTAGTTTGATGTTGCCGCTGGAGTCGAGGAATGCGCGAGGAACAAAGGCGGTGTTGAGTTTGATGCCGTGGAGAGGAAGATATAGATCTATTGTGAGCGTGGTTCCATTCGACAGGTGTAACTCGGTGTCTTGGCCATCGGGGCTTTTCTTTGCTTCGTTTACGCGCGTCTTGTAGATGAGCTTGACGCCCAGCGCTTTTAGATCCCTCTCTGCAGAGGCACGAACTGAATCAAGAGCCCCCTCCAGCGGTTGCTCACCACTTATTATCAGAGTAACGTCCTTGGAGGAGCCATATCTCGCAGCCAACTCGCCAGCGACTTCGGTTCCAGTTGCGCCTGCGCCGGCCACAACTATGGACTTTGCGTCTCCGACTTGACTCTTGAGCTGCTTCCAAGCCGACATGGTCTCATCATGTGTTCCAACTGGTTTCAGTGGAAGATCACTAGCCATTCGCGAGCCCGTCGCAGTAACCAGCTCATCGTAGTTGATATCGCGCCCGACATTACTGTTAGAGGTAATATGAACTGTATCAGAATCCGCATCAATCCCATCTGCTTTCCCAAGGACAAACTCGAAGTTCTCAGAAGGGTATTGGTCAAAGCCGGGTTTGATAGGTAGAAAGAGCTGGTGATCGGGAATGGCGTCCGGTATGATGCCTCGAGTAGCGGCGACGTTCCAGAAGAAATGGCTGTTTGGTGATACGAGGATGACTTTGAGATCTGGGACTTTGGGGAGGGTGTGTTTGAGGAGCTTGTGGGCGAGTGGTAGTCCTGCCCAACCGGCGCCGAGAATTACTACAGTCTTTGCCATGATTGAGATTATGTTTAATATGAAAGATTGGGTATAGGTATAAGATCTAATTGAATGGTTTGTGGTATCTGTGGTTGTCGTTCAGCTCACTTATATGAATACACTTGGCTCGGTGTCGGGCCTGGGGCTCTTTTGGCATGCAAGTGTGATCTAACAAAAGATACATCTCCCACCACCAAAATGCATCGTCATCACATGTATTGCTGTTAGTGTCTCCCGCACTCGGTGGTGGATTCACCGGTGACAAGGATCACGACCGAGCACCGTGTCCGAAGACGACGCCCGGTCCATAGACTCTCTCAACAGCTGGGATAAGCTGAACGTAGACATTCACACATTTCAGCCTCACCTCATCTAGTATCATAATTCTATCTCGGATTTAATCTTAACTCAATTACTACGTACGATTATCTCCTCGTCCTATTCCGTCCGTTCAAGTCGGAGCTTATAACCCCCGATGGACCGACCAGCACCACCATCCCACAATGAGACCGGCCTCAAGATCTGGAGCTGCGTGATATGCCGCCGCCGTAAAATCCGCTGCGACAGAAAAGACCCGTGCTCCAACTGCACCAAGAGCAACATAGACTGCCACTTCCCCGTATCAGGCCGCATACCGCGCCGCAGCCGTGACCCCAACGCCTCCAGCTCAAAGACGCCTGCGCAGAAGCAGTCGGAGCTGCTCGGCCGTCTGCGCCGTCTCGAGTCAGTCGTCACGGAGCTTGCGGCTCAGGTCGAGGACGAAAATGGGGCCAAGATAGACTCCCACTCACATGTCATGGGTGGCATCACTGTGGATGCCGCTGCGACAGAGTCTTCGGCGGCTACGTCATCTCAGGCTGGCACCGAGTATGATGAGGATTTTGGGCGGCTTGTGGTTGACAAAGACGGAGGACTTCACGTTGGGAATCGTTTCTGGTCTGTGTTTTGCGGTGAAGTGAGTATTTCAATTCGTTGATATTAAAAGACTTCATAGTAACTGACTAATACCCTACAGGTAGATAACATTCTGCAGGCAGTTCACGACGTGGCCGATTACTCTGAACCTTCAAGCAGCTCAGTCATGGCTGAACCTACCATTGACGGAAGTCCGTCTCCCTTCAGCCATCTTGGCTTTGTCTTTGGAAGTGCTGAATTCGCAAAGGCTCTGGACGGACTTAACCCCATGCCTTCCCAGATGCTCTTCATCTGGCAAGCATATGTCGAGAATGTCGATCCTTTCATTAAGGTTCTACATACCCCTACCGTTGAGAAAGTTGTCAGGGGATTGAGAGGGAACTTCAGCTCTTGTGGTGACAATATGGAGGCGCTGTTATTCGCTATATCACTCGCAGCCATTGCGTCCATGGACGAAGAAACAGTGTCGTTCAACTTCAACACGCCCAAGGCACAGCTACTACAGCGATATCAATTCGGCACAGAGCAAGCATTAGCACGTGCCAATTTTCTATCTACGAAGGACATCACCGTGCTTCAGGCTGTGGTTATATATCTTTCTCTACTGCCAAACATCGGAGCCCAGGATAAGGTATGGCCGTTGACGGGGTTGGTACTAAGACTGGCAAAGTCTGCGGGCCTACACCTTGAAGATGACTCCAGCCGATACAACCAGCTCGAAGGAGAAATCAGGCGTCGTCTGTGGTGGCACATCTGCTTCATCGACTCCGGCAGTCGACGCGCTGACGCCCAGGACCTATCCATCACGCCAGCAGGTTTCAGCACCGGACTTCCCATTAACACAAACGACTTTGATTTGGAGAGTTCAACAACAGACTTGCCAAGTCCTGACCAAGGGTCAACGGGTGTAACGCTCTGTCTGATCCGCTGCGAGTTGTGGTATTTAACACAGGCTATACGTGTTGATACAAGCAAGTCGCAGGAAACTCGCCTCGGCCACTTCAATGCTCTGAAAGAAAAGGTCCAAAATACTTATTTCCAACACTTACAGGCGAGAAAACCCTGGGATTCGTTTATCATGACCATGGCCAAGCTCTTCTTTGCAAAGGTCGAACTTGTCATCCGACGACAATCCAGCAACCAGGCTCCAACAGATGAACTGCTAAAGCCATCGATCGAGGTTATCACATCTATTCAATCTCTAAAGTCAGAACCATCGTGGTCAAAATGGCGCTGGCAGCTGCAGGGTCAGATGCCATGGCATGCAATGGGCGTCTTCCTCCGTCAGGTTTCTCGTCTGCCCTGGACACGAGACCTAGAAGAAGCCTGGAGCGCAACTATAGTCCTTAGAGACTCGGCTACAAAAGATATGAAGACCGGACCATTGTGGAAATCTTTGATGGAGCTAAACACACAAGCCGAAAAGCATCGTGAGAAGGAACTCGAGCGCCAAGGGGCCAATGCCCAACATACCCGCGAGCGAGGCAGCCGCGTCAATTCCGACGTCCAGCAGATGCTCGACAACGCTGCGAACATGTCTTCCGAAATCCCCGTGAACCATCCTCTGATCGACACGTCAACGTTTGACTCGTCTCTACACATATCGCCCCCTGACAGCGGCGCTTTTTCTATAGAGCGGCTGTCAACCGGGTTGGGCACTGCATCTGATGATCTTCCCTCGTGGTCAGAAGCTGGGGGCGAGATAGATCTCGACCAGTTTTATTCCTTTGGCAATTCGACATCAGATAATGGTGCTACTGATTGGATGGATTGGGATGCTTTGATAGACGTGGATGAGACTTGGAATTGGAATTTTATGTAGATTCTGGTGAAACAGACACTTAGATGATGGCAAGAGCTGCTAGAAACTTTAGATATGTCGTATACGAATTAGGATGATAATTACCTGTTTCTTGATTATATTCCTGTCTTGGTTTCTTGTACATGGTCTTGAAGCGGAGAGTAGTTTTACTCAGCCGGCGGAGTTCCGCCCAACCATTGTATACAGTAACACCATCTCTCAAGGAAGGAGACGTATATAAGAAACCGTCTCTTGTCATATCGCACGTCCAATTTATTCCTGAGCAGCGTCGGTCAGTAAAATGCTATAAAAACAGCATCCCATTGTCCATCTCTTCATAACCACCACTGTCGTTACACAACATCGACAACAAACGATGGCATTCAAAGCTTTATACACCCAACTCTTTCCACCAAAGCCACCACTGACGGAAAAGAATGTCCCTCTGCAACTCGGAAAAGTCTTCATTGTCACAGGCGGTAACTCGGGAGTGGGTTTTGAGCTCTGCAAGATCCTTTACACAACAGGCGCAACCGTGTATCTGACTTCACGATCAGAGGTATGACTTACACGACACCAGTCTACGCAATTACTTACACGAACTGTAGCAACGTGGGAAACAAGCCATCGAGGAGATCACTAGTGCCAATCCTCCTCCCAAGAACCCAGGCAAACTCAAGTTTATCCACCTAGATCTCAACGACCTCAACTCTGTCAAATCCGCTGCATCCACATTCGCATCTCAAGAGACAAAACTCCACGTCCTGTGGAACAATGCAGGCACAGGCGCTTATCGCGTCTCGCAAGGTGCCAGAACAGCACAGGGACTGGAACCAATGGTGGGTATGCACTGCGTAGCTACACTCCTCTTGACAACACTTCTCATACCCCAGCTTCGTATCGCTGCTGCCGAACCGTCTAGCTCCGCAAGGGTCGTCTGGACGTCGAGCATCGTGACAGATCAGGGGTCCCCAGCCAACGGGATCGACATTGAAACCCTTCACGCGGGAACGTCAGATCGAGTGCTCAACTACGCTGTGTCCAAAGCCGGCAGCTGGATGCTCAGCCGGGAGATGGCCCGGCGGCACGGCGCCGAGGGCATCGTAAGTGTCGCGCAGAACCCGGGCAACGTGAGAGGGGGCTCATACGAGGGCACACCCGCGGCGACCATGTGGTTCCTCAACCGCTTCGTACTGCATCCGACATCGTACGGGGCTTACACGGAGCTCTTTGCCGGGCTATCCCCGGACGTCGACAACGGGGCGTATATCATACCTTGGGGACGCATGCGGACTGATGACGAGTGTCCCCGTAAAGACATTGTACACGCCATGCAGCCCGACGGGTTGGATTACGGGAAAAAGCTGTGGGACTGGTGCGAGCAACAGTGGGCAAATGTCGTATAACAATGTACACGATGCCCCGAAGGCTCGGCCGAGAGTGTAATACGAGAAAGAAGCGGCCGCTGCGGAGATGAATACGTTGGTGAGAATACGATAGTATACATGACCTGATTTGACGAGATGATATCCATAAATCGTGACGAATCTGAGTTTCCCGAACGATGCGAGATGAAGTCTTCTGGAATGCCACAGGCGCCTCTCCCGGTATCCTAGAGAACAGCAGAACAGATGATGCAAGTATCCATCGAATAGCCTCACTTATCAATCGGACTTGATGGAACTCTTGTAGAAACTTCTGACTAAAATGTGTCATGCACACGAGATGCTCGCTTCCACCGTTAGTGGTTGCACCGAATCTTGATCACCCTCCAATGAGAACGTCGGATCATTTCTAGATGCCGCAAGCGGTGGGGAATCGAGATAAATAAAGACACGAACCATCTGATAGAGGGTCAGGAATAAAGGTTACTGGCACGAGGGCTTCTGCAGCCACACGAGTTGCCAGGGGAGAAATTAGAAATGCCACCCTCCATCCGTAGACAGAGAACGCTAAGCACATATGCAAAGAGTGGTGTTATCAAGAATGCATAATCGTTTAATCGAATATTGTATGCAAGACGGATTGATAGATAGCGCGATCGGGGCTTTGCACGTACCCCTCCACGCCAAGTCGCAGATGCAGATTAAGTGCTCAGTCTGACAGGGGCTCCCATCTTGTAGAACAAGTTTCACAACAACGGCTGCCAATTTGATCCCCTGCTAGTTGAATATTCGCAATCACACCGAGATTTGCATTGAATGTCTCTCGAACACTTTGATCCTTTTTCCTTCTCTCTTTGCTAGAGCCAGGCGCATATGATAAGGCTGTAGAATTGAAATGTGTAACCTACTAACTTAGACTGGACGTAAGCCGCTTACCCAAGAAACCAATGCAATGAATAGGGGTGATCCTTGACAGGGTAAATTAGAGCCGACCGTTGTTTAATGAACAGCGCCGCAAATGATTTAGCGGTATTTAAACCTGCCTTACCAAGCTTACCTTAATCTTTTTAGCACTGGACTGTGGACACTGGGGCGAGCAGTTTCACGGTAGAAGTTCCCGCGAGGTTTCAGTGGAGGAAGAAGAAGAAAAGGCCTGTGTCACTCCCGCGACAATCCGAGACGAGGGATCTTCAGAATTCGAAACACGCGGAAGTTATTACTATAATAAAAAGCTTAAGCTCGAGGACAGCCTTGTTCTATTTGTTCCTTGCGGGATAAGCATAACATGCTACGTTATACTGGTGTGTCTCCTGAAAATCAACGCGCGGAAGTGGAAGGATCTTGCTCGATGCGCCCTAGATCTGCAGGTTTCGAGGCTGTAAGCACACGAATGAGCGAGTGTTTCCACAGATGCTGATGGATGGGCTCGGTGTGGCGTCCTCCGTTATCTTTTTTGTCTGGGCCCCTTTAATCAAGTGGCTTGGTCGTTGAATTGATGCTGTAATGAGTGTAGATTGGATGCATTGTCAGGCCTCGAACAGTCGTGAAGCTTCGGAGATAGAATTTGACTATTTTATATTAGAGGCCTTCTAGAATTTGTACACATTCAGATGGAAAGAGTATTATACATCAAACTAGGAGCTAATGTTTATGATATTATAAAAACTAAATGCACCCTCTAATATCCGTCACTAGGTAATTGAAGTTACCTTATCATCTTACACCCAAGGTTTCCCACCCGGACGGCAGCGCTTGGTGGTTCAATCAAGCTGTGTCGCAGCAGGCAAGGCGTTTTAGCAGCCAAGTTCTTCGAATCGAATTGACTTTCTCACAAGAAACATATACCACGCAACAGGCTAGGACGTTGTGGTTTCTTGCCAGTTAATCTAAATAAGCTCAGGTAAAAAGAACCCATTCAGACTGGCTTGATTGGAGTTCGTATCTGCATATTGAACTGAACATTCATTACCTAGGAGACAAAAGGCCGGATTCTTCCTAATCGCTTTAGTGGCGGGAAAGGCCTCTCTAATCTTGGGACTGCCCCAGTGTGGCTTATCAGCAATGGCCCCGTTCTATTTGAGTTCTGTCTCAAGCCTCCGACGCGATTTGCGTCACTTTCTGAAATTGAACCCAAGAATAGCAGGAAACGTAGACAATTGAGGCGATCCAAGAATGAAGCGAAACAGGAACAATGACAATAGCTTTGTTTGTCTGCGATTGATTGTACCAGCTGGTTACCATCTATTTGTCTCTTTGTAGTCGTGGCCAGGAACAACTTTGAGTTAGAGCGGAACTCTGCTGCAGGCTGAAATACTGGACAGCTCCTACGCCTCCAGTGCCCGAGCCCCTGACGGAAACCCCGTAACGTTAGGCTACAGCACTTACTACGCCCCCTGAGCCTCCCGCCTTGAGACTGTCTGTCGCAGCCTCGAGAGGTGCAGATGCGCTGTCTTTTATCTGTTTCTCGCTGCTTGGTTTTAATTGTTGAAATTGAAGAGGCTGAGACAGTTGGAAAGCCACGTGCGCTTAGAAAAGGAACCGAGGGAAGCCGCTGGAGAAGATAAAAAGAAAGAGATAAGGCGGGAATAAGCTTGAAGGATTGGCTGAGGCGTAAAAACAGGACGTGTACGGATACTATCATTTCCTTTCTTACCTCTTGTACGAGACCAGACGGGAAGAGAGTTTTTGGGGTATCCAATAGACATAGACACACAGAGGACGAAACGCCCCGCTTGCGCGTCACGTTAACCCCCTATCTCTTAAGACTCTTTTGAGTTTCTTTCTGCCTTATCCTTATTCTTCCCCCTCCTGTCCAACCTGGAACCTTTTTTTACCCACGTCCCCCTTCCCCTCGTAGCCAGCAAGAAAAATCTCTTGGCTTTCGGTTGTCGAGACGGATTCTAATTCTACTTCTTCATTCTCCCGCCGGTCGAAGGGTTTGTGATGCTCTTACTCTGAGACATTTAATTCTCTCTTCTTTCAACCAACCATCATCAATTCATTCGTTTGCAACGCCCACAGTACAATACAAATCTGCGCAAAGTCGCAAGGCAGAAAAAAGAACACAACTCACATAATGGCTGTCGCTCTTCCCAGGCGATTCTATTCGCTGCTCTGGGTCGCAATCCTCCTTGCCGTCGTCGTTTTCTTCATCTTCCTCCGCGAAGACACTTGGTCATCTATTCCTCGACCTCCCAGCGGCTGGAAGATCCCTTTCACCACCGACGATGGCGTGCTCTCTTCCTGGATGGGCAGCAGCAAGAAGAAGGGTAAGGACCCCAACGAGCCTCTGCGCATTGTGCTTGTAGAGTCCTCCGGCACCCACGACGAGGTCGCCGCTGCTCTCATGCACGCCTTTGGCAACCAGAAGGGCTCCCAACTCGACATCTACTTCGCCAACCAGCGCTTCAACATGCAGGAGATCATGTCCAACTTCAGCCTCGCCGCCAATGTCACCATCAACAAGTGGGACAAGTTCGCCAGCGCCGTCACCGAGAACCCTCCTCACATTCTCGTATCCACGACCTGCGAGTTTGATCTCGACCGTGGCGCCGAGCCCATTGTTAACCTCCTCAAGAAAGCAAACACCCATCTGTTCTGCACCATCCACCACGCCGATCGCTGGGCCACCGGCAAGTATGTCCAGGCTGTCCGAAGCTTTGCAGAGCACGAGCGCGTCGATTTCGTTGGTCTGAGCCAGCACACTGTCGACTTCTTCCTCAACGACACCATCCCCAAGTGGCACACGGCCGCCAACCTCACCACCCGAGTCATCCCCCCGGTCTTTCCTGTTCAGATGACCGACCCTGATCTTCAGCCTGGCATTTCTCTGTCTCTGCAGGGCGATTACTCTTCTGGTCGACGTGACTACAACGGTATCTTCAACCACCTTGGCAGTGTCATCCGCAAGGCCGGCGAAGAGTCTGAGGGTCATAAGTCTCAGAATGTCAGCCTGCACGTTATCGGACACGGTACTCCTCCCCCGGTTCCCGATCATGTCAAGGACCACGTCTACTTCGACCAGGGCCTCTCATACCCCGACTTCTACACGCTGATGTCAAAGTCCTTCTCCGTCCTTCCCGCGTTTGCTTCGGACACCTACTTTGACCGCAAGGCTTCTTCCACCATCCCTGCCTCTCTGATCGCCGGTGCCCCTATCGTTGCGACAGAAGAGCTCCTCAAGGCCTACTCCTACCTGCCCAGGGAAGCCGCCTGGGTCGCCCGACCCGGTGAGGGTGAGATGGACGTTATCGAGCGAGTTATCGATGACCGAGAGGGTTTCCTCAAGCGAAGACAAGCTGTGAGAGATCTGGCCGCGTCTCTGCTGGAACAGAACCAGGCCAACACCAAGGCCTGGATCGAGGAGGCCTTCGAAAAGTATAACGCCAAATAAATTAGATATGAATAACTGTTTTTTTGCTTTTCTTTTTTTTTATTGTACACTTACGCGGCACCATTTCACATGATCGGGAATCAGGATGAGCGGCTCTTATGTTTTGAGAGTATTTTAACACGCATGAACAAACATTCTTAATATACGGTTTCTTACTACATTGAAGATACAATCATGACATTTCACTTACATGAGTTCCCTCCCGCATTCCAGTGATGTTGAGCATGTTGATTGATGTCTTGAGCTTGATTACGTACAGCGGGTGGCGGGCGGGAGTCTCACGGCCATCATGTTGCCGCATTTTTCGCTCTCCCTTGCGTAAGAAAGAGTATCGAATCCGGCATATGGAGACATGGAGAATGAGATAGTGACTCATGATTCCAGAAAATGGGTCGTGAAAACGCCACCAACACAAAACCCCCAGATCTTGGCATGAGAGATCTAAGCTTAAAAAATAGTCGAGCCTTAACCAACGATGCCATCAGCATTGGATGCCTCAGATTTGTTTACTGATCACTGCGAAAGGTCGATTTTTGTGAAAATATTTATGTATATTTTAATTTTGAAGTCTCTCCCTCGTTGCGCACTGCGGAGGGAGAAAAAGGGCTATAACGAATACCCAAGATCGCATAGTAAAACGTCTCTATGTCTAAGGTATATGGAAAAAGAAGTATGCCAAAGATCATGTCATCCAAACACCTGTCATGATATAGCCGCCATACCCAAGAATAAGTATATAAGAAAAAAGCAAGGAAATGTTGTATGTGTAGGTTATCTTATGTTAGGTGGCAGAGGAAGGGTCTCATGACTTGAGGTCCTTAGCTTCCTTGCTGTCCACCATCTCAGCGCGTCCCTCCTCTTCGCGGGGAAGTAGCTGGTAGCTGGAGGCCTTCTTGGCCTGCTGATATCGGTCTCGGGCCCAGCCGTAGAGAGCGCTTCCCATGAGGATAAGAGCCATGCTGCCGGCGCGGTCGGCAGTCAGAACCTCGCCGAGGAGAACGACAGCGAGGGAGCTCTGGGCAACACCTCGGGCGGCGGTGACAATCATGTGTGTGGTCGGGCTGGTGACCTCGATCTGCATAAAGGTGGCGATGGTAAGGAGGAAGGCCGAGACACCGGTCAAGCAGGCGGAGCTGAGGAACTGGCGGCCGACGTCCATAGACTCGACGGTAAAGAGGCTGTTCATAGTGCTCATCTCACCTGAGAGAGGGAATAGAGGGATGTAGAAGAGGAGGGCCATGCAGTTGGACATCCAGACCATCTGCCACATACCCTCCTGGCTCTTGCCAAGGAAGCGTTTGACGACAACGGACTCGACGGCAGTGGTGAAACTAGATCCCACACCGAGCAGGACACCCTTGCCTGAGGTAAGCATCTGGCTGTAATCGGCCATCATACCAGTTCCGAAACCAGCCATGACCATGGCGCAGCCGACAAGTGAGATAGGAGGGTAGTAAGGACGAGGTCGCAGAACCAAGAGCGATAGGAAGAGGGTGAATGGCAATAGAAGACCACGGGCGATTTGGTAGACGGAGGCATTGACCGAGGCGAGGCAGTACGTCTTTGCCAAGATACCAATAAGACGTGCGACCGTGAGGGGTAGGAGAGAAATCCAAGCCTATTAGGTTTTCCAGTCAACAAATGTCTTTATTTGAAAGGATACATATGGTGTCAACTTACATTAAGAGGTCGGGACAGCTTGATCCATCCTGTGGCCACTCCAATGACTGTGAGTAGTGCGACCTGTATCGTAGTCTGTAGGGCGAGCAATGTGACGGGAGCCTCAACGCCATTAAGGGCTGACTTGGATAGGATAGTGCTCCAGATAGCACATGATGAATGGAAGAGCACCACCAGGGCGACTCTCATTCGTGATGGCGGGGGTCGATTCTCGACCTGAGGTTGTTCGGCGGCTGCCATTGTGACGAGATGTTATGGTGTATGGTATATACGTCGACAAGATATGTTTTGAGCGATAGAATAGCAGAAAGATGAGATGAAATAAGTAAAGGGAAGATGAAATAGAAAGAAGATAGAAGAGTAAGAATAGATAGAGTAGAGTAAAACAAGAAACAGCAATTCAAAGTGGGTAAACGAACGTCTGAAGCTTTTCGGTTCGAGAAAGCTTCCAAGGGTCCTGTCCTTCCTTTCTTAACTAAATAAACTCAAGGCAACAAAAACATGAAAAGGTCAAGACTCTCTGGGAGGGGAGAGGCTGGCAATGGCAAGTGGGCGGGCTGTCCGGAGGTTTTGTTGATCGATCCCGCGTGTCTATTTCCGCACTAAGGCCCAAACGCAGAGGTGTCGAACTGCATCTGCAGGGCACTGGGCTGGGGGGTGTGTGCGAAGCCGAGTAAAAAGACGAGGAAAAGGGGGTTTTGGTTTTGGTTTGAAGAATTGAACGCGTTATCCCAAGCAGGGAAACCGAAAATCTGGCGCCACACGTTAGCCTTGGCCTAGCAGCTTTGGCCGGTCTCTGGAGATATTAACCCTGACTATGGGATGGGATTCAGTCCTGGCCTGTCCTATGAGAGGCGCCGAGCGCCATGTGTTCCCAGTCGATATTCTCCATATTAGCCATTTCCATCGCCCCCATGGGCCCCAGCGTTCTTGGTTCCTTGAAAGGCTCAACCGAAGTACCGCCATCGAGGGGTTCCTGGCTGCCTGGGTCCTGAATTGCAATGGGGGAGATGGGAAGACGGCCCAGGGAGATTTGGTTAACTAGACGTGGGGGGGTTCCATAGTAGTGGTATTGCTGTTGAGATGGCGGCTGTGACAAGGCGGAGTGGTGGAATCTCTCTGGTGTAGCGCTTATGCATGCGTCGAAGGGGAGTAGCGGGGGGGTCTGGCTATGAACCAACACTGGGAAGATAGAGTTGCATATGCATCTAATGAGGTTCTATGCCTTCCACCCTCTTGGCACTGACGTATATACGTAGCAGCAGAACGGAGCAATGCACTGAGTATCCCCACGCTGGGAAATAAAGACCGTTGATCAAACTACGCGACCGCTATTGGCCTGCATCCTCCCAGTGACACCTACCTGTCGAGTGTAGCGGCTGGATGGTCCCCTGTCTTGAGAGGTCATAAGTCATTTCACTGGACCGCCCCTGACTACGCGGGAGTAAAACTTAAACATAAGCCAAAAATTAAGTCTATCTCTTTAACCGGCATAAGACTACAATGAGGTCACGACAGGGGTCTAAAGCTAATTAAAATTAATATAACTTAAGGTATATCTTTATATACCTAATTTAATATATAATAAAAATATTAATAGCTTATTATATTATAAATAGCTATATTATATTCTTTATAGCTATATTAAGTCTATAATTACTATTAATTTCTTAATATTAACTATAAATAACCTCTTTTTTTACTTTTTTTTTTAAAAGGTTATAATTACCTTTATTTATAGCCTTTATAAGTTAGGTAAGTAAAGTTTTTATCTTTATTAATATAATTAATATCTCTTTATAAATAAATTTATTATACTTTAAGATCTTTACTATTTTTTTTTTTTTTTATATAATATCTTTTTTTTATATTATTATTAATATTATATTTATTAAAAATAGTATTATAAATAGCCTTTTTTTAGTCTTAAAATATATTATAGGGCTTTTAATAAAATTATTAAGTCTTTTTCTATAAAATAAAGCTATTTATAAATATAATATTAAAAAGAAAAGATTAAAATAATACCTATTAAGGGCTATATTAAAAATAATATTAATATAAAATATAAAATCTTATTTAATTACTATAATTTATATAATTTATTTTACTATTATATTAAATAGTAATAAAAAAAATAGGGATTATTTTAGCCTAATCTTTATTAAAGACCTCCTTTAGGTATTATATCTTTACCTTTATATCTTTTTTAATAGGTAATTTCCTCTCTTTTAGTATATAATTAAAAAAAGCTTTATTATATATAATTATAAAAAAAAGAACTATAAAGCTATCCTTTTAAGTAACTTAAAAAACCTAAAAAAAAAAAAAAAAAGAAAATTAATAAGGAAAATATAGGTAAAACTATTTATACCTATTTATTTATTATTAAAATTAGATATATCTTATTATATATTAAAGGCTAATTATTAAAAAGCTTTTTAGTTTTTTTAATTTATTTTATTATAGTAATAATACTATAATTAAGGTATATTATATTTATAGCCTTATAATTAAGTTATTAAAAAAGGTAAAAAAGTTATAATAAGGAAAAGAGATTATCTATAAAAATATAATATATTATTATTATTAATCTTTATAATAAGTAAATTATAATACTTTATATATTATTAAAAAGGGTTTTAATTTATAGCTTTCCTTTCTTATTATATAGCTTTAATATCTCTAGTTTAATTATTATAGTTATAATTAATAATACCTTTATATATTAAAATTATTATAAAAATAACCTTATTATATAATAACCTAGACTTTAAAGCCTATTAATATAAACTTTTCCTTAATAAATATTATCTATTTTAATTTACCTATAAAAAGGATTATATATTTATTTATAATTAAATTAGTTTTTAAAAGATAGAGCTTAATAAATACCTTTTATATATAATTAGATTACTTTTTAATTACTTAAAAGGTCTTTAAAAGATCTTTTTTATTATTTATATTAAGATTAGTATAATTAAAAATATAAAAATACTATATAATTAGCTTAAATTTCTATAATAATATAAACTTTATAAATAGGTAAAAGAGGTATTAATTTCTTAGGTTAAGGGCCTTTTAATAGTCTTTAAAGAATATTTTTTTATAAATTCCTAAATAAATAAGGATATTAAGTTATATATAAACTATTATAGTAAAGATACCTTTTTAAGCCTATAAATATAAATAATTAAAAATAAAGGTATTTTAGCTATTAATAATATTATTTTTAATATAAAAAAAAGCCTAGTTATTAATATATTTAATTTATAATTATATAAAAAAAAAAATATAAAAAGCTAGAATAATTTAAGTAATTATTAAAATAAAGGATTAATTTAGAAATTATAATTTTTTATTTTAAAAGGTTAAAAATTATTATTATAGCCTTCTTTAGGTAGAAGGTTAGGTATATAAATAGGGTTATTAATAATTACCTAAGAAGGTAGGCTATTAAAGTTATAATTATTTATAAAATTATATATCTTTTAAAAGCTTATTATTTTAATTAAGACTTATTATAATTAATTTATATAAAGATTTTAATAATTTTAGTAATATTAAAAGAAAAAGCTATCTAACGGGAACTTTATATACCTTATAGGTACCTATAAAAAAGCAGGGTATATAATATCTTACAGTCTTATACCGGTTAAAGAGATAGTTTACTGAGTAGCTTAGAATTAACGTGATCTTTTGTTCCATTGCCGCCGCAAGTAAAGCAATGACTTTTACACTGTAAATCAACTACGACTTAGAGACCTATTCCTTTTCTCTGCTGTTATTGTTAAAGCACGAGTAAAGTAAATGCGAGGCCGTGGTGAAACGGAGATGGGGGAACCACTTTCCAGGTGAAGATTTAAGGTGAAGCCAAGTCTTTTGCCGAGAAAGACAGGCCAAGATCGGATATCAATGACCAAGTTTTGAACTGCAGCCCGTCCGTAACTTGTCCTCTGATGTCTCTCTTCTCTTATCTTCTCTTGTCTTCTTTTGCCTAGCTACAATAACTGCCGTAGTACGGATTACTTACTATAGACTAGGAAGCAGCACAATTTCCTATCATCTTCCTTCAGAAAATGTTCTCCACGTGATAATATCCTAAAGCCGCCTCAGTGGTCAGTGACCGAAGCAGGATCGTCAATGGAGTGTTTCATCCTAGATGGATGATCCAAGGGCTTACTCTCCGCGAGTGCTCCGAGGCTCTCTTTCGAGTCTTAAGTCTCGAGGATGGAACAGGGTTGCACCACTTTATCGCCTTGTCATTGCGTTGCATTATAATGTAGCCCCGAAAATTACAAGTTCCCGAGGGATTATAGTGGAGAAATCAAATCGAGCCGCGTAAGTTCTCTTATGACGATGAGCGAAACGACTCCGCCAGTGCTTATTATGTGAAACCCAAGTAAAGCATTGTCTCAAATCTCAACCACGGTTCACAAACACTGGGTCCCGGGTCCGAGTTCGGGGTTTGGCAAGTGGCCAGATTGACAACGTGAGACTTGAATGAAGTGATGCATGTTTTGTTGTTATTTTTGTATTGTACAGATCCGTGGTTTTATTCCCCAACGCTTCACGGAATGTGCTATGTTGCTTTTTGCTCTGTCCCGGTCTTTTCTCGACATCGAGGAGCAAAAAAAAGATACAAGTCTAACATGCGGTGACGAAATTAAACAAATGGTAGCGCCGTGCATGGTATGGTATCCCCTGTTCCTTTCCCCATCCAAAGCCCCAGACATGAGATGATAAGCTACGCAATGTATGGATGCTGTAACTGTAATATCCCCATCATGACGAGATGTGCCCCGTCAGAAAATCCTATTCCCCAGCCGGCTCGGGATGACCATTCAACGTGAAGCAGAAAACACTATTGGTAGTAATGATAGCAAAAGATCACAATGCTTATAGTAGATAATAAAAGACATCAAATCTGGTTCGTGAACCAGTTCATCATGACGATGTATCGGCGGCGGCGGCAGCCTTCTCGCTCTCCTTGGGAGCCTCCGCGTTGGGAGTAGGTACGGGTGTGGGCTTGGGGTCGTCAGCAGCCCTTAGGCCGTCCTTGACCTCCTGCTCGAAGTACATGCGAGCAACATCAAAGGCCGAGTCGATGGACTTTGTGATCTTTGTGCAGCCGCAGTCGCGCGTCCAAGTGTTGTGGAAGTTGAGGTTCTTACCCAACTTACTGTCCATCAGCACATGAGGAACGCCGATGACTGTAGAGAGAATGTGGCCGTGAAGTCTGTCGGTGATGACGAAGTGAGCCGATCCCAAGAGGTCGAAGCCGGCCATCGACTTGGCCCAAGCACGTTGGTTCTTACCCTGCTCGCGCTCGTTGTCGTTATCGATGGATGGTGTCTTGGTGAACTTCCAGTCGACCTTATTGTATGTTACGTTGCCGATGCTGCCACCCAGATCAACCTTGCCCTCGCCAAACTCGATGTCGCCGGAGTCACCGTCTGAAATCTCGGCGTCCTTTCGGGCAAGAATCAGGATGTCATGGCTAGAAATAGAAGGTTAGCGTATGCATGCGTTTAATAGAAAGAGAACAACTAACGTCTTCTTGGTGTTGTGTCGGAAATCAGATCGGTTACCCCACATGAAGGCAATGTCAGGAACAAGATCGCTCTGAATGCCCTCAGTCTGGCCAAAGTTGTCCATGAGCCAGTCATAGCTGGGCTTATCACGGGCAGCCAGTTGCAAGTCGTGGTGCTTAGTGAAAGACTTGCGGGTCTTCTCAATCCTCTCGGGGTTGGTCATGTAGATACTTTGGGGGAAAGCTCGGATGGAGATGTTCTGGAAGTTCTCAATCATGTTCATTCGTGAAGGTTGGTCCTCCCAGTAGTAATCGTTGAAGTTGCCACCACCGGCCATGATGATACCAGAATGGGGACGGTGCTCCTCGAGCTTTCTGCGGAACTTTGCAATGTCGCAGTCCTTGTACATGAAGCTGTGTCACCATTAGTATCGGCAAATGTTGTCCAACGTGGTACGAGATTAGATCTTACCGGCAGGCTTCCATAGTCTCAATTCCAAGGATGCTCAACAGAATCTGCTGGGCAGACCAAATAGCTGCATCACCCTTGTTCTCGGTCTCAAGGTAACCCCAGATGTTGGCATAGCGAATTCCAGCGAACCTCTTCTGGTAGGCGTGGATGAGACGTTGTTGGAGGTCGTTGACGATGTTCTCACAGCCCGGTGTAGGCGCTCTCGTCAAGTCGTAGGAGATGTCAGTGTTGGGATCTTTGTCCTGCTCAAGATCCTCCTCTCCAGCACCAACAGCACCGGCAGCGTCAGTGGGCTTCTCTGGTTCGTCGATGGTGGTGTTGCCGCCTTTGGACGGCCAATGCCAGTCAGCGCTCGGTAGGTGATCCTTAAAGCTCTCGGGTCCTTGGTAAGAGACCAATATAGCAAAGACGAAGAGCACAGCAACCACGGCTAGCGCGATGCGTGCGAAGCGGTTCATTGCTGGCAACATGATGAACGCATAGAAAAGTAAAAAGTAGGTTTAAGGTTGAGGTTGAGGTTTACACACGAAAGGAGTGGAACACCCGGATATTGTCTATCACGGGCTTGTAATTGTAAGCAAGCAAAAAAAAAAGAGAAACGGCAGAAACAAGACAAAGCGAGACAAGATGGATGATGCAATGGAAGAGAAGAAGAAGAGGTCAAGAGAGCATCTCGAAACGTCTTTTGTCCTTTAGATAAAAAAGATGTGACTTGGACCCCCCATTTCATCCTTGTCTTTAGCTTAATTCCCGACCCCATCCACCCACTACCTACTACACTGTCTAGACTGTACAGTACCTATCTGCTGCTGCTTCTCCTTCTCCTGGTCCTGGACCAGTGGACTTAGTGTGTCTCTTGGTCCTCCGTCCTCCACTCGGACGATTCGATGGATGCGTTCAAAGTGCGCCACGCGCCCGCACCCCATGCATAGCCTGTAGATGGCTTGGCATTTAAGGTACAGTATCTAAATTATCACTGTAACCCCTTTGCGTCTTGCTACATATGAACAGCATACATAAAATACTTGAGTACTTAAACATCTCAGCACCCTCTCTCGCTCGCCAAGTTTGAAGGGGCCAAGCACACTCTGCCGGGATGTGGGTTCCTGACGTCGACAGCCAGCCATAAGCCTCTAACCCATGTAGCATGTAGATAGCCCACTTATTCATATAAGCACAAAATGCGCCTACTAGACTCTTACGCGGCGCAAAAAAAGAAGTGGGAATGCTCCCTTACCAGGATATTGCCTTAGTCGAATCGACAAAGTTAGCCAAGACTTGACCGAAGCCCCCTTTTCCCTCGTTCTGACCACTTTGCAGTGTACGGTCGCAGTGTTACACCCTTTTTTTTCTATCCTTATCCCTATCCACTTGACTTGGCATCTTTGATTGATTGACCGGATCGATTTTAATCTGGAGACCATCGCATCGGCTTTCATTTCTTTGCCTTGTTTCTCGTCCCGCGCGTATCGCTCCGTTTCGTGTACTCTCGAAAATCGTCACTTTCACTTCACTGCTACGCTTTAATCCAAGTTGAACGACACTCGGCCGTTCGTCCACTCTTTTAGCAAGACCTCATCGCTTGCGACCGACCGACCGACCGACGCCCCTTCGCAGCCATGGCTGACCAGAACAAGAAGAACGACGACTTCGTGGCCAACATGCCTGAAGTCGCCAACGAGAACAACATTGGCGATGGCGAGAAGGAGAACGACTCCCTTGTTGGTCGTGGTCCTGGCACCGATGCCCTCCCCGCCCAGGCCTCAGGATTCACCTCCAAGATTGAGAACAGCGGACCATTCTCTATTCTCTCCTACTGCCTCTCCTCCATTTCCATGACTGTCGTGAACAAGTATGTCGTGTCTGGCAGTTCATGGAACCTTACTTTCTTCTACCTTGCGTGCCAGGTAGGTTTTGACTATTCCCCGCGTTTGAGGAATGTTATCTGACTTACCGTCTCTATTCTAGTCTATTGTATGCATTGGTGCCATCACAGCATGCAAGCAGTTTGGTCTTATCAAGTCCCTCGCTCCTCTGGAGATGGACCGCATCAAGAAGTGTACGTTGTGTTTCCTGTCACTCACACAATAGAGGGGCAATGGCTAACACGGTGACAAACAGGGTACCCTATTTCGCTCGTCCTCGTTGGTATGATCTACACAAGCACCAAGGCTCTGCAGTTCCTCTCGGTGCCTGTCTACACCATCTTCAAGAACTTGACCATTATTGCCATTGCATACGGCGAGGTTCTCTGGTTCGGCGGTTCCGTTACCCCTACGGCTCTCGCTTCGTTTAGTCTTATGGTTCTGAGCTCCGTGGTCGCTGCCTGGGCTGATATCAAGAGCGCTATTTCTGGTGACTACAGTGCCACCACTGGCGATGCCGATGCGCTTGCTACCTTGAACGCCGGTTACTTCTGGATGGCCATGAACGTCATCTGCTCTGCCTCTTATGTTCTGGGCATGCGCAAGGTCATCCACAAGATGAACTTCAAGGATTGGGACAGTACGTATACATCTTTATTGCACACAATCAGATTGACGCTGGGGCGTCGATATTCATGAAACATTCGCTAACGCATTAACAGCCATGTACTACAACAACCTTCTCACCATTCCCGTCCTTGTCTTCTTCTCCCTTGTCACCGAGGACTGGTCCAGCGTCAACTTCGCCAAGAACTTCCCCGAGGACTCGCGAAACCGCATCTTTGTCGGCATCATCTACTCCGGTCTGGCTGCCATCTTCATCTCTTACTGCTCCGCCTGGTGCATCCGAGTCACCTCCTCCACCACCTACTCTATGGTCGGTGCTCTCAACAAGCTGCCCATCGCTGTTTCTGGTCTCGTCTTCTTCGCTGCCCCCGTCACCGTTGGAAGTGTCTCTGCTATCTTCATTGGTTTCGTTTCGGGTATCGTATATGCCTGGGCCAAGGTCAAGGAGAACGAGGCTAAGAAGAATGCTTTGCCTACCGCTGAGAGCCGTGAGGCAGCTAAATAGATTTGACATGCTGCGACAATGATCTTCCCAGAGAGCCATGCCAGCTTCCCGTCAAGATCTTCTCAGCTATCATAATGCCATTCCGGCCAAACTATCAAGTCTGGTTGGATTTGGAAACGACAATTACGTATCTTACCACGGTACTTAAACGAAACACTAATGTAGACATATTTTTTTACATAACGGCCAGAGCAACAGCTCGTTATTTTGATGGGGTTCAAGTTAAGGGTGTCATTTAAAAGCGTTTATAGACCTGGTTCAATACAAAGTCATTGATTTTGCGCATGATCTCGTAAAGTGATATAAATATTCACATGCTGATTTCTACATCGGATTAAGTAACCAAGCAAAGCTCGAGCCTCTTCCCGTATAGTCTACCACCAAAGCAAAAATGACCTCAGCCCTATCGCTGACATGGGAGACTGGCTAACGGTCGACGGCGTGGCCTTGGCTCTCATCTCGCATGGCATGGATGGCATGGCATGTTGCACAGCACAAAGAAAAAAGGCTGCATAAGTTCAACGTTACATTGTGCATAGGGTAACTCTACTTCGAGCTTCACATACTTATATTAACACACAATACTTCAGCCATGGTTACAGGCTTATCCAACTAATACACATCAGTACCGAATTTATCTTTGAGGCTGACTTCGCCTTGACTCAGGCCGTGCATCAAACTCATCCTATCCCCCTCCCTCATCTTCCAGAAACACCGGCTCTTTCTCGCGCTGACAGCTGAAAAATCCTCCCGTCCAATTTTCGCTCCTGGCCCCGTTTTAAGCATATGAGCAGATCAAAATCTCTTTTGTGTTAAAAGCTGACATCGCACTTGTGGAGGCTCATTAAAGGCCTATGTTTCACCACAGCTTATGTGGCGCAAGGCAGTCTTGACAATTAAAAAGGAAGAAAGGACCGGTCTGGAGCGGCAGATAACAAACGGGATTTCACGGTTTGCGTGATAAATAAATGGCAAGGGTGCAAAGGCTCGCTACCGGTACTTTGGTTAAAAACTCGATAGAGCCGGGGCCACAGGCTGTTGGTTCGTAGGTTGTTCTTGGGTTTGTTTAGCGGCTGGATCGCCAACGGGACGAATCAATAGTCTCGTAAGGCTTAGGGTAAGAATATAGGTTGGTTTCGAAAGATGATGCAATTTCGTGTTAGTTGTTGGTTGAGGTGAATCGTCAGAGTTGACGTCCGCAGTCAATGCTCATATAATACCATCAAACCCCTGAGATCCCAGTGATCTTGATTCTATACTAGATGTCTTGTGGTTACCATCGTAGCAGACCTGAGTCCATCGGATTTTAGTACTAGCCGCAAGTCAGCCATGCCTCACAAATTAAGGATAACGAGATTGAAGAGGGCTGGCTCACGTACTCCCTCGTCAAGCAGAGCAAAGTCCAAGTCAAAACGTGTCATTCATCTATCAAATCCAATAACGTAGATTTCATTATGCGCCGTGCCATGCCGTTCAATCAATAACGGGTGCCTCTTTGGAACCCGTCTGTAAACTTTTCCCATCCCACTTGTTTCTCCAGCGACGTATATAAAAACTCCCTGAGTGTCATCATACGCTGATGGTTCTGAAGACGCTGAACTCCTCTCCTGTGGCGACCAAGCTGCCCGTGATCTGCGGGTGCCAGTGAACCTCCTTGGCGTCCTTGAGGTAGTGCACGAACAGCAGCTGTGGCGGCACGTCCTTGACGCCTGCTGTGTCCTTGCTCTCCTCGTCGTCCAGCTCGACAGCCAGATCCCACAGCGTGACGGTGTTGTCGCCCGCGGCCACGGCAACGATGGAGTCGTCCGTGGGGTGCCACTCGACGCTGGTGATCTGCTCCTTGTGGAAGTTGAAGCTGGCGATGGGCTGGGGCTTGTCGGAGCTGGCCTTCCACTGCCGGAGATCCCACACGGCCCAGGTGCCGTTGTCGTCGCCCGAGGCGAGCAGGTGGGATGTCTGGCGCGACCACGACAGGACGTTGACGTCGACATCTGAGACCTGCATGGTGATGGCAGCCTTGCGCGACTTGGATCGCACGTCCCAGATGCGGACTGTGCCGTCGCTTGAAGCAGAGGCAAAAACAGACTGCTCGGAGGGGGACCACTGCAGCTCCTCAACACTGCTCTGGTGGCCCTGGAAAGGTCGATTGTCGGTAACCCAGCCACCTCCGTCAGTACGCGAAGTCACGTAGATGAGACCATCGTTATCACCAGTGAGCAACTTGCCGCCAGGAACGGTAGGAGACCAGTCAAGGGCGTAACCCTCGGTCTTGTGTGCGCGGATGGTAGAAATTGGCTTGTTCTGTTGAGCGGAGATGGTGGTGCCGGGGTTGTCGAACGAAGCGAGGTGAGGAGAAATGTCGTGAATGAAGACGTTGCTCGACTCAGTCATGGTCGCAGTGAGGGTAGTTCCTGGTCGTCCAGCCTCTTGGCTAGGGATCTGGTGGGCGCGGATACGGTTGGTAGTAGAGTTGAGAGGAATAGTCTTGCTCTCGAGGATAGGGTCCGAATCCTCATCGTCGTCGTCTTCCGAGTCAGATCCCTCGTCGCCGCGGTCCATCTTGCTCAGGCCGCTGAACTTCATAACCATGATCTGGTTGTCCGAAGCCTTTCCGGTCTCAGCCTGGGTGCCGGAGACAGTGTACATGGTCGCAGGGTAAGCCTTGCGATTATCACCGAGGTTGTCGCGGACAATGTCGAAGGAAAGGCATGGCCAGGGTGTGCTGAGGTTGTGCAGCATCTCGTAGGTGGTCAGATCGGGAGCGAGGGTCTGGCCAGGCTCGAGTTTGCTTCGTCCGACGATGAAGGTTCCTTGGTCGACTTCCATAGCATTGGCATCTGTGGATAACTCGTTAGATTATGCTCGTATACTCAGAATTATGCGTATAATTTACCCTTCTCCTCAGCCTCGCGCTCGGCATCAGGTCGTCCATCAACACCAGCCTCGAGGATCTCATCTTCGCTCTCGAACTCGTCCTCGAACTCATCCTCAAACTCGCCCATTTCCCTGCCGTTGTCGTCAATGTCCATCTTCTCAGGACGGTCGCCGCCCTTGAGCGCCTCACCGTGATCGGCGTCAGCAGTTCGCTTGGACATGATTTCTGTAGTTAATTTGTGGTTATTGGTAGATCTACAAGTTGAAAACCACAAAAAAGGTTGAATTTTTTGTTTATCGCCAGCCTTTTTTGGTGCCCCTCCATCGCCTGCAGGAAAAAAATTAATTGGACCCCGCCATGACGCGGGGCTTGGAGGCCGAGGCTTTACCGGCGCAGAATTAAAGCTTCAATCGTCAGTTGCAAGGAAGACATTGTAAATACTTTACGACCTTGCAAGGATCAAATGATCGAGAAGTAGAAGGTCGGTAACAGGAATCTTGTATTATTCTAGAGTTATCATTGTATTACATGACTTATTGTATAATCATAGTCGGTCGAGTCAAACCTCGGCCATGATTCCGTCTTGATACCCTGGGCCTGCTGATAAATTCATGCCTCGCCCCATCCATGCGAGTCGTATCCGCAGATGCAATTGATTCCAAATGGTTTCACTGACGTATTGAGTACGCGCAAGTACCATGCTCGGCCCAACCTCTGGTCCATTGGATAATTCACTCCCTCCGATCGGGGATATCCTCGTTTTGGATGTTTTGTCATCATTCAATACCTTACCCAATTCCATGCATTTCATTTACCTAGGTAGGTACTCACTGTAATCACCGGCACTCGGGCGGGAAACCCCCATGTTGGCCTCTCCGAAATTTCACGATTGTGTCATACAGCCTGGCTCGTACATCACCACCGACTCCCGCCTGATCGTTCTGTATGTAATCAATTGAATCGCGAAACTGGAGTTTCCAGAAGCTCCAAATAAACTGCCTACCTATATAAAACCGTATCCACTCTTCCACAGTAGATCCATATTCAACTTTCCATCTCTCTTTTCTACCCCTCCATCAAAGAGAACTTATATAAACCAAAAGCCCCCCACCAAAACCCCTCAACTCTCCCATCACCAAAACAAAAACAAAAAGCTTCCACAAGTTTACCTCCAAAAACCCACCTTCACAATGTCTGACGTTACCGAAATCAAGACCAAGGCCGAGTTCGACGAGCTCATCAAGACCACCCCCTACGTCGCCCTCCAGGCCCACGCCGCCTGGTGCGGTCCTTGCAAGGCCATCTCTCCCATCTTCGCCAAGCAGGCGAAAGAGAACAAGTCGGAAAAGTTCGCCTTCGCTAAGTTCGACACTGACGACGTCCCCGACCTCGCCTTCGAGCTCGGCATCCGATCCATCCCCGCCTTCTTCTTCTTCAAGGATGGCGACAAGGACAGCGACCTCCTCGGTGCCGTCCCTCCCAAGCTGACCGCTGCCATCAAGGGCTACGTCGAGCAGGCCCAGGGTGGTGCTGCTGCTGCCGAGGAGAAGCCCGCTGAGAACACCCTCAAGACCGACGAGAACTTCTAAATAAGGACCTCCACAAAGAAAGAAAACACAACAAAGCGTATTGCGTCCAAAGCGCCAATTCGCAAGGATATACCCCCTCTAGATAAGGCGTACGACACGGCCCCATACATCACCACAATGGCACAAGCCATCATGATCTAGCATCATAGTACTATGACTACGCAAACACGTAGGGTTTGGCTTAGACGAGTTAGCTAAAATACACTCCATCACTTCATTCGATGCATCAAGCAATTGTGAAATTTCTCTGTAACCCTTGTGACTGTGCCTGACAGGCACCTCTGTATTGCGTAAAGTAATCAAGTAAATATGTTCGCTGTGGCTCGCTTTCGGCCGTGTAATTCGAGAATGTATGTCTCGCTATGCTCCAAATCTCATACCATCATCAACTTCCTATTGATTTTCCGGAATCCTTTCTTCGGGCCCCTTTTCAATCTTCTCCATGAAGAGTCCTACAGCCCATCTCAGGACAAGAAAAAGGTCAAGCAAGATATAATACATAGGCGTAAAAGTCCAAACACTCCGTCAGACGCCTTTCCAAGTGGTATACGGCCCAAGTTAAAAACGCGACAAATAAACAAACGCCGACTCCAACATATGATACTAAGAGGGATCAATCCCATGTGGTGTCTTGGCATGGTGTTCAAACAACCGAAGCGTTCGACTCATCGCTAATTCGCCCGACACCGGAGTCAACCCGTTTCTTAGTCGGTGTCGCCTCCTCCGGAGTCTCAACTTGATCCTCAAAACTCTTCTTGAAATCGCTTTGTGTCGACAACCTTGATGTCATCCTGGGTCCTGCTGATTTGCGCCGATTGACCATCTCTTGCCGAGAGGGCTTTGTGTCGCTGATACCCAAACTCATTCGTGGAGACGATCGATCTTTAACGCTGAGGAACTCGCTTCCAGAGCGAACATGTTCGGGGGTCGGAGATCCAAGAGGACTTGTGGGTGAGTTCAACACTGTAGAGTTTCGGAGGCTCTGGCGTGAACTCCTCCATCTGCTCAAATTCCAAAAACTGCCTTCCTTGTCATTTAGGCCTTCAGAATCAGATGCGCTTATCAGACTGAAACTTGGTGTTGGTGGACCTGCTGTGCCATTGATGTCCCGGTCACCTGAGGCCCTTCTGATCGTAGTACGGTGCGACAGGCCACTGCCAGTTGGACTTGCAGGCGTTGGGCGGCTGATCGGGCTCGAGGCGTATGGTGGTTTCCGGGATTCTGACGCCAGGTTGACAGCTGAGTTAACGTTTGAGTTGGCTCGTGAACGAGTTGGCTTGGTGGGCGACATGGACCGCTCACTTCGTGCTGGCGTGTTGTTTGGGCTGGGTCTCTCTCCGTCGATATCTTGACGCCAACTGTTAATTCTATCAGAGGCGTGCTGGAGTTGAGTCGGATTAGGACCGGGAATGGTAAGAGATCCGCGTCTTGACTGCACACGACTGCTAGCACTTGTTCTCGTCATGACACTACCACTTCTGCCAACGCCGGATAGGCGGTGGGACAACCGTGAGCCTGATTCCCATAGTCCTTGCTGTCGTTTCTTGTGAGCACAGTCTTGCCTGAAAACCTTGATCTTTCCCGTTCTATCAGTAGTGATGATGATGTTGCCGTCGAGATGTCTGGAGCGCTCGATATATGCAGGCGTTTCCTCGGGACGTTTATTGCTGTGCAACGAGTCGCCATTGTCATCCTCTGACAGAGCCGAGTGACTTGGCGTACTCTCCTCTAAACTCCGCAATGTTACAGGTGGTGGATTGCACAAGTCGAAGATAGGGTCGCCTGAGGCACTTAGAAGCTGCCGGCTCTTTGATGGGGCCATCAGAGCTGTGGTAACCACCTCAGGGTGGGCATCGAAGGACTCATATGGTTGTTTATCTTTGAGCTCATCCTGAGAACCAACCTTCCAAATGTAGGCTTTGCGGTCCTCGCTTCCGCAGATGATATAACTTGCGTCGTCGCTGAAGCGTGCGTTGATCTGACTCGACTGGTTTTCCAATCCTTTGTACTTGACCTGGATCACCTTGTCATTGAGGTTGTAGATTCGGACTCGAGAATCATTCGAAGTCACGAGAACCTTGACTTGTCCGGCTTCAGGTCCTGATGGGACAGCCATGGTTCGAATACCTGTGATTTTGCTTCCCTTGGCGTTTTTACCCCGTGAAGATCGGACGTGAATTTGGTACCTGAGCTTCAGTCCCTCGGTGGTGTAGAAAGTGCACAAACCGCTGAGCACGCCACAGATGGCAATGCTTCCATCAGGAGAAAACGCCACCGCTGTGATGAATTCGCCCGCCGAGACCTGAAAGGCAACATTTTTGTCCGGGATACTCCATAATCGTAGTTGCGAGTCCAGCGATCCTGCAAGGAAAAATCGATCATCCGTTGGGTGAAAGGCGATCGACGTAACCAGATCCTTATGGACGAAAGTGCATAAGCAATCACTCCTGCTCATGTGCCATAGCTTCACAGTCTTGTCCATTGAGGAGGAGAGCAAAAAGTTGTTCTTGCTCCAGCTCAAAGCCAAAACTTCGCCTTTGTGCTCTCGAAATTCTCGCACGGGCTTGGTGCGGAACACGGGAGCACTGAGCTTTTCGCCATGAACACCATTCTGCGCCTCTTCTTCCTCATGCTCCCTGCGTTCCTCTGGCGTAGATATCACTGCGAATACGCGCACGATCTGGTCCTTTCCTGCGACGGCTAGAAATCGCCCATCCAAGCTGAACTCGGCTGCCCATATAGCATCACCACCTCTTAGGATCTTGCTTCCAACTGCGGTCGCTACCGCTCGGCCATGTGAGTTCTGGGGCTTGTCTTCTGAAGCGGAAAGTTCCTGCGCGAGGAATAAATGATTATATTCCCTGTCCTTCTTGTTGTGTGCCTTGACTCGGATGTAGCGTGGGGGTTCTTTGTGAAGAGGTATGTATCCTCCGCCTGCACCGACAACAGACGTGAGAGCACGGGCGTAGGCACCATCGGTTCGTAGTTCACCTAGATCTGAGTCTGATTCCTGCATGTCATCATCCTTCCTCCAGCTTCCGCGCATTCCTAGTCGACTAAGGAAAGAAACTCCTTTCCTAAGAATCGTCAACATCGAGGTTCGGGGTAACAAGAGAGATATGCGCACCTTCGGTCCTTACTAGAATCCTGGGCAGTATTGGGCGACTTGCTAAGTTCGGAGCTTTGCCTTTGGATGTTGTCTTTTGCAGGGCTGCCGGGACGGCCCTGACTTAGAAGGCGTTGTGTAATAGTAGGTTCAGCGGTGTTACTGTTGGTACGCAAATATATTTGCTAGACCTCCGTTGTTAGTTGCGATCCCACTACACCCCGATACCATATATCGAAGACCTTAGAGATACTAACCGTACTCAAGGGATCAAGTCCAGCGTTAGGAGGTGGACTAGAGGAACTCGATTTAAAGGGTGGTTTATTGTCTTTTGTTTCTTTTGCATTCTGAGAACCGGACAGTGATGGTTGTGTAGTCGAGAGCCTGCTCGATGGGAGGTCCAGTGAAGCACCGGCACCTATGAATAAATTGTCAGCTTACATGACACTATAGTAATGGTTATAGCTGGCTTGAGACTGGCCAGTAAGTATGTCCTTATGCTTAGGCGCATTTGAAGCTCCAGTCGCGACAAGTCCCTGCATAAGCTGGACTAGCCAACATGGGCCCAGGTGTTCACATAACAGGGCTGACTTGACCACAGGACCAGATGGAGGGGCAAGAGTAAGAAGTCCGGGCATACTAAGTACAGAGTACATACCTTGGGAATCAGAACGAGCAGCGAGGCTCTGGCGACGAAGTTGAGGTTCGGATTCAGGAAGGGTAGAAAGGGCTGAAGAGTCGCGTCGTCTAGACCAACCACCTTCACCCCGAGCATACGGAGACTTAAAGGCAGACATATTCCATGCTGCGTGGGCAACCAGTCCCTAAAGAATTTTTGAAAAAGAGAGACCGGATTGCGCGGGCGGTCGGCCTCACGCAAACTTGTGGGAGTCCAGTCGCCGACCCGAGCAAAACGAGAGTGTGGCCTTGGCTGACGGACTTTGGAGCGGTCGTGGGGGGTGAGCAATTGAGAAGTGGGCGGGCGTGGCGGAGACCGGGGGCGGTTAACGAGCTTTGAAGATCCTAGGCCAGTCCGACGGGTCCGAGAACGAATGTGAGAGAGAGAAGAGCGAGATGAGGCTGGGACAGGCTTGGCTCCAGGCAGATCTCGGTGTAGGTACGGAGTACAAAGGTACAATATGAATATGTTGCAGATAAGGTAGTTAGTTATGAGGCCCTCGGCGGATGTTGTCTCCTTATTCCTATCCCTATTCTCATGCGCTTCGGCAAGACTAACATGCAGAAAACTATGTTAGTTCGTTCCAGCTGAGTGAGGGTCAGACGGGTACAGGCAGTGTGGAGTGAATGGTGGAAGAAAGGACAGGATATGATAGGCTGCGATTCAAGGGAGACGGTAACAAAAAAGAAAGACAAGACTGTTTGAACAGATCCGCGTATTTTGGTATCGTATTCTTTGGTTACTCAAAAAAGATAAAGGGAAGAATCATGTGCATGAGTGTAGCAGGTCTTTATGAAACCAACTTAAGCGAAAACGAAGTTGGATGGATGCGCTGTGGCTGTAGCGTGCTGGGCACAGCGCTGCACAGCAACCAGGCAGCGCCCGGAGGGTACTACTTACAGTGAAGTGGGCCTGAATTTAGGGATGAGATCCGTAATGGTGTTTAGTGTAAGTTAGAGACGCTGGGGGCGCTTCTTGTGGCGCGCAGTATAAGAAAAAAAAGGAGGAGAGTAGAGAAAGGGGGCTACAAAAAGCTGCTGGTATGGATGAAAGGATAAAAAGAAGGGAGCGTTGATTTGGTGAGCCACGCGCCAGGGCTGAGATGCAGTATTGGATGGCAAAAAAAGTAAAGAGGTTCGTACCTGTGAATGGACAAATGGAAGGAGCAGCTGATGGTGTTGGTTGCCGTCAGCAGCTGCAGCTCATTAGGTAGAGTGTTACGGTTTACCGGCTCTTGAAGAAACAAGTAAGCACCGAATCTAGACTGGGCTATGCTCTCAGCTTTAGTTATCAATAGCGATTTGCAAAACAATCACACCTCTACCGGATGTCGGCTTGATTTTAAGAAAAAGGGAGAAGGAGTGATCCTCAATGAGGTAAGACAAGCCTCAAGCGCCAAGATCTGAGCAAAGGATGCATCAATCAGGTTGGATCTCATAGGGCAGACCTAATCTGGCAGGTCGGTGGCTTTCACCAGGGCAACTTCTAGTGGCTGTTACTTGGTAGGCTATGTTATATGTTGAACAATCCCATTTCCATTATTGATGGCAGTGTTGCGATTTGACATGGACAATTGGACATCTTCTCCTGTTACGTAGTTAAATGGTAACGTCAATCAATCGCAGACCGGGTCCTCAATGATCGACCATCGAGTTACGGAGTAACTGTCCCCAGATTGTTTCTGTCGTAGTCTAATGCGAACATGTGGCTCAGTGGCTCACCGCAAGGTACCACCAGGATAGGCGATGCCGAGAGGGAATAAGACGATCATGTCTAGACCGCAACAGTCAAGCGACGACAATTGATCCATCTTGTTGTGTTTCGAGATTCTGCGTAGAATCCTCTCGAGAACAAGTTGGTGATATCTCAACCATTTCTATAATATCTTCGTGCATCGAACACATGTATTGAGGCACATCCGCGTATTCGCGACGGTCTGCTTCTTGGGTGACTTACACTAACATCATCCGTGCCACGCATCCAACGTCGGTCTAGCCCATGCGTTCGTGGCCGGGTATAAAGATGGACGAATTGAGATATATTCCCTTCTGACGACAAGTCGCTAATTTTCACATCGATCCATCGCTCGGTAAATTGTGATGTAATTACAGTGAGAATTTGTGTATTCATCAGTAGGAATGCTGCATCATTTCGATCCTCACTACTACGTACATCATCCAACGGTCTGATCCATGAATGAGGGGACAAATGACAGCAAAGTTACATGCACATAATACCCATGCGAGGGCCACCAGCGAAGCAACGCAGACTTACTTGTACATTCGTATGCTGGGCTTACGTCGTTGACTCCCGCTCGACAAGGGCCGGGTTTAGCATTTCTCGTTCAAGCCTGGGGCATCTTCACGGGAATCATGCCCCTTGCGCTATCGAGATGTGCCACATCAGATTGATAGGTATTCAAGGATTGTTGTCCTCGTTCTCGTTCTTCGTTCTTCGTTCAACACTTTCATGATTGATCTACAGGACTTTTACGGAGTACTAGGGGCGCAATGGCAGCTGACACATGGCATTATGACGCGGGTGTCTTATTGACAAGTAAGTTTTGAGTTAAAAAGGAACAACCATAAAGCAAACTAAGACTTTTACAATAATTTGATATGGAGGTTAAACATGACCTGATAATCGGGAAATACTTCTACTATCCCAATATTAGGTCATATCATTCTACTGTCCAACTCATTGCCTGAAGTACCTTTCCAATTACACGGAAGCCTGGTTGTCGCACGTCACACGTACTGTGCATACGTATCGCCAAGAAGACAATGCAGTAATCCCCGTGGATCTCCTGGTGCCGTTCTTCCAGAATTTTCAATGTCTCGATGCTAAGATCGCTGTCACAAGCAAGCAACAGGCCTACTGCAACCTTTGACACCCCAGTCGGCATCGGCTTAGGCGCATAGAAATCGTTCCATTTCTATTGCAACTCCGTGGTCTAAGTTGAACTCCGCAAGAGACGAACTAAAAATGAGGAATTGAATAGAATAATCAAAAATAAAAGGATAAAAAAGCGCGCAAACTTTAACTTAGTCTAGTTTCGGTATTTAACAGGGCGCGGAGTTGCTTCGTCCTCCGTGTTCTGCGAAAGCTTCCCTTCTCCGTAATCCGCGGACCTTTTTACCCTCCGATTTGACAGATCCGCGTCTTCTCGAAGTCTCGAAGTCTCGAAGTCTCGAACGTCGACAAAAAGTGTGGAGTTGGCACTTGAGAATCCTCGTCTAGTCTAATAATCGCCCACTATCCACTTTGCGGGCCTCCAATCCCGTTGCTTCTAACTTGTTTTACACAGCTTCTGCTCTCTCTCGTCTTTCCCCGCGGACTCAATCAAAACCCCGTCGGACAACGGCCATTCTCAACCACCGACGCCGATTATTACTGATTACTCGATATCGACATCATCGACTTAATCCTTGTTTTGTGCCTGAACAGCGGCTACCGACGAAACCAAGCACCAAGATCTAGAACAACTGCCGTGTAGCTAAACTACCGCGAACTACCCACTTGACGGAATTTGTCAACACTGAACTGCTACGTGCTCTATTTCGGTGCCGTACTGGCTGATTAACCCTGTCCTGTCAAAAAAGCAACCGTTGAGCCTCAAACTCTGCCGGTCTTGGCTCTTTTTCCTTCGTCTTGGTCAGCACAACCCAGCCTTGCTGGTCTTAGCCGCACTGCACCCACTATCATCAACCCAACGACCGTGGGTTTTCTTGTGAAACAAAACTCTGAAGGAAGAACAAATCACCTGAGTCGTTGTCAGACACGGGCCAACTCTTGTTTGTTCGCCGTCATAAACTCGCCGAGGTCCGAGGCTTCGAGGATCCAGCTCCCAGCTTCCGCATTTCACATTCACATCCTCGCATTTTCAGCTTTCAGCCACAGAAGCACAAGCAAAGATGAAGTTAGTCTCACGCAAGGTTCCCAAGACCCTCGAGGACGAGACCGTCTCTCTCCTCCCCGAGGATCCCGAAGATATGGTCAGCAGCCCCTGTTCCCTAGCTCTTAGTTCTCTTTCCTTGCTACTTTCTAAGTTTATACCCCTTGTCTTGTGTATCGTTTTTCATCCGTTGATCCTTAGACCCTGCTTCTATCTCTACCGTTACCCCTCCCCCTCTGTCATAGTCACACCCTCTCGTCTCAACTCGCAACATGTTCTCATCAAGCATTCACCTTATACCACATGTCTTTCACTTCAAGCCACGTTCTGCTCCGATCCTGACCGGTTTTCACCGCTTGTTCCTCTGAGACAGGACGCTAACATTGTTAATAGTGGCATGCATACAACCTCATCCTCTCAGGGGACATCATCCACGCTCACGCCATCCGTAAAGTAGTCACAACTTCAAGCACCGGAAGCACGGCCTCTGAGCGTGTCCACACAGAACTGGCTATCAAAGTGAAGTCCACTTCCTTTGACCCCGTTATCTCATCACTCCGAGTCTCTGGTACTGTCGTTGCAGAGAACCCATATGTCACACTTGGCTCTCATCACACACTCGACCTTGAGGTCAACCGTCCATTTACTATTATCAAGCCGGAGGGATGGGACTCTGTTGCAAGAGCTACTCTACAAGAGAGTCTGTCTGACGACAAGGATGGAGCCGTAGCAGCTGTTGTCATGCAAGAAGGACTCGCCAATGTCTGTCTCATCACGCAGTTCCGGACCGTCCTAAAGGTCCGCATTGAGAGTGTGATCCCCAAAAAGCGAGATCTAGCCTCCGACCAAGACGCAGGTATGCGCCGCTTCTATGAGAAGACGCTATCGACACTTCTACGGACCATGGACTTCACACAGTCGCGACCATTATTACTGGCCAGTCCAGGCTTTGTCGCTGGAGACTTTAAGCAATACATTGCCAATCAAGGTCGTGATAAGGCAGATAAGGTGCTTACAGCCGTGGCCAAGCAGGCCACAGTGGTTCACTCCAACTCTGGTCATGTCCACAGCCTCAACGAGATATTAAAGAGCCCCGAGGTCCTGTCCAAGATGAAGAACATGAAGTTTGCCCGCGAGACGCAGTACGTCGATCAATTCTTCGACATGCTGAAGCTAGACGACGGGCGCGCATGGTACGGTACCTCTGCTGTCGAGAAGGCAGTCAACGACGGCGCCGTGGGTCCAGGTGGTGGTGTTTTGTTGGTCAACAACTCGTTATTCCGCAGCGAAGATCTTGCTCTTCGCAAGAAATACGTTGCTCTGGTTGAAAAGGTGAGAAGTGATGGCGGCGAGGCGAGAATCCTTAGCAGTGACCACGAGAGCGGACAGCGATTGAAGATGCTGGGAGATATCGCTGTCATCCTCAACTACCCAATGCTGGATCTCGACGATGATGATGCCGACGAAGATAATGACGGTACTGGAGAACCCAGTATGGAGAATAGTGTTATCTAACCAAAAGATAGAAAAAGAAATGAGGCATGAATTGACGAAGTTGATGTTAGTGCTTGAGATACCCTATACTATTGAATAGACGTGGTACATTTTTACTCCAATTCCTCGTCTTTTATGTTGAACGACTTCACAATCTTTTATTCCACAGCTTACTAGCTTGCATAGCAACCACAGCAGTATATTGCCTCAGTAGTTATGTCGGCGAATTCGACAAACTTGATAGTTCAACTATCATCGCCGCCCACGTAATAAAGCCCCATAAAGTGTGCTTGAACGTATATGTTTCGACTAACGGAACCATTTGCATAATACGAGGTTCAGATCTGACTCCTAATTATGTAGAGGCATCTTTATACACCTATAAGTTATTAGATTTCTAAATCCAATTCTGCAGGGTTTTATGAGAAGATAGGCTCAAGGGTGCGCCGGATTCCATGAGCCGACGGAATCCTGAAGTCCGTGCAACGTCACAAAAGATCGTCACGATAACTCATGGCGCTTATCAGATCAACAAACTAATGCAAGAGAAGAGATCATCGCCTCATCTCTTAAACCCGAAGTCCGAAATTCTACTCGGTTTAAAAAGTTGAGCGCGAGGTTGATCGTGTCGAACCAGCATCAGTATAAGTGATTCATCGTCTCAATCCCTATTCTACCCCTCATTCACCATTAGCATCAACCCAACATTAGACAAAATCGATTCGTGTCTTCCAAAATGGCCTCCAAACTCGCTCTCAACTCTACCAGGAAGCTCAATTCAGGATATCAGATACCTCTTCTTGGTTACGGAGTAAGTAGACCAGTGCTTCCTCCAATATGTCTGCTAACCCTGGTGCCTAGGTCTACAAGATGTAAGTTCGTGTAATGTTTCAATATCATGATGTACTCTGACCGTGCAATCCAGCCCCATTGACCAAGCTCCGGAGGTCTGCAAGAAGGCTCTTGAAATAGGCTACCGTCATGTGAGTGTTACAAGGTCAATGCAATTCGGTTGGTTTCTGACATTCTCAGATTGACTCCGCTTCGGGATATAACAACCAAGGCCCTTGTGCAACAGCAATCCAAGCATCCGGCATCCCTCGTTCGGAAGTCTTCTTCACTACCAAGATTTTCACCAAGAAGTTTCCCTTGAACTACGAAAACGCTCACAAACAGGTGGAGATCGCCCTTGATGAGACAAAGCTCGAGTACCTCGATCTTGTCCTGATTCATGCCCCGTACGGCGGACCTGATGGCCGCAAGGGTGCGTGGAAAGCCCTCGTCGAGTGCGTCGAGGCTGGAAAGGTGCGTTCGCTAGGTGTCTCTAACTACGGCGTCCAGCATCTGGACGAGTTGGAGGCGTACATTAAGGAGCTCGAGGCCGAGCGTGGAGCAGGCAAGGGAGGCGTCATCTCTGTAGGACAGTGGGAAGTGCACCCCTGGCTTACACGACCCGACATCGTCAAGTGGTGCCAGGACCGCAACATTGCAGTTGAGGCTTACTGTCCCATTGTGCGTGGCGAGCGATTTGGCGAGCCTAAAGTTAAAGCCCTTGCGGACAAATACAGCAAGACGGCAGCACAGATCTTGCTCCGGTGGAGCTTGCAGAGGGGATATGTTCCTCTTGTGAAGAGTGTAACACCTTCAAGGATGGTGGAGAACTCTGAACTGTATGACTTTGAATTGTCTGACGAGGAGGTAGAAGACTTGGCGACTAGTGATTATAGTCCTTGTGCTTGGGATCCTACTGTTGAGCCTGTCGAGAAGTAGACCTAAAGACATACTACAGCGAGACAGAAACACTGAATCTCTAACTTGAAAAGATGAAAGGCTCCTAGAGTTTCTACAATTAAATTCTAAATTTCATATCGTGGGATTGATCGTCTCATTCCAGTTGTTGTTGTTGTTGATGGTTACACGTGACTTCGTTTCCACTTCGCGCCAGTCCAAACACCCCACGCGTTCCATGCCTCCCCTCCTTCACCTATCTATCACCCACCACCATCCATCCCACCATTTCATCATCGCTCGTCGCGCGACCTGGTCCAATGTCGTCTCCAACTTCAAGATGGGACAAAGAACCTTCACACTCATCCCGCAATTCCCGGG